>JAWNKX010000191.1:0-1380000 GCA_035041755.1 Cacoxenus indagator | reverse complement strand
CATTACGAATCTTTCCAGATAGTACCACCTATTCAATCAACAGATTCAAATTTGGCAGAATTTAGTGTGTCTGCTCCATTGCTGATACATTAACAGGTTTTGATATCACAAACAGCCTTAACATTTCTTCCCCTACCAGAGTAGGGTACTGCAACTGCAATGAGGTCCACATCAAATTTTAGAGTGCGTCTTCCCCCATCCTTTTTACATTTCTTTTCGTGTGCGCTTGTTGGAAACTTTTGCCTTTTTAAGTGCCAGGAAGTGACCCGATTCAACATAAGTTTTCGTTTTCGAATTTATTGTTACATGAAGGGCAACGAAGAACTGTGCGTACGATTATGCCTCATAAAATGTGTTGCAACATTTTTGCTTCGTGGCGTGGAGCAAGTGTAGAGCCAAGTAAAAGCAGAATGTGTTAATAATAGTGAAGCGTTTTTGCATCTCCGAAATTGGCTGTAAAAATTCGTGTCGATGGCTGAGCGCACATTCACCAACGTGACCTATTCATAAATTCAAATGTGTGAGCTTTTTTGTATGAGATTTTTAAATGGGAAAAAAGAGAAGAAAATGATATGATTTAATGAGAATTTAAAGACAGGAATATCGAAATCCCACACTAAAATAAGCATTTGAAATGCTCATCCTCGGGAAGTTTCATTCGAGGCATTGAATTACACGAAGCCCACTTTTAAGCGCTCCCAGATTGACAATTCCAGCTCTGGTCGGAGAGGGTCTAGCGTGAGTGATGGGCGTGCCAGCCATTAGCTTAAGTGCCTTTTCTATTTGTGTATGGCACACAAGCCGAAATCATAAGTGTGCAATTTCATTGCATTTACTGCTAAATCCTACTAGAAGTTTTCCTCAAAGAGACATCTTTCAATTTCTACTGGGCGAAAGTGTATCGTTTTCTCTGTGCTCGCCTTCCGTCACTTAATGCTGCAAACATTTCCAGCTTATTACTTTGACAGAAAAGTGTAACCAATGAACTTTTTACATTAGATAAGATAGCAAAACAGTGACAGAAGATACCGTTGACAAAACCCACAGGACACACATACAGAACAGGAGCATATACGAGAATGTATAGCAACTAAAAAACTGTATGAATGGATGACTGAACAGTTGAATAAATGAATGAATGAACGAGCAGTAGACAGACGAATAAATGAATGGATGGATGGACGGGTGAGTAGCTGAATGAATGGTGGAAAGCACGAATGCATTGAACTAGACGCACAAGTAAAGCAGGGACAGCAGACAAACACAGACCATTGAAATTTACTGGGATAGTGTCCTTACTGATTGCTTCCTGCTGCAGAGTGCACGTCAGACAGGATGCAGGGGAGCGAAAACGTCGCTTAACTGGTTTGCCCGGCTGACTCTATGCCACTTCTTGCTGCTGCACTTCCGCGTTCCGTTGATTGTCCTGTGATGACGTCGAATAGTAGCACAAAACTCACATGTGACATCATCGTTGTCTTTTTCTCTGCTCCAATGTCTTCGACAAAATTTATCTACAAACTTCGTTCTATAAGACAAACGTGCATCTGCGACGTTTTCCTCATATGTGGTACCCATGTCTTATATCATATCGTGAAATGGCAATAGATTTAAAGTAAAAAAATACAATGGAAAACTTTTCTCTTCTGCTCGGATCGCGTGTATTTTTCTTTGGTTATTTGTTTTTGTAATGGATAATAGAGCAAATGATGTGTTTACACTATCATATAAATGTCACGAGCATTAGACTCTCACTTACATCATTGCCGTTGGTCTGCATTGGACAAACGCTTTACAGTCTTATTTAAGACAACGGATTATTTTTGTCATTCGAAGAAAAATGTAAACACAAGAATTGCGTCCATTTGTTTGTGTGACTGAAAGTTTGTGTCAGAGTTTTGACAGATGGTCCATGACGTTGACATAGGTAGAGGTACAATATTTCATTGCTGTTTATCTTGATAACAAAGTTCCTTATTCCAGAATAATTCCAGGAGTAGTAAGGGAGTATGTAGAATACCAAAAAAAAAAACCTATCTAACTATTACTACGTTTATGTGGCAGCTAAAATCAGTTTAGCTAAAATCGGATTGCCTTAGAACACTTTATTTGGAAGTGTTTATATGTGGGTCTTCATTGCGTTCTTATTTTTCTTTTTCAGAGTTTCCATGCGCATAAAATGTTATGTGCCTTACCCATCGGAATAAGTTATTCAAAAAAAACACTTCGTATAAAATAAAATATAAATGTATAAGGCTTATCTTGATTTTTAATAACGTTAAAAAAATTTAAATAAAGCAAAATAATTACACCACATAGCAACTCTGCACGAAACATACAACTGGCTGTGAATTGGTTAATATCGGGTTTAAAAAGCGACCTACGCTTAATACACTTACTGCGTTAAAGCGCTCTGTTTACATGTGCGTTTTAATTCGAAGTGATTTTAGCTAAACTGATTTTATCTGCCATATAAACGGGGTATATCATGTTCTATTTACCTTAAGAATATAAGAGGCTTAGCTATCAAATTGAAAATACGGGCGATGATAGTGCGTTGTATTAAATGGTTTATAGATTGGTTTTGAATGTCGATAATTCTTTTTGCTCGCCAGTCTAGACCACACATAGCAGTCATTTTTCTCTTTAATGAGCATAACAAAAAGCTGTTTTAGAAAAAGTATTATTTCTTTTTAGGATTCCGAACGTTTAAGTGAAAAACGAGTGATCATTATAGGATCACTCGGGTATCTGACTGTCCCACTTTTACCGAAATTTTGATCCGAATCTACTGCATTGATTAAGTTGTCTTATAGTAATTATATATGAAAGCGCTTATTGCAACGGTTTCAAATAAATTTTTTATATAATTTTAAAATAAAATTATTTAGGGAAATAATATTTTATTTATTTTTCTTTTCATAATTAAATCATAACATTTATCGCAGTAAACTGCATAGCACATTTGTTTGATTTAAAAAAAATAATAATAATGACGTGAAAACAAAAAAATTAGACTTATACTAAATTAAAAGCGATGTAAATTGCGCCGAAAAGGCAATGATATAGAAGGCTGTATCCTTCTTAGGGGGAGATCATGCGGGTGTAGCCTCTTCAGTCTAGTATTCCTCTGAAGTCTTCCTAGACGTCAAACAATGGAAATAATAGAAATAGATAATCGACGAAGCTGCTGAGCCCAAAATTTTGAAAAAATACAGTTTTAGGGAAAACCTGCAAGAAGTCTATGTTCTGAACATAACGTGGTAAATCATACTAAAGAGTGAAAATTTGGAACATTTCCCGTGAGTGAAAAAGCGTTAAGGTATGATTGTTTGACTTATTGAATGTGCGTTGTATCAGTTACTTGCTTAACCAAAACGAAATGAGTGGATATGATTGAATATTTCCTTCGCTTCGGTTTGGTTGATTTTTAATAGACTACAAAGAAAACTTAAAATATATTTGGTAACATATTCAACGTACGGAATCCTCTCCACGCGAGGGAGAGAATCGTTAACTCCACAACTGGGCTCCGGCCTAGTTACGATAAAGCTCCCGTTTATAACATCTGACATCAAAACTTGTCGGTAACGCGATTTGAACCGCGATTAATTAATCCTAAATATGTGACGCAGACTTTGAACACACACTTTTTCGAATAAATAAAACCTCATGAATAAAACCGTCTTTCCTATCCACCTTCCTAGCTATGAATAGAAAACTAGCAGGTGCCACGGCTCCATGAAAATTTTATCAGGCACGTTAAGCTGACCCGACACACGTTATTCTACCCTTTGATGTAGTTGACATCGTTGACATTATTTTTAAGTTTTATTTGATAACGATAATTTCACCAGATTGTGATTATTGATTATTAAATTTATTGATGATTAAATTCGATTAATTTTCTTGTTTTGAATTACAGTAATGAGTTAATTAACTTAATATAGTGCGATTTGTTGAAGAAAAAATGTTTGTAAATCAGTCCCTTGCCAATATGAATAGGTTACGTACATGGTATACGTACACGTGAGATTGCAACGTAGAATGGGAAAAATATGGATTTTCCAAGCCCAGGCCACAAATGGGTAGTGTCTGCCCTTCTGATTTTTTGATTGTCATTTTGAATGCGAAACGAATCAGAAATCGAAACCTTGTGAATGGAGTTGTAGTCTACGTGTTAATGGTGTCAATGGTATATGTGGCAACAGAACTATTTCTCCCTTATATTTTTTATTTTAAATTGTTGCTTCAGTAATATTTCCTGTGATCCGTTTGATTATCAAACGTACGCCACGGTGCCATTCCTGGCATATCTAGTGAATTTAGAAATTCAGCTGAACCATTTACTGCTTCGTTTTCATCAAGGACAGTGTTGATTGATGTAAAAGACATCAGCTCACCTGGCAACGACTATTGTATCTGAAAGTTAATTTCGACAATATCAATATTTCTAACTGCCAAAATAACACGTTCACAGAGCCAATTATGGTTCAAGTAAGTCGTATGTGCGGGAAGACATTCTCAATAAATTCTTGTTTTGAATAAGAGAACCGCAACGGGTGATTGCAAAAATGTATGAACATTTCAACACAATCAACACCCTAAAAAAATGCCTTTGCTATCAAACGATCAAACTTGTTCCAACAAATACATTCAGTCTTGATTTTAAATCAATCAAACCATGCACCTTTTGTTAGATCGGTAGGTTTAATCATTGGTCGAGTCATACACATCGATTGTGGTGATGTTCGTCGCCTTAATAACGATTATTTTGATTAAGAATAAAACACAAAAAGCAAGAATGAACGCGTAGTTCTTGAGTAAGAGTAAGTAAGAATTTCAGTGTATTATGAAATCAAGAAAAAAGTGATTTTTGCAGTTCTCTGTTTTGAATTAACGATAGCGCAGGGATTTCCTTGTAATTTTATGCATTTTGTGTTTTGATCCAGTGTTATTTGATCTGTGCCAATATCCAGCAATTGTTCGGAAAATATTTATGAAGACGCATTATTTTGCAATAATATACCTGATGATCAGGTATCTCTTCTGCCCGTTCTATGAAATTGTACTGGCACCGGACTCCTCTTCACTGCCCATAAAATGGATTTGAATTTTATGGTACATCTGCCCTTGTATTTTGGATGTAGATTCAAATTTGCGCCGTCACATCTGTGCTCATGAATTTTTGACTGATGCGCCAGCAATAAGTGATTGTGTGGGTTCTGGCGAAGTGGTAAGTGGTGGGAGTACGACTTTCCCTGTAGCGCAACACATCCTGTTTGCTGCATTGCGGAATTTCAACGCTTGCCAATGTTGGCTTTCTTTGTCCATTTCACTTTTGGTGCATAATTGATCGGCTCGTTTGCTGTATTTGACCTGACACTGGATGGATTTCGGCTCATGGTGACGTACCACAAAATTAAACTGATGCCATTGTTCAGTGATATACTTTATACCCAACCATAGATACCCAAATTATTTTATATCCTTATTCACTCGTGTTAGGAGCATAGGGCCTCCTCCTCTTCCATATTTTTGCATATCCGAGACTTGCTTTTTCTGATAGGGCCCTTGGTTGTTTGGAGTGTCGACTGGCACCGCCAAGTATCAACGCCTCTACAGAAGTTGGAGAGGCTCGTCTAATGGTGATAACATAACGAGTGAACACCGTTAACATTGGCCCTAATTACCTTAATTAAACATTTATTTTTGAACAGAAAATCCCTGTAGTCAGATACTATGTCAGATATATGTTAGAGAAAAAGAGAAAATCCTTCTTTGACACCAATAATATCAAACAATATCAAAGTATTATTTTTAATGGATATTTCATTCTGCATCTTGAAAATGCCGTTACTACATGACATGAAATTTTGCAGTTATTTGTGTGATCGAAATGTGCTAACTCACCTAAATATCTACTTCGCACTCAATGATTTCATATTTCTCTATATTACTTATTGTGAATAAAACGCAGACTCATTTTAAAGACGACCTTAGACTCTTCTTTCACTATACAGACATTTGTTTCTAATCTGTCTCTGTATATATTTTCCACATATATATAAATATTGTATCTTTAAAAATATCATATTTCCCATGCCTATTATATGTCTTGCCTTACATCTTCCCATCAATATTTTGCGTACCTGTCTCTTGTACTCATAGCCTTATTGAATATTAGAATACACCTGCAAATTATTCTGCGAATTTTTTATTACATTATTTTTTTAACCTGTACTTTGCTCAGTACTTTGCTTAGATGAAACAACACAAGCGTGAATAATTTTATTTACTGCAGCACAGTAATAGTGAATAGTTCCTCCGGCGCGATGAGGTACTCGCACTTGCGTGTGGCCACGCGCACAAACATCAAATCATTGGTCGGGTCTAAATCGCGCACAGTACTTTTAGCATGCTGCACCAGGAGACCATGGAGGTTCTTGACTATTGCCTGGGCACTTGTATTATCGAAGGTTGTCTCGGCAACGGTTCCGGTAGTATTGTCTGAGATAACGTAGCCCAGAGTTTGCTCTACAATGCGGTCAGCGTTCTCAGCGTTTTTGCGAATGGTTTCATCAAGTATACGCATTTTTGCAAAATTTTTCGATTTTTTTCGTCTGGTTTGGTTTTAGATAGAAAATATTGAACGTTCTACGAGTGTATGTTTTGAACTACAAGTATCGTCTGAATTACAATGAATAGTTTGCTGTGGTTGTACATTAATTTTTGCAACGCCTACTTACCTGAGATATGTTCAAAGGTAAAGAATTTTTATAGTCAGCACTTTGAGGCCTCTTGTACAGGGCCGGCCATATTATATTGACCCATTTATTAAAAAATTGTCTTTAGAACTAATCGCAATATCTCTGTCCACAGTTGTCTACAACTAATGCTATGGTTTGTTCTGGAATCTGCCAGATTACTCCATCCTATATAACACTACTTATTCGTTACCTTCTCTGTAACCATTCAACAGCATCTGTCGCCGTTGAAGGCACTTTTTAGATTTGAAGTACTGACTGAATATATTATATGTTAATTATTTTCGGCAATAACTTTGTGTCTAACATTATCAACTGTTGCCAAAAGTAAACCAATTCAATTAATTGAATAGAACATTTCAATTGAATTAATGGCCTTCTGTGTATTTCGGCATGTGATTAAATCGGCATTACAACCGAAATATTCAATTGAGTGTCAAATGCTGATATATTTCTTCTAACAGTGTCAGAAATACTTTTGGTGCCGTGCAACTACTGCAGTGCAAGCAAATTTGGTTTCAGTCAACCACCAGCTGTGGCCAGCAAATGATGCTATTTAATTACGGACCCAAACTGAGTACACCGAAAGCGAGCTTAGCGTTGAACGTGTGTGCAACGATGTTCAACGATGCAATGGCAGAAGGGGCTACAAAGTTTATAAGTTGCTTGCCAAATTAAATGTTCCACAGAATTGTTGACTGGCACCGGTGCAGATGTTGCAACTACAACTGACACTGCTGAGTAAATATTGACATGGCACTCAAATTGTATATGCTACTGCATTTATTCTGTTAATAACACTTCCGGTGTCAATTAAATCAAATAATACAGCTGCAGTCTATGTTTTGTCATCGATATGGCAACACTGCCAGCAGCAGCAGCAGCTTCAGTTGTAGTAATCACAACTCTGCCAGCGATGTTGTTGCTGTTCCAACTGTCATTTGCAGCACTTGTGGCACGTTCGCTCAGCTGTGCTACTAAATCAAAGGCTGCACTTCCGCTTCCGTTACAACATACACACCAATGCACTCACAAGGAAGGGCCTCCGTGTTCGTGGCTTGCACGTACGACACTCGCAACATTCCTCTTTCAATTCAATTCAATTCAATTCACTACGTTGCATGCTGCTCTGCTCGTATTTACAGCTATCTCAATATTTAATTACATGCAATTTTCACTTCATCTCCTTGAAGTTATTATTTGGGCTTCGGCATCTTCGCAATTCTATTTACCGTTGTTCTTGTCATCGTCGAAGCTGCTGCGCGGTTGCTCCAACAACATTTTCTGCTGATTCGATTTTCTTGCAACGCATCAAGTTGCAATTCACAATGCGCAATCAGAGGCCTTGCCGCAATGTAGCAGCACATTCCCCTAATGACTTCCATCTGAGTCTTGCTGCTTAAAGGCCTTTCGCATGCGACTTGATTTCAGTTTATTCAATCCATTTGCATTAAGGCGAAATATCTTTTCATGGTTTGCTGTGCATATTTGATGCCAAGCCTGATGGAAACACATTAAATATATTATTAAAGTGTATGTTTTTCGAAAGTTTCGACTACATGAAATTTTAAGCTTGCAACGGCAATTGATTGATCAGGCTTAATGATTAGTTAATTGGCTTAATTAATGACTTAAAAGCCAACAAGTTTGCCTTTAATTGTTTTATTATTGGTCACAGCCAAATAAATTATTGATGCAAATGTTTCGAAAACCTCAATGAAACTAGAAATTGAGTCAACAAAATTTAATTTCAAGAAAATGTATTTTTTGCTTATTTAAATTAACCAGAGTCTCATACACTACTGAGCAGTGAGTAATTTAGAGATTAATTTCATAAAATGTATAGACCAATTCTCTTGTCAAAAGACCAGAAATAGAAATGTAGTCATCTTGACATTATATTATAGACTAGATGGACCAGACAAACTTTGACATGGCATCAAAGATGGCTTGTGCATTTGGCAATAATAATAATAGGAAACACATTGCTTAAAACCATAGTTCGTGGGTAGTGAGGAGTATTAGAACAACTTGGATCACATAATATAGCACAGTGCCGTTACTTTGAACAATTCATGACACTTTAAAGTCTAATAAGAACTCCGTGCCTACTTTGTGTACACATCAATAAACTTTATATATACGTTAATCTGGATAATTGAAATATCCCAATTTCAAGGCCATCTATCCGGTCAAATAGGAAAAAAACACAGAAGACTTCAAACCGAAAAGAAGGTAAACATTTGAGCTGGATAGGTCTAATAAATCCGGAGAACACGTGTTTCTAACAAACGCACCAAGGATTTTATGTATATAGATAGATTAGATTAAATTGGTAATCTAATCCAACACTATGTACAGTACAGGAGGTCCAACCCCCGCATGTAATGTCAGCTTTATTCTCCCACTTTTGCCTTACCTATTAAGTAATCTTTTCACCTGTTCAGAAACTCTATAAATACACCTGGACGTTGGAGCAGACTTGATATCATAATGCTCAATATTATACAACGTAACTGTGTCTAATCTGATTAATGTAGTGGCAAGTTATTCGTAAAAATTACAGTGTATTCATGTGGGTTCCTAAAATTCGGCTACTGGTTGATACTATATTAGTTCATATTGACATGAGGTAAACGAATCCGAAATGGTTTTATGCCAATTCTTGAGTTGTCTGTGTTTTGTTGCTGAAGTAATATATTTTTGGATATGCTGAAGGCACTGATGCTATGGTTAATATGCATAATATTGATGATAGAGTAATCGTTTAATCGATCTTTCATTACTACTATCTTTCTGACACGAAATACATTTACTTTAGACTTTTGCGTTGATACCAAAGAAGACTACACGTTATAATTACAAGCCGTACGTCAATAACCCTGTTAAGGGTTAAGTCACGTTAGTACGGCAGTAACCTACCGCCCAACTTAGACCAAACGTGGGTCATTTGTAATGCCACAAGTTCTTGGTGTTGAAAGCATAGGAAGCATAGAGTTGCATTTTTATTATTTAAAAATAAATAAAATAAAATAAATAAACCCGAAGTA
This sequence comes from Cacoxenus indagator, assembly GCA_035041755.1. Taxonomy (NCBI): domain Eukaryota; kingdom Metazoa; phylum Arthropoda; class Insecta; order Diptera; family Drosophilidae; genus Cacoxenus; species Cacoxenus indagator. The sequence goes on along the minus strand of JAWNKX010000191.1, from coordinate 1,370,183 downwards.
GGCGTTCCTTTAACTTTCAACATTGAAGCCATAAAATTTTATTTTAATATCATTCAAACATCATTAGGAGTTCGGAAAGCAAACTTCTAAAACATAAAAATATTTTCTGAAGTTCATCTCACAATAAGAATCCGTCAAAATGCGTGCGCTTGACATAAGCATTAATAAGAACTTGGTGAACACTGAGCGCATTGTAGAGGCGGCTCTGGGCTATGTCATCTCGGACAATACAACCGCCACCGTCGCAGATACCACGTTCGATAACACAAGTGCCCAGAATATAATCAAACATCTCCACGGCACCTTGGTGAACTTGGCCAGAAGCACTGTACGCGATTTGGACCCGGAGAATGACTTGAAGTTCTTGCGTATTGAAACACGCAAATTCGAGTACCTCATTGCTCCGGAGGAGGATTTCACCATTTCAGTTCTGCAGTGAAGTCAGTCACGATCGATCATGGAATGTTGTTAGAGGCAAACGTGTCTTTTATTTCAAATTGTAATTAATGTTGGCGTAAAATGAAATTATAAAAAAAATGGTTACATTTAAGGTTCAATTAGCATTCGTACACTTTATTGTTGAGAAAAGACAAAGTAGTGTGAGGTTATTACTCAGAGTACAGTGGAACAATGTTTACACTAGCTAAGTCACTGTCTCTCTTTCAATAATCAAGTCCAACCATAATATAAAAATCGCTTTCTTATTCCTTCCATTGCTTATTCCTTCTATGCGGGGACTAATAACAGGTTGTCTCATAGGTCCAGTACGTATATATTGAATGACAATAAAGCTTCATTTGCCAAACTAAATACGGAAATGTTCCTTTCCAGTGGATCCATAATCAACATTTTCTCATTTTCCTCGTGAGTAGGTTGGTGCCCCACAAGAAAAGACGTATATGGTTCGACGTGCGCTTTTGGACAAGCAAGTCGTCATGTAGGTGTTGTTCGGCACTTTTGGGGTTAATCGGTTATTTAGAGGCGGAGTTCTATCACTACCAATTTAATGTCACAGAGGTGACATCGATAGGAGTACATGTGTAAAAATACTGACTGCGAAATATTATACCACAATAACTAAATTATATAAAAGCATATAAGGAATTATTTTGAACTACACCGGTTTTCGTTTCCATATTATCGATGTTATTTAGTCGGTTCTAAAAATAAAAATGGGGTGTTACTTTTCGCCACACACCGAAAGAAAAGTCTAAGAAAACAACTTATTTCAAACATTCTGAAGGAGTTCGACAATGCTGCACGAAGTAGAGCTGCCCGAGAGCTGAGCCAACTAATGCAACCAGTGCGATCTTAACATTTCAACAATCTGATGGCAAACGCGGATCCAGCCAAATAGTCGGGCCTCAATCTATGGCCCGCCACTAAGTGCATGAAACAAGATAGTGTGGCTGACCATGATGCCTAAGCCCGGTAACCAAGAGAACCTTGTGGCGTTTTATAGACCAAATACCACCTCCAAAATATTCGAAATAAAAATACAAATTGTGCCGGTTTTTTTGCTTTCTGGAAGCCATTCCTGTTCACATATTCAGCTTTAAGTCACGGCAGGATACCACGAATAAAACCTGTTAATTTAACACAAAAGTCGTCACCACTTGGTACAATTAAATGTAATGACTTTTCGATAACACTTGCAATGCGAGTAATTTGATGAACATAAAGAAGCTGGATTTTCATAAAAACTATTTAAATATTTTGAAAGCTCATTGCTATCTATATCTGATTTCTATTACAATTTTGATCTGCGAGTACAAGTTGAGCTAAACTGATACAGTGTGATTTCAGTCTAATTTGTATTTGTTTACGCTCCAAAAATATCCATTGAAAATGAAATGCGAAACGCCAACGCGTCATACCATATAAATCAGAGTAGGCGAACAGGTGCGAACATTTTTGGTTGCCTGATTTGCAAGTAAATCACACAAAAAATTATCTGCTTGCTTAGCAACACCATTGGCTGCAGCTGGTGCGCTTCATTATGATGAGAAACTTTGACTGTTTGTTGTTGGCTGCAATAATTGAATTAGGAATGCATGCCATGCTAAACGAAAAAACAACAGTCATGGGGGGCAGCACAAGTGAGCACACACAGGTGCAGTGAAATTTGATTATTGTATATTCACACCCACACACACATAGATTCACACATGTACACAAATACAACAAAACGCCATTTGTGCAATCAAAAATTAATCCTGAAAAGTGTTGCAAATCGACGGGTAAAAAAGGCAGGAGTAAAAGTCTGTGCATCTGTGTATATAATTGCATATGTGTATGTGTATGTGTGTGTCTCCTGCAATGCAGTGCTCAAAGGCTGCCTGCTTGCCAGCTGATTTTCGTCGGTTCGTTTAGATCGGATAAGATTGGATTGCTTTGGCTTGCATCAGTTTGGTCCATTTTCGAGCGCTTTGACTCGACTTTATCTGAGTTTGATTCATTTGGAGTCACCACTGGTTGCTGGCGACGACAAATGCTGCAAGTACAAATTTCTTAATTACCTGTCAACGGTGAGTATGTGACCATCTCGTACACGTATCCAGGATACTGATTTGTTGCCGAGTTGTTTCACCTGCAATGAGAAAGCAGAAGTGCATGTTTAGCTTGTGAATAAGGGAGTTTGAAATTAGTGCAATGAAAACTACAAAAAAAAAAGAAAAGATATCGAAACACAAACAGTGAAAATTCCAAAGAGCAGCTGCAGCCAATATGGCATTAGCAGTGCTTAAAGCAAACACTGAATTTAGTTTATATGTGTAACTCTAAGATTCTGTTGTTGGGCTTGGGTGTGAAAGGTCTGCTTGCAAATGAAATATAAATTAGTGTGGCACATTTGGTTTGCCCTTTTTGTGACAAAAAATGCATTTGTCTGTTTGTTCAGGTGACTCCTTTTGGGGCTGTGCCAAAGTGCTCAGCTAGAAATAACGTTCTCAGTTATGCGTGCTTCACCAGAAACAGCAAATTGATGGTTTTTGCTCATACGATACGACGCACCAACGCACCTGAAGTAGTAGAGTAAAACAGAATATCTTCACACATACACACACACTAGCCCCGAGTGGGAATAGTGAAACTGGAAGACCGTAGTTCACTCGGGCTGTGTGTACCTTTCGATGTACCCCAAAACAAAAAAAAACCATGGAAACATTGATTACATTTTGCAGGAATTTGTGATGATTTTTTTTTTCTTCGCCTTCGCTTTTTTTCGATTCCTTAGAGCAACCCCGAACCGCTTGTTGTTTTTATCGTTATCCTTTTGCTGTTGTTGCTCTTAACTAACTTAGTCTCACTCATCAGCAGCACATAGCAAACTCTCTATAGGTACGTAGACTAATACAGACAGGCACATTTTAGCAGTGCTTAGTTATAGCTAAGCTGGCCAGCTTTAATGTCATTTCGAGCTTCACTAGACAACCGACCGTTGCTCGTATATCGAAAAATTATCGTTCCCAATTAGTTGTCCTAGAATGAATTCAATTATCGATTTTTTGACCGTGGTGTGCGTATGCGAAAAGTGTCACTTTCTCTGGAATAAAGCTTCGCACTAATTGAAGAGAGCATACGCCCACACACACACTACGCAGTAATCTCATTGATAAACGCCATTAAGTGAATTATCACCTTAATTTACGTTTCTGTGCCTTTCAATTATTTTCGAAATCGCATAAAATAAAATAACTATAAGACTCTCAGTAAGTTACATGCACCTGAGAAAAGTCTTCGTCAGAGATTGCATTTGTTTTTTTTTTTTTTTGTTTCTCTTGTGCTTGTAGATACAATATATTTTAAGCCCACATACTACGTTGACATACAAACGATACTATACATATGGTAAACGTATATTCGTGTCATACAAATTCCATAACAACTGCAGAGCAACGTAGCTTTACTAGAATATGAGTAAAACAGCAACTACTTATTTAATACCAGAATAGGAAAAAAGACAAGAAAATCTCAAAATCAACACTGATATATATATAATTATATATATATATATCTATATATAAAAAATCGTTGGACGTTTCTTTATTAGAAACGGGTTTTCTCAGCATCCCTAGAGGCTATGGAGCTCAAAATTTTACCATGGGTTCGAGATTTTTCTTTATTTTGGACTCGGTAGGTGACTTTGGGGTGTAGTTATTTCTATTATTCAGGCTTACATATTTATAGAAAGCTCACTGATGCGTACACAGTGTAGGCACAGAGGTCTTATTTCAATTTTATAAAAGCTTTTGAACTGTTTCAAAGGATTATCATCTGCTCTGTTTTGTGCTGCATATTGTAAGTAACTTATGCCCTTTTTGTTTACGGTATTAGTATCACGCTTTGTCATTCACCATTCACTAACACAGTTTTAAATGCATTGCGATATAGATTGTACGTAAAATAATTTGTGAAGATTTCCAATAATAACTTACAACTGTTTAATTAATTTATTAACTTTCACTACTAACAAATGCACAAACGTTATATACGAACGTATATATATATACAGATTAGACTACTATATATAGACTAGGTATATGAATTATGTTTGTTTGTCTCTATAATCTCTATAATAGCCTTTACATGGTGAATTTTAGATGTGAATTTTGGTTCGAAAATATTGTCGAATTCGCTAAATATTAAGACCAACTCCATTTTCAGATGCTTCTCAAACTGTACAGATACAAATAAAACATAAAACAAAGCAGCATCTGAGAATTTAGTTTGCCTACAGTGCTGCTCAAACTGTACAAAGTCGAAATGTTCAAATATTCGAATGAAAAAAAAAATTTCTCAAAGAAGTGAAGAATGCGAAATGCCACCAAAAAACTTAAACTGCACTGGAATATCAACGAAAAAAATGCGGCAGTAGACAGAGCTGCTGAAACATCCGAAGAGCGAGATGCATGCGAAGGCAGCAACTCGCCGGGTCCCCGATAGTGTGCTATGATATTGGATATGTTATGATAATTTATATATGTGGCAACTGTAAGCAGATTCCACATGAAACAACTCAAGATATTCACCAACACTAAAATGATTCGGAAACAACCTTGGATAGCATCGAAATTGAACTATCGATCTATCAAAATATCTTTCTTTTTTGGTTGAACTTTCCACGCGTATCCACGAAAAAATACGAATAATCTCTTTAGATTTCAAAAAAATTTACAGTTCGTCAACATTGGGCACCATACATTTCAATATAATTTTAAGCCACTTGTCGTTGAAGCGGTTAGATTCCCAGGTACTACTCGGAATTTGGAACACACTAAATCACAAATTTAACTAATTACTCCACATGCTTCTAGTTTCCCTGAAATGAAATAATGAAAATTGGTCCAGCGGTTTCAGTCTATTTTGGTACCATTTATACGTAAAATACCCACATACATAAACACATACTTCCAATTCTATATACATACGTGTATACAGTATATATAAATCAATTTCCAAAAGCTGATGAAACATCTTAGCCTAGAGTTCGCATACACTTCGTTTTGATTGTAGTAAGCTCTCACTGAAGTATCAAGTATTTTAAAAATTTATTTGAAAGAAAAAAAGACTAATACATGATATTTATGAATATGATGATATGTTATTATGACATGATATCTATGAAATGAGAAAATAACGAAAATAGAAAATAACAAACAAAAAAGTACACGGTGCCCCACTATTAACCCAACGCGAAATCAATGGAATTCCAAACGAGGCAGTTCACGAGGCAAAGACTTAAAAGCAAATGTCTTATATGCTTAGATTTTGTTACAGTAGAATCGGTAGAAACGAGTGATGGAAAGAACTACTTAGCAAAATGAATATTTGTAATAAGATCAATTAAAACAAAAATTTGTTTATGTTTCTGTTGGGGCAACGAGCCTTTATGCTGCCACTTAATTGTCACACAGCATGGAACAATATAAATAAACTTAATTCTACGGTTAATGAGCCGAATTGTTACCTTAAACAGGCATTCAAATAAACATTAAAAAAAAAGGCAATGACTAAAAAAAAATTATAACCGACAATCTTTAAACAACAGTATTCATCGAAAGTAAATTATTAAATAAAAATAACTTCTCAATACACAAAAAAACAATCTTACGGAAACGATTTCCATTGTCTGAAGTCCCTTGTTTCATGGATTCCAATTTATTAACGCTTTAATATATGTATGTACCAGATACATACATACATACAAGATAATTTAATCAATATTAAAAACCAAAAGAAAAAGTCTTGAGTCACCTAAAACCGCAACCAAACTATAGGAACACCCAAAACAACAAACAAAATCAACAATTGAAGTTATGATATAGAAAAAAAGGCTCGACGCAGAAAACCATAATAAAAAAAGTAACCGAGGCCTTCAAGTGCGTCTATCATACTACGAACTTACGTGAAGTTATGTTAAACTGATTGCAAATTATAAACATGTAATTCCAAAATAGTTATGTAAATTATAACATGAAGAAAATTACTCCTCGAAAAAAGGTGTATTTTACATGTAGCTCAACGACTTTGGCCCTTGCTAAGGTTATTCTTAATTTTACATATTGAGAAGTGGGTAATGCCATAAGTTTGAATAGTTGGGTATATCAATTACATTCATGAAACGTACAGCCAGTCAAAATGAAGCTCAGTGAACATCAATATCAGTTAATGCAAATTCAAACAGAAGACATTATATACGAGGGGTTATACTTATGTTTTTCTAGTGACTATAAAAAAGGATTTTTAATTTGTGTTCGCTCTGGTTTGTGTGAGTTCTACTCTGCATCGTGACCCCACAATCCGGGCGGAGAAAAATGTCCAACAAAACCAGAAGCGCAAACACAAGGATACACTATTGAAGCATGCCAACACATTGAGCTCATCACTATCTCACAAATCTATTCGCCGACAATTGAAAGGCTACATAGAATGGATCGCCGCTATTAAAATTAGAGTATATCAGTGGATAGGACACATCTTTCAGAAACTTTTAGAATATAGCAGAACGTTGTAGAAACAAATAGAGGAAGCCGCTGCGGCCGAAGAAATGGTTTCAAGGAACCAACAACATAGAAAGTGCACAAGTATCACGTGGATTTGATTTGGGTCTCTTTCTTTGGAACTTCCTCTAATTCTCTAATTAATCTCTTGTTAGTTCTGCAGGAAAAAATCTCTTGTTGCAAAATATAGCAAGGACTCTTCTTTTATCCCTCATTTTATGCCTGCAATAAATGCCAAAATCAGGGTATCTACCTTTGTCTTTGAAGTGCTACCCGCACATTGGGAATTCGATTTCCCTGTTTCACAATGTTGAACATAAATTTCGCATATTTACAAGTACTCTCTACGTAGAATTTGGCAAAGGTCTAAAATTTGGATAGCGGTGCTCTTTAAATTTTTGAACCGTAACATTTTTTAATATAACTTTCGAGAATAACCATTATGAAAGTATTGCTGCTAATGCTACTCCAACCTTCTGTGTGCCACCGTATTGAAATACTCGACTCATTTTTATTAACTCCTCAGCAAGGTTTATTTAATGTAAGTCTTGACACTCTTCCATTTTGTGAGCAATAATACAAGCTGATGAATATTTAATTTCCTCTTTATTCGAAAGGCAATAAAAACCGTCAATATTCACGTCATAAAACAATCATTCAAAAGCCGCACGCTCAACTTGACTGAGTAATAGGCCATCGTAAAGCCTTAGTTTTATTGACTCGACAAGGTCCACAACTCATAAAACAAAAGCACTAATGGCACACCCACTCGAAGACAATAAATAATTTAAATGGCGACAGCAAATACTAGAAGCGCGGCTAATGCAAAGAGCGCCTAAAACGCCACAATCGAAGCTCTCAGTTCGGTGGTCCTCCATATAAACAAACAGAAGTGCCGAAAGTCTAGCATCTAATAAGCACGCTCAGTAAGTAAGGTCCCTCAGGTGTAGTCTGACACACACATCTTTGATGGCAAATAAATACTTAACTCGATTGACGTCGTCTGCGACATTGCGCCAACGAAGCGCAACAAGTATAGGAGGCTGACACACACGCTGCAACGCTGCTGCCTGGAGGCTGTGGCACCACTGGCAGTTGCCACAAAACAACCTTGAGCAATTTACAACAACGCCAAAATATTTGCCAAACGCTTGGGCGACAACAAAGCAGAGCTCACAGTTCAGCTGAGCAAGGACTAAGCCGACCCCTCGACTCTACGCGCACCCGTATACAAATCAATGCAACGCAATTCAATTCAGCTCCGTTGAATCACATCGAGTTGAGTTGAGTTCGGTTCGGTGTGGTTCGAAGCTTTGAGTTGAATACCCAGTGTGACTGCATTCAAATGTAATTAAATGCCACACGGCATTGCGTCTTTCCGACCCTTGTGCCTGCGATGCAAATTATCCAAATGTGTCGCATTTATGCAGTTGGAAAATTTGAGTTGATGAATTGTGCAGACATTTCTAGAGAAATATTTCGCCGGTGGTTGAGGCTTTCTCACGCTTCATATTTGTACGTGCTTACTCAATCACGCTGCGGGAAATTTTTGGTTGTGTTCGAGTCATTTAATTATGGCTGATGTGTGGGTATCTCATGCCAAAGATCAAAGAAATGCGTTGCTTTCATTAACTGAAGTGCCATGATAATTTTTCTTCTAAAATAGGAATGCATAAAAATAAATAAATAAATGGAGAAGACATCTTTAATAATATTTTTAATCTGGGTTGCTTTGTGACCTATCGTAAGTCCGAAATCTAAATGGACCTGAAGTGAAAATTATATCTACTATATCAAACATTGAGATATCTTGAATTATCAAAGAATAAAGGGCTTAATCAAATTCCAATTTCGATATAGTGCATTGACGATTAAGCGAATGATTCAATATTAAAATCAATGACGAGAGGACAATAAAAATTATAATTAAAAATTGTAGAGGGCTTACAATATAAGCATTTACATAAATGTGGAAATAGTTCTTCGACATCTCAGATGATTGAATCGCACTCGGAATATTGGTTTATTAGAAATACATCTTATTTACTTTGACTTTATCAATCCTAAGAATGAATCTCTAGCAATCCGGACACCGCTTTGAGTTCATGGACCCATCATCATTGTACTTGTCATTGTAAATTGTTTTCAGATAGATTAGTTGTGGCAAATAGCGACTTGCATTTCAGCACTTACTCGTATAACAAGCTTGGTCAGAATGCGCGCATCATCTACACCGCAATTGGGTGACCGTTTTATAGAATAAAAAATTTTAATATTCACAATATACAATTGTAGGTTCAATACAAATGTTTAAGCAATTGTAGGTTTAATTATATATTTAATATAATTTAATATTAATAATTAAGTTTAATATAATTATATTAAGGGTTATTTCTGTAGATTTAATACGAGAGACACACTGCGACTCACTCCTTTGCTGAGCGGCAAACACGGTGTTGAGCAATCGAAGGCCAGCCTGCCAACCAGAGAGAACTTATTCATATAGAGTTCACATTTCTCCCTTAAAAAATGGCCGGAGAGGCTTTTAAGAAACGATTGGCTTATGTTAAATATTCAGCAGTTGTACAGATCTCTTGTCTGTTCAACTATGTGGCGTAAAATATTCTGTTGGTTTGCTTAAGGTAAACAAGCAAATGGACGGATGGACTGCCGTAAAAGGTGGAATTATTGAATGATAAGAAAATTGTAAAAATACAAAAAAAAACATAATAAAAACAAAAATCAGGGACACTGTCTTCTTTCTTTAATTTTTTTGTTCAAAGTTTGACTGTACGAGCCAGAGAGAACTTATTCATATAGAGGTTACATTTCTCTCTTAAAAAAATGGCCGGAGAGACTTTTGACACGATTAGAATCCGACACTGATTCTGTACATCAACATTATTATTGGCTGTTCAACTTATTCAGCATAACATATTGCTGTTGGTTTGCTTGGGTTTGCATAAACAAATTGGGCGGGAGTATGATATTCAAAGATAATAAATACACAAGAAAGACATAATAAAAACAAAAATCAGAGACAGTGTCTTCTTTCTTTGATTTTTTTAAAGTTGTTTAATTGCAGGGTGGGTCGAGAATATTAAGCAAATTCTGTGGAGTTTTCTTTAATTTATGAAATCTTTCTTTTGTTTGTTCTTTAACAAACGAAATCGAGCCACGGCTGCCTTGTATTTTGCCTATATTCATTTTATATGAATGAAATAAAAATACCAAGCGGCCAGCAAAAAAGAAGCCATGAAAACAAAGCAAAATCGTACAAGAATATTCCCAGTGATACACACAATAAGAAATCAATACAATCTCATACACGCACTATACCTACACAACAAGGTAACTCACACAATGGCAAGTTTTGATTTTTGACTTCAACTTCTTGAAGACAATTTTCGGTTGTGGCAGAAAACGAAATCCATTTCAATAGCAAGTACAGTGAATGCGCATTTATTGAAAAGCCAAAGAAACCCAAGTGAAATTTTTAACTATCGTGGATTGCATAGGCCGAACTTTTATAAGTCGAATATCTCCATTACTCGAATTGAGTACGTTTATAGTCAATCAATATAATATGTCTTCCATAACTCGAATATTCCTATAACTTGAACTTTTGTTATTCATTATGCTGATTCGTAATTGTGTTGTGTTCTTTCCTCTTCTTTTCTTGTGATCGGCAATGATGAGAAAACAAATGGTTTGGCGTTGTTGCGTGAGCGTAGCAAAATAGAGGAATTTTTATTCCCGCGCCGCACTTCACAACACAGTCATAAGTCAATTTTTGATTGTGGTACGAAATGTATCAGAGGTCAGGCCCCGAGCGCGTGTTTCGTTGTTGACTTCAAATTTGCGTGCATTCACACAGGAATATCTCTTTTCTTTGTCTTCCCTTGTGTTCGGCAAATAAGGAAAACACAAATGTTACACGCTTTGTAGTTGGGCGGTCAAAGGCAAAATTTAACTTTTTGTCTTTCCTGCATTCGCAGTAGCGCAGCTGGTTTGATATCGTTTTCACGTGGGACACTTGCAGTTGCTTGCTTTTTTTCTGTTTGTCTGGTAGTAAAGGTAGAATTAGCTGTATTCAACTTGGATTTTTGGACATACCTAGCGCAAAATATGCATTTTAAATCAATTTTACTTAATTATTGAGTTATTTATTTCTTTATTTCTAACAGCCCGAACGAATAATGTATTTTATTCATTAAAAGTCCCACCAGAACCAATACAAGTAGGTGGTGGGAATTGCAATAACTAAAATCATGTTCGTCATTCATACAAAAATCGCGTCAAACCTATACATGTTCCTTTTTCGCTATGATTCCCACAACAATATCAATATAATCAAAATAAAAATGGTTGAGGGCAATCGAAACAACCAAAACAAAGGTGAGAGCCAGAAATTCCTTTCACGCTAATTGACGCCAAGAATTCGTATCCAGTAATTAGCAGAATGACGTTGCTAAGCAGCGGCCTGCGCTGCTACTTCGATGATAATAGCAGATAAATAACATAAGCCATTGTCTTCTTATTATTTGAAAAAAGCTCAAAAAGCTCGTGAGGAATGTGAACTCTATATGAATTAATACTCTTTGCTGCCAACACTACGCAAACATAGCGTTGCTTATTTGAAGCCGTTCCTATCCTACACAATTAATAGACAATCTGTTTTGAGTATTTAGAGTACATAAGTATATACATTATATATGTATTATATATTAAATACAAATGAGGTGAATCTACGATCGACACAATCGACCTATTCTAATTTTCCTACCTTTTGAAAAAGACGGACGTAGCAAATTATACATTTTAAGAAGTACATTTTGAATTTTAAACGGTCCGTGGAATATGATTTTAAACCAATACACAGACTTTACTCTGTGCTTTCCTGTGTCGGTGTCAACAGTTGTAGATACAACTCTGGAGCTCTTAGTATGCCCTCCTAAATAATATTGTTTATTAAAAATAAATAATCAAAAGAACATATGCATAGAAGTGAAAACATAAAGCAAAATTTCGCCAGAGGAACTCTATAAGAATGTTTTCTCATTGATTGAGATCGTCGCCTCAATCACTCAACATTTCACACATTTCATATAACATTTTTATTTGGAAGTTTGTAAAGAACACTTATTAAAAATATTTGTATTCCTTGTAGCCGACAATTAATTTCTAATAATAATAACGGTGCATGGTAAACTTCAATTTTGAAAAGGCGAGCTAATGTACTCAAAGAGAGGTAAACCACAGCATGTGGGTGACGCGAAACTATAACCACAACAAGCTAAAAAGGTTCACATATAAACATTCGGATAAAGGTTATGTACGCATAACTTATTTATATTATAAAATATATAAGCGACAGTGATGAAATTACTGTATTAACATTAATCAAGGTATAAATTAATCTCCACTTTAACAGAGGGCTCACAAATTGTATTTCGAAGTACTGTAGATTATCCAGAAATTAACAATGAACATCGTTAATTAGATGAACGTGTTTACTTAACATGTTCTTCCGTTGGCCCACATTGACTCGTTGATCCTGTCAGTGGAATTAACTTTAAGAATAGAACGCCCAACTTTAAATTATAATTAGGACGGAAGTTGAAAGACACAATGGCATTCCAATTATATGGCAGCAACAATAGAGGGATATCATATGCAAATTTCCACCCAACTACAGTTTTAAATAACAGACTGTGGCACCCACGGCTGAACGAAGGTAAACGGTCGAGCGGCCAACAGACAGACGGACGACACAGCAGCGGAAATGAAAGCGACAGAAGTCGTTGCAGGTTGACTACAATTTGAAATCATTAGGGCCACTCTCACTCGCAAAACTGAACAATTACGAACAAATAAGCTGTTTCTTGGCATACTTTGAATAAACTATATCACCGTCGGTTGCCTGTCTGTCGACCTGAGTAAGTGACTGACAGGCTGGCTGTGTTGCTCTCCTGCAACTTTCCGCTAAATTGGAGCTTGAGCAACGAAGCAAATAAAACATTGTCTGTGCGACGTGGTGCTGGTACACAAACAGAAAAGGAGAGGTGGACAGATAGACAGAAAGACACAAAGACGGTGAGCGGATGTCCTTCACCTGATGTCAAAAATTTGCGTAAGTGAAGCCAATTTAACAAAGACCAAGCCCAGACCGTTAGCCTAGTGGACGAACAGCGTGCAAAAGGAAGTAAGGGAGAGAGAGAGAGAGAGACAAAGTCAGAAGTCACTCAATCGTGTGACTTAATTCGCTATTTTAACAATGGCAGCCAAAGTTACACAGCAACGAAGAGGCAGAGCAACCAGTGTAGTCCCTTGGTGAACAGATGAAAGGGATACAGGTTGAGTAAAATATCGTCGTATGAATAAGGAAGAAGTAATAGCCGAAAATTGAGATGCGAATGTTTCCACTGTGCGTTTTGATGGCACACTTTGTACAACGCTGAGTAGATAGAGATGTATGTAGCTGGATGATTGACGGACGCAATTATGGTTTTTAAAAGCATTCAATTGACCATGACAAGGAGAAATTAACATTATTCACGCAGGCCACACCTATAAACTTTGCTTTTGATTTGCTCGATGTGCAAATCTTACGTCATAAGAAAAATGGGAAATTTCGTTCTCTAATTAAGGTGAGGGTGTAACTCAGAAAAGCTTTTACTAATTTCCACGAATCCCAAAAATTGTAATTGGTTCGACTTTTTGACACGTTCACACATACAAACTGTTGTAAAAATTATTTGCAGATGGCGTGCAAAACAGATAGGCTCGCCTTAATCAATTGGCCAACAGCGCAGCGGAATTGTTTATTTTATTACACAAAATTCCGTGTTCAGAAATTAACACGAATTCTACTGCAATTAGCGCAGCATATATTTGACGTACCGTCGCTCACCCAGAAAGTGTCGCTTTACTCTATTTGGGAAAACACATCGCCAAATTGCCATAAAACGAATTTATTTAAATTTAATTTCAGCTTTTGGTTTGCGTAATAAAATATTTACAATTTCTAAGCAAACAATTTGCTCGATGCAAATGGAATATGGGCAGAACGTCACCGGCTCAACACGGATGCCAGACCTCAATCTACAGCGATTGCCTGCCAGACAGACAATTTAACACGGCAGCGCTGTGCAAACAGACCCGGCCCAAGCAGCTAGATCGCTTCAAGTTGGATTTTAGCATTTATCCAATTTGCGCTTGCAACAGTCAACTCCGTGCTTGGGTGGCTTAGGTTTGAGCAGGAGAGACACCAAACACGTTTAGGCGCATAAATTTGTTAAATTTGAGTTAGCTGCGGTGTGTGCATGCTTCTGTGTGTGTGTGTGTGTGCAGCTCTGTGGCTATATGTACCTTAAACATACAAAACAACACATTTTACAAATATGCCACGCGACCCTCTACGACTTTTCTTCTAGCTGGCAAATATTTACGCAATAAAATTAAATTTAATGCGTTTTCTATTAAACTGGACATAATTACAACGAACAAACAACAACAACAGCAACACGCGCACCTCGTCAAATACGCAAATATCTCGTTGTATTTGTAGCAACAAGAACAACAATTACAATAAATAAACAAACACAAAATATACAAGATACAAATGCTCACGCACTACCAAGCATCACAATTCGTTGAGTGCTTTGACATCTTTTGTTGTACTCACCCGACACGGCAGATAGGCGTGTGTGCCAATTTGTGTGGTGACATTTGTCGGTGAATAGCTGTCCACGTAGGGCTCAATGAGCGCCGATGTCGCGGACAATGCTGCCGCTTCGGGCAACACCGACATCGATGGATATAATGCGCCCGATGAGGGCGATGAGGCGCCATAGGATAGGGAGGGCAACACTACTTGCTGTACCACAGCTGATGTTGATGGCGCCGACGCGGGCGCTGATGATGACGGCAACGACAATGATGAAGCACTAAATAATGTCTCCGCTGCGCTGACGAAGTCACTTGATTTTAACCCATCCATTTTGCCGGTGGCCACGGTGTGATGGTTTGATGCTGTAGGCGTTTAAAAGGCAAATATTTTCGTTAATAATATTTTCTATTAAAGACAGGTGTATATATTTCAATTCTGTTAAATTTCAGATAGCAACGAATTATTTAACAGACAAATAAGAAAAATAATCTAAAAAAGTCAGATCCGAAAATGCGGACAAAAATAAAATTTAAATACCTTGGGAAGGTTGGAGAGACAATTTAAAAATAAAATAAAAACACAATAACGCTGTCATATGAAGAGTCAGCAGCACAACAAAGGCTTAAGCGCCACATTTAAAGCATCATATAATCGTTGGAAAACATATTTTGATAACACAAAAAAAAGGGCCTACACCCTAAGGTGAACAGAGACATTTTACTCTCCCCAACAATGTAGTGGATAGAGAGTATGGCTGGACCGCCCAGTGGGCTGGTTCAAAATCGCGGTGGTTTCGCTTTCAATTTTTTTTATGTTTAATTAAATAGCAACCTGATACCTTTACCTGATAAAGTCGTAAAAGCTACTCTCTACCCGGGTGTCCCACGACACCATCAATTTTTTGTTTGTAATTTTTCCTTTTAATGATACAAAACTGATATGATATGAATGATACGAAACAGAAACTTATGCAGCACAATATGATAATAATATTTTCAAAAACATTTATTAGTTCAATGCGATATTTTTCTAAAAATTATTTTAATAAAATGTTGTTGATCAGGAAACTTACAATAAAAACTGACAAAGATTAAGGTATAACTTAAGTGAAAATGCACCTTCCTTTGTTATTGATAACTTTCTGCAATCCACCAAAGTTTGGAAGGATTGCCGAGAAATGTGCTTCGGAAAGCTTTCGACCTCAGCGATTGTCTTTCTCGTTCTTATGGAACAAAGAATTCTTTTTTCTTTACATGTCTACACATTCTCAAGAAAATTGAGTTGGCCGATCCAATGTATTTACTTGCACATCAATTAGAAAATTGGTAGCCATCTTGACATTGTTTTGTTGCGAAATAAATGAACGTCCAATAAATTTTTTACTTGAACTAAAATAAGTTCTTGTTTCGCTGAATGAGGCGAATTGATGCTTTGCCTGTTAATATTTGTCTATGAAAGAACTACAACTTTGCACCTAATCTTTTCGATACTCAGACGGTTAATTCCACAAAAAAAAATATTTTGGATAACAATAACTTTTTATATGCACAGTAATTTAAAATATTATAAATTTAGAAATGTGCCTTTAGTATTTACAGCAGTAAGTACCTCGTAAATTTGGTTCAGTAGAGACGAGGGTAATGTGCCGCTTCCAATTCGATTATATTGTTGCACCTTTACTGTCTGTATATATATATATATCGATTTTATAACAAATCAGTTTAAATGTTAAGGAAAAATTTCAACAAGCTGTCTTAAATACATAATTTAATTGCAAGTAGAATATTTCAAATCACAGAGCATACCTAAGAAAAGGCAATTAAGACTGTCAATGATATAATTACCAATAAAGGCACGCCAAGCACACACACGTATAGAGCAGGCAAAGTGAGAGAAAAGATATGGCAGAACTAATTTATGTCAGAAAATCCTTTTTAATCAACGAAATGGAGAGGCACCAGTGTGTCGGGAACAGGCGAAAATCGATGTGGCAACGATAGTGGCGATAAAGCCTACAAGTATGCCACAAAATAAAAAATTCATTTTTCGCAAAATCAGCAACAATAATTTTGTTTATTTTTGTCGCCTTTATGGCTATTGATTGGTAGGTTGCCTTCTGCCTATTTATAACGCAAATGATGAGGATATTCTTGTTGTAAATAGTAGCCATCCGGCTCGGCTAAATTGTCTCTTTTTTTTTTGTATTGGCAAAAACAAAACGATTTCATTTGGAGAAATTGCAATTTAATTGGCTATTCAGCGAATCTGAAACATTTCAACGGCACTTTGAATCCATCAGACATCAACCACAACCACCAAACTAACAATCTTGTGTTCGTGTTGAGTTTGTTTGAGTTTGCGTGCAATTGCAAAGTCATCATTTTTGCCTAGTGAAAGTCAAATCATCATCATCATCGCCATGATTATCATCACCATTGACCTCATCAGCCAACAGCAGTAGCGAATCAGCTTCGTCATCCGCACTGGCGGGTTGAAACAGAACTAACGAAACATGATAGTCAGCGGCGTCACTGCGAACAACAATCATTTATAATGAACGTTATTCATTCATTAAATAAAAAAAATACAAACTAATAAAATAAATAAAGAAAATTTGAAAGAGGGCAAACAACAGCGCTTCACCTCAAGCTGAAACACGAAATTTGTTTAAATTTTTGGACTGAAAGAGAACTCGCAACGATGTTCATTAATTCGCTACCCAAAACTAACATTCGTGAGACAAAAATCGTAACGAGTAGAAGTGGAATGTGTGTCTATCAATTTTGCCAGTGTAAGTCCTATCTCAATGCACTTAATGTCACCTTCAGTTGTTCTACTAAAATTTTAATCTATCGCAATTGCAAGGCTCTTATCTATTTGTTGAAACATCATGTGGTAATTCAAAATTTTGCCTGAGCTTTTTTATACACCAAAGCTTCATATTCCAAGTTCCTTGACCAAAAAATCGACAAATTATCAGCTTTTCTGCTACGAATCAAGTAAATGGAATGTCAAAATTTTTTACTCTTACTGTCCTGAGCCAGAATGTTACAGACCAACTAACCATTAGTGTGAATTTTTCAAAAATTTTCGAGCGTATTCTTAAATTCAGACATTACAGGAAGAAATCCGTGGGTATAGTTGATTTGGACATGAAAGCTGACTTTGACACCGTGTGGCATAAAGGCTTTATGCACAAAACATTTGTGCCCCTTGTAACATCATATGGATGGTGTTCAATCTTATATGATATTTTAATGATATTTTAATGCTTGACAATTCTAATATCTTAGTCTTCATTGATGACACTGCCCTATGTTGCCCTGGAATGAGTTACATCGAAATACAAAGAATCCTAGAAGAAGCTTCAGACATTTTCACTCGTTTCTTTCACAAATGGAAAATCAAATTAAGCACACACAAAACCAATTATATAAATTGCACCCGGAAGGCAAAGCCCTACCTTTCACCGAGCTCAAGCCTAAAGTTCAGTTCTGAAATCCTTCCCTGGGTGAACTATATAATATAAATAGGCTTGACAATTAACTAATTATTAGTTTGCTTATTATCAGGACAATAAACAAAGCTAATTAAACAACTAGACTATTATATCCCTTCCTAGGAAGTCGGAAATAGGAAATCACATCAACATAATAGTACCATGTCAGCCACCTAGCAGCCAACCTGCTTGACAGCAGCAGGAAAACCTGAAAAGTCTTCACACTTAGATCATATATTCCGCATCGCGGATGAGTGATCAGTCATGTTAACTTTTTAATAACATTTGACTTTTGAATCCATATAAAATTCGCTAAATATCTTATGGTGATAGTTAGGGTCTTCACGAAATGCGTCGTAAACAAAATAAATGTTAACACATGTTGTAAACGTAAACATAATTGAGTGTGGTAAAGTGTTAACTCGGCGCATTGCAAACATTGTGACTTTATGACTTAATGTCAAGTCGGTTGAACAGACTATGGTATTTGTGATAAAAGAAATGGCAGAGGTCAGTTACAAAGTGCTTGTGTTACGAATTTAATTGAATTAACAATCGATTTACAGCAAAAACAATGACTAAAAATAAAACGCAGTAGTTTTACCCCAACGTTCCGCTGGGGTGAAGCATCACTCTGAACTTCATTCTCAAAGTGGCGGAAAGTGTGAAGGATTCGTAAAAGTGTTGTGAAGTAAGTATGAATGTGTGCTTAACTATTTAATTTATACCGTTGTACGTTTTACGACATTCGGCGAACGTTTGCTCTTAATTGCAAGCAATATTTTGGAAGACCATGAGCAGCAGAATACGGAACTTTCGAAATTTGTAGATCGATACAAATAAATGGAAACAACAAACATGTGCTAGTCTGATGGGAGACGGCGAAGTATTGTTGATAAGTAATTAGTTATAATGAATAATGTATTCCTCTTTACCATAAGATCAAATTATCTGCAAATCGCTTTGACAAGCTGCACCAGCTTTTACACTGTAAATGTGCTTTCTGGAGAAATATGGTTCGGGATCCTGTATTGGTGTTTCCTCCAGTCTTATGTCTGTCATATTGCCATTGCTAATTATAAACACGACGATGTTTTTGCCATGGAAGCTTCTTAGCCACTCGATCTAACCTGTAGA
Source organism: Cacoxenus indagator (assembly GCA_035041755.1). Classification (NCBI taxonomy): domain Eukaryota; kingdom Metazoa; phylum Arthropoda; class Insecta; order Diptera; family Drosophilidae; genus Cacoxenus; species Cacoxenus indagator. Next base: position 1,350,874 of record JAWNKX010000191.1, on the reverse strand, counting down.
GGACAATGATGACCTGACTTATTACCAGAAACTGTAAACTGGAACATGGGCCACAAAAAAGTGCATCGTCTTTAATGATGTTATAAATCGTATCGATGTTATCGTTTGCTATGTATACACTATACTAATTGAATCAATTGTAAATAACAAGTGTTAAAAGAAAATTACTTTATAACTGCTGGCTGGTTAATATTAAAAACTAAAAAACGAAAAACCAAAATTATTGAACTGAAAGCTAAGCTTTGACAAATGCACTCATTGAAACCGAGAGTGATAGTCAAACAAAAGAAACGCCTGAAACATCCAGCCCCACCCACGATTGAAGCGCTTTGTATACTTCCCTCTCTTGTATATTAACATGCCTGCAAATCAAAGCGAAAATGTATCGTAAATCGCCAGAATATGTATGCGCGCACCAATGCGGATCATCTGCGTCTAACTGCTGGTGTGAGGTCATGTGGTCGACTCGACTGCGTGATGTACGGTACGTAGCTCTGAAGTTGCTTTTGTCAATTACGCATTTGTTGTTGGATCATTTTTGCTTCTTCTTTTTCGTGTGCTTCTTTATGTAAGTAACTGAAAAAAACATCGACTACAAACAACCCAGAAAAACGCAGCAAGGCCCTCTTACTCAGATAACCCGCACAACGCTCAGTTCAATATTCCTAAAAAATAAAAAAAAACGACTAAAAAATGAAAGCACAAATAAGAAAAAAGACACTTGAATGGCACAATGACGGCAACAACAAAAAAAGAAGGAGAAGGAGAAAGACAGAAGTGGATGTGATATGAACATATGAGTAGTCTCATTGCTGAGCTGTGCAAAAGGTTTGAGTTGTGATGCTGATGCTGAAGCTGGCGATGACGTTGACGTTGACGTTGGCACTGGCATTGTGTTTGTGCACGCGTATGCGTTTGTATGTGTGCTTTTGTGTGTTTGTGAGTGTTGCCGGCTGTCAGTACTTCCGCTCGAATAGCACTTTGTCAGTAACTGTGTGCAAGTGACTGAGCTCGCCTGCTCCGCGTATCTGTATTACATGTAAAGGGTATATGCAACGACCATGAGTGCAATCGAAAGCTCGCCTGGTCCAATTAAACTGACGTTCAAGTCGTCAAACTCAAAATCATTTTACGCTACAATCGTCATTTTAATTGGAGCAAAAATCTTGCTCAGAGCATTCCATCAACGCCCACTCCGACAGCCGCACAAGCCGTATGCCTAACTCTCTATAGCAGTTATTGTTACTTATGTTTGTATGTTTAGTTATGTCTGTTTGTGTGTGTGTGTGTGTGCGTGTGTGTATAAGCGCGTCAGCTATTTTACGTGTCCACACGTGTTGTCGTTGTCAGCGTTTCCCGTTCCGCAAAGTTTTCAATTACTTTTTGGCATTTGGCAATTTTTCCATTTTAATTGCATATTTTTAGGCACCGTCGCAAGTGCACGTGATTTTTGTTATTGATTCGAAAGCACAATTTAACTGCTGCACGTTGACAAACTGCGAATTAATTGGCCACCAGTGACTGACAGCGTGAATCAGGAGTGACTTTCATATTTTGTAAATGCGTACAAAACCAAAAAAAAAAAAATTATTTCCCAGGGATGAACTGAAAACTACTGCATTATATATTTTCTCAATGTCAGAAGGCAGAGGTTAAATCAATTCAGCTCCTATGAGGACTCATTGGCTAATACTCATTTTATATGAACCACGAGGGGATCAACCCAATTAATTTTACAATCCTCCGACAAGTGTGTAAAGGTCAATTCAGCGTTCTGTTTCTGAAAGCCCAAGCGACAATTGTCACCGTCGTTTGCTCTCAAAAGCTAAGAAAATTGGAAAGTTGCAATATTACCTAAAAAATTGCTTCCCAAAATAACATAATCCAAAAAATATTAGTCAAGCTTCACAGCTTAACATACTACTGCTTTACCAACTCTTTCAAATTATCATTCATCTCTGTCACACATCTTAACCTATTTCCGTAACATATAACCATAGCATTGTCTTGAATTTTAATTCTCGATTAGAACAGCCGCCTAAGAAGTTCCACTTAAAAAAAAATTATTTTTTGTTCAAACTATTTTCTTGTAGAACCGCTCAGGGCTTGAAGCCTGTGACGCTCGATCCAATTCACTTTAAATCACTCATCGGCTGACAAATGAACAATTTGTTATATTAGTGTTGGCTCAACGGTAATATGTTAGTCTACTTTTAGTAACCACATGGGTTGAGGTAATTTTGACAATTTGCAAACGTTCTGAAGCGTGTGTGTAATATTTTGTTGTAGTCGTTGACAACAGTTGACACTTCTTTTACGCCCACAATACCAAATTATATTTATTACAGAGTATATGATTCACTTCTGCAAATGAAAACCTGTCGATTGGTATATTTGTTTTCAAAATCCGTTATATAGTTAAGGCGTAAACTGTCGCGAAAGGCCTTGGCCTATTTACATATGGATTTAAAATTTGCAAGTGAACCGAACTCGAAGCGATGTCCCGTTACTTTAATTCAAAATATGTGTACGTACTCCCTTAGGAAGGGAATATCTTTACATATTTAAACTGAAGAATTACACCACAAATTAATAAATAAAATATATTCAAGAAACTTTTATCTGGAATTTATTTTCTTTTTTTTCAATCTGAGCCAAATAAATTTAAATTTACGCGACGCAACCTTCAGCAGCCCCACGAGTACTTCGAGCACAGCTAAACAACAACAAAATAAATACAAAGAGGGGCGTTGGAATAAAAGCGAGACGCCTTGAAATGTGTCAAGTAACACTAACAGGTAGAAAACTTTTATGACCCGAAGGAGTGAAAGTAAGCAGCCACTTTCACTGAAAGAGAGACACACAGCACGCTGTGCGCATTTGTCATTGGATAATATACGCTCATAGTAAGCTGAGCGTAAGGTAGACTTACAAAGCCAAAGAAATATATTTGTATATGAATATATAGATATGAGTCTGTGCATATAGGTGTAGGTTTATTAGTGTGAATACTTGCGTATGAGCAAATGGGGACAACGCAGAAAATGCAAGCGAAACTTTGCTTAGGCGTTAGGAGAAAAGTTTCTGGCTTTAAGTTGGCAAAAAGCGCTAAGAAGTTGACTTCCGAGGGAAAGACGACACTCCTACGAGCGATACACCACGCAGCAAACTTTAATTAAAGTTTTAGATATACATCACTTCAAAAGCAGATAAGCCAAAGTAAACTTTCGTTTAATGACCTCTCACTCCCACTCCCACGTTCACGCCCACGCGCACGATGCTATCACTCTCATCTGCAATAATAACTTGTAGAGGGCAGCAGTGTGAACGAGAGTTCAAACAACCAACGGCATTTTTCGCATGTAACTCAAAATTATGCTGTCGTCTTTTCGTACTTTCCAACCTCAGGTCGGGTGACTATGCTGGGTCTGCAGCGTCCTAAGCCTTAAGTGACTTATGGTGGCATGGCGTGGCGTGGCGTGGTGTGCTATGCTTTGACTTGGTTCGTTACTCTGGCATTTGTGAACTTAATTAAGGTTAATTAATGCTAGAAAAACATAGTCACACCCACACACATCATAAATTCGCAAGCACACAAAGGACAAATTGGCATACATTTTGCAGCAAAGTTGTGCATATTTCCAGGACAAAGCGAGTGAATGCAAAGGAGTCAAACGGCGCGCGTAGGCAAATGCAAAGGAGAAGCGTCGAATGAAAGTGAACGAAATGAAATGAAATAAAGCCGGAAATGAGCTTTCAAAAGACGGAAGGCAGTAATTAAAGCTGGTGTCTGTCTTTGTATGTCTGTTTGTCTGTTACGCCTACGCGTGTGATAAGATACAACTTCGCAGTCAACTTTTCAATGGCTTTGATTTCTTAAACTTTTTCCCTTTCTTGTATGAATAAAATCGAATTTCAATGGTTTTTGACATAAATTTAAGATTGTTTGGCACAACTTCTAATTCGCTGTCGTATAAAGCAAACTTCGGTATAACCTTGACGATTATTTACATATCATCAGTGCATAAACTAAACACAACGCCGGAATTCGCAACTTTTATTTTCACAGCAATGCCATATAAAATATGAATATTTGCTTTGGCCCAATTCTCCTTATTCAGTGCCCTCCATATTTTTCTTTCTCATCCACTCACACTATGTATTCCCTCTCTCCCTATTTTCGGTAATTGTGTGCTTTGTGTATGTTTACGTCATGTAATGTGCCAAATCCAATTTCGCTGCCTCGTTTCTAAACATGAAGCTAACTTTTACACACCCACCCTGCCGAAACAGTCGTGCACACACAGCTACACGACCTTCACAGTCTGCGCTACGCCAATCATGGTAGGCATTACCTAAGGTCGTTCTTACACATCGCATCGTTCACTCACACCATCGAAATATTTATTTTGACAAGCGAAATTGCTTTGCCGAATTTGTGCCAAAGAACGATAAACGGAGCATGTTAAATGCGCCGTTGTACGCCGTTGTACGGCATAAATTGTGAGCGAGCATTTTTTTGTAGCATACTTTCGAGCGGCCGCTTGTATACAATTTCAAGTGGAAAAGTGCAACCCTTCATAAAGCTAACTCTCAAATTTCTATAAACCCCGATGCATTTAAAATTTAAAATTTTAAATTTTTAGATTCCACGAATGTTTTGAAATTATTGACTCACTCGCCAAGGCTATGGTGCACAAACAAAGAAAGCTTGTTCCATATGAACTCAAGTCAAAAGGCATGAAAAAGTGATCTTTCAGCACGACAGCGCTTGGAAGCATATTAGAATAAGTCGTCAAGAAAACTTTGAAGAGAAGTCGTACACCACCCAACTTATTTATGACGATCGATGACTTGAGTGGATGGCCTATCTTAGATCGATTAATTAGATCGATTCGGTAATTGCCTCAAGAGGGGAAGAATTCCAACGACAGAGTATCTGTTTACCTCTAACTGATGCTATTGAAGGACTACCAACTAAGGCCTTCGAATTTAATTACATTATTACTTTATACATACTTTATATATACTATACTATACTATATAGTATATTTGTGATAGGAAATGGGGACAACGAGACTTGAACCCCGGACTTCACATTTGCGATGCTAACACTCGTAGTATTTTAAGCTCGCTATGTATAATACTATTGTGAAAAGGCGTGATCTCCTTCTCACACACACATAAGCAGTAACCCTAGACAACGACAACAATGACGATGACGATCAGATGACTTCGATGATGACATCAACAACGACGGAGAGAGTAACGACGGCAAACACAACGATGAGCAGCTACAAGACGAAGGTAGCTGAAACAACGATGACGACAAGAGAGGATGCAACAACTACCACAGAAATGACGACGCGTAAATAAGAGAAAGGCAATGGTGCGAAGTGGAGTTGGACGACGATAGCCAAAGCCGACGGTTAGCAAACGCAACGATTATTACGGCTTTGTTCTATTACTTGACCTTTTATTCATTTGTAATCTTTATTTTTAAAATAAAACCCCACATTATTATTATTATTATTGTACAAGTCTTCCTTCTTGGTATTTTACGTCTTTAATGTATATCTCATTTTAAGACAATACACCCTTTTTAATGATAATCAACCTTAACATTTTCCTGGCTTGATCACCCAATCATATCTACTCTGATAATTTTTCAGTGCCGCCGCAGTACGAGTATATGAAGTAGGCAGCTAATGCAAACATATCCTATCGTAAATCTTGATCTAGATGTTTCTGTGTTATGTTCTTCAACTGGATATACAATTTTGATGAATTAGCAAAATTTGCTCCTATTACGGACAGGGTGATTATTAGTTAGTTTTGATTATTTTTGATTATTACTGTGATACTCCATTCGATTTAATACCCTTAATGTTTCCTAGTATTTTATTGAGGGTAACCTCAAACAAGAATGCCAAAGGTATCACTAACAATGTCGTACTGCATCAATTGGATTGGGCTAATTAATTAATCGTGAAGTCCTTGTTTGTTACTTCATACTGAAGAATGTGAGATTTGTAGACCATAGACATTCTATGGTGATGAAGAGAAGACCGTTGTGATCAATTTTGGATACTCATGAACTGCTGTCACAAAATCAATTTTATTTTATTTTATTTATTTTTATTTTTAATTTTTTGCCTCATTTTAGATCACACGACTATCTCCAACTCTTGTGGAGGCGTTGATCGTCTCTTGAAACCTCCAACACCAACAAGTATGATTCCTAGAGAAGTGAAAGACTATACAGTCGAATCCTTATAATTAAGGGGTTTTCGATTTATCTAGACTTCGATTTAATGAGGTTAAAAACACAAAAACACGAATTAAGGAGGCTTTTTTATTTCTATTGATATTCACATATTTTATGACTTTATTAGAATTTAATAACTTAATATACATATACTGAATGCCTTCAGAAAAATTAAAACCGCAAGCGCGATAGCAGTTTTGAATTCAAGCTGTGCTGATAGTTTTCCACGCTTCCGTACACTCTTACCGTACCGTACCGTAAACTCTTTTTTGTCATAAATGCTATTAATAAGATTAATAACCATTTGCTTTGGATATAATGATTTTATTTAACCTGATCAAGAAGCTGAAACTTAAATGTGGTGTTCGCTGGCAAAAACTCTATTTTTACGTGGCTTTGATGAGGGGACCCATTATCAATAAATAAAAAATTTCTTTCGATTTTTAGCTTTCATGGTGTCATTCAACATTTGAAGTATTTCATTAAAAATATCCGTTGTCATCCACGCCTTCTTATTGCTTCGATAATGCATTGGAAAGCTCCGAACGGTTTTGAAGGACCTTGGTTTTGCTGCCTTTCCAACTAGTAGTGGTTTTTCGGTGCCATCCGTGTTTGCAGCAAACAATAAGGTAACTCGTTCTTTGCTATGCTTACCACCATGGCATTTTCATATTTAAATCAATACGTTCGATCTGGCAAGCATTTATAAAACAAGCCAGTTTCATATGCATTAAGATGGTTTAGCACTGTAACATTTTATCAGATCACCTAACTTTTCCTTCCAAACCAAACATACGGCTTCATTAACAGCAAAAATTTCACCGCAGATTTTCTTAAATGTGATATTGTGCCGTTTCTTGAAACGATCAAGCTAATCACTGCTTGTTTTAAAGTTGTTTATGCTCATTGCTTGGGAATATTAAATTGCCGGCATTGTGTAAACCACAAAAGTAGAGATTTTTCTATATCCGCATATTCAGATTGTTTTTGATGCTTTAGTTTACTGCGTGAGGATGCTTCACTAATAATTCTTTTCTTTTGTAAAACTGAAGTGATTGTTGATGGACCGATTTCGAATTGTTTCGCTACCTCAATGCTTTTTGCTCCATTATCAATTGCTGAAATTATGATTTGTTTTTGCGAGATCCATAAAGTTTTATGCAAACGTTTGTTTGACATTTTCATGACACACCATAACACTTAACACTTTAAAGGAAATCATAAAAGTAGCAAAAATTCAGAATAAAACAAAAAAGGCGACGGTGTAAGTCGACATTTAGGCGACAGAATACAGCTCTGCGAAAGTGATGCTTTATAAATTAACTGATTTATTAATCAATTGATTATCAAGTTTAAAAGAAGAGGAAAAATGTATACGTATATATGTATATTTTTTGACTGCTGCAGCTTCTGTCAATATTATTCTTAATAAATTTTTAATTGCGGCAAAAATATATCAAAGCATTAATTATGCTAAAATAAACGGGAAACCGACGTTTTGATTACTTTTCGTGGAATTTATTTTTATTTTATTATGATTTTAGTATTTTTTTAATGCTTTTACAACACGAGTATATAAATATTTGCACAGTTATAATATAAAACCGCAAATATGCCCTGCACCAGACATCTCTATTTCACCCAAACAGCAACCGCCCACGCTGTCATTTAATGAATGCTAATGGCAACAGAAACATTTAGCATATTTTAGAATATATATATATAATTTTTTTCTTCTTCTTTTTTGTATTTTGTTTCAAGCAAATTAACATCATTTGGTGCGAATTTTGGCGCTAGACCAAAATGTCGGCAGCAACCGCAAAATGTACCTGAACGAAAAGTTTTGCCGGCGACCGCAACATTTGCATGTGACAGGCTCAACGTCAGTCGCATCGTCAGTGTCAGTGGCTGTGTCAGCGTCACCTTCAGGCGTCATTTAGTGTTGAAAGCCGAAAGTTACAAGTTTTGAGCAGTTGTGACAGCTTTGCTGTCACACATGCTTCCCTCCATGAATTGTAGTCAATTTGCGCTCTTTGCGAGTTTGTAAATAATGTTTGATATCCACACCTAACTCGATGAAGTGTATACGCAGTTCTTTACTGTGGCTTCAGCGCGCTTTGAAAGTGGTGCTATCACTTGCCATGCTCAATCGGTACACGGGAGCCAATAAGAACTGCAGACCTTAAACATTACAAGATTGTTTAACCAAGTCAATTAACCGCACAATGCTTTATTTAGACCGACCAAACCAAACCACACGCTTCCTTGAATATCATGGACTTTAATTGAGGTGTGAGTGTTAGTTTAAATGGAGTCGATGCTTGGCAACAATGCGTGTTATAATTTCATAGGAATCGAGACAAATGCCATTAAATGTTTATCGAACAATTATAAACGATTACATGCTATGGATCCAAATATGCGGGAGCACCTGCGAAAGCTATTCTGAAATAGCTTCAAGAGAAAGTAATTTCTCCTTTTCGTGATGAAAGGTCGCTATGTTCTGAAAAGAAGAGCACAACAGAATATTGTGTTTCTCCAGGTGCAACCTGAATATCGAGTATATAAGAGTGTGTTAGGTGGCATCAGCAAGGTGTGACTGTGTGATCTAAAGAGTGCATCGAAAAAATCATGTTGACTAATAATTACTATATCGGGTGTGTTGATTTTTATTAACTGAAATTAATTAAAAAAGCTGTCATTGTCGTCCTAGAATTCCATCACAACTTTTTAAATAATGTAGCCAAACAATTTAAAAAAAAAAGTTAAATTAAATTGATTCAGCAATTTGTGTTAATAGCCACACGCAACCACAAAATAATCTAAAATGCAACATTGGCATTAGCTTTCAATTTATAAACCATGAATAATTTCGATTAAACGACAAATTAACTGCAAAATATTTCACGGCACAAATTATACATTTTTGTTATGGAAGCAATACAAGTATGTATATTATAATAATTATTATTAAATAAACTGGAAAATTCGCCAATAGCCGCGTTCTGCAATGTGAGTTCGTTCACATGAAAATTCCAAAAAAAATTTTAGCAAAAAAACTAATAAAACCAACCGACATCAAAGCAAACTTGAGACGCATTCATCATTAGTTGAGTGCGGAAACGTTTTATGATGTGTTAATGATGATATAAAAAACACGCACACACACGCACGCGGCAGCGTTTTCGCCCTTATATATTTTCTATATATTTTTTTTTCTTTTGCTTTTTTTCCGAAAGGAGTTAGTTTATTTCTAACATTTCGTCCCAGCGCTCAGCTTAGCTAAGCAAACTGTTGAAAGAACCGTACACTCAACTGAAGAAGCAGTTCCGTAATGTGTCACACAAGTGTTGCTAGATGCGTAGTAGTAGTAAAATCAGCCAAGTCCACTTCGACACCGCACACCGCACACCACCAACCGACCAAGCAGTCACATTTTATGTGCCACACAGTGGCTTCGTTGAAGCGTTCGTGCGTGCCTGAGCGACAACTAAATACAGCCGGGGCTGACGTCGAGTAAAATGGTCGCCATAACTCATTCGCTTCAGAGCATAACTCAGTTTTAGGTGATTTCCTCCCTGTTTTTTTTTTTTGTTTGCTTTTTATGGCTTTACAGGTGCCAAGCAGGCTTGCAGCATCCTTTCAAGTACTGTGCTGAGCTAAGGTGCCAAGGTGCACTGAGTTTCTGTCTCTCAACGCCTTTTGTTGTGTGTTGTGTGTTGTGGCTTGGCGTGGCTTGGGGTTGTTGCCACATCACTGTTGTTGGCAGTGCTGGTTGTGCTGCAAATGTTTTAAAATGCATAAAAATTCCAACACGTTGACATCGCAAACTCTGAGGTTTCAAGCAACTCAGCTAGCAGTCAGTAAAGCAGATATCAAGCAACACACTCATCAACAACCACACATAGAACTACCCTCAGCCCCACGCTGATATTCATTTGAGGATTTTGTTGAGTTGTGCCGTGGGTCGCGGTTGTTTGCTGCGGTCCACGTCTCACGTCTTACGCCATGCCTTGTTCAAGTCTGGATGTGGTTTCTCTGCAGTTAACTTCCAAAGTAGCGTAATTTGTTAATAGCAGGTAAAATTACATTCTCGACGCGGCTTTATTCATTCTGACAACGCTTAACGGCACAAAAGCGGCACTGAACGTGCTTTAAATTTGAAAAACTGCACGCAAAATAGTTTTTTTAAGCGCGTAATAAATATTCATTCCCCATAAAAAGAAGAAAATACATCAAGCGGTTTTGTTTCTTAATTACGGAGAGCGCAACGAGGGCGATTTCAATGGCACTTCAAGTGCCGTAGACAGCTCAACTTTTTCGAATGGCTGAATGGCTGTCTGAAATATTTTAATAAATTTCATTTCAAAGGCCGCCGTTGCGGTCGGGTATGCGAAAACCCGAAATTGTAGTTGCTTCAAACGGTGAATAGCATAAAAGAATTAGGGTTGCAGATATCTTTGCACCTTTATACGTGTAGTAGTACAGTTAAAGGATTCGAATTTTGACTGCGTACCCTTTAAATCTATAAATAGATATGGAGGTACAATAGTTTAAGTGTAGGAACGCGCAAGGCCTCCCTATTATCTAGTTTAAATGCAATTTGTAGTTGAGCTCTCACTTTGTCAATAACCCAATTAATAACTATTATACCATATCTGCATTTGTTAGAAATGCATGTTCTCAACAATCATAAGGTCTATCGAGCTAAGATTTTTTACCATAGGATCGGAACTAGCTCTTCTGAATCGTTTCAAAGTAAAGGCACACAAAATTTTATATAAACGAGTTGATCCAAAAAAGCGACCCTGATTTATCACTGGACATACTTCCATTAGTAATGAACGAAGTCGTAGGAACAGACGGTAACTAAAACTAGAGCAAGTTTCATAAACAAATAGAAGAGCAATTGCAGGTACGGCCCAGTTATCATCCACTAAAAGTGAAGACACAAATGAGCAAATTTTATTACAGTTGCCGCGGTCTGCCTATAAGAATATGAAAGAGACTCTTATATATTTTACAGGGTCAATCCGAAATAAATTAAATAAAATATATTAAAAATTTCACATATTCCGCCGATACTGACTGTATCCTACAAAGCAGAAACTATGTACAATAAATACATTGATGTTACAACAACTACGTTGTAAAAGTTCGTCAGTCTAAAAAAGATCAGTCTGCTAAGATGAAGGGTGGGATTTGCGAAGAAAATCAAAATTCCATACAAGTACAATAATCAAACAGTATCAAAAAGCAAATTTCAGTGGTATGTCAGTAAGAAATTTTCTTTATTGAAGCTATATATTTTGCTGCGTGGGTCGCACTGTGGTTGATTCTCTTCAATGAAGCACCTTGTGATATACGCCATTTTTCGTTTCGTTTTCAGGCGTTTTTATTATTTTTTTTTGACAGACTTTGGATTTCAACATACTTTTCAATGGCAAACTGATGCAGCAATATTGATTTCATACACATATTTCAATTTATTTTATTCCCGACTTTCGCGGTATGCACCACACTTTACAAGATTCCTCGACAGGCTATTCTAGAGATTCCCTAGAACTTTCATCCAATTCGGTGCAGAGGTTTCAGCGGCTATAGCGGACAGACATACATACAAACATACTTGCATGATAGAGATAGATACATACTAGACAAATAGAGATAGATATACAGGGCTCTACCTCAGACGGAATATATATTCCTTCTTGCTAGTTGTCACTTTATTGCTTCTCATGTTGAGCTGAAGCTATCCTCTCGCAGATGACTTATGTAATGCGATTACTTCACTTCCTCTTGAAAGATGCTTAGGTAATTTAATTATATAAAATTTGAAGTTTAAAGTCATCAAGAACTTATTACTTCACATTTGGAGTTTGAGATGGCGAATCCAATGGGTGTAGTCGTTTGAGCCATCGCACGTATGTGCCGTTGTCCAGTAAGTTAATTGATAAAGGGTCGCTGTCCGCTTTCAACCAACTGATTTCATCCATATTTGACTTTTTGTTCAAAAATTAAATAATTTGATTTTCGTGAGGACTATTTAATCACTGAAAAATGTCTCTCTTATATATAAAAGTTGAAGCTCTTCTTTACCTAAATTAACGCCACTTCAACAAGAATTCTTCATGCAGAAATGCTTTAAATGAATCGAAACGGAAATGCATAATTAAGACTTGCAGGCGACAAGAATTAAACAAGAAATATAAAATAAAATATTGCACTGTCCCAAACTTTCAGGAAATTTTCTAGTTACAAACTTTTCGCAGACAGAATCTCCTACACTCAAACACTTACAACATTACAGCTGGAAAATAATAGAGTATTTGAGTACGTCCTTTTTGTGTGAAAGCTGCTCACTCTGCTGTATTAATATCACTTTACCTCAATCTGTCCAATTTACCAATAAAACTCTGAAATCTCTGCTGAAAGTGCTTTAAACTCAGATGCGAAAGTAAGAGTGTATGTCATATTTACCTGCCTGGGCCTGTGTGTGTGTGTGTGTATGCTTTTGTGTCTGTACGCCTGTCTGTGCTTATAGCAGGTGCCTTTTAACTTTTTCCACAGAAGCCAAACCTAAAGAGAACAACAAAAACAACCAGCACTGAATGACAGGACAAAAACAAGGATGCAACTTTTAGTCGGTAAACGAAAATATAAAACACTTAACTCGACTTCAGGCAACTGAATCACTCACTTGGTGGCGAACAACATAGGCACGCCGAACCAAGCGCCAACAAGCCAAGCCCCACCAAAACCAAGTCTAGCAACGGTGCGCTGCCGCTAGCGAAAACCACAACGAACGGCCGTCGACCGGCAGCCTGAAGTTTGTGGAGAGAAAACAGACTCAGGCGAAGATTTTAATATACGGCGGGAGTAGGGAGGCAGTATGCGAGTTAGGATGTGCGGAAGATTGTCAGTGCAGTCAGTGGTGGACGCTGGCGTTACAAATTGCAATTTGGGTCAGATTTTTCGGCGGCGGCGTTGGCAGCAGGGAAGAAATATGAAAACTACATATTTTTACGGCAACCATACGAAAGCGCCATTTACTGCCTGGGCTGCAGTGTAGGCGTGGCAGCCTCTAATGACTGCGACGGCAAGCCTGATGCGCACAGTGGGGCCACACACAAATTTCACTTTGGCTGTATTTCACAAATGATGAGGAAACTTTATTTCGCCGTTAGCATAAATTATGAAGCGCCGGCTTTGGTTTCTGTACCAAATGCAACTGGAATGTTTGGCCAAGAAAAAGAACATACAAAAAAAAAATATTAAAAAAATTAAACTTCAAATCTGAGTTGGGTTTGGCGTGCCTAGAAAAATGTCTTTTATTCAATATTTCGCTCAAGGAAACTGCCAGAATTCCTCTGCAACTCATAAAGCACTTCCTGCATTCGCATCCTGCATGGTTGGTCTGCACTTCATTTCTCTCGCCTATTGTTTACTCCAAGCGAGTTGTGCGTTTCTCCACTGGCCTGGCGTTTGCTGTCTGCCATTCACGCTTCAGGGTTTTTGAAATTCCTTCAAATACAGCTTTCTCGAATTTTTATTCTATGCTTCCGGCTGCTTTGCGACTCTGTGCGCGGCAATAAAACACGCTGTGGGGTTACCGCATGCCTCAGTTACTTACAGGCATGTATCGTCAGCGGCTGCCACAGCATCCGTTAGTGTTTCATGCATTCAATTCTTAACCGCTCTAATGTAGACTTTCCTTAGCATACTTTCGAGCGTTGCATGCTTTTAGCAACGTTCACTGCGCCGGGCCACCTTATTGTTTGTGTGATTTCGCGTAAGCCGTAAATAGTTTCCATTGTTTGTTACGGCATAATGGCATACTTGCACAATAGCAACATAATATGTGTGTGTGGTGCGCTTGTAGGTGTTTATTTTGCTAGGTATATATGTGGTTTATAGTTGTTGTAAATGGCGTGTAATGGCAATGCTAAGACTTCGTATAGAATTATTCAAACGCCAGTTATAATTCCTATGCTTTTTTTATTCATTTTTTTATTTCAGTATTTTTTACTGAGTAACTTTTCAAAAGGCGCTTCCTTTTTGTTTCACTTGTTTGGTTTGACTGACTGAACTTTGCACTCGTAGTGCTTCCTAGAGTTGAGCAAACTCAGTGAAAGCCAAACAGCAGCAAAACTACCTGAAAGTGCAGTTCAATTTATGAATGTATTGATGTATGAAATTGCCACGATTTTCTACGCTACTGCATTTGGTGAGGTTGGGTTACTCTGACATTTTAAGGTACCAGAAAAACGGCAACTACAGGAGAGTCGATTAGAGACAATTTTCAAAGCGCAATGTAAATATCTTTGAGAGTTGCAAATACACAGTTCTTTTGCATAAGTCCATTATCTACTTAGTGCTGACAGAATGAACACTGGTCACTTTCCACGGAGGTAGTTGTCTCCCGATCGACAGCTCGACGGTGTTTAATAGACAGATTTTTGTGCACTCCAGCCATGGCACAGTGGTCGCTGACATAGGCCAAATCAAAGTCAATAGTTTGAGACGAAATATATCATCACTGACTCTTAAAAGAAGAAGCTATTCGAAAATATAATTGTTCTTGTTCAATTTTTATCATACTCTTTAAGAATAGCTAACAAAGAGAGAGCATGTAATTAGTTGGCCCTTGAAATTTGAACAGTTTGATAATAAATTGCAGCTTTAAGAAATTAAAAATAATATAAAACTACTCTGAATGGAGAATATTCAAAATTAAAAAATTAAGTCTTCAATGTTTTCCCAGTCCCATTGCTTGTGTTCATTCGTCTATATAATTAAATTTCAGCTAAGGTTTTAGTTGTGCTTCACCTGAATCCTACATTAAAATTGGTTTCTTATTAATAATCAATGTTTAAAGTCTCCAAATCTGTTAATTTCTCCTGTTAGAAAGTGCCAGACTTTGTGTTATCTTCCACAGGCTAAAGCGGTCTCGTGTTTCTTGATACCATTCTGTGCTATGCAGCTGTGCATTTGTACGTGGCGTTGTTGTTTTGTTTATTTTATTTTGTGTTTCTGTGTCTTATTTACAAGCATCTGCCTCAAATGAGGATCTTGGATGTCCTAGAGTCAGCATTGCAGACTCTTCAAAGAGAATCAAGCGACGACTAATAGCTGAACTAGCAGAAAGAGAGAAACAGATGTGTCTGCTACTGAAGATTTGCGTTTCGCTACTCTAAAAGCGAATCCATCAATTTTGCATCAAGTATAAGTGATGTAATATCGCCCATGATAGAAGCCAACTTAACACAGCATCAATATATGTATGTTAATAAGAAGCTTTATGAACAGTAAAATTTATTTTGATCTTTTACCCAGCTACGATAACATTTAAAAAAAAAATGTTGCCTGATCAAAATAATTTCAGCGAATGTCACAACAAATATCGCTAAGAAAGACCAACAACTGTGGGCGACGAAGCACAGTGGAGCCAAATGCTTCTGAGCATTACGCTTGGCCATTAAATCTCCACGGCAATTTTATTTTTATTTATATTTTTCAACAGACATGAGAAAATTGTGGCTAGTCTCAATTGATTGTTAACAAATTATTGTTCACCCTTGAATCCAGTGCATAATCGTCAGCTTGTGGTTTGCTCAAATAACAAAGGTCAAACATCATTCAATGCATATAAAACTAAATTAAATGAGGAATTATTACTCAGTTCATCTGTTGAACGGGCTAAGCGAGTTCGAAAAATGTTCAGGCTAATAACCTAGTTGCATCTTTTTATGACTTGTCTAAGTGTAATGAAATAAATATGTACTGTGAAACTTGACACCAAACAACCGCAAATTGCTACGTGTTAAAAAAAAAAAAAAAATCTATGTATAAAAAATCTTTAAATGCAATCTAAAAAAATACACACCAAAATTCACGCCCCACTACAATATGACATCGCACATACTGGGGGCCTTGAGTCCACCTTATGCTTTATAACTTGTAGTCTCATGAGTTACACTAAACAGATACTGTGTGGCAACATTACACAGTCATTTTATTCAAAGAACTACTGCACTTACGCAATAGTAGTCAACAGAGAATAAGAAGACTTCTATTATCTAATGAAAATGTAATCGGCTTCTTTCAATCTCACAAATCAAGGCACAACCAATTGTTGTAAATGAACTGCTCAAGTGAATAAAGTCTTAATAGAAATTCTTACTTTGTGGATATATTTCTCTATTCTTGTTTTATAATATTCAAGGCATTTCCACTTCTAATTTAAAACAACCACACACACACACACCAGACTTTGACTACAAAGCAAACCTTTTGAATTCAATTTTATGTTGACACAGATACATTTGACTTTAGTTGTGAGGCTCAAATGATGTCACAAGATAAAAACAATTCAAATTAATCTGAAATGCTAAACTAAATGTTAAAAGCAAAGTACTTTGGCCGAAATTTGAGAACGCGACGCCCCAGAAACCAGATAGAGAAACGAAATAACAAAACAAAATGGAGACATTTGAAATCTAAATGTCAACGAGAGTAATTCAGCGAGAAGAAGACAAGACAAACTAATGTTAGTTCGGGAAATGGAAAATAGATTTTCACTCGCGGCCACACAAACACAAAGTCACAGCGTCGGCAGTGGCAGCTCTCACATCCAGTTGAGTTGAGACTAGCCGAAATTATTGTCAACATTGAAGGCAAATAACAATTGAAAAGGAAAATATAAATGAAAAGCTCTAATAAAAAAGGCATTTCCATTATTTCGATTAAATCGTGCTCGTTGGAGCGACTCTTATTCAGTCCAAGACCCGGACTAATTTGCTCAGAGTTTCACAGACCAAAAATGCTCAGCACGAAGCACTGTGGGGCAAAATCCGAAGACAAGACTATTAATTGAAGGCAGTTGTTCAGTAGGCTTTTTCATGTTTCCATAAGAGTAGCATTTAGATGAATACTTTTTCTATAGTATAGATCCTCAGATAACTATAGAGTGAAATCACTATTATTTCGATGTTGCAGTTGGAGGCAGCGCCGGTAAAATATATATACGACGAGAGTACAAGATAATGCTGTGCTGACTAATTGGGGATTAGAATATACTCCAGTAAACACTTGACTTACATCTGGAAAGTACACTGTGCAGCATACACTCATTATCTCAAAAGTTTTCATAGTGTGACATAGTGTGACTCTACCCATTGATATAATGGGGCAAGGAGGAAATGAGAGAACCACGAGGCGCAACAATTATTGAATTCGAAGACTGCTTTAGAAGTCAGAAAACTTGAGAATCTATTCCGAATCATGCCCTGCATCGGTACATAGTTGTTGTTTGATATAGTACAAGTTGAAACTGGATGTTGTATTTTCAGACTCTATAAAAGACGCAATGTAGGAGATTAAACACCAATCATTTCAAGCTAAGCAATAAGCTTGGAGGTAGTGCGAATTTTAGTATCATTATGGTGACAAAACTAGAAAGTTTCGGTATAAATGAGTGTGTTTTCAACAGTTTTGCAATATATGTCTATAGAAGCTTATACCAAGCTGATGTATCCCAAGGACGGTGCGCATTCCGATGAGTATGTTAGACGTAGTATATAATTGGTTAATTTTTCCGAAAATGTAGTACGAAAGTGTTGATGGTACATTCAAGAAATTTATTCATTTCATACGAGTAAATTATTTTTGTTACTAGCCTAACACATTATAACAAAATTCATTATTTTCTTATAGAGCCTTAAAGCACTCTGAAAAAATGTGCAATTTTTTTTCAGTTTTTAAAATTATTATTGTGTATAAAACGCAGATGGCATTTTTTAAGGCCAACTAAAGTCAATTTCAGCTTATTCTCTTCCACAAACCACTGTACGTTCAAATTAGTTTGTTATAACTTTTTATGCATATGAAGTATTAAACAAACACCTATATATATAAAATTAGAAAGAATTTGTGTCACTGTAATACCAAGAAAGCCAGAAATATCATGTAAAAAGCTTCCCAGAATTAACCGCATTTTGCGGCTAACTATACCACTGTGCATCGTTGGCGGTGCTCAGTAACGCTTGTTCATCTTTTTTCTATCTATTGAAAATGGTCGCTAAACGGGCTTTCATTCGCTCGGCCATTATGGCCGTTGATATTGTTTATATTCATTGGATTCCGCTCTTATGAGCACTTTATGTGTCGTACAAAAATTTTTTCCGTCTTTGTTTTTGCTTACGCTGCAGGTTTGGAAAATTTTTGAAACGTTGTCGATTTGAGGCCATTAAAACGAATAATAAAATATTTTTTAATTTATATTTTAATGTCGGCATAATGTCGTTATTAATTTATCTTAATTAGTTGTCCATCTAAACCCGAGGTCCACAAAATTGGATTGCCGCGCCCAAAATGGGCAAACAGAGGCACACAAGTTCTGCGCTACATCGAAGTAATTACCAATTTTTGTCAGTGCTTAACAAAGTTTGCGCCACTCATTTGACGTTGCAACCATAAAAGCCACAAGAAATGTTCAAAACCAACTTCGCCACCGAAAAAAGGAAAGCTCATAGGCATTGAGCGGTGTGGAAAAAGTGCGCACACAAAGATACGTGGCAGCCAAAAATTTAGCATGCATGCAGATAAAATTAGCAATTCCAACCAATTTGAAGCCATTATTAGAAGCAGATATATTCATGTCGAATGCAGCAGAACGAAGAGAGGCAGCGAGGCAGTTGTGAGCTTGAGCAGGTTCCTTTATTCAGCCAGCACATGGCAAGCGGCGGCTGTCAGATGGATGCCGATGCGGAAGCCAGTTAGTGTAGCTGCAAATGGCATACGTAGCAACTGTGTGTTTATCTGTGTATATGTTGGTGCTTCTATGCGAACCTTTGCTGCATTTGCGGTGCAACTATGACGGCCCGACCCGGGTAATGGCGTTATAAGCCAGCATACACGTACATATATAATACTCGGCACTCGAACCCAGGACACAAATTTTCATTCAGTGCCATCAGCAGCGACAGCGGCATCAGCATCAGCAGCGGCAGCGGCAACCACAACAGCACAGCCAATGACATTGGTAACGACATCACCAGCATCCTCAACTGCAACGTCGGCGACAGCAATGACAACACCAACAGAGCAGTAGTTCCATTGAGCGGAACTGCAAACGAGCGCGAACCCAACGGCGAACGAACGAGCGAGCGTCGAAGCATTTCAGTTGGAAAATGGCTGACAATTCATGACTGAAGACCCCAACCCATCACTACAGCAGCACCCCACATAATTTGCATACATGACGCTACCGTTGGTTGCCGCCTACATAGTGGCATTTTCAGACGCTGTTTTGGTTTGTCCCAGTTAGGCTGTAGTGACATTTTCGAAAGAAAAAACTTAAACGGCAAAATCGACTGGGAAAAATGTAAGCACGAAATTCGTTTTCAGCTGTTTTTCATTTCTTTTTTCTCACACATTTTAAATGTAAATGAGAACAAAAGTGCGCTGCGCAATGGACCACTAAGGGGCTTATTAAGCTGATATCGTGGCATATTCGTAGCAGTTTGATGGTCGCGGAGGAAATTAACTGAAAAAAGGATGTGTAATTGTGGTACAATCAATTCTCAATAGTTTTCATTTTGAGGTCACTCTACGAGCCATGGCTAAAATTCAAAAGGAAGGAAAATGGGTGCCCTACGAATTGAATAAAAGAGATATGGAAAGACGAAAAAAACCTATACATTTTCGATTGCCAGGCAACCTTATTTTCAGAAACATTTTTTTATTGTGTCAATCACAAAACAAAAAATCTTGGCTTGATCCAGGCCAACGAGCAACATTTCGGTCGAAATGGGTTATCCATGAAAATAACGGTTTACTCAGCCTTTGGTGGGATCAGAATAGGGCGATTATTATTGAGCTTCTGGAAGCTGATCAAACTGTTACTGCTGATCACTTTCCACAACAACTCAACGAAGAATAGGCAAGCAAATATGGAAAAGTGATATTGCCTAATGACAATGCTCAATTGCCCCAAAATCGAACACCTCTTCAAGCGCGGACTGCGTGCTTTGCCTGAAAGATGAGCGAAAGCAATAACCAGCGGCGTCAATTATTTTTATTGATCCATTCCTCCATTTTGATGACCAACTAAATGGTTGAAGTAGTCCTGATATTTATATAAGTAAAATATATGGTAGCCGGTATGAAATATGGCCTCAGAAATTTGAAAATAAGTAAAAGCGTCTCTTCCACAGACAGAAAATAATCACGTTGTCTGCCCATATAACTTCCTATCAGCATATTCAACAGAGTTGCTAGCAGCTACCTAGCTAACATCCGATTACAACGTCTTCCTTTTCTGATACACCAATCTATCAATTGATACAATGCGGCAGATTCTGTGTTATTTTTGAACTTGCAAGTTACAACTCCCCTCGTGCTTTTCAAAATAGTTCCAATTACAGCAACAAATTAATTATTTTTGATAAAAATTTATAACTCAAATAATCTTCGCAAACCACATTTCAGTCAGTTAATGAATTCAATAATTTGACGGTGTCTGTCAACGAAATTGATTATACAAAAATATTTTCTTGATTCACAAAAGAATTTCAATTATTTGTTCAACTAGCTATTTTTTTGTAAAAACATAATCCATGTATATAAATACGTATAATTTATACGGATACATCAATTTCATGCTTTTGCAAACAAAGCGTCGAGCATTTTTTAGGTAGCTGTGAGTCCAATACAAAAACAAGAAATAAATAATTAAATAAATAAACAAAAGATTTAAAAAAATGTTGCAACAAATGTCACTCTGACATACGATGTGACATTAAATAAAGTGCAGTGTTGACAAATGTCTTTTCATTTGTTCAAGTTGCAACATGTTCAATGATGATGGGATTTTCAAATGTTTTACGAGGCACATTCTTTTCTTATTTTGTTTTCTATTGCGCTTTTCTGTGGTAACGGTGACAACAACAACAAAATGAAATACATACAAAAATATTGCCAACAATATTTTGCAGCGTTACAAAAGCATTGACAAAGCGCACTCGCCAAATGGAAGAAAATAAGAAATAAACGGCAAATATGCAAATAAACCGAAACTAAAAGTGTATTGTGCAAAAAGTATATAGTCGTGCGGAGGAGGGTACTGAAGCAAGCAGCATTCCACCAGCAAGCGCACTCCGAGAACAATGCGGCAAAGCACAATAATTTGTATGCGCTGCTAGATGAAAGCCCGAATCGAATGAGGAATAAGAGCTGCAGTATTTTTTACTCGAACATTTGATTTTTTTTTGCTACACCATCGCTGCACTAACAGAAGTACTCACTTTTTTCTTATTTATTTATTTTTTTTTTTTAAATAATTTTTTTTCATTCAACAACACAACTGTTTTTGTTTGGTTGCGATGCTGTAATTTCGCGCGCTTATTGCCTTTTCCGACTCGATTATCTGTCTCGCTCTTTTGTCTCTTTTTTTTTGCCGCCACTTTCTGTTCCTTTTTTCTTAAGTTCTCTATCATTGCAAACAAATTGCCGGAAGTATGCAAATGTATTGCACAGCTTATCAGATATTGTATGACTATGTATTTCGCATATGACATGACTACGAATATGCGAGTATGTGCTGGGCGTATTGCGGGCGTATTCTGCGCTGGTTGTAGTTGGACTTGCTGCGGCTGCTGCTATTGTTGTTCACAACTCCCCCTCAATTCAGCCTCTACGCCTCAGTTGTTCGCTGTAAACAAAAGTAAGACGACATTTAGTAGTAAGTTTCAGAGACTCTTGTGCAGAATTGAACTGTCAGCTGCAGTTGGCGATGATGCTTGGCCAAGTCTGAGCCGGCGAATTGGATCCACGCTGAAGTATGTACATTGGGCGTGGCGTATGAAAGAAGTTATTGCAAAATACCAAAAATTGAATTTAATCATTTGCATTTTTCAGATTGCGAGAGTGGAGAGTGCGAAAAGTTAATTAAAAATTTCGAATTCTTGCCATTCAAAATCTTCTCACTCGTGTTTGTTTCGAGTTTTCCGCCAAAGTTGGCTTGAAAGACACTCACTCCTCATTCTGGCTCATAAAATTTGTGTATTTGAGTACAACTTCAACTAAAGTTTAAATTAAATTATCAAATGCCTTCGCTTGCTGCATTCTTTTTCGCAGAATTCCATTATTAAAATGTGCCACCAAACGTTGTCGCTGACAGTGCTATCCTTCTTCTTCTTCTTTGACTCCTTTATCGGCAACCTTCACTTCCGCACAAACTGTTTTTCATATTGATCATTCCCCTTTTGCCGCCTCATGTCCAACGACAACGACTTGGCGCATCTACGGCTTCTTCAATCTTTAATATTGCTCACTTTTCAACCGGCAGTTGGTGTCATTTATCATAGCTCGAACTTTCTGACATTTATGCAGTTTGACAGCCACACTCAGTCTCATATCAGCCGCGTGTGTAAGTCAAATGGCTATACTCCTACTTTGCTTGGCAACTACTGTGGCAACTATTCTGGCCAGTTGGCATTACACTTATTTCGTGCAGAGCAGCACACTTTTTTGCAATAATTCTCATATTTTATGCAGGACAATGCCAACGCCAACGACATCCAATGTCTGATGTCCATTTCATCCGTTAGTTTTCTCTAGCACACCGGTTAACTCGCAGCCTTCTCGATGTGTGAGGATGACAACATTTGACAGCAGCTTGTCAAAGGGAAAGAGCGCAAAGTTGTCACTGAGTGAGTGCATAAAAACAAAAGAAAAAACATAAAAACAAAAAGAACAACAAGAGGAAAAAATAATAAAGTATTGATAAATGATTTTAATGGCTTTTTATGGCCAAAGTTGTCAATAAGCTTGTCTCTTTTGTCGAGGATTATTTTTTTAATGCTGCTACTGCTGCTCCTACTGCTGGGCTTGCTGACAGACTCTTATGTCACGTGACAGGTGTATAAACACAACTGCCAGCACAATACTGTAATCCATTTGATGTCTTCGACTTTGGGTAGTAGAAGTAGGAAACAAATTGCTTTTCCGGCCTCGTTTATTTATTTAACTGCTCTTCTTTTATGCAAAATTATAACACAAATATCTAATATAATATAATATAATCATATTGACTATTTAGATGATTCAGAAAGTGCATTTAATCAAAAAAATATTTTTTTTAAATATTTGAAATTTATAAAAAAAATTAACAATCCCTTTTATTTGATATATTACACAACTTAAGTGGTGGTATATTCGTGGAAAATTGGCAGACAGACATATGCTATAATGGTTCCTCTAAAATATGTGGACCACTATATTCACGAATATCCTATCTGCACTCTAAGTAAATCCATGGGGGATGTTGGATATAAGGGGGTTGCAATCAGAGCTGCTGAGTGCACCTTATTTAAGAAAATTGAGTGCGCGCCTTCAATGTCTTTAGACATCAAGGTTTCCAGGTTTAAATCTAGAGATTCTTCCAAGTCTGGAGAAATTTTAATATAAATTATGCAATGATTAATACAAATCGGTAATGGCTTTAATATAAGATCGACTAGAAACGGATTAACAACGACAGAAGAAGATCCAATTTATGGTTTTTGAGATAGTAAACATGGCCGTTTACCAGACTTGAAAAACCATTACACATTATGGAATGGAGATGGGGATGGCAATGATATTGCTTATCTAATTTGTCTAAGTCTTGAAAACTGTCGATTATGCAACCTTGATAAAGTAAACAAGATGCATCAGTTGGTTTACTTACAAAGTACTTATCCAAAGTAAGACGTCTCGACTCACAAAAAAAAAATAAAAAACAAGATCGCTTCAAACATATTTGCATGTCCTAATAGACGACGAGACAGTTAAGTGAGAAAATCCATTGAAGAATGAAATTTATTTGCATCAATTTTGAATGACGCGATTCTGATGTTGTCGCAGACGAAGCAACATTTCCAGCCAAAGTCGACGGCAACATTTTAAACACTGGCAACGACAACAAGAACAAGAAAAATTACTACGAATTTCGATGTAAAACATTTTATGTGAGCCAAAAAATCCTCGAAGAGGAATAAAATAAAATGCAATAAAAAGAGAATAAAAAAATTCAAACATGAAATTGGAGGCAAAGTAAGGCTGAAAACCGACGCCAAACAAGCGATTGGGTTGACAGCCGTGTGAGCGGGTGGGTGAAATGGGGGAGACGAATGAATGACGCAGTTTATGTACAATTTATTGATACTCTCCACTTGCGATAAAAATTGATGGCCAAAAAGACAGCGAACTGGAATACGAACATAGAGCAGCATGAACGGAAACGTGGAACGGCGCGACTGTACTGAGTGGCTGAGAGCAGGCGACACAAAAAGTGCTGTTGGTGTCGAAAAACACGTGCCTGGCAAGTAGTTGCAATAATTTTTCATTTCATTGTTTCACAACATTATTTCTCCTACTTCCGCTGCGACAAAGAGGAAGCCAACCAAAAATAAAAACTAAAAATGTTGTAGTGAAATAAACCACAAAAAAGGCGTAGACAACTGAAGTCAGTTAAAAAAGTATCTACGTGATGTATGAAAATGATAGAAAAAAGCTGGCTAAAGCCATAGTTAGGAAATTTGGATAGCGAACAGGATGGGTAGATATTTTTTATAAATATATTTATAACAATTTTTTTATTATTATTATTTTTTTTTTGTTGGTCTCAAACGGATGAAAGAAACAAA
Organism: Cacoxenus indagator; assembly: GCA_035041755.1. NCBI lineage: Eukaryota > Metazoa > Arthropoda > Insecta > Diptera > Drosophilidae > Cacoxenus > Cacoxenus indagator. The sequence continues at coordinate 1,325,917 of JAWNKX010000191.1, read as the reverse complement.
TACACCAGCGAAGAAAAAGTGTTAAAACGAGATTCTGTAAGGCGAATCACACGAAATGCAATAAAAATGAGCCAAGAATAAAAGGAAGTGAAAACGGCTAACCAAAGAATTATGTCTGCATCTACTCGTGTTTGAGTTCCTTTTATCGCTCTCTAACTTAACGCAGCTCATGTGTCCGCTCTTATACTACTACTATTCTAACTATAAAACAATGTATACACACAAAAAACACAGATTGTGGCAGTAGCACGATAAAGGACGCGTCGACGCGTCGTCATAAACAACATGAAACAATGCACAAAAACTCAAATGTTGATTTTGTTTTTATTGCCATAATTTATATACACTCGAGCCTCGAAATGTATCTGAATGTTTCAAAAGAATCGTTGCGCATTTTGGATGGAAGAAATAAATAAGAAAAACAAAAAATTTTAGCTTGTTGTAGCGAAAGTATTCATATAATGCTCGCTTTTATAGTACTTAAGTGGCTTTCAGCTTGGCTTGCGATACCCGCCACTAACTACGCAGCTCTCTAGTATATACCGCTAGCCAATGCGACACTCTCGAGTCTAGTTGCCTCTTCTATACCCTACACATACAGTTAGTACTATTATTAATTTGTAATGAAGTTTATCATACTGTGAGGGAGACATTGAAGACCCCGAAAGATATATTATATATACTTGGTCAACTCGAATAAAGAGTCGATTTACACATAACGGTCTTCATACTCGTGGAAATGAGTTTGTATGCAAACGAAACCCCAAATTTTAACTTAGAAAACTGAAATTTTTCATACTCAGAACATTTGTCAGAATAAGCCGGATCCGACTCTTAAAAGAAGTACCTACCAATAATTTGCTCACATCTATTGGAAGCGCTTCTGATTGTCGACGTATCGCACTGAAATTTGAGCTTTCTAATATGCTTTTATATAGCTCTCGGAAATATTTAAAGTTTCATGGATAGTACAGCTCGCATACGAAGTATTTTTCAGAGTTTCAGGAAGCGTTTTGAACCTTCGGCATAGCCAACGTTAACATTTCATTTTGTTGTTTGTTTTTAGCTGCAACTGCCTTTCTGATTGAACATTTTGGCTATTTTCGCTCGAATAGCCGTTGCTGATGTGCGAATTTTTGATTTTAGCCACGATTTCGATTGATTTTTAGGTACAAAATGAGCGTTATGTTCTGTTAGGCGCTCAAACCATGAAATCCACACGTACTCGCACAGCGCAGATGGCATTGAATGCATGCCTTTTCAGCAGTTTTCGTTTTTATTCGTTTTGAGTGTTAAATTTTTTTGAATCCATTTGAATGAGATTTGTTGATCAGTAAATTTAATACGCGAACAGGGTTAATTTTTTATTTATTTATTTACTTATTTTTTGGTTTTGAAAAACTTTAAGTTTTCATGATTTACGCCAATCACAAAATCACAAAAAACAAATTAACCCTTCCCGCTCATATTGTTATTAACGGGCACAGAATTCACTGTTGTTTCCAAATAGCCGACGCGCTTGCCCTTGCACCAATTATTTGTGACACGAACGTTCCAGTCGAGCGAATGCGGCAACGAATTAAATGTTTATTCATGCATTGCCAATGTATGATGTGATTCGCGTCGTACGGACACTCTTGAAGTTCCTGGGAATTCGGCATTTTGCAGTCTAATTTTATTCTTAAATTATTGAGAGTCTTAAAAGGGAATAATATTAAGACGAAAACTTCGATGAGTACTTCGGTCTAAAAAAATTAAAATAAATAAAAAATAATATTGAATTTCGCTATCTGCGAAATTGTGCCCGTTTCGCGTATTCACCACTTGATGTTTAATTAACGACGACAATTTATAAGGAACAAAATAAGAAACAAATTAAACAAAAGTATATATGCTTACTCTACACATGTGTGCATTGGAAACAAAGTGGAAAGGAACACCGTTTTTAACAAGTAAAAATGACAACTACAACAAATACACACAATATAAAAACGCGTTCAACACAGCTAGCTATACCAATGTACCTGAAGAGAATAGTCGATAGCTATCTCTAAAATAGCCACATAAGATACGGTGACGGAGTTAAGTTCATTTACAGCTAGAGTCCCACAGGGTTTTAATTAGCCCAGAAGAATGCGAGTGCTAAACAAATGGTACAAATAAATCTTAATTTATGCATAAAATAAAATTTTATTTGTAATAATGAGAACTAATTGACCGGATGTACATAAACGAAAAATTTTAAATCATAAATTTTAACACTCCTCATAAAAACCCTCAGCTCTTGTTACGGTAGCATACGTTATGTTCATTGGGGTGCTGACTCTGTCTTTCCAAGATCTTCGCTTCCATAGCTTTCGCCTGCCTTTAAAGGAACTCGGTTTTCTGCTCCAATGGGCATATTTTGTTTTGGCTTTGGGCCAATGCCGATTGTAACATGGCCACGTTCAGCGCATGGATCATAATCGTGACTGTGATAATTTGCTTTGAAGAATGCGATAAACCAATTTGCAAATACCAAGTTCTCCTCGTATTTACCGCGTACGAGTACATCCGCTTTCATACAATATTGCGCCTTGACAAAATCCAGCGAAGCTTGGAGCAGCTTACAGTTCTGAATGTACTCGCACCCTTGATTGCACGTGAACATTACAGTAATTAACTTAATGGAGTGCGGAAATCGGCAATCGCGAATAGTTCTTAGAGAAGCGGTCGAATACAACATTCTTTGCTAGAGCCATGATTGATAAATAGATGTTATAGAATCAACTTTGGAAGCAGATGTGGGAAAAGTCGTATATTTGAGTTATTGATGTGAAACATCCTTGGTTTCGGTAGATTGAAATTTTAAAGTGACGTCACGACGTCATCGCGTCACCGCGTCATTGAATTATCGTTCTTTGTAAACAAATGTAATCTAATGAAAACAACATACAAAAAGGAAGGGCATGCGCTTTTGTTTTTTGTTTTTTTCTTTAAGAAATAACTAAATAAATAATTGAAATTGTTTTAAATTTCATTTATAAATATTTTTTGTGCTAGATATGTCGAAAAATCGATGTTGAATAATTCTAATTCTACCTTTACTACAGGGCAAACAGCAAAACTACAAGTGTCCCATGTGAAAACGAAATCAAACCAGCAAAAATAAAGCGTGTGACATTTATTTTTTACTTATTTTTTTATTCTTTTTTACTTGTTCAATACCTGTTCAATACCAAATTTGATTTGTGTAGGTATTGTGCGTGTATAAGATTGTATTGGTTTCTTATTGTGTGAATCAGTTGAAATATTTTTGTATGTATTTGCCTTGTGATCAAGTCTTTTTTTCTGGCCGCCTGGTATTTTCATTTCATTCATATCAAACGACAATCGTTATTTTGCCCACCATAGTATGTGATGCGTTCAAATAGTATATATACTCTAAGAGTACGTGGTCAAGAGAGAGTATACGTATACGTTTGTAGGTTGCAAGCAACCCACAAACACAAAAATGAAGAAGAAGCATAGCAGAAAGAACCAGAAAACGTACATTTTGTGCTTGTGTTGACACTGGCATTGCATAATAAGCAAGTTACATATTGAATATGTTTCACATCAAGACCTCGTGAGTGCTAAGCACACTCACACATTGTTTTTTTCTATGTTTACTTATTTAGAAAAAACAATATGGACCCATCTAGCGAGGGGTCACCCACTGAAAACTTCAAATAGAGAAGCGTGCGGATCTCAGTTTCTACCACCTACGGCTTATCATCACGCTTGATACAGCATTGCCGATTTTGAAAGTCGGTGTGGGAAAGACTAGTTGTCGAAAGGCTCCCCGAAATCATCGACTATCGCAATGTCATTCCAGGTAATCAGTTCGGCTTCCGGGCAGGTCACAGCACCATAGAGCAGCTGAACAGGGAGGTGAACCACATTTTAAAGGCATTCGATGCTGGCGAATACTTCATCGATATCGAACAAGCGTCCGACAGGGTTTGGCATCCCGGACTCCTAGCCAAGATTAAGTCCGCCATAATTCGGACTTATTACGTCCTACCCAAGGATTTCAATTTCTGTGTAAAATCACAGTCGACACTCTCAGATGTCCACCCGGTGTTAGCGGGTCTTCCACAAGGTAGCGTACTGGGGCCGCTACTCTTCTCCATATACGCAGCCGATATCCCCGTCCCAGACGCCAAAATGATGGGCATTAACACCAATAAAATGCTGGTACCATCATTTGCGGACGACGTCAGCATCCTTTGCAACCCTTCATGTGAATATGAAGCCGCAGACGGGATACAGGAGTACCTCCACGTTTTTGGTGAGTGGGCCAGAAGGTGGAAAATCAAAATTATAAATACATTGTACCAACAAATCGTTGCTCCGGCTTGGAGGTACGGAATCCAAACTTAGGGTGCTGCATCCAGGACTCAGATTAGAAGGATGCAAACCCTGTAAAATAAAAACTTACGCATCATCACTGGGTGCTCCAATGATTCGGATTCAAAGAGTCTTCGGGCCGCAGCGTTTTATCCGAAGACGCTTGACCAGGCTCATGCCTTCGTACAGCCCGTAAAGTTCGTTGTTGAATCTTCTCCTCAGAATGCCATCAACGCAAACAGGACCAAAAATCGAAAGCAGAACATCTCTCTCAAAAAGACCAAGAGCTTCCTCATCCGCTTTCAGTAGTGTCCATGCCTCTGCACCATAGAGCAGGCCTGGGACAATTAGGGTGTTTTATAAAGTCAGTTTAGCCCTTCGAGAGATGACTCTATTACTCAATTGTCTCTTGAGCCCAAAGAAACAGCGATTGGCAAGAGTAATTTGCGCTTGATTTCGGTAATGATGTTATTGTCACTAATTACTGCGGAGCCTAGGTTGTTTACCACCTCAATGCTTTTGTTACCTACTGTCCGAGACATAGCGTCTCCTTTCTTACGGATTTGGCAGATGATACTGAGATTCCACTGAGTAATGCTTTTCTCCGACCATATCTTAAAGATGAGCTGGTGCATGCGCCCAACCAGGTCATCCCCAGCTGCTTTAAATAGTTCATCGGACAGTCCGTCCGCTCCTGCAGCTTTGTTCGACTTCAGCCTCGATATTGCTATTTTGACCTCGTCTAAGTTGCGGCGATGGAATTCTTGTCTATCGCCGTTAAACGGTCTGCAGAAATGATTTTTCCAGATTCTCAGTATCGACTGCGACTCTACTACCAGTTGTCCATTCTCGTCTTTGCAGACTTCAGTCTGAAACTTGTATCCTCCAGATGACGGTTTTACTGTTTGGTAAAGCTTTCGGACTTCGTTCCTGCCGTAACGCCTCTCCATCTACTCGACAGCGCGCATCGCGTGGTCTATTTTCTTCGTTCTGAGGAGCCGCTTCTCTTGTCTCCTTTTTTTTATCGTTGGCTCCTCGGAAGGCTCGATCATCGTCGATATTGGAGGAGTGTCTGACGTCGAACGCAATGTTGACGGTCAATCTGGTTGACGGTTGATTGATCAGGGGACCGTCAGGTCCCTTTATGGATGTTGTGGTAAGGGAACCGTGTACTCGCTATACAGAGGTTCGGACCCGAGTCGAAGTTCACCAGCCTGAGTCCGTTTCCGGATGTATTGTCGTGCAAGCTGTGCTTTCCGACGACTCTAGCATAGATTTCTTCTTTCCCCAGCTGTGCGTTAAAATCTCCTAGAACTATATTCGTGTCGCAGCTGGGGCATTGATCGTATGTGCTTTCTAGGAGATCATAGAAGTCATCCTTGTCATCTCTTTCCGCTGTCGGGGCGTGAGCGCAAATCAGGCTAATGTTGCCGAATTTAGCCTTGATGCGTATTGTTATGAGGCGCTCACTTATGCATACTCATCCAAACCTTTTACTGACTGCTTTGTCTCTATGAGCAAGGTAATCCATAGAATATGTAAAGTTCACCTGCTATGAACGGCGAACGAATATTTTTACATGAGTTATATAATTTATATAAGTTTCACCTGTATGTTTGTAATATGTAACCAAACCTTTGAACGAGATTTTCACCCACTTCAAAACTTCAGATTAAAACGGCCCGATACAATACTTTGACAACTTTGTCCCTATAACCTAACATCAGGATTAAATAAATATTACTAATTTTACAAGCGCCTAAACTAATTTAGTTTTTAGTTCGGTATTAAAGCGTGTTTTTTTAGTTTTTTTATACTATATATTATTATTTATGTCTTACATTATCTTCTTTCAGTAATTGTAATTCGCAGTATCCTTTTCTCCAGCCTTGAAAAGCTCTAAATATTATTGCTGCTTAAAAAAAAATTAAATGTATTCCTGGGCTAAAGACGACTCAATAAATTCTAATTGGCTTTAAGAACAATATAAGACTCTATGAAGAATAAGCTAAGTTTAAATGCTCACAAATTCAGCCAATTTATTTTCACTTGGCACAACTAAGCCAAGAAATAATTTACAACTCAACAACAACAACAACACAAAACAATTAAAAAAATATGAGTGGACCGAGGTGCAGAAACTTTTGAAGAATACTAAAAATAAGTAGGAGCAGCAAACATTGCTCAATAAATAAATCTGGCACCATTCGTAGTCGGTCCGTAGATGAGACAAGCCGGAATTGTCGAAAGCGAAAAACGTTCCAGGAAGTAAGCACGTGAGCTGCACTAGAAGCACAGAGGGAACAAATCATCTTTGACAGAATTTGAAAAACGAGAAGTTACAAATCACAGATAAACGAGAGCAGATTTACAAGAAGAAATAAAAATTAAAGAGAAAACAAGAAAATTTAAAATAAAAATCAATATGCGGAAAAATGTTGTAGCCTACATTAAGGCAAGTCGGCAGGCAAAGTAGCAAAACTGCTGGCGGCGTTGGCATACATCGGCACAAGTTTACACACTCGCATAGCATGAGAAGGCACGATGATGCATAAGCTGCGCTTACCACACAACCGCACTTTCACTCAGAATCGCACACACATGCGGACTACACATTGTTTATATGTGTGAGGGGTGTACGGTGTACTTGGGCGTATGAGCGTGAGGTTGTTGTAGGTAAAGTTTGTACTACAAATCCCCAAGATGAACGTAAAATTCAACAGAATTCTTAATGGCTTCACTTGCATCAACATATTTCACATGGTGTTTGCCTCATTTCGCTGTGCTTTCGTATTTTCTTTATAATTTTGATGTATTTCTTGTTCGTCGTATCGTTCACTCAAAGTTGTGCCTTCTTACTAGTCTTATTACTTGTACTCCGTTCTCTAGTGACTTTGCCCTGGTACTCGTAATTTCGCATTCAACATTTACCAGCTCTACTGCACTTGCCTCATGAATTACACGCGCGACTCTGCCTTTTGCGTGCTTTTTATCTTCACATTATTTTATTTCCTTTCACACCGCCAGACAGTTTTCGAAGTCTATTTTTAAAACACATTCTAAAAGCTGCTTATGGCAGTAAGATGCAAAGTCAGGCGTGAATTCCATTACGACTTTGCAGGTGGTAGTGCTTTGTTGTACAGCAAAAACATTGCGTAGTATTTCTTTTTCCAAATCGCAGGCCACTTTGGATACGTCGAGGCTTGAAATTCTCTTTTATCGCTGTAGTAATAAGTGAAATCCCTCCTAATCTGGCATAAAAGCTAATTGCAAGATAACCTTTCAAATGTTTGTGGAGAAAAGCCGCAAGCCAATGTGGTCTAAAGCCTTTCCACAGTATTAATCTGAGATTTATTTCTTCTTTGGTCAATATTGTGTGCTACGTACTCCGATAAACTGCCATCATTTTCAAAAAGAGCGCCAGTTAATCGCTTTCGGGGAAGATATTTAACTAAGGTAACATTGGTATTAATTTGGGTAGATTAACACACTTTTTAAGTACAGTTCTGCCTCGTTACTAAAAAAAAATATTAATGTATCTTGTTATATAATTGTGTGTAAAAAGTCAAGGATACAGCGTTCTATGGGCGATTATAGAATGTAGCAAACTAAACCTGAAACTCAACCTGGACTTAAATTGTTTACAACCAACTAGCTTGCTCAATTAGGCCAGGACAACTGACGTATTGGAAACCTATCCAGGTAAAAGTAGCCATCACTGAGATTATGACATCTCCAGTGCATCTGTCGAACACATTAACTATAGAAGACTATAAGGCTTAGAAGCTCAAGGTCACATAAGTTCCCGAAATTTGGAACCACCATTACACGCCAGAGTCGAAACGGTAGTCAGCTGAGTGAACAGCTGCCAGTGAACCTAGCGCAAAGCGGCCACAAGCGCATCAGAGTGCTGGAAATTTCATGGCGTCCATGATTTGGGGTGCGCACGGTGTTTTGTTTGTCGACTAACTTAAAAGAGGCAAGACAATCCCTAGTGATCGCCACGTGACCCAACTGAGTCGTTTGAAAGAGGAAATTTCAAAGAAACGGCCCCATATGCAAAGAACGAAAGTGATCTTTCACCAAGACTATGCATCCAAATTGCACCAATTACACTTCGCATTTTGGTCGAATGAGGAGGATAAATCGTTCTTCAAGAAAGGCATCGAAATGTTAGAGACGCGCTGGAATGACTGCTCTTGAAGGAGACTCGGTTGATGAATATAATTGAATTCGACCAAAAAAGTTGTTTTTCTTCATTAGACTGGGAAGTTATCATTTATCATTTATTAATGATTTTACTTCAAGGGCAAAGAAGAATGGCTAATGTAAAGTAAATAAGGTCGATTGGTTAATAACGATTTCAAACAATATTCTATAGTATCGTATAATGTTCCATTTTCAGGTTTCGTTGAGGTTGCATAACTCAAATGCATATTGGTTATGAATTTTGTTTATTATACACTTCATGTTATAATATGAAAACAAGAGAAAATTCTCTTATAATACAAACACAACTATAATTGAAAGTGAATTCATTGCCAAATAAACTTTGACATTTTAAGTTAAAAATGTCATTTATAAAAAGGTTGACAAAATTAGTGCCACTAAATTATACAAAAACATACGCATTGCATTACACAAAAAAAGAATGTTTTTCAATGGTCGAAGGTTCATAAAATGACAGACCAAAAACAAAAACCCCCCAAAAAAAAAAGGAATAAAATAAAATTGAATTGGGTGGTTGAAATGTTTGCTGTGCTTGGCATTAAGTGCAGTCTCGGTAAATTTAACAATTTAACAAAATTATTACAGACAAAACGATAAAGAGGCAGACAACCGAACATGCAGATGGACAGACAAGACAGACACAAAGAGAGAGAGAGACGGCACTAGACAGAGTAGGACACACAGAGAGGCACATGAACTGTTGTTAACAAAACCACTTCACGTCAGCAGCGTCATCATCCTCTTCATCATCGTCATCATCATCATCACCTTTATCATCATTGTTATTGTTATTGTTGTTGTAGGGGTTGTTGTAAGAGCAATTAACTCACATACATATGTGGCAAGCACTCAAGCTGCAATTATAAATGTCATGCCTTGTTGTTGTTGTTGTTGTAGTTACTGTTGAGCAGCACTAACAAACGTAAATTGGTAAATTGCGCCATTCAGTATTGTTGAGCACGAGCCACTTTACATACTTGGACTTACAACATGAAGTGTGCACAGTAAGTGAATGAAAAAGAGCGAAAAATCCTGCAAATGGCAGTTAATGCAATAACAAAGGCCCAACATCAAAATCCACAACAACATCGCATACATGCACACATATCAACATACACGTACAACATCAGCTCCCAACCAAATCCGCTTAGGTGAATGCAGCGTAGCACAGCACAGTTCACCCGGCCTAGCACTTCTCCTCATGCGAATGCCAATTCTGTTGGCCCAGCTCATCATTTCATTTCAGGTATGAGAAGCTTGATTTATGTATGTGAATGTGTGTTGAGTGTGTCAGTGAAATTTTCGATTTGCTTTTTGTGCCCATGAAAAATTGCCAATAAAAATGGACTTGACAAGTCACAGTCAGAAGTATCGATCGAATCATTGCACATTATGTTTGGGCCCCAACTCACCCTGCTCATAGCCTCAAGGGTGGTAGCATTAGACAAAATGATAAATCTCCGAGCTCTCAGATAGCAAACGAAAAGGTTCGATTGTAAATTTTTTGACCTTTCACCTGCTAACCTCATATCCATACGAAAATAAGGCAGTTGGATTTAAAACTACCAAGTGGAGTGCTGATAGAAGGGAAATAGAGAAGTCTATGCTGCCAATTCAAATGTGGAAATTCTTCAAAGGTTTTTAGCCCAAACTCTCAGTCCAACAGAGACACGCTCACGGCTAGCAACACACATCAATCACTTAGCAATCAACTTGCTGGGCAACAACAAATGCAATAAATGTCTGAAATGGTGTCACCCTCTGGAGGACCCCAAGCAGGTATGCGTGTGACAATACTGAGATATTTCACATGTGATGTTTTATATTTATCTTGTATTTATATTTAATTTACTGGTTGTCAGACGACTGACAGTGGCGAATTCATTAAAAATGGGCACAAAAAATAATAGGGGAAAACTTCTCATCTATCATGATGTGCTGTAAACAGTCGCTTAATAAAAAGGAAATCGCTGGAATCTAGTAGATATTATACAATAATTACTAAATTAATGACCTATTTCCAACTATGAACTAGTAAATATTCCTTGAAAGAGCAGCGGTATTATTGTTATCTTCAAATATCATTCAGTATCAACATAATCCCGAATGGTATCTCTATTTTTCTAACCATGGTAAATGGCTCCTTTTAATTGCAATCAGTGAAATATATTAAAATGAAATATGTTTTTGTATAGAAACTTTTCGTATAAAAATATTCGTGGAAAAGTGCGGTAATATTTGCAATTGAACGTCTGGCTTGTTATGCTTTCACCAATTCAGAAACTATTAATAGGAGAGTGTTCCCCGAAGTAGTCGGCCTGAAATAGAAAACAAATAAAACTTGACAAAATTGCTTTTTATTTTCCAACATCTCCTTACAGCTCCTTACACTTTTTCCAGCGATACTCAATGGCTTCTATAACTTGCTTATAGATACCAGCTCCTGATTGGTACCAAATCTTTTCCGAACAAGTCACTTCTTCAGTTTTGGGAACAGAAAATTCACAGGGAGGGCTAGGTCCGCCGAATAAGGAAGGAAGCAATTATAACTATAATTCATTAATTTTTTACAATCGCAACAACTGAAGTGTGAGCAGGTGCATTGTTTTGGTGAAACAAAACTTTCTTTTTCACTAAATGCCGTCATTTTTAATTAGTTTAGAAATTGCATCATTTTATAACTAGCCGTTGATCATTTCTCCTTTTTTCAAGATAATAATGAAAATAACCTCTCGAACATCCCAAAAAAAATGGACGCCATAACATTGCCTGAAGATGGAAGTGTCTTTGCCTTCTTTGACGTTGGATCTCCCTTTGGGTGCACTGGTTTGATTGCTCTTTTGTCTCGGTTGTGAGTTATGAAGCCACATGAAAGAGTAGACTAGAATGTTCTCTAACATCAAAACTGTGACAGTACAAGGGAACCATTTGATTGATCGCACAGCCGTACACTTTCAACAAGATATAGAGATGTCCTTACCCTTACTCACCCCATTTCGATGATATTTTAAATAAAAGAGAGAAATTTCGATGGCAAAAGAGAGAGAGCTACACCAATGAACTTTTAAGTGAGAAACAGCTGTGACAAAATTGTCTCACACTTTATTCTATAATTATTGCTTCAATATTTACCTAGGCGCTCAATTGATCCTTTGAATTAATTTTTTTTTTTTTTTTGAATGATGATAATAAGATAAGAGTGTGCGTTTCCCAGTTTGATGAGAGAGATATTGCCAGCGAAACCAGCAAGCTACTGAAGATAGTGACAGATGATAACATTGAATCGCTGAAATATACTCGCACTTATCGTCACCTTGGAGTGGTCAAACCACAACGAAACCTTGGAAAACAAAATCGAGCACTTCACCTATAATCTACGGCCTAAAATGGAATTGTTTTTTCTCAAAAATTTTGCAAACAACAATAAAATTTTTAGTCTAAAACACAATGCCCAAACCTTCTTCAAATATATAAATGCCTTTTCCTTATTCATATTTCGTTGTTCATAGACTTAAATCAGCAATCTGAAAATTTTTTATGGCACAACAGTAATAAAAGCCTTGCTATAGAGTAAACAATGACAAAAGCAATAAAATTATTTTAAAAAATTTCGCTTACCGATGTTCATAATCAGAATGCCAAATAAGACGAGATGCTTCATCTGTGTACCGCTAAATGGTGCGAAACGCGTAGCTGCGCTGCTGCCAAAAGACCTCATTTTGGAGCGATTCTTCCACAAACGCATTTTATAGAGAGGCTGAACCACAGTAAGAGTTGCCGGCAACGCAAATGCTCACTTACGCAGAAATAATGGCGACGGTAGCACTTTCACTGCATGCATACCCAGGGGTGGGGATTTTTGTGAATTTAACACGTGTTCTTATTGTTTTTGTTTAAATGGCTGTAAGCACGCATATCAGCATTGAAATGGCAACTAGCGTGAAAACGACCGTGTACACAACTTGGCAGGAAAGGATTGTGTATGTGAGCTCGAAATTCACGCGATCCAACGGTGCGTATGCGCGATCTGCAAATGCAAACGTATTTATTTCTTTTATATTTACTTATTTTTTAATATCTTTATCTATTTTTGTTTTTATTTATATTTTTTTTTTCTTTTTTTAAATTGCCAGCCTCTGTTTATTTATTTTGCTTACAGCACTCACAACTCAAATCGACTTAACTCGATTCGATTTGAGTGTAGTCGGCTCGAGTCAAGCTGAATAGAGTTGAGTCGACTTGAAATGGCGACGGCGTCAGTCTGTCGCTGCTGACACTCTCTGCGTATACAAGTTTTATGTCACTTCTTTTCGCACTTTCGCTGATTTTTGTTATTATTATTATTTTTTTTTTCTTTATTTTTGCTTGTGTTTTTGTATGTTTTTATTTTTTATTCACGCTTTGTTTTTGTTCTTGCTTTGTAGACTTCGTCGTTGTTTTCAGAGTTCAGATTTTTTTTATATATTTTTTTTAAGAATATTTTTTTCAGGACGGTGGTTTTTATTGCAATTTTATCGCGAAAGTTTTCTCGTTCTGTGTTTTGTTTTTCCGCTTTCGCCTTTTCGTTACTCCATTTTGTTATGCACTTTCCAACACTGTTAGTTTTTAATGTTATTTATTTTAGTTTTCCTTATAATAGTTTTTCTTTTTAGTATTGTAATTCAAGCCAAATTCTAAGTTGGCAACAAAAGTTCCTTATTTTATTTAGCTGCAGCACGAATTTCGCGCCATTTCGAATGTCAGCATTTTCTCTCTCATTCGCACACTAAAAATATCCTTTGGCTACTTTAGTTTGCCTTCATCCTTTTCAAAGCACTGAAATTTTTCTTCATGTAATCTGTTGTCTGAGCCGCACTCCGCCTGCCCAGGGCTAAAATCCTTTTTCCTTTTGTATCTCAAAGTGGCTGTTTATTTACTCGAATTTATCTGCAATGGAACAGAAGACAAAATTGAGGTTTTTAATGTTTTGTTAATAGAAAATCGATTTATTTTAGTGCCTTACATGTTCAGTGATTTACTGTTATAGGTTTACGGTCTGAACGTAATTCCGTAAATCTATGTATCAAGATAATTAGTTTTTGTGTGTGGTTCCTTTAACTTTCTTTGTGTTGAATTTGCCGCTCGATTAATTATCTTAAGTTGGTTTTCCTTTTTGTAAGGATTAAATAATAATGATTTTCTTCATTATGTTTGTAATTGCTGTGCATTGTTGCAGTTAATTGATTGATAGGATTTCCATTTGCGAATCGAAGTACGCCATGCATGGATTGCTATTCATTCACAAATTTCAAATATTTCATTGAATGATTAGATCTATAATTAAAGTCATTAAAGTGCAATATATAAAGGGATACGTCAGTTGGTTCCATGAGAAAAAACTACATTATTCAAAAATATAAACAAAAGAATAAAAAATTTATAATTCACACTCAAGGGGCTTGAAATTTAACATTTGGATTATATTATAAGCCTTGGGTTATGGCACTTCGAAAACCTATAATTTATCACTGAATATAACCGATACATAAAAAGAAATCGTATATTGAATTTGACTCGGTAGCGTGTAAAAGCATACTACGGCTGCCGTCCCAGAGGTCGAGGGTTAAAATCCTAGGATGGACAGAAACAATTTTAAATTTATTTAATTCATCTGCTATTCAAGCGTCATGTTACCATCATCAGATGACCGTCTGTATTCGCACATCCTTATCGGACTGCTTGTCCGATTTTCAAAACCAAAGCAAGCGTCGGATATCGAACAAGATGGAAAAGCCTTGTGGAGCCCTTATGCTCCCAAGAAGAGTGAATAAGGATACAAAATAGTATACAAAATAGTATCGAATTTACATGAATTAGGTTTATATGTGGGCTTTTCTAACCAGTTATTCTAAGAAATTATCAAAGTTTGCGGTATACAGAAGGAAAATAATTTCTTTGCATTTGTATATATCAGTAATTCTAATAATGTTTAAAATCCTAGAGGGATACCAATGGCTAGCTTACTTCCGTATATATTATTTAATTCCTTGTTTTTGCTATACATTTTATATGGATAGGGCAAAAACCAAATAGTTAGCAAACTACTAACGTCCACTTCTTCCGTCATATAAATTTCTTGTGGAAAATACAACAAATATAACCTGAACCGGAACTCTATCGTTGAATTCGAGGAATTCAGACTCATGCTCTTCCCGAACTTCCCAGCACAGTCAGTGAACGATATAATGTGAGTGGACGGGTTCAGTAAGGAGTTCAGGCGCGACGAAGTGTCTTACCGAGCAAATATCCTGGTGCTCTTGGCGTCCGAGATTCATAGGAAGTTAATTTACATGCGATCCGGGGAAACACACGCTGCTACTCAAATTATTGTACTTATTTTCCTCAGGAGTATTCTATCAATTCTCCTTTTCTTCTTTTCTTCTATTGGCCACCATTCAAGTATTTACAGAATCAAATCATAGAAACACCACCGGTCAGTCAAAAAGTAAGTAATCAAATTTTTCACATACACTCAATCCATACAATATTATTAACCGACTCTAATAGGAAAGTAATTATGACCAAACGCAATTGCCTGCATGTTATTAACGGCATTTACTGTGGTAGTTACACAAGAGAAAAGTAGTTTAAGATAGAGATCGTAGTGTTTATTAGACACTCTTGTATCTGGAGTCATACATCAATCAGTTGGTGGTTAATCTGTTTGGAAGTAAGCCACACATTCATTCTGAAAAGTCAACACTCGCGGGGTTCTCTTGGAGTTCTAGATGTCTATTAATAAACACATACCCACTCATTTTTTTATAAATTCTAATCAAATAAAAATACGTTAATTATATACATATATATATTTGAGTAACTTAGGCACTTATGCCCCACAATCGCTCGTTAATTAAATACTTATTAATTATGGGTGAAATTAACTATAAGCACACCCACGCGCGCCACTCAGTAATTCATCTTGGTCGAGTATTTTTTTTTATATTTTTTTATATTATTTCCTTTTTCCACTGTTTGAGCAATGTTAAGAAAATCTTGTAATTTTTCACAAAATTTACGTTCACAGCAGCTGCAAGCGAAGGCGCTGCATTGCTGACGGCCGCCATTTCCATTTTGTTTAACTTCTTTATGCGCCCCAAAAATACGAAAACGCATTTATCTTCATAACTTGCCGTATTGCACACAGACACACACTTAAACATAATGTGCACTTTTTAAGTGATTAAATGTGTGAGTGTGTGTTTGCATTTGCTTGTCTGCAAAATGTCAGCGAAAGTGAGTGAAGAGCCTCTCTTCGCCTTTGCCTTTAACTGCTACGCCACACGCACAGCTGCTGTATTTAATAGCAGCGCCTGAAAGTAGGCCACTGCCAATGCTTACTGCGGCGCACTCGCCTCGCTACTTCCGGCTTGCCTTTTATGCGTTGCCATATTAAATTTATGCAGTTGACATTCGCTGCGCTTCTGATGCCAAGAAATTTGCAAAGTAATGAGAAATGCCATAAAAAGAGGAGGACAGTTCTTCGAAGCGTTGAAAAGTGTAAGAAACCAAAGAAAAACGAGTATCTTCAAATGCAGCAAAAGCCAAGTTCAGAGTGTCGAAATCGTTTGCCATTTGAAATTAAGTTAATGAAGTTTGTAATAGGATGTGTGTATATGTGTGGGTATGTGAGTTTTTCTTATTTATAAGCATTCGCTTTTTATTCGAAATTTTCCATTTTCGTTGTTTTGTTGCCGAAAAAAAAGTTTGTGTAAACAATTTTCTAATTAAATTTCACTTGAGGCGTTGTTGATGCCTCAGCTGTGGAAATATTCTCAAATTCTCCGAAGCCATTTAAACAAACAACTTTCAACACAAAACTGTTTCATTTCAAAAAACGTTTACTTTTATGGCCTGTGTGTGGGTGTGTGTTTCGTTGAATATAAATACACACATACATCGCTATGCAGTAAAAGTTCGTTTAAAGCAGCAACTCGTATTGACTTTTTAGCAGACGTTCAGCGGGCCTGGCATCGTTTTCATGAAATTGCTTGCCACAAAATGTAACACAATTTCCTGTTAATAAACAAGTTTTCATTACTGACAGCATCAGAAAAGCAGCCAAAATGAGTCGCCGCCACCAAACTATGTGGCTTTAAATTTTGCCCCTACGTTCAGCTGCTTTTATTTCTGATTTTTGGCAATGCCATTAAAACTATTCACCAAAAGTGCTTAATGACAAAACCAAATTTCACTCAACAGTTAGAGAAGCACACACACGCTCTCTCTCACGCACACACACATACACCCACACTCCACCCGCTTGGCAATCAGCACACTTGAATTAATGTCTTTGCATACAAACCGCTTGGTTCACTTACATGGAACTTTGGCAATTTTCATCGTTTGCCCATATTTGAATTTGAAATTCGTTTGCTTTGGTTTGATAATGCGAGCCTTACTCGTATGCATGCAATTATTGTTATATTGGAATATGTACTCAGATACCCACTTAGCTAGATTGCAGTTAAATAAGCCGACTAAGTAGCCCGCCAGTCCTGCCCAAATTAATTAATTCAATAATCAGCACAAAAGCAAACACATTTCCCAATTATGCCTTTGTTCTTCGCTCAATAGTCATACATTTTGCCAAAAACATTTATCGTATTCGTTCATATTTCGTTAAGCACTCCCCAGAGCATTGAATGGACTTAGTTATATGGACGCCCACACACACACACATATACACACGTAGCTGTATACACTTTGCGCTCTCGCTGGGTTATACAATTACCATAGATTAAATTTAATTTCGTGTCGCATTCGAATTTCGGTGTTGTAATCCAATGAGTTCGTTAACAATGCCATTGAGAATTCAATTGTCTTCATTGCTGCTCGTTGCTGAGCTCTCGAGTTTGGTGTTTGTGCAACGATTACGAGTATGCAATTCAGCCACTCATTTGCTGTCAAAGCAGGCTATTTACATGAAACCCTCCGAAGAAGGACTTTTAACCTGATTTTAATAACTACTGCGTTTTATTGACAACGATTTCATTTCTCACATAGTCGAAGAAGATTGCAACATATATTATTGTAATACAATATAGCTATAGAAGGAGGTAGTCTAAAGAAGCGCAAACGGTGTATAGCCGTCACTGAACACACCATATATCTGGCTATCGATAATCAGATGGATTGATCGAGTAACCTCTACCAAGCTATGGTAAATAAAATAAAAATGCAACGAGTGGCATATAAGGGTGCATGGGTGCAAACAACGATTTCGACTGGGACATAATATGGTAAAATTATTCCACAACTCTTGGTAGCGCACTAATGTAACTTCACTAAAAAAAACTTAAACTCTTGTTCCAGCTTTGTCGCGTCTCGATTGAAGCAACTTAAAAATCGCGACACAATAACAATAACAGAGATCAACGAAAAGACCCGTGCATACCGAATCTGTCCACCAAAAAAAAAAATATATTACAATTTACTACGTATAGAAATCGGTGCTCATTCTTTGTAACGAATCAGCCGCACAAAAAGTTTATCATCGAAATATCATCTTCAACAACGAAATCTAATGTCTGACAATCATAAGCTGATCAACTAACCTTAGAGTTATCATCATGTAATTAAAATTGCAAGAAGGCAATGCTACCAGAGGTGGAACAGCTAACAGTCACAAGCAGCTGCAATACAAATGTGGCGGACCAGATTTATAGCATTTAAATACTCATTAGAACCTTACAAATTCTAAAAAAAATAAACAAGAAAGAACGAAATGCCTATAAGCATACGGCAGCAATGGTGCAATCACGTTTGAAGAATGTCAGGATGTTAAGATAACAGTGGCGGTTCACACTATACTTCTACTCGAACAACGGTATGCGATTTAGAAGATCGCTTTACTTGAGTCCAAATCTACTTCTAAATCACTGCGAGATTTTAGTGGTTTACGTATCTCGCAATATTCTTATTCCCTTTATTCCGAACTCTGGAGTTGTTTCAGTAATTCTCCTCTCAATTATCCATGTCAATTGCACGTTTTACTGAATCGAATACAAGATTCCATAACAAATAAAGAAAAGTTTAATTTTTTGGGTCTAAGGTACTGTCAATTATTTTTTTTTCTGATTTATTAACATAAAATCCATTTGTCTACCTCTGTGTGAATACAAAAATTCAGGTCAAAACTGTTTTTATGATTATAGACGATCTTAAAATATAATTCTTTCTGGCCTTGTTTTTTACCATTATAATCAAGCGATGTAATAAATTAGTCTAGCTGGGTTTGGGAATCCTTATATCGCTACAGATTTGTAGCAGTGATTTTCAGAAACCAATCCTGATTATTTGGGCAGGCATTAGGAATATGCGCCACTCGCAGGTACATCTCTCGTTGTGCTTAAAATGTGAAGCTTTTCAGATGTTGCCTGTCTTAGAATCGGCCCTGTAAAACAGGATTTATTCACTTGATAGAACGGAATTTCTATATTTCTGAATTAACTCCAAGGACCACTAAATAGCATTAACCTTTATAATTGTATCAGTGATTACTTTGCCCAAAATTTTTCAATTAAATTTGTAACTAACTGAATCCCTCCTCTATGCATATTTGGGTGCTACTGAAAAAAAACTTTTCTTTTACAAATATACCTTACATATGCTAGCGAGGAACTTTACTCAATCGTGTGGGCAAAAAGCCACTACTTTCATAACTACTTTCTGTATTGGTTGCTTTTCTACTCAGCAGATTCGTTTGAGCACGAATACAAATGTACCTTCTTCCGGTCGTGGTAAAAGCACATGGCACACGTATTGTCTTTTGTAATTTTCAACATAAATACTGATATGGAATGCAATAAAGTATGTCACCATGGTTGCAAAAAGACACACACACTCGAATAATTTTGTTTTGCTCCTTTTCTGGCTGCCTGAAAATTGATAACTGAATGCGACACTGCAACTTCGACTAGGAGTGTAGCACTGGCACTGAGTTGGATATATGAACTTGCCCCGCAGTGACAGTGTCTGAATGTCAACTCTGGCAGAAAATATGTTATGCGACCAGGCCGGAGAGTCAGTCAGCGGCATCAGCGTATTCGTTGTCGCCAACGATGCGTGCAACAAACGAGGCGCGCGGAACTGCCCTGCCGAGCGATGGAAAAATGCGAAAAATTTTATGAAAAAATTCACACAACGCCAGAGCAGCAAAAAAATCGCACACAGAACTAAGAACAAAGCGAAAAGTGAGCACCGCAAAAACAAACAAAAAAATAAGTAATATTTTGAAAAATGAGTGGAGAAAAAGTTGTCAAGGAATGCTTTGGCGCACAAATGACAAAAATGTTGATATGAATGAATTCCGCTTCTCATCCCTCGTATTACAAAGCCCAAATTAAAGTCATGCGAGCCACTCAAGTCGAAAGGTGTGAGATTCCTCATTTCAACTGAGTTGCCTTTTTCGTTTTCTCCAATACTCTGTGGTAAATTGAGTCTTCCGTTTCACTGTCGCCCATTTAAAGCGATTTGTGCTGTTGTTGAAGACGATGAGATGTTCAATCTTCTTAAATCCTTGAGGATTCAAAAGCAACCAAAAAACCAAGGCAAACGGGCAGAAAAATCATCTCAGCCAAGGACTTAACCACCCATCAACCCATCCCAGACCACAGTTGTGTCTATTATTTTAAAATGCCAATTACTTCTCACTTAACTCCAGCGGGAATATGCGGCATGCGACCGAATGCCGGTAGATGTACGTGTATGCGAGTGTGGCTTGCTAATGATACAATTTAAAAAAATACGGCAAACTTGATATCGCAATCATTACATAAAATTCTATCATTATGAGAGGGATTATAAATTATGGTACTTAGGAAGATTCATACACAGATGGTTAAAAATAGAAATAAGTAGACTTTCAAGCAGACTTGGAAAGCACCCTCTATAATAAATAAATTAATTCTCTGTAGATAAAGCTAGGATAGCATTAGCCCAGTTGATAACTTGACTGTGTTCAACACTAAAAGATGAAAGGTTACAGTGGCTAGATAACTTGAAAAAAATATTAAAGTTATACGTAAAACTCTGATAAGAGCACAAAATCAACTCATGTGGATTTGAACACACAACGATTAGCTTCAATTTAAGTGAGATGTGTAGTGCTAGAAAAGGAAGTCAGCTATCACGAAGCTGCAATACTTTGTACGCTCGAAGGAATCAAAAGCTATTGTCATTAATTTCGGGGAAATATCTAAAGCAAAAAGTAATTTTACTATGCACACTAAAGCCCAAAACACCAGCAGAAATCGAAGCTGGGTTTAAGGTAAATAATAAAAAAATTTGTAAAGGTTCGAATAGGATAGGCTTATAAAAAAGGAAAGAGAACAACATACATCATGACAATATTTAATTTATCATAAGTGGAGGGAGACCTGTGCAATAATTCCCCGGATTGGAAGTCCCCCTAGATACGAGTAGATTTTGATGTTAAAAAATTTATAGTATCGCGCAAACTACTGAGTATGATCACAGATTATGAGGACGAATATAACTATAATTTAAATAAAATAAAATGTTAATATGAAAACACCAAAAGGTAAGGTTACTTCTACTTCTCTCATCGTTCGCTTCATTCAACTTGCACCATTTTACTATTACTTTGTCGCAGTTTCCAACTTGTTTACGCAAATGTTTGAAGAAAATTAGTAACGTTGCGAGAGCGACTCTCGAGGGAAATTTATCTAAATGTTGTTACAAAACTTTAACTCGTGGAACATTTCACTACTTTTTCTCTGCGTATGTTTTGTTATTCGGAGTTGTTTTATGCCCTTCACGAAATGGATAGTACTATACCGTTGTCATGAAGTTTGTAACTCATGGATGACAAAAAAAAATAAATATATGAAATGTTTGATTTAACCATCTCTTGGTCTGTATTCGTACAAGCCTTGGGTGACAGAGCTAAAATATTGCATGAAGATTTCGTTTTACCATAAATTATGCTGAAAAGTCTCATCCCCAAGATCTCCCATTCAAACTTGGTGATGTTAAAGTATATATGATTTTTCAGCTTATAATAAAATTCACCAATGTCTTATGAGAGTAACAAACAAAAATCATAAAGAAAAAATAAATCTATATAAAATGAAAAGTATGTTTGATTGTTTGTTTGTCCGTTATGGACGCCGAAATCGCAAAACCGATTTGGATGAAATTTTCAGGAAACCTCTAGAACAGACTTTACATTACGTTACTCTGAAGTTTGGTGCAAAAAAAATCAACGTATTCTCTAAATATTAAGACCAACTCAATTTTCGGATACAAATAAAATATAAAAACAAAGAATCATTTCAGAATTATGTTTACCGGCAATCCTTCTCAAACTGTACAAAGTCGAAGTGTTGAAATACTCAAATAAAAAAATAAAAAAATAGTGAGTTATACGAAATGCCACCCAAAAAGTCAAACACTGGAAGATCAACAAGAAATCAGTAGATACAGCGCAGAGCTGCTGAAACATCCGAAGAGAGAGACGCTGGCGAAGGCAGCAACGCGCCGGGTATCTGCAATTAAATAAATAAAATAATATTGTACATATACCAGAAGAGGACAGATTCGACCCTATTTCTTTGCCCAATTTCTTTTTATAAGCATTCTAGTTCTTTTTAGAGAAACAAACCATCGAGCTGAAAATTGGACGGTCGTTATGCCAATAATAACTCTCGAAGTCTGCGTATTCCAAGCGCCTGAAATTAATAAATCGTACAGCAGCTTGGACTTGGAAATTTGGACAGGCTTCATCTGATACCATACCCATAGACTATGAAAACTACTGGCAGACCCTTGCCAATTGGATCTTATAGTCTCTCGAATGTTTCAATGGAAAACGTATTTTGGAGTCCTCAAAGTCTTATGCTTTTCCTAATTATTGCGAAAGTTCTCGTAGGCGGTTTTCGACTATAACCTTAAGTTCCCTCCCCGTATTGCCGTTAGATGCTCTCAAAAATGTTTTCTGAAATTTGCCACTCCAGTATACTATACTATACTTTTTAAGCCCTGAAGATTTGGAGACCCCAGAATTACTGGGCATATTCCCTACTGCGAACAAGCCATAACATCAATAGCTGCACAATTCAAATAAACTTGGTTAAGTGCTTTGAGTGTGCAGAGTATTTTGACTTTGGCAAAGCCGAAGCAAACATTGTCTCATTTCTCTTTTTTTGGTTCTCGCACTTACTCAGTTCATGATCAGAACAAAAATGTTTGTAATTTTCTTCTTTTATTTCTACTTTTTCCTTTCTCGACAGGAACAAAAGTTGACACAACTAAAGACATTACACAACAGATTACATGTAGCTATATTTATGGTTGTTAGTGTGCTGCTGCTACACTCGGCAGACAGTAACTCAGCACACAGTTATTACGCACTCCCATACAAGGTCGTAGAGGCATAGATAGAGACGCAACTTCAACCAATTTGCAACAACAAATTTTAGTGCTGTACTTGTTCAAGTTCGGTTATTTGTTGGCTTATTCGCGAACCTTCACCCACCCCGTGCAAACACAATTTGCCAATTCCCCCTTAACGGCAGGCTTTTTTGCTCGATTGGCAGGTTATATACCATATAAGCAATTGGCGTTTTTATCTGTGTGTCTGTCAATGTGTTCGTTCTGTGTGTGTGAGTGCGTATTTGTGAGCCTCCTCTGGCAGTATGTTTAGTCATGTTAAGTCATGTTAAGTCAAAAATGTTCAACCAACTGCTGGCAACTCTAACCATTTGTCGTTGTTTGCCTACCACGAAGGCTCTGATAGAGCCAGTGCACTGCCGTTTAATGTCTCTGTCTCGATGAAATCTCAATGCTAGCAACAAAGTTAACAACAACAGGAACAATAACAACGTCGGGTTAAGGTCGCACAGTGTTTGGGTAACTTGTAACGATGACAAAACTTCGTCTGAATTGTTTATCTTCACATCTGCAGCGGCAAATAGCAAAAACACTGACATTGCCTGCCATTATGTGTGTATGCATTATGGTGTGGGTGCTTATGACTTCGCATAATTCGCGTGAAAGTTTTTCACGCATTTATCATAAGACTCCGTCATAGTTCTACGCCACTCCCTATTTTGTTGTTCTCGTTTATTAACTTAAGATTCTACTACGAATTTTTGCGACGAACTTTTGGTGGTTCTATCATTGCATTGTAGGCATAATGTCAAAGCGCGAGATTTGTGCTTGTTACTTATTTTCTTCATATTTATTTACCAGCTGGCATCCGCGACTTCGGCTGCATGGAATTAGTACTTAACGTAACATATTTCTTTCTCCAAACTTTCATCAACATCCATAATATCTTTGTTTGGTCAAGTGCTCCGCCCAGACAATTTAACATTACTATAACAAGCAGAATGCATGTCTGGTGAATGTAACGTGCAGCTGCTGGCGACTGGAAGCGCTCTCAGCTGTTATATTAATTAGATCACTTTTTGTTTACAATAATATCTAATATCCACGTGCCAAAATTTAAGTAAATAGGTCAATAAAGAAGAAGTAATTATTTAAATTAATTTCACAAATTTCTGTAAACTACCTTTTTGGTTGTTCTATACACATCGTTTCGCACCTGTCAGATAATATATGTTCTCGGGACAAAAGGTACACTATATTCATTTCCATAGTCCCGTCTATCTCTGTATTAAAATTCATAAAAATTGGTTCAGCTATTTAAGCGTGAAAAGGTTACAGACAGATAGGCAGACCGACACAGTTAATTTTTTTTAATATAATACTAGTAAGAACTAGTCAGGTTCGTCATAATTTTTTTTTTTTTTTTCAATTTAAATATTGTTTTTGGAGCTTATATCTGGTCAAGCATTTTTAGCTCTTATTTAATTGTATTCAAAAATTCATACACCCACACATACACAAGCTACAGAATACTTGTATCTGTTGACTACCATTTTTATAAATCTGTTTTCGGTTATCCTTTTCACAAATTTTTTTCCTTGGCCAAACAAAATATTTGCTCAAATCGAAATGTTTACTCTGCAAGGTGTGGAACCCTACCATTTTCTTTATGCCCTTATTTTTTATTTTATTTTAATTCATTACTTTCTGTGGCTTGAAATCACTCGTATTTCATTTGCGTAGCAATGCAAATAGAAAGTTTTGCTTTCGGTCAATTTTGTTTTTACCAAAACCCAAATTTAAAATTTCTCGATTGGTTCACGTCAAAATGGAGAATTCTACAGTTTTTGACTTTTTGTTTTTATTCATTCGCCTGAATAATTTCTGGTTTTTTGTACGATTACATATGCAAATTTCTACTACAACTGAGCAAATTCTGTTTTCCGGTGATCATTGAACTGAAAAAATGCGGTATTTTTTCATTTGTTGATTTTTTAGAAAAGTTGAATTCCTCTTCGATTACCTGTTAAATTGATTTAGATATCGTTTTTGCATAAAATTTGCATTTGAAGCTGTATAAATATATTCAAAATACATGCCTCAACTACATACAGCTAACCACATTTAACCCATCGAAGTAGGGGAATGCGAGTATGTGGTTTGCAAAATTGGGTTAAACAAATGTTAGAGTTTAACTTTTTATGAGTTCAGAGATAAAGTCTAATAATTATTATACAATTCCATATTTGGCAATAATTCTTATCGAAAGAAATTTTAATCGTGAAACAATTTTCTGGCCTTCAGTATTTATATTCTTTAGTGATGAGAGGCCACAAGATCAAAGTTTAAATAGTATTTGTATGTTGTTAGAAATCTTTTTTCGAAGATACAGATAGGTTAAAAACATTAAGTTCATATGTATATATATACCAGCAGGGACCCGGCGCTTTGCTGCCTTTGCGTGCGTCTCGCTCTTCGGGTATTTCAGCAGCTCTGCGCTCTGTCTACTGCTGCGATTTTCTCGCTGATTTTCCAGTGTTTGACTTTTGGGTGTCATTTCGTATTCTTCACCAATTTGATTTTTTTTTTCAATCTAATATTTGAACATTTCGACTTTGCACAATTTGAACAGCACTGCCGGCAAATCAATTCTCAAATGCTGCTTTGTTTCTGTGTTTTATTTGTATCTGTACAGTTTGAGAAGCAGAGTTGGTGTTATTATTTAGCTTCTTACCTTCTTAAGGCTATTATAGAGATTCCCTGAAAATTTCATCAAAATCGGTCCAGCGGTTTCGGCGTCCATAACGGATAAACAGACAAACATACTTCCAATTTTATATATATAGATATAATATATATAATAATAATAATATTATATATAATAATATTATATTATATAATAATATAATATAATATAATAATCTATAAAGATAATAAATATAAGGAGAAATATGTATGTATGGTTTCTATAGACTTGGTAACCGC
This sequence comes from Cacoxenus indagator, assembly GCA_035041755.1. Classification (NCBI taxonomy): domain Eukaryota; kingdom Metazoa; phylum Arthropoda; class Insecta; order Diptera; family Drosophilidae; genus Cacoxenus; species Cacoxenus indagator. Next base: position 1,299,937 of record JAWNKX010000191.1, on the reverse strand, counting down.
TGAACGATTTTGACTAAATTTTCAGGAAAGTCCGACAATTCCTATAGGTCTCCACACATAACTTATCTACTATATTAATGCTATTTTCTTTTGCTTTATACCATATATACGTTTACAAGGCTTATATTGTACTATATGTCCTGACGCCGCATGTTCTCTATCTATACTGTATACTATTGTCTTGTTCTAAGTAATGCATAAAATGGTCTTCATACTGAGCTTAATTTAAATCTTTTGTAGTTCGCAGTTTCACAAATTTGCATCTCCTTTCACCCATATCATATGTCTAATACACCATTCACTCTATCGAAGCTCTGTTCCAATCTAACAAGCTACTTCAATTTGCGATGATACGGCACTCTAACATAAGGATCTCATTCATATTTGCATCATAGATCTCCTGCCGAAGTCATTTCGATCATATTGCGTCCCGAAGCTTGTCCGATGTTCAAGTCTGTTCTGTTGATGGTATCTATCTATGGTAGATAGAGTAGCCATTTAAAGAACTGCTTCTAGGATGTCTGACATTCAAGCAATTCGAGCTTCAGACACTCAATTATACATTTACCGGAAAAGATACCTAGGTATATATTCCTTTCCAGTTTCAAAGCATTAATATAAAACAGTATATATATATATATATATATATTAATATAAATTAGTATTCACAATTATGATATTGACTCTGAATTATTGTGTGATGCCTCTGAGTTTTTTTATTACTGGGCTGCAGTATGCGAGATAGGGTCCGAATACATTCTCAGAATGGTACTAATTGCCATTGGCAAAACCTAGGCAGCATAACAACTGGCGTTGTCTGTTCTATTTGTTGTTTTTTATGTGTTACCCTAATTCTATTGTGAATATATTTATCGTAGGTTATCTCTTTTTTTCGATTGTATTAAATTATTAATATTAATATTTAATTAAATGTCATAGGTGTCACCAATCTTTTTTTAAGGTTTATGTTATTATACTATTTAAACCATTAACGAGTCCAGGAAGCAGTGGAAGGACAAGGCATGAAAGTTGGGACAAGCGCAACCCAGTCATAACGAGGAACCGCAATTATTTTGATTGACGTATTCCTTCATTTTGATTACCAAATAAATGGTTGATATTGGCGATTTCCTTATGAATTTTAGGCAGTTTAAGACTTTGCAAAGAACATCTGTTGTGCTTCGTATATGTAAAATGATATTATGACGATAAGCAAATTATATTAAGTCTTTGTTGTGCATAGATTTTTGCAACCGTATGAAATGAGTTCGCAATGTGGCTGATTTTTAATTATATCTTGTGCTCATTCTATAATTAACTTAAACTAATTTAAGAGTTATTTACAGACAACTCAACTTTTTCCTTCCTTTCTATTAACTTGAAAAATGCTTACCTCTCTGCGCCACTTAAATATCGCTAAGCATTGCTGTTTCAACATTCGACTCTACTTCAACGAAGGTTCAATTAATTGCAAACTATTTTTGCCTTTCCTACATTTCTTGTTTTCCACTTTGCTGTATCTTTTTTCGTTTTGGTTTGTTTTTCTAATTTGCAAAAAACCACAAATTGAAATAAGCAAAAACAACCAGAGAACACAACCCGAGGCTTATAACTCATACAAACCACAACTCTTGGAGTTAATTTTTCTTTCATATTCCAACTATAGTAATTTCAACACAGCACGTACTCATAAATCCAGTCACACATAAAAACATAAACACAAAACACACAGTCATATATTGTGCACTTACATATATATAAAATAATGTCAGACATATATTCACACCGGAGATACACACACACATGGCCAAACATCAAAAGTTATACTTTTCTTCGCTTTTTGTTTTCTATTCTTTGAAAACACACACACAGCTAAATGCACACACTTGTATACACAGAAGGAGTGTATCCTCATAATAAATGCCAAAAATAAAAACAAAAAAACATGGAACAACGAACAACCGGTCTATGAAAACAAATGTAGTCGTTGTCCAGGCTGTGGCGCCTCCATAAGCACAACACCAAACACAACAACAACTCTGATAAAATCAGAGGTTTATATTTTTATATTTATATGAAGGCACGCCAGGCGTGGAACTAAAGTTCAAAGTCGGAATGCGACTTGGAGCAGTTCGTGTTAGGGACTCCCCTCACTTCAATTTCGTCCGCTACTTACTTCATTTACTCGTTCTATTCGAAGTGGGAAACGGTTTATTGTGAGAACTTTTAATGCTTTAAACAATACTATGCCCACTCACGGGAGGGCTAGGACGTGTTGAGATAATTCATTCACCAACTCTGAACGAGAGGTAAACGTCTACTAGCAAGGCATATACAAGTATATTTTGTTAGCTACCCCGCCAATGATGACTTGCCATAAATTACTGCTGTACTCGGGTATAAACTTTGATCTGCTAATAAATCGCATGTATTTAATCATTTTTCTAAGGTGCAACACAGAATAGAAGAAGAAAAGCAAAATTGTGTTTACTCTCCTATGAAATTTTAAATGATTTAATGTACACAAAGCTCATCTGTGAGAAATCTAAGCAATTCCTTCGCCGAGTGTGAGTAAAATTTTATTTATCGCTTAAAGCCATGAGAAGCAATAAACTTATTACTCATACATGTGGTAACCGCCCAGACACGCGACCGCCCCATAATTGCGCACACCTCGTTGCTCTCCAATATTTGGCACCACCAAATCCCAGAAGCAATTAAAATCAGAATTGGGACACTTGGGCGGGCTTAGTTAGACACCCTCTTGAAAGCAGAGACACATGTTGGTCGTAGTCAGACTTAGGCTGAAATTGTTATTTGTTGTTGTGCTCATTCTTGTTGTTCTTCTTGTTGTTTTTGTTTTTGTTTGCTCATGTTGCTTAGGCCGCGTATAATTTTAGTAGCACGAAACATTTTTACGTACCTAAGTCCCAAGTATTACTGGCACTTGACAAAGGTGATTATAATGAGTGGCAGCGTAACGTGTGGCAGGTAGTAGCAGCGAATTGCAAGTGTCATTGGAAGTGTCATCTTCGCGTAAGTTGTCTTTTTGTGTAACAAACACAAATAAAATGTAATGAATATTATGTTAATATGTTAATGAATCCATATGCAAGTCAGTCTAATAACCTTCTTAATTGAAATTGAGCAAAGTTAATTTGTTTATGGAAAGAAATGTATTTATCGAGGCCTCATTTCATATATAATCATATTATGGTAAACCTGATGATGTAACTCACGATGTAATGAGCCTAAATGGAAGGCATGATAGTCATGTCACCGAGAGAGGTAATCAAGCGGGCAAAAGCTTTGAAACATTTTCCTTGTGGAGAAATATACCTCAACCAAATCAAATTTAAATGAGCAGGAGGAATGCAAGCTGCTGTATTCTCCTAAGATAGAAGTCGTATAGAAAACAAAATATTATCAGAGTTTCTACCAGTTTAATGTTCAACATGAAAGCAAACTATACAATGTAGGCAGATTTGATGTTTAAGCAGGTTTGATTACATAACTTTTTGCATATGATATTGCCCAATTGGTCACCCTGTAGTCGAATGGCTCGTTTTTCAGCATTTTTATTGTATTTGTCAATGTTTCCGCTTATATGGCTGCTATTTCCTGGCCGATGTGGGCCTTAAGTTTGTCTAGAGTCCTTGAAGAAATAGTTCGGTGTTGCGAAATAATCAAGAACTGCTCAGCCTATGTCATGAGAGAGATGATTAAGAAATATGACTTCAGATTTAAATAATCTCTACCTACATAATCACTCTAATAAATAATTTCGTCAACTAGAGTTCCCACACTTCAACATAGCGAAAGCTATAACCACATCATCACAACCTACCCTCTATTATGTATCGTAGTAAAGAAGTCTAAAATACCCATTTCTTAATGGGTAAGAGCTCTACTAGTAGGACAATTTAAGTTCTTTGGCCAAGATAATGGCATTTTTAAGCTGGATATATTTACCAAATCCTAAGCTGAAATCAAAATTCGAATTGATAAAGCACAAAAATTATATTTATCTACCTGATTCTCCAATTTTATTAATCTTTGCTGGAATAGCCCGCTGGTTTTGAATATCATACACTCTATAACAATTTCATCCCTCACGCCCAAGTTTCCACCCATACCTGTACGAGGCCTACAACAAACTATATTGCAATACTAAACAATACTCGTCATTATTATATTAATCACACAAATATGTCATGCAGTTTACTGCGATTAATATTATTCGTTATACATGTCAAGAAAGAAAAAAGTCTATAACAAGCAATTTATTAAATGCTCTAATTACGCGTGACAATTGCGTTTCCAAACAGATACACCAAATCAATTTGCAAGAGAAGCAAGTTCCCGTATTGATCAAATCTATACTAATATTATAAAGACGAAATGTTTGTTTGTATGTTAGAGGTAATCTTCGAAACTGCTCAGCCGATTTTAAAAATTCTTCCACCAGTAGAATGTTACGTTATCACTGAGTGTCGTGAGCTATATTCATGTTTGATATTTTTTTTAAAAATATGTTTTTTCTTAGGATGAAGTTTTTGCAAAACCACACAAAAAGTTTTGTAAGTTTTTTCGTTGTTTCTGCTATGCTTCTTCCTCATTTTACGTTTGTGTTTTTTTGAGCAAAAATTTGGGGGTCTATTTCAACTAAACTAAATGCTTTAAATGCAGAAAGGTATTTCATCTTCAGCTCCTTGGTTATTACTAAGTATTATGTGTAAAGCAGCAGATAGTATTTAACCGTACTTCCTAATATATAATTATAAATGTAAAAAACTACCGGAAAGACCTCGACCTGGATAGAACATACTTTTATTCCCATAAACGGATCCCGTGGGTTAGTGTTGGTCCATATTCGGCAAGCAAAGTCGCGGGCTGAATCGGTGTTCCACGTCTTCAAGCACGAATTCTATTTCTAGTTAAACTGAAAATGTTCTAAAACTCTTCACTGCCAAAATTACCCGCAATTCAGTTGCGAAGGCATGTGTTTGCTCGATGCTCTAACCCCATTTTAGACTTAATTAAGCTCCCCGTTGCAAATTTGTGTCTTGTGGTTTTCGCTTCTTGGCTGGTTATGTCGTTCGTTCGCTTTCAGGCGAAGTAATATTTTAGTGCACGTTGTTTACTAAACTTTATTTAAGTCAACTTATTCTCTTACCCAAGCCAAGTTTTATTGTAGTTACTTTAAAACAAGGTGAAAGTTCCTTTGATTGAGTTTATACTGCAGAAAATATTTTAGGTGTTGTATTTGCGTTCCAGTGAAGCAGCTGTATTACTACTTTTTCTACATATTTTCTTAGTTTAATTTATGATTTTTTTTTAAGTTAAATAAAGTTTTAATGAAGTTGTATGGTGGGGTGAAAATGGATGAATCCTCTTTTATTGGTTTGATCTCGAACTGAATAAAAATAAAATTGTTCGAAACTCATTAAAATTGCGCAAATCCACAAAACAATATTTAATATTATATTAGTAATTTTGTCATTAACATAGGACGAAGTATTAGACAAGTTTTTAAAATACAACTGGGAAAATTATCCGGACCACGAGAAAAAGAAGATTTAACTAATTTTAAATAACGCACTACAATGCTGCAGTTTATGGAAGGCTATGAAGTGATTCAATTTAACAGTTTTATAAAGATAAGATGAACCGAAAAAAATCGCTATCCAATCGTCACAGCTACTCACAACTCCGTTAAACTCTATGCAAGTTGGAAATAACTGTGATTTATTTTTCACTTTTATGAATTAAAAAAAAATAAGAGCAAAATAATCAAAACGGTTTTGACAGCTGTTGGGGTCGAAACGTTGGATCGTTCGTAATGAAATATAATTGAAAATTTTTTGTCACACATAAAGCAAAAGGCAGCACGACAGACGATCTAGCAAGAACAAGAAAATAAAATATCACAAAGGTCTCGATAATCACAAGGAAGCCGATAATGAATTAGTGGAAATCAAAGACATGCTGAAACAAGTAACCCAGCACTTGAGTAAAATGAGGAACATCTTGGCGTTACTAATATACAAACTCCATAAATAAAATGGACACCAACATAAATTCCTCTAGCCTGAAACGCAAACGGGTTTAGGACGCCATCTAAATGAACAAAGCTCTTTTAAACTAATAACGACATTGATATAGCATTAATCTCAGAATCGCACTGTACAAGCGAAAAATACTTACAAATTCGTGGATAGAGTATACACAAAACAAACCACCCAGATGGAACAGGACACGGCGGCACTGCCATAATTATTAAGCATCACATCAAACATAACGTGCTGCTCCCATTCCAAAAGGACCACATCCAAGCAACAACTGTCCAAATTTTCAGTGTATCAGCCATTTACTGCCCTCCCAAGTTCAACTACACCCAGTCCCAACATCTGGTCTTCTCAAATATACTAGGACAACGATTTATTGATGCTGGAGACTTCAACGCGAAAACCACAGAATAGAGTTCACGAACTTCAAACAAGAGAGACAAAAACCTTCTGGACGCACTACACTCTGCAAAGATAAGCCATATAAGTACAGGTCAGCCGACATACTGGCCAACAGACACCAATAAAATGACAGATCTTTAGACTTCTACATAGTATAAAATATATATTTAAGTAAATTCGTAATCAAACCAAGTCTGGATCTCTCGTGAGATCACACAGCTATAGTCTTAGAACTCAGAAAGTTTCCGGTATTAAAATTTCCAAAATTAATTCCTTACACAATAACCGAACTGACTGGGACACCTTCAGGGACTATATCAATTATACATATATATAGACATTCGTCTAAAAGCACCAGAGGATATAGAATCTGCTTTAGTAATTCTCAACGACGCTATTGAAAAAGCAGCTATACAAGCAACTCCGGATAAACCACCTCAACCAACAGGGCACTACAAACCAACTATTTTGGGAAATTTAATACGTGAAAATCGTAAATTAAAAAAGTACTGGATGTACTATAGGTCCCCCGAGGCCAAAAAGAAATACAACGGGGCAACAAAAGACATTAGGAAATATCTGCAATACCTTAAAAATAAACAAGTCACTAGTTACCTTCAAAATATAACACCGACAAAATACACAGAGTACTCGCTTTGGAAAGCTACAAAAAACTGACTATTAAAACTATACACCAGTCACAAATAAAAAAGGACAATGGGTCATGGGCAAAAACTAATCTAGCTAAAGCATCAGTTTTAGCAGATTATTATGAGAACGTTTTTGCAGAAGAGCAACAGAACTTAGACGTCCCACACTCTAACCCGACTATTGAACCGCACACATTGCGACTTGAAAAAACTACGGCCTCCGAAATTCTACTCATCATCCAACATGTAAGCGTAAAAAATCACCAGGCTATGACAAAATTAACGGCAAACTACTAAAAGAGCTTCCACCAATCGCGGTGATTTATATACGCAATATATTTAATGCCCTACTCAGATTAAACTATTCCCCAAAAAGTTGCCAAAGTCAATTCCAAAGCCGGGAAAAGACCTATGTCTGCCGTCATCATATAGACTAACCAGCTTACTTCCTGTGCTATCCAAAATATTTGAGAAGCTCTTGCGCATGCGAATTCTACCTATCCTGGAACGCAGCCATATAATTCCAGATCACCAATTCGGCTTCCGTAAAAACCACTCAACCATACAACAAGTCCATGGTGTCACGCACAAAATATTAAATGACCTCGACGACAAAAAAATCGTTATTGGACTGTTCCTAGACGTAGAGAAAGCCTTTGATAAAGTTTTGGCATAATGGATTAATCTACAAGCTACGAACTATATTTCCCCACAATATTGTCAAATGCTGGAATGTTACATTACTAATAGGTACTTCTTCGTAAAATTTTCGGACGAATATTCAAATTTAAGAAGTATTAGAACAGGAGTACGGCAAGGTAACATACTAGGTCCTCGGTTGTATACCATCTTCACAGTAGATATACCAATACCAAGACAAAAATCATCAATGATAGCTACATTTGCAGACGACACCATATTACTAAGTTCCAACAAAAACATTGAAGTAGCAACTGTAATACTGCAACAGAATTTGGACAACACTCTAAATGGTTCGGTAAATGGAAAATTAAAATAAATAAATAACAGCAAGACAATACATGTTATTTATACAACTAAAACTAAATTTGTAGCAACCCATCTAACGGTTAACGGAGTCAACGGTAAAACAGAAGACTATGCGAAATACCTATGACTTTACAAAGACAACAAATGAAATTGGAAGCACCATATACAGAAAAAGCGCGAACAGATACAATTGAAGACTTGACAGCTTTATTGGTGCCTTAACCCTAGATCTAATCTATTGCTAGAAAATAAGCTTTTGATATACAAAGCCATAATCAAACCCATTTGGACGGTGCGCACATATGGGGAACATCCAAAAAATCAAATGTCGCTATAATCCAAATCAGCAGTCACGAATAATAAGATTAATCAACAAAGCAGGATGGTACATCACAAACGCCGACTTACAACGCGACTTCAACATTCTTACAGTAGCAGAGGAAATAATTAGAAGAAGTCGAATTTACTAAAGTTACCGCAACACATGAACGTCAATGTCAGCTTACTTCCGCAAAAACAATTACAGTGTAGGCGAGGTCTAAAAAGGACAAGACCAGTTGATCTAACTCAAAATAATTAATTATTAAAACTACTTTTTCTACTTCTTCACTACATTATATAACTTCTATGAACTGCTCATAGAGGCTAAATACACCTATACTCGACATTTAAACAAGTAGTATATTTATTATTTAGTCTAAGTAGACATAAGTACTAAATAAAAAGGTTAATAAAAAAAAAACAAAGGTCACAGAGCTGTAGACCAAGATCCTCACTCAATTTACGACATCCCTGGTGGATTTCGTTCCAAGCCGACTCCAACAAGTGATAAGTTCTAAAGGAGTATACACTTTTTTTACAATAAAATAAATAAAAAATTTTTCTCATAGCTGAAAGTAATCCATTCCTTTTTTACAACTTGAGAAAAACCATGTTACAATACTTACGCCATTCATTAAATTTAATTTTTAACTAGGGGATCCCGCCAGACGTTATTCTGCCCTTTCCGGTATTAGCGAAGAAATAATAAATTCAATAAAAGTACAAAAATCAATTATTTTAATGGTGTATCAGTAAGAAATTTGCTTTATTGAAGCTATGTATTTTGCTGCATGGGTTCATTCTCTTCACTGAAGCACCTTGTGCTACATGTAATTTTTCGTTTCGTTATCAAACGCGAGAACAATAAAAAATTTGTGAGACTGATTTGACAGACTTTCGATTCCGAATTCATCACACTTTCCAACAGCAAACTGATGAAGCAATATTGATTTCATACAAATAAATTGGATGCAATTTCCCGACTTTGGCAGTATGCTAAAGCACCAAACTTCACAGAATTACTCGACAGGCTATTCTAGACTTTCCCTGAAAATTTCACATAAAGCGGTCCAGCGGTTTCGGCTTCTATAGCGGACAGACAGACAAACAGAACAATTTAGGTATATAGATTGCTTAGGTAAAAAAAAAAACACTTATAAGTTGATTAAATTGCCAATTTCTAAGCATTTCATATACATACTAGTGAGTAAGGCGGACGTTGTTCTATTCTTCAGTGTGTGCCCAAAAAAGAATGAAAATTAAACACATGACAACTCATGCTCTTACCGCTTGCTTTATTTTATTATAAAGTTAGACCACGTAGTACATTTCAATGCCTGTTAATTCATATTCATAAGTGAACCTCACTCTCTTCGCAAATATACGCTCACACTTTTTTGAAAACATCTCAAGAACACAAACGCAAGTTGACGAAGAAGCAAAGCTGAAACAAGGATAAAACATACGAAACTTATTGTGCTTTTCTTTAATCCTAAGAAAAAACATCATACATATAGCCGATGACACTCAGTGACAACGTAGCATTCTATTGGTGAAAGAATTTTTAAAAACCGATGGATAGTTTCCAAGATTACCTCTAACATCCAAATAAACATTATTTCTTTATAATATTACTATAGATTTAAATAAATATAATATGAATATGAATTGAATAAACTTTTTTCCTAATTCCTCTAATTCTTTTTTTAGATATTTGCATTTCTCAGATTTAAATAATTACTAATTGAGCGACTTGTGTGCAGCTCGAAAGGCCAATATCTTTAGTTCTTTCAATAATTTAGCGCAAGTTTTAACGAAAACGGACTGGGGCTTTACCCAATAAAAGCACCCTTAAGCAGAAACTACTTCAAAACTCGTACTATACAAAACCGCAGTAAAAGAAGAACGCTAAGAAACTCTTACAAGTTTTACAAAGTATACGATTCTATATATTTGTATTTAAATACACATTTGAAAAGTTTATTAAGAGCTTCATACCAACTTCTCTGACTCAGAATATTCACATGCTTGTACAGTTGCTCTTTAAAATATGTGAGAAGACGTCCAGTATTATGGAGTGACAAGGGTCATTAAATGCTATGCCTCATATGTCCTACCACGACAAAGTCCTCACAATACCACATTACTTCTCAATTACTATAATTACCCGAAGTCCACCACATGTATCGTCTTCTGAGAATTCTATTGTATTGTACTTCTCGGTATATTTAATGCCTAGTAGGACGGGGTCTAATTTCCCCGTTTTTCTTGTGGCCCAATGTATTACTTTTGTATTAAACATTTTGAAGGTAAACTTTCTTTAAATAAATCCGGGCATTTATTCTGAATAGGCACCTTTTCGTTGTAGTTCATCGGAAGTATTTTTTTGCTATTATATATCGTACATCATTCAAGACCAATCATCGTTTTGTATGTGTTCTTTGTATACATTTATAAAACGTGACCTTCGAGGTACAATATACTTGTACGTGTACTTTTGGCCAAAGCAAATCAAGTTTGAAACACGCGACAAATGAAAAGCCGAGAAATAAACAAAATTCCCTTTTTACGGCGTTCGCGTGTCATGCCTCAACGCCTAAAAGAGTTTCTAAATTTATCAAGAAATGAAGAAATTCAATATTTCTGCATATTTTATGGTGCCCACACACATCATGTGGCATTTACCAAGGAAAGTTGTCTAAAGGACAAACAACATCGACAGAGACTCGACACGAATCCAAATAATTTTGACTTTTTACACGTGCCACTTGCCCCGTGTCAACGAAACTTTCTGCCGGATTATTAAAACCTTTTCCCACGGTTAACAACACTTTCGAGTTAGGTGACAGAGACCCCATAAGATGCGCCAACAAAGCCCCCGGGGAGGCGAGTGAAGCGAAGTAAAAGTGTTGCCACACACGACGCTGTTGACAAAATAAAAAGAAATGAAAGCAAAAATTGAGTGCTAAAATATTTAAGCAACTTGAAATATGCAAAAGATAAAAAGTGCCACAGAAAAAATCCGGGTTAGAGCAGAAGAACAGTAGCTCAGACCAGTAGGTTCTTAGAGGAAGGCATGCGGAACGGCGGTATTCGGCTACCGCCGTCATTGTGGGTTTCCGAAACACATAAGCGTGTAATATATGAATGAGCAAGCGACGCCAAGCGGATTAGTGTGCATAATAAAAGCCACTGAGTCAGACAGCCGGTCCGGAACGTCGCCCCTTTAATATGACTTGGTGATAGAGACAAAAATGGCACGATTAGGGGATGACCGAGTCAAGTAATGACAAGTAGAGCAACACGAGGCAGACAACTTCATTAAGATAAACTAATAGCTGCTAAATTGTTAACATTAAGCATGCATAATGAATTAAAGCTCAAAGAAACACTGCTACTTCATGTACACCCCTTCCCAAGGAACACCCATCTATACACACATCCAACCAGCAGCATAGAACAAATATACCCCAATCCCATGTAAAGACACTCACACACCCACGAATATTGAAAATTCTGACTTTAAGTGAAAGTGCCTCAGTTAACTTGTTTTGTGGAGGTGATTTCGCCGCCAACAACAACAACAACAACAACAACACGAAGAATAAGAAAAATATAAGTATTCTTTACCTTAACCTCAACAAATTAGAGCGGTTAAGGTGGGCAACAAAAGTCAGCGTCTCTAACGATGACAACGACAAACGAGAAAATATAACCTAAGAGATTATTGGTATAGGCCTCCCTTCCACTGTATATTTTCCTAACCCCAGACCCCATCGCACACGCCATAAGCACTTTTCACATTCACAAAACGTGTTAAGCTGCTTTACTTTGCTCTTGTTTTGAATTGCTCGGTCGACTTAATGCTTTTGCACAAAGCAATTTCGCCTCAGACACACTATGACGCTATGAACGTCGCAGGTAGCCCATGCGGGTTTACTGTGTATTTCACAGAATGAGACGCATCATGGTCTACCAAGCACCTACTTAGGTTGTTCAAACATGCGTTTGCTTGTCAAAAGTCTTCAGTTTTGTGTCATTTGTAGTTGGCACCTCAGCAGCAAATTGAGTTCGTCTGTTTTCACTACTTGGGCTTCTTGTTCGTCAATTTTTCCTAAAATTTTACAAGTCTTTTCTCAACCATACATATGTAGGTGATATTGAACGCAGTCTTGAGGATTCATATTTGTGTAAAAACTAAGCTAGACTTGAATTGAAAATAGAGTTGGGCTACTTTAACTACGTTACGTTACGTCGAAGTTTGGTACATTTTAAAGTTATTAGATTTTCTTTGAAGAAAACGGCGAATGTTGTTAACTTACGACCACGATATATTGAATCAATTTATGATATAGGGAAAGTGCCTCGGTAATTCACATCATCACAGAATATTTTCTATTATGACTTGCTTGGATTTCTGTCCATAATATAACAACATCCTTAATAGGATTTATTTTTCATTACGTCCATCTAACAATTCTTTGAAGGTGTCCACATATTGCATACAATATATGAGTAGCCTAATATTCAACGAAAAATAAGGAGTAATAGAGTGCAGTGACCAATAGGGAAACATCGTGGTGAGGTATTGCACAGCAGACTAGTAGTACTTTACCCAATAAAGTGTGCACAAGCAATTAGAAATACTTTCTCAAAGAGGTAAAGAAATCCACATTTTTACCATTAAGTAATCCTGAAAAAAATGTAGTGAGATGGTGAATTTAGACGACACCCCTCATATGCAATCACCCCCTATTCAAATTGGTGTCTAGTTATGAAAGAAATACCTAGGGAAATCATCAACAGACACAAAAACCCTGTTAGTTATAACAAGTCAACCAATTCAAGCAAACTCCGCTGCAATGATACAACTCTTTATATATATAAAGTGATGATGATCCTTATTTTCCAATACTGATTGAAAGGACAAAGCGTTTTATATTATAATCATAAATGATTAGTTTAATAATATTAATTCCCAGGCTTACCGAAATTCCTTAGTCCACGCGAATCTCCGAAACCAACCAACCGATTTAATTGTAATTTCGGGCGAGTTCATGATTTGGTCCCTAATAAGAAATAGGATACTTTTGGATATGATACGTTTTGCCGAGATCCGAATTAATAATTTCCATTTTTAACAACAAATGAAGGGCTCAGTAAACTGAGGGATTTTGGATATCGATGCTGATCAAATCAAACTCCATTTTAAATTTAAAAAAAAATTTTTGTTAATTGAATTTGACTTTTAATGGTTTTTTTATGGTCAATATCCATCTCTAATAATATATATAATACTAGCGTACCCGGCCATACGTTGCAGAGACTCAATCTAGCACACAATATATTTCACGCTGTTTGTGTTTGCATCCATGCGATGTTGAATGTTGAAACTCTTGGACAGAGGAATTCTGCAATCCTGATAGGATAAATTTTGATGTGTAAAAAATTACTTTTTCTTGAGCCACTCATTCCAACATTTCTTCTTGGTATATTTTCTTTTATCGTTATTTTTCAAGCATTCGGCCACAATCAACAAAAGCGTTCGCCGCCGACTTTACCAAACCATTTAATACAAAAGCAAATGGTGAACTGTTTGGTATGAAGTCGAAAAATTAAATGAGTATTCTCGCACTAAATTATCGAACATTTATTCGCTAAGTTTTATGCTTGGTGCTGAATTTTTTTTTTTTTTGCAAAAACGTAATACTAAAAAATTTTATTTAATATTAAGAAATGAAAGAAAATAAAATAAAATTATCGTATTCGAATAGAAACGTTCTGTAAAAATTTGAACGTAATCGGTGAAGAATTTTCGGACAACGTAATTCACAAATATTAAGCATTTACATTTTTATTAATATAGATAGATAGGTATACATATAATATATATATATGTATGAAAAAAACATTTTGCCTAATTATAATGAAATTTAATCAGTGCGGAATAAGTAAAGATATAAACAAAATTCAAGGCCTAGAATTAATATATCATCTGGCTCCCTTTGCCCGTATATTGTTCCATGTGCTTTGAGCAAGAGGAATCAGCCAAATGAACATTTTTTCTTCTTCTTGTTTATCACATTATTTGTATCTCTGAATTTCCCACTGCTTCAACTTTGTTATGAATCTGTTAAGCGTTCTCAGTTGTCATAAGACTGTACCCAGTTTTCTTTTATTATTTTTTTACTACGTGTTTTGTCCCCTACAACTTATTCGGTCTTTTGTTACATAATTTCTTCGCTTGGTTGCCTTGGTTACGACATATTTTTCTCGGGGTCTACCAAACCACACCACAAAGAAAAAAGAAAAAGGGACATAAAACAGGAGAGTCAAAATGGCAACGTTGCTTTATGTCTTTTGTCCTAGCTGTGCGTATTCATTTTCGGCTTTGCTCTGTTTGTAGTTCCAGCTGTCGGTGTTATTGTTGTCGCTCTAGACATGCCCATTGCCTTTTTATATTTGCCACACTGATTTTGACTTTGTTGTTGTCTTTGTTGTTGTAAGAACATTGCGGGCATTTTTCGGTTGTAATTTAGTTAAAACCGCACAAAATGCCTTTTTGTGTGTATGAATGTGTGCTTCTTCCTTTGTTCTGGTTGTCTGTTGTTCAACATTTTGCGTTTGCTGTAAGACAAAAGCAACGAACTGGCAAAATCGCCGCCAGACACACCAGCTGCTTTGAATTAAGTTATTAAGTTTTCAGATTTGTAACATTTGCTCAACTCAACGCATCTTTGAATGGACACACCAACTCAGCAAAGCAAGAAAACAAATACAGAATTTTTTAAGGCCTGAAGATGTAAGTAAAATCAACAGAATTAATTTTAAGCATTTTTGAAACTTCTCAAATGCTTTTCAAATTTTTTGAAGCCTCAACAGAAACAAAACTTAATAAATAACCAAATAAAATAATAATACAAATAAAATAATAAATAGGAGTGAGTCGCAGATTTTCCGTATACCACAAATCTGTACACGCATTTCCGGCCTAAGCGTGACTTATTGGAGTCACAGCCTAGACTTTACTCATTTCCGTTTAGGATACTTCACCAAATTGAAAAGTTCTACGTGTTACTCACACGACATGTTAGACGGAACGATAGTCAGGCGAAGAAAAGGAATCAGTCACTCTCTTTCGCACGCTGTCTATTCTTGTAGTTGCTTTCGATTGTCTGCCTTGCAAAAGTAAAGTTTTCCTGTTGCCAGCAGAATTTAATTCCAAGCCAAGTCGGCCACGTTAAGTCGTGCAAGAGCAATGCCACGCCCAGCACCACCACCAACTAATTCTTTAATTCCAACAAAATCTCCTGCACAATTCATGGTGACGACGATTTCACTTTATTGCTTCGATTGTTTGCAATTTACTACTTCGCTTTGCCGCTGCCCCGCCGCAGCGAGCGGCGACAACGTCAGCGAGGCTTGCCCGTTCTGGCTGCTTTTCACTACAAGTGGAGCGCAAAATTAAATGAAAGGAGACTTGATGCGGTGCGGCTGGGCTGGGCTGGTGGCAAACAAGACAAAGTGTCCTTAATTCGTACAAAATTTTTACGCCCTAAAGTTGACTTTGTTAAAAGCAGAACGCTTGATGAGACGAGGGACTCACAGCAGTGTTCGTGTTCGATGCGGAAGATCCATGGCTGGGAGTGGCCCAAAACCGAAAAGTTTGCAACTTTTTCAGCCAACATTTCGAGGTTTGTTTGGCGCTGTCATTTCTCTTTTAATTATCATTGGCATTTTTCTGCATGCTACAACGTCAACCGGCGGTGCCATGGTCGTTTGGTTCGCCATAATGCGGGGGCACCGCAAGGCATACGATTGTGTACTTTTGCTGTCTCTTTGGGACCGTGGTGTTGGAACGTGAGTTTGCGGTGCACAAAGGAGCGCAAATTTTTAATTGATTTGCAATTCGAAAATTCCCAGCGGCTGTCACGGCTCTACATCCGAGATGGAGAGAAAGAGAGAGGAATAAAGAGAGCTACTAGTAACGACATCGTTTTCAGGAATAGCGGCTCAAATGCTTCACGCTCACTTCGCTTGACTTTCATTTATTGCAGACAAAATATGCTTCTCAGAAAAAAGTGAACTCTCTGCATCCTCTTCAAGGTTGTGTCTTTATATTAATAACAAATGCACTTAACGGAACATTAAATATTTATTTGTTTACTTCGGGGCGCACAAAGGGCGTGCCTAAATGCCTCATAAGAACTCATAATGTGCGCACTTAACTTGATGTTGCTGCTGCTGAGACCTCAGCCAATGCGTTCCGTGCTCAAATTCTAATCCTAACGTCTTTGGCCCGTAGACTGAACTCTGCTTCACGTTGCTTGGAAGACCTTGGCTCTTTAAATATTAATAAAATGTGAAGCGTCGCAACAATAACGGGAAGGCGCAGCAGCAATACACTGTGTTTTTATATTACCCGTCATATTGAAGTATTTGCTTCTGGTATTTATTCCGTTGCGGCATAGCTGAGGAAATATTTTCCAACGGTAAATATGCAAAAATTGTTTTCTTCATTTTGCCTTGAGTGCACAACGCAGCGGACTCGACGTCAAGAGGCGCAAACTTCTGTATCACATCAAATTTTAATCACAGTTTATGAAAATGTCAGCCATAAAATAAAGAAATTGATCGAGTGCGGAAAATGTCAAAGTGTAACTGACAATCGAGACTATTTGACTTTTTTGCAAGGTCTCACTGGATTAACATTTAATTTCTTTATTTGGCCATAAAATGCTACAGACATTCCGTAAAGCTCCCATCACTCAATGTGTATGAGTTGGCAATAAACTTTTACAATTATATGAATTCAAAATGAACATATGACATAATCGTATATATGGCGCCACTATTAACAAATCAATATATTTTTTAGATATCAGTACCTTCAAACAATATGCAACTATTAGCCAAAGCCCATTAAACAAGACCTATTGGGCGGAGACACGGCACAAACATTTAAGTAACAGGCTGACAGCTTATGATAGCACTTAATTAATCAACTGTTTCCAGAAAGGAAAAGATCCAAAATGAGGAAAAATGGCTACCATACGAATTGAATGAAAGTTTAATTTCAAACCGCTTCAACATCGCAGTGTCATTGCTTTCTAGAAAAGAAAAGAAGAAGTTTCTGTGGCGTATTGTCCCATGCCTAGATGTAGAAAAGGCTTTCGACAAAGTTTGGCACAAAGGACTAATCAGCAAATTGCGCAATATATTTCCGCATAACGTACTACAGATATTAGTATACTATATTACAGAAAGACATTTTTTCGTTAAGTACCCAGATGAATATTCCACATTAAGGAAAATCAAAACAAGCGTACCACAAGGTAGTGTACTAGGACCGTTATTATACACTATCTTTACAGCGGACATACCATCGTCAAATGACGACGCTTCAATGATAGCCACATTTGCTGATGACACTATAATACTCCACGCACATAGACAAGTAAACATAGCAACATCCAAACTACAACAGCATCTGGATACTACCCTAAGGTGGTTTGAAAAGTGGCAAATAAAAGTAAATAATACCAAAACAGTACATGTTATATATACAACTAAAACTAAATTCACACCACCTCGTATAAAAATTGACGGAGCTGACGTAAAAATTGAAAACGTAGTCAAATACCTAGGATTATATATTGACAACAAACTCAACTGGAAATACCATATACTTAAAAAACGGGATCAAACCAAGCTGAGGATTAGTCAATTATATTGGCTGCTCAAATCAAAGTTAACATTAGAAAACAAAATACTGATTTACAAAGCCATTATAAGACCAATCTGGACGTACGGAGCACAAATTTGGGGACGGCCAAAAAATCAAATACAGACATAATACAAAGACAACAATCAAAAATCATTGGTATGATCACCAAGGCTGGGTGGTATATAACTAACGATGACCTGCATAGTGATCTTAATATTCCAACAGTAACAGAGGAGATTACAAAAATAAGTCGTATCTACCAGACCAAGCTTACCCAACACCCAAATGTTGGTGTCAACCTACTACCAATACAGGAACTACAATGCAGACGCAGGTTACAGAGGACAAGGCCAGTGGATCTGGTTGAATAAGTTCGAAACTATATATATATATATCTCAATACCACTTTTTTTTTCTTTGTTTTTGTTTAATGTGTTTATTTTTGTATTTTATATTCTTATTACATTTATGTTTATTTTACTTTATTTTGCTCTATTATTGTATTAATTTAATGTAAATGTATATTATTTTTGTTACTATTTTGATTTTTTTTCACCTACATCCTTACAAAAATGAAAAACTTTTGTGATCTGCTCACATAAATTAATTACAACCCTAAAATAACGTTTAAACCATGTACTAATAGTCTTAATAAAAAAATAAAGACATATGTACAAGACATATGGGAAATATAAAAAAAAAATATAAAAAAAAAATTGTCCCATGCGATGAAACGTGTCCACTTCGACACCGAAGCCGAATATGCATGATCATAAGGTCATGCTGTGTGTATGGTGGGATCAGCAAGCTGTAGTGTATTACGAACTTCTAGAACCGAATGAAACTGTTTCTGCTGAAGACCATATTAACCTGTTACCAATGTCAGTTGAACCAATTGAATAACGGATTGTTGCTAAAAAGGCCAGCAATAGCGAGCAAGAGACGCAAAGTAATTCTCTTTCATGCCAACGCTCGGCCACACGTTGGAAGAGTTGGGAAGGACACACTCTTGAAGCTCGAAAGGCTAGTTCTGACACACCCAGCGTACTCACCAGACTCAGAGCGCCTTCTGATTACCACTTGTTTGTAATAATGCCGAATGAATTGGTTAATACAGGGCTTACGAGAATGGATCAATGATTGTATCGCTGCCAAACCACCATCGCTTTTTGAACAATATTGCCATATTGCCAAAAAGGTTGAAAAAGGTTGTTAAAATTTATGAAAAATATTTTGAATAATACATATTGTACAACACATATTTTTCTCAATAAATTCATTTTTAAAATAAAAAATTACCAGAATTCATGCAAGCTCCTAATATTACCTTACGAATCCCTTTGAGGATTCACTTCCTTCAACTCCGCACTGCAAATCCATAAAGATGCATAAGCATCAGCCAATGAACATTTCGTTAACGCAGCGCATGCGAAAACTCCCCAAATTTAATTAACTTGAGTGAGTTTTATTAATATTCGAGGAGACATTAACGAATATTCCGCAGCAGCCGGCACACCGAATGGCGGAAGATGCCAAAATATGCTGCACTAAGACAGTTTAAGCTGGAGTAATGAAAAGTATTGCCAGCGAAATAAATAAAAAGAAGCAAGATAGATACGCAAGAACCACAACACTATCAACACGCATTACGTACACAATCTACTTTATTACCCAAACTGATTATAGTTTTAATGTGACCGGGTGCCGCAGCGCAGGTTCAGAACAGCGAACGGAAGAATAGCGAAGGACGGCGCTAGGGGCGAAATACGTGAAAGCAGACCACACGGAACAATAAGCGACAACCTTAATATCCTTGGCGTTAATATCATTATTAAACTGCGAAACACATAATAAACGCGTTGGGAAACCACAAAGTACAATCTGCAAGAAGTGTATAGGGAAAAGTGAAGCAGCGAAGGCGATAATGGGCGGAGGAGTGAAGAAGAAGAAAAACAAAGCATTGTGCGATGGTGTTTACTACTGGCATCCACTGTAATGCGCGTGATGCGCATGCCGCCATTTTAACGACCTAACGACCCAACAACAAAGCGAACATCAACGACCACCGACACGCGCCATTGGGATCGCTCCACACACACACACACACACCCACAGCTCAACGCTTTCGCGTTGCATTGAAATGAAGACAACAATACACGTCAAGTCGCTTCGATTATGAGCCAAGTGATAATCTATTGAAATGCATTTATTACGCATACGCCGTGTGTTGCACACAACTTGAGTTGAGTTACTCAGCACCCAGCCGCCCCCTGCTTTTGTATGCTCATCATCCTCGCGTGATGTGCCATGTCATAAACTCTACACTCGTAATACCGTTAGCCGACTTTTCCGACACGCATTGATGGCTCATTTGATGTGCGTGCATGCCACAACATGCAACGACTTCGAATTCCCTGCGAAAATTCCAGGGCTATCAAATTTCAATTAAGCTTCGACCTTTACACCCCATAACAGTCCCCTGATACAAACTTTTCAGTTATTCTATGCTGCTTACGTGAAACTTTGCGCTTGTTTCTCCTTTAACTTTTCGCCCTGGGGGGGCGCTAGGTTACTCACTCATTCATTTTTCCTAATTAGCAGTTAATTTTTTGGACTTGTCAAGCATTGCATGTTTTGACTTTGTTCGATTTACATGGCTTTTTTCACTGTTCTAGCACAGAAAACCCACCCACCGCAGTCCTAGACATCTTTATCTTAGAGCTTACCAAGCACGCTATATCGAAGCCTTGCAAAAGTTTCGCTTGGGTCAATGAAATGGTTTCTTGAGTGGTTGTGGCGACTTGCTTCCAGTTCCATTATATTTGATTACCTGTAAAGAGACAAGTGTAAAAGTTTGTCAAAGTTTGTTAATCATGTAATGTACTAGAGTGTGGCAAGCGGGCGTAAAAAGGTTTAAATATTTTAATTAGCGTAGTGTACACAACTTTCAAAAACTACGGTTCAAACACTTTTCAAATAGTAAGTCATGTCAATTGAATGCTTCTCATACAATCAAATTTAAAGTTGTAATGCTTTTTACGCTCATTGAATCTAAAATTGCATAAAGGCTATAGGAACATCAGTATGAATAATCATGCGCAGAGATAAATACAGATTACTCAGGTTTAGAATCGAAAAAAATATAGAATTTTTTTAGTACAGTGTACCGTTATGTATGGAACAGTATATGGTGTAAAATACCTACTTCCATGGCTTAGATGACTCGTACGCTTAGATGTCCCTGAAGGACTTTTATACGTAGCTCATTGATGAGACGACCACGTAATGCAGTAATTTATATACCTATCGGCATGGAACTCTATGACAAGTAGATCCATATCCTTCAATTTGGACTCAAACAACTTGAGCATCATATCGCGAGCATTACTACATGATATTGCCTAATCAGCTGCATTTTTAAGGAAATATGGTTCGGTGATGCCTCCAGCCCAACATTGGCACCAAGCGCTGACATCTTTATAAGAGTACCAAGACTCACTCTCACTGTGTTACAAACTTCAGGTAAACATTTTAAACCCCCCTTTTTTGTCACTTTTTAATAAACTTTTGTGAAATACAAAAATATATAATACTAGCAAAGGCCAAGGCCCCGCCGTTGCTCGGGATTTAAAATACACTAAATTTATTTTATCGTTTTGAATGCACCAAAAATATGCTCACCACAAATAACGCACTAAATTTCATTTTGAGTTAAACTTTTTTTTATTATTTTTCTTTGACAGACTTTAGATTTCGAATTTGACATACAAACTGATGAAGCAGTATTGATTTTATACAAAGAAATTGGTTACAAGTGACAACTTTTCCTGTAGATTATCTAATAAAAATGCACATATAAACATTATCCAAGAAAACATTCTATATATGCACCAATTTTTATGGTCTTCGGGCAAACGTAGATGGTATCCATAGGCCCGCCAGACGTTGTTCTGCCCTTTACGGTATTAGCAAATAAAATAAAAATGCAATAAAAGTACAAAAATCAAGTATTTCAATAGTGTATTAGCAAGAAATTTCTTTTATTGAAGCTATGAGAGTGAGCACTTCGTCACCTTTGAATTTTCTTTTGAGTATCATCGCATGAACCACATTCATCATCATTTTTCTTATCACCAAACCCGTTCCGTTGCATTGAAAAAAAAAACCTGTTTACTGAACTACGAATTTTTAGCGCTAAACTTTCGATTTGAGTTAAACTTGTTTATTATTTTTCCTTGACAAACTTTCTATTTCGAATTTGACAAAATTTTCAACGGCAAACTGATGAAAGAACTGATCCAATGTATTTTTTCCCCCCGACTTTTGCGGTATACTAACGTACTTAACTTCACAGGATTACTTGACAGGTTATTCTAGAGTTTTCCTGCAAATTTTATTAAAATCGGTCCAGCAGTCTCGGCGTCTATAGCGGACAGACAGACATCTGTACAGACATACATATATATTTGTTATATAAAGAAATATAAAATTAATAAAAAGTTCTTTTTGAAGAAAGGAAATAACTGGAAAGATATTATAATGTCCAAAAAGCATTCCACATTTATATGGATTAAATTTATATATCAGATTCAATATAAAATAGGGTAGTATGCTTTTCTTTTGCTGGTTAGTACAAAAATATATAAAGAAATAAATACCTAGAATTATTTCAAAGTAAGTCGGAATACGTGGTGTCAATATAAACTTTTTCGACAAGTTAACCATAGTTTGTGCCAAGCATTTAATGAAAAAATACAGTACAGAGCCATACTTCCTTATAACAGCTTTTCAGGGTAACTTTACACTTCTCCGATTTAATTCTTAAATATTTGTAGAACCTGCAATCTCCATAAGATTAAGTCGATTTCATAAGAGCTTCTTTTATACCGATTTTCATAACAAAATAAAACCAAAACATTAGAAAATAATCTGACATCCGCAACTCAATGATAGCATATCGCTGACCTTTACAAAATACCAAAATTGACCAAAGTAGAAAGCGCGCTAAGCTGACTGACTAACTGTCAGACGAAATATTTAGAGCTGATTTAACCATTTAAGGCAATCCAAGCGCATAATCAAAATATTACACACACAACGCGAGCGCACACACACAACACAAATGTGTGCTTAGCTCCTGATATGTGGTATTTTCTGGCGGACTTCATGGTCCGCCGGCCGCCTGTCACTCATTTAAATGTTTGCTTTATTGAGTCCTTTCCGCTTGAGCTGTCGTTCTATTTGAGATAAAAATCATGTGCTGCCATTAGATTGTTTTCGATTGACGTGACACAATAATGAATGATTTTTGTTTGTTTTTGTTGTTATATTTCCTATTATTATTTATTTTGTTCTTGCATACTCAACCCTTTTCCTTACTGTATCCGTTACTGCGTATATGCCATACGCCCGCTTGTTTAACTGGGTGTGCTTTGTTGTTGCCGTTTCACAGCCTACTCGGTGCCAATCATCGAGACGCTCGAACGCGCTTTTGTGTGGTAATTTGAGTTGCGAACCTGCAATTTTGGGTTTGGTTGTGGATTCTGTTATTTTCTCTCAAGCACCGGCTTCATTTTGTATGCGAATGTCGAGCTGTCGCTTGTTGAAAATGATGGCCAACTATTTTGCTGTTGATTGGTTGATTGCTCAACATGAAGTGGCCGCAATATTTCCATTCATATAGACTAATTTTCGTGCTCAAATTAACGCCAAGTGTAATTTAAAAATAAACAAGGCAAGAAAAATATCGCGCACGACATTCCGAAATTAACATGAAAATGCAGTTTGAAGTTCGTGCAAATTCAAGAGTTGACTTGCTCGATTTGTGTGTGCGACGAACAGTTTCAGCAACACTAATAACGCTACAAATGATGGTGTTATGGCAGCAACAACGTATTGTTACACGATAACACTAAACATGTCATTTGCAAGGACATTTGAGTAAACTCCTTCGTTGCGTATGTATTCAGGCTAATGTCACTGAGCGACGTTCAACGTTTGCCCGTGACAACTTTGACCGTATGATAAAAAGTGACACGAAAGGGTAAACAAAATGTTGAATGTGCGCTACAATGGACAGACAGCAAACCAGCGAAAGTGGGTGCAAATCGATATAATAACTTTGTGTAGGCGAGACGACCACTGGGACAAGTCATTAAACCTGGCAGAGTACACAACAACCAAATGCAAATACTTGGTCTTTTTCTCAGTGTTTTTATTTATTTAGTTTTCATGTTTATTTTATCTAATTATCACTGAACATGAAAAAGGCTTTGGTCGGCTGCATGCATTCTACACGGACTGAGAAACGATCAGTTTGGTCAGCTGCTCCAAGAAAAAGTAAGACAGAATTAAGCCATCTGTGTACTGTATTGTCAAAGAAACTAAAGAAAATTGCGCCCTAATGTTGTCGTCTTTGATCGTAGTAGAGTCGCTTAATTTTTTATTGAATTTGCACAAAATGAACGCCTTGTAAATCGCTAAACAAGTTTACATTGACTACGAGGCCACAGCCAAACTGTCGGACAACTTTAATGGTGGAGATTCGCGCAATGTTTGCACAGAGTTGATCATGACATACCAGAAGAATTTATGAAAGCCTTACGCAGATTGGATAGAAAAATATAATCATTGAATTAATTGTAAATTATAACTCAGCAGTCGCCTGACTCTTTCCTAGTCTTTACACATTTTTAGTGTTTTTGTTATAATTTAATTATGAAAAAATAAATAAATAAATAAACGATCAACGATAACTGTGTCAAGAGAGTCAAGTCACTTAATGTACAACTTGGTACATTTGCATTGGTTGCGGACGAAGTCGCGGGACAAGTTAGTTTAGAATAAAATTGTTCAAATCTCTCAGTTGAATAGTATAATATATACATAATAAGTATAATATATATGAAATACTCGCTGGAACTCGCGCTTTCGTCTGCATAGAATTAGTACTTCGAGTAGCCTATTTATTTCTCCAAACTTTCATCAATCTCCACAATATCTCCATACTAATTATGAAATGAATAAATGAAAAAAACTGTTCAGTGGCTTTGTCGTGAAAAGTTAATATCTACGTGTCAAAATTGAAGTAAATAAGTCAATGAAACAGTGCTCATTGTTCCCAGATCGATCGATACATCTGCGTCGAATAGACTGTTAGATCGTATCTGAACGCCAAACTCGTCGTATCGAACTGTATCCGTTGATACGGAGTCATAATGGCTCGCGCATGAAAAATTCTTTATCTACGTATCTCCAAATGCTGATTACACTGTTTGTCAGTCTTATTAACTCGTGGGTCATGTTCTTTCTTGGCTTGTTCTTCATGTGCTTCATGTTCTTCACGTGCTTGGCATCTGCAAGAGGATGAAAACTTTTATGCCAAAAAAAGCCCTTCGCGGGAAGTTTTGCATTACTTTTCGCATTTCATTGGAAGAAAAGTGTTACTGAAGCTCGTAGATTGCTGGCTGTTTCAGAGTAAGCATGCAGAGCCTAGTTCCAACGGTTCAGAAAAGGTGACTTCGATTTTAACCAAGAGGAGAAATTCCTAGATTTACCGAGTACGAATATTTCGGGGAATTGGTGAGCAGACTTGGGGGAGTATTTGTGCTTCTTGACAATGCCGGGCCCATATGCGGTTAAATCATTCCAAGAAACGTTTGAACGGGAGAGTTTTTCAGATAAGGACTTAGATTCGACCCTTTGGAGTGACCGTTTCCTTCAACAATTAATGAAGAGTTTGTTTTATGATATAAATGAGGTTCCGACGTTTCCATCATTGTATATCAAAAGTTTTTATTGGTATTATCTAATTCTTTAATATATTGTACTCGTAGGACAAAAGACAAAACTTATAAAAATAATTTATAAAAAATTCAAATTGCATTTGATTTTTTTTTGTTTTAGAGAGGACATCCGCATTAAGGGGACGTCCTTGTTTGCAGACACTGGATCTAACACTTCGATATGTCTGGTTTCGACTTCTGGCAATGTTTGTTCCATGCCACCCAAGCCGAGAATCCGCCCTTGTGCTCACGCTTTATGATCTGTGCACATCGAATGGCTTTGGTGATATCATTGGCGGCAACATCCTTGCAGGGCATCTTGCAAATGTTCTTGGTTCGACGTCCATCCTGGGGATCGCACCAGTATCGGTCGTTGATCTGAAAGATGCCCCAGTCCTTGGACTTGTCCGTGTTCAGGTTGGTGGCCTTGGTGTCGTAGTTGCTTTCATGTTCGGCCACACAAACCCAATCGGCGAACTCGTTCCGCGGCACATTGTTGCGCTTTAATTCCCGTACCACGGAGCATTTGTTGTACTTCTTGGCCTGGGCCAATTCATTGGCAATGCAGAGCACAAAAAAAGCAAAGACGATCTTCATTATTGGAGGTGTGATTCGTAGTAAAGTCAGACTGAATTGATGATTGTTCAGGGCTATCATTGAGCTTTTTAGCATAGAATAGTAGCACTTGGTTAAGTTGGCAAATATTGACATCAACGAGTAAAGGGTATTCCCGACTCTTTGGTTACTTATCAATAAGCTTTGTGCAGAAATTTTATACTCGTGTTGTTGCTCAAGCTCGCCGTGTTTATCTTTTATTGTTTGTGGAATTTGATAAGAAGCAAATAAAAATGTGCAACTTTAAGGAAAAACAAGATAAAACACAACTCGAAAGTTGTTGACTGGGAACGTTGTTTAATAATAGAACTTAACGAATCGAATTCTAGAATAATCTGACTTTTAGAAAATATCAGAATATTGGCTCTTACATATTTCTCAATTAAATCAAATTAACCAAGATATAGATTACACTTCCTGGTATTTCGTCCCATCGTGGGGGGAGTATGGAATTTTAATATAGACAAGGAATCTCATATACTCCTAAAATGCTATGTTACTTAAGGAGGTGTTGTTTCGAAAACCGTTACTAGTTATTAAAGGTTTATAAAAATAAAATCTTGATTATTGCTCATCTTGAGAGCATAGGGACTTCACACGGTCCTTACATCTTCCCGGATATTCCAGCTTTGCTTTGGTTTAGGAAATCGCTTGATTCGTTTGATAGGGTGAATGATTAGCCTACCGCTACCAGTCCTTGGGGTTGGGAGTGTCTAGTGGCGCCGCTAAGGATCAACACATCCACAAAAGTTGGCGGGCTTAAAGTTAAAAGACGCCAAGTTGGAGGTTTCATTGGACCAAGATTCATACTAAACACAAAAGGTGCTCGCTGAAACCTTGGAAGTAACTCAACAAGCGATTTCAAACCGTCTCATGGCTATGGGTACAAACACGGAAATTGGGTTCCGTATGAACTCAAGCCAAGAGACGTCGAACGTGGTTTTTTCACGTGCGAACAACTGCTCCAAATGCATAATCGAGAAGTTTTTTTGCATCGAAATGTGACGGAGGACGAAAAGTGGATCAACTACGATAAATTAGAGTGTAGAAAATCGTAAGACCTGAAATGCATCAATTTCAACTGCCAAACCGAATATTCATGGCAAAAAACTACTGCTGTGTATCCGATGGAATCAGTTCGGAGTGCTCTACTATGAGCTGATCCAGTCTAAAGAAACCATCACTGGGGAGCATTACCAACAACAATTGATGCAACTGAGCAGAGCATTGAAGCTCAAACGCTCCCCAAAATACCAAAAAACACCCAACTCTCGACCACAGGTTGCAAAAGTAATCAAGGGAATTTGCAAGTGCTTCAAGGGGATGTCCTACACAGTATTCATACGATATTGCTCCATCCGACTATCATTTGTTCCGGTCGATGACTCATAGTTTTTACAAAGAAGCCAGTGTTTAGGTTGAAATTCGATCGCTTGAAAGACTAGGAATTCTTCCAAAGTGGAATCCGCATGAGGCCTGAAAGACGGGAAAGAGTCGCACCTAACGATGGACAATACTTTGATCAAATTGCATTGTACCAATTTATCTGTACTGTATGCAAAAGTAATGAAATGCTTTGGCTCTGCCCTGTAAACGTGCTTGTGAAATAATAGAAGGGTCGCTAATCCGTATTATTTATTATTAATCATCTTCATTACTGTACCCTTTTCCCTTAAGGCTTTCAACTTAAGGCTTTTGTTAAATTGAATCATCAGTCAGACTACGGTTCAAACTCTCGTTGGACAGTGACGGCGGTTTTCCAAATATTGTATTTCCCGCACTTCAGAAGACTTGGACATAATTCTGTGGTATATGAAAAATGATATATGTTATAAAAATAAAGTGGAAATATAGTCAATGTGACTCCGACCCTGACGTCTAATAGTAGATGAGATCATCTACTGAGGTCGGTAGATATAATTATAAAAACTATTCATTTTTTTGATCAGAACTGGCTGAATTACGAGCATTTCTCTGCTTTCACCGGATGTATGGTTGCTAAAGTCGTTTTACAGACTGAGTTCAGGTATTGACTAGTGATATATTAGTGAGATATAACTGTCACTTTCTCAGTACACAGCATACAACCGGAATCTCGAAGTCGTTCAGCGATTTCCTTGAAAGATTGCGTGTGGATTGACTAATATTCTATTCTCCTCAACCACGATCTTAAGATCCCCGTTATTAGAGCGGATATTGTTATTATAGCCTCATATACAGGGATGGGAGTCAAAGTGTTGAAAGTGTCTTTGGACACGCCAGCTCAATCTAAATACTTTTTGATCTGATCTATAGATTTCCAATAGAATATATGGTATATAATACAACTCACTAAATTCGTGACTTAAAATAATAATAATTAACCAATATTTCTTCTTTTCAGCTCAACGGATATTTATACCTTAAAGCGCTGCCAACTTATTCTAAGCATCGCAATATTGGTTCACAGCTCGGCTAGTGGTAAGTTGGCCAGTGTAAGCCTATTATTCAGACTTTCATATTTTACATATGTTTTATTGGTCAAACAGTTTCGCAAAATTGTGATATTCGTTCTCACTTACTGTTCTTGAGAAGAGGTTTAACAGATAAGATGACCTGGCCGCTTACCCTCGCCTAAAAATGTTTAATTACAAAACAAAGGTCCAGTAACTTTTTTAAGTATCGTAGTTCCCAACAAGGGTATTCAAATACAAACCTTACCGAAAACAACTAGAAAAAAGTGCATACACCTGATTATTGTTTTCATTATTATTTGTAAGAGATATGTGCTATGAGCTATAGCCTATTTTAAGAGAAAATCCCACCTATTCACATAAACCGCATCCATGTAATGAAACGTGCTAAAATGTTTTTGGCAAGAGCAAAAATTGACTTCCTTAACACTGAAAATTAGAGATTTGGATTGAGTAAATGACACATGAAACCTACACCTAAATATATCGACTTACATTTTAAAGAGTTAGACATTTCTGTGAATTTCTATTTACAATTGAGATTGGCTTAATTTAAGATACATGTACTATGAAAGATTAAGCTGAGTGACAATATGTTTTCAACTGGAAACTGGAAGGGAGCAAAATCCTATAACAAATTGTCGCATTCTTTGATTCGAACCTATTAATATCAGAAAGAAAAAGTTCTCAAATATAGTAATCTCAGGAGCATCTAACAATCCCTTAGTCCAACATTTTTTGTGCAAAAAATGTTCGCTGTTACAATAAGAATAGTTCTGCAGGCAACTTCAACTCGTTCGCCGAACAGAGTCATTGTAATCTTTCCTGCTAAAGAAATTGGCCAGATTTACGGCCCTATTCTGTGCACTCTATCATATGAATAGATATAATTTGATAGATTTTGATAGACAGTAAGCGATAAAATATTTTTATGGGATTTTTTTTGGGAGATTTTGCTTATTTGGAAAAGATCTTCACTCTATCTATTGCCGATTTTTTAACACCTCCTCATCAGGTGATGTCAAAATATTTCGCACACTATTAACACCAAAGAGTATTAAATATAATCAGTTCTCTCTGATAGAAGTGTTTTAAAATCGTTTCGGGATAATAGTGATCCTTTTTCAATATCGGCCAATGTTTTTGAGAGAAACTATCGACTCAATTGTAGAGCATTTGAAGCCGCGTGATGGGGAAACTCAAAAATTCCATTTGAGTTTCGTTTCTTGGCGGCTTTAAATTTCTACGCACATGGGTCATACCAAAAGTGCACGGTGAAACAAGGCGTAGTGAGGTTTCTTCAAGCAAAAAAAAAAAATATCATACTCTCCGCTGCGGTTGGTATTTTTTGGACTATTACGAAAAACACAGCTTTACAAACAGATTAACAAAAATGACAAAAGCTTCTATCTATCTACAATATATGAATTTTACAGATTGCACAGAATTTGGAGCAACTCGGCACAAGTTCAGCAAAACCAGAGCAACTCGGCACAACTTCTGATTTAATTTGAAACTTCGGAGGTATTGTTTTTTTATTTCAAAACTAACAAAAAAAAAGAAAACTAAAAACTAAAGAAAATTGCGTCCTAATGTTGTCATCTTTGCTGGTAGTACAATCAAAGAAAGAGTACAAATAAACGCCTTGCAAATCTCTAAACATGGTTACATTGACTACGGGGCCCACAGTCAAACTTTCGGACAACTTTAATGGTGATGATTCGCGCAATGTTTGCACAGAGTTGATCACAACATTGTTTAAATAAATAAATAAATAAATAAATAAATAAATATAAAACAGAAACATTTCCAAAACGCAACGACTTTAAAAAAAATATCAAAAATAAATTATTAAATAGAAACACTTTCCTAACAGACAAATAATTAATACGAAAGAAAATTAAACGATGGTTTCAAGCTCATCATACGTACCTACACCTACTTACGTGAAGTTATGCTAAACTGATTGCAAATTATAAACACTGAAATTAAAAATAGCTATTCCTACAAGATAATCATTGAATTAATTGTAAATTATAACTCAGCCGTCGCCTGACTCTCGTGCCGATTGGTTGTGCAACAAAAGTAGACTTCCTTGTAAAAGTAGTTAGTTTGCGTGAATTTGAATAGCATTTTATCCCCTTCGAAGTAATTACCCTCTGCTATAACACACCTCCACCAGCGCTTCTTACACTTCTCAAAAACTTTTCATGAGCGCTTTTTGGTATGGTCTTCAGGTCATCCAGGGATGCGATATTTCAATTCGCAATCTCCTTTATTTCAAAGTCGCTTTTAATTTAAGGAACTGGAAATAGTCTTAGGGCCGGCAAGTCCGTAGAATACGTTGGCTGAGGCATGATTGTAATTCCGCATTAAGCTGGCGCATTATCGTGCTGCATATCCATAACTATTGTTCCACAATTCCGTGCATTTTCTTTCGTATCATTCATACAAATGGATCATAACTTCAAGGTGTTCCTTAATGACGGTACGATCTTCTA
This sequence comes from Cacoxenus indagator, assembly GCA_035041755.1. NCBI lineage: Eukaryota > Metazoa > Arthropoda > Insecta > Diptera > Drosophilidae > Cacoxenus > Cacoxenus indagator. The sequence goes on along the minus strand of JAWNKX010000191.1, from coordinate 1,268,408 downwards.
GCAATAACTCACGATGCACCACGCCAGTGTAATTAGAGAAGACAGTGAGCAAAACCTACACATTTCACTGAACTTGTCGTGCTTTTTTCGGTCTTGGCTCTTCTGGCCGATTTATTTGATTCGAGTGTTTGTTATGATGAACCGCTCGTCAAATTATGTTAGTTTAGGATACGTCTATACATCAACTTTCACGATGTTCACGAACGACTCCTTTCAAACATTTTTTACAAAGAAAACAAAACTGAAAATTGATTGTGTTGTACATCCTACCTTTAATATGATTAAAAATTTCTTAACAGAATTTCTCTTATTTTTTCTGTAACCCTTTATCGCTCTCTGCCTCTACTGGCTACTTTACCCAAGTGACATAAATTTCGCTTTGCTTTCATTAAGAAATGCATGCGTGATGAAACTACGTCCATTCTACCTGCCCCAAGCGATGAAACATCATGGGGTTTGCTTATTTGTGTTAATGCGAGATTATGTGCGCTAGTGTGTGTGTGTATGTTTGTGTGAGTGCGTTGTCTTACTCGACTTATTGTGCATCAAATGTCTTTAGTCAAAGTAGGCGGTAGCATCGTTGAGCTTGCTGCGAGGCTTGCATGAGAAATGAGCCGCAACACAACAGATAAGAACAACAACAAAAAATTGAAACAAAAAAAGAACAAAATGAGTCACAAAAATAAATAATAAAAACAGAGCTCAAAGTACACAAAAAAGGAATTTAACGCGTCACGTGTTTATTATTACATATTATTAACATATATATTATAACATATTATTAGAACATTCGCTATTACCCTTCTGCTTATCCTGAGCACACACTCACGCACGTAGCCACACACAACACACATGTACAGCGACATATTTCAATGTGGCAAGGACATTGGGGTGTAGATAACGCTTATCTGTCTGTCTGTCTGTCTTTTATTTATTCGGTTTTGTTTTTTTGTTCTGTTACCAGCAACAATTTTGCTGAGCTCGCATTGTACGAAATTAACACGTGTTCTTCCCTAAGCATCTCACTCAATTTTCATTTTCATTTTCACTTTTTCTTTATTCTTATACTTATCTGAACCCCCCGGCGCAAATCGCTCGTGCTTTGCGTGACTTTTGCGGTTGGTTTTACTTATGTTTTCTTCGTATAATTAATACCCGTTAGCAGCTTATTACGGGTGACATGTCTCTCATACAACCCAAACCAAGCCATGCCGAACTCAACCTTGCCCAACTGTTCACCCACAAATGATCTATGCTTTCTATGCAACCAAGTCTGTCAAGTCAAAGTCAGGACTTTACTCGTTAACATGGGATGAAGTCCTGTACGTTGACTTACACAAACAAATGCCGTGAAATTAATTTTTAAATAGTCTGTTTTTCACCACAACATGGTTGAACGGGAGAAGACATTCAATAATGTTTATGTTATTCGTGCATCGCAGTCGATGAAAATAACCTGAACAAAAGCACATGTCGCGAAATTTTCGATTTACTTTTGTATTTACCAACGAAGAATCAGAGTCATAAATTTCAATTTAGCATAATATCAACTTTTTATAATAATATTTTAAGAGTGCTCCAGGCACTCTCATAAATACTATTTTTATTTTATCTTTTTTTATTTTATTTTATTTTATTTTATATATTTAAAAAAAATTTTTTTTCGGTCTGTCACTATTGGTAATAAATTGCATATTAATTTCACAAAAATCCCCTTTCATAAATATTCACAATAATTATATAGCTTCTCTTAATTTGTTCAGGTAATGTTAATGTCACAAAATTACAAATCGACGTGTATAATATCTGAACGAGCCACTCGTATGTTATGCAATTACAAGGCTCATATACACGGCGCTGAAACTGACAGGGGAATAACGCACGTTTTAAGAGCAGAAGTTTTAATGAGATACATAAATGAAATACTTATGGATTTGTTTTATATAATTTATGGCACCCAAGAGACTTACTTAAAGAATAGAAATACCTAAAATTGTCTTTGCAGGCCTTGATTAAGGAGGTAACATTCAAACCATAACATTCTGCACAGAAAGTCGTTTGGTTTTAGTTCAATTTAATATAGGTTATCGTTTAGATAAAATTTTGTTATTTACCGAATTCCTATCTGACCCATACGTGAATGTTTATAATCCTAAAATACGACAATACTATGGGTACGAAGGTGACCTCTCAAAAGTTTTTAATTTGTTCTAAAAATTAATAAGATTTAGAGGCACTGGCTTCAATGAAAATAAAAAACTATTAATAACACAGAGTTAACAGAAAATAATAATAAATATATTTATTTTGGAACATGCTCATTTAAATTAATTTAGTAAAGTCCTTTTACCGTTACTACTACCATTTCTACTACTACTCCTACTACCTCACACTGCGAGCATAATTTATTAGTAATCAGTAAAAGCTCGTTGGCAGGCCAAAGACGAGCCAATATGTTATCACAGGGTTATTCACAGTCATAGCTGGTACAAGTACAATATTTGACAGCAATTTAGGTAATTCAAACTAATGTTCAGTCAAGTCTATTTATATCTGGCCTAAGCAACAGCTTCCCTGGATTAGGTCTTACGGCAGTCTAGACTAAATATTCCACAATGATAGGCTTTGCAGTTGCCCAACTGTTACCAATGAAAATTTAAAATCTACAAATTCAAAGGAGTTATCGCCACCGACACCAGGATAACCTAGTATCGAGTAGAACGTGACAATTTTGTGTAGGCTCTAATTACTACTGAAAAAGGTGAGATTCGAGGTTTCCTTGGTAGTTTTTCTGATGATTCACATGTGGACCAATCAACATAACAATTGTAGGCCAATTAATACACACGTCTGTTTCCTTTCACAGCACGAAGCAGACTGACTTTATTTCTTTCGCCTTTTTGGCATTCACACATTTGACATTCACAGAACTTTCTTAAGCTACGTTAACTAACACAACTTATATTACTACACAATATAAATTACGTTCGTGAGTACTAAGATTACAACTCATTTCAGTTGTGAACCCATTAGTAAGGATAAGGTATATCAACTTGCCGAAGGCACTCTATAAAGGAGTATCATAGGCCTCTCTCTAATTCAGTAATTTCGTGGTAATGAAATCTGATTTTATGTAGTTCCTTATTTCAAGAAAAGTAATGTGCTCCCCCTATATAAGCACAATATTGAAGTGAAACGGCTACACAAAATAGTAGAAATCAAGTTTTAAAATAATTGCCAGAGTTGTGTTCTATAATACCTATTATTCATTTAATTCATTACTTTATAAGACAAACGTTACGGTATGTAGCTAACACAAGCACACGACCTTCCCCGCAATACACGCGCATCACGTATCACAAAAGCCTGTGCAATTTAGTTTTGAAAGCATATTACATATTATAAATAATCTAAATAATTGGGGCAAATAACGTATTTAATTTTTTATATGATACAAAAGAGGAGCAACAACAACAACAACAGCAACGACACAATCAAAGCCATTCATTCTAATTCTCTTTCACACTCATTCTCCTTTGCCACAGCCAATGGTTATCCCATTAACGTCTCTCAAGCACCATCATCTTGAATTCTGTATCACTTTTTTAGGACTTAAATCTCGCTAAAGAAGATTCACTTCAACAATTTTGCCGAGAATTCCAAGTCCACTGCATCGCTCGGCTTTAGTAAATCAGTTCCCAGGCATTAACTCATGTTCACAGCACTAGTTCTTGACCAACACTTAATGAAAGTATATGCTTTCACCAGACCAAAACGCCGTTTGTTTGTCAGATAATTTTTCATTCGAAGAACCCTATTTATATTCTGGGTATATAGTCTTTGGTTGCCGATTCAATTAAACTTACATGAAAATATATCATTTAAAAAGAGTAATCAATCGAAATAAATTTAAATGGAAATCCCCTATTCGGTTACTTCACCCTGACTTTGTTCCAGGCGAAAAAGTACATACCTACTTAGTACCATGTGCTTCTTCAAAATGTTGAGACTCTAAATTACAAAACCAAGATCAATATCAAATATATCGAAGAGGCTCAAACCAGCTGAAAATTGCATTCAAGCCATTAACTCAAGAAGTGCTTTCACGCCCAAAGTCAAAGACGATTTTCCAATCAAAATCGCATCAGAAAAAACCAATTGAGCTGCAAAGCCAAAATCGCACGCTTCTCATTACACACTATGCTTATTTGATTTATCGGAGGCGCACTCGGGTAATGCTTCAAATCTGAGTGTTGTCTTTGTGTGTGAGGCGTATTCATGTTCACTGAGCAAAGTTAATTGATTACAGGTAGCAAACACACACGCATTTACTCACTTATGCACGCATGCACGCACTTGTTCACTCATTCGCTCCCATGCAAGGACAAAATCAATTCGTGTTTAATTAAATTATGTTCATGATTTTATCAAAAGTTGCTGAAAGCATAAAGTTCAACGGCAGTCCCATCCTCCCAACTAAGATGTGAACACGCACTCATATGTATTATAAAGTCAACTTGAGGTGCGCAAGTTAATTGAAATTCTTCGAAATATATATGCATATGAGTATACAGTATAACCTCCCTAATCCGACAACTCGCTATCCTGACGTTCGCTAGGCCGGACAGTTTAATGTTTCGGACAGTTTATAAATTTACCCCTACAGTCCGGACACAAGAAAAAGTTTGTCTTTATTCTCACTCCCCTCATTTTATTCTCTTTAGTTTTATTTCGGAAGAGAAAAAAAGATAAGATCATGTCAATGTTGCTGTTTTTGAACGTTATTTTCCCGTTAGACGAAAACCTGCAAAAAGGAACAATGAATGAGTGAGTAAGAAAGAATGCCGATGTTCCTGAAAGCGTGTTATATATTATGGCACGAAAAAATCAACGCAAACACAAAACCATGACTTTGGCGGAAAAATGCAAATTTGCGCATAATTGAAAGTGGAAAGTCATTCGGTCAAAATCGACTATTTTTGATATTAAATCCAACAAAGAGCAAATAAGAAACTTTGTGACTAAAAATATACAAAAACCGGGTAAATTCAATTTTGTCATAATTCTAAAGAGCATATTATAAATTTAGCAAAAAGGAATATTGTGAGACAAGCTGAACATCCCCAGGTGGCAGAAGCGTTGATGGCATGGCTTATTCAGCAGCGAAATTACCATGTGCCAATTTCAACGGATTTATTCAGAAGCTAGGCTAAATACTTTCACATGGAAATTGTAGGAAGTGGTGATTTTCATGGCAGTAAAACGTTTAAGTCTCAAAATGAAATGGAGTGTTAAACATTTTATTTTATTTTTAAATGAATTAAAAAATAAAGCTGCAAATTTACGAAAAGAAAATTGTGTTCAACAACAAATAACCCCGTATTTTAAGAACTAAATGTTGTTTTATTTATTTATTTAAATACATATACACATTGTGTGCATCACCTTTGTGTAATGTTTTGATTTCATACTGTAGTCTGGATAATTCAGTAATCCGGACAGTGGTCGAAAACGAAATATGTGTCCGAACTAGGGAGGTTATACTGTACTTCTATTTCTATGGTGAATAGCACCATGAAGATATTAGTATTTCTGAATCATATTGCTGCCATATAAGCTCATGAACCTACATAAGTGTTGAACTAGTATTGTAATACCTTTTTATGCTAAAATAAGATACGCAGATTTTAATTCTGACTTTAATGTTCTCAGTATTGAACTGTTGTATGTGTAGTTAATATTCTTTAAACATAAGTCAGAAAATATCATTGTGTATGTATGTTCAAACATGTTGAACGTTGGCTGAGTAAAGTGTATTATAACTACGTCATTTTTTTTTTTATTTGTTGATATGATTTTTCACATATGAATGCGCTTGCTGCTAATTATGGCATTGCGTGTCCTTCAGCTTCAATTGGTATCTAGTATATTTGAACTAGTAAATAATTCATATAGCTGTCTGTACCTTTCACTAAACAAGAAACTCTTAGAACTATTCAATACCTAATTATAAAATTGCTTTTCTGTGTAGTGAAGGCTGAATGCAATTGATTAATATAATCAACAAGCGAAACCTTTGATTTGCTAAGCGGGGGTCCACAACAACTGGCAATTAGCCGTAGCTGATTTTATTTGAGGTGGTTATTTTAAGTGCTTAAAGAACTCTACTTTTCAAAAAGCTCGTCATAAAATTAATGGCCCATGCCAGCCCATATGTTTTCACAAAACCATTGCTGCGCCCACTTATACATTAAATATAACATTATATACATAAGTGTTCATTATTTTTTTGTTTTAATTTGCATAGTTTTTAATAAGATTTTAATTATTTTTCCAGCATTGCGCAATTATTTGAATCAGCAGCACGGTGAATGTTTAATTAGATTTCTTATTTTAATTATGCAGAAATAAACAGCATCAATATAAATAAAAAATATGATTGCAAATAAAATATGATTTCAAAATATTGTCGTGCGTGAGAATTTGTTTTTTTTTTCAGTATCATCATGCTTAATTGAATTTTTGCAATACTATATTTTTATTTTTTTAATCAGTCAAATGTATTAATTTAAAAAAAATAAATTTTACGCGTATGCTCTCAATGCCCAGAAATATATTTTTTTTACAGTAAAAACTATAAGTATAAATAAAATAAAATAAAAATTGCCTTTTTTATAAATCAGAGACTTACATTGCCATTTGCTTGCATGTTTAATCAAGTCGCCCGGGATTGCAAGCTAACGCGCACTTTACATCATCTGTTTACTCAAGCTTTATTTATTTATTTATTTATTTTTTATTAGTTTTTTACAATAAATAAACTCAAATGGAATTAAATTGATAAAGTTGGTTTTTGCAATTGTCTTTGGGCTTATAACAGCTATTGAACTTTGTGAGAAATGGGTGATTAGTACAGTTCAAGTTTCTGCACTATGAGCCACCATTACATTTCGTTTACTAACTTTTTACAAATCTGGAAATCTGTTCCGAGATTAAGAAGACGACCGAAGTCCTGTGAAAGAATGACGTGGATCGATGAACCCAAAAATACAACACTCCCAGTGAGGTGAGTTCAAAGATCCAGCTGCTGAAGTCCAAGAATGTTTTAGATCACAGCATGGCACGCCAGAACAACTGCATCGTGTCATCCAACACATCTTCGTTGTACTTGAGCTAAAACAATACTGCTCCGGAATACGGAACAACGGACTGCTCTGAAAGATCAAACGCCTCATCTCAGATAAATAAAGCTATTTGTGTGGACGAACCTAGCACTTATTCTCTACTTGCATTATACGGCTATGAGGACAACGTGTCTTATTTAAATATCAGCAGACATAAATTGTAAAAAAATGCGAAATTCTAGAATTCGGCGCGAAGGTTATTATAATTTTGACGCAGGCGAGGTTCTTCATTTTATTTTTATATAATTTTATGATTCTTCATAACAAATTTTTTTGTGGTAGAAAACAACCAAATGAAAAATGTATCTGTATTAGCAGTTTAAATCTGATAAACGCATGGAAAGCATGTCGGACTTCGACAGGTAACGGGTTTGGCAGAAATTTACGGTCAAACTAAGAGCATTGCTATGGTCACATTTCACAGACTTTGACCTAGAGAGTCCTTCATGTAGAGCACATTTCAAACTCCCTAATTCTTTGTAGCTAAGACGAACAGTGGTTTTACCTTTGTCCAATTAACGTAAGTGAAATAGTGCATCTACCCTTCTAGTGCCCGAAATAAAAAGCCGGAAGATAAACAGCACCGTATAATTTGACTCCGACTCAGGGAAGAAAGGTAAAAAAGTCAGCTACCACGGTCTTTGCAGGTGCTTTTTTTTCTCTGTTGTCTATCATACAAGAGTTCTGTTCATGCATTTATTCCCTCCTATGACTTGTCATTACTTATCAGTTTATATGTGTCAAACATCGGCAATTAAAGGGGAGATTGTTATAACAAACTCGGCACAAAAAAATATTTGTTTTCCTTGTAAATAATAGATGATAGAAGTCTGAATATTAAGAAGTTAACAACAAAAGGCCGAAACAGAGAACACATTTATCAATTTTATTATTGTAATGAGACAACATAACTTAAAGTCCGTCACATATAATGAAGTTATACACGCATTATTTGTCTTTTCTTTTCTTTATTTATTTAATTTTTTTTTTTTGAATCCCCGTGCTACGAGATAATTTTAATGTAAATAATGTAAATATAAATGTAAGCCCAAAAAATGCATGACAAAAAGTTTCGCTAACAATCAAGAACAAAGCAACACCAACAAATAAACATAACAACGTCATTATCATTATCATTATTATAACTGTTATCAACAGCAGTTTCAGCATCATTGACACATTTTTTCTCGTCGTTTTTTCGCCACGAATTTTTTCTTTATTTTTGGTACCACGTCTCCCCCAGCTTTGTGACAAGCATGTAAATATTTCTTTGTATCAGCAAATGTTTTTGCGCTTGTTCGGCTGCCTACGTATTCTTGTTATTTTTTTTGTTTCTATTTTTTGCTTTCTTGTGGTACGCTGAAAAGTATGTTACACATGACAACAAGGTGTAAACATTTGTGTCGATTCCTTCCTAACTTCCATTAAGCGAGCTTTTTCTTGATTACTTATTTTGATGAGGGACTTTTTTCTGTTCTGCTCTGTTGTTCTTGGACTGCTTGAAGCAGCGACAAACGACACAATTTTATTTCTATACATTTGTGCCACCATCTTTATTTATACACAACTACAGAAACCTAGGCTCAGAGGAAGCCCGCCTGCAGTCGCGTATTCATCGCCTCTTTAATGTTTTTGCTTGATTTTTTTTTTCAATTTTTTTTTTCTTTTGTTGTACAAATTTAGCGTCGTATTCCAAAACACCGTCAAGCCCAAGAATGTGAGGCGCACATACAGAAACACAAATTATATGTTTTACTTTTATTTTTATCCTGGATTTTTTCTCTCTATTAGCCAACAAAAAAAAAGAATGTAAATAAATAAATAAAAAATAAAAACAAAAGAAAGAACCAAACAAAATATGCTTTTTCATACGCATTTTTAAATGTATTTTTTTTCATGTATATTTTCTGCATTTGTTTTTTTTTCGACGTTTCCAGCGTTTGTTGCCTCTTTGTCTTTCGTTATCTTTGCCATGTTCTGCGTAAATTACTACGCATAATTTTCCTATTAAGATACAACATCTTACGTACAGTTGTATGTTACTATGTCTATGTGACATACTTTTTTCTTTTCAAATCGTATCCTAGCATAGCTCATCTGCATTAGCCATCCCACTTTACATATCAACACTTGCATTTCAATATTCTTGCTCGCAAGAGATCCCATGTTTCGTGTTCGACTGATTTTCTTTTTCTTCTTTCTATTTGCTGTACATTTTAAATGCAGTGAAAAGTTAATTTCTGCATTAATTTTTTATTTTGACTCAGGAAAAATTAATCGTTACTTTTGAATGGACAAACGAACGACATTCAAATACCAAATTGACATGCATTTTGTTTAGTTTATAAATATTTCATGCATCCATGAAGCATATAAGTCACTTTTTAAAAGTTATTTGGCATACGAGAAAAACTTTTTAATTAAATGAATTTTCAATTTTCAGCTACGTATCCCAGTTTGTAACTCATATTTAATGTATATTTTAAAATTTTTGTTGGCTACTTTGAAATATATTGATAAAAATGTCGAAATATTCAGAATCATTATCTACGATGTACAGCAATATTCAATTTCCTTACATTTGGTTTGAAAGTTATTCGCATCACGCATCGCATGATACATTCCACTTGGTTTCCAATTAGTTGCTTTAACTTCAGATTGGAAATTATTTCATATTGAAATTGCACTTTTGCACTTCATACACAGCCATAGTCAAAAATGTTTGCACAAAGCAAAAATATGAATTGCTTTTCAACTAACCTTTCCATTAATTAGTATTTAACCCGAATTTGGGTTTAAATTTCAAGTCATAACGAACTGTTAGATAAAACCTCAACAAATTTCTTCGAAGAATTCTGAAATACAATCGATTGTGGTGGCAGATCAATTTAGAAGCTAAACTCATAGCTTCTAAGTTATATTATATAAACAGTGATTACTGAATTTAAGCTACCAAAACCACATAGGGTAATGGTAAAAATGTGCTTTAGCAAGAAACTTTATTAAAGTTACAATTACAACTATATTTTGCCGGCTGTGCTGCTCAAACTGTATAAAGTCGAAATGTTCGAATATTCAAACGAAAAAAAAAATTGAAAAAGTGAAAAATATATAATGCACCCATAAAAGTCAAGTAGTGGAAAATCAACGAGAAAATCGCATTAGTACACACAGCGCAGAGCTGCTGAAACATCCGACGGCGAGATGCACGCGACTGCAACAACGCGCCGGGGCCCTGCTAGTTCTAAATAAAAAAGAATATTTGTTATAGTTAAATAGTTTAAAAACTCAAATTTTTTATTTAAACAGTGATTACTAAAACAGAAATCAATAAAAATAAAAATAAATAAAAAAACTTGGGATCTGTTTATAGAATACTTGTACACTTGAGTAGGTTATTCACCCACGGTAAAAGTCGTTTGCACTGAAAAGAATGTGGGTAACTTAAGAGTCCACCTGCTGGCCATATTGTTTGCCACTAAAAATAACAGTGAGGCACTCGAAAGATCGAAAGCATTACAAAGAGACCACAAATAGACCACAAAGAGACTTCTGGCTTTAATAACTATAACGAGTACATTCTAAGCCTGTCAATATGACTTCTGCAGATGGTAATGTATTTTAGCTTTAGTCGTTTATTGTTTATTCTGTAGCATAGGAATAACTATGATTATTATTATTATCGCATACTTTTGCTGCTGCCGACCTTTGTCCTACGGCACTTATTCAATTATATAGAAGTGCAGATGTGAGCGATTGAAGATGAGATCATTAGGTTCAGAACCAAATGCTAGCCACGGCTGAAATCACAAATCAACCCTTTAGCTATCAACACACATACGAATTATATGCCTGCAATGTACCCAACTCCTGCATTTGAGCTTCTGCATCTTTAAAACATCAGTTGGCTCCTATTTGTAGGCGCATTTAGTAAATTGGAAGTGCCAGTGAATCTTCGTGTTAGCAGCTTTTTTCAGAACCGAGTATACTACTATATAATACAAGCGAAGGAAAAAAACGATATGATATGCACGGAGGAATGGGCCAAAGCTCTGTCCTTGGGCCCCTTCTCTGGAACATTAGTTACAACGGTGTATTTTGCTAAAGAAAGTGCAAGAAGTGGAGCGTCTAGCTAACTAGGTAATTGATCGCACTCAAAGCTAACCCGAGCTTTGTTGGTGTTTAATTGGCTGACGAGAAAACCGGGGCTCCCCCTTTTTCAAGCAGGAAGAGCGTTCATTGCTCCAGCTTCAGGCTCCAGCGCTAGTTACTGGAAAAGTGAATGTAAGCCGGACAGCAATTACCAGCAATCTGAACTCGCCGGCGTTTGAACAAAACAAACTGCCTTCAATAATTCCACGATGTCTGCTCACGACTTCTGCCACAAGTCAAATTGGCAACCGAGGTTCGCAACTCACACAAAAAAAAGAAAATCAAATAGAAAAATAAAGAACTGTTTATTTAACTGAAAACAAAAACCGAGCCCTGTGGCGTTGATTCTGGTTAACCCAATTTTCGCTCGCTTTGCAAACCAATGTGAAAAAACAAGTTAAATAAAAGCGAATGCCAGGGACCGCCAAATTCATAAAAAGTACAAAAGAAGAGACTTCCTAATTGCCAATTTGCATGCAGCTGCGTCTAATTTTTGTACATAGTAATGAATGTGCAAAATGTATTAATATTTTTATTTATTTATTTTTGATTTCCTTTCATTTTCATTTCGCACTTTTTCAATTTTTCCTGTTTATTTAAAATGTTTCACAGCTTTTGCAAACATCGCATGCGAATTTTCAAGGTGTATTCTATTTCACGCTGTGCACAGGAGCTCGTAAAAATTTAATTTTTAATTTTCTCGTTTTTTTTTTTCATTTCGTCGGATTGCACACTCAATGCAAATACAAAAACCATATAAAAACAAGACCACACTTTCGTTTATATCCTAAAAGCTTTCCTGTTTGGACCTTGCCGTGCTTATCGTTGCTTTGCGTTACAACAGTTTTCAATTTTGTTGCTTAAATATGCTAATGCAATGTTTCAACACGATTCTAGGGCCACGAAATATGAAATAAAATGTCCTAATATATTACATTCCCCTTCTAATAGCGCAGCGTATTCCTTTACCTTCTTGGCCTCGCAAACAATTTTCCACTTTTGACGCATTCCTCAGAGCAGTCAAGACTAATTGAGGCATTTGACAAATTCCCGTTAAAATATGGTGAATGCAGGGTTTGGTCTGTTTTCAGCGTTTCTTTCTTTATTTTCTTTTCTTTCTCCTGCATTTTACGCAAACAAAATTTTTGTTTACACGCAAACAAAATTCTTTAAAAGTACTTAGCGTGTAAAATGTGGTCAGTTTTTTGCGAATGTGGTTTTCCTTATGACCAAGGTAAACTTGTTCAAAAGTATTAAAATTTTTTATTTATGGCAGTGAACTAAGTGAACTCAAACGGTTTCATGTTTAATAGTCGTATCAGGAACTTTATATTATTAAATTTTGCTATAAAAATTTGTCAAGAAACATCACCCTTTATCACATCGTGAAGGAAGCTCCAAAAAGAGCATTATTACTTGGATGAATAAAAACAACTTATTAGCAAATGATAAAATCGCAGTTCAACTAAAATGAACAGTCTGTAAAATATTGAGTTGAGTTAAAAGAAATCCATTATTTTTACGATATATTGAAATTTTATTTAATAAGGATTGCGTTGTTCGATTTCAGTCAAATATGTGCCACTTTATACAAAGACTTGTTGCCATTTTGAGTTTAACTTCAGCAGCTCTGGTACTTTCTGCCAAAAAACTCATCCAATCGATTTTTCACAGCCCTCCACTGAATGCAATTTTTCGGTACCTAGAAAATGTTGTAATGCCGAAAAAAATTGATAGTCATTTGGTGTCACATCCGGACTATACAGTATATTCAATTTCGCAACCAAGCTCCTATGTTTCCGGTGAGTCGTTATTGACGTGTGTGGTCTAGCATTGTTCTGGTGAAACGAACACATTTTATATTGGCAATTGTTGACGATAGAGCTACGAATTAATTGTTTTGCCATATGGAAGCAGTTCACGGTAGATGATTCCCTTCCAGTTTTATTAAGGCACAGCAATGGCTGTTAGACCTACCTTGCATACAATTTGAGCTGATTCACCGCGCTTCGACCATGACCGTTTTCGCTTGATAATGTCGTAGGTGACCCACTTTTCATCACCAGTCAGTTCAGCCGCCTTGCTTGCATTTTCGCCTTTATAAAAAAATTGTAAAATATACCGAATTTTTTCCATGTTCCAACCATGTTTAACACAATTTATCTCACAAATGATTTAACCAACCGAATGTTGGCGTTGATATTTTTTGTAGAGTTAGAAGTTTCTCACAACTCTAAAATATACATATGTGAATTAAATTACATAATACATAATTAAAAATTACATAAATGAATTAAAAAGAATCTTTTAAAATTACAAGACGGTATTTGTAGATAATTTCCTTATGCTCGTACTCTTATGATGACGTATGTAACTGTGTTACAACCTCACTGGTAAAGTCATGGTATTCCGAAAAAAATTATAAATTCCAATTTGAAGTCTGTGTCATAACGCAGGATTCGACTTATTTTTGAAAGCATTTGCAGCAAGGTTCTTCACACAACAAAAAATATCGAAGACTTCTAATGTAGAGTACTGTGACTCTGAACTGGCTTACATTTTTGGCTTTTATTTTGATCAATCATCAATCAGTCCCTGAAGCCATGATTTGGCTTCATTGGCTTCCAATCTCAAACAAAACATATTGACTTCCACTCTTCCATACGGTAGTTGAAAGACGTGAAAAAGTGCAAGTGAGGCAACAACGTAAACACGAAGAGAAATAAAACAAAAAGCGAATAAATCAGGCAAGAACGAAAATGATAAAAGAAGAAATCAGTAGAGATGAAGGATTACATCCTGTCGAGTAGCACGCGCTGATACATGAAGTTCTCGGGTCATGGAACGAGGTTGGGGCTAGCGGACAATAAAGTAGCTGCAGACGTTGTTATCGTTGTTGTGCCAAAGCCAATTCCCAAACGACAACAATTTCATACACCCCCCGCAAAAAGAGACCAGTCATGGCATGGGCAGCAAAGCATCTTTTTTCAAACGTTTCCACTACCAATGTTTAAATTGCGGAAATCCTTTTATTTTAACGCTTCAAACTTTATTCTCGTTCAGCTGTACAAAGGTTGCTGTTGCTATCCCTTTTGTTGTCCTCTGTTTTTGTTGTTGCTGCTTATCAGATTTCAGCGCTTTTCATTTCTCGTTGTTGCAACAATTGCCGCATGACGAGTGTTTTTTTGTAGGTCAACTTATTTAATCACAACTTTTCCAGATTAAATTCGCTTTCTTTTTTCGCTTTACAATGCTGCCAGCCATCCGCTGTCAGAACACAACGAAATCAAAACACAAAAAGGCAAAACGGAAAAAGGTCCCGGACCTGTTGCTAAGGGACTTACGATTCACTCATAGAAAACTAACTTTTGCTCTTGGCGCTCGTGTTTCTCTGTTGCCAGTCATACTTGAGTGCGCTTTAAAATTTGATTTTCTTATTCAGCCCCCTCGCGCCGGCGATGCTACGATGATGGAGTCTCTAAAGAGATTCACTCGAATGGAAAAAGGTTTGAATTACCGCGTTGCTACCTTTTCGTTTGTTCGCTATATCTCTCATCTTCGAATGAAAACTTTACATCAACTTTATCCGTCTTGGCTATGGAGTCCTCTCATTTCTTGTTGCATTCGAATTGCTTCCTCTTTTTCTGTTTTTAATTTTTCATCTTGGCTTTTTGCCTAAAGATAAAACTATGCTGCGAATTAATTGGAATCGAGGTAGAATAGGAATTTGCAAACAAATCCCAGCATTGCCTTCGATTTAAATCAAAAGAGGCTCTACTGATGGGATGTCGACATGCACGACTTGCAGTTTTTGTAGTATTTTTTCATTGCTTTACTGCAAACCTAATGCTATTTTACTATTTATACACTTTTGCATTTATGTGTGATTTTCTTTCTACATACTTTCACCGTATTTCTTTTCTTTTAAAAATTTAAAATTCTTTACTAACGAATAATTCATAAACGTAGGTTTTGTTTATTTAGAATATCACTCTCAACTAACAAAATATATTTTTGAAAACTCTAAAAATGTTGAAGCTGAAGAAGAAAACAAAACTACGATAACCTTGAAAAGGAGCATATGACTTAATCCCCATATTAAAAAAATTGTATTATACTTTATTTTTTACTTATACTACGATGTTGACCAGTTTACATAAACGTTCTTAATTACGTTGTTCTAGTTGAGTGCGTCAATGGACTTTCTCCGTTCTGACCACTTGTGTTAAATTATTTTTATTTATCTTATTAATTTATTTACTCATTTTTTTATTTTATTTTTCTAAGAATAATAAAAAGTGAGGAAATATAAAAGAGAATAACTTTTAATGGATTTTGTTTTGTGCGGTACGAGTTGGGTTGATTAAAATATTTATGTAGTTCTCCGTTTCTAATAAAAGCCAAAGAATGAATTTTCTGAATTTTTCAACAGACAATAAAAACACAAAAATGAAGTTTATATTAAAGAAAGACTTGATGCAACACAAAACTGCCTCAGAATGAAAAATGGCGCCAATACGAACAGAGACGCCATCAAAAATGTGCTTTTCTAGTATACACAAGCCAAAAAGAGAACATATTAAAACCCGCCCAAAAGCCACACCCACATGCACGCAATGGATATACAATTGAAAAGTGAGGAATAACAAACGAAACCAAAAACGAGAACGAATTAAAAATGCAGTGCCACAAATGCTAGAAGCGACGAACCCGCGAACTATGGCGAAAAAGTTTTAAACAAATGCAAGCAAACAGAACAAAAAGTAAACCGAGTCAATAAATATGCCGAAACAAAAACGGAGTCCAAAATAAAAATGTGAAGACTACCCCAAAACAAACAACAACAACAAAATTGCACGAGGCAACTCACCCAATGGGCTGCCTTCTAGCCCGTGTGTATGCTATGTTTTTTTTAAATTTTTTTTTTATCCAGAGCTGCTGTCTGCCAAGTGAAATATTTAAGCACGTTTTGACGCTTGGGTCACAACGCGATGCAGACTAAATGACAAAATGCCGCAGAAAGTTTTAAATTGCGGCTTTTGTGGCTAACAAAAAAAATTCATGCAACAAAAATTAAGCTAATTCAAATAAATAAAAATTTAAAAAGTTGATTGGTGAGCACATGAAATGAGTAAAACTCGGTTATAAGTTTTCAAAAAAATCATTTCCGTGGGTTTAGCAGAAACAGATTTG
Organism: Cacoxenus indagator; assembly: GCA_035041755.1. Taxonomy (NCBI): domain Eukaryota; kingdom Metazoa; phylum Arthropoda; class Insecta; order Diptera; family Drosophilidae; genus Cacoxenus; species Cacoxenus indagator. The sequence goes on along the minus strand of JAWNKX010000191.1, from coordinate 1,251,879 downwards.
TATGGGAAGACGAGAAAAGTCTTAATAAATATTCTATTTAAAAACGTTAATAATTCAGTATTTCTGTAAGTATTCATATAATCGGATAAATTAACAATAAAATATTAATAAAATCAATAGTTTAATCAATAGGTCATTATCAAAATTTTGAAGATGGTAGTTTTAGGAAAACACCGCCATAATTTCCCTTGCCAAGCGAGATATAATAACAAAATTTGTTAATCTGATTCTATACCTTATAATCATTGGGTACAATTTTGCAAGACGGAGATTATTTCGCATATGTATTTTATTCCCTTTTAGTCACACTCATAGGAAAAACGTTGTATTTGCAAGATTTTTGGATCGTACTATACTTTGCGTACTATGCTGAGTGCCTTAGTAGCCTAGTATAAGTGCACTATGACTGCCGCGCCAGAGTTCGGTGTTCGAACACACCTAGAGATAGAGCCGTGGTCATGGTCATGGCCAGTACCTCTAACATCGTTGTTTTTTATAACTTCAGATGGCACTTCCATCACCAAGAACTGGTACCAACAGAACTGGTAATCACCTACCCTATAAGACAAAAAACCATCCACTTACAACAAATCTTGGATTTTTAAAAAAATTTAAGAGGCTTGTGTAGGAACTATACTCCCTAGAGGATTGGAAAAAGAAATTAAAAATGTTTTGTGCTGCTGTTTTCCAACTACTCCAGTTACAATGTGGAATGTCCACTAGATTTTTTGAAGTGAAACTTCTAAGGGCGCATTGGCAGTAAAAATTTACAATATTTCGGCGCCGTGATGGCGTGTTCTACAACAGAAATGGAAGAAAAATATGTTAGAGAAACAGAGAAGGAATACACTGCAGACGTATAAATATTTTTTGTGTGCGCGCTGCTCAGCGCTAGCGAGAAAGAAAAAGAGGAAAGAAAACGAAAACAGAGATAGGCTGCGCTGTGCTCGCAGTTGTTGGCATGCTGGCTCGCTCGTGTTGGTTCGATCTACTCGAGTAATCACAAAATTTGCGACTGTCGCGACACCAAAGAAGAATCGACGATAGCTTCGGCAGCAAGGCTATGTCACAATAAATATAATCAAGGAAGCGGCAAGCGCACGACCCAGTCGAATTGTGACCTGAAGGCGGAGTGGATGTATTTTGCTGTTTTAATTTTCTCTTGTTCTTTGGTTCCCTTGGCAGTTAGCTTCGATGGTTTAATTTTAGTATAATTATTGTTTGTATTATTATTCTTAGCATTAGTATAATTATTAGTAGTATACTCTTTATTCTGCTTAGTATTAGACTTTCTCTTTGTTATTTTGGTTCTTTTCTCTAGACAGCTTCGTTTATTTGTTAGTTCTATACTAACAAACTACTATACTACTACTGCGTCTCACTCAAGCCTATTGAAGTTTGAATTCTAGCACGCGCACTTAGTTGCACCCGAGATTTTTTTTATTACTGTGCCATAGTGTTTCCTAAAGGCTAATCAAAGCTAAAGGGAATGTGTTTCTTAAATTGTACCACAGATATATGATCCTAGCCTACCAGAATACTGCACAGGCATTTATTACCAGAGAGTTATGCATTACAATGCCGTTAGTTGTTTTATTAGAGACTGTCAATTCTAATAAAATATAAGAATTTTGTAAGTGTGTAAATTACCTTTGAAAGCAGTCCAATTAAATCGGCCTGGTATCGCCTGGTAACATCGCTTTGCCTTACCTGCAAAAGAGAGAAAGAAAATACATGTACATATAATAAGTGATAAATGAATGTGAACTAAAAATTCCGAGATGCATCTAATATTAACGAAATCCTTTCATTTTCTGCGTTTTACGCCTGTCAGGCGCACTTTCGCATTCGCATGTATAATTTATGCAAATCCACGCCCAACGCCGACCGATACGACCTAAAGAGCGCTACAAATTTCAGTTTTTGTCTGCAACGGCAGAAAATGCTTCAATTTCCACAACGCCGTCAAGTAAGTATATATGGAAAAAGTCGATGCGGAAACAAAACAAAGCAGAACAAAACAAAAAACCATAAAAAAAGAACAGAAAAAATAAAATAAAATCAAGAGAAAAGCGGATGAGTTATGAAGAAATATATTAAATCGCATTTTTCATTATTTTCTTCATCGCAGACGCTTTCAGCGCCAAGTTTTTTGTTTTGGTTTTCGTACATCCTTTTTTGCCTTTCTGTATGCTGCTCTTCTTTGTTGTGCCTCAACGGAGCATGCGGCACGCTGCAAAAGAACACCGAAAGCGAGAACTTCAAGTTGGAAAATTCCGAATAATGAGGAAACTAACGAGCCAAGACTTTTTCATTGTTTACTAGCATAAAAATTGCGCGATTATTAATTTTCTATGCTATTTTATAGGACGCCTCGCGCCCACTCCATCCATTATCATTGGAACGGCTCACTCCTTTCACGGCATCCTTTTGCCAGTGCACACCCGCACTTGGTGCGTTTTGTGTTTCAACGCGCGCACATTTCACGCATTCTCACGCTTTCTTCTTTTCTTTTGTTTTTTTTTTTTTTTTTGAAATTATTGTATTTTTTTTACATAAATAAATACATATATTGTTTTTTGTTGTTCTTTGGTACCCAAAATGGCAAGACAAGCATGGAACTGTGCTGCATTTTTCGTCGAATTTTTACAATCTAAAATTTTTGTTTTAAATAAATGCAAAATCCATTTCCGACATGGATTCTACTGAAAAAATATCCAGACGTGGAGAGCTGCAACTTTTATTTTGGTATTTAAAGACCAACGTGTTTGTTTGTTGCAGTTGTTGTGAGGTTGCAGTTAAAAAACGAGTGATCGAAATGCGTCACATAACTTAACTCAAGAGCTTTGCGGAATGAACTGAATTTATTGAAACAAACACTTCAAACTAAAATGGAGAGAGTACGAAAGCCCTACGTCCTAATTATATACGCTCAAAATTGCATATTCGACATTCATTACTCTTGTTATTTGATTTGAAGAAATTTGCTGCCGAAGCCCATCAAACACTTTTAGAAGCGATGTTGCCCCGTCGTATTCATAGTCATAGCCTTAGTTCAGCAAATTGCAGCGATCGATAGCTTGACGAAATATATGCAGAGATGTCAACCCATAAAGCTTGCCATATTGTTCTAAGTACAATGCAAATCATATTAAGCCAAGAATTTATTTGTCCCAGGGAGCAAATTTAAAAGCTGTAAAGGAACTGCTATGCACTGTACGCCTTACTCAGATAAAAGACACAATTGGATCTGTAGTTTGCATGAGCTGGTCGTACATTATTGAAAGTTTCGATTTATTGATTAGTATTGAATTAGAGTCAACAAGTTATTTAGAACGATAGAAAGAACCCAGAGGTCATCAGTACAAAAACGCATGAGCCTCTTGCTGGAGGTATTTGTAGTCAGAGCAGATGTTGACCTACTGACATGAAAGCTTAACCGGCCATTATATCGGATTGTGTGACAGTTGATCGATCTACTCACGAACTGATACGACTTGAAAAACCACCTGAAGAACGCATTGTTGCTAAACAATCAGCAATAGGAAGCAATGCAATAGTTCTACCGAATTCAGCGGTGGAAGAGGTTGTAGAAAATTATGGATAATATTTAAATAATACATATTGTACAAATTTTTCTCAATAAATGCCTTTTTACAACAACAACAACAACAAAATTACCAGAATTCATCCAAGCATCTATTCTATATACAAATAGGCCAAGTTATTCACTTTACCGACACTTTACGCCTAAACTATATTACCGATTTTGAAAAGAAATATATCATTCGACAGGTTTTTATTTGCAGAACTGCACAATATAATTTTCAATAAAACTAGTTAAGTATTTTGGTCGTAAAAAGTAATTAAAAATTGTCACAAGTCCAACTATAAGAAAATGTCGCATAACCGCTTCCGAACTCACTCACAATGTCACAGAGGAAGAGAAATGTGCAAGGGAACAATAGAAATGAATACCCACATAGTATTCATTGTGTTATATAATTCTAGAATACATACTCTCCCAGTGTAAAATATAAATTTTTTTTGTGGTTTAGCCGTTCTAATAATTTCAGATTTTGTCAAACAAAAGTTAAGTTTTTGTCCTACAACTAACGAAATTAATAGGTAAGTAAACAGGCGAAGAGCAAACTCACAAATGCTCTCAAATACCCTTCCTTATAATTAAAGCTGTAGTATTGATTAGGATATGGCAGTCCTTGTCACTCTCCAGCCAAGAAAAGCAGAAATAATAAACTTTCAAAAATTTCTCCTGTCTGTTAATTTTCAGGGAATCGTCTAGAAGCTCCGTTTAGTTCTGTAAGGGATTTATTCAAGCGACAGCTACAACAATCGTGAACAATCTTTAATATTAACAAAACCAGTCAAACTGTTATATTACATTATATTATATTTTATATTCGTCAATTTATATCATCACGATGTGAAAATTATTTTATTGTATTCCCCGATCTGAAAAATCAATTTCCTAACCATGATTGGTCAAGAGGCTTTTTTGTCAGCAAAAAATCCTGAGGTGGACGAAATCAATGTTAATATTCAGGACATGATTCATCCCGAAATATTTTCCTTTAAATGTATAGACAGTGCTTTTTCACCACATTTATTAAAACTAAAATTTGGCTCTCGAATATTTTTGTTACGTAACCTCAATGCACCCAGACTATCTAATGTAAACAAGTTAGTTGCTAAGAAAATAAAGTCCAATGTCATTGGGGCCCAAATTGCCCAAATTGCAGCAACTATAAACTAATCTCAATGTCAGTCATTGCAAATCTTTGTTTTGGATTTCAGAAATAGATGTTTCTCCCACTTCCAATTATATGTGGCATGTTCCTGTTTCGCCAAACCGTTGGATTTTGTTATTTATTGGGAGATGAATGAAACCAAAAATAAATAATTACACCTTAGCATTACAATAAAGAAAAAATGAAAATAAATATAGAGACGCAAATGTTTTATTACTTTGTTTCCCATTATTATAAAACAAAATGCACAAACAATCTTTGACGGCAAAACTACTTTTTCCGGATCCAACTAATATTTTCTGTAGCAACACACTGCATAGATATTTGGGACACTCCTCAGAAAAGTGTTTAATTATAGGCTTTCGTGGGTGTATTGTACATCAGTTTTTGGAAATGACAATCCTTGTCACTCTTCAGCCAAGAAAAGCAGAAATAATAAACTTTCAAAGAACTTTTATGAATTCCATTTTCACAGAATTATTTCTCATAGATTTATTTGCCTCTGATATACAAAATCTGAAACCAAGTTGTTGTACCGTACTGCGAACAAAGGTTATGCTTCTTTCGGAAAAAGTGGTTCATTCGGGTGTCTTTCAAACATAATGATTACTAACATACATACGTCCGCTTTTAGTGTGGTTAAAATATATAAGAGATACCAATGATATATAAGAGACAAGCATAGTGCCTTACGCATTGCCTATTGAGCATTTCTATTATATTGTAATAGATATTGCACTTAATTCGTATATGCAAAATGAGAGATATTTCATGGAAGACACAATTATCTATTCCAACTTTTAGTTCTAATACGTTATAAGTGCATTAGTCTTTTGAGATTGATTTAAATTTATTTTATATTATTTTTAGCACCACAAAATATTACCGATAACTTCCTGAAAAATATAGCTGCATTCCAATCAATCAATCAACACTAGTTAATATCAGTGAACTATAGTACAAGGAAAGTTTACACAAATTGTCTTGGAAGCGGTCGAATTCAATATAAGCTCGTATAAATATGTAAATAACAATAACAATGAGGCATTAATTTTAAATAAAAATTTTGATTTTACATCGAATTTCACATATCATTAATTAAATACATAAAGTGTACGCTAAACTTTGTTTTTAAGTGGTTTTAAACGGCTTTTTTTTAAATAATTTTTGTTTAGATTCAAATCTTACGGCCAATTCACCGTGCTGTTGGTTGTTGAGTTGCTGTCTGTGTTTTCGTTCTTGTAATTCCCCTTATTATTGCTTTGCTTTACTTTTTGTGAATCAGCTTTGTGAAGTTGTTCAGTCTGTTTTAGAAAGGCGAGTTTTTCAGGTATTTTTGTAATGGCAACAAGCAATAAGAAAACAATTAATTTCGACAAAAAAATTCAAATTCTCGATAGACTTGCTTCTGTCGAAAAAGGTCGTATCTGTGGCGCGAAGTATGCAACTCAATGAAACCACTGTGAGAACCATACAAAAAATGAAGGGACAATCAGAACATCAGCTAGCACTGCTATGCAGACAATCGCCCGCAAACCTTCCTACTCACGTAAAGTTGTTACTGAAAAAATGGAACGAGCTCTTACTGTATGGACAGACGACCACACTCAGAAAAAACTCCCAATAGATGGAAGATCAATACAAGATAAAGCTAAGAAGTTCTACAACCACATTAAAGAGCAAGAGTCTCCAACACAGCCTTAACAAAAAGACATTCCTACCACAATATAAAAATAAAAGGCGAAAGTGCTTCAGCAAATGAAAATAGCGCCAAAGAATTTTATTCTAAGCTTGCTGAAATCATTCGGAATGGAGGCTATAGTGTTGACCAGGACTGTTTTGGAAAATGATGCCTAGCCGAACATATGTTTCTAAATATCAAACATCTAGATTTAAAGTTAAAAAAAAAATCGAGTTACACTTTTGATGTGCAGCAACGCATCTATAGATAGTATGTTGAAACTCTTCTTGGTAAGTAAATTTTTGCGGCCTCGTGCTTTAAAAGGGCTGGATCTGCAAGAATTGTCTGTTCACTGGATGGCCAATAAAAAGGGTTGGGTCACCGCTTCAATTTTTACTGAATGGTTGCAGAAGCATTTTGGCTAGCAAAAAACTCGAAATCAAAGTTTTGGTACTGGTTGACAATGCTCCCGGATATAGAAATATAAGTCTTCCAAATGTAAAAATAGTGTTTATGACAGGTATAATATAAACATTTAAGTCGTACTACATTAAACATTCGTTTAAATACATAATGGATTCGATAGAAGAAGAAGTGAAGAGTAAAATGTAATTTCTGCTTGGAATTCTTTACAATAAAACATTTTGTTGATAATTGTAAGCGTGCGGTCGGCCGTTCAACGTGGAAAAAATGCCGAAAAGGTATTTGGCCTGATGTTGTCCAGTGTGAAGCAGTTTCTGGTGAGCATTTAGCGACATGTAACAACATTTTGCAATTAACGAAAAACATCGAGGGGGAAGGATTTAACGAAGTTACCATTGAAAATGTCTACCAACTTCTTGAGGATGAGATTCTTAATGACAACGAAATCTTAGAAAAGGCAACTAACAATGACATCAAATCCCAACAAGAAAGTGATGAAGACTGCGATGACGTGTGTGGTGGTACGCAATCGCTTACAGCAACTTTAGTTCATAAAGACCTCAATTTGGCAAATGAACTTGAAAATCATTTTATGATGCACGATCCGGAACATGACAGCGCAACTTAAGAGAAACCATGAAAAAAAGAAATAATAAATAAATTCAAAAATAAATAAGCAGAAAGACTCAAAGAAAGATGAGCGATTGTTTTCAATCTAAAGTTTTTCAGTTTTACTGAATTTAATTGGTTCATTTTATGTTATTGTATCTCTTTATTTGACTGAATATCTTATACTTTTATTTATGCTTTTAATATTTATGCTTATCTTGCCTTTGTTTCAAAAAACTAAGAATAAGATTGAAAAATAGTTGAAAACATATAATTTTTTTCCAATGGGACACGGTTTTTTTTGGTACAAGTGAACCATGTAAACCGAGGTTTAGGTGTATTTTAATAGCGCCCATTATACGAAAGCACCCATTGATATTGCTGCGATTGGTCGTCAACATCCATAACTTTGCGTACTTTTGAAGCGTAATGAAAATGTTGCAAATGGGAATAGGATATATTTTGTCTCCTGTTGGCCACTGAACAATTGGTAAGTTATAACAGACACGTCCACAATCCTTTTTACACAATAATTTAGTTTGCTTTAATTAAATTTAAATGCCATTTCTCAAAATGTTAATAATGAAGTCAGTTCCACAAACGTCATAAAAATTGGTTACCTTTTAATATTTTAATATCAGCTTTTTAATCCGTTAGCTCAAAAATATTATTCCACTGCACAAAAACTCGCACACATCTTACAATTCCGATATTTAATAGTATTTTGCCTCAGTTTCTTAAACAGCATCGATGAAAATTTGGCAAATAATGCCTACCCACTCAGAATGGGCTTTACACATTCGTATCTTTTCAAGCAAACGTTTACACTGTTATTTAACCAGTCATTAATTCTAACACAGGTGATACAGTCCAACATAAATTAAATGCGGATGCCAGTCAACTCGCGATTCTAACAAATGATGGCGTGAAAACCAGTTAGACGGTCTCGACAAGAACACGGTTGCCTTATTAGTTCGCGACGCATCTTCGCTGTTTAATCATCGAAAGCGACGGCGGCCCACGAACTTTTTGCAATGGCGATACAAACCGAGCAAAATCCAACGGTAACGCCAACACAACATTCACGCACGAGGGCGACATTCGAAATGCTTACGCTGTAACGGTGAAAAACACGAACGAGTGAACCAAATGGCCAAATAAATAAACGAACAAACGACCGAACGACGGAGCAAGCGAGCAAGCGAGCAAGCGAACGAACGAACAAATGTGTACGACTGAACGAAAGCAAAGGCGCACGAAGTTGCAACTGGTACTTATTATGGCTCAGGGTGACGAATTATTAGAGGCCAGACGAACGGAATCACACACACACACCAACACCATAGCGATGAATCGTGAAGTAAAAGAAGGTGGGAGCAGGCAGCATCAACAAGAAGTTTGTCACAATGCGAGAAGAGAGAATTAAAATTCATTGTTGTGTTTTTCTTTGATTGTTGAACAGACACGTGTTGGTCGCCGAAACCTAAATTCTCAACAACAATCACAACAACAAAGCAGTGTAACTTGTACGGTTTTCTACAAATGAGTAAGTGTTGGTGTAAGGATGAGCAGCTACACCAATGAAGTTATATTAATCCTAAGAGAACGCGTAAAAAAGCTCTCTCACACTTTTTCCCTTGGATTATTCAGACTCGTTGGTGTTTCACAGCTAACGGTCTTTGATTCTCACAAGCTCTTATGCTCATTTAAGACAAAATTTCCAATATCCCAGTTTCATGTGCCTTTGTCCCAAAACGTAGCCAACAGCTGTTCGTAACTCCTTCCAACTGGGTTAAAAGTTGTCTGTGCGTGTGCCTTTTTGCTGCCGAATTTTGTTGGGGCCACTTTCACGGCCCCCACGCGGCGGTAGTTTGTCCCAAAGCATAGCTAACTATGACGCACAAACAGCGTGCCTTAGTAGTCTTTTTTGGAGGATTGTGTGTGTGTGCGCACTTTACATTCTCAGTCCACATCATTTTGTAGTGTCTTAGGTCGGAACCAAGCCAACGCGCATCGTGTTCAAGTCAGGGTGCGTGAGGCTCACGAGTTTTTAATTGTAACAAATGTTTAATCATAAAAACAAATCGCACGCAATTCGGAAATGCACAGTTAGATTTTCCATTTAGTTTCCCCGCTATTATTTTTATTGCCATCCTCTATTTTGCATTAGTTGAGCAGAAAGCCGAAAACAAAAGATATACTCTGTCAAAACATCAACAGCAAGTGCATGTGTTGTTACTGAGAGAAAAGTCGTTTAAGCGAAGTCCAACTGAAACGAAGATGGCCGTTGTAAAAACAATAACAACGAAGGCATGTGTTGATCTGATAGAACAATGTTTGACCAAAACCAACAGAAAGAAAAAGGACAAGCGTTGTTGTTATTTATATGCATATTGATTCATTCAGTTACATACTGAATATGTTTCACATCAAAAGCTCGTGAGTGCTAAGCATACTCACACATTTTCATTTATTTTTTTTTAAGTCAGCTGGAAGGCGATAAATTATCTTAATACGCCGAATTGGCCGTTGAATAAACGCATCTAATCTAAAGGCAATTGATTTGAGTTACACAGTATAACTTGTACTCAAAATGTTAAAAGAAAAATGAAATATTTATAACAAGAACAACTTTTTCCTTTTGTTTTAATAAGTCCAACTAATAAATTAGAAAAACGCCTTCGTTAACTTACCGGAAGTGCACTAAGTCTACCAATTGAAATAGAAACGGATAAAGAATCAATAGCGCAAGCTCTCAGGAGCAAAACACTCGACTAGACATTTTTATAAATTTTTTTTTTTGTACTAGTGAGTCTCTGATGGTCAATTTCATGGGCAAACACCCACTGCTGATAACTTCTATGGGGAACTGACAATGGCACACGGCAATTTACTTAAGTGAGTTCTCACTTTCCGCTCAGTTCCAAACAAGCCGAAACTATCAGAAGAGAGGGTCTATTCTGAAGTACTTGTTTTAGATGCAAGATTTTCATGCTGCTCTCCTGTATTCTTCTCGAACAGAAATACGCGTAAATTGTTCGCTGAATCCAATCGAAGCGAACTGCTTTGGCACTGCTTCTCGTACATTCTAGGGCCGCTACACACCTGTCTCCGAAAGGATCCTTCTAACTTTAGCATAAAAAAATCTTTTGAAAATCACACTTTTCATAGTTCGACACTTTTCAACTGCCTACCATTCTCAAAGCTATAAATATAGTCTATACGAGTAAGTATAGAGGACATTTACTAAGACGGGATATTAAAACATTGCGAGAGAAATCGGTAACAAAAAAGCCATAAAATATATAGATGGATATAAAATCATTTGCGAGTTTGTTAGAAATGCTTGTTCTTCAGATCTATCAGAGCTATAGAGCTAATATTTTTACCTTGGGTTCAGTTCGAAGTCTTCTGTTTTTTTTTTTTTTATTTGTACCAGGTAGATGGGCTAGGGGTCAGATTCACGTGTATATAAATAGCCCACTGATACGTACACAAAGTAGGCATGGCGTACTAAATACATTTTATAGAATATTATGAATTGTTTGAAGCTAACGGCAGTCTTATCTATTTTGTGATCCAACTTGTAAGTAACGTGCGCCCTCTTTAGTTACCACATTAAAATAGGTTGCTCTGTTATTCAGCAGTCCCTCACTCAGTAATAGATCAGATCACACAAATTTGTTTCCTATTAATATGTATTAAGAAACGCACAAACGCTTGAAGGTAAAACAATGTCTACTGGTAAAGCTAGTATTCTATAAGAATTTAACATCTTAAACAAGTGTTCTAGATAATGCAAGTTCAAAAAAGTGTCTGCGACTAAGTAAATGCATTTCTTGCTACTTTTCAATGTACTTAGAGAAAATAGACTTCGTCGAGCGCAAATGACTTTTTAACAAAAAACCAAATTGACCAAAGTTAATTTAACCATTGTAAACACGACAGGCAGCAAAACCCACTAAATGCACAATTGGGTTTAGAAGGGCGTGAGCCATGAGGATGACTGTGGGCTCCTGACTTGGTTGGCGGGGGTTGGAAAACATGCACTCAATTCGTTTGGAGCACTATTACAAAAATCAATTGATGCGCTGGCAAACGCTTCAATCAATTTTGCTCCTGCAAGCATTGAGTGCAAAATAAATCACAGCCCAGCTAAGCGAGCTGAGCACGAAAAGTATAAGAAAGCTTGGGTTGTTTGGTTGAATGCCGGAAAGACGCAGGGTAAGCAGTCAGGCAGCCAAGAACATCCTTTGGTGTTTATTTTATTTATGCAAAGCTGTGGCAAACAGCAAAAAACGCCTTCGTTGGCGCACCAAGAATACAAAATATAGATTGAAAAAAAAATTATATACGAAACTAAAAAAATATTGTGGTCACGGTTGAAGCGAATTGTTTATACTCTACAGATTATCCTCTGTCATCTGACATTTACCAAAGCCGAAATCTAAGCTTCATTTAGAGTACCTGAATCCCTCGCGATAAAAGTTTGGCTATGAAAAATCTTAGTTTAATTCAACAAGCTTAGCTACTTCAATCTAAGGTACAGGGCACAAAAACGAATTGAATTGAATGGCAAAAAGTGAACTCTCTTCACATTTGCAGAAATCCAATGAAAACAAATAGACATACACATCGACTTGAATAGAAATTGCAACAAAGCCCAATGTTATAGAATCCTTACTTCTTCCTTGGCCAACTTCTTATAGTAACATCAAACATCTCAAACATAATGAATTATTTATAGACGCATTCACGGGTAGCTGGTGCTGAAGCTGATGCTTCACTATTCATGTATTTGAGTAGCACCCACCAAGTAGACTTGGCTATAAGGGTTGCCAATGGTGCTGATCTGAACATTTGTATGCCAAGAAATGCAACGAAGAGTCGCATTTAGTTGCCTGCATGTTACTCAGCTTGTTCACTTGTATACATTGAGAAAATAAAATGTTTTCAGTACTAGTACACGTGGAGGGTACCACAACATCCTTACAAGTAATTCGCATCTATTTTCATTTATCGAACGGTATCCTTGGCAGTTGCAAGCGCCGCAAAGTATGCAATGCCATTCACGCAAGAGAAGTTAATTTAGCGAGAAGAGCGTTGTCGGGGGCAAAACGAAGGTGTTTTTAACGTGTGGAAATTGAAGACGATTTTGAAGGATATTCTTACGTACGAATACAATTAGAGACTCAGTGTGGGTATTGACTATTTCGTTACTCAGGCAAAAGCTGTTGATTGATTCAGTAAAATGGTTCTATGTTTTAAAACTATAATGGAGGCAAAGGAACTAATTGTAAAGCCATTTAAACAAGCAAATTTCTCCGCTTATCTGTCTCTCTGTTTTTCTATTTGTCTGTCTCTCTGTATGTGTCGAAGATAGTCCATAGTTTCTTAAGATAGATAACCAAAATGACGGAGTTGATCCAGTTTGTCTTGACTGACTTCAAATGGCTACAAAAAAACAATACACTCAATAGGACCAATATTTTGGCTAAATCTCATACATGTTCACAACTGTATTGATGCAGGCCGAGGCCAGATTTATCACGATAAGTCTCTGCAATGTCAAGTATTGTGAAATCTCTAGATTCATTGTTTCGGATTTCAGTTTTGGAAGCGGATATGTTGGCTTCCCCCAGTCATTCAAGTAATACTCCTCCATCTCCATCAAATGAAAGGTGTCCTGTACACAGAGAAAATATTTTTCCCACCAAAGCAAGGGTGGCTTGATTGCGATGATTCATAAGCCGGGAAAGTCGAATAATCTGTAAACCAGTAAGCTTACTTACCTCTTTCTCCCAAACATTCAACAGAACATTTTTGAGTAGATTAATGGCAGTAACTAGCATCTTGGTACCAATAGAAAAATTCCAAGCACACTAGGCCCGAAACCGATAATCTATAATATATATTCATAAATTAATTAATTAATCTATAATTCATAAATGTTTATATGATGCCGTCTTCCGTGATTTGCACCAATCATTCATCTATTTTCTATCACCATTTATTTCAAAGTGGCACGAAAAGTGCCGAAAGTATATTACACACTAGCAGCGACCCAGCGCATTGTACCTTCACGTGCGTCTCGCTCTTCGGATGTTTCACACCTCTGCGCTCTGTGTTCTGCTGCTTTCTCTTTGATCTTGGACTTTGTTATTGGACTTTTTGGGTGGCATTTCACATTCTACACTTTATAATTTTTTTTTATTCCAATATTCGAATTTTCAGTAACCATCCAAAGACTGTAATAGAGATTCACTGAAAACTTAATCAAAATCAGTGCAGCGCTTTCGACGTCCACAACGGACAAGCATACAAAGAAACATACAAACAAACAAATATACTATATATATATATATATATGCAGATAGATAGAGTACATATATAAAATTATTGTTACGTAATTAACAACTTTGTATATAGCTAAAGTTTTTTATATCCTTACATTCAGCCTTACACAGTGAGTAAAAAGGAAACAAAATAACTTTTCAAGATGAAGGTCTATCCGAAATATTGGGTTGTGTAATATTTAATTTCCTAAAGTGAAAGCAAATATGGAGAATACTGAAGAAGTTCTTACTTAATGTAAGGTCTGGCGTTATCGTATAGTGGGAAAGAGTCGATCTGTTATCTAATTTCGACTGTTTTTGCTTAAGATTATGGATATGGTCCAGTTGGCTGCAATGCACTTCTTTTGCTTTTGATTTTCATTGAGCTCATGTAAAACGTACTTATCCAACTTTTCAACCTTACCGAAACTTAAGCGACAAATTCTGCGCAATGTGAGATGGGTCAGCCTCAACGGTTCGAGCGCGACCGACTGCACGTTCCCAACAAAAAAAGTTGTAACTTATGTAGATTTGACAATAATACAAGCTGCAAATTTCATATTACACGACTCAATACATATTACTCCATTTTTATATCGGAGAGTTATGAAAACGTTCTTACTCAAGAAAGTATAATAACCGACTGACTACTTAAATATCATTAATTGATTGATCATTAAAGACATTTACGAAAATTCTGTTAAAGAAACTCGGAGTAACAGAAGAAACAAATCAGTATGGTGTACCAACCTAGGAGACATACGTATAGAAACAACTGATGTTGGTATGTTACAATTAATATCACTTGCCCTCATTTTTGCATACCTTTTCGCTTTCTTACTTTCTTATTATTTAATGCTAAGGACAAAAAGGAGCTCAAAGAAATCTAAGCTAATGAGCTTAATGTTAGTTAATGAAAAAATGTATTTATACATATAAAATCGTTTGTGCATTTGTTAGAAACGTGTCCACTCCTCAGCCAAAAGGGCAGTTGAGCTCAAAATTTTACCATGAGATCTGTTCGAGCTCCACTCGGTTTTTTTTTTGCACCAGGTAGGTGACCCTGGGTCGAGTTATTTCGATAATTCAGGTGTACGTACACATAAAAAGCTCACTGATGCATACACAGAGTAGGTACAGAGTTCTCGTTAATATTTTATAGATTCTTTTGAATTGTTTCAAAGTAAAGGCAGTCTGTTCTGTATTGTGGTTTATAAAAACTTTAAAAATAAAATAAATGTATAACCCCGGCAATGCAGCAACATCAAGCAAGCAATATAAAAGTCTCAATTCGAATTTATTCACCCCGAAAATTCTGTGACAATGTGAGACGAGACAAAAATACAGCACAGTAGTTCACAAAATCAAAACAATAAAAATCACAAAGCAAACACATAGAAGTACACTTGTATCCATCTCGTCCACTGAAATGCAAATCGAATGCGCTACTTCTCACACACACACATAAATGCAAAATGAAAGCCTCTGACATGTTAGCCCATCCGTCGAATATCGGTCAACAATACTGTCAACCTCACCAATGCTGGCGCAACGCGCTTTGTAATATAATCACAGGTTACTAGGCTCCAAAACTGCTTCTCTTAGCAGGTTGCCAAAAATTGCTTGTACATTCGTTAATGTTCTCAAATTTGTTGTTAACATAAAATATAACCCCCCTTTATGCAAAGCTCTCTTGTACCCGTAATTGACAAAACAAAATTTTGTGTGGACACATTTACCATTATGCATGGCAGTGTAATCGAATAAACGGATTCATCTCCAGACATGGAGAATACCAGGCAGTAATGCGCCTAACCAAATTGACCATGTGCTTATAGATAGGAGGCATATCACATCAGTTTTAGAGGTGATTGTTGCTATCGAAAGTAAATGACTGTAAAAGTTATAAGAAACTAAAATTTAATGTAGAAGGCATAAATAAAGCAAACTATGAAAAATACCAAGAAAAGAGGAAAGAAGCTAAGAAACTTATAAGAAACTATGATGTTTACGAACCAACAAGTTGCGCAAATTGAGAAGGATTTTTCTGAAAATAATTATAACGCCATGTATCAGAATATAAAGAAGCAACCCAAAGCCTTCCAACCAAGAACCTATATATGTAAGGGCAAAGATGATTAGATTAGTGATAGAAGGCAAATAATAGACAGATGGAAAGAGCACTTCTCTAAGCTACTGAACAGATACACGGATGAATATATAGATGACGAGAAACACCAAATATATACAACTGAAACCTATGTCGAAGAACCAACCTTGGAAGAGGTGAGAGCAGCTATAGCAAAACTAAAACATGGTAAAAGCAGCGGCGAAGATGGAATAACTGTGGAATTACCAAAATATGATGGACAAGCTCTGAACAATGAAATGCATACACTAATTACAAGTATATGGCGTACAAATAAAATACCTAATGAATGGTTAAATAGCGTAATAGTACCTATAGACAAAAAAGATCATAAAGCTGATTGCCAAAACTATAGAGGTATATCCCTACACAATACTGGCTATAAGGTATAGAGTAGGGATATTTATACTAAAGAATAAATGTTTACGCCGAAGAAATAATGGATGAGTACCAATGTGGTTTCAGAAGCGACAGATCAGCTGTCGACCAAGGTTTTGTGGTGAACCAAATATTTGAGAAGTTTTATGACCACAATATAGACCTTTTCTGCCTTCTTGTGGACTTTAAGCAGGCTTTCGATAGTATAGATAGAAAACAAATAAAATTCTGTCTGCAAATTCTTGGTATTCCATTGAAACTGATAGAACTAGTTGTCTGCACTTCAGAAAACACGACCAGTAAAGTACTAGTTCAAGGTGAAGTATGTGAGTCTTTCAGAGTATTGTCCGGAGTGAAAAAAGGAGATGCTCTGTCTGCTCTAATATTTAATCTAATGCCTCATACAGTTATTAGGGAGATAAATTCAGATCAAAACATTTTCAACAGAGATTTCCAAATATGCGCTTATGCAGATGATGTGCTCATAATGGCCAAACGAGATAATCGGTGATTATGTTTTTGAGAACGTATCTGAATTCAAATACTTGGGCTTCACGTTATCGGAAAATAAAGACTCAACAATTGCTATCGGCGAGAGAATAAAGTCTGCAAACAGGGCGTTCTACGCGAACATTAAGTTGTTTCGCTCAAAAATTCTATCAAGAGCACAGAAAATGAAAATGTATAAAACACTATGGACATTAAAAACAAATGAAACCAATCAATTATTGACTTTGGAAAGAAACGTGTTAAGGAAAATATAAGGCCCAGTGCGTGTAGAATTCGGAACGTACCGATTTCCGATGCAACAATGAACTCGAAAACATTATCGACCAAAATGTTGTACGTTTCATAAAGGCAAATCGTATTAGGCGGATTGGTCACGTGATGAGGATGCCAGCAGAAAGAATGCCAAAAAAGGCATTTATAGTGCACCCAATTGGAGGAAGAAAACGTGGGCGCCCAAGAAAAAGATGGATAGACGACGTCGAAGTAGACCTTAACAAGCTGAGTGTTGGCGACTGGAGAGCTCTGACTAGAGTAGGGCGCAATGCAGGAAAATTGTTGATGAAGCTATGGTTCACACCGGACTGTGAAAGCTAAGAAGCGTAATTAAATGTTTGAGCGCCAAGAGACAAGCTGAAGTGACGTCTTTATGCAGTTGGTGCTTCCTCTTCTCACAAGAGAAACTATATCGGCCGAATATCAGCTAGATAACCATATTAACAAGTTTTCATAGTACCCTTAGCCTTAGCCATAGTAGCCTTAGCCTAGTACCCATATTCGCTTGATAGTTCACAATGTGCTTTTGAAGGAGAATCAATAAAAACTTCAACTTCCTCAAACTAAGATTGTCTAATCAATCCAAGTAAAGTTATTATAGAAATACTATCAATTATTCAACGACGAAACTACAAAAGACATCAATCATTTTGAACAAAATATTACCTACAGCACTGCTACTGCGCTAATGGCACACATGAAGGAAGAAGTGTAAAACCCGCAATTTTCAGTTACTTCAATGTAGTCAGCGTTTGCGATTTTCTCAAAACTCCCAATAGACTCCTCCACTGCCACTCCTTAATGGCTCCACTGCCCGAGTATTTTTTTTTTTTGGACGAAATGAACTCATTACAGGAAATACTGCAAGAGGTGCCTGCACCACATGGGAACAGTGATGGGTGGGTGATGCTGGGGTCGTCCAACTTTCTTACCGTGGCTGAAGTACAATATAGTTGACATTGTTCTCATCGTGCTGAATCAGCACGTGGCAAGAACAACTACTTATAGTGTTCATGTGGTATGTGGTATTATATATTTTTACATCCAGTACTATCAGGCGAAGTGCAATGTTAAAATGACACACAGTACCAACGATGACTCCACGCGTTGAGCACCAAGTCACATACAGCGAGGTAACGTTGACAGCTGCGCTTCTCATTGTCGTTGCCGTCAGTTGTGTTCGTGTGTGTCAGCACCGAAAGCTCAGCTGGCGCGCGTCAAGCGATTCACTCGTGGCAATTCAGCTCGATGCCCATCTACAGTTGCTGTCGGACAAGTAGCACTGCAGAACTCACATCAGTTCTTTTCTATTTCCATTATAAACCTGGTTGTTTTTAAACTGAATTGTCAACATTTTTACAGTAACTATTTTTTTAAAAGGACGCAGAGAGACTATGCATAATGTTTGTTAGAAAAACGCCGTTGTTGGAAACTCCGCGTTGTGACCCCGTGGGAAAAATTTGGTAACATTGTGTGCAAAAATGAGAGTACGATTGTCTAATAAGAATAAGGCTTGTTACATAATATTTCAACGAAGGCTGGCCACAGCTGTATTCGTATAACTCCCTTGGCTGTATTTTATAAAAGCGTTAGCTACACGGAATGATAGACTTCTTTTACACGATTGGATAGAAAATTTCAGAATACGTACAACCTAATTGCTCCTACTCATATTATTCCAACCCGTTCAGGTCGCAAGCCTGGGTGATCCTTTGTTTCGCGAACTATGAGCAATAGATGCTAGGTAAAAAGGTTTTATTCCGTGGTTAAATTGTCCATCTAAAACAAATCGTTATGTCACTAACATACCTACATTTCTCTGCCAGTGTTTATTTTGTATTTGAGTAAACTCGTTGAGGGCCCAAGAATCACATTACTAACGTAATTCTATTGCATCCAAATTCACCAGATCAGTCGTCACTTGTTACCGAAACAAGCATATATGGACCGTATGGCTCGCTGGTTTTGTGCTTTCCAAAAATTCGATCGACGCGGCACTTGGGTTGTCGTGATGCGACTTGTGCGAGTACTCGGGTAGTCAGTCTGTCTAAATTGATGTGCCTTGTTTCTCGTAGAATATAAGGCACATTTCAAATGTGTAACAAACTTTCCAGCTACAAAATTCATCAATCGCTCGGTACTATTATTTTGATCGCAACTGTATGACTTTGTTTTTTTCTGTTTATGTTTGTGTGCTTGCACGTGTATCCAAGCCGGTGGCCGACTGAGCGCACTTGTGTCCAACAACGTTTCCGGTTTCCTTTATTTTGTTTGCTCACTCCTTTCTCAAAGCTTTTCTCGCTTCCGATTTATTTGTTGCTTTTTTTTTGGTTCCTTTTTTTTGTGATTTTTGCTCTTGTGCCGTGCCAGCCAACACTTTCATGTCCACATCCGCTTCTTTTTGCACGCTCGCTGAGCTCAGCTGCGGTCAACATGCCGCCTGATGTATTACATCACATTTGCACTTTTGTGTGTGCATATGTGTGCGTATCGTGGAGAAGACCAAGTGGGCAACAAATCAAGAAAGTGAAGCAAACTCTGAAATTGCATTTCGTTGTTTCGCAACATTTTCATTCTAAAGTCTATTTTAGCAATTCAGATTTTTAAGCATCTATAGCAACAGCGCTTTATTATGTGAATGCCTTCTTTGAATGACTCAAATCAAGCCGAACAATCTGAACACAAAGGCGCGTGATGTTTTCTTCGAACTGAGTCAGTCTAACCAAGAATGGAAATCGCACCTTCAAAGTTTGCTCGATCCCTTTTTTTTTTTTTGTTTGACGCGCCAAAATTCAAACGGCAAAAGTTTTTGACAACATTATTTGCATGTAGTTGTAGCAGTTTGTATCTGTGTTCGCGCGTATGCCACGTGTTGATAAATTCTCAACGATGAACACATGAACGCGTTTGCATTCATAATTTATGTTCATATTCAGTCGAGATCAAAGAAACAACAGGGAAGACTGTGCTCCCAAAAAATTAAAAATTAAACAAAAAGTAAAACTATAAATGAGACGGCGTGAGAGGAGAAGTGGCAAAGTTGGTGAAAAGTTCAAAATTTTCTATTTAATTTTGTTGTTGCGCTTTTTTCGTTAGACAAACGAAACGCGCTGGCAAAACTTGAAGCAAATGAAGAAATTGTTCAGTGTGAGTGTGATTGTGTGTGTGAAGTGTAAAGAAAAAAAAGAATCAGCCAATTTCTTAAAATGGCGGAAAATGTTTTCTAAGTAGAGCACCGAATCCAAATTACATGCTCACGAAGCCGGTGTGTGCGACCAACAATGAGTTGTGGAACGAGCACATTTGCGCGGAAGTGGATAAAAGTTGTGCAACTCAATTGCCATCATGTTTCACGAAGACGCTTATTAAATTTGAATTAATGTGAGATAAGTCTGGTTTGTCAAGTTTCGCCTATTTTACGAATTCGTTAAAGTAGCTAATGTTTAACTGGCGATACCCAACAGTGAATGTCACTGGAATTAGGCACAAGCAATTTTTTATAAGGATAAGGCATATGAATTTAAACGAATCAGGTTACTTGTAATTCGCTGTGCCTATGTATATTTCTAGCAGATATTTATAACATTTCTTTTAAATTTTTTTTTTTTTTTATTTATTTATATATTTTTGTTTTGCGAAATAATTTTTGCATTAAGAACGCAAAAAAGTTGAATGAATAAAACAATATTGTGTCAGTGAACAATAATATTGTCATTGTGCGACACAGTCCTCAAGATAATTGCTATCCAATCATTTATATCGAATTATTCATTGAAGTGTTTAATAAACAGCCCGAATTTCTGTCATTATTATCCTAAACATTTGTTATGAAAAAAATATAACGGAATTGTTATAATTTCTTACTTAGTCAGAGCCCTTTAAATTGGTTACCAGATTTTTTTCAATCAAAATTTTTGCTTTGCTCATTGAGTCGTTGAGACGGCTATAGTGATCTAAATGAATGTCATGATTTTTCCTTACTCATCTTAGCAGAACTACGGTCCTACCACACAATCCTGTTTTGATATTTTAATGCCAACTATCAGATAAGTGTTCGCAGAGCTACGAGGATTTATATATTTTATTTGAAAAACTGATATTCAAGTTCCTAAGTTCTTTAACCCAAACAAACATTGTGACCACATTCGCATCCCCTCGTTGGTTCCACCCCTTGAATGAGTTAGATTTTCAAGCTGTAAGCGGAAATGTTGTATGATTTACATCTCTCAGCTTAGTCGAACTAGCAAATTCTGATAACCATACACACCTTGTACATTCGGTCAAACAAGTCTTCCTGATTTCATCTCTTGAAATACTTTTTGACGATGTTTCAAATTTACTTGAAATGCAAGACCTCTATGATGAACTAAATATTGTCCAGGAGCGCAAATCTCCAAGTTCTCTTTTTATTTTAATTGTTCATACTTTTTATAACATATATTCTTAGGTTTTCTTCGTTGCAGGGCTATACCTTTTCATATAAAATTTTCCGACATTGTCACTCCTATCCTATCTTACATTTTATTCCTTACCTTATTTGAAATGATTATGTAAATCCCCATCACGGTTTAAATATCAATTGATTTAAACTTACTATTGTGCATGTGATTTTTAAAATATGATTAAATATTCTGTATATCGTCTGACGGTGGGGACCAATTCAAAAAAATTCCTGAAAGTAGTACACACTCATACTATTTTATACCTACTTGAAGTGCCCTTCAATATAACCCAGAAGCTGGTTAATGCATCAGGATGTTTGTATAACTAATTTATAGTTCTTATTGGAATATGACTATGATAAGAAATATTTAAGTTTGCTAAAATGGAACTTAGCTCAGTGTTTTAAACCTTGTTCAAAGTGGTGGACATTGAATATAATTACACTTACAGTTTGCATTGCCTATATTAAATGCCGTTAGGTTCCAAGCAAAGAGAATATTTTCATCACGCTTTCATGAAAATATTAAATTTGCTGACTACCCTCCTTTATTTTCAACGAACTCCGAACTCTTGAAGCAACGACTTTTTAAATTGTATATTCACTCCGAGTTTAAAAAGTATAATTATTCCAATATGAGCATTCACATAGTCTCAGTTCCAGATTATAAGGTAAATCGATTAGTTGTGTAGCTAGCGATTAGTTATCTTATGAGACGTAGTACCTTCGTGCTCTACATAAAATGTAGCAAAACTCAGTCTGAGCAATGTAACAGCCTTTGAGTTTCTCTCAATCAGATACAAAGTCTGAGCCAAAAATTTGCTCCATCGCCAATTCAAAGTGTAATATTTGTACAGAAAAAGGTCACCCCGAAGGTTGTTATAACACACAATGGCATTGCTTAGCTCTGAATTCCAATACTGATTACTGTTACTGATATGCAACGTAAGTTCACATACTTCCATAACTCTAGATAGAAAAGCTACGTCTGCCAGACATAATAATAATAGTAAGCGTGACGTGGTGGTAGAGACGTGATCTCAGCCATCCAGTGAAGCACGCGTTACCAGGCCTTGGCCTATTAACGGTTGGGGGGTCCGGGGATCCACAACCAGTTGGGGGATATTCCTGTCGAAGGAAGCGGGCACTGCGACCACAGTAGATCTTTTGTACCCTATACCCTGGTTAAGATGTAACGAAGAGTTCCTAATCAGAACAGATGACACAGAGTCTTATTCGAGGAAGTCTAGACGAAGTTTGGCAAACGCCGGACACTCACAAAGGAGGTGAAAACTAGTTTCTGCGTCTTCTAAGCAGAGCCTACACTCTGAGGAGTATGGCAAACCTAGTTTGTGCAGATTATAATTTAGGCGGTGGTGACCGGTAAGTAGTCCGCAAGCAATCTTAGGTCCGATCTACTTAGGACTAAGTTTGGAAGGGTGACTCCGGAGGAGATGAGCAGTTATACTTGATGAAGGACCTCTCTGCATGCGGAAAGGTCTAGGTTGACAACTCTGAACCATTCCTCGATGAATGACTTGGCCGTTGCCCAGCTAATACCGATATAGGGTTCAGGGCCAATGAATCTGGAGGAGGACCCAGCCCTCGCCAATTTTTCAGCAGCTTCATTACCCTCGACACCTTGGTGACCAGGTACCCAGCCCAACGTGACCCTATTGTGTCGCGACAGTAGCTAGAGGGAATCAAAACATTCCCTTCCACTCCTGGATGAAAATTTCCAGGATGTAAGAGCCTTGATCGCCGCTTGACTATCTGAAAAGAGAGACATATTTTGTTCTTTGGTCCCTTTGCGCACACATATGTCTATGGCGTGGATCTCCGTTTGGAATACAGTGGGCTATTTGCCCATGGCAATGGAGATCCTTGTATTAAACATAAAACATAAATAATTAAATTTTAAAATAATCTTCGTTGAAATAATTCTTGTTGGTTTGCCCCACGTTAGACCATCAATGTGGGAATCTAGACATTCAGTCTCTAAAATAATACACGTTTCCACCGCTCCGGTCCGAAAATCCCGGCTCCGGTACCCGCTTCCATTCTAGAACCATCAGTGAACCATGTGTTGCCATTAGGGCTAGGGTCCGGGTTACCGTCGTCCCAGTCAGCTCTGTTTGGGAGGAGAGCCGTGCAGCGCCGGCTGAAGCGCAATTCCGTGGTGATATGGTCTGTTCTGCTGCAGACTGAGATCCCAGGGATTACGCTAAGTATTTCCGAGTGACCAGTGCTTTTGAAAGGCAAACCAGATTTTATTTGAATGTTCAGAGCACTAGTTGCGGCTGACCTTCTAACAAAAATATGTAGGGGAGTGAGTCTAATGATCGTCTCCATGGCAGACGGTGGGCAAGTTCGCATGGCCCCGGCCATAGTGAGGAACGCAAGCCGTTGGAGCTTGTCGCATTTCTGCATGGCTGTTGCCTGAAGCATCTTAGGCTACCACACGAGAGCCACATAGGTGGCGACGGATATGACTACCATGGTGTATAACCAGTAGATCAGTTTTGGAGCCCACATGGCTCTGGTGGCTTTGTTGAGTACTGTTTTTGTGATGAGTATTCCAGTTCAGACGTCTATCCAGAGTAACCCGCAGATATTTGACCTCACTGGAAAGTTCAATTGCAGTACCGTTTAACTAAACTGGACCAATGTCCAGTTTGTACCTCTTTGAAAAGGGTATCAATACAACCTTCTGCGGGTTAATGCTGAGACCGTCTCTGTTGAACCAGTTGATGACATTTTGGAAGGCACAGTACATTACGTCCTAGATAGTGCATTAGAATCTACCCGACACAATAATGGCTAGTGAGCTCATCTAAGCCAAAAGATCGTCAATGACGAGGACCAGAGTAGCGAGGACAGAACTCCGCCTTGTGGACAACCCTAATTGCTCTTATGCAAACGGTGGTATTGCCCAACGAGGACGATATGCATTTTCTATTTTATGTTCTCTTTTTTGTTGGTCAACAGAGAGTCTTCGAGTACTCAGTTTTCTTAGTTGGTAACTGCAGCTGGTCGGTGGTTATTGTTTTTGCACAGTAAGTTAGTATTTTCTGAGATATTAGCATATCGTACGTCTGGGAGACGTATCTTTTGTGTAACATTTAGAACTTTTTTTCGTTATATTTTCCTTTCAGTTATAAATTTTAAATCAATACCTAAAATGATATAGACAATTCAAACAAAAATTTAGATTACAAGTTTAGAAAGTAAGTTATGCATTAATTCAATTAAGCTAATAATGTAGAGGTGGAAATTTCAGAGTTTAGAAAATCACGGCGAAGCAAAGTCTCAACGAAAACAATAATGACAGAACTGATAGAAAAACTTCTAAGATAAAATGAAGAAAGTTTACACTTTAGCCTAGCTCTCTAATACTTTGAAAGTGTAGTGGAAGAAGCAGAAGATGAAACTGAAGCAGTGACTGGTAAGGTTCCTGCAAAAGCCTGGTTTTTTTCCTAGGAATAAACTCATGGACCACCATATGTGCAGGCCAGAAATTAGCGCCACAAATGACAGAAAATACTTCCATACCAACTGAAAGCTTGAAAGAAGAGCCTTCTCTAGGGCTAGAAAAATTAAACTCATGAATATATGAATATTCGAAGGGTTGCATGCTTTTGATGATATATAGCGTGCAACGTCGTCACAGGTTGTCTCCTTATCTAACCTGGAAATAAAAACATGTTTGCGAGGATCCAGCACCTTCAAAATACATGGCACTGGAGTAGAGGCAGAATTGGACTGTGAAGAACTCTTAGGGGGAGACAAAGTACGGGAGGAGTTAGAGACTTTAGTAGAAGATGAAGCAGAAGTTACAGTAGTAGGACAGGGAGTAGACCAAGATGAACAATTAGTGGAGGGAAAGTTGAAAGCGACAGATGAAGTGGTAGTAGAGGGGATATTGGTAGAAGAAGCTACTGGAATTGGAGCGGGATGGGATGATTGGTTAGATATTGAAGAGAGTACAGAAAAATAAGTGGGTAAAGGTTGGGAAGAAGGGGAACAAGTTGGAGAAGTTGAAGCTGAAGTCACAGTAGTAAGACATGGAATAGAGGAAGTCGAACAAGTAGTGGAGGGAAAGTTAAAGGCGATAGATGAAGAAGTAGTAGATGGGATAGTGGTTGACGGAGCTACTGGAATTTGAGCGGGATGGGACGATGGGTTGGATATGGAAGAAAGTACAGAAGAGTGACTGGGTAAAGGTTGGGAAGAAGAAGAACAAGTTGGAGAAGTTGAAGCTGAAGTCACAGAAGTAGGACAAGGAATCGAGGGAGACGAACAAGTAGTGGATGGAAAGTTCAAAGCGACAGATGAAGAAATAGTAGAGGGCATAATGGTTGAGGGAGCTAAAGAACTTGGAGTAGGATGGGGCGGTTGGGTAGAAGTAGAATAAAGTACATAAGAGTAAGTGGGTAAAAGTTGGGAAGAAGTAGAACAAGTTGGAGGGGATTTTGAAGAAGGGGGTTGAGGAGACGAAAAAGAAATAAGTGGCGCTGTGGTAGGCGCAAGATTCTGAGGGGATAATGGCGGCAGTTGTACTGCATTAGCCGTTGAAGTCAAGTCGAAAGAGTACTCCAAAAACATTTTTGACCCAGTATCAAACTCTGAGGCTAGCTCAGTGAATAGTTTTTTAAGTTTTTGGTATTTAATTCGCATACGGTGGTACATCAATGAAAAGTCCCCCTGGCGATTGAAGCAGGTGGGGCACGACCACCTGATGCCACCACGTGCAAGTTTAGCAGTACCGTAAAGTCGGTCATAGTCGCGACCAGTCAACCCAGCGCACTTAAGGTGGGCGATGTTATCGCACATCCAACAAGAGACACCTCTAAGCTTATCACTATTAAAGTTGTCCTTGTTGGTGCAATCCCGAATACAGCAACTCATTTTGCGCGAAGTATAGATAGATAGATTAAATAAAATAAAAGCAAAATAAAATAAATAAGATAGGAAAAAAAAGGAATAAATAAAATAAAAATAAGTGAAAAAGAAGTAAAAAAAAAATAATAATAATAATAAAAAAAAAATTTTAAAAAAATAAAATAAAAATAAAAAAATTTTTTTTGGCATAAATTTATAAAACCTTAAAAATTTATGAATATATCAAATAGACAATAAGTAACCAAAAATAAAATAAATAAATAAAATAATAACAATAAAATAAACTTAAGAGTGAAAATTTTTTTACAATTTATTTTCAAAATTTGTTTGTTATAATCAACACACTGCAAAAACAGCACAACGACTTAAGCCCTAATATTGACGCTCTCAGCTAGACAGAGATAGAATTGCAAAGAGAAAAGTAAGGTGAATAATAATATTTTCCCAGAGAAAAAAGAGGAAATACAGTTATTTAAAAATAAAAACTACTGTATAGAGAGCAAGAAGGAAACAGAAAAAGACTAAAATAGCAAAAAACTATTTTAAAGGGAGAGCAAAGCAGGACAAAAAAGAGATTGAACTCAATACACAGGAAAGGCAAATTTAATCGTTGTACTTGCCAAAAATAATTAAACATTGATAAGTACAAAATTTATACGGGTGAAATGAGCCATACACCACAAATAAATTCACTTATAAATTCACTTAACACCGGAAAGAAAATAAATATTAGTAACGATAAACGACAATAGACAAATTAATTGCCAAATGCTAATCAAAATCAAAATGCGGAGCAGATTCAAAACACGTCTGTTAAGCACAAGCAACCAACTCTCCCTACCAATTACCCCGCTGCATAGAACACTGCGCACCAACATTGAAAATGAAACTCGAGATAATAATTGTGAATCAATCTGTGATTAACCCGTATCAAAAAAAAAAAAGATGTTGTGGGTTTTGCCCTTTTCGCATTCGAAGAATGTCAAAAATGGTATGCGGTAAATGTGATACCGCTCTATGTGATCAACCCAAAAATTTAATTTGTAATTCTTGTATAAAATGTTTCAAAAACTAAGTTTTTCGTTTTTATTTATAATTTTGTATATATATTGACATAAATAAAGTAAAAACAAAAAAAAGTTTTAAAATTTTTGTACTGAATTTGCCTTTTATCTAATTTTCGTTTAATTATAAATGATGCTAATTGCGCCGGTAAGGAAATGACATAGAAGGCTGATTCCTTCTTAGTGGGAGATCATGCGGGTGTAGCCTCTTCAGTCTACTCCTTGTTGAGATATGGGTGAGGGAAGACGCCAGCGGATTTGGGTGCGATAAAAGTCTGTAGTGATAGCGGCAGCTGTGAGAATTAATCACCTCCATAACAGTTGGCATGGAGAGATCCCTGTGCAGCGTGGTATTGCGGACGTACCAAGGAGCGAACGTAAATCTTCTGAGAGCCTTGCTCTGACACGCATGCACTCTTCTGATGTTGTAGGCAGCAGTAGTGCCCCAAAATTGTTTGGAGTAACGCCAAGCAGGTGCCACTACTTGCAGATAGATGAGCCTTTTATTAGTTAAAGATAACTTTTTCGAAGGACGGAGGAGCCACTCCAGTTTCTTAAGCTTTTGGTAGCAGCCTTCTGTAACTAGGTAAGACGCTTATCCACAATCAGACCGAGATACCTGATTTGCTCCATTTGCGAAAAAATTCTTGTGTTGTAAGTCACAACCGGACAGACGCCTTGCCTTAATGTGAAGTGGCAGTGAGCTGATTTCTCAGAGTTTATGGCTATATTCCAGCGCCTGGCCCATGAGTGGAATCTAATTTAAGTTTAATTTTGAAGTTGTTATTTTTTGGTTTAGAATTCAATAAATAAACGATCTCAATTTATTCCAACTTAATATTTTCCTCAAAGACGACGTCCTTAAAAGCATATAAGTCGTCCATTAGACGTACGGTTATCTTTTCCAGTTAAAAAATAACGTTATCATTCTAGGAATAGTAAAGAGGGTCTCATTTGTACTATTAACTTAAAAATTGTACAATGGAACCTATAGCTTACCAAGTCAATAGTCGAACAGCCTGATCGATAACATCGTCTTTTAGTATATAGTAGTAAGTCGCTAGAGTAACTAAAAACAAAAATCATCCAATAAATTTGATAATCCCATCTGTCAGGTAAATATAAATAAAATTCCTCATCAATAAGTAGTACGATTATTACTAACTGGCATCTTACCCAAAGAATACTCCTATTAGTGATTTAATTCATTCATAATCTATATTCACTTTATCCTTAAAAAAGACTATAAAAAACTGCATTAGCACCCTTCGGACAGCGCTCATTTGGCGTCACCACCTTTTATGCAAATCGCAACTTAACTGAGTATTATTCATGGTAAAGACGGGTGGTATAAATTCTAGACGTAAATCCTTTGGCGACTTTGCTTTCATTTATTGAATTTTCCCTTCTTTTTCGCCAATGTAATAATTTCTCATAAAGGCAAAAAAGTAAAGCCGGAAAAAGCGAATAAGAAACCTGAATTGAATTGAATAAAATGAAAAAGGAAAGCTGCTGTCATGAGTTGGAGAAGGAGAACTTACAAAGGACCAAGACTAGGAGTAGGAAATCGCTTGTGGATAAAGCGAAGGCCATGCGAAGTTAAGAGTATCGTAAATTTTGTGCGCTGCCAATTGAATTCTGCGACTGTCACCAGATAAAAATTGTCTATCAGAGCATAAACTTTCAACTAAGTAGATATATCACACACACATACACATTTACAAGCATACCATATACGAATAAATACAAGTGTGTGCGTGCGTTGGTGCCTCTCTATTTAGTAAATTTTTTATTTTAACCCAAAAATGAGTCTCATTTTGTATGTTAAATATTTCTATCTCCTCTTCAGCTTGAGTATGCTTTGCTGACATCTTGTAGAACTCTGTTCTTCTGCTTCTTCTTTTTTTTTTTTTTAATTTTCATCGCCCTGAATTTGGCGGCCTTACAATGAAATTCAAAGTTTTTTGCGTCACATTTTGTGCTTGTCTCCTTTTGTTGACTCGTTGGTAGCGTCTGCCTTTCGTAACTTTTTCAGAAAGCGCAGCGAGTTGACAATTTCTTTGCAAATTAAATTATGTTGATATATTTGCAATGCACCAAATCGGCGAAAAAAGCAAAAGGCGGTATAAAGGCAAACAAAAAAAAAAGAAAGAAGAGAAAAAAAATCGAAACGAAAAATACGCCAAATCAAATTTGTCGTAAAGGAAAGTGAAAAGCAAAGAATCCTCTTTGAAGGACATCGCAATGGATTTCCTTTTGCACAATTTTCAGTTCACTTTCATTGCGTTGCTGCTGGCTTTGTAAACTTTCGAGTGGGTTTCGGAGAAATGAAAATCGTTAAATTTTGTGACCTTTTGTGTCTTAAACTTAAATCAAGGAATATTGGTTTTTAGTACTGTGACGAAAATGTGTATCTTTTTAAACCAAAGAAGGTTTACATATAATCACCCACTTCTTAAGTTCTGAGAACTCTTGTTGTATCAAGTAAATCTTTAATGAAGCACCTTACATTGGTTATATAGGCTTGTATTCATGTGTGCCAAGATTGTACCTAAAATTCCCACGTTGGAACAACAAGAAATTTACCAAAATCCTTATACTGACACTTGAAATGCCTTGAGCTGATGTCAGAGTAAAACTTGTATTTCGCGCTGAGATTGAAGCGACATGTCTTTGCTTAGCCTATGGCATGGGTATTCGGCGCTGAATTATTAGCGATGAAGGAGGTTGACGTAAAAGAGAAACCAACTAAGCGAATACACAAGAAAGTCACCACAAATGGGTGAGACTTAGCGCGTGGTATCTACAGTCACGAAGCAATTGAACACACAAGAAGGTCGGCGTAAATGAGATACACTAACTAAGCGCGTTTTGATGATAAAACCATTTTTAACATTCAACACTTCAAAAATACGCATCAGTGAGAATATACGTGCAGAGGTTAGTCAGCGCGAAATACAAGATTCACTCTGACATCAGCCTTATTCGCTGGATCTTTTCCCGTGCGTATATATGAGTTACACGGTATAGCTGGCCGAATCAAGTTAAGAAAAGATTCAGCATAATAATCGATTAGGGAAAAACTTTCCTGGAATTATTATTAAATAAACGTTTTTTTTTTTGGAATTAATCTCAGGGTTGATTATGCTATACTTGTTATGAAAGGAAGCGAAATCAAGCAAGTTTCTAAAGCGAATATTAAGATATGTGGAAAAACATTAGGATAACAGAGTCGCGGTGAAAGGACCATCCATACGTATCACTCCTTAGAAGAGTTCACTGTAATATTCATTTTAATGTTTGTAGAAAAAGCGCTGAACCTGGAATATACTCACAAACAAACTTTAAAATAGAACCCGAAATCTATCTAGTTCACTGCATAAGTGAGGGGCTTTAAGAAATAAATATGTTAAAAAAGTTGCCTTTTACCTCCTAACGCCAAATTTATATAAAACACTAGTTTGTTTTGCAGTGCGGCTATACTAACAAACAATTAGTCAACTTTTAGTGGTTGGATTTACAGCGGTGTTCCCAGAAGTACTATAAATTATGTGGTTATCAATTTTTCCACTTAAGCTTTTAAGACTTCATTGTTAACAATGAAAAAAAATTATCTGAAAAGAGAATCTATGTTAACCTACTAATTCTGGTATCATCCTCGTAATTTTTGCAAATTCTGGCTTCCCAAGCAGCACAATCCTGGTGTTTTAATCTTAACACATGTCTATTTATTAATTACAACCCTCTTAAGACTGTAAACATATAAAAAATGGTTAATGAATGCATCAATACTTGAGTCATCGTGCGAAGTGCATCTGGATGGAGCACTGCATGCTTAGACGATTTCCATTCTTGCTTGTCGTTACTCATCATCTACTGAGAGAAAGCAAAGAAAATATCGTAATTCGATTTTTCAACTCAATTTTTCCACTTATACACCAAAATTATATACCATACATCATACTATGAAATATTTTCTTTGCTTGATACGGCACTAGATGTAGTCGCTACTTATAATTCGCCCACTACTTAGAACTGGTAATTTCTAATACAGAAACTTTTACGGCCGCAAAACTTTTTGGTGTGAAAAAATAGTTGAATTGGCTAAATACTAAGACCAACTCAATTTTCAGATGCTTCTCAAACTGTACAGATACATATATATAATATAACACAAAAACTAAGTAGCATCTGAGAATTGAATTGACCGGCAGTGTACAAAGTCAAAATGTTCAAATATTCAAAGAAAAAAAATTGTAAAAAGTGAAGAATACGAAATGCCACCCAAAAAGTCATACACCGGAAAATCGCACCAGTAGACATAGCGCAGAGCTACCGAAACATCCGCCCTGCCAGTACAATATATTAAGGATGCCATTAAATGTATTTACCCAGTTAATACCAAACCCAAGTTTAAATTTAATGTTTCGAAGAAATGCTTTAAAAAAGAGATAAAAAGCAGCCTACAGCACACCTGTCATTTCCATTGATTCAATGAAGCCAACTCGTCCTTTATCGCATTTAAATATTGAACAAACCGCTCGTGACAGCTAAATTAAAACAAACAAAGAAAGAAACCAGAAAGAAGGCGCACAAAATTCCGTGCGCACAAACCGACAACAAGGTCTTCTACACACAGTCAAGTACACCGCACATACATAATGTTGTTAGTGTAGTAGCGTACACCAAATGGGATATTTAAACACGCCTATCAAAGTGAAGCGCATCACACAATAAATCTTCGTCACGAGCACAAATTGACATTTTACAACCAACGCAAGCCAAGGCAACCGCTTGACTCTTCGTTGCGCCACCAACTCACCGTTTGGCACTGTCCTACTTCCCAGCAACCAATTCGAGCCACTACATCAGCACCACACAGCATCATTGCCATATTGCCATGTCCTTGAGCGTCGTCTGGCTTGCCTGGCTTGCCTGGCTTGCAGCGCTCTTGTCAACAATGATGATGGCTTCAAGCATCAAAAACATGCGTTGCGGCAACAACTCATCACGCAAAGGACACAACGGCAGACAAGCTGACAAACGCACACCCATATACTTAGATAAATAGATACAAATGGACACACATCCATACGCAACGCGCCTTTGTTCATTATTGGTTCAACAATGCACTATGTATAATAAAATGTTTAATTCCGGCTGTCCGTCGAATTGTCCACACATCAGAATGCATCTATCGACCGAACAACTGACTAATAGAGTTATCTCCTGCACAAGAAACATCCTTTTGTTGGTCATTTGTACGCAAAAATACAGCCGCTCACAAAATATTTTCAAACCACACATGGCGCTAGCGAATTTTGCGAACTGGCGAAACACCCTACAGTCACACTATTCCTCTACCATATAAAACTGCCGCTAAACGAGAGGCGCACATATTCCAAACAATGAAAAGCCCAAAAGATAGCGTTACTGACCGAACGAACGAACGAACTATCCCCACCGAATTACCTACCGCACTACCGACAGCGACAGCGACAGATGCTTAAATGATGAACATCAATTTCAGTTGCTTAATGCATACACACATTACCACAAAGTCATGCAATTGGAGGCGACCCGGCTGTTGCTGCCACAGTGCCCAGGCCGAACTTTTGTCCTTTGCTCCCATCATTGCTGCTGACATCAATTTTCCAAAAACAGCATCATTTGCGTCATTACGAGTATCTGAGTTGCGTTGCGCTAGGCTGCGCGTAATGAAAGCAAGTGCAGCGCGCCAATGCTTAATATGACGCCTCATATAATCAGATATGATGGGCAGCTGTGATGCGCACTGACATAACTAAAGACACCCAATTTGTTGGCAGGCGTGCGAGCATGTTGCGTATCTGCGTAATGCGACTAGCGATCTGGCGTAACGACACCCAATAAGTTCATTCTTATTTTGTTAAAGGGGTGCGTTCATATTTGCATAACGAGTGCGATTTCCAGCTAAGAATGGGCGAAGTGTAAACAAGGAAAATTTTCATTGTTCACTTTACGAAACCAGAATAAGAGGCCAAAAGAATCGGTTAACAAAAATATACT
Source organism: Cacoxenus indagator (assembly GCA_035041755.1). Lineage (NCBI taxonomy): Eukaryota > Metazoa > Arthropoda > Insecta > Diptera > Drosophilidae > Cacoxenus > Cacoxenus indagator. The sequence goes on along the minus strand of JAWNKX010000191.1, from coordinate 1,218,297 downwards.
GGGCTCAAAGCGAAAATTATATTTTTGTAAGGCTGCATGTCACTATATTCTTATTGTTACTCTTTTCATATACTAGCTGTACCCGCGACTTTGTCCGCAACCAATGCAAATGTACCTCTATAAGACATTGCATTGCAAACGAACTGACAAACAGACAAAAACTGCATCTATAATAAATAATAGATATCCATATGATATAACTATATATAACATAATATGACTACATAATATTTAATTATTATTATGTTACTCCCAATCAAGCTCCTTATCTTTCAGTAATTCGATTTTGAATACAATGAGTGCCTTTTACGTGATGCGTGCACATTCGAAGTCTACGATTTTGTTATATGTATAGATATATGAAATAGGGTCATCGGAAACAACATATTTATTTTATTTTTATATTAATCAGGTCACCGAATACCATATAGACTTATTTTTGTCGTGGTAAAATACCACCAGCCTTTTACAGAATGGATATTGTATATTAGTGGGTATATCTTCAGGGTTTGTGTATATTAATCTGTGTACCTACAATCAGTTTACATTTGTGTTCGATGTATCCGAACATGAATAATATTCCTCTTGGAATATGTACAGGCTATAATAAAAAGAAGTCTCCTTGCAAAATTTCACCTCTCTACGTGAGTGGCATAGCTAAACCAATTCGGTATGCTTAAGCCTTATATAGAATCCTATTATTTCTCCATAATGGCACATTTATTATACCACTCACTGTGTTTAGGGTATAAGAAGTGGTTAACTACAAGTAATATCACACTACGGACCTCACGTTGTGTGATATTCCACGCTAGACTAACGCCGAAATAAAGCGGTTTAATCCGATGAGGAGTCGTTGCTTTAGGAAATGAGTTTGATCAAGCGATTGCCGTGTAGTCTAAATAACAAAGTCATGGAATAATATATTTCCCGCTTTAAGGATTTTACATTTAATAAACACTTTTATTGCACATGTAAGAGTTTGACTCCGTAAACAAGGGATTTTTGAATTTTCACAACATATGGCTGTAGTCCTATTATATTTAAATTTATTGGATTATATATAATTTAAAAACCATAAATTTATGGACTGGGCACTTATCAACCATCGCGGCTGTTGTCGATACCAGTACCAGTGTAATTATTCAAAGAAACTGAAGTGTAAGTATTCAAGAACTTACAACTTTTACTTTCATCCAAGCATTCATTCATAAACATGGAACTTTGATTCAGCCAACTCACCACTCACCAGCACAGTCCAGCATTTTCATAATAACTCGTTTTACAGTTCTATTGCAATAGTCTTAGAATATTTATACGCCAAATCGTGCGTGCATAGAAATCTCACATTAGCATAAGCATTTTCCGATATACTCTTTCTGCATCAGCAGTAAGTTTCAACAAGCATAAATGACAGAGAATTAAACGTGACATTGTGGATTGAATCGATAGTGTGTCAAGTCAGCCAGTGAGGCGCGAAAGTGCAAATAGAATTAGATGCCAATCATGCAGTGAGCAGAGATGATAGAAGCGAACACTCCGAAAGCAGAGATTGAGCAGAGAAGCACGCATACGCCATGAGGACTCGCATCGGAAACGCAATCACTTTCCGATCATTTAAGCATTACGGCGGCCGCGACCACGCACACACACTCGTGCAGGCCTACGTACACACATACACACGTACGCACACAAAGGCTTAATTGATGCTCGTCAGCAGCATTATTAAAGGCCACCGAGCAGCAGCAACATCAGTGGTAATCATGGTGATGATGATGTTGCTGATGATGATGATATTTTTGCTGATTATTAAGGTGAAGGGGACGAAGCCCCAAACAGCAATTTCAGTTTACCGCACATTTTATTGGTTGCGGTGGCAACGACAACTGAATCAACTGATGATGCAATATGACCCCATCAGTTGACCCGTCGCGAACTCGTTGAACTGCGAGCACAGGATGCTCACCAATTTAACCACCAATTTAACGCTCACCATTTAAACAGCTCATTCTTCCGGGAATGTGCGCCAAAAAGGCACATTACGGTTATGTCTCTGTTCAGCAGCGTAACACGAAGTCATTTCTTTCTCATTCGGTGTGTAACGAGACGGCAGCGCCGTGAGTCGATATATGCAACTTGACTGGATGAGGACAACTTCACATTAGCGTTATTTTCTTAATTTTACTTTTTTTATCTTTTATGTTTTTGTTTCTCCTTTTTCATTTCAGTAAACCAAGCGCTTAACCATTCGAAATCTCTTTCACACGATATCAGTACGTGGGGTCGCATAACTCTGACATCATTTTTTAATCATTCTTGCGATGGCTACGGTTACATGCTCTATACATTTTTTATTTTCCATCTCTCTCTATTGCTTTCACTCTGTATTTTACTATTTTCTTAATGACCACCACCTACTTAAGGCATTCCTTAGGCATAAAACTTTATTAACAAATTTCTATAAAACCGAACTTCGTCCACTTGCCACGCTCTGTCATCAAAAGTGTGTTTCCATTGATTTCTTTTGCGCTTGATTTATGCCACAAGTAGCTCGACGAACGCATTTTCCAATAAAATTCACTTCAACTTAAATTGCGAAAAATAAAATAAAATAAAAAAATTACGGAAAACTTTTTTTTACTCTCCGGTGCCTTAATGACAAATTTCAATTGACCAAATACGAATAAAGATTTGTCCTTTTTTTTTTTTTTGGTTGTTGTAAGGGGATCCGCAAAACATTTTTTTTATTCATTTCGCATACAAAATCATAATATATTTTCTCTTTGTACTTCGCAATTGTGGCGCAAAATGCAAATAGCACTCGTCGCCCAACAATCGCTGAACATAATCGGATTTCCTTAAAAAATGTAAGCAAGTTTCATTCTTTCATTCGCTTCTCCCTCGGCTCTTTTTTCGACTGTATTTTGTGGACTTTGAATAATTTTTATTCCGCATATTTGAAATAATTTTTATATAACAGCTGCTCTTCAATGCGCTCGTATGATTTTCAAATGCTCATTTCATTCCCTTTTATTATTATTGTATATATATCGGATGTAAATACAATTTATGTAAATTCATGAATTTTTTTCTGAAAAGGTATGGAAAAATAAATGCAGATTTGTAATATAATCTCGTTGCTCCTCCTACTACTATAATATTATACTACCACACTATGAATACTCCTGCATCTACTACTCCCGCTAGTCAGACACTACTAGTACTCCCACTACCCCTACTATACAATACTTATGTGCATAACTGTAATGAAGTGTAATATTTTCTATTACGCTTGCTACTTTTCTTCGCCCGCTAGTTACCAGGCCACATCTTTGGTCAAGAAAATGTAACTGAACTGTTAGCAACAGTATCGGAAACGGATCAGGTCTCTGTTTATTAAAATCTTAAAAATAAATCTTAAAGCTAACAGGCATGATACTTAAATTTCATATTTACTTGGACATATATAATAATCACAAATGCGCATAATATGTATATATATTCATCTTACTACCTTACCCAATCATACAGAGTTGTTTTTACAAAGTTTTTTGAATTGAAAAACGCAATATTGTAAGCAGCATATTGTACATAACCAATATCATAGTAAAAGCAATACGGCAAAGGACTGCCTTATAACACTGGCAATCAGTCATAGTTTAGGTGTAAATGTATGAGCGATCTAAAAAGAATGTGAACAATAAACGAGGAAACTCTCTTGTTGATCGTCAAAGAATCAACACGCGTTTACGAAATGTATTAAATGTCTATAGTCGATATCACTTAAAATGACCCTGAGTCTATCTAGCGATCTGACTTAATGAAATCAAAGTTGTTCATTAAGCTCATTTTCTCGAGAGCACAGATTGCCACAGACAGACATCCATTGGACCCGACAGCCTCAGCAATAAAACATCAGTTTTCGCAGCTTTATCTCGGATATAAATAATACTTCCCACGTCCATAACATTCCTTCCTTCATGAATGTACGTATGGTAGTCATTTGCTATAATATTTTATTGTAGAGTGTTCCATTCACATTTATCAAGATAAATCATCTTGATAATGACTAATTTGATGCATTAAACTAATTTAACAGCCAAAATATGTGTAACACAATGAAGCTTACTCAACGAGTATCAATTGCTTATCGTCCAATTAATAATCAACTTAACTCGGTGCCTTTAAGTAGTTTACTGCTAATTCTGCACTTTAGTGCAGACTTTTTATTTTTGTTTAGAAACGACATGAAATAGAAGTAAACACGATTCCAAGGTCCCGAAAAGTTCATATGATGTCCACGCTGACCCTTTTACATCAACCAAACGGCTTAAAAGAAAAACAAAAATTGGTTGAAAAAAGTTATAAATCCCCGTTTACAGTAAATAAACATTAGTGTCAACGTTTAACTAAAAATTGACACTAAAAATCACAATCATAAGAAGAAACCTTTGGTTTGGGTTCCGCTTTTGCATATCTAAATGTGCTGCTAATGATGGCACACACAGGAAAAGAAGAAAAAAGGGTGTCGAAAAAACCAATGTTCAGAGAAGAGTCTAATAGTATTGGAAATGCAAAATAGTTGACAGGAATATTGAATGTGCAAAGCAATGCCTGTATTCATGCGACTTGTTGATGCACTGCATTGGAATGTGATGAATAAATAAAATATTATTGTCTGACTCAGTGAAGCAAATACTGAAAGTTTATCAATGATTCCAGTGATATATTCATAACTTCTTTTACCCAAAAATCCGTCCATCTCAGCCTTCGCTATGCAGCATTAAATTTGATTAAATTGAATTCCGACTGAGAAAACATCTGTACTCGACTGTTTCCATTCATCTACAAAATAACACATTGCTATATAAATTAGTTCATGAGAACTCGGAATTCCAACTTGAAGATGCCTAATCAAATTAATTTTAAATGCTATTTAATCCCAGGATCTTTTAACTAAAAATTATTATTTTTACATGAAACATACGACAACGGTAGAACTGGAGACCACCGCGAACACCAGACGCCTCAATGCCTAGAGAGACCTTGATTTATAGGAAATATTTTCAACAGACGGAACAGACCGAAGTGGTACGGAATCACCACATAATATATGATCTATATATAAAATCGTTATTGCGTTTGTTAGAAACGCGTGTTCTCCAGATCTATCAAAACTATCGAGCTTAACCTTAGGTTCCGTTTGAAGTCTTCTGAGTTTTTTTTTTAAATTTACAGAATCTAATAACGGCAGTCTGTTCTACTTTGTGATCCAAGTTGTAAGTAACGTACGCCCTCTTATTTAAATATATTGTTCTGTTATTCCCCACTTTCTAGTATTCCCCACTCACTAGTAAAATAAAGTCCCACACATGCTTCGCATGACACACGCTTGCATTTTGTTAAATTAACTTAACTCATGTGGTTATTAAGTGACAATCAACAATTCAATATTATTACGATTGTGTTTGAATTTCAACCGCTGCAGCGCGATGGGCCAATACTAGTATTAACAAAAAATACACAAATGTTTGAAGGCAAAAAAACGTTTGCTGGTAAAGCTAGTAAATATACATTTCTTTGGTGAGATTGGAAGAATGTGTCAGATTAAAATAGCTAAAAGCTAAGTTTATTTCAAATATTGGGGTAAGAATTGAAAAATAAACGAAGTGTGCTCTTTGGAGTGTGTATTGTTGTATGCTCAAGGCCGATTGGCGCCAACAAACTTAACAAGACGCCCCAAACATTACAATGAAGTAGTGCCAGAAAGTTGATATAACGATGCGAAATGAGTTCTGCTTCTATTTAAACGTTGTTTCATGACTGGTAGTTAAACATGTTACAATATAGGCGCTAAAGCAGTTTAATCAAGGACAATGAAATGTCACACAGTAAGAGTATATGAGTTGTTCTGCCATTACGATGAAACGATTTTTTTAAGACATTTCTTTGATTGGGATTTTCTTAGTTATTCGTTTGCGACCGTATGAAAAATTTGATGAATTTTATTAATTTTTCATATCCCTTCTTGCCCACACAACAATCTATGGTCGGACAGAGGAACAATAACCCTTAGACGATTTTTCAGGTATTCAATCCATTAAATTAAATACTGTGACCTAACCACAATGAGTCAGATGTTAAATTCCAACATCCCACTGGTTTATGTTATGTTAATTGTTACAATCGCTATTACAAATATTATATGCTTCTAATACATAAATGCAGTGTACAAAAATCTACAAAATAATAGGCCAACTTTCTACGCTAGCTGCTTATATAAAACACAACCGAAAATGTGTGCGTTGTTGGGTTAATTTGAAAACGTGTGATAAGAAAATTCAATTGCTTTGTTGTTGTTATTTATTATTATTTTTTTGCGAATACGTCCCTTAAACGTCAACAGCATCGAGCTAGTATTTCTGCGTTTCACAACATCCGCTTTCGCCATTTTATTTCTTACTTTTTTTTCTTCTTTTTACTATTTTGGCAATCAGCATCAAACAAACAAATTCCCTTTAGCGAAGTCGTTGTCAACATGGAAATGTCTTATGCGATGTGCCTTAGTGGCACAGAAAATGGTTTTTTTTTTGTAGTCTTCGTTTTAATTTTTTTCAATCTTACAATGTTCTTTCATGTATTTTTTTATTTAATTTTTTTTTTGCTCAAGACAATTGTGTATAGGAGTCAAAAGCCACCCACTCACATGTCGAATGTCAGTCAAGAGAGCAGCTGTTACGCCCGGCAGCGCATTAAATCCTTAAGCACACATTATTATTCAATCAGATATGACGCTTTATTTATTCTTTTCTTTCTTGTTTTGTATTTATTTCTCTTCGACACTTTTGTTTGTAGCGTTGTCAGCCTTCGCAAAACATTTTCCTTTTATGCTTTGCCACACCCATACGAGCTGTCAGGTGAAGCAGGGTAATGTAATGATTTTCGTATTTTCTGCCACTCTTTTTTTTCTTTTAAATTGTTACGAAAGTCCTCTAGGACTCAAGTCGCAAGTCTACGTTGAAAAGAATACAACAAAAAACTTCCTGATAGAAAACCGACTGAAAAGTTAAAGTCTTGTACGACTTCAACTTAATTTGACACTTTCAATTCGTCCTTCGCATTCGTTAGCCATTTTGCGTAAACTATTTATAACGCGGAGCTTGACGTCGTTCGCTTTGCCTAATTTATGCACGTCGTTTGCGTACGCCGCTGCAAAATGTTACCAAATCAAATTTGCCCACACAAAACGTCCTTAATGACAGTGACGATGGAGATGGACGTTGATGAAGTCGTATTTAAAAATTGTTAGCGAACGACCAACCCGGCAACTCCGTCCAATAAGGGCCGGGAAGCAGTTGAATGTGTTACTATTATGTAAGCGTTTGCCTTGCTGTGCAAAATTGTGAAATTACGCGCGCGTTTCATTATCGTGGTGGCGCTGAAGTTCTAACGACGCCGACCTAATTGAGTAATAATTAAAATTAAATGTGCATTGTAAATTGTTATTAATTATTTCACTACACGCCACTTTGTAAGCGTGGCATGACTTTTGATATCGTAAGCAATAATTTTAATGAACACTTTATTCATACAACTTCGCCAAAATATATAAAAACCCACTCAACTGAATTGTCCATATTCCGCAGCCGTTTTCTTATATCATAACTCAAACATTTTAAGATATTCAAATTTCGTTAAGCTTCAATATTAAAGACCATAATATCAATTCTTTACCATTACCTGTGTGTTGAAACGTCTGCGCCCCACTGATCTCCTCTACTGAAGATCAAAAAAACTTTTTTAGTTGTCAGGTAAAATGTTTATCCCTTCAATGATGCTTAAATTAAGGTTAAGCTATGACCTGCCACCCTACTTACGCCAATCATAGGCCGGCACCTTGTGTTGTCGTGGGATACTATTAAAACCTCCTTAGTTCGATTAAATAAATTGTAAAGACAGTTTCATTGATAGACTATACTAATTTACTATACTACTTACAAACTATACTCGTTAATTACACAAGTCACACATAAAGGTGTTGTTTTATTACCGGAACCTACGAATCCTCTCGATCAGCGAACAGATCAACTATCTCTCAAGTCGGTATAATATCCTGACAACAGGCTAGCATCCTCTTTGCCTTCACGTTGATGACCAGTGGGTACACCAACCACGAAGTAGGCTCCCTTTCTAAATGAGCATGTTATTTACTTCGACTCTAAGTCATCTGCCATTTTTTAATTTTAGTTAATTATTATTTAATTTTAGTAATTTATTATTTTTTTAAGTACTTAAAACTTCCCTGTGTGCAATGTTCTTTGCAAAAATAAAAGAATAAACTGACCAAAACAGAGCAATAGGTCCGTTTATTGAGCAACTCTTCTTTGTTCACTCACAGAAGAGCAACCCAATACTAGTACATTAATGTTAGCAAAGAGAGCGCAAATACACAAAATTTCTCTCTCCCCACGTTGTGTATGAAAAGAAAATGGAACAACAACAATAAAATGGCTTCACCAAATGAATACAATAGACAGGCACACAAACGTTTCTATTCTCCCATTTGACTGCGCTCACAGCATCCACGACTGTGTTTTGTTATTGCTGTTGTAACGCGGTTATCTTTAAGACCTTCTCTGGACCGATTTTGATTACGCACATCTAGCGAAGCATAACTTTCAATGGATATTGTTTCATCAAAATGGATGGTTTGAGCAGGAAAGGGAACCAAAAAAGTGTTATTGCCGTTTAATTATTTGGGCAAAACAAAAAAAAGGACAACTTGTAAACTATCTAAAAAATCTAATTAAATTTTTTGCAACAAAATGAGCACATTGTTTTTGTAATAAAAATTAACAACCTAATTAGCAATGCATGTTGCCCTTTCAGTCTCTAAAAGTGAAAGAGCCCTAGGTTAAACCAAAGAAAGAGAATTTAATAGCCCTCATACAACAAAAATTTTATACAATTCTGTAGCAGGGTTGCTTCCGGTGCCTGGAGCCCATAATACGAAATATAGGCGTACACCGCTTGTATTGCATTTAGAAATCTGCACTGGAAACCAAAATTTGGTTTGCTATCTTATCGAAATCTTATCGTTTATCGACCTTCCCACGCTATATAGTGTGGGTGTTACTGTCATTTACAACATTATTAACAGCGGATTCCAATCTGTGTATGCTTTGGCTTTGCCTCCAATTTTACTGATTTTATTTAGCTTATATATTGATGTGCTTTTTTATAGTGGAATCGTCAATGTGCGTTATGTGTTTTATCCTGACTCTGATTTCCAGATACCTATTTCCTACCATAGACCATGGAAACATATTTCCGCCTATTATTTAGAAGCTCAAGAGAATAGCGGAGATTTAACAAAATAGCCGCACTGTCAGTAAGGGATTGCACACTACGCGTTTCACCAGTAGGTAGACAAAGTTGATTGTTGGTAAAAAGTATCATGTAACTTATACCAAATAAGTCTGAATAATAAATAAAGGCGTTAAATTCTCTGCAGCACAGGCAGCAAGTAAAATAAATCCAGAAACGAAATCACAACATTCAAGTTGAATTTATTACCCACATTAAGTAAATAGGGGAATCAAAAATATAAATAAAAAAATTATATATAAATAAAAAGTAAGGAAACACTTTTTCCCAGTCGCACAGACTCGGCCTGCGTGATTTTCTGTCTGAGTGGCCTGACAGTTCGAAAGTACGTCCTTCTGTCTGGCTTGCTGTCTGGCTCTCCACTTGCTCTGTTTTTTTAAACATGCAACTTGCATTACAGCAACACAAACAACAGTTAACTTTTTAAATTTCCTCATTAAGCCAACTCTATCTTTGTCTATCTATCTCACTCGCTTTGAGTTTTTTTTTCCATTCATACTTGTGGCAGGCAACTGAAAACGCATCAGTGTCAGTGGCTCTCAACGCACTCGCTCACTCGATGCAATTTCGCTAAGAAGTGCGCAAAGTTGTTAAATTTTACGATTTAATTGCGAAACTATTAAAAATTACGACTTTTTTTTTGACGCTACATGCGGAAATATATATATATATATATCTTTTTATTTTTGCATCCTTTCTCCAATATTTTTCGTGTACATTTTTTTTTGCTTCTGTGTTTTAGCCTTGCAAAGTTTTCAGATATTTTTTTCCTTCAAAATGGCGCGCTTAATGATGGTGCATGCAATCACATCAACGCATACGCATACACCCACAGACTCACTCACAAATAGATACACACAGCCACTTATGCCGCTAAAGATGACGATGACGACAAGCAACATCGTCGCTCCTTCAATGAGCGCTCTTGCAATGACTGACTTCATGACAGGCCCATCCGACTTTTACATCTTTGCAACATTTCTTCTTCACTCCTTAAGTCCAGAAATTCGCTTACGTTTCACGAAAGATTTTATTACAAAAACGTTGTGCTTCGCTCGGCATTAAGTATCCACAACTGGCAACTCTTTCGTAATGATCTGTCTAGGAGACCCAACCTCTCCTTCTACTATCTGTGCTGAGTGTGTGTGATATTTCAACGGTAATGAAATTTTAACAACCACAAACAGCGTTTAATTAATGAAAACGGAGAACGCAAAACCACTAACAGTGAACAGTCAATGTAATCAAAAGAAATGCTGTTTTGTAATTCGAAAATTTTTATTCGCCCACTTCTTGGTTGTTGTTGTTATGTTGCGCCTCTTACCCCAAGGTACACGAGCAAGAACAAAATTTTGAGAATTATTTCATGATAGGGTAAACTTTAATAAACCTACCTATATATATCTATTGGGAAGTATATACACACTGCGCGTCATCAGATTAGTACCTTGCAAGAGGTTTCAACACAATTACAGCAAAAATAAAATATTTTTAAAATTTATAATATTGTTTATATTTGATTCAGTTCTTTGTGAAATAAAAAAAACTATAGTTTTTCTATTCCAATATTTTATATAAATTACTAGCAGGGCCTCAGCGCGTTGCTGCCTTCTGCACTCTGTCTACTGCTGCGATTTACTCGTTGATCTTCCAGTTTTGATTTTTTGGATGGCATTTTGTACTCTTCATTTTTCTTTTATCTTTATTTTTTTTCATTCGACTATTTGATTTGACATTTCGATTTTGTACAGTTTGAGCAGCACTGCCGGCAAACTCAATTCTCAGTATCTACTTTGTTTTTGTGTTTTATTTGTATGCATAGAGTTTGAGAAGCATCTGGACTTCGACTATTTTTTCGCACCAAACTTAGCCATAAACATTCTCCAAGATGACATCCATCTATATTCCAATTTTCATGGTGCTCGGCCAAACGGTGTCGGATTCCACAGCGATCAAACAAACAGACAAACAAACATCCTTTTTCATATATATAGACTAGCAGGGGCCCCAGCGCAGCTCGGGATTTGTGTAGAAGGAAGATGTAAATGGCAAGTGAGAATTTCTTTAGCCACGTTGAGCGATTTTTGGTAAGTAAAAATGTTATGAGTTCGCGTCATGCTATTGTTTATTTCTTTTATATTCATTCGCTCGCCTTCTTCGTGGTTTGTTGTCACTTTTATATATATAAATGACTATACATACATACAAACTATACTACTCTTTTTCTTGTGGTAATTCGACGTTTCCTCTTGCCAGTTCTTACTTGCTTTGCTACCAAGCGCTAACTACGCTGTTCCTCAGTCTCATTGATTCGATTTCGAATTGACACACTTTTCAACAGATGAAGCAATGTTGATTTCATACAAAAAAAAATTTCGCGTGCAACTAAGTGCGCGTGCTAGAAGTGAAACTTCAATAGGCCTGATTGAGACGTAGTATATAGTATACAACTAACAAATAAAAGAAGCTGCCTGGAGAAAAGAACCAGAACAACAAAGAGAAAGTCTAATACTAAGAATAATAAAGAGCATAATACTAATAACTATAATAATACTAACAATAATAATACAAACAATAATTATATTAACAATAAACCATCGAATCTAACTGCCAAGGGAACCAAAGAACAAGAGAAAATTAAAACAGCAAAATACTCCGGTCTGTCTTGAGGTCACAATTCGACTGAGTCGTGCGCTTGCCGCTTGCTTGATTAAATTTATTTTGACGCAGCCTTGCGGCCGGAGCTATCCTCGATTCTTTTTTGGTGTCGCGACAGTCGCAGATTTTGTGCTTACTCGAGTAGACCGAATCTCATGTGTCATGACTCACGAGCGAGCCAGTATGCCAACAACTGCGAGCACAGCGCAGCTTATCTCTGTTTTCGTTTTCTTTCCCCTTTATCTTTCTTTCCAACACTGAGTTTATACGTCTGCAGTGTATTTTTTCTCTGTTTCTTTTACATATTTTTCTTCCATCTCTGTCGTAGAAGTGGCCGTCGCGGCGCCGAAATATTGTAAATTTTTTACTTCCAATGCGCCAATGAAGTTTCACTTCAAAAATTGAATGGAATTTTCAACTTTCCCTAAGACTAGCGCATCAAACTTTACATACATATAATCTCCATATATATACAAATTTTCATGGTGTTCGGACATACGGTATCAAAATCTATAGGCTTCAGACAGACAAAAAGTAAACATCCATTTTTATATACTAGTGTTCATCCAGCAGTTTAAATTCAACAACTATAGTGGCAATACAAAAGTCACAATATCAAAATAAACCAAAACGCACAGAGAACATCTTATCGAAGGGTATGAATTTAACATCCTCATCAATGCATACTTTTTGGTTTCCACGTACATTTTTCTTTCTCATTCACAAGTGAAATTGTGAGAGAGAGGAAGAATATGTGTTTGTGAAAACTCTTAACTGTTTTTACGCCCACAATACCTAACTAATTTTTTTAAAGTGTATTGTGCTCATCTACAAACGAAAACCTGTCGAATGGCATATATTTTATCAAAATCAGTTATATAGTTTCGGCGTAAAATGATGGTAAAGGAAATATCTTTATTTTATATTTATAGATTGTATATAGATTTGTAGTATAGAAATGAACAGTGCTTGGTTAAACGAAAATCAAGTATTAATATAAGGATAAAATAGGTAAATGTATCAAAAAATATTCTCACAGTTTAAATAGAATCCCAAGATTTTTCGATTGTGACAGTTTTCAGAGATTTCATTCTTATATTTTTCAACAATTTTTTCTTGCCTTCCACTTTTATTTTGCTTTTGCTATGACCACAACGGTTTAAATCTGAAGTTTGTTGTCTTAAATTTTAACTTTACATTTATTTGCATAAACTTGAAAGCGAACTTTCTGCCATTACTTGGGAATTATTCAAGCATGCAGCAGCCGATGTGCTTTTTTTAATATGTTTATTTTTATCTTTCTATTTTGTTGTTGTTGTTGTTTGCTTTTGTTTTGCGTTGCATGCGAGCGAAAAAATAAGTGAAATTAAAAACAATAAAACAAATGCGCTCGGGAAAAAGTGAACACTGGAACCAACACAAAAAAAGGCAATAAAAAAACCGGTGCAACATGCAAAGTTTTTATTTATGTAATTTGCATGAGCGCCAAACACCCGCAGCAGCAGCCACAGCGGCAGCTAACAAGCAATGCCAACAAGAACCGTTACGCCATTACACTTCCGACTGATGAACAAGTGTCCGGGTATCGGCTAGTGTGTATGTGTGTGCGTTGTTGTGGGTGTGGGAGTGTTTTAGCTTGTTACGCCATAAAAATAATAAAGTAACTTCCTAATTGTAAAAAAGAAGCAGATAAAGTACGATTCAACCAGCAGTGCATCTTCCAGGCTGGAATAAATTTTATGCTGAACAACTCGTTCGACTTCCGCTTCGGGCGGTCGCCAATTTGTGTATTTTTACGTGTGTGTGTGTGTGTGTGTGTGTGAGTGTTTGTTCACAACTATGTTAGGTTGCATAGACTGCATGTTGTTTTTGGAAACAAAAATCAAGTCCAAAAATAACAGCAACCAAATGAAGTTGTTCGCTACGCTTGCCAGCCAACCAGCCAACCAGCCAAATAACAAATGCCGCAGGCAACAAAATGGCCGCCATTTCATTTTTCATTCATTTTGCGCGCTATCTCACGCGCCTATATAGCGTGTGTGTCAGCATGCAAATTCGTGCAATAAATTTGATTTGTTTAGCAATTTGTTGCATATCGTGAAATGCATTCGCATCTATCAGCTTGCAGTCATTTTGTGAAAGAACTAATGACGGAGTCACCGCCAAAACGAAAAACGCTCCTAAAATGAAAGAATTCTTACAATATGATCGCGCCTATATGATACCTAACTATATAGCATTGAAATAGGAAAGAAGGACGACATATGACATTATTCTCCACACATTTTATTGCGGAGTTGAATATCGCCTGGGGTAGTCTCAGGGTAAGCGACTTCGGCACTCTTCTAAGAGAAAGGGGTCTATTCACAGGGAGAGTCCGGTAGTGATCAAAAGGCCATAATACCACTCCATAACATCAACTATTGTAAATTATACCATATATAAGTCAAGGGATCCGGGTTCAATCGGAGACAAGGATTTATCTTCCTCGCGAAGTACAACTCTCTTTAAACTCTAAGCCGTCACGACTTGCTGTCTAACCATATTATGGTCATCAATTAAGACACTCCTCTGTAGTAGATAAATATTTAGTACGCTTATTAACAGTAAGAAGTGACCGACTAAGATTTCTCCAGCAGTTGTGAAGGTGAACCAGGGCAGACAAGTCAGTGCTTTTGTGTAACTGCTCGACCCCTAAAATGACTGGACTGGACTTAACACTTGCTTGTGAAGAGCATCATGCGGTTTATTAGAATGACAGCTTAGTTTGAAGTTCTCATACAAATCAGGAGAATTTACATCTGCCTGATGCGCACGTGTCTCTCTTACAAACCATTAACCATTAAGTTTTATTCGAACCACTACGCATAATTAGAAATATTTTTTTTATTTATTTCATTTATTTATTTTTTTAATTTTCAATGCTGCAAAACGTGGTTCCCAGTAGAACCATCGCAGAACTTTGCAACAAAGCAAATAAACGACGACTACGCTTTAAACCCTGGACCTTTGAGAAGTTAGCGCAGAACATTACTCGAACACCAACAAAGTGTCTTCTATCAATGGAGAGACAACAATCATTCATACTAATATCTAACGTTACACAATAATCACTGAGTCTGTCAACGCTCAAAATAGTTGTAACAACTGTCTAACACCTATTCAAATTATGTTTTTAAATTAACATTTAGAACGCTCAACTGTTACATTGCGAATAACAGAACTTCCACAGAACTGAGTCCAGGCATTTCTTAGTGCCTTGAAGTGTCGACTATGGAACTACGCACACGGACTGGCCATAACACTCGGTCACCCTGACTCAGAGTGTCACTGTAATTAAACGTTCAAGGGAATGCAAAATGCGACGTTGGCATCATAAAAATTTTCAATTTCAATTGAGTTGCAGAGAAATGTGCCGCAAACATCGAAAACCGAGTGCAGCCAGCATCAGTATCAGCAACACCAACGTCATAAACAGAGAAAGCTGTGGTACTTTGCACAACGGTTCAATGAAATCAACCGACTACCGACCACCTTTCATCAGCAATTTGATTGCTTTCCAAATCAGCCAACGGCGAAGAGGCCTGTGCCAGAACGAGGAGACTGTCAAGCACGGGTACGAGCAAATAAAAGTGTCGAGGACGCATGACAAATCGTTGCTCGGTATTTATGATGAGCAATGACACAGCGCTGACCTCGCTACGTTGGTCAAGCCCAGTTGATGAAGTGATGTTTCAAACTGCTGTTTGTCTCGAACGACGTTGGTTGTGGTGTGGGTTGCTGTGATGCAGCTCGATGTGAATACAAAAGAAATCGCATGCGGGTGCAAGCTAGCCAGCAGCGTTCATAGAGTACGCAGCTGGATATTTTCTCTTTGTCGAATTCCACTGCATTGTCTAGAAAATTGTTTGAATTTCAATATCTGTCAAACTCGAGGTGCCGCGCTTATTGAGAATTTGAATTATTAGATTCAGTATAAGGCGTTAGATAAAATTTTGTGTGCTATTTATTGCTTAAGAGGGAATATATTTAACAGAAAAGCACACCATACTGCACACTTTTTATTTCACAGTTTGAGTAACCAGTGTAGCACATTAAATTTACTAATGAGAAGGATGAAAGTAATCAGGAGGAGAGGTTAACCCAAACGGAATGCTTCGGATTTCAAAAGCTTTCGGTAACTATAGAAGTGAGTAAACAAGTAGTTAATTGTTCTCCTTTTAGATTGATAAAGTGGAGTAGTCTAATATGATAGTTACTAAAACTTTTGAGATGATAGTTGGTCATTGTGCCACCGACGTTAAGTACTTTTATAATGAAGTCCTTGGTCATTCATGATCAAATTGTGAAAGGTATATCCTTAAAGTAGATTAGTTCCTACGCAATCAGATTTCTCTGACATTTCTTTGTACCTAATAACGTTACTACTGAAGTATTTTTATTATATTTTTATTTTCATAAAATTTTTTTTTTTTGTCCTTCAGTCATAAGTTCTTTTGATCATTTAAATGATAATCGCTTATGGCAACAGAAAATTACAATACAAACATTAAAATTTAGCCGAAAAGTGAATGCAAAATTTGCGTTAATCGAGTACATATACCATAATTGCAATCGAACGATCGATAATGGCAGCCAAACGTGGTGAGGCCAGTTCAAAGTGCCAAACGCTGCTGTTGGCGGCAAGTTGATTATAACGGTTTACGCCTGAATATGATACAAAGTTCATTACGTAACCGACACACTGACACAAACAAGCACTCATACACATGCACCTAAATGCGGTTTCACAAGCGAAAGCACTTTGCGGCATTAACCGACACTCAGCCACAGCCAATAACAACAATAGCAGCAATAACAACAATAACAACAAATGACTAACGCTGTCTGTGACGCATTTCCGCTGGGCATGAAATTGTTATCAACAATTAATTAAATAAAGCTCGATCATTTGACCACGATTTGTGTGGAGTTTCCGGTGCCGCTTCGATGCCAAAGTGCTCATTAAGTGATATACGCACTCAAAAGCAAACCACACACATGCACACGCACACGCACATGCACACATACGCGGCTAGGCAGCGGCCTAGCAACAACGCAACGCAATGCAGTATTTTCTAGCATTATGAGCAGCAATCAGGATCTGCGTTTATGTTGGTGTTGGTATTGGTGTTGCACTTCTTGTTGCCAAAGGCACAATCATAGCGATTGCTGTTGTTGTTGTTGTCTGTTTGCTTGCCTGTCTGCTGTCCGTGATTTGTTGTCGTCGTCATGGTCGCATTCGGCGTCGTTACTGTTGTCGCTCTTAGCAAAATGTGCATAAATCGTGTGCCTACTTAATATCCTCATTGTTTGTGATAAATCCGTAATGTACGGCATATCTTAAGTCCGCATTTATGTATGTGTAGCTACGCTTGCATGTGTGTGTGTGAGTGTGTGTGCATTTGCGTTTACTTTCACAACATATAATTGTGCTTATCGGCGTTAAGGCGTAACACGCACATCTGTCAGTGGTATCCTTTTTGTGTTCATTAGTACCCGTTGTTTCAAACACACCCACACACGCACATGCACACGTTAATGGCTTGGAAATTTGAAATTAAACACTAATTTCTGTCTCTCTAAACTCACAATGTGTTTTATTCATTACCAAATCACCAGTGGAGGCCTCAAAGATTGAGCCAATGTTTAAATAAGTTAACCACAGTAAAGCATTGTGTGCATAACAGCCTACTTATGTTATTATTAAGTATAATTGATCATCTCGCACTAATGAGCAAATACAAGGTGTGAACTGAAAATAACTTATAGTTACAGAATGAGATATGTTTAATGTTTATTTTGGAAGCACTTAACTCGATGCAGCGTTTGGAACGATCTACCACTTTATCCATAGAAACTCGGTTTTTGGGATGTTCTGTAGCACCTGAGTCACGGTTGCTTGAATAGCTCGAACGACACGTAAAATACTCCTTTCATTGTAGTTTTAATTTTTGTGAACAGAAAATAGTCAAACGGTTATAATAGATCGGACGAATACGGAGGGTGTTTGTTGACACAAATCTGTTTTTTCATCAAAAATTCGTTGACTTTTAGGCTCAGGATAGTCGAACTCTCCAACCATATACGATGTAAAACTTGTAAATTAAGAGTTTCACCTTCTAGTAAAAATTCCTTGTGATCAATACCGTTATAAAGATTGTATAGATTCTTGACTTCTTTAAATTTTTTAGGTTTTCGCTCAACATTCCTTCTACACACTCTCACTTAATTTTAGCATAATATTTAAAGCACCACGTTTTATCACCACATATGATAGAATCAAGAAAATCGGAATAGCTTTCAGCCGTTGCACAGACCTTTATTTTACAAAAATCTTCAGTTAATATTGTTATTCTCATTCTCAGTGAAATTTGCATCGATAGCGATTATCCATTGCTTGTTTGGTGGACTGTATGTTAATAATAATAATAATATGGTGCACTTACCCGTGGTTGTGGTGAGGCTGCAGACTGTGAGTATTTGGATGGTGTTGATGGGAGGGATGACGAGTCGTCGGGCGTTCGGTGCTTGTAATGTTGCTGAAACTGAGAACACTCACTGAGAACATACTCTCGATTTTCGTTAACAAATAATTGAGAAGCGGCACCCTTTTTACTTTCGTTTCTTTAATTTAATTAACTCTGTTACAGTGACAGCACGTAGCGCGAGTTGATCGATTAAATTTTGCGCGTAGCGCATGCTTACATTCAGACCACTTGAGGCAGTCGATCAAGCCGCAAGGCGAAAGTGCCGTAGGAACTTTTCGCAGCGCTGCACTCACCAAGGTAGCCGTTCGCTGCTTGCCATTCTCTTTGTTTGGGCGCTCTATGGAGAGTTCCGTAGGAACTCTTCGCCGCAGAAGCCGTCCGCTTCTATTCTGCCTCACTCTGTCACACTGCGGTTGGAGGTTCTGTGAACACTTGTCTTAAACGGTGAGAGTGCAGGCGAAAGTTCTGTAAGAGCTTTCACTCTCAAAGGAAACCGTCCGTTCCCACTCATTTGTGAGTGGAGCGGTTGGCTCTGTAGAATCGTGCGTCTATTCAGGGTGGACGGTTCGTGAACACCCATACGTACTCTTTCCACTAACTCTGCACAAATTGATGCTTCTGATCGTCTGATATAAATTTAATATAATAATAATAATAAAAAATTTAATATTTAAAATAATAATTTTACGACACAACCAAAAAACCTGATCTTATTAAAACCGTAATCTGGCGCAATTCTGTAACCTGCCAATCGATTAGCATGAACTGAGCTGTGTTCGAAAGAAGAAATATGTATGTACGTTAGATATGCACTGCCAAAGTTTAATAGATAGTGCTCTATGATTTAAGTTAAAAGTTTGGTTATTTTTGAACACTTCTTGTACACTTGATAAGGACAATCAATCCATAAGCAATGTTATAAAATCTCAACGAATTTCTCCTCTTCCTATTTTGTGCAACGGTTCAATATCCTGCCGTGAGTTGGCCAATGATATTGTAACTATAATTGCTCAGTTTTGATTTAATCTACAGCGAATACACTAGAACCCTAACGTCTTTATTTGCTAGTATCGTCAGACGATAACCAGCATATTTTGTCATGTCTTAAAAATCTCATGTAGCGGAGTGGAAGATGTAGGGGGTAAAAATTCAACATATCTTAATAACAAATTTAAAAGTAAAAAATAAATATAACAATAACATTTTTATCAGACCAATTCAGGCTAATTATCTCTTTAAGATAGTTAGATTGGTAGACCCTCTCAAAAGAGGACATTAGAGATCTAAAGGTCATTGAGACAGCACAGGAATCAGTCACTCTATCTCAGCAAGAACACCATTTCCAATGAATGGGCAATGTCTCATACCTTAAAAAGCGCCACGTCCAATAATTTATAAGTAATCTACACTACAACAAAGTACATATGTATATATAAACTGATATTACAAGTTATCGTTCGAGGAGATTCTCAATTATTCAACTTTGGACTGCAGAAACTAATAAGGCTATCAGTTAGCCAAGAGCAAAAGTTATGTCATAATTTCAAAGTATCCATGCATTTTAATATTAAGTGATGAAAATTATTTGCCAAAAGTGTAGGGGGAAGCACGGTAACAATGGAACTCCCTAATATATCCAAGTAATCCCAAAGCTTCATTACATGCACTCTAAAGGAAATCTCATTGAAAATCGGTTACTTTTCTATTTTCGCGTGGATATTAATTATTAATTAATTAAATAATAATTAATTAATGCAAATTACAATTAAACTTGCACAATGAAACTAGGTGAATCTTTGCATGTGAGTGTCAAAAATGTCTGCGAGTTTTCAAACACACCAATTGACCTCGACGCCAATCCAATTATCAACGACAATAAAAGGAATAAGTCAAATTATTAAAGTTAAGCTTCGCAGTTCGAATAGCTCGGTTACATCAATACCGTCCGATGCCATTTATGTAGCTCGCCGAGTTTTGAGAATCTTTTTTTTTAATATTCTTTTTTTGCGTAATAAAGCTTGAATTAATTATTTTGATCCCTGCATATACATTAAATTAAATATAAAAGAAAATACTCGTATTACAACAGAACAACCGATAACAGACCAAAACCTTAAAATTTAAGGCTTGCTGAAGGCTCAATTAAAAGAAGTTAGTGACGTACTTGTAGATCAATAAATTGTACAGCTCATTAGTGTACGTCATAAACAAGCAAGAAGACTCAATTTAAGTCAGTTCATAAGTTAAGCGAAGTTTAGAGCCAAATACCAAGAAGTCCCACGATGTGGTAACATGCACAACTTGGCGTGTTATCCTTGAAGACTTTGCGCCGCTAAAAATAAAACAAAGGCGGAAATGCGCTCAAGCGCTGATGCGTTAAGACACAAAAAAATTGTTAACCGAAGCGTGTGTGATGGTGTATAGATAACATTTTAAGCCAACCACAGTCGTCCGACTTTCTCCGTTCTTTTGGCTCCAACACACGTTTTATAGAATTCCGCAATAGCTGAGCCACAAAGCGGCATCTAACGAGTTTCTGTAGTTTTATCTGCCGCCAATGTGCCTTGATACATTTTTGGTAGCGCAGGCTTCCGCAATTGCATCCATGCTCAGACCAATATCTTCGTTTGATCGCACCGCTTTAGACATCATCATCGGCTTCTGCAACCCCTCTACCAACACGTTATTGTCATATTCAGTGTAGTTCTTATCGCTGAGACGCTAGCAATCCGTTGCTGACTCTAAATAATCCCTGCCATACGACATGCTCTGGCATACATTGAGCATGGGTTCTATAGAGCAAAGTGGTGGTACGCCGGCAATCAACGACGGACGATAGCAGACGAACTGACAGCAAAGCAATGCGAATGAGGCGACGCAGTAAAAATCCAAGTTACTGCGCATAAATCAAGCCTTAAAAACGTGCCTCGCAACCGAAATGTCCGCCAAGGATGCAGCATCGCATATCAGCGTAGTGTCGCTGCTATCATCTTGTTCGCCTCAGCGCCAGTAATAGCATCCGCATCGTCATTCACTAACATACCCAGTTGAACACCGAGCATGATGGTAGCCAAGTGGGCGTATGCAATTTTATGCAACTGGCACAGAAGAGCAACAACAAAAACTCCTTACTTCACGAACCCTGCCTTCAACACGGAGCGCTGGGCACCGAATACCCAGCACCCACTCATGGATAAGGTTTTCGCGCTGCAGTTGTTTACTACTGCATAAAATTTATAATCTCAAAAATTTATCTTTATTTATTCTCCGTTTAACCATAAACGCAGTTTGAAATCTGTCTCAAGAACGCACGTTGCTGTCCTGCGGTTATACTCGTACATATTCGTATGCTCCTTATATAGAATGTTTCCCGGAGAATGTTTGCTTTGCGTCACGCGCCATCATAACAGAAAGCACGCAATAAAGACTGCTAAATGAAATAAATTTCACATTTTTATAAGTTTATTATTATTACTAAAGAAATGCAAATGTAACAAATTTAAGTGCAACATTCTGACATTAAAATATCTTTTGGAAAATAACTGCTGGGAATGTTAACAGAGCTATAAATATGCAGTTGATTTGTGTACTTTGTACTTTATAGTGTTTTATTAATTCAATTAAATCAAAGTAAAGTCCAACACATTAAATCAAAAGAAATGTTTCCCTTTCTCCTTAGTCAAGAAATTAAATCGTGTAGAGCACACACACTAATGGAAAACATCAATGAAATTCGCTCTCTCCATGAGCACAAATATGATTCAAGAGAAGAGCAAAAGTGCATAAACCTTCATTTTAGACGCTTCAGATGCACAGACCAATGCTTAGCTTCTTTACGTCTCTCAATTATCCCATCTTGAATTCCGTTTCACTTTTTTTGGACTTACACTTCGCTACAGAAGTTTCACTTCAATAACAGCAATAACAACAATTCTATTTAAATTCGTTTATCTGGATAGAGTATCACAGGGCATTCTCTAGACACTGCGGCCCATTGTGGCTGATCTGCAATCAAGATTTTCTGTTAACTTTAAAAACTTTGTGCACTAAAAACACGTATCTGAGCGATACAGCTAAGTGAGAGTAATAATAAAATTAACAACTCTTTATTGTGTCTTAATGAAAAATGATTACTTTTTAAATCATCTTAAAGAAATACTTAACACTCTTCAAACCACCAAATATCATCGCAAACTTTATAAAGCCTTGTCCAACCAACAATGATTAAAATGCCGTCATATTTATGAAGAGAATAGAAGAGAAATCTCGAAGACATAATCCCCCATAATCAAGCCAGAATCGCTTAATTCTGCAAATCCGCCGCGATAATTAAGGTAAAGTGTCATTAAGTTTTGCACAGTAATAAGCAACAATGTACATCTTCATCATCAATAACATCAACGTAATTACACCGGAGCAATAGGAGGAGGACAAGAAATAGCGGAAAAAATTGCTTTGAATGGAAAAAAAATAGAAAGAAAAAAAAGGAAATCACAAACAACAAAGTCAACCAAAAGAAGTAAGCTGTGGAAGTGAAAGACTGAAACAATGAAAGCGACTTATGTACACTAAACAGCCAATTTGAGTATTAGCCCAGGAAGGAGCCGCACGTACTCATACCCTCAGATGCCTGGGATGGCGAGTCGAACATTTCCGCCGAAAGGGTTTCAAATGGGCAAAATACGTCAATGTTTGCCGCTACTACAGCTGCAAAGCACAGGCGCTCCGAATGGAGTTGATGGAGCATAATAGCGAGCTTGAGAGCTCTTAACCAACGAAATAACTATGCTAAGTGCGGGCTTACACAGGCCAATGATTATGGAGGCGACATTACACAGACCGCTCTAACTCCCGGTGCAACTTGTCACCAACATTGTCGGTTACGAAAGGCGACACGCCAAACAAGAAAGAAAGGGAATAAAAGAGGTAATAAAAAAAATTGCCATGAAAATCCATTCAGGAAAAGGAGTATGCATGAAAAAGAAAACAAACAAAAAAAATCATTGTTATAAGGCAAGTGGACGAACGGATGAACGGACGAGCGTTGTGAATGAACGGAAAAGCCCGCAGTTAAAACGGAAGTTAAAACAACTAAGCAAGGAAGTAATGCGAGTTGAAGAAAAATAGCAAAATTGCGCATGTTGCCACTCGTTAGAAATGTTGCTGTTGTTGAGTGCCACAAGCATGAACATCGTGGAAGAGGGACCAATACAACAACAACAAAAATAAAAAAATGAAAACGTAATTCCGCAACAAAGGGGAACATTTAAAATTAAATTGTGATTGTAAAAAGTAGATGCAGCAGCAGGAACAGAAACATAAACCCTGACAAACAAAACAAACAACAATAAAAATATAAAAAAAATACCAACAATTTGTTGTTGCTATTATTGGTTGCCATTATGACGCGGCTTACTGCGCTTACTACTTTGTAACTCTTTTGGGCCAACTTAGGAAGCTATTAGACTCACTTGAAGCATTTTGCGTAGTTAGCATTGCCAACGTCATCGTCATTGCACTCGTCGTCAACATCATCATCCTTCCTATTCAAGCCCACGTCTACGTCCAAAGCTCAGTCGTCATCAGCTCTCTGCTCGTCGGGCAGGGCCAAAGAACAAATAGTAAGTACGACTACGAGTACGAGTATATCCAATTATTGTGCTCGTACTTTCATCACTCAAGTGAGGCAAAAAGCGAACTCAACTTGCACTCAACATGGAGTTTGACAGTTAAGACATGAAAGAATAAGTAATGCAACTCATAGCAATTCATGATATAAAAACACTTGTTGGAATGATTTGACATTTTGCTTTGGTACACTCTGAGGTAGATAATGGGAACTGGCAAATGAACGATTAAAATTGTGCAATTAAATTGTGGAATTTAATATTATTTTAATGCAGTTTTAAAAACTTATGTGACTTATTTTGCATCCTTTATCTTATTGCACTCAAGTTCCTTGTTTTGTACGTACTTTTGTAGGAGTAGTGCCATTGATATTATGGAATATTTATTTATTTATTAATTTTCCCGATACCGAATCAGGCAGACAGCTCGTGAACCACAGGGTAGTAAGCTTGCCCTCCTTTTATATTCGTTGTATACTATTGTACGAGTACTAGTACTTATAGATAGGATACGTCCATACTCCCAATTTCAAACTTGCATCAGTCTCCACACTAATTAAATTTTTTTTTAAAGCGCAAGAGATATTAAAAAAAAGTACGCCCACGCTTATATATGTCAGAAAGCTCAGAAAGAAAAAAAATTTTGATCATTCATCCACAGCAGGTGAACGCGACATGTCCAATTATATGAAGGCTTTTGAGAATTTAAAAACTATAATAACTCAACACCCAATATTAAAATAACGCAACTTCGAAGAAGAAACTTGTACTAACCACAAATGCTTCTGAGCTTCAGTGATAACGCAAGAGGGACAAATTATTTCTTACGCTTCCAGGAAGTGGAACAAACATAAAAACAACTACTCATCTACAGATATAAAATTGGTCGGTGAAATATGAGCCATAGGCTAGTTCAGACCTTACCTCTACCTACCTACGTATCCTTGAGACATGAAAAGTGGTTAATAAATGCTTAATACTTAAGACTACAGAATTGCTTATGTTCCAGGATGAAAAAAAGTAGAATAGCGAAATGTCAGCCACTTTCAAAAATCTTCAGTGAATTGTGCAGAAAGTCCTTAAAAGTCATATTTATTAACCTTCCCACTGCAGATGATTGCGTGAATCTAAGTACTCTTCTGCACTTCAGTATTCGGTTTGCTCCACTTGACTCGTACGTCTGTTTCTCGCAGACGGTCATATGTATACATTCGTATAACTGCGTACTATTAAAATTCAATTCATTTAATATTTTATTTTTCGCGAGACCCTCGCTGGAGCACTCAAAATGTGCGCCAGACCACTCGAACCCGCTGACCTCAGCAAACGGAAAGGCGTAAAATGTTTTCATCTCCAAACTGAAATTTTAACTGCTGCCTTGCGTAGAAGTAGTACAGGCAAAGCTGTGGTAGTGTTTAGATTTTCAGGTGCACTTGTGCTCAGAACAACGCCAAAAAGCATTTCATTGCGCTTAAAACGCACACATGCTCCAGGGAAGTGTGTGTATAAAGCTGCGCCTGTTTCTGAAGTGAAGCACTTAATTTACTTGTGAAGAAGCCAATACTATAGGCGGAAAAAAATGCTTCTCTCGGCATAAAGAGACTGAAGTTCTGAGGTGTACTATATGTTAGTAGATCCGTGTATTAGTGTCTTGTACGACTGCTCAAGTACACATGTACTTGACTCCCTGTGTGTCATGGCACCCTTACAATGTGTTGTTCGGCTTCAAGGCTTCTTTGTAAACCTGGTTTTGGAGTACCGGGTATCTACCTTTGGGCCTACTAAAAGAATTTGAAATCACGTAACTTTCCTCCTTTTAAGTTTAATGTTCTTTTTAGTTATCGCAACTGCCAAAATCCGCTTTTAAACACATTTCCCTCTCCGGCACTTGTATCGTCAGTAAAACTTATTATTTCTTGACTCATGGTGTGGGTAAGCGAGGTGGTTGCCATGTAAATGTAAAAGAAACTAATATCAAAAATGCCACAAGCATGGAAATCGTTAAGCAGGAAATTAAAGATGTGTGTGTTAACGACAAAACATAATCTAAAACATAATCCGAGAAAATCATCTCAAAACGTAACCCACGCGTTTGCTTAAAAAGCGCCTGCCACATGCCCCAAAGCCTCGTTAAAATCGAAACGACGAAATATGAGCCGACATGAGATGAGCACCGTGGAGTTCCAACCAGAAATGGCGAATGAAGCAGCTGCGGCAACCGCTGTTGAGACCTTAATCCGACGAGTAAAGACAGCTTTAGACGCTGCTCACGCCAATAGTGCCACTGAATGGCACAATCCACAGGCTGTTGCCGTGAACCAAGATCGAACATTCGAAGGATTCGATTAAAGCAACAATTATGTGTGTTTGTGATGCAGTGTGTATGTCAGTGTGTGTATGCGCAAGTATTTATTTTTAATGCAATCTGTCCTTACGTTCACCGCCAATGCCGTTTTGTGATGCCACACACCAACGTTGTCAGTACCGTGCGAATCCTACGGTATTACGCATTCATAACGGCGCAACAAGTCACTGCTTCTACACCTTGTCGATGCTGCTTGCCTTTCTTCGACCTTTCTCGCCTTTGTCAACAACTGCAGTCCTTTTGCTTCTCGCCTTACTCCTTTGATTCGACTGGTTCTTGCTGCTGTTGGGTGCTGAAAATTACTTCCCAACAAACATTCATAGCTTTGCAAGATTTACGTATTTACGGTTATGATTGAATGATTTTAGCTGTAGTCCTTAGCCAAAGGACTTCATATAATTTTAATTACATATGTGCGTCGAAGACACTAAACAACCTCAAACGTGAAGTATGCTAAACAACGAAATGAAGAATTCGTGCTAATATTTTATTGATGTGTAATTAAGAAGGGTGGGTAAATAATAAAAATAATGAATACTTTTTTTCTAAAATAAATAATTACAATAACCCAGCAATCAAAAGCTACATTGAAAGGGAAATTCCACATTTTTACGTTACCGCATAGTAGAGCTTCATTTCTCCCCTCCGAAACATAAACACAAAACTATAAACTCATACTATATAGACTCACAACTTTTAGAAAATGGACCCGTCAATGTTCTATTAATTTTTTCCTTAAATTGTTTACGTTACGGAAGTACTGTTTATTGCTCTGTGGGATATGCCTGTTATAAAAAATAGTGCCCATATCTAGACTCTCTTTTTACGAAATGTATGAAGGTAGAAATATACCTTTCAAATTAGTATAATTTGTAATATTCTTTAAAAAATAATAATAGTAGCCCACCGAAAGAACTCGGCAAGGGTTGTTAATAGGGAGAGAGAGAAAACAACTAATTTAAGTTTCGGAACGTTGATCGTCTTTGTTCTGAAGTGGGTCGCATAAAAAGATACAGTTTCTTATTAATTTATATTATTTTTAATCAAAAATATCTGTCATAAGATATGTATGTAAGTATGTACTTGTTGTAATACCAATAAATGTAACAAGAGAGTAGTAGAGTTTCGGACTCTGTTAGGACTCTGCTAGGTTTCATCTCTTTCAGTCTCGAGTAACAAAATAATTACTAGACTTTTTTGGAATATCCTAAATCCATCGCTGTTGTCGATTTCCCTATAGTTAAACTGTTTAGTTAATCATACAGTCACTCTACAAATCTTAGTTACGTAATAAACGTTAGGACCTACAAGAGTCGGTACAACGAGCACAGTTCGATAATTCTGGGACTTTTAAACGACACTTTTTTTGTGGGAATAAGCGTTTTATTTCTCAACAGCTATGGTTTCTTCTTTTAGGTCACAGTAATTCCTAGATACAACATACAAAATTCATTAACCACTTACAATTACACTTATGTACATACTCCGTTACCTTTGATCTGTAACTGTAATTTCAACATTTTTACTCTCATAAACTTTATTGGTTTAAAAGGAAAACATTATAATGAAGTACCTCATTGAGTAACCGCATGCTAATGCAATTTTTCTATTCGATTCGGAAATTACCAAAAATGTTAAAACTTGTATGGCAAAATTGTGTAGCAGGAGGAGACACACTTAAGCACAGCTGCAGAGGCGAACTTCCTCTGCAGATGCCTGCACGCGATTTGCGTTTCAGTGTGTTCAATACACATCCGGTGATGTTTTAATAATTTAATATGCTTCTTTATTCCTTTGACCTCGTGCAGCAGCAGGAGCAATAACAGCAGCCCCATGGACAGGACAACGAAATCCACCCATTTGACATGATTGCCACCTTCGGAACCACTGCTCATCATCGGATGCAAAAAAGTCCTTATCAACAAGCAGATCAGGCAGCCGGCATTGAAAGCCAGTCAAGCATAAGCTTGGCAAACAAACCGGATGGGAGGCTCAATGGGGCAAATATGCGTTGTTTGTCAGCTTGTGGACTTGCAGAGTACGGGAGGCCTGAATGGACATCGCCGTGATGCCAATACCAGTGAACATCTTTAAGTTGAAGTTGTCCGGAAATTGTCTGTTGTAGCGATATCCTGCTGCCTTTTATATTCAAGTTATGATGTTGTGCATTTTACGATAGAACGAGGAAGTACCATACGACAAAATAAAGAAGAAAAGTTCGTCACAAACGCAATATTATGAAACATCAGCCCAAGCCCAGCCCCAAGCGCCGCAGCATGATTGTCAACGTGGGCGAGTGACTTTTATGTCAAACCAATACAAGTTCGCTCTCATAGCTTCAATACATAACTACCCTTTGCCCATTCCACGCCACTCCACTCAATTAAAGTCAGCTTTTTACTTGAGGATTCTCTTTGCTTTCAGATAATTTTTTTTATTTATTTATTTATTTTTTTTTTGATATACCCTACACATATAACTGATGGGACAAAAATGCAGTTCAGTTCGGCCTACGATTCTGAAAATGAACGCATTTTTATACATGAAATCACGAAATAAGTAGAAATATTACCTCAAAATCATAAAAACACATCAAAATTTTAACGGTAGTACAA
Source organism: Cacoxenus indagator (assembly GCA_035041755.1). NCBI lineage: Eukaryota > Metazoa > Arthropoda > Insecta > Diptera > Drosophilidae > Cacoxenus > Cacoxenus indagator. The sequence continues at coordinate 1,189,115 of JAWNKX010000191.1, read as the reverse complement.
ACAAAATAAGAAGCAGAGCGTCACATTAACTGAGCGTTGATAAACGGTCTTATTACTTTAACTTTGCATACGGGTATAATTTGATAACGAAGGCTCACTCAAAAATATAGAATTTACGAACGACTCTAAATCTGGAAAGTGTCGACTTCCTTAGCAAATACCCATCACAAGCGCAAAACTTTATTATCACGAATAAAAATTCTAAAATAACCGAACTGTTTTGTTATAGAATAAAAAAAAATTGCGAGTGCTTGAAGTGAAACTTGAGTGAGTATATCGATAAGTTCAGGGAAATAATGTGATATTGACACATTTTCGGTACACATTTTCAACTGTCCATGTTTTACTACTTGCTGTTTTACTACTCCCGGCGACTCCCGGTGTCCCGGCGTCGAAATATTGGGTTCGTTCAGCAGAAGTCACAGCTGACCTATTTCTCTGACTTGCTAACCGATTACTGATTTGTCTCTGCTGAACGCAGTGCTGCAAGATTTGTAAAATTACGGCGTTAGATAATGCGCGGCATAGAAGTCCGACGCATTTTAGAAGGGTCCGGCCGAAAAAAAAAAAATTAAATAAATAAATATTATTACATTTCGAATTTAGAAAATTGATGATTACAAAATTGATTTTTAGAAAATTCGTGAGTAGAAAATTGATGATTCGAAAATTTCGAGTAATAACAACACACAAATTATTTTCTTTAAAATCGCGTTTTAATTACTTTGTTTACAAACGAAAAACATCTGATGAAATCTGATGAATTGGTTAGCAAAGAATTCTTGTGATGATTTTTTAGTCATCGCAATCACTAAATTTTCAACGAATTTGTGAATTAGACATTTACAATGGGCGAAAAGCAGCAAAAAGGGTAGCGATGACTTCTACTGAACGCGCCCATTGCAGTTTTTACTACCAATGCGCCCTTACAAGTTTCACTTCATCAAGCATGGTATTATGTTTTAAATCTAATATTTATTTAAAATATGATCCACTTAACTCAATACAGTAGACGCTCCGAAATTAGAAATACTTCGTTCGAATTTATGATCATTTCTAATTTCTACACTTTTTGATCCATATAAAAAAAGCGAAGGGTGTAATTGTAATTTATCATTAATTCTTCTTATAGTTTACCATATTAGGTTATGCTTGTTTGCTTTTTCGTTTTTGTTACATGTGATAAAATCTTATAGTTACGCAGGGTTAGCAAATTTGTCATGTGATTACCAATTTGTTAAATTATATATTATATTGGAATACCTTATATTGGATAAGGTTTTTTTTCTTTCTCGAAAGTATTTGAAACAGCAGCGAATATAGTTTCTTTCTTCAATTTTATGTAGGTTATGGTAGATTTTTCCACATTATATTTTAGGGTCAAACCATTCCCTTGTGCGGTTTTATCAAGTCTTTCTAATATTTGAACTTCAGTTTGACATTATTGATATTATTTTCACTTCTGGTAAAAAAATGTGTGCATCACTATTAAGCAGCAATGACCTAATGAATACAAGCATGGCAAAAGCAGCTATACAAAAATCATAAATATACATACAGATTTCGGTAATTCTCCTTTTTCATTTCTTCTATGACATATTACATCAAGGTAAAAACAGAAGCACAAATTAAAACAAAAAAAAATACATACAAAAAATACGCTCTCAAAATAAAACCTAAAAGTTCGAATTTTATAACGTTCCGTGTAATCAATGCACTCACATTTTCGGGTTCGAATTTCTGGATATTTCAAATTTGTTAAGTTCTAATTTCTGAGAGTCTACTGTACAACGTTTGGCATGTTCTTTAGCATCTGAGTCACGGCTACTTGAATAGCTGGAATATCACGTAAAAAGCTCCTTTCATTGAAGTTTTCAGTTTTCCGGGTATTAGGTTCTAACACAAACAACTCTCTACCACAAACCATGTAGAACTTGTAAACATTACAATTGACAAGTTCCTCGTGTACAAGAAAGTTATAATCATGGTTTTGATTCTTGACTCTGAAAACGCAATTAGGTTTCGAATCGACTTCCAATCCGCAGATTGTCGCTTAGTTTCAGAATCACATTTGCACTGCATTGCATCACCAGTTATGATCGAATCAAGAAAATCTGTATCGCTTTCAGGTGTTGTCTTTGCAATGCTGTTGTCGACATACACAAATCTTAAATTAATATTGTGTAGATTGCCATCATTCTCACAATGAAATTTGCATCGATAGCGATACCTTTCAATTGGTGTTTTTATAATTTAGATTATTCTATGTGAGTCCTATGCCTTTCATGAACTCAAGAATTCTTCGTAATTAAAGATATTTTAGAAATATTTAGCTTAACCGTAGATAGTCAAATGAGCCGCGACTTACTTATAAAAATCTACTTCGGTCCAGTTTCTTTGCACTTCACAAATCTGGAGAGTAAAACAAACTTCCTCATTAAACTTAATTTCGTCCTCTTTAACACATTGCTGTCCTGCTATTGTTGAAGGGGAGACCAGCTCAAAGATAGATTGCACAATATTAGCATTAAGTCGGTAGTCGCTATGAAGCCGCCAATACCAGTGTCTAGACGAGGCGAAGTATATACTCTATTTAATATTTTAAAGAGCAAAAGCTAAGAGATTAAGATCCAGAGATCCTGTAAAAATCATAAACCCAATCCTCCATTGAGGAAGAGGTCAGGCGGAAGTAGGTAGTTAAATAACCCCGCCTTGATTGTGTGGAACTGAAATGGTTAACGCTAATATTTCGGGATGTTAGTGCGTCAAACTGCACTGTTAACGACCCACAGATCCACGGTTTGGAGTTAATTCGCGATACTATAGAGCTATGATGACTTATATAAAATGATAATTTTTAATCATAATTTGTAATGATAACTTGTCTTGACGAACAAAAAATACAGTTATGCTTGAGTATCTAATCCACAGCTCTATTAACAAGAACTCCGCAATAAACAGGCCTTGCCAAATAATTCAATGTAGGTATATGTAGCGTATAACGACATCAGTCAAACGTGGTAAAATGCTTTATTTTCATCATTTTTATGGTATCTCCCACTCTTCACTTGTGTTTCATAAAACTTTTAATTAATTTTCATATTTATGTACGGTCTTCGCAGTAAAATGCTGCTTCTCTGCTCCCCTGGATGAGAATACGCCGTCTTGGCAAGCTGTCCACCCCTACGAAGCGAATACTTTTTGACAGAGTTACTGATAGACTATCTCGCAGGTAAACAAGCTCTCGAAAGCAGGTGGAGTGCGGAAGTTCATGCTTCTTTAATTTTTATGTTACACAGAACAAGCGTTATTCATCTTGTGTTTTATGAAGTTTTATTTATTTATATTTTCTACCGGCATAAGTATATAATAGTTTCTTTCTATTTATTAAATACACAATAACTCGCATACTACTACAAATTTGATAAAGAACCAAGCAAAGACTCCAGCTGCACCGCGTTTAAATGCTTTTGCTCAAGAATTTCAAAAATGTTTTTTATTTCATTCTTAACTTCGTGAACGTGTGTGACCCTTTCGACCATTGATATGTTCAGCCTGTACTTTTTTAATGACTCTGAAACTGACAAAACTTGGGAAACTAATACAAAACTGCTATGAATTCGAGTATGGAAGACAAAATGCAAATTGGCAGTCAAAGTATTTCAAACATTTCTAAAATTCCACTTAAACTTTCTATTCAGGTAATTCAAAAAAAAAAAAAACAATTGTGCAAGTACAGGGTCGGCGATATTAGATATATCTCGTAGGGCTACATATAACTTTCGCACGTGTTTGAAGTGATTTTCGCTATCTAGCAGTATACACTGTACATTCAAAATGACTTATCAATTGTGAAAACTCACGCTGTGTGCAGAAACAATAAAAAGAGAAAAGTGCGCCATCAAAGAACACAATAATGCGTTTGCCCTAAAGATTTGTGTCTTCTGGTACTGTTCGTATTTAAACAAAAGTGAAAGAGTAGTGCGGAATTTGTGCAGATATTTTTATCGGACCGTTCTTTCCGAAGACGCCAGTGGCAACACAACAACCAAAATCAGCAACATTACGGAGCTATGATAACCGATGTTTTGATGACGATTATTAATGAAAATGGTATGGAGCCCTTCTGGTTTCAACAAGACAATGCACTACCTCACAAGTCTTGTGACACAATCGATTTTCATTGCTTCCCCTTCACTTGATATAAAAAATGGTGATTTTCACTGGTATCCATGTTCAAGTGGTTTGGCACCGCGGGCTCAATATAATATTCAAAACGCCATGTAATCAAATCCCCTTAAGCCAAGTTAAATGATCTCTCAAAAAAGCAAAAAATAACTTCTTTCCCTTTCTTTTTCTTTAATAAATGGGTCCACCTAATAAGAACCACTCTGTACAAAACCCCTCAAGGCGCTGACTATAAAAAATGTTGCACTTTGAACATGTTTCTAGTAAGTAGGCATTCCTGAAATTAATGTACAACCGTCTTCTTACACAGCACTACACAGACTGACTTTATTTATTTCGCCTTTTGGGCATTCATACTTTTGACATTCACACCTTTGACATTCACAGAACCTTCTTAAGCTACGTTATAATTTACATGCTTAAACTTAATATAAACTTAACTAAACTTATGAACTAACTAATAATTAATACAACTTATATTACTACAACTCGAGAACTTTGAATATTTCTATCTAAAACCAAACCAGACGAAAAAATTCGAAAAATTTTACAAAAAACCGTATACTTGATGAAACCATTCGCAAAAACGCTGAGAACGCTGACCGCATTGTAGAGCACACTCTGGGCTACGTTATCTCGGACAATTCTACAGGAACCGTTGCCGGGACAACTTTCGATAATACATCTACACAGGCCATAATCAAGAGCCTCCATGGTCAGCTGGTGAACGTTGCTAAAAGTACTGTGCGCGATTTAGACCTGACAAATGAATTGATGTTTATTTGACACAAGTTCGAGTACCTCATCGCACCTATTCACTATGACAGTAGTGCTACAGTAAACAAAATACTTTATCCTTGTGTTGTCTCATTTAAGGAAGGTAGGAATAGAAGGAAGGAATAGAAATGATTTTAAAAAAATTAGTTTATAAAAAATTATGAGGCCATTTTAAATGTGTATTCCAATTTTCAATGATCTGGAAACATACATATATAAAATTATAGCTTAGGACTTCTTATAGATGAGTTTGTAGCGTTGATTATTTTTAGTCGTTTTATATAAGATATGTTCAATCAAAAGATGGTAGCGGATCAAAAGACACACCAATTTTCTGTGTGAAATATTAGGTATATTCGAATAAAACTACCGCTTATAAATAGCTTCTGAATGTAGGTGTTTTAATTTGCATCCCTGAATGAATCATTGAGAAAGTAAACAGTTTGCATACAAGATATAATGGTTTTAGAATAAAACGACTCTAAAATTACAAATACAAATTTGGGGATGATCGCATTTTCGAGCTTCTTCCCTCCACATTAAGATCTTCGACTGAGCCAACACAAGCGTGAAGAGTTTTCTTTACTGCAGCACGGTAATAGTGAATAGTTCCTCCGGCGCGATGAGGTACTCGCACTTGCGTGTGGCCACGCGCACAAACATCAAATCATTGGTCGGGTCTAAATCGCGCACAGTACTTTTAGCATGGTGCACCAGGAGACCATGGAGGTTCTTGACTATTGCCTGGGCACTTGTATTATCGAAGGTTGTATCGGCAACGGTCCCGGTAGTATTGTCCGAGATAACGTAGCCCAGAGTGTGCTCTACAATGCGGTCAGTGTTCTCAGCGTTTTTGCGAATGGTTTCATCAAGTATACGCATTTTTGCAAGATTTTTCGATTTTTTTCGTCTGGTTTGGTTTTAGATAGAAAATATTCAACGTTCTACGAGTGTATGCTTTGAACTACAAATAACATCTGAATTATAACAATCAGTTTTCTGTGATTGTACATTAATTTCAGTAATGCCTACTTACTAGAAACATGTTCAAAGTGAAAAAATTTTACAGTCGGTGATTTGAGGGGTATTGTATAGGGAGGTCCATATTAGGTTGATCCATTTATTAAAAAAAGATACAGGGAAAGAAATACTTTTTGCTGGATAAGTAAGATATCATTTAAATTGGTTTAAGGGGATTTGATTATATGCCGTTTTGATTATGATATATCGGAAATGATGACCCTGAGCTTGAATAGAGTAATGTGGTCGTTTATCAATATTTTCCATAGAATTTACCAATGCTTTATATGGCGTTATAGTGCAAATTGTATGATTGACATAAGACGTGATCATGATCATGATCAGCAGATAAGTAGTTCTACAGAAAGCGATAGATATTGGAATATAACCTCTAGTAATCCGAGAAGGACCGTTAAAGTTTATTCTACCAAGCAAAAAAGGAGAATAGACACTACCAACAACGAAATTTTGTAGAAACATCACACCGAGAGTTGTTCTATGACTGGCCAACGTGGGTAGTTGAATAAACTTTAGGTGACGTCGATGGGATGGAAGATGGGCATTTAGATCCCAGTGCATGTGACGCAGTGCAAACAGTAAGAATTATTTTTGTACTGATTCAATGCGATTGCTTTACATTCTAAACGGGTGCTCCTATACACAGGATGCATTTTCCAAAATAGGTCTACCAATTTAGTGGTATAAGGAGCATTATACTCTTTAGACCAATGTTTAATATATCCTAACACACCTTTAGCCTTATTGACGGAAGAGCAAATATGTCTTCCGAAATGTAGCTTTGGGTACATCAACACCCACAGATCGTTAAATTGTGAAACACTTTCTACTCTTGGACCATTGATAACTATTTGCAATCACATTTTTACGATAGAACGACATAAGCTTACATTTTTCACCATTAAGTGAAAAACAGTTTATAGACCACCATCGAGAAAAAGGAGTTAAGGTCATCTTGGGTAAACTTTAAAAGTCTTGGCATTGTTATGGTGGTTTAGTAGTTTCTACACTTTATTATTATATAATTATAATTATTATTATAATAAATTTAAAAGTTTAAGTGTTTTATTATAGTATAATATGATTTGACATAACAGGGTTGTCATCATAATAAAAAAGGAATCGTAGCCGCTAAGGGACTGGGTGTGTTTAAGCGTGTTCAAAAATTAAGGTGACTTTTTATTTTTCTTGACAAATGTTTACTTACTCTTCAATGTCTATTTCTTCTCCTACAAAGTATAATACACTTGATGTAACACACTTATGCCAGCGATTTTTTAATCTCGAATCACTATTGATATGCGCTTTTTGTATGTCCTTTAGTCCTTAAGCGATGCGATCTTTATACCATCAATTGTGGCAAACCTCCCTACAAATTTTCGGACGAGAAAAGTCTAATTTTTTTTAACCAAAAAATCACTGATTGGTGAACTTTTTTTTTTTAGATTGCAAGAAATCGCCATAAAACAAAAAGGTGTCATTTTTCTGTCTGTCAAACATAATGACATTAGGGACATGTGTACCAACATAATAAAATAAAATAAATCGAAAATCGATAACAAGTAGCCCGATAAATATATAAAGTCGTGTCATTTTTAAACATCCCTCATTTAGTGAGCAATGATTCTTATGTGATTAACGCTCTATTTTCAAAATTTTGGCTGAAATTAAATCAAAGCCAAAACAGACACATTACATTTTTCCCATTGTCTATACATTTCCAACCAATATAGGACATGTCCTCATTTCCATGGCTACTTTTTCCCAACTAGCGTAATACCAACGAAAAGTTGAGGCGTACCTCCATAGTTTTGTGACAGACGCAGCTGCATTACAGTCATTGTCTGTGTTTATGCGTCTGCCGTTATCTGACTGTTTATCTGTCTGTCCGTTTGTCTGTATGACATCGAGCTTCCTGATGGTTCAACTGGCACTGGTGCAGAATGTTGAAGTTACACGAATGCCGCTGTGCAAGCGCTTTAAGCGGATATTACTATGTATCTGCACTATAAGTACATATATATACGTGACTCTATATTTGTGTATATTCGAATGCTTATGCGTATACTTTTGTGTACCACAATTGTAAATATGTGTGTCATTGCGGTTTCCTTAATTCATTTTGTTTGTTGGCGTCATTGTCGCCATCATCATTGTCGGCGAAGTTGCCATTGCTTTGTCATCGTCATCGTCACCGTCACCGCCATTGCCGTCGCTGTCGCCGTCGCCTTCGCCGTAGCTGCATCCGTCAGGAATAGAGCCAACTCAACAACAAGAATAACAAAGCGCATGCCATATGAATTTTCAGTCCAGTTTTTGTTGCTACACCAACTTCAGCTGGGTCCGGTCCATGCAAATGTTGTTGCGGCTCCTGCCAAAGTTGCCAACGCCGTCATTGTTGTTGTCGTCATCATCATAATCATCAGCATCGCTTTTGTTTTACCATGGTGAATGGCTCCTGCTGCTGCTGCTAGTGTGGCTAAGCGGATTAACGCTGTTATTTTAAGTTCACCAAACGAACGAAGAATAAATTAATGAGTTTTCACAGCCGTCATTCACAAAAGACCGTTGCTACACAGCTCCCAGCCCTGGTCACTCGTAAGGACGACAGCCAACAAAACCAACAACAATAACAACAAAATGCCAACTTTAACTTTCTACAGAAATAAAATCACAAACACTCCACAACCACAAATGAGCAAGCTAAGTCTTTGTCCAACGCACTGCATCCCCTTCCACCACAATCTGAAGTAAGCTCCCCATAAAAGTCATCGGTTGTTTCCGTTTCCTACTTCAATTTGCTGGTTTGGCTTTATTTGCTCTTCGCATTTGCAATAGTAATCGTTATGGCTTCATATTGATTATTAAAACTCCTCAGTTATTTCGTTTATTTGTATATCCATTTATTGGATATGCTGGACTCTGGAAACGTAATTATTCTAATTTTACCCCACGCGCTTGGAGTCGATTCCCACTCTGAGACTAACCGGAGCTCGCGCAACTTTTTAATGCATTTTCCGCTTTATTCCGTACAAGCTCAATGCTTTTTACTGCTGTTATTGTGGGTGTTGTTATTTTATTTTTATGTCCGTGAAAATTAATTTTATGAATTTTCAATCCCAAATCGGATTATGGCATTAGTGGCACCGAAACTTTGGTTAGCTGGCCCTTCTCTGTTTGACCGTCTACTCGCGCTACATGGTTAAGGTTTTCTGCCGGTCGCCGCCAAATTTAAAGAAATAATTTCCGAATTATTATATAAACAACACAAAATCTTTTTTAATGGGATTATCGTTTTTATACGAAGACCAAACTGAAGTTGTTACGGTATAAATTTTATTCTTTTCATCGATTAAAGCACAAGCATTGACTGGAGAAGATGTGTAAAGCGGAGCATAGAAATTTGCAAACCGGTTTCCTTTATTGCGAAAGACATGGCGGAAGGACAGGAATGAAACTGTGCAGATACAACGCTTATAGAGTTATTTTGCCAATGAAAGTTAAAACAAACGACAGAACAGATGGAGAAAGCGATCGCTCCAAAAATTAGTGAAGAAATTATCGATATGATACTCAACCATACGGTTGGAGCGCAGGGTTACTGACTGGACGAAAAATCAAAACGTTTCCAAGTTTTCTTCAAGCATTGTACTTTTACGTATATAAAGATATTTCAGGCCACATTTTTTGTGAAGATAGCTGTGTAATTCGTTGCTCTTATTAAAAGTTATACTGATTTGAATATGATTAAAATATATGAAGAAATACGAAAAAACGCTGAAAAAATATACCAAAAAATGTGTTCAGTTTACGATGAGAAGGCTGTGAGCGAACGCCAGACCCAGGAGTGGTTTTCTAAGTTCCATTCCGGAAATTTCGATGTAAAAGGTGCACCTCGCACTGGTCTTCCTCTCACTAAAAGAGTCGATGAAATTTTGGAACTGATGGATCATGGAAGGTGTCAGTAGATAGAGGAGGCACTAAACATCAACCTTATGACAGTTTGGGATCATCTAAAAGGAGCAAGCGTCTCAAAGGAGCTCGATCTTTGGGTGCCACATGAAATAACGCAAAGAAATGTAATTGACCGATTAACCATCAGTGTAACGCTAATGAAACCTAACGTAATGGAACCATTTTTGAAGCGAATCATTATGGGCGATGAAAAATGGATTAGATACGAGAATATCCAATGCAAGCGATTATGGTTAAAGGCCGGTGACCTTCCACAAACGACTTGAAAGCTTGGATTGACGGCAAACAAGGTTATGTTGAGGGTTTGGTGGGATTGGAAAGGAATTGTCTATTATGAGCTGCTAGAAGGTGGCGAAATTCAGTCAATTTAAATCGGTCCTCTACTGTGCACAACTTGACCTTTTGAATTAAGCAATTTAGAAAGAGCTACCAGAATGTGCCAACAGAAAGGGAGTTGTCTCCCATCATGACAATGCTAGGACATACACATCTTTAATACCCAGAACAAACTGACGGAACTTGGTTGGGAAGTTTTGATGCATCCACCGTATACCCCGGACCTTGCACCCTCTGACTACAATTTGTTTCGGTCTCTGCAAAACTCTCTTCATAGTAACAAATTGGCCGACCGAACGCCGCTGCAAATCACCTGCCCAAGTTTTTCGCTAATAAACCACAGAAGTTCTACACCGATGGAATTATGAAGCTATCCGGAAAGTGGCAAAATGTCATAGATAATAATAAAATATTCCATAAAGTCTGAGACAGTTCGAGGAAGACTTCACATATCAGTTGTTGGACGACCGTGCAACTTTCATATAAGTTAAAAATATTTAAAATTTATAATCAAATGATATTATTTTGTCGTATCCAAATTGGTATACATAACCATAATTGTATGCTCCTGTAACGCAACTATAATCCTTCTTCAACTATATATCAAACTGAGTTGTAGATAGTAGTAGTGTCAGTTCCAACTGTTTTATTTTTTTTTTTTTAAGGAGATCTTCAATTTCTTGATTTGATCTGTTGACAAACCGTAGATAGACACCACCGCTTATGAGTCGAATAAACCCATGGCTTAGCTAGTGCGCAAAATGTCGTCTCCAAACTGCATTATTCGTACCCAATAAAAACTAAGAAAATGCAAACCATCTTACTTAGTCGTGTAGTGATATTCACCAAAGAAGAAAATCGCTCATTTCACTGTGTAACATTTCTCCGAAGTTTGGTGAGGGGAAGTGTCTAATTTAAGCGGTGTTGAATGAAAAGCGTTATAATTAATCCCTTTGGCACAAAGTTTAAGTGGTCGCCGACATGATACAAAGGCGTACTGAGCTCAGTTTCAGGTATACCTGTGTACAGCTTGTATACTACGCGTGTTGCATACCTACAGATACACCAACACGTATAAACTACTCTCGCGCTTGACTTGGCTGTTTGATGATGGCGGCCTTTGAGCCGCTTTGTTGACGATGATCAACTTAACAACTTTTCAAATTGGTTCAACATTAAGCTTGCAAATTTCTCACTTTGCATGTCCTACGCCGATGTTGTACGACAGGCAAAGGACACAAAGAGCCCAGTTGAGTTAAGTTGAGTAGAGCTCCGACAAGCTGAGATACACGCAGCTGTAGAAAAAAAAGCAAATTCCTCGTGATGAGAATCGAGAGAAAATTAACTTTGTGTAGGGGGCAGGCTGCAAAAAATACGCGCATTGAAATTTGTATTTTTTCTTTTTTTTTGCATTTTGCCTTTGATTTGTCATTCTATTCTTCCTTGTGCATTTGAGGACTTATTTTCTACTGCTCTCTGCCATCGAGTATTTTGTGCTTTGTTTTACTTGTCTTTCTTTATTCTGTTGATGGGTTTAAATGCATCACTACTTTTACATTGAACATCATTCATAGGGTATTATTAAAGTCGTCTTTCACTGAGCTGTTTTTTTTCTTTTGCTTTTTATTTTTTGTTATTCAAAGCTCAGTAATTTTTACAACCTAAAGCTTGTCTAACCTCAAATTAATCACAAGTTTTTTTTTCAGTTTTTGATACTTTTTCTGAATTATAGATAGCAGAAACTTTGACAAAATGCCATTTTCCAATTGATTGGATACTTGAGCGCTGAAAAATAGTTTAACAAAAAACAGCAACATAAAATAGTTTAACTGACATCATAGAGAAAGGGCTATAGAAAACACCAACGAGTGCAAAAAAGTGTGGTCTACGATAACTTGTCGCAAATTAATTGCATATCTTTTCGTAATTATGAAACTTTCATTCACGTCGCCGTCAAACAGGCTGGGAGTTTTAGCAAAATTTCTGACAGTCTGTGCACCAGGCAGGCGGGGTAGGACCCAACTTCAATGAAATTCAAAATTTTTGAAGTATTTTGCCGTTGAACTCTGAAAAGTTTCGAAATATGGAAATATGCTTGGCGAAAAATGTTTGTTGGCCAAGACTAAGTTGTATGGGCGGATGCCTCTTGAGGAAAGTTGCTTTGGTTGGAAGCCTCAGCTTTTTTTATGAATATAAATTATGATGCTTTAGACAATTTTCGTGAATAGTTAATTCATCAACTTGAAAGGACAACACCGCTTAGACCGCTTATTATTCATAAAGCGTAAATTAATACATATGCTAAAAAAGTAGCACTTTTATGCTTATTCTTTTTAATGAAAGAGTTATGGAACTTATGGGTATCTAACATATGGACTCTGTCAGAAGCTCAACCTGTATATATATTTCAAGAAAACTTGAGTTATTCATTGACTATAATCGCCCGTAGTCCCGTTGGCGTTTATGTTGAAAAACGACTTAAAAACGACAAGTTGGCATTCCCATTGTCGTTTTGGCAGTCGATCGACGAACTTCGGTATTCTCTAACTTGTGACGACTAGAAATACGACTATGAAATATTCGTATTCTGTGGTCAGCAGAAGCTAGTGTAGTGAAAATTAAGAAATATGAAAATAACAACGCGGCGACAATTCCAAAATTTGGTTTTAGAAATTGAACCAAATCCTAATTATGCTAAGGGTTTTTGAAAGGGCATAAAACTTATATATTAAATGTTCCTGGAAAAAATTAGCAGAAAAATATCCCCGCTTGGACCACCAGTCCGTGATGGTAACGGTTGGCACAAAGTAAATACCTAATAAATGATAAATAAATAAATGATACAACTAAATTTGCAAAAAATTAATTAAATAAAAATTAAAATTTAATAAATAAAAATTAAGACAAATTAATATTAAAGGTATGGAAGGACTTGAAATTTATAGTAAAAAAATGCTGCTGACCAACAAATCTGAAGACAGAGCAACAGGAGGAGGCGCTTATAAGCAGATTCCTTTGTCACCGGTGGAAAATTTAAGGGAATTAAAAATAGGAGATACTGCAAGATGCGATGAAGAAACTGAGGAGCTGGCTGACTATTGGCGAAGAGACGCCGGATATAAATTGTAAAATTGGTGAAAATATAATTAAAGCGTCTGCTGTCCACGATACCGACAATGACAAAATAACCACCACTTCAAAAAGTTAATAAAGCCGCTGAAAAATAAAGGATTACATTATTGCCAAAAGCAAACTGAGGTGCAACAAAAAACGGCAATCGCTTGGGTCCATTAAGGGGTATTTAGATGACACTTCTCGTTACCAAAGGAAGAGGTTGGTAAGTGAAGAGGAACGCCTTGAAATTTATAGCCATTTTATATGTTTTATTCAAAATAATTAAATTACAAAAATAGGAAAAATAACAACCCTAATTAGAGCAGCGCTGCCAACTTTTCATTTTTCTTTTGTGCTAGTTTTCGACAACTTGTCGTCTTCTTCTCTTTGTACTTAGGGTTTTATGAGTAAAACGACAGAAAGACGACATAAACGCTAACAGGAATAGGACCGAATATATATATTGCTATCAGTGAGTAAAACACATCACCGAATAATAATTAAAATACTCTTACGGATGAGATAGCAATTTAATAGTAAATGTTATATATTGTAAATAAATGAAATAAGGAAAACTTTAAAATGTATTTTTTTACATTGTGAGCAGTAGAGGACCGAATTAACCGTTCAGTGACTGACCAACCACCTTGAACTGCACAATTTTTACGGCATATTTGTATAATTGTTGACGCGCTAATTCGAATTAGCACGTCAGGTTCCAACAGGGCTTCAGAAATGCCAAATTTCGTACTGGCACTCTCTTCCTCTCGATTGCACAGTGGAATTTGTGTACGAGAAGCTTTGACGACCTAACTGTTGATTCCTAGTGCTAGTGAATCTCTTTGCTTGCTCGCTAAAGGGTCACATATGCATGTCACAAAAGTTATCAAATCGGTGTTGTTATTGTTGCCCACACACCTACTGGTTCGTCAAATTGGAAATTGTTATACGTTCACTTCTTTTTGGAAGTGCAATGATTGCAGACGGCCATTGTTGTGCTGCCATAGCAATGAAAAGACATAAGAAAATGAGTGACAGTTGGAACGTTCCATATTGCTGAGGTGAAATTCTTGGAAAACTTGTTAATATAACTTAATCTTCCGGATCTGGCTCAATGCACTACAATTAAATAAAATTAACATTGGCTTGTTTTTATTTACATAATTTTTAAAGTGAAACTTCTAAGGGCGCATTGGCAGTAAAAATTTGCCAATGCGGGGCCGTGATGGCGGGTTCTACGAGAGAGATGGAAGAAAAATATGTACGAGAAACATAGAACGAATACACCACTGACGTTTTATTTTTTTTTTTTTTTTTTGTGTGCGCGCTGCTCAGTGTAGTAAAGAAAGAAAAAGAGGAGAGTAAACTAAAACAAAAACAGAGATAAACTGCGCTGTGCTCGCAGTTGTTGGCATGCCGCTCGTGAGTCATGACTAGTGATGGCACGATTAACCGGAGAATGATTAATAATCCGTTATTTTCTTACAAAAAACAGTTTAATTATACCGAAAATACTCTTTCGCTTAATCGGCATAATCGATTATTCATCCAAAATAATCGTACAAATTCACCACTAGTGACGACACTTATTAATATCACAATTGGGGCCATTGAGTTGATAGTGAAAGTGAATTTGTGAAATTATCCATATCCATAAATATAAAAAAAACGACTGGCTCCTGATGGTAGTGAAATATGGAACCATTTTTCAAGGGAAAATGCAACTCAAGTAAAGTGTCCTCTATGTGGAAAAATTTTAAAATGCGTAAACCATCCAATTAAACTTAAACATCCAAACAATGCTGACAAACAGCCTGACACACTTGAGGTAAGTTAACAGTTTTAAATGTAGTGAAACCAATGATTAAATAAATTTTGTAATTTATATTAGGTAAAGTCTAAAAGTAATGATGGTTTACAAGTTGACAAAGAGGATAAAGCTCGTACCAGTCGAAAGGGCACTCAGCCTGATATTCGCAGTGTTTTGGAAAATGCTCGAAGTTACGCGTTAGGTGGTTCCAAACACAAAAAATAGCGGAGCTAATAGTGGAAATGGTTATTAGCGCAAATCTACCATTTTCATATGTCGAAGATAATTTAATACTTCGTAACTATTATTGTATTATTGCTAATATTTGATATTTAATACAGGAAAAGGTTTTTTGAAGTTGATGAAACAACAGTTTCCACTTTATCAAATGCCAACTAGGAATACCATAAAAGGACAAATGGAAAAAATTTAAAAATATAAAAACTACGTTATTAAAAGTATCGAACATATGTTTGACAACTGATATATGGACTGACACCAATATGAATAGCATGATTGGTGTGATAGTTCATGGTTTATTTGAAAAAGTGCTTTCGGAGTTTTCCATTACGAAAGGCTAAATAATAGAAGTAGTCACAGACAATGGCGCAAATATTGTAAAATCTATACACGATGTTATTGGAAAGAACCATCATACACCATGTTTTGCACATACGCTAAACTTGGTTTATATAAATTCAATAAATACGCCGGAAGTTGTGAAATTATCTCTAAATGCAGAGATATTGTAGGATGGTTTAAGCGACACGTAAAAGCCAACGATAATTTGCAGAAATTGCCATCATCTGCTGGAGTACCGGAAGGGAAAATGTTAAAATTAATTTTGGATGTAAAGACAAGGTGGAACTCGATTTATTATATGCTTGATCGTTTTATCATACATTAGTCAAATATTGATTAATTTTACTGATGTTTCTCCAATGATCACAACAAAAAACAAAGAAAAATATAATTTGTTTGTTAAGGCCGTTATAAGCAATGACTTCACAAATAAGTGGAGAAAAATTTGCAACTTTAAGTCAAGTAATCCCACTTGCTAATTGTGGTCGGCAGTAAATAATTAAAACTATTTGTACCAAAGATGCCGCGAAGAATTTAAAAATGAATACTTAAAATCAATTTGACCAGTGCTTCGGAAATATGGAACATTCGTTTCTTCTCGCTGCATCTACGTTATTAAATCCAAGGTTTAAAAAAATCCACTTTCAAGATCCCCTAGCTTTGTCGACAATCATGGGATGCGTAAGAAGGGAATTGGTCGAAATGGACAGCATCGGAAGTAGTAGTGAAGCGTCGTATACTGGTGAAGATTTTGATTTATGGGCACATCATAAGACTTTGGCCCATAAACGGAGAAAAAAGGATTTGAATCAACTTATAAATATTATAAATACATAAACAAGATGAACTGAGTTTTTTTATCAACGCACCAGTGCTGGAGCTACAGAGAAATATAGTTGCGGCTTGGGAGGAAATGAAAGCAGTGTATCCAAAGCTGTACATTTTATCTCGAAAATATTTCTTTATAGTAGGTTCATCAGTACCGTCAGAGCGCCTTTTTTCAACTACCGCTACCGAAAAGCGTAACAGACTGACAACTAAGCGTTTGTCAAAACTTTTGTTTCTCAATTCTATTTTAAATAATTCGATTTTGGTTTTTCAAACTTAAAATTATTATTTCTTAATTCGTATTTTTTTTTTATTACTAAATAAAGGTTTCATCATTTAATAAATAAGAATAATTAACAAAATGTATTGTAAGTTTAACAATATATTTCTTTGATTACTATATATAATTTAAAAGGCAGCTTTATAACTCATCATAAAAATTGAAAATAATTCATTGAAAATGGCGATTAACCTGTTAATTATTTGCAATTATTTGCAATCAATAATCGGTACTATTCAATTAATCGTATGACACATTAACCGGTTAATAATTTTTTTTTTTTGCAATCACTAGTCATGACACATGAGGTTCGGTCTACTCGAGTATGCACAAAATCTGCAACTGTCGCGACACCAAAGAAGAATCGACGATAGCTTTGGCCGCAAGGCTGTGTCAAAATAAATATAATCAGTCGACCCAGTCGAATTGTGACCTCAAGACAGATGGGACGTATTTTGCTGTTTTAATTTTGTCTTGTTCTTTGGTTCTATTGGCAGTTAGCTTTGATGGTTTATTGTTAGTATAATTATTGTTTGTATCATTATTGTTAGTATTATTATAGTTATTAGTATTATACTCTTTATTCTGCTTAGTATTAGACTTTTTCTTTGTAATATTTTCTCTAGGCAGCTTCGATTATTTATTAGTTGTATACTATATACTGCGTCTCACTCAGGTTTATTGAAGCTTCACTTCTATCACGCGCACTTAGTTGCACGCGTAATTTTTTTGCGATACAAAACCGACGCCACCGACTACGAAGCATAATGCATTCAGTTCAGCATTAAAACTCAGGGGATGAAATTGCTTATCTTGGCCTGCAAAGCCTTCATGCCTCTAATGCTAAAAACCCAACAAATGTAACAAGAAATATCAGAGAGCACTTATTTTAATACGTAAGGAGAAGTTCCTTGGCAAAATAATATGTGAAATTATTTATAGCTTCAGTTATGACAATAAATAAAATAAAATGATGGCAATGCCTATGTGTGTATAGACAAACGAAAACTTTTTTCTTTGTCTGCACACAGCATAAATGTCTGTTCCACTATGAAAAAGTGGGGCCAAAGGTGATAAGGAACCATACACGCTTCAAATCATATCGTGAAAGAAGAAGCAGTTCGACGAAAATCAAAACTTTTTAATTTACTTCAAACATTTGACAACACCGTCAAATCGCAAATACATGCTTCAAATCGCGCTTACCTCACAGATTTCATAGCTTGTGTGACACGTGTACTTGGCCCTTTACACTATTTTACCTGTGGTAGCTGGTTATCGTAATATATATATATATATATATATATATATATATATATATATATGTACATAAATAACTAATTCGATGTAAATTAAAAATTAAATTAAATATTTACTAATTTTAATGTTTTTGATATATTTTGATTTATTTATTTATTTTTTATTGTACGCCAATAAAATACCTCTTGTAATGCACATTCTTTCTGCTTTCTTTCTGTGTTTCTCTTATACGTATACAATATATTTCTTCTGTCTCGTCTAACAAACGCGACTTTGGAATTTTACACTTGAATAGCCTCCTAAGGAGTTTCACTTCAAAAAATCTCTAAAGGTTTTAATTTCAGTGTTAATTGTAATTTATGCTTTGCAACGAATAGTTTTTTGGCACAGTGTATAATAGATTTGCCAATGTTATTAATGTTCTTGGAATAGCTGTGTAGTATTATACCATTTTACCAGCACTGACACCTGCCATATGGGTTAAACCAATCCTGGCAATGCTCGTTAATATTTGAATATAGCATAATACATAGCAAAGTAGGTTCAAAGTGTGCTACACTTACAGCCCTATTCTGTGCACTCTATCTACAAAATTCATATTAGTTGAATAGATAGAAGCTTTTGTCATATTTGTTATTCACGCGCACATTGAAAGCTTCACTATTAAAAAATCTGTTTATTGTAATAGTCTACAAAATACCATACCACAGCGGAGAGTATGGTATTTTTTATGCTTGAGGAATCCTCACTTCGCCTTCTTTCATTGCGCAAATCAATTCTGAAATTGTTTGGTTTGCGCGGGAGACCGACGATTGGCTCATAGCAACCACATGACTGTTTCCTACGCACTTTTGGTATGACCCATGTGCGTAGAAATATATAGCCGCCAAGAAACGAAACTCAAATTGAATTTTTGAGTTTCCACTATCCCGCGGCTTCAAATGCTCTATCAATAGGTGGCACATTGAAAAATTATCACTATTATCACGCAACGATTTTAAAACACTTCTGAGAGAACTTATTATATTTAATACTCTTTGGTGTTAATAGTGTGCGAAATATTTTGACATCACAATGATGAGGAGGCGTTAAAAAATCGGCAATAAAAATCCAATAAAAATGTTTTATCGCTTTCTGTATATCAAAATCTATTAAAACCTATCAAAATCTATCTATTCATTTGATAGAGTGCACAGAATAGGGCTGTTAGTAACCACAGTGTTAAGGTGAGTGTGCAAATATGCAAACTCACGAATATTGTCAGAGAGATGAAGGATATACTTTGTTTTACGCCCACAATACTTAACTATAGTGAGAGTGAGAAGGAGGATTTGTTCCCAAGGATTTGTAACAAGCAGAGCCACAGCTACACATTGTGTTCGATCACATACAAACAGCTGTATTTGGTTTTTTGACGGGTAACAAACGCAGTAACAGTAACACCATTCTGTTCGAGCCTTTACATATTATTATTATTAAATTTCGTTTTTATTGATGTGGTGGATATGTTTGTAATTATTTGTGTTTTTGTTTAATTGTAATGTGCAGTTAGTCATTACAGATGTTTGTGGGTTTGGTTCTTGGCTGTTTGTGTTCGCGTGGTGATTTAAAGGTGAATTTAAAGAGTTCGATTAGGGACTTGGAGAGACAATTTCAGAGTAGTATTGAGTTGTTTGTAGTGGTTTAGAAAGGTTTGGATGGTGTTTTATTTTTGCTTCGTACATTGAGCATTTTTCTTTAATTTTTATTTTTAGACCTTCGCGAGCTTCTGTATATTTTGGGCCGTCTTTGACTGAGTGATTTCCCTTACAATTAGCACATTGAGCAAGAAGGTGGAGGATTGCATTTTTCGCACGTGGTTGAATTTTTACAGAACCTAACTGTGTGGACAATTAATTGGTAATTTTTGCATCGCATTACGAAGGGTGGATATGTTTAGTATTGCTGATTAATTTTATTGGTCTGTATACTGCAAAACATGAAAAAGAAGAGAGGGGCTTGTTGTTGTCTGCTGTAGACATGACGATTCATTTTGGTTTTGGTAACCTGGGAATGCTTACATCAAAAGGATTCGCTTTTTGGCTTTGGACTTTAGGCTATCGCTCAAAGCGATTAGCCCCTTGGGCTTTAGGCCAAGGAGTCATGCTATTGAAATGCATGCAAACTGTCTACTTTTGCAAGGAAGTCTACTTTTGTTGCACAACCAATCGGCACGAGAGTCAGGCGACGGCTGAGTTATAATTTACAATTAATTCAATGATTATCTTGTACGAATAGCTATTTTTAATTTCAGTGTTTATAATTTGCAATCAGTTTAGCATAACTTCACGTAAGTAGGTACGTATGACCCACTGAAAGCCATCGTTTATTTATTTTTTTTTTTGTGTTGAGAAATTGTTTCTATTTAATGATTTAATTTTTTTGAAGGTTATTTTAATATTATATTTACTTTTAATCATTGGCAGTAATAGTAATCTGTGATTTTGTAGAGCAACGGGCTGACTATAAAGATGTTTGTTTTTTTTTTTTGCTACGTTGTGAAATAAAAGAATAATATGTTGTCATTGCTTTTTTAAGAATTGTTTTTGTTTTCTTTTTTTAATTTAATTGTCCTCTGATAACAGATTCCGGGTAAGAGAGAGAATTACTATAAAATGTGTTAGCTCCTAGAAATTGATGTAAATATCTGTGGCAAAAAGTCCTAGTAGCTTATGTCGAAAAATCTATGTTTGAGTTATTGACAATTTTGTGTAAAATGATTTCTGTTTGATTTTGTTTCAATGGTTTTGAGTCAAATATAATACGGCTTTGAGGTTATAAAAAATGTGTAATTTCTAGCGGCAATACAACAGGCAAGCAAAAACAGAACAACGGGAACGTTTGAAGTAGGAATGAGACAAATGTAGAAGCACTGTCAGCTCTTGTGCCAAAACTTATCATGGGTTGAGCAAGAAAGCTTCCATTTCAGCTGGGCCTCTGATCTCAGCTGCTCCTTTGTTATGTCCAAAGAGTATTCATTCATTCGTGTTCCTTTTTCGCTATCATATCATTCCCACAACAATATCAATACAATCAAAATAAAAACGGGTGACGGTAATTAAAATAACCAAAACGAAGGTGAAATAAAGAAATTCTTTTTCATGCGAATTCACGCTAAGAACACAATATGGAGGAAGACACTACAAGAAGGGGAACATTGCTTGCTTCGATTTCACAACAGGCACCCCCACCTTCTAGTATTTCTGTTTGCTTAGTTACTTCAGTTCAGTAGTTAGCGGCCTGCGCTGGTTCTTCGATGTTAATAGCAGAAAGATAAATTCTAACAGCGCCTGACATTTGGAAAATGGTCTAAAAAATTTAAGGGAGAAATGTAACCTATATATGAATAAGTTCTCTCTGGTTCTGTCTTAAACGGATCAGAGCTTCTTGAGAGAACTTAAGGGATTTTGTTGTTAAGTACTTGGCATTCGTAAGTGGATATAAGTTCTTCCATTAAAATAGAGAAACCACTGTAGATGAGATGTATTCAATATTTTTCATTTAACAAATTAACGTTGTTTAAATTTCAAACAACATGATTGTTGATTGTTAAGCAAGTTGAACACATGTTCAACGCTGCTACCAAAATCACTTAAGCCAATATCACTTTCAAAATTGTTTTTTCGTTGGAAAGAAGAGTATATTATCATAGGCAGATTATGTTAAGAATGTATTTATTTATTTATTTATTTAAAACTTAAAAAGCTATGATTAACCAAGGGGGGTGCTGGCTGCGCTGCTGCGGCCTTCGGCCCGTAAGAATGTATTATTTCAGACACCACGTGTACAAATACTTTAAGTATTTGGTGCATAGTTTGCCTCATGTATTATGTAATTGTGGAACATAATTAACTTGTGAAGGAGTATCATTGTAAATTTCGTTATTAAAATCTAAATGTGATCAAAAAAATAGAAAGTCTAAAACACTTGAACCGGGAAAATTAAAAATCTACTTATTTTTAAAAAACGTCATATAATAATTTCCCCATTATAAATTATTATTTACTATCCCATATTAACCTGCTGAGTTTTGCCCCTTTGTTCAAATTAAAACACATTCTTTTTGATTATAATCTGTAATTCTTCGTGGGCTTTCATATATGAAAACTCCAATTAAAAATTACATTTTTTCAACGTCCGCTGATGACATTTCTTCATTTTCGATCGACTTATATGCTTAATTAAAAAAACGCAATGAGTCGGTCAAGTTTAATTGAAAATAATACATGTCCATATGCCGTTCAGAAATTTGAATGCATAACAGACGCTGTCATGACAATGTCGCTGCCCGCGAAATAATCATGATAATAACGCAGTCGACTGGAAGCGTTGCCACAACGAGGCCAACCAGCCAAGTGGCGACGCCAGTTACTGGCACAACCGTAAGCTCCTGCCGACGCCACTTCTCTGGCCAATATCAACACGTACAAATTGCATGATTATTACCAGAGATAATTAATTTGATGCCAACACACAGGCATGCTGTGTCATGCTCAGTATGGTAAAGCTAGGAGTTGAGTCACTTCGTTAAAGTCCACGCCACTGTGAGCTGAAAAGTACTCGTAAGTTAACAAAAATCGTTGCGAAAGGTGTGTAAAGAGGCTTCTGTAGCATATATTAGAAAAAAGGAAAGGAAAAAACACTAATAATAATAACATCTTAAGTGGTAATTACCTGGACTTGGCCCGAATCACAAGCGTTATCCATTCTCTTAGTACTTCAATCGTTGCTCCGGTTCAGTAAAGTGTACATCAAAATAAGACATTAGCCATAATTTTTTAGCAGATATTTCTCAACCTTTTGTTGAATTTTAGGCTTCGTTCAGCAACGTTGGCATGGCACTGCGTATACGCAATAATGACGAATACTAATTAAAATATAATTAATTGTAAAATTTTTTAATAATAAAATGCATTGTAATTAATTTAGTAAATAAATCTAGAAAATTGTATTTAATTTTTACTTCATTTACTTCATGCTTCATACTTTACTTTATGCCGTGCTTTCTATTCCAAAGCAACCTTGACTATAAACGCATCTATAGCTATACTCGTATATTCTGAGCTTGTGTATCTCCCACTCTATTTTGTTGCTATTCATGCCAAAATACATATGTCAGCTGCAGCTGCTATCATTGAGCATTGGCCAGTGGACGTTTGGACTTTAGTCATTTTAGTTTGCTATACATTTTGCTTGCTTTATCTTTTAAGAAAATATTTTATGTATTGTGTGTCAAAAATTGTCAACAACTTTGAAACATTTTTAATATAAACGGCATCGTTTCTTCGCTTTGATCTGGTTTCCTGTCCAAAACACAACCTTTTTACTCTTTTTGTATGCAACCAATACAATAGTTCTATTATTGCCTTGGAGAATTTCATTCGCACTATATTTCGAGAAGAATGATTCCAAATAAAATCCGTTTTTATTGCGTTCCGTTTTGGAGAGGAATTGAGAAGCAGATGATGGCCTTCCTCGTTGGCCCTGTTACTAACTCGTGGATGGAGACATTAAAGTCCACGTTTAGTGTTTTCTACTTGTTATTGTGAGCTAATTGTGATACGTATTTGAAATTTAATTTAAAATACATTATTTCAAAATAAGCTTATTGTCTAAAGATTATATTAAAATTGGTTCGTTCATAAACTGTCAAGTGAAGTAAAGATTTTAATTTATAAAATTAAAAATTGTACTAAAAACTTCGTTTGTAAATAATTAGCTCGTTCAGTTCTCGCACTCGCTACGGACGGTTGTGTTTCGCGCATTAGTTCTATTTGTAGACACCGCTGATAGTGTTGTTGAAACCGGTTTGACAAAAAGTCAAAATAAGAGTGTGTTTTGAGAATTTGTGTTATCTTGCCCTTTGGGCAAGACTAAAGCCCTCGCGTCACCAGCGACCGCTATAAACTTTTGTAAAGATGGAAGAAGAGGAAACTTCTCATTCACGGCTTAAACCTAAGCTGCTGAATCACGAGAAAATGAGACAAGTAGCTGGTGCATCACCGGTTGTACTTCGCGCTAGACTTTCCGAAGAACTACAGAAAGCCAGCTTAAAGCACTCTGAACTATATAGCAATATCAGTAATTACATAGCCACAACTAGTACTACCACTACTAGCACCTTAACTTTTTCTACTGTAGGTTGCTCTACTCCAATGTATGTGAATGAATATAATACCAAAAGTAGTGTAGTCACCACTGAACCTCTGGTAAAAGACTGCCCATTTCAAGTGCCACTCGTTTCTGTTCGTAGAAAACCGAAAGGAGCAGACAAAGCAACAAAAACAAAAAATAAACATAATTGGTAGCCAAAAAGCAACAACACTGCCTCCACATCAGTGGCGGCATCTCGCAGTAATCGTTTTGCAGTGTTGTCTGATGACACCGATGCTTTAATGGACGAACAAAATAATTGTCAAGGGAGAATGCAGTATTGCAATAGATGCTGACTGCTTGTAGCAGGGAAAGCGTAGTCCCGAGCCACTGGCTATCTGTGTGCCGCACGTTAACAAGTTAGATGAACTAGAGCGTGAACTTAATTTAACTGTCCGTACATCCAAATTCGGGATCTCGCGGTATATACTAAAAATGCCCAATGTTTTAGAGATGTGGTAATATGCTAACCAAGCATAACTGTGAGTTTTGGCATCACCAGCTCAAGGGAAATAAAACTTTCAGATTGGTGTTGAAAGGGATACACCCTAATGTACCTAAACAAATTATTGAGTGTACCTTCTCCGATAGTGGGTTCGAGGTTTAAGGATGAGGAAAACGCACTCATAGCAACTTACGCGGACGACACTGCAGTGCTAAATAGAAGTCCAAGTATAAAAGTTGCCACGGAGTCTTTGCAGCAATACATGTGATGCTTTGAGAAGTGGGCTCTAGACTGGAACATAGGCATCAATGCCAGCAAATGTGCCTGTGTTACGTATGCCACACGGCCATTGTGTTGCCCTGGCATATCGTTGCTAGGCTCTATTCTGAAGCACATGCCTGCGCATAAATACCTAGGAGTCATACTGAACAGGAGACTTACATTTCAAAGACATGTAACAATGGTTCAGCGGTCCGTGCTGGAAAAATGTCGTGGATGTTGTTCCCCAAGAGCAAGCTGTCCTTGGATAACGTTCTATCGAAATGCACTCGCGTGACGGCTACAGCTTCGAGAGCCAGAAAAAGAAGACTCAAAAGCTGTCAACCACAGGATCTTCCTACTAGGGTCCGCTCATAAATTACTACTGTCAAATTCAGTAAATTTTAAGTAATTGTAGATATGTAAATAGGTATTATACATTTTAAGTTGTTTGTAAGTCCATAGGTTTACATTGTTTTTTCTTTTTCTTATATATACAATTAGGTTAGGCTGCCACTGAAGGTAGTAGGAAACTAGGTAATAATTATTTTAAATAAATAAATGTATTAAATATTACAATAAAAAAAAGATATTAAAATAAAATTAAGCAAAAAAAAAGAAAAAAACATGATATGTGCTAATATGGGACACTACTGATATAATACAAGGTATCTTGTGATCCCAGTGCCGGCTGCCCCTTACAAGACTCAATTAATCACCTGTGGGTCACTTCGCTTTTAAAAACACGCCCAGATTTTGGGTTTTCTATTAATTTGCGAGTATAGCTTATTCTTGAACCAAAAACAGACACTCTGAATAGCGACAAATGAAAAACCTCGCTTAAATTCGGGTTACTACAGACGACTGAACTCGAAGTTGATCTTCTTTCTTGTTTTTTGGTTTTTATGAAGTCATTTAATTATAGACTTAACATCTTCTCATAGCAAAACCGTTGTACGCACGAAAAATAATTACTGCTGCCTGTTAATTTGATTTGATGAATTTTATCCCTCACTTGGACAAATTTGAAGTAGTATTTTTTAATAATATCTCTTGGCGTAAGACAGCTGTCTATTAGATATATATTTGGCGAACTATGTAATATGCCTATTCCACTTTGCATTTGGTATAATAGCATATGCAATTATAGTCCATAACCACCCAGTAGACACTTGTGACACTTCTTTAAGCCCTGATTTGTCAAATCTTTCAAAATATGTGTATTGTCGGCTATAGCGTTTCGCTCTTGGAGTTCAATAAGTACAGCAATCCATGATTGATACCGAATAAGAGTGTGGCCATAGTGACACCAATTTTTGACAAGCCCCAAGAATATTAACGTGTTTTATCGAACACATTTGAGTTGTTTTATGCACAATATTTGTCAATAAACTGTTTGCGAGATACAATTGTTAAAATTGGTCTGTATTAGTGAAAGTATTTATTGATATGTGAGTACCAACTCTTACATTACTATTGTAGTTGTTTAAACTCACTTGAATCTGTGTGCATTTGCGACTACGCTTGAGTGCAGATGGAATAATTAGCATGAATAATGGCGTTTTCTCCAAACAATGCACCCTCAAATTTGCATACAAATTTGTGCTCATGCAAAATATTTCACTATCATGCGATTTCATCTAATGAAGCTGACTTCCGCTGTTTCTGTGAAATACCACAAATTTTCGCAGACCTTTCGGAATTTTCGCGATTCACGCCATTTCACCCACAATCTCGACACATGTTTGCAATGTAGACACATTTGTATCACTGCGTTAGTGCGCACTTCATGTACCAGCACCGTTGCAGTTTCTACAACAATAAAATATTCCACATGAACTAGATTCATTACTCTTAAATTGCCCGGATTATGCTTCGTAGATATTCGTTGGTCAATTTAATGCGACTCGGGGTCTATTTAATTAATGATTAACACACTGCTAATAAACTCAATATATTCATATATTTAATAACGGAGCTCATTAATATGTTTGCACTGTTGGCTCACTCAAAGTAGTTCATCCTATTCAATTGTGTCTAAATCCGGCAATGTTTCGAGCTATCTAGCTTAATAGCTTATGAAATTTAACATGAAATCATAAGTCACACAACTTACATATTTGGCTTTATTACAGATGCGCACACGTAAAAAAAGCTTAGATGCATAGCTACACAGAAATTAATCCATAATTAGGTTAGCAGCGCAACAGCTTTGGCACACATTCTCTATTTAATCCTAATAAGAGCCTTAGGCGGCACTTTGATGGGGTGCTAATAACGATTTGATTGTGCGAAAAAAATTGATTCAAAAATTAATTATTGAAACAGAGACATGATGTAATTGGAAATAAAGTAGAATGAGAATGTGGACGTTTTGTAATTTATATATATGGTTTTGTTATGCATCGTGAATTGGCGGCTGTCTGTTTACAAACTGAAGATACTATTTCCGAAGGCAATATTTTTGCTGCTTAAATTATAACACCAACTATCATTGGTCTCGCGGAGAAAGGCGGAATTGCTTGTATGGGTCAGAAAAATGTTCTCGAGTCTTATATACTCTTCTCAATATGAATGTGCTTTGAAAGGCGTATCCTTATATTATTATAAGTATATCATTAGTAGATCCAGTTGGCAGAGGTTGTTCTGCCTCAGAAAGTAAAGTTGTCCATGTGAGAAATTCCTTCTTCCCAGCATTTTAAAAATAAAACTTTAGACGGCACAATAGAAATAATAGAAATAATAATTATCAAACAAAATTTTTTTAAAATTATAAACTATTATCAACTGCTTCACCTAATACGTTCAAACCTATCTAATAATGGATTCGTGATCCAATCAGGTTCCTTTCGACAATTCCATCGAAATCGATTCCATCGCAGTCTAAATCGATTTTCGGAGACTATCTCCTTTGAACTTCGTGACATGTGATTTTTATGTATTAAAAAGATATTAAGACAATACGTTAAAGAAAGATTGCCTTAATACTTTCCAGAAGAGGCATGACAGAGCATACATAGGAACGTGATCCAATCAGGTTCCTTCCGACAATTCCATCGAAATCGATTGGGTATTTTCGGAGACTATCTCCTTTGAACTTCGTGACATGTGATTTTTATGTATTAAAAAGATATTAAGACAATATGTTAAAGAAAGATTGCCTTAATACTTTCCAGAAGAGGAGTGACAAAGCATACATACTCGTATTTTTAGGAACCCCCTTAAGAAACTTCTGAGCAATGTGTGATTATTTTTTTCCTTATAAGCTTTACAATGGGGCATATTCCCGTTGGCGTTATTGTTTTAAAAATCGTTTCTATATCATTGTCTGTTTAATGTCGCTTCGATCCGTAATTTGAATACCTGAAATACTTGAATCGACGAAGAAAAATTATCGTAAACTACAATAAAAACTGCTATATTTTATGTTGTTATTTTAGGCATTTTTGCAAATAATTTCGTTTTTTTACATAAAAAATCATAAAATGGCTAGTACAAAATTTTAGTTTTCAAGTTAAAGTGAAGATGACGAAGTGATAAACATAACCAGACTTACATCGGGAAATGTCTTTTAAATATCCCTTGAATTGACTCCAAGATATTGCATTTCTTGTTGCACCTCAGTTTGATTTCGCAATAATATAATTTGCAAAGACTTTTAATGGATTTTTTTTTTAGCTGAAGACCAGACCCTTGTTGTAACTGTGCGTATGTTGTCATTGCTGGTATCGGCGGTAGCAGACGCTTTATTTAAATTTTAATTAATTAATTTCTTCCACAATAGTCAGCTCCTCAATTTCTTCACCAAATTCTACAACACCTCCTATTTAATTTATTTGCTTTTCGAATTATAATAAATTTGCCACCGTTTCTTCCAATAATGACAGTGGAAGCTGCTTATAGACGCCTCCCCTCCTCCTGATGTTCTGGCTCCAGATTTGTTGGTTACCACCTTCTTTTTTATTTTAAATTTCCTTCCATATCTTTAATTTTAATTAATATTTTTTGTTAATTTAGTTTTACTTACTTTGTGCTAACCGTTTCCGTCACGCTGTGGAAGTCCACGCTGATTTATTTTTTTGCTAATTGTTTCCAAAATCCATCAAAATTTTAGGATTTGATGCCCTTTCGAAAACCCCTAACATATTCAGGATTTTGTGCCATTTCTGAAACCAAAGTTTCGAATTGACGCAACGCTGTTATTTTCATATTTTAATTCAATTTCCAACTACATTCGTTTCTAGGGCATACCGAATATTTCTGATTAATGTCGATAACGACAACGGTTATGCCAACTTGTCGTTTTTATGTCGTTTTAAAAGAAGAACGCCAACGATAATACGCCCGAATAGTTCGCCTACCAAATTAGAACTCAGACAGTTGCTTTGCATCATCTTTTTTTTTCATTCTTTTTTTTGTCAGAATATTTGCGTTACTGAGAGTAGGTTATAAAATTGTTAGGATACTGTGTACTCTAGGTATATTACATAGATAGAATTAAACTATGGACTAAACTCCTCACATTGAAATCCATCAACTACATTTTAATTATAATTACCATAGTATCTAAGTAGTTTACCATATCACGCATTACCATATTCAAATATTGTTTTGAGTGGTTTACGAGCCTTACTCTATTTACAAAACAAAAATGTTGTGTTTTCCCTTAAGTTGGTTGACAATTCTGAAATTAAAACAATTGGAAATTATTAAAACATGCCATCAACTGACCGCAGGGTCACATCGAACTCAATGATAAGCAAAAAATACGCCAAACTAAATGACTGCCTATGATATTTGTTAAATTTATTGCTGCAACGCATGTTTTTAAAATATTTTTCGTAAAAAAATATTAAAACAATAATTTAGCGGCAACTGTCAAAAGATGTCATTGACGATGTTGCGAGTAGTCGACTGTAACGCAGTGACTGTGATGATTGGCATAGTTATAGCTACTCCGACAAGTGCACTATATAGACACACGTAGGCACATTTGCATATATACATGTACATGCAGGTGAAAAAATTATTAAATACGCATTTAACACTTGTATGTGGGCCTGTCAATGCCGATGAGAGTCAGCGGAAAATGGCGAAATGGGCACGCCGCAAAAAAGTGCGATTTTCATCACATCCAGGCACAGTCAGGTAAAGTGCCATAAACCAAGGCAAGTAAATGTTAAAAACATTTAAATGTAATTTTTTAAAAAAATTTTATTAATCATTTTATTGCGTTACATTTCCTCGGATCCGCAATAATTTCTGCTCATTTTGGACTTTGCCGCTTATACAAATGGAAAATTATGGTTTTAATACAGCGGCACTCAGCAAAAAACAATAAAAAATGAAGGAAATCTCGAACGCATACACACATTTTATGTAAATATGCCATTTAGCATGCGACAAAGTATGCCGCATACATTTGCAAATATACAAAACACAAAAAGATACTCAAACACACAACACGCAGATACATTTACGGTTACAGATACAAATGCTGCGTACGTAAGCCCTCGATTTACCATTAAAGTCGCATGTACCTTTATTGTTATTATTTTGCAATATGGTCGCTAAGAATTATGGCACCTGTATAGGTAGCTTTTGTGTGTGTGTGCGTGCATGAGTGGGTGAAAGTCTTTCTCTTTGTCATTTTGCCGACTTTCGCCGAAGCGATTTTTTTGTTTCTTCTTTTTTTTTGTAATATGGGTCACGTTCCGCTGTTCACGCATTTATTATTGTCAAAGCTTTTAAAATCTCGTAAAATTGCAAAACGTGTACGTCAACCAAAGAACTCAACTGAATGTATTTCACAAAATCTCCTTCTCACTTAACCCGTATCTCGCACTGTCCCAATATCTAACACACGCTCGACACACTCCTTCTCATCATCAGCTTAGTCTACGCAATAGCGCACACCTTAGCGAAAGTTATTTCATCAGTTCAGCTGCCACACTTTCCCCACCGCATTATTTGTTTGCCCGCGTGTTTTCGCTTGGTGCTGTGCCCGTTGCAAGCTGCTTAGAAATTCAATTTGTTGCGCTGCGAATACTCCGTGGGGGAATTTTTAATCAGTTGCATGGCTCAGGAAACGGGGAAAACCCACGTCCGCTGGGAGGTTTATTAATTTATGCTCAGCATTTACATTAACTTGAAGTGGCACAGAGACAGCGCACCCCCATCTTTTTGCACTTGACCTCATTATAAGTGCATTATTTGCATTTTATTATGCAGATAAAGCAAATTGCAAATGGAGGAGGAAAAATTCGTCAGCTACTCGTATGCTTGGAAATGGTCTTATTGAAGGTTTTAAGGGGAATTTAAGAAGCTTCAAAATTTACTCTGAGGGTATTTTAATATTTTCTAGTTTAAGATCTAGTTGCCAACTACAATGAAATAGAGATGTTAAAAGACTGATGAGATAAAAGGTCTGTGCCGGGCGCAGTAGCTATAATCGCATTGCTACCCTCAATGATTTTGTCGCGATCCGGTTACGGTTCTCCTTTGATAACTGGAATTTTTTTTTTCCCTTTTTCCCAAATAATTATAGAAAAATATGTTTATTAAACACCGTCTATTATAAGAAAAATAAATCGACTATTGTACAGTATTAATATTTAGGACAAGTGGGTGAATTTTAACTTTACAACTCAGTTTGTAAAGTAGTGTTGTGACTGGCGGTTGATGATATACCATTGGGCTTTTGTGATGGTGCGAATAATTTTTGATTGTTGCCTCTGGATTAACTTTATATTTGATTTTTTGGCAGCTCTCCACATATTTTGGCTCCATATGTCCAGATTGGTTTAATAATTGTCTTATAGATTAGGAGCTTGTTTTCAAAATGAAATGTTTGAATTTGGTTTGAGCAGCCAGTGCAGTTGGGCTGACTTTCATTTTGATTTTTGGTCACGCTTTTTTGTATATGGTGTTTCGAGTTTAGTTTACTGTCAATATATAATCCTAAGTACTTGGCTTCTTTTTCTATGGTGACGTTCGTCTCCGTCAATATTTATATGGATTGGTGTGAATCTAGTCTTAGTAGTGTATATAACTTGTACTGTTTTGTTTTTGTTTATTTTAATACGCGACTTTCTAAGCCAGTCAAGTGTTTTATTAAAGTCTGCTTGCCACATGGCTGTTGCAGTATTTATGTTTTTATGAGCACTTAGGAGTATTGTGTCATCGGCGAAAGTTGCAATCATCGACGAATTGCAAGTGGGTATATGGTATTGCCTTGCTGTCGTAGAGGGTATGTAACAAAGGTCCTAGCTCACTTCCCCGTGGACCTCCTCGTATTCATTTCGCTAAGGGATGTGTATTCGTCTGCTGAGTATTTAACTAAGTAGTATCTACCTGTGATATATGATGTTAATAGATGTGCTATGTTTTGAGGGAATATATTGTTAAGTTTCCATTTGAGTTCTTTATGCCAAGCCTCTGTCAAAAGCTCTTTCCACGTCCAAGAAGAGTCCGATACAAAATTTATTATCGGCAATGTCATTTAGCATTTTTTGCGTAACTGTGTGCTCTACCATTGTATGGCTTGAGTGACTCCTTCGAAAACCGAATTGGTGATTTGGAATGGTGAGTCTGCGTTGTATTAGTGGCAATAGTCTACTTCTTAGATATATTTCGAAGATTTTTGAGTATTACAGGGAGTAGACTTACTGGTCTATAAGACTCTGCTTTTGATGCGTCTTTGCCTCGGTTTCGGGATCGCAATTATCTCAGCTACTTTCCGAGACTCTCGGAAATCTGAACATAGCTTTAAAGATGTTTCTTAGATATTCTATAGCTTTTACAGGTAGTTCTCTTAGGAGTTTCCCATTTATTTTGTCATATCCAGGGGACTTTTTTTCCTTTATGTCATTATTAATGCATTTTATTATTTCTCCTATGATGGTCTTTTCATGTTTTATAGATTCCTGAACTTCTGCTAAATATCTGTGTTCAGCTGTGGATCATCTGAGTTGGTGGCGACTTCTGTAAAAACCCTTTCGAAATAGTCAGCTAATACTTTAGCTTTGGTTCAAGTTCGTCTTTGCCCATAACCCGTTTTCCGATTTTTAGAGGACCCTGATGATTACTTCCAGTTATTTGTCCATCCTTTAGTAGCTTTCCATAAAGAGTAGTCCGTTTGACTCGTGGGCGTTAAGCTCTTGAGTATATGATGTTAATTATTTGTTTTTTAATACCTGAATCATTTCTTTGGCCGCTTTTGTTGGCTTGTTGTATGTCCTGTCTTGCGTCGAGGAATACTTGTGGTCGACACAGGCTTTCCGAGAGACTAGTTCTAATAGTCGTCGTAGTTCGAGGCTTGCGTGGAGCAATGTCCAATTCTGCTGCGTTGCTTTTTTTGGTGTCGTCTGTATGACTGCTTTGGCATGGTGGTGTCATTCAGGTTTACTGTCCCTGCCTTCGATGTCCTCATATGATTTCACGAGGGATAGTCGGTCATTAAATCAATGTCAATTTATTCCTCATAAGTATGCCAGTTAGTTCTGTCTGTTTGCATGTGTAGGCGTGAACGTGCGAGTCACACATTAATTCTGATAGGGTTGTGGTCTGACGAACTGTAATCAGAACACGTGATATGCATTTTACATTTCCGCAATGTCCAGGTTCTCTGTGATGAACAAATCTATGAAGTCAGGTGTTTTATTAATGTCTGTGGCCCAATAAGTTGGTTCGCCTGTACGCAATTGTTTAGATTTTGTGAACTGCATAGCGCTGAGGAGATTTTTGCCTCTTTTGTTCGTTAGCCTCGATCCCCACGTAGCGTGTTTCGCGTTGTAATCACCGGCTGCAATGAAGCGTTGTCCAAGAGAGTTGAGGAAATTCTTATATTCTGTGTCTGTAATATTATGCTTTGGTGGGCTATATACAGCAGATATGTTCGTCGCTTGTATGTAGTTATGCTGATAAGGTTCAAGCTCATCGTGCTTTATACAACGCTTAATAATTATGGCTGTTCCACCGTGCGTCTCCAAGATTAGGGCTATGTCAATGCTGTTGTCATGAAGAAGTATTATCCGGAGTTCGTCAATATGGTTTTTCAGTCCGTTTGCATTCCAAGTTATGATCTTTAATAATTTCCATTTTGTTTGTCCATCTTCGATATGAGGATTGTTATGACGTTCATCATATTTGTGACTTGTTAAAACAATTCTTTCATCAGGTCTTTCGTCTCAGTAATATCAGTTTTTATGTCAATGCGTCTACTTATGTATTCATTGGTTGGATTCGTGAGTTGTTCCTTCTTATTCTTTTCGCCATTATTGTTGTCATTCTTATCCTTAGCTACTTGAGCGTACGATAAACCGGTCTTAATTTTGTTTAAGTTTTGAGTCTCGATTGAAGCTACTGCTACTGTCTCATCCAGAACTTGGTGGCTAGTTTCTCTAAGGGTTGGAAATCTTTTTATTTTCAGTGCCTTGTATATCTCACAACCTTTGTAGTTTGCAGTGTGCAGCACCGCACAATGCACATTTTATTTGACCATTGGCTTCAAATCTGCAGTCATTTGTTTCGTGTTTACCGGCGCATTTGCATGCATTAAATCTCTGGCGCAAAAATTTCTCGTGTGGCCGTATTTTTCTACGATTTCAGCATTGCGATATTATGCGTTTATGGTGTGGTGGCTCTAAAAACGATTTTCGTGCAGAGCAGTGTGGTTAATGTTATCTTTGTTGTTTTTTTTTGTTTTTCAATTCAATGAAGAATAATGAAAGCGGTTTTGCTTCGGCGGCTTTGTTGTACATTGTGGATGTTTATGACTTTATGCCCTAGGTCGAAAAATTTATTTTTTATTTGATTAATGTCAGTGGAAAAAAAAAAAAAAAAAAAAAAAAAAAAAAAAACCTTCTTCCTTCGGCTTGAACGTGTAGTATTTAAAAAAAAAAAAAAAAAAAAATTTAATAGCTGAAAAAAAAAAAATAGAATCTTTTGTTTGTATTCGTATCTCATTATTCTGCATAGATGGATTAAATTTTTTAGAGCATTGCTAAGAACGCTAATTTGTTTGACTTATTGAACATATATTGGTGGTGGCTAAAAAAAAAAAAAAAAAAAAAAAGCTTGCAGTTTTGTTGCATTTGCAAAGACTTCATACACTTGTTCGCTTGATTGTCATCGTCTTGAGAGAGGTAAAAAAAAAAAAAAAAAAAAAAAAAAAAAAAAAAAAAAAAAAAAAAAAAAAAAAAAAAAAAAAAAAAAAAAAAAAAAAAAAAAAAAAAAAAAAAAAAAAATGAAAAACTGCATGCGTCTGTCTGACTTTACTCAGTCCCACCTTACCACCGCCCTTCACTCACACCGCAATGACCGTTTAAATTGTTCTTTCAGTTAAAATGACAGCTGCTCCCTTCGAGTTTTAATCAATTTTTCTTATTTTACATAAAAGTCCGACGTTTCTATAGCGCCAACTCCTCCACGGTCTTGGGGCTCATCTTTGTTCTTGCACCGAGTCTCATCTTCAACTTGTTATTTTTCGCCATTTCATTTTTGCATTTTTGTTGATTGTTTGTTTGTCTGTAATTACATGCAAGACTGGCACAACAACAAATTTGGGCACGTTTATGGGTCATGCTGCACGGTTTCTTCTTAATTAATTTTCGGAAAGTTTCCACTGGCGAAATTGCGCAGAAAGCCATTTCAGTAGTCTTTAGTGTTAATAGTTCATAGTTCTTTTGTCAGGGTTTGGTAAATGTTTGCACAGATCTCTGTCAAAACAAATTTTTCAAATAAATGGAGCTTAAAGTCCTCAGGAAACCTGACTTTAACAAATAAGGCATTAAAAGGATGGTCTCTTATTCTCTGTAGTACGAGGGCAGTTTGATAATGCATGCAATTTGGTCATTCATGATTCTCTGATCAAAACTAAATACCTGATATGGGCTTCTCTTCAAGGTCTAATGAACTAAGAAGTATTTCGTGGATTAATCCCCGGAAGAAGACATGCTTACCCTTATATATTATTTTTTTTTTTTCGAACCTTTAGTTCTGTTATAAAAAACAACTTCAATGAAACATTTTCTATAATTAACAACACAATATTAGTATTTAAATGTATGCGGTCTTTGCATTCTTCCTCCTACCGTTCTCCGTCGCTTTAAAAAGCGCCTGGTTAGTTTGTTTGAATGATTTTACAACCGCTCCACATACTTTTTGACCTGACGATTAATTACATCTCCCATTTTGTGGATTTTTAAATAGTTCTCAAGGTCCGCCATTCTCATGAACCACGAGACACCAGTAATCATACGCATTTCCTTAGCCTGCAGTACTCTGGCCTTCGAGATATAAGATTTCGCTTTTATGCCGTACACCTGCAAGCCGTATCTCCAAGCTTAATTTTTCAAAGACAATTTATTTCTACTATTTACGAGCCAATGCAATTACTGAGCTCTCTGTCGTAATGTTTGAATTATGAGGTTTTTAACCCCATTTTATTTATATCTGGAATGGTGTTCCAGAAGTTGGTTGCCCAGAGACTCCCGGACAAACATACGGCCGTAAGGCAAACGTCACATTAGCATATTTATTTTTGTTAATACCAATGTTCCATCGCCTTGTCCAGGCTTCAAATTGTTGCGGAGTGTCCGTGGCAATGATAAAATCCAGCGGTATTTCTAGCGGTATTTCTGAGCCCATGGGCATGTCGCGCGTCAATAGGGTACAGAGTGTTCGCCCCAAAATCTGATTGTATGGCCTTGATGCTAAACTTCACTCCATCTGTTACCGTTAAGAAAATAATTTTATTCAGGTAGCTACGTACTATTATTGTCAAACTCGGGTGAAAGCCTGTTTAATGTCGAAATTTTCTACGACCACGTATTCCTTGGATTGGATCCTTCGAGTTGACCAAACCATAGTTCTAACGAAACCCAAATTGAAAGGGAGGAACTCTTTTTTTTACCTTTCTCAAAGCAGGTCCAATCACGTTAGGAATCTGCGGAGTAAGGGGTCGTATAAGACTATGGAAGTGGCTAAGGTGAAAAATACTTTATACTCATAGGCGACCTTGGTAAAAAATTAATGGTGTTCTATTTATTGATGCTTGTGGCACAGTGTGTATTTTCTGGTTTTTTTTTTGTTTTTTGTTTTTTTTTTTTTCAAAATATAAAAAATTGTATACTTATTTCTAGGTGTGCCTATGAAAAGTCGTCGACGATTTCATTTCGAAAATACATTTTGTGAGAACACCTATTATATCAAGCTAAAGATGTTCAACGATACATTCTGGCCTAATGGTCCAGCGCCTGGTCAAATTTTTAATTTTCATGATTCCTCTGGAAATGGCAATCATCCTGTGCCAATTGAGTACACCACATTTGGGCCGAATGGCACACAATACTTTTTGTAAGCATCTATGGACTGCAATAAACTGTATAATCCGATTATTATTCTTTTTTTCTTTTTTTTTTTTTGTTCTTCCAGGAAGCCAATTAACACCTGCACCAGCGTGTTGGGCTTGAAGTATGACGCGGGGGTCTTGATGGCAGCTGACACAGTCGTCTCCTACGGGTCTGTTGCCAAGAACAATGACATAGAGCGCGTGTTTGCATTGAACGATTACATGATTCTGGGCGCAAGTGGTGACTTCGCAAGTTTCCAGAATATCAAGCGAGACATCGATAACAAAATAATATGTGACCAATGTCACAACGATACCATCAACACGCGTCCAAGTGCGCTCTACACTTCACTAGCTCGCAAAATGTACTCGCAGCGCATGCTTGTCAGTCCTATGTGGGTTGATTTGGTTGTTGGTGGTCTCAATGTAGATGGCACTACGTTCTTGGGTCATATCGACGTGCGAGGCAAATCATATACTGAGGACGAAATTGCCACCGGCTATGGCCAATATATGTCGCTGCCAATGATACGTGAACGAAAGCCGAAAGGCAGATTGTTTAGTTATAACGAGGCCTGTGATCTTGTAAGTGTTAGTGATGGTTTTTAAGCGATTCCGTAAGTATTGTAATGATAAAATTGTTGACATTCCAGATACGTAAATGCATGGAAGTTTTATACTATCGGGATTCTCGCGCTGGTTCACAATACTTTTTGGCCAACTGCTCCAAGAAAAAATGCGAAGTTACGGGTCCGCACAAAGTAGACGAAACATGGAACTTGGCTACAATGGTGCAGGGATATTAAAGCCAACTTAATCATAACTCATAGAGTAAAACTCCACTAGGTTTATTACTTTCTTATTATTACTTCTACAATTCCTTTAAGCTACACGCACTAATACACCGCCAATGATAACTAATTCGCACCATTGCACTTTTTGAGGCAACGATTTAAATTCCGCAAAACTATGCAAATCGCTAAAGTTATCAACGAGAACTTACTACCGAAGGCAGAAAGTTACACAAAGTTAAAACGCCCTCAGAAAATGTGTAATACTAAGAAACATCGTTTTTTAAATCCCATGTAAAACTACAGAAGGTGGTCGAACAACAACAAAGACAAGCGCAAAGAACTTTTTTGCGGAATCTTATACGATTTGCCGCTGCTGGCGCAACCACCAACCAACACGCCATGTCCAATGCAAATACTTGGCAGATAGTTTCAGCCTCAAAGATGTTGCAGCCAGCAATGGGAAACTTTTTGAAAATGTGTGTAAAAAATAATACTTTTGTTTTTTGATTGTAATAATTTTTGTTCATGGATGAGCTTGATTTGCAGTTAGAAATATATTTGCAGAAAATACAGAATGGGATAATGCAAAGTTAGGAATATCGGCGAATGAAATATGCTTATGTAAAAGCATGCAGAATATTTTTATAATGAGGTTGCCAAGTTCAGTTTGCATCAGAAATTTATAATTGCATATATACTAATATTATAAAGAGGTAATGTTTGTTTGGACCTTGGAGGTAATCTTCGAAACTACTTATCCGATTTTAAAACTTCTTTCAACAGTAGAATTCTGCGTTGTCACTACGTGTCACGGTCTATATTTATATTTAATTTTTGCAATACCACTGCAAGATCCAAAGACATTAAATATATAGAGTTAACATTTCTCTCCTAAAAAAATCGACGGAGAGAGAAAGTAGAAACTAACAGCTTATGTAATTAATGATACCACAAATAAACTAAACTAAATGCTTTAAATGTGGAAAACCATTTCATCTTCCAGTGATCAACTACCTCGCGTCGTTATCGTTAGTATATATCGCTTGTACTCTTTGTTCTTATTTCATTTTCGGTATTTTTGTTTTCTTACACTTATTTATTTTCATTGCGATCTTTCCAATCGGTTGACTTGCAACCATGGTCCCGAGGCTACCCAATCTAGGTGATAACCGATTTTCTCCTCTTAGTGAAAGCGCTAAAACCAAAAAAAAAGACAGTACCAAAAACTCCAATTTAACTCCAAACATAAATTAAATTTGGCGCGAGAAACATTTCAAAATATTTTATTTTACAATTTTGAAAGTACAATTGTAATAATTTCATTTCTTAATTCTTCTTTAATAGCAAATACATTTTTACCGTGTTTTTGTTGCAAATATTAATAATAATATGATTAATAAATTTTAGAAGAATGTTTGTTGTGCTGACAGCCCAATTAAAATATTCAGTTAAAGCGGTTTAGGTATTAGATACAAATACTTCGAACAAACGAAAACTCTTGAAGTTCTGTGACATCTACGGTTTTGCCGAGAGTTTTACAAAACTCCCGAGGGCGAAAACTAGAGTTTTCTGTGACACCCCTGATAACATCAATTTTCTCTTTGCTCCAATGTCAATTAAAATTGTACAATGGAACATGAACGGTTTCGTCAATAATTATCAAGGATTAATTATTCTAATTAAAGAGCAAAACCCTGATGTTATAGGAGACAGCAAACCCAAAATATAAATAAACAACAAATATAATATAAACAAAATTTTGTTATTTTGGGTGCCAAGTCACCAAGGTATTACTGGCAACGAAAACGTAGACAAAGCTGCCCGTCACGTGCTATCAGCACTCTTTATATCAATCGACCCCAGGGACGACAAAGACCTGAAGAGACTTCTTACCAAAGTCATTCTTAGAAAGCGTCTGACAAACTGGGAAAGTTTTCAACACCGGTATAGCAGCAACAATCCTACGCGCACTGGCATTCATTTTCAGAAATATATTTCAAAGCACCGCTGGTCTATATTTACGACCGGTCATACCCAGCTCTTGCATCAACACCTTCTCACCGACTCTACACCACAACGTTGCTCCTGCGGAGCTACTACCGCCGTCGTCCACATTCTAGACGTCAGTCTAAACTTGGGAAGAGCTAGGACTATATTTGTTAAACGCAATAAACCATCCGAATATTTCAAAAAAAATTAACTTAGAAAATATTGATGTGATTTATAATTTCCTTATTCATTGTAGTTTAAACCACCTCCTCTAATATCATAATCTTATCAGATCAAAGAGTCGTAGGACCTGGTAGCTAGTACTATTTTCTTCTATTAGATGTAGTATTATATATTATATCTAAACTTTATAAATATAAATATTTCATCTTCAGCTCCTTAGTTATTACTAAGTATTATGTGTAACACAGCAGGTAGTGTTTAATATATAATTATAAATGTTAATGTGGGATAATTTTCGATTCCATACCAGGCGGGCGAAGTCGCGGACGGAATCTCCTATCATTCAATAATGTCGATGTATTGACATCTGGAAAATTTGACTTTCACAGAGTTACTGGGTCATTAAACAACTGAAGAGGGAATTGTTGTTTTTTTATTCATTTATGTCAAATCCAAATTTCACCTTTGGGAGATATTGATAGGACAATAGAATATGGCCTCTACAGCAACTGGTATTGCTTACGGGTGCGATTCACAAGCATAAAAAGTGCGTAATGTTATATGCTAAGATTTTTTCCGAACGATCAATTCGAGATTGGTTTGACCTTTCTCATAAAACGCTAAATTATTCTTTATTCTTTCCACCCAAACAGGCGTCCGTTTTTGGCCTCTTGTAGGTCTGTGGTTTCACCGAAATTTCGACATACGTCATGATCTGCCACGATCAATGAAAGGCCAGATTCTCCAAGCATCTAGAAATGCACATCAACAACTTGGCAGTCAATCTGTTGTACATCAGCATATACACTCGACACCTGAAAGGGCAAAAACTCTTGTATTATATCTTCTTATAATATCTCTTATATATTATAAACTGCAAATTTGGTAACTCTTTTAGCTGAGAATATTTTCCTTTAAAGAAGCCGTTAAAATAAATATAATAAAAATAAATATAAATAAAAATAAATAAAATAAAAATAAAATAAAAAAATAAAACATCAAGAAAAATTAAAAGAAATCATCACAAAAATTATTGCAGCTAGAACTTTTCCTAATACCACGCACAGCGATATGCCGCACTGTCCTCTATTCCTGCGCTAGCTGCTGCATAAGCAACCAACAAAGCCCTGATTTGGACACGAGCTTCCGGTTTTAATCTACCCCACCCGCCGTTTCAACCACCCATCGAATGAATTCAATTTTGTGCATTTGAAGCGTTATTGGGGAAAGAAAACTTCGCCGTACGCGCAATTCCAGCAGATGGCGAACGAGTGCTTCAACATAGACACGGACGTCTGCTCTTATTGGCCATAGCCACCATGAGGCGAGATTATGCTGCATTATCACCTGTAAATCCTTATTGGCAATCAAAAGTTTGCCGCTGCCAATGATGTTGCTGCCGTTGTTTATTATTATTGTTGTTGTTGTCTGTGGTGTGTCGATTGCCCCTGCCCTCGTTCTTTCTTAAGTGACTTTGGTCTACACTGCGAAGGTGTTCACCGAACGCTCTCCTCTTTCAACAATTTAATACGCGCACCAGCATTTCTTGCTGCTAGTTTCCTGAACAAAGCGAAATCTGTGCATGAAGGAAAAGTTTTAATTTTATTGGAAAAGTTCGCGCATTTTTACACGCGCTCAAGCAAAAGTGGACACTCTCACTCTGAAGCCCGAGTGTCGCTTAATTCGTGATCAACGTCGCCCTGATTGCTTGACTTATTCAATGCGTTTTGTAAGCCAATTCAAAGTGTTCAGTAATTCTGTTGTTTATCGTTTGAATATATGTATTTTTACAGAGTAACATTTTAAGGAAAGCTTTAATTCCTAGCCCTACAACGAAGCACCTCAATCAGTCTGGTAAACACATCCGTCGAAAGCGCGTAGGCTATTAAATGCAAGTTATATGGAAACATCAAGTACATAACATCCTTGGCATTCTGATAGACATTAGGTGTACTAAACAATTTCAAACCACGCCCAAAAAGTAACAAGAGAAAGAGGCCGCCAACTCAATTTGTATGGAACATTTAATAATATGTGGAGACCCATTAAAAATAGAGACTAGTTGCTCCACAGATCCGAGTAGAATTGCATATTGCCAGAGCTGCATGCAACATCAATATAGAAGGTTTGATTAGGAGGAATTCTTCGCATTAATACGACACGTCTACAAATACGTCAACACAATGTCTGAAAATTCATCATGGCATTAAAATCGGGCAAGATTACGTCCAACCAGACGAAACTGGTACAACAAGCTTTAATTAATATGTATCCCAGAGAGTGCACGGCACCTTCATCTTCGTCTTAATATCCCTCATTGCAATAGTACCTTTTGGGACCTTTAAGGATCACGTGGCAGAAACAAAACATGAATTAAGAAACATTACCAAGCTGTTTGCTTTTCATTATTAAACTATTTAACATTGATCAGTGACTTCCAGGCAAAAGCCCTCAGTGGCGTAACGCATTTCGGAAATGCATGGTATATGTACCAGAATTACGCAGTATCGTACTGTTTAAAATAAGAGCTCCGCGATCTACAGAAGATTTAGAATACTTCTTCACTAAATGGAGCTAGTGGGGTTTCCTTTGAGGATTTTGAATCTGTAAGTTTTGTGCGAAATAAACCTACGAATTTTCGCTTCTAACATACCTATGTCTATTTATCTATCAAAGCCTCTCTAGGCTCATAAGCCCCTGTTGTAACTCAACATAACTTCATTTATAAATTTGACTCAATTTAGACATTCGATTGGTTTACCCATTCACTGTTTTGTAGTGCAAACAACTCCTTTCTAATTACACCCTACTTCATGCTATAAGCTCTGCATTTACTTTTCAGAGAAATCAAAATTCCACAAGGAGTGGAACGAGAAAATGATAGAAAAAAGTCATTTCGTGCATTTTCCACATTCTCCCGTTCCCTCCTCCTTTCATTGAAAGCAATTCTCATTTGACAAAGAGCTTAACGAATTCAACTTAAGACCGTAATTAGAAGAACTTAGGACAAACAAAGGCAGCAAAGGCAGCGCAACACTCCACAGTAGTCCAACAGTACACAAACATGAAGAAAACAAATGCACGCCGCAACTCGAATGCCAATGAACAATGGCGAAACACACCCAAACATACAAAATCACACAACCGCAAATTACCAACACATAAGCAATAAGAGCAAAGAAATATGAAATACTCGAGGCATTAGAAGCAGGAACAGAGAAGATAAATGCTGGCCAAGACCCGAGAAGTGAACTGAACTGAACCAGTTGCAGTTCCAATTATAATTTCAATTCCAGGAATTCTGATGAAGCGTTTAGTGGGTAAGAGGGGGAGTTGAAATAATCTTGCAATTATTTGTGGCTTATATGTGTATATATATGTTGCGAAAACAGTGTGTATTTGTCAGTTTGGTCGTTATATTATTACTTTGACTTCTTTTTGTAACTAGGGAAAGTCGAAGTTACTAAGAGTAGTTCGTCTTTGAGTTTCGCCATTAAGTTTTTGACAATAATTTTAAAATGCTTCCGAAATTAACCTTCTAACATTGCATCTTGAGTTAGTTTTTTAATTAAACTTCTCTCTCTCTTTCTCTCTATTGATGGCGCGATACTGCCCCAGAGCAATAAGGCCTCCTTAAGAAGATCTTGCCATCTTGCCCGGTCCCTCGTTGCCACTCCCCAGTTTCGGGGCAGCTTTTTGGCATCTGGATCGTCATGGTCTTTCCACCGGATGGGTGGTCTACCCCGCCTTCGAGTGCTATGACAGAGTACAGAGTTGTAGAGTTTCTTCGCCGGACGACGTCTTCCGACGACGTCCATGTCTTCGTACAGCGAATATAGCTCCTGATTATAGCGTCGCCTCCATACTCCTTCACAGCATACCTGACCGAAAATTTACCGAAGAACCTTTCGTTCAAAAGCACCAAGTGCATACTAGCTTTCTCTTGTCAGTGTCCACGTCTCTGCGCCGTACAGTAGAACAGGCCAAATTAGCGTCTTATACAACAGCACCTTGTTTTTACAGTTTTTAAGTAGGAGTATTGATTTCAGCTGCCTTCTCAGGCCATAGAAGCAGCGGCTGGCAAGCATAATTCTGTGGAGTATCTCTACTGAGATGTTGTTCGTAGAGTTAATAATTGCGCCTAGGTAGATGAACTCCTTAACTACCTCGAAGTTGTATGCTTGTATGAGAGGAGTGAATAAGTATATAAAAAAACATATTGCCAGTGGTATGACACCAGTAGTCAGCGTACCCTTTTGATAAGTTAAGCTTGTGATGGCTTGAAATTACGAGTAATATTTCTCAATTACTAGAAATACCAGGAAATACTAGAAATAAAACCAGCGAGCTGCTATGCCTTGCACACACATTTGGGAAGAATCATATTATATTCATATGAGCTGAAGGGACCCCTATACCCTAAGTATTTTATAAATACAAATTTTG
Organism: Cacoxenus indagator; assembly: GCA_035041755.1. Taxonomy (NCBI): domain Eukaryota; kingdom Metazoa; phylum Arthropoda; class Insecta; order Diptera; family Drosophilidae; genus Cacoxenus; species Cacoxenus indagator. Next base: position 1,144,268 of record JAWNKX010000191.1, on the reverse strand, counting down.
ATGATCATAAGATTAATATTTATTTTTATGGTTTCATCAATCATCTGGTCTTCGCCACTATAACTTGGTTCAACATATTTCATATTTCATTGGAGGAACTGGTTCGACAGCCATTGATATAGTCTGTGAATCTGTGACTCTGGCAATTCTACAATTTGTGAATCTACAATTTCCTTGTCTTCAATAATAGGTTTGCATATTAAATCCTTCACCAGCGCCTGATTTAGTTTACGATTACTTTTTGCTTTCAACTGCTGAACGAATTTCGCTTGTAACTGGACAAATGGGTGCCCTTTCGCTAGAATTTTGAATTATTTTTTTTTTTTTACATCGACTTAGTTTTTTTTTTTTATTTTTTTTTTAAATTAAATTATAACATTAAACGCAGTAAACTGCATAACACATTTGTCGGATTTAAAGAATAATGACGTGACAATAAAAATAAAAAATTAGACTTATACTAACTTAATTAATTATAGAAGGCTGTATCCTTCTTAGTGGGAGATCATGTGGGTGCAGCCTCTTCAGTCTACGCCTTGTTGAGATACGGGTGAGGGAGAAAGCTAGAGGATTTGGGTGCGACAAAAGTCTGTAGTGATAGCGGCAGCTGTGAGAATTAATCACCTCCATAACAGTTGGCACGGCAAGATCCCTATGCAGCGTGGTGTTGCGGACGTACCAAGGGGCGCCCGTAAATCCTCTGAGAGCCTTGCTCTGACACGCCTGCACTCTTCTGATGTTGTAGGCAGCAGTAGTGCCCCAAATTTGTATGGCGTAGCGCCAAGCAGGTGCCACTACTTGCAGATAGATGAGCCTTTTATTAGTTAAAGATAACTTATTCGATGGGCGGAGGAGCCACTCCAGTGTCTTGAGCTTTTGATAGCAGCGCGCTGTAACTACCTTAATGTGTGCACGCCAGGTAAGAGGCTTATCCAGGATCAAACCGAGATACCGGATTTGCTCCATTTGCGGAATGATTCTTGTGTTGTAAGTCACAACCGGACAGACGCCTTGCCTTAATGTGAAGGTACAGTGAGCTGATTTCTCAGAGTTTATGGCTATATTCCAACGCCTGGCCCATGAGTGGAATCTATCCAGGTAGCTGGACAATTTTTCCGCAGCTCGTTCAGAGAGGCAGAGTTGAATGCTATCTCTAGTTGTAGGCATATCAGACGCTAAAATAGTAATATTAATATCCGAATACTAAAATTGTTCAAGGAAGAAAGAATGGAGGAAAAATAGAGGCCTTTGAACAATTTTATGCTTTTTTTAAAATCTGAGCGAGAGGAAATAAAGCGCGAAAATCCTTTTTTTGGCTGAACTTGTTCTACTTTATATTATGCGTTTAATACGCTCGTATTTTTTACTTTTCTTGAAAAAAAAAAAAAAAAAATATAACGATTTAAAAACATATGAAAATTTTTTATTGGAACATTTATATATTTTTATATGCCCACAACAAATATGAAATTATTACCTTTTTCTGCTTATTCGAAGACATGTTCATAAAACAAAATATGAAATAACAAAAACAAAACGAACCTGATACAAAATTATAGAATTTAAAAGTAAATCACAACACAAGCAAAATCACGATGTATCCAAACTCTTGAAAATTACAGTTCTACCTAGAAAATGTTAAACTAACCACGAGTTGTAAGTACTGAATTTAATAATAGTTATATATACAGGATGACAATCAAATCGATTGAGAATTGTAAGCAATGAATGAAAACAGCTTTATAACTAAGACTATACTTCACAGGATCATTTCTGTAGTCGGTCTTCACTTGTTTCGATGCAAAATATCTCTTTCAAGGAATACTTCACTTGTTCAGTTGTTAATGCTGGAAAAATCATTAAAAATATTAATTTTTAAAATCAGAGCAATCGACGTTTTGTTCACATTTTGACAATGAGAAAAAAATTGGCAAGAAAATTGGAAAAATATATTTACTGAGAACCATGGAAAATGCTATGCCACTTACGGAGTTATTTCAAAAAAAGGGAGTCCTCTACGTGCACCGTTTCCTATATTATAAAATACAATACAATATTATAGTTACATTTGCTAACTTTACAACTAAGAATTGAATTGCGGATAATTATATAATATTTAAGTAATATACGGTCACTCACTGTCCTACTTCAGTCACACATGTTTTTCCAGCATGATCCCCATCCACTGGTGTTACTGAAACGGGTGAAGGGTCAAACGACTGTTGTCAAAAGAGGCACTTCCTATGGTAGGTCCTGTTGACATTGACATATTCGTTATGTGTTCTACAAAGGTAATACACCATTCGAACCTTAACAACAAAAATACAAAATAACAGAACACCCCACACTACTCTACTTGTTGTCCAATCAATAGTCTATAATAATAAAAAAAAAAACTATTCACAGCATGATTGACCTCCCCAACAATCGCACATAGAACCTCACTAGCAGATTTATTTGCACAATATTGGTCGAATTTATCGGAATAACCCTAATATAACTCACCTCAGCATTACACTCGCTTAAAGGTTCAACCCCAGGCAGGTCTTAATACAATTTGGTACCCAATGATAAAACACAGCTCACAGTCAGTGAGCTCACAACAGAATTCTTCAGCTTTACGACAATATCTCCAACAAATTTTATGGTAGAATTTTAACCTATGGTAGCGAAGTCGTGGAAGGAGAGCGGAGAGAAACTAAACACCTGTGAGAAATGAAAACGAAAACACAGTGAGTGGTTGTGCTCGCACTCAGTTGGCAAGAGGGGCATGCAGCAAACCTTAATACAACAACAACGACTATGACACGTGCCGAAAAAAATAAAATAAAATATGTGAGTGTGTACTCACGAGACTCTGATGTATAACATATTGACACATTTTCGGTAAACATTGTCAACTGCCCATGGTTTACTACTTTGTGTTTGTTTAAAAATGAAGCGCTACATAAAGCAAGACAATTCGTATGTATACGATATATAATTGTTTCTATTTTGCATTATAAGATTTAACTTAACGCATGTGGTTACTAAGTGTATGTAACATACGACAGAACTATATATTAATACGGAGACATGTTTGTTGTGTTACCTTTTTTTTCATCCGGGCGGTTGAATTTCGACCACTGGAACAATGACCAAAAGTCTGGCCAGTCAGTGACTGTACCTCTAAACACAGGCAGTTGTAACGCCGGCAAAAGCGTCCTAAATGCTGACATGCCAGGGGCTACCAAATGTTGAACACGAGTAGACGCACGCCCAAATATCTGGTCATGGAAGACTTTGCCATGATGAATGCTTCCATAAATCCGATGCGAGCATCGCTATTTACCTCACCTACGCAGACTTGTTCGAGCTGCGTTTGGTTGTCTTCGCACTGAGACTGCAACTTCTAGAGCTGATCTAATTTGACGGCTATGATGGACTCATCCAAGTCCCGTAGTTTGCATTTTTTTTTTTTTTTTTTACATAGACATAGTAGGTACGCAATGACCACACACTGATCTCACATGGGGTAGGCCCAGGTGGCATCGAAATTCACCCAGTCACATGGACTGGGCTCAGCTGGTCTTAATTGCTAATATCTTTGGTGATCATGCGATACCAAAGCTAATGCCTACGTACTACTTATTTGGCTACAGATAAAAACATAATCAGCCACTAACATAATCAGCATGCAAGATTAAACTAAAGCTAATATTAAGTTTAGAATTCATTACCTACAATAACATAGATTATTTAAACAAGGAGGAAAAATTTTGGTTACCAGTATAGAAAATAAGTTATGCATTAATTCAATGATGTCAACAATTTAGTTTTTATAACATAAGAAGAGGTGGGAGGAGCGGCACACGCAAAGTGGGTATTAAAAGATTTGCATAAGACATAGAATGGATCATGTTGCAAATAAGAAGCTCTACAAAAGGGAAGAGTAATAGGAGAATAGTTTCTAGTTGGACGTGCTGGTACACTAAAGTTAATCATTCTAAGTAAGAAAGGTGAGTTAATACTACCATAAATGAGGTTATACATAAAAGTTACACCAATGACCGTTCTACGACTAGACAAGGTAGGGAGGTTGATCAATTTGAGACGACACCGATAAGATGGTAGCCAAGCATTAGGATCCCAGTGCAAGTTTTTGAGAGCAAAAAGTAGAAATTGCTTTTGCACCGACTCAATACGATCGATATACATCTGATATTGAGGATCCCAGACACAAGACGAATACTCCAGAATAGGTCTTACCAGTGAAGTGTATAGTACTTTGGTAGTAAACGGATCATCAAATTCCTTAGACCAGCGTTTAATATAGCCAAGGACACCTCTAGCTTTAGAGACCGAAGTGGAAATGTGGGTACCGAAATGCAACTTCGAGTCCATCAAAATACCAAGGTCGTTAAACTGGGAAATACGATCTAAACTATTTGAGTCAATGTAATAAGAATTTGAAATAAGGGCTCCGCGAGAAAAGGACTTAACTTTGCATTTATTGGTATTGAGGATTAAATAGTTTTTGGAACACCAACGAGATAAAGAGTCTATGTCACTCTGAAGGAAAATCCCGTGAGAAGGGTTATTAAGGCGGAAACATAGTTTTACATCATCTGCGTACATTAAAATCTGAGAGTGTAGGTATATATTGATATATATATATATATATTGATGCACAATTCCTGCAATCGAGCAGTCGACACTCGAACTAATTCCCATAAATACATATGCATTTGTGCAAGGAACAAAGTATTTCTAAAATGCAGAGATACGAATATTAAATGTACATATCCAAAAATGGTGAACAATTGCTTGCAATTTCCAAAAAAAAATGTTCTAAGTATGAAAAACTGTAAATCGTACACAAGCCAATTGCGCACATTAGGATATAGTTTTGTGCATGTGCCTGGGCAACAAAGGAAGCATCACACAACCACACAGCGCAGCAACAGCATAAGGAAAACAAAGAGACGGAGGCTCGAAATCAGTGCAAGTCCTTTACGTAATTTGCAGGCGGAGAAGAGCGCAACCAAAATCTAAAGGAAACGCTGCAAGGTAGACTTTCGTTGAGTGGTTGTGGTGTTGTTGGTGCATGATGAATGCAAATGATTGAAAAAGGATTCTTGTGTCGGTAAAAACTTAAATGAACAGCAATAAGCGTAAACCGATCGCAACCAAAGACAATTGGCAGGCAATAACACGGGAAGAGGTGTGGCGAGACATGCAAAGGCACTGTAGCAGTGCGATTTGCAGAGCGGATGAAGAGCGCAGACGCAATTGTCGACATCAGCATTACATGCGACAACTGCTGCAAGGTAGACTTTCGTTGAGTGCGTTGTGCACACACACACACACACACACACAGTGTTTGTGGGAGTAGCCAACAATCAGCGATGGAGCGATCGTGCAAAGGTGCCATTTGGGTCTACGAGTAGCAAGGATTCTGGCTGCTGCTGGCGGTACACAAGACGGAAGCCGTGCTCATCAGCAGTCGGAAAAGATTGGAACAGGCTCGGGTGAAACGCGAATCGTCATCGTTTCAAAGAGGTCCATTGGAGAATACCTCGGGGAGCTGGTGGATGCGCGAGACGTTTTAAGGAGCACCTGGCGTATGCAAGCCAAAGGCTGCTGCGGCGTGCAGAGCCCTAAGCAGGATCATGGCCAACGGACCCGGCAAGGACGACGGATGTTACTCCAAGGGGTAACTAATCTATCATGCGGAGCCCCAATCTGGGCTAAGGCTGTGGCCACAAGGAGCTATCGCAGATGACTCGACTCCACATACCGATGTGGCGGCCCTACAGGGCATGCAGCGCCTACCGTACGATTTCACACGATGCTGCTCTTGGCACTGCAGGGATGATACCGATTGACATTCTAGCGGAGGAGGCTTCGGAGATCCACGACGAGGTTCATGGCAGACGGCGGCGCCTGTAGGAGAACGGAAGCACTAGTGCTGGCTTGTTCTACGAAGCCGAGCAAAGTGGCAACCAGATGGAACGGCTCAACACATGGGCGGTAGACGAGCAGGATCATCACGGATGCGTGGCTGGACTGGATGTATGGGGAGGTCAACTTGCACCTCACCCAGCTCCTCAGTGGACATGGATGCTTTGGGCATGATCGTACCGCTTAAGCACGCTTCCGGTCCGACATGTCCCTCATAGCGCAGGGCCGGGTGGTGGAAGACGCATTATTCAACTGCGACAGGTTGCCTCGACGGTAGAAGACAAATGGAAACGACACTGGGGGTACAGTCGTTGCCTACGCAGCACTTGGAATCAGTTGCCCTAATGGTGCCGAGCGGCAATGCTGGAGGGCGGTGAGCAGCTACGCGGCATCGACTTTGACAACGCTGAGGTCCTAGAGCGGTCCCGGCGAATAGAGCCGGTTAATAACCGGAGCCATACCCCGTGATGCAATGCCTCGCGGATGGTTACGGGGTCATGGTTACATCTATTTCTCTCTTCCTGTTCTAAACAGAACTTTACGGCTTCTGTCTTAACTCATCCAGTATGTCTGGATACTATGCATATTGGGAATGAATTACAGACAACTTAGCAGACCACAGAGTAGGCTCTCAGGTCCCAAGAGAGAGACATGTCATGGCTAGAGGCTGCCAGCCTGTCCGAAACGGAAATCTGCTGTTTTGTTTACGAACACTCACTAGAGGTAGGGTCACTTAGCCTTCGAGAGCGTCACACGTGCGTCTATGCATGATGCAATGACACCATTCGTTGCAGTTGTTTATGACACCGCTGCCGCTATCCGGTTGGCATGTAACTCATAGCCGTCAGCCAGTTTGATGGTTTCGTCTGATGTTTGCCTAACTCGTAACTTAAGAAACTGAGGTACATCGTTGCATACGCAGCTACTATGGACAGTAGTATTGCCGAGCGTCTTTTAAACGTGACCACCATTTTTGGTGTTGCGCAATTCTAGCAACAACTTGCGAATGCATACTAGTGATATATAAAACAAAAGGCCTTCAACCATCCAGTACTGGATAAATTCGGGTGGCAGCAACTTAGAGACCAAGAGTGCTTCGGTCCCTAGAGGAATTCTACTAACGGCTGCCAGCCCCGAGGTCCAGTTTCGGGCGTCACTAGAGGTAGGGTCATTACCTTCGACGTCCGGCAGGTGGCGATGTCGCTAACGACTTACGGTATCACAATGAGCCTATGTTTGGCAGTCACCTGCCGTCAGCCAGTTTAACCTGACGTAACCGAACTGTAAAAACTACGAATGTTCACTACTATACATTATGAGTGAATTGGCGCATACTGACCTCGATACAACTGTGAAATAACAGTCCTCATTTAATTCGCATGGAGCAATTATCCAATGCTCGGATGAGAAATCCACGGATAAGCCTTTGGGCGTCGGGTGTTACCCGACAGATTGCAATAATAAATTAGCAGTGAGCACTTCCACGAACGAATGTCTGATGTTGACTAACTGATCCTTGGCACCTGTGGTTACTTGTCCAATTAACAAGGCACATACGCATTTTTGGACTGAAACTTTTAAAAAATTTTCAGATTTGAATTGGATACAGTGCCTCGGACCTGTATACCGTGAGTGTGTACATATGTACAGCATTTAGCAAGGTCTGATACAGCAACAATTTGTTGCTCAAAATCACCTCATTTTAGGTGAGATCAAACTGTTCTCTTTTAGTCCTGATGTCCGGTTGCCGAGTGAAGGAAATATTTGCTTTTTTGTGGTTTCGTATTGGTTGCTCTCACAAACAGCTAACTTTTGTCAGGGCAACAGGAGTGCCTGGCAAAACGTAATGATTCATTGAGCACGCACACTAGCCCATATCCGGCAAGCGTTGCAATGGTACTAAAAGAACAAAAGTGTTCATAATTTAATTCTGCCTGTTTTTCCAGTCCATCAACTTTTCCACTAAATTCAGTTTCATGAAGACTGCATCAAGATTAGCTTCGAAATGGAGTGCACTTAATGGTCGTGGTTCGAGCAACGTGTCCTCGAGCGGTTTCCGGTTTGGCTTCCACGTTTTCATCTGTCTCGAATAAACTGTGTTGAGACGTGCTTACTCTATAGATTTTAAGTCTTGTTTACCTTTACATGCATGTTTCTGGAGGTCGTCCTTTCATTTTCTTTCTTGCTTGACGTGTAGATCAGCCAGTCGTTTGTTTTTGGTGTATTTGATTCCATTCAATTTTTGTCTTCAATTCACTTACTCCAAAATATACAAACATCCTGGTATGAAGATATATTCGTCACTTATAGCTTGCTATCTACTATAACACACAAACCTTTGCTGGTATGCGCATAATAACTCATAACTCATTGCAGAAATAATACTCAATGCTTACATTGCCTGGGACTGGCCAGCAAGACCTTCGACCACTTCCCAGACACACTAACCGTTGAGTCACTGTTTGTAGATTATACTAAACTCAGGAAATTATATAAATGCAAATATATTCGAGATGAATTCGACAAAATAAACAATACTCATTTATCTCATCCAATTCATCGCCCAAGTAAAGTTTCAATTACCAAGTGTCAATACGAACACAAAGCTCCAAAACACCTGCGATAATTTTCTATTTGCACAACCAACTCGCAAAACAACAAAGCAAACAAAATCGAAAAATAATACTTTAAGCAAATCGAATAAACTTAATAAAATCACGTTTAATGAAATATTGTCCAGCGCCATAGGAGGCAGCAACGAACTCCAAATGCAAGGATTCCCAATTGCATTAATGCGATTTCCTGAAGCGGCAACTACGAAAATCAACGGCGAACGAAAACATGAAAGAGAAGAAGCATGAAAGAGAAGTTGAGTTTGAGGAAGTCTACGCAGAACGACGTATGATTTTTCATCTTATGGAATCCAGTTTGTTTTAGCAAATAAATGCAAAAACTAATATTATTAGAAATAAGTAGATAAGCAAATAAACAAATAGAAAGCGAGCCAACGAAGAAGCGAACAGGAATAATGGCGAGCACCAAGCGCATCATATTTATTTAGATGTTGTCTGTGATTGTACAGCATGTTGGAATAGACAGATCGACTCTAGGACAAGGCGGAGGTGTGTTAGTTGAAAAACAAATATATTTTAGTGCTCTCTACTATGCTCTGAGTCTGGTGAAGTGGAGCGGCGAAACGAATTTAATGCGCATCTGGTAGATGTGGATAAAATATACAAGGTTAGATTAGATTAGGTTAGATTGTGTCCCTAATGGCACCGGCGACAAGGTCAGACTAGGTTAAGTACAATTTATTTAGGATAGTTAGATTAGGTTAGTAAGACTATGTAAGGTTAGGTACGATTAGTTAGATTAGATGAATTAGGTTCGCTATTTCAGGTTAGTCAGTATTAGCTAACTTATAGGTTCATATGGCTAAATTGACTTAACTAAATTAATTAGATTAACTTAGGCTTAGGTCACTTAAGTCATTTACTTCTATTACCTACCCTGAATAGTAGGGTATTATAGAAGGAACTTCAAAGTTACAACAGAGTTTGCTACTCCAACTTAGGAGCATAGTAGTCGAAGCGGTAGGAGGACATGAAACTGCAAATGGCTGCGACATGAATCAAATATGGCATTTAAGTGCCACGTGCAATTGTTGCAATTTCGGTTGGATTTAATATGTGGCCAAAGACACAAATTTCAGGTATTCTTGTTCTTAGACAAGGTGGCAAAGTTCGTATTAAACTACCAACTCTCATACTCACAAAAACATACGTAAGCACATACAGACAGGCGCATATTCCGAAAGCCAAACAGACATTTGATGATTAGTTAACAACAGCACGAACTTCCAAAAGTCTCATGCAAAACGCTCAGGGACAAGTATCATAACAACAACCACAGTATTTACTTCAACTTCCACTGCCGTCACTGGCAGTCATCTCAATCAGCATAATTTCCGGTGGCTATTTGCCGAAATCCGTTGCGCTCACTGGCTTTGTGTGGGCTGAATCGCCAAAAGAGCCAAGAAGCTTTTCGCACACTTCAAAACGTATTTGTCTTGCTCTCTCTCAACTCACGCCAATCCAGTCCACTTTACTTCAATTGCCGAAGCGTTCAGTCTTTCGTTTGAGGCCTTTGGACGCTAAAATATCTCTTAGGTTTTCCTTGTTGATTGTTTGTTTACCGCACTCACACCGGCACTACAAACCAGCCCACCTTTTAGTTAGCCTTGCTGTTTTGCCATTGTACCACATAACTGTGCCTCGTAGCAATAATACCTGGCCACATATATTTGGAAATTTGTGTGTGTAGATATGAATTCCTGTTATGCAGGCAGGCATCTTGGCATATGCAAAATCTATATAAATGAATACTCTTTGGCCAAGTGCAAGTTGACCTCGAATTGAGTGGGTTCCGTGCTATGAATTTGTTAACAAATATAATTTCGGTTACTCTATTGAAAACTATTGTCAAAGATTAAGGCAGTCGTCGGGTTGAACGCTCGTGTTTCTAAGCTTTGGTCGTAGATATAATATTCTTATGAACTTCATTAAAGTTTATTGCTACTTTTAATTAAACTTTTAAAAAATCAAATAAACTAAATGATAATTATAGTCCATACTTGACACTACTTTAACCAAACCGAACGAAGTATTCAATCACATCCACTCATTTGATTTTGGTTAAGCAAGTAAGTGATACAATGCTCATTCAATAAGTCACTCAATCATAACAAAAACATGCGTGTCCTCGAAACTACTTCTTAAATTGTTGAAATGTTGAATTGCTACAAAATCCTCGCTTGCAAATGACTTGAAACGGGAATCTTTGTGAATGGCTGAATCTTGTCAGTGTCATTTATATTTTCAAAATCGATTTCATTGGAGTCATCTTCAGTACATACAGTGATATCGATTTTGAAAAAATCCTAGATAGTTTGCTCATTTATTTCGACCACTGAACATAAATGGGAAAGGGTTAACAATGGTAGATCATCTTCAGCATCAAATTCACCAGCATTAAGTATTGGGTCTATAAATGCTGGTTTACGAAAACAGTTTATAGTAGTTATTGCTTCCACTTTATTCCAATATATTAATTTAATTAAATATAAAGCGTCAAGTACATTAACAGTTTTTGGCAACACTGATGCTGATGTGGCTGTGTCCACCAAAACAAAACTAATTGCATAAATATGGGAATCCCCTAAATAGTTTGTACGGCCACGGGATATGCTTGAAGGTGCTGTCCTCGAATAGAGATTTCACTGTATTTCCCTAGATCATCTGACGATAGTACCAAATATAGTAAAGACCATATAAAGAAAGAAATTGTCGCTTAAATGGGCAGCATCCGCTATCACTCAAAACTTTTGACGCATCCAAATCCTCTGTCGTCCTCCCTCACCCTTAGCTCAAAAAGGCGTAGACTGAAAAGGCTCACCCGCATGATCTCCCCCTAAGAAGGAATCAGGCTTCTATGGCATTGCCTTAACGGCTCATCATAGTCATCACCTTATGCTCAGTCTAATTTTTTAAATGTCATTATTTACAATCCGACAAAGGTATTGTGCAGTTTACTGCAATGAATGTTTTCAATTATTTTTACTTATTTATTTATTTATTTATTTTTTTGTTTAATTTTAATTTGTTCTTTGTTAATCCGATATAAAGTGTCCCTTAAGCTAGTGTGATCTAAAGTTCTTTATTTACACATTTTAGTTAGGATTACATAACTTATTACATAACTGATACTTAATACTCTAATACATCATTTTGATTGATTAACATAAAAATTTAAATTTAACGAGGGAAAAGGGAAAACCCCAAAAGCTGTTATACTGTAATTATCAAAAAACAAACTCTATTTTTATTAAATTTTTGTTATTGTGTCGTTCTAATATCGAGGAAAAATAATAGCATTTAATCATCATTACGCCTCGTAGCAGCGCCTTCTATCACGTTCACGTTGTCTTCCCCTGGTAATGCGGCGCTTTCACTTATATGACTACCCATATCTAAAGAACGCTCGGAGTGAATCACTTGCTCCGCTATTCTAGGCTCAGAGTCTGGCCGTAAACAAAATCGACGAGCGAACGTCTGATTATCCTTATCCGAATACCCAGTGAGAGGATCACGGCGACGCTTGGTGAACTTCTTGAGCTCATAATTGAGAAGTTTGTCTTTATGTAAATTAATTTCCATTTAAGGATTTCAGAATTCACATTTAAAAATAAAGTTCCTTTAAAGTTTTTCAACTAAGCAGCAGTCTTGACTGTATTCGAGCACAAATGCAATTATTTCGAATCCTCATCTGGACCCAGTATTTATACCACTGAAAGTCTCCTGCTCGTATATTAAGTAATTAAGCGATAGGTGTGCACCCTAGATTAGAGAAAAAAGCGTTTCTCAGAAAATTTTATCATTTCCCAAATTTTTATGGCGGGCCAATAAAACTTTTAAGTCCACGCTAACAATTTTCAAACTTTTTTCAAATGGTGATCAAGTCTGTAATAAAGTATGGATGCAACTATTTGAAGCGCTAATCAAAAATTATATGACTGAAATTTTCGTGCTCAAATTAGGTTAGAGTAGCAACAATAAGGTATTATTTATTTTACACATTTTTATGGGTGCCAATAAACATTTTAAGTCCCTGATAATTACCTCAAATGTACAATCCAGGTAGGCCTGGCTTAACACGGTGTTTACGTTCCTGGAAAATGCGTGTTAAGCGAAATCTGGTTAAACGATACAAGATACCAATGCAAAAAAGAGGGTTACGTTCCATGATCTCGAAACTCACTCAAAGAAAAAAATTTATTTTTTCTCTTCTTAGACGGATTTTTAATCTAAGTTGTAGGTATTCATAAAAATATAAACAAAAACACAAAATACAAATGTTTTTTCCTGCAATAACACGAACTCCAAGTAACTAAAAGTTTTCTAAAATTAACAAAACTCATTGAAGTGTCAAATGCTGTTAAAATTTTTCTAAAAATCTTCATCAATGTCGGCTTTTTGTTGGGAAAAATCTGTTATTTTTATTTTGGTATTGGAAAGGTTTGTGTAAATTTCTTTGTGTGCATTTTTCAATGTCTATTTTAAAGAAGGAGCTGCATTTAAGAAAAACGACTCCGAGTTTTAAGCTGAGATAATTCCATTTTGAAAGTCTGTTACTGTTGTCAAAGACAAAGGCAACCCTGGTGAGAGGTCGTCGTCCAGACCGTTGGTGTTTCTCTGCGTACAAGTGAGAGGCAAAAGGCATCCCTTGTGTCGTCGAGCGGTCAGAGATACGATAAATTATTCTGTGTTTAATAATGTTTGTGGTGACTTTAAAATTAAACTTTAATATAACCAAATAAACTAAATAGAATTAAAGGCCGTCTTTGATACTGTTAACTCATCAGTTTCACTCATCAGTGCCGCTGCTATCAGAATTTTGTTAATTACTATTTTCGGTTACGATTTCTATTAAAGCCGCTTCTTCTAGTTCTGGATCCTACAATAAACCTTGAATGTCTACTCTAACTATGTCCTCAAAACCTTCAAGTTCGATTGAATGCGTAAGCGCTAAGACCTCGGAAAATCCGCTTACTAGCGATTCGATCCCTCACTCTTTTTCAACTGCTGATGGCCAAATTTAATGCCAAATTTAAGTCCATTTAATTTTGACTTTTTTAGCCTCTTTACAGATAGCGCCAATAATTGGTAGCAGTCAATAATGGGAAACGGTTTCCAAGCGCTTGTCAGATCAATAGAGTCGGAATCTGTTAAATTTAAAATCCACTGCAAAGATCTCCAGATGTAGTTTTGAAAGTGTAAATGATGAAGTGGTATTAGGTGGTAAAAACTTTACTTTGATATTACAAGGATTCAAACTTTGTGGGTGACCTGAAGCATTATCTAACAGCAACCGAGCTTTGAAATCAAGTGCAATACCACATTTCACAGACACAATTCTGTTTCACCCTCCATCATATTCCAGCTCTCCTTCTATCGCACTCACACTACATGATCATTGCAGCTTTTGCTCATTTACGTGTGTTCATTCCACAATACGATGAAATAGACCTAAACAGTAAGAGGTTCATCTTAAAGTTCAATCTGAGGAGGCAACTAATTTTTCGAAATTATTTCGAAAAATGATTGAAATCATTGAAAGGGCTGCTGTTTGAAAAATTGTTGTTACGGATAGCTGTCACACAAAGCGGAAATACGTTAAGGTGTGTGAGTGAGAGGGCAATGAAATGTTCGAAGATTTTATAAAAAGGCAGCACGTTAAGGTTTGTGGATTGACTAAATGATACACAAAAGATTGAACATTTTATAGATCTGGTAAGGAGAAGTATGTTAAGGTGTATGGAGTAACGAAGTGAGACAGAGAAGAATGAAAATTTCAATTGTGCCGTCGTTTACAAATTTCGTAAAGACTGTGAATTTGTTTTTAATAGTGCTGCGCATTTTAAACTTTGAATTCGTTTTAGACAATTTAATAAAGAACTCGAAAAATTTATATATCCAAACGGTTTTTTCTTTTTCGGAAATATTCAAAAAAGAAGAGAAATCTTTTTTCGGTTAAAAATGTTAAATTGAATGTATTTTACATGAATTCCGGGCACAGTGCAAAATGGAAGTTGCACTACTTTTTTCTCGCCTTTTTGGCACAAACTGTGGTCGAGGAGTGCCGAGAGCATTTTCGCCTAAAATGCGTGAAAATACTCCTTCTGCATATTCAGACGTCCGCATCGAAAAACTGCGGACGAACTGCCGACTCGAATGCCAACAGTTGGCAAACTGTACGGCTAACTGAGTGACTTGTTGGCTGGCTAAATGGGCTGACTAAATGGGCTAAGCGAGTGGCTGGTCTAACTGGACTGGTTGAGCGAATGAAGTGGTCTGTGCCAAAATATTTATGCACAAAATTAAATTACTTGGCAGAATTTAGTTAAGCTAGTTTTTCCGTCGAGTTGAAGGGCAAATTTTGAAAAGTTACCACTTTTTATTTAAGATGAAAAATTTTGGAAAATATTTGTGAAACTTTACATCTATCGGCTTCTTTTATTTCGCTTAGCGTTGCTTAAATTAATTAATGGAAAGTGTAACCATTAAAAGGGAAAACTAAAGTAATAAAAAATTATTCCGGTTTGCTTTGAGACAACTTTCTCGGTGCCGACAAAGCAAGCACACACCCTTTGGTGGCTCACTTTAATCCAGGCGTTAACTTTTCCTGCCGCGCATTTTGTATATTCGATTAACCTTTTTGCTCGGCAAATCCTTTTTGCTGACAGTTTTGCGACTCTTCAGCGAAAGTTGAAATGTCAGAGCTGCGCCAAGTTGGGCAAAGCCTTTTGATGTTGGCATGAATGGCTGTGACGCATCATCAACGGCTGAGGTTGTTGAGGCTTCATCAGTAAGTAACTTTTTAACCGCGAAATAAGACAGACAAGAAGCAAAAAAGGCGGTGGCGAATATACCTGTGGTGACATGGCTAATGGACACAGTTGACGAAACATTTTTTTATAAACTTATTTTTAATAATTCTCATTTCCCTTCATTGATTTTAAACTACTCACAGCAAGAAAGCGGCTTTCCCTCGACTATAGCGAAGCTTAATATACTTCTCCCTCTAACGACTTGAAATTTAATGCAGGGATTTTATGAATCCACAGTTAGTGTTTATGGTCAAAGAAAACGTTCTGCCAAAATTTGGTTTTGATACGTAGTCTTCTTATAGGAACTGAAATTTCTCTATTTACTAATATATCGAAGTTTCGTAGGAACTCCCTATTGTTATCTAATTGTTGAAAAAGAGATCACTGATGGTATCCCTCCGTCCATGTTTATATGGTTATACCCTAATACCAGCTTTCTTTATTGTCCAAGCATTGTTTAGTCATTACGACTAATGCTCCGAAATTTCACCTTACATTCGAAGAAAACAGAGAGGAAGTTAATAGAGAGTTGAATATATTGGGAAATTTGAAGAAAAAAAAAAATGATATATGTGAGTGGACCTTAGAAAACAGTTCGAACTCCGGTTTCATAGATCAAAAAACCTTTACGCTTTTCGATAAGAACCTTGGATTTTAATCTGTGGTTTATATCTGCGCGTTTCTGTAGTATTGCTAAAAATGCCATGCATCTAGGTTAAAAATTAGAGACTATTTTGCTGGTACACAGACGGACACAGAAGTACAAATCTACATCAACTCGCCGAGCTGATCAAAATATATATCTATATATACTATACAGCTATTTCTGGACTACGTAAGTAAGAAAGAAATAGGCAAGTAAAAATAGGATCAAATTAAATTTTAGCCCACAAGTCGAAATTTACTATTTGTTTTTTGTTAAGTCACGCTACGTCGCCATCGAATCAATATTAATGAGATATACTCGTACTTTCTGATGCAATCAACGTGCACCAAGTACCTTTTCTACAGAGCGTGACCTCCCGTAATAAAAATAGCGGTGGATAGGGGAATTGCCTATGTATTGTATGGAGTTCTGAAGCAAGATTGTGTGCTGTTAAACTGGCACTTAAATGGATTGACAGATTATTTGACGAACGAGACAGACAAGTGGATGGAGTACCGCAGATGAAGAGGAGCTGGCACGTCTGATTGTTTAATCGAACTTCGCGTTTCTTTACATTCTTGACTCTTCTGGTCGCTTCCATTGAAATGATTGGGCCTTGGTTTCGACATCATGTATCGTCACCAGTTATTACTATTGTGAGCAAATCAGGATCGTCGTTGATGTCATTTAACAGCTCCTGGGCAATGCTCACGCGACAGTTCCTTTGCTCAAAAGTTAGCAATTTTACAACCAACTTTGCTGCCACACATTTCACGAGAAGAACATCCAAAAAAGTTTATGGCATGAGTCTAGCGTTATACCGACATTCTCATCAACTTCTCTAACAGTGGTCCTCGTCATCGGCATCTTCTCGGACTTTCGTGAAGAGCTTGTACCACTTGTAAACAATGCATTTGCTTAAAGCAATTTCGCCAAATGCCACTGTCAAAATTTCAAATTTCAATTTCATTTTTCACACAAAATTTAATGCGAATCAATTTTTTTAGATTGCAGCATATCGCCAAAATCGTAAACACGTGTCACCTTATGTCTGTCGTTAACGAACTAAAGATGGAAAATGACTAAAAATGTCAACATATGTTAGGGACATGTGTACCAGCAAAACAATAAAAAAAATCGAAAATCGATAACACGTGGACCAAAAGATAAGTCTTCTTACTATATGAGCACACCTAATAAGAGCTAATAATGTCATATTTGCTAAACGTCAGATTATTCTAACATCCGATTCGTCAGATTCTATTATTAAACACCACTCCCAGTCAACAACTTTCGAGTTGTGTTTTATCTTGTTTTTCCTTAAAGTTGCACATTTTTATTTACTTCTTATCAAATTCCACAAACAATAAAAGATAAACACGGCGAGCTTGAGCAACAACACGAGTATAAAATTTCTGCACAAAGCTTATTGATAAGTAACCAAAGAGTCGGGAATCCCCTTTACTCGTTGATGTCAATATTTGTCAACTTAACCAAGTGCTACTATTCTATGCTATAAAAGCTCAATGATAGCCCTGAACAATCATCAATTCAGTCTGACTTTACTACGAATCACACCTCCAATAATGAAGATCGTCTTTGCTTTATTTGTGCTCTGCATTGCCAATGAATTGGCCCAGGCCAAGAAGTACAACAAATGCTCCGTGGTACGGGAATTAAAGCGCAACAATGTGCCGCGGAACGAGTTCGCCGATTGGGTTTGTGTGGCCGAACATGAAAGCAACTACGACACCAAGGCCACCAACCTGAACACGGACAAGTCCAAGGACTGGGGCATCTTTCAGATCAACGACCGATACTGGTGCGATCCCCAGGATGGACGTCGAACCAAGAACATTTGCAAGATGCCCTGCAAGGATGTTGCCGCCAATGATATCACCAAAGCCATTCGATGTGCACAGATCATAAAGCGTGAGCACGAGGGCGGATTCTCGGCTTGGGTGGCATGGAACAAACATTGCCAGAAGTCGAAACCAGACATATCGAAGTGTTAGATCCAGTGTCTGCAAACAAGGACGCCCCCTTAATGCGGATGTCCTCTCTAAAACAAAAAAATTCAGTTGCAATTTGAATTTTTTATAAATTCTTTTTATAATTTTTGTGTTTTGTCCTACGAGTACAATATATTAAAGAATTAGATAATACCAATAAAAACTTTTGATATACAATGATGGAAACTTCGGAACCTCATTTATATCATAAAACAAACTCTTCATTAATTGTTGGAGGAAACGGTCACTCCAAAGGGTCGAATCTAAGTCCTTATCTGAAAAACTCTCCCGTTCAAACGTTTCTTGGAATGATTTAACCGCATATGGGCCCGGCATTGTCAAGAAGCACAAATACTCCCCCAAGTCTGCTCACCAATTCCTCGAAATTTTTGTACTCGGTAAAATGTATGCCTCCCAAGCGTGCGTCACTAAGTAGATCTACCATATCGGCACGTTGGCATAATCTAATTCGACCTTCTGAGATAAACGGGAAACGACAAGTGAGAAATGAAGCACATCATTTACTAATGGCTTACCTCAGAGGTCATGAATCACGCATTGGTGTTGACGGATATCCAAAAATCAGGCGTCGAAACCCACGCAGCCACAGATAAGATAATCCACGGTTACCAGATAATCCATAAACAAATAAATCCATTTTTCGCCGCTATTAACAATTCGACACCAAAAAGTCTTTCCTTTCTGTAGGGCTAGACAAGTTCCCACAAGTGCTTTTCCCTCCTTCCATGTCCCTTCCCAACCATTCTTATGAATCTTTCACATGGCTCGTAGTCATTTGGAAACTGTTACTTAACCAACTTCTAACTCTGCAAGCAATTGGTCGCCTAGGAATTTCTTCTCTTGGTTAAGATCGAAGTCACCTTTTGTGAACCGTTGGAACTAAGCTCTGCATGCTTACTCTGAAACAGCCAGCAATCTACGAGCTTCAGTAACAGTTTTCTTCCAATGAAATGCGAAAAGTAATGCAAAACTTCCCGCGAATGGCCTTTTTTGGCACAAAAGTTTTCATCCTCTTGCAGATGCCAAGCACGTGAAGAACATGAAGCACATGAAGGACAAGCCAAGAAAGAACATGACCCTCGAGTTAATAAGACTGACAAACAGTGTAGTCAGCATTTGGAGACACGTCGATAAAGAATTTTTCATGCGCGAGCCATTATGACTCCGTATCAACGGATATAGTTCAATACGACGAGTTTGGCGTTCAGATACGATCTAACAGAATATTTCGACGCAGATGTATCGATCGATCTGGGAACAATGAGCACTGTTTCATTGACTTATTTACTTAAATTTTGACACGTAGATATTAACTTTTCACGACAAAGCCACTGAACAGTTTTTTTCATTTATTTAATCAGTATGGAGATACTGTGGAGATTGATGAAAGTTTGGAGAAAAAAATAGGCTACTCGAAGTACTAATTCTATGCAGACGAAAGCGCGAGTTCCAGCGAGTATTTCATATATATTATACTTATTATGTATATATTATACTACTCAACTAAGAGATTTGAACAATTTTATTCTAAACCAACTATGCCCGCGACTTCGTCCGCAACCAATGCAAATGTACCAAGTTGTACATTAAGTGACTTGACTCTCTTGACACAGTTATCGTTGATCGTTTATTAAATAGCGAAAAATAAAAAGTGAAAAAGGTGACTCAGAACTACAGTTGAACGAACCATTGACGCGTGCATTGCGAGCAGCTGTTTTACACCTTAACTCAACGGCCTCACTTCAATATCGCTATCTTTGAAGGCATATAACGATTTCTAGTTACGTACAGAACATTCGTGGGAATATTTATTTGCATATAAGTATTTATATAGATATTTAATTTATATAGATATAAATTATAGATACAAAATTATATATGGACTATATACCAGACACGATATAACTCTTCTGAGGAATGCAAATTATGATATTTTAAACATACAAGGTAGTGCAAAAGTAATGTCATAATGTGAATAAGCCTTCAATTTTGTACATGTCATCAATTGTCACTGTCTTTTAACATCTATTTTGTGGACAGATAGACAATTAGTTGCCAGTAATGGCTCCATGGCCATACACACCTGATGAATGTTACATTATGTTTACTGCTTATTTCACAAATTTGAGAATGATTTCGTTTCAAAGAGTATAATGCCCAACGAAAACCATTTCCACTTAAGAGGTTACGTAAACAAGCAAAATTTGACACAGAGAATCCACATAAAATGGATGAAGAGCCTTTGCATCCGATCGAAGTGACTATTCGGTGTGGAGCTTAATGTTTTGTGAGCAACAATTCAAAATGCCGTAAGACGATTTCAATTGCCCATAAACTCGGCCATTTGAGTGTCATTTAATATACTATACACCTTCAAAAAATCAGATTTTTTTCATCTCTAACAAAATGACAGCCAATTCATATTTTGACATTACTTTTGCGCCACCTTGAATGTTTGCGTCCTTCTTTGGTCCCTCTTAAGGATGACCCTTTAAAGTCTACGGAAGTCGGCGGGGTGCGATCTTCTCAGCCATCTCGCAACCCTAACTCCTCCCATTCTGCGTCGTTTTTCATAATAGAAACATTTTCATCATTTTTATGTTTTTATCACTTACTGTCTATTAAAATCTATTTATTCATTTGATAGAGTGCACAGAATAGGGCGATTAGTTGTAAATTTAAACTCTGAGTACCTCCAAACATTTGCATATTTACTTCGATTGTTTTATCTTTTAAAGACGAAAGCCCAATAAAACCGGATATCATTGAAATAGTAGCAGGCGCCTGGGGTTGTTCGAGATTAGTGTAGAAGAGGTAGACGAAAATTTAAAACTTCTTTAGTCTTTGAAGTTATGCGCCATTTGCATGAAGCGATACGAAACAACGCCCGGAATTGTGGAATGATTATATATGCATATTGCACCAAGGTAATGCGCCAGCTCACAAGTGATTTTTTGGGGTATTGTAAACCGTAATCACGCTTTAGCCGTATTCACCGGACCTGCCTTCTGTGACTTTTTCCAGTTCCCAAAATTAAAATGGGCCTTAAAAAGAAGAAGATTGAAAGCGGTTGAAGAAATATAGACCGCATCGCTGAATGACCTAAAGACCATACCCAAAAGTGCTTATGAGAAGTTTTCGAGAAGTGTAAGAAGTGCTGGTGCAGGTATGTTATTGCTAAGGGTGATTATTTCGAAGGGGACAAAATACTATTCAAATTCACGCAAACTAACTACTTTTGTTGCACAACCAATCGCCACGAGAATCAGGCGACGGCTGAGTTATAATTTACAATTAATTCAATGATTATCTTGTACGATTAGCTATTATGAATTTCAGTGTTTATAATTTGCAATCAGTTTAGCATAACTTCACGTAAGTAGGCACGTATGATGAGCTTGAAACCATCGTTTAATTTTCTTCCGTATTAATTGCTTGTCTGTTAGGAAAGTGTTTCTATTTAATAATTTATTTTTGATATATTTTTTAAAGTCGTTGCGTTTTGGAAATGTTTCTATTTTATATTTAATTATTTATTTATTTATTTAAACAATGTTGTGATCAACTCTGTGCAAACATTGGGCGGATCTTCACCAATAGAGTTGTCGGACAGTTTGACTGTGGGCTTCGTAGTCAATGTAACCATGTTTAGCGATTTGCAAGGAGTTCATTTTGTGTTATATCTTCGAATCTACTACCGGCAAAGATGACAACATTAGGACGCAATTTTCTTTAGTTTTTAATCTTCTCTTTCTTTTTTGTTAGGTTATGAAATAAAAAATAATACCTCCGAAGTTTCAAATTAAATCAGAAGTTGTGCCGAGTTGCTCCAAAAACCACTCATCTACTAACAGCCCTATTCTGTGCACTCTATAAAATTCATATATTTGTAGATAGATAGAAGCTTTTGTCAGTTTTGTTAATCTGTTTATAAGCTGTTTTTCGTAATAGTCCAAAAAATATCATACCACAGCAGAGAGTATGATATTTTTTTTGCTTGAAGAAACCTCACTTCGCCTTGTTTCACCGTGCAAATCAGTTCTGAAACAGTCGGGAGACCCACGTTTGGCTCATAGAACCCACCTGGTTGTTTCCTACGCACTTTTGGTTTGACCCATGTGCGTAGAAATATAAAGCCGCCAAGAAACGAAACTAAAATGGAATTTTTGAGTTTCCCATATCCCGCGGCTTCAAATGCTCTATCAATAGGTGACAATAGAGTCGATAGTTTCTCTCAAAAACATTGGCCGATATTGAAAAAGGATCACTATTATCCCGAAACGATTTTAAAACACTTCTATCAGAGAGAACTTATTATATTTAATACTCTTTGGTGTTAATAGTGTGCGAAATATTTTGACATCACCTGATGAGGAGGTGTTAAAAAATCGGCAATAGATAGGGTAAAGAACTTTTCTAAATAAGCAAAATCTCCCAAAAAAAATCCCGTAAAAATATTTTATCGCTTACTGTCTATCAAAATCTATCAAATTATATCTATTCATTTGATAGAGTGCACAGAATGGGGCCGTAAATCTGGCCAATTTCTTTAGCAGGAAAGATTACAATGACTCTGTTCGGCGAACGAGTTGAGGTTGTCTGCAGAACTATTCTTATTGTAACATTGTAAGTGATTATTGTAAGTGATTGTTAGATGCTCCTGAGATTACTACATTTGAGAACTTTTTCTTTCTGATATTAATAGGTTCGAGTCAAAGAATGCGACAATTTGTTATCGGATTTTGCTCCCTTCCCGTTTCCAGTTGAAAACATATTGTCACTCAGCTTAATCTTTCATAGTACATGTATCTTTAATTAAGCCAATCTCAATTGTAAATAGAAATTCACAGAAATGTCTAACTCTTTAAAATGTAAGTCGATATATTTAGGTGTAGGTTTCATGTGTCATTTACTCAATCCAAATCTCTAATTTTCAGTGTTAAGGAAGTCAATTTTTGCTCTTGCCAAAAACATTTTAGCACATTTCATTACATGGATGCGGATTATGTGAATAGGTGGGATGTTCTCTTAAAATAGGCTATAGCTCATAGCACATATCTCTTACAAATAATAATGAAAATAATAATCAGGTGTATGCACTTTTTTCTAGTTGTTTTCGGTAAGGTTTGTATTTGAATACCCTTGTTGGGAACTACGATACTTAAAAAAGTTACTAGACCTCTGTTTTGTAATTAAACATTTTTAGACGAGGGTAAGCGGCCAGGTCATCTTATCGCGTTCTTCAGCCTTTTTTTAGAACCTTTTCAGTGTACCGTTTTCTGTTAAACCTCTTCTCAAGAACAGTAAGTGAGAACGAATATCACAATTTTGCGAAACTGTTTGACCAATAAAACATATGTAAAATATGAAAGTCTGAATAATAGGCTTACACTGGCCAACTTACCACTAGCCGAGCTGTGAACCAATATTGCGATGCTTAGATGAAGTTGGCAGCGCTTTAAGGTATAAATATCCGTTGAGCTGAAAAGAAGAAATATTGGTTAATTATTATTATTTTGAGTCACGAATTTAGTGAGTTGTATTATATACCATATATTCTATTGGAAATCTATAGATCAGATCAAAAAGTATTTAGATTGAGATGCCGTGTCCGAAGACTATTGTTCAACAGTTTGACTCCCATCCCTGTATATGAGGCTATAATAACAATATCCGCTCTAATAACGGGGATCTTAAGATCGTGGTTGAGGAGAATAGAGTATTAGTTAATCCACAAGCAATCTTTCAAGGAAATCGCTGAACGACTTCGAGATTCCGGTTGTATGCTGTGTACTGAGAAAGTGCCAGTTATACATCTCACTAATATATCACTAGTCAATACCTGAACTCAGTCTGTAAAACGACTTTAGCAACCATACATCCGGTGAAAGCAGAGAAATGCTCGTAATTCAGCCAGTACTGATCAAAAAAAATAATAGTTTTTATAATTATATCTACCGACCTCAGTAGATGAGATAAATTGACTATATTTCCACTTTATTTTTATAACTTATATCATTTTTCATATACAACAGAATTAAGTCCAATCTTCTGAAGTGCGGAAAATACAATATTTGGAAGACCGCCATCACTGTCCAACGAGAGTTTGAACCGTAGTCTGACTGATGATTCAATTTAACAAAAGCCTTAAGTTCAAAGCCTTAAGGGAAAAGGGTACAGTAATGAAGATGATTAATAATAAATAATACGGATTAGCGACCCTTCTATTATTACACAAGCACGTTTACAGGGCAGAGCCTAAGCATTTCATTACTTTTGCATACAGTACAGAGAAATTGGTACAATGCAATTTGATCAAAGTATTGTCCATCGTTAGGTGCGACACTTTCCCGTCTTTCAGGCCTCATGCGGATTCCACTTTGGAAAAATTCCTAGTCTTTCAAGCGATCGAAATTTCAATCTAAACACTGGCTTCTTTGTAAAAACTATGAGTCATCGACCGGAACAAATGATAGTCGGAAGGAGCAATATCTTATGAATACTGTGTAGGACATCCCCTTGAAGCACTTGCGAATTCCCTTGATTACTTTTGCAACATGTGGTCGAGAGTTGGGTGTTTTTTGGTATTTTGGGGAGCGTTTGAGCTTCAATGCTCTGCTCAGTTGCATCAATTCTTGTTGGTAATGCTCCCAGTGATGGTTTCTTTAGACTGGATCAGCTCATAGTAGAGTACTCCGAACTGATTCCATCGGATACACAGCAGTAGTTTTTTGCCATGAATATTCGGTTTGGCAGTTGAAATTGATGCATTTCAGGTCTTACGATTTTCTACACTTTAATTTATCGTAGTTGATCCACTTTTCGTCCTCCGCCACATTTCGATGCAAAAAAACTTCTCGATTATGCATTTGAAGCAGTTGTTCGCACGTGAAAAAACCACGTTCGACGTCACTTGGCTTGAGTTCATACGGAACCAAATTTCCGTGTTTGTACCCATAGCCATGAGACGGTTTGAAATCGCTTGTTGAGTTACTTCCAAGGTTTCAGCGAGCACCTTTTGAGTTTAGTATGAATCTTGGTCCAATGAAACCTCCAACTTGGCGTCTTTTAACTTTAACCCCGCCAACTTTTGTGGATGTGTTGATAATTGGCGGCGCCACTAGACACTCCCAACCCCAAGGACTGGTAGCGGTAGGCTAATCATTCACCCTATCAAACGAATCAAGCGATTTCCTAAACCAAAGCAAAGCTGGAATATCCAGGAAGATGTAAGGACCGTGTGAAGTCCCTATGCTCTCAAGATGAGCAATAATCAAGATTTTATTTTTATAAACCTTAAATAACTAGTAACGGCTTTCGAAACAACACCTCCTTAATCGAACGATCGAACGAAATACCAGGAAGGGTAATCTATATCTTGGTTCATTTGAAGAGAAATATGTAAGAGCCAATATTCTGATATTTTCTAAAAGTCAGTTTATTCTAGAATTCGATTCGTTAGGTTCTATTATTAAACACCGTTCCCAGTCAACAACTTTCGAGTTGTGTTTTATCTTGTTTTTCCTTAAAGTTGCACATTTTTATTTACTTCTTATCAAATTCCACAAACAATAAAAGATAAACACGGCGAGCTTGAGCAACAACACGAGTATAAAATTTCTGCACAAAGCTTATTGATAAGTAACCAAAGAGTCGGGAATCCCCTTTACTCGTTGATGTCAATATTTGCCAACTTAACCAAGTGCTACTATTCTATGCTATAAAAGCTCAATGATAGCCCTGAACAATCATCAATTCAGTCTGACTTTACTACGAATCACACCTCCAATAATGAAGATCGTCTTTGCTTTATTTGTGCTCTGCATTGCCAATGAATTGGCCCAGGCCAAGAAGTACAACAAATGCTCCGTGGTACGGGAATTAAAGCGCAATAATGTGCCGCGGAACGAGTTCGCCGATTGGGTTTGTGTGGCCGAACATGAAAGCAACTACGACACCAAGGCCACCAACCTGAACACGGACAAGTCCAAGGACTGGGGCATCTTTCAGATCAACGACCGATACTGGTGCGATCCCCAGGATGGACGTCGAACCAAGAACATTTGCAAGATGCCCTGCAAGGATGTTGCCGCCAATGATATCACCAAAGCCATTCGATGTGCACAGATCATAAAGCGTGAGCACAAGGGCGGATTCTCGGCTTGGGTGGCATGGAACAAACATTGCCAGAAGTCGAAACCAGACATATCGAAGTGTTAGATCCAGTGTCTGCAAACAAGGACGCCCCCTTAATGCGGATGTCCTCTCTAAAACAAAAAAATGCAGTTGCAATTTGAATTTTTTATAAATTCTTTTTATAAGTTTTGTGTTTTGTCCTACGAGTACAATATATTAAAGAATCAGATAATACCAATAAAAAGTTTTGTTATAGTAAAACGAATGAGACTTCGGAAGCCAAGTCATTTCTTCGTCGCTTCCATAAGGCGAGTCTATCTCTTTGTATATTTGAATTCATAAGACCAAAATTTCCATAATTTTTTCTGCAAGTAGTCGCTCTCCAGTTCACTCACATGCACTTCACTTCACTTTCTCCGTGTTAAGTATATAAATTTGTCTTACCGTCCGATTGCGATTCAATTGAATTGGCTTTTTATTTTTGGTAGGCATTCTTCCAACACTTCTCTTTGCAAAGCTAAAATATTTGAATCGTATTATTAAAATAATTACGCGAATAGTTCTTTTAAATATGGGAACACATTCAAAACACATCAGTTCGAAAGTGCTCTCTGTGGGGCAAATCTTGCAACACAGTTCAAAGATCCGAACCCATTGCCCCACACAATATTGTTAGTAAACATAACTGGCATTGGTGAAATATTTTTATGTACTGCATTAGCCACATTTGTTTAGAATACACTGCATTATCCGATAAAAATTTTCCGTGCTCTCAACACAAGTACATTTACAGCATTATATTCTTCTATGTTTTAGGTATGGGTATAGAGACATATAGGAATTCAAATTTTAGAATGGAAATAAACTGCAGATTAGTGACTCCAAAGACTATATGAGCAATAATCATCATTTACAATAATTAGTAACTAAATACAGTATTCTTTTATTAACTTTATTTTACTTAAATTACCATTGTACTCAACAATTACGTTTGTTATATTTTAATTTAAATATAATATATATTATCCGAGGAATTCTAAATCTGAATGGCATCATATCCTATAACTAGACATAGCACATAAAACATTTTAGCATAAATGTAAGTATTGTTTCCATTTCATTTTTCTTATTGTTTTTGTGTTGCTGAATAACTCTGTTACGATTGAACTTGCCTTACTTTGAAACATTCTATGTTAAGTAAATTAGTTCCTTTACATAAGAGGGATATTATTTAGCGCCATAAGAATATTTCCAGTGTTGTTAAGTATCCAGTGTTGTGAATTTTAATTTTATATTCCCATTTAATTCCACGCGCTAAATTTGTAGTACAATTTGTAGTACTTCGTTTGTACATAACTTCTGAGGAATTCAAACTCAACCGAAGGAGTTTTGACCAATGTAATTAATTTTTTCTTGTTAATACAAATTTATTGAATCAGATTTGAAAAAGTGATAAAAGTGCAGGAACACAAAATAAAATTGGAAACATATTTGTGCGAACGCAAATCAGGTGTTATGGAGTTTTTTGAACGAAAGGAAGAAACTCCGCCAATTGTGTCGACGCCTGCCGGCGTGATCACCAATACAAACAAGAACAATAACAGTTGCGGAGCTGAAGAAGACACGCAACAACTGAATTGTAGCCTTGGCAGCCGTGGCGTGCTTAAAGAATTGAATGCGATCGATCAAAAGGTAAGGACAAAATAAATTAAATGCAAAAATTTATTTAAATATGTGCAAATTATTTTTGTTCCTACACTGACAACCTTAGCATGAAGCCGGTTTATCGTAGCAGTTTTCGTTGTTGTAAACGAGAGGGCAGCCCGGAGCTGAACATTTTTGTGATATTACTCCTGTAATATTTTTAAGGAGAGTGTTTCTGTTGGTCGGATTCGGACTAAGACATGATTGTCAATTGCTCGCCTGATCAATAAGTAGCTTCATCATTTGTATAAGGCACAAATGTGTCTTATCAACCGAGTGTTTACATTCAGAACGTTTTAAGAATTTTACTTTTACATGTGTGCTTTATGTTGGTTAAAATGTGATAATATTAGTTTTACCGTCCTCCCCACCACAAACGCACGATCATTCACTTTAGAACGACACATTTGGTGGCAGCCCCGACGAAAACAAACAGACAACCCAAGCGTCCGTATGAAAGCCGTTTGGACAGCCTCAAGACCCAAGCATTGAACGTATGCTAGCCATAAAAAGAGCCAAAAGTATATTTTTCTTTATTTCTTGTGCCAATCGAATAAAACGGCATAAACAAATCGTGCACAGTAAGCACCCGTTTATTCGACTCTCAGTTTTCGGCAGGAGCTCGGAAGCAACAACGTTTACGACGTCAGCATTGACTTTGTCATTGTTTTGCCTTTATTGGCAGTATTTCAGACTCTCTCCAGACCGACCGAGACCGCCCTTCTGAATGTCGGCCCGTGGTTCTGTCACTTTTGTTCAACGTTCGTTTGCTCGCTCGCTCGATCGTTTGCTCATTCAACACATCACGCTCCGGCCACCGTAGCCACAATGAGTCTTACAGCAGTTGTGCTAGTTGAATTATTCTGTTTTTACAGTCTCTTTGTCGTTTATTGTTTTTTTTATTTTTTTGTTTAGTTAAAATTTGTTGCTCCACGTTCATTTGTCTATCAGTTTTTCGTATATTTTGACATGCGCGGACGTAACGTATAGATCTGAAAATTAAGCGCATCCACTCGTATACCAAAAAGCGAACCGGAGTTTGGGGTTACGCTATAAGAATCCTATATCGGTTTTGTATAATTTGTCCCCTGCAATGGGTAAAATCATAAGTAAAGCTAATGTGCAAATTACACCTGAGGAATCAAGTAGTCCTGAAGATGATCAAAATGAGGTATGACACTCAGTGAATGTGATGTGCAAACAATTGATGATTTAAGTGAAACTGATAAGCAACCTTTTGGCATCGTTATATCTTTAAACCTTTGAAATATGAAGGTAAAGAGAAAGTAACGAGAGTAAAGACTTACTGCACGGTTATGGCATGTGTGATCATCGATGGAGTTAATAAAACCTTGTTTTTTCAGCTCGGTATTCAAAACATTAACGATTCATGGCAAGTGATTTGGCGATGTTGTACTTTAATGATCCATAGGCTAATCAAAATAACAAAATATGAGCGCGGCCTTTATTACTGCTTAGCTCACTTCATATAGGTTACCTCATTTCGCTTACTAAGAGATTTGATGAGAGTTTACTATGTTGCGTGGTTAATTTGGTTTGAACTGAGACTCTCGCTGTGGTCTAACGGCAGTTTAACTCGGGTTCTTATGAAAGTTACGCGCGGTATTTCAGGAAATTATTAAAAACAAATTATAAGATTTTGACGCAAATATTAAACCTATTCTAAAATATTTAAGGATTTGCAACTGGTTTTTACATATTTAAAGCAATTTTCCAATTGTTACCACAATATGCACTCAGTGGCTTTGACATCGAAGTTTTCTCAACCTATTGTACCATTTACCACAACATGTGTGATGTTCAAACCTCTCCTCCACATAAACTGCAGCGTCATAAAATTAACACTCATCATAATGTGAATGAACAATATCAGAAAAATAGCTTTTACAAGACATTCCTTGATTATCGCTTTATATTCAGTAAAAGTAAATATTACTTATTTTCAGATTAAATTTGAAGTGTGTTTGGCCTATTCCTAAGATAGCTGAATTCCATAAAATTAAGCTGAACATTCAGATTACGCCATTCTGTGCATCTACATAAAGCAAAAATGCAGTAATGACAATTTTACAAAGAGGTTTATTTACTTTTGGCTTACATCTATCTCTCTGGGGTACTGTATACCTAAGAATGATTAAGGTTCATCTATCTTTGTGGAAATTTTCAAAAATTAAATTATAGATTTTTTAGGCGCGTTTGGGTGCACACGAAAACTATTAAGCGATTGATCCGTACTTTAAAAAGAAAAAACATGTCCGTTTATATCTGCAGAGAGCTGAAATTTTGCACTAAAACTTATTTTTATCATGTGATGTACCATCCTCGGACCCGCGTACTAGAAAGAAAGTCACCACCACAACACACCCATATTTTAGTGACATGCACATCCATGGATCTCAGCACTGAAAGGTTTTGTCATAAGTATGTTAACATAAGTCAAATCAACATTAGAACGTTTATGTGTGGTCAAAATCATGAATGTTGGCTGAAATTCTCTGGGTGGTTCATGAAGAGTAACTGTTCCAACTTCAGCATGGCTAAAGATAAAGTGTTTTCGTGTTCTATTATTGTAAAGAGCGATTCATTAATGTTTTTTGTCGAAATTTGAGCGGTAAAAATTGTTTGCAATTCCAATTACCGACAATTAGTTGTTATAAGTTTGATTTGAAGTATATCAGTGACGTAATAAATATCTTATTATAAGTGATATTGACTAAATATTGTTATAGTATTAAGGTTCCATCTTTCTGCCTTAGAAACTCTTCTATAATGTCAACACTAAATAGGTTGCTATAAAATGTTTTGAATTATTTGTTTATATGAACCAGTGACTTATCAAAAACTAGACATCGTACGACATTGCAAACTGTGGATGAATTAATTTCTCAGATTTTATATGAGCCTGCTGTGCGCCTCTTAGGTGGTATAGACGTGAGTTCATTCATACTCGTATATGTATTCTGATATTTTAAAGTACAACGTACATTTTTTTCTGTCTTTTAAATCCCCACTATTGCCATTGAAACTTAATTTAAAACCAATTAATGCTCAATTAATGTTAAAATTTTAATTACGTGTAATTTCTTGTTAATGTGTTTATGCTCTTGTTTACAGAGAAGCCAAGTCAAAACCAAACAAATGCATTGAGAATTAGATTGCTAAGTAAACAATTCTGCTTACTACGCGCTTTGAGTTAGGTTGACTTCGGCAAGACATGCATCATTGGTGCTGCAGTGCGTGCGTAGGCAACACCCTCACACGCAGTTTTCCGCCTTTTCCCTGCTCCAGCGCGATGCGAGTTCGTTGAACACGCGCCAACAACGCCCGCCGGCACACACTGGCGACGCTTGCATTTTCCATACTATTTTTAGTCAAATTTTGTAGCGGAATACAAGATCATGTTATACACGATTTTCTTGTTGATCTTCATGACGCTGCATACGCCAACATCTGTTTTAATTTGGTATGGCGTTTTTTTTTTACTCAATTTAATTGTTCTGGGTCAGAGACGTTGCCATCGCCACGGAATATCCCGCTCCATGTCTACGAATTTTGATGCTACCGTTTTACTTACATGCGAATGTGAGTTCACGGGTGTGTGTGTGTGTGGGTTGACACAGAATGGTCTCGAAAAAGCATAAGAAAAAGAAAAATAATCATAGATTTCCACAATTTTCTAAGCTTGCTCGACGACGTCTTGGCACCTTTTTGTGCACTGAGTTGTGTGATATTTCGCGGAACAGCAAAGCAAATCTGTTAAGTTCTCACGAAGTGTGGCACTAACAATGTATGAAGGGAGACATTTTTGTTATCTTTCTTGCAACGCTATGCAAAACATTCAACCTCTTCACGAAAATGGGGCACTTCCTCAAGTGCAACGTGCAGCAGACATGCACGAATGCATACAACGTCGTACTCGCAATTTCACTGAATGCAGTTTTCATTTGGGAGAGGGGGTCCTCAAGAAACCGACCTCTTGTATTGATCGCAACATACTAATAGAATAAGCCGACTTGCTTGTTGTATCTGCGATATTCTTTAGTGGACAAAAATGTACGCCAGAGTGGTATTTCTGTTTAGATGAAAGACAGTGATGACTTGTGCTAATGTACGTCAAAATGAGTTGTTCGAACTTACGCCTATAGAATATTTTAACTAGATCTTTGGACTCACCCTAGAAGAAGATTTACTCTTAAAAGCAACATTCATGGGCACTTAACTTGTAGAAAAAAAATTATTTTGTAAATATAATTTTTATAAGAATACGAATTTTGTACTCAAAACTGGAAAAAATCACTCTTCATAAATTGTAACCCCTTTTCCCCAATTATTTTTATGGTTAGATAAACTAATAGCGGCTAAGCAGGGATTTGAAAAAAACAATCGCAATCAGATACACTATAAGAGGTAACTATTAAGGAGTAACCCCGAATTTCTTTGGCCACCACCACTTATTCAGCTATACTCATCTCCCTAACTAGATATATATAAACTAGCCCATCAGTTTGGATTAACGGAAATCTGGTATTTACCAAACTTTTTACGATAAGCTCATACGTTTGTATTGAATTCGAGATCGATATAAGAAGAATATAAAAAAAATTCGAATTTGATTTAGTTAGGCTAGGCCCTCGAAAATGAAAAGCCGGTCTATCTTTGAATTATTCTGAATAGAAGAAGTCTCTGTGAGAACTTTTACCAATTGAGTTCACAAACTGAGGCACTAGTTTATGTAAATACCGTATATTTGTATAGGTGTACCAAAGAGCGATTCATACTTCACTGGCAGTTCTCACTAACATCATTATTCTGAGGTACGTTTCACTGTATCATTAGCATTTCAGCAACGGCGACTATATCACAAGTGCCCGAGAGCCACCTCCCACTTTTTCACGTACTTTTTGCATAGAAGCTCTTCGTGCGGTCGCTGGCTCTTTTGGCTTGCCTGCTGTTCTTAATGTTCTCGATTAGTTGTTCTAGTACTTTTGTGATATTGAGGCCTTTCACAGCCGGCTTCTTCATAATTGCTGCAGCAAACACGCCATTTATGGCCGTTGATCTGCCGCTGCTGACTGTCGTTTAGTGTTTTGTTGCAACGCGAAGTCGCTGGTTGTGAGCAACAGTTGCGGCATTTTTTTGAAGCAGTTTGATTGATGGTCTGGTCGTTCGTGTTTAAAAATGTTATAAGTTTGATCTGGAGAAGTATCGTGAACTTATTTTTTTCTTTTATTTGATTGACAAAAAAAAAGTGGTGCCCATAATTGTAAATATAGCCACAGATTTACCCCTTCCAACTTAAAGAAATTCTAATCAAAAATATTGCGTAAGTTGTTTAGCATCTCTTTGTATGCCCAAAACACTACCATCACCCCTCTGTATATAAGCGAGGAGATCAGTTTAAAGCTCTAGTGTCAGTCACATTACCAGGCGCGAGTCGTATATGAACTCATTCTCTACAAGCTTTTTGGACTACTTCCTTCAGATGCCCTGACTTAATTGAAAATATGCAGTGGATCTGGTTTTCCATGAAAAGGAAAGCCACTCAATAAAAATGGGTTGCACATACAGGAAATCGAACATTGTTCTCCAGTTCAGTATTCGCATCCAATGACTATCAATTGAATTTGCAGCAGATTATTATAGTGTCATATATTAATGGTAACTTGGTGCATCTTTAGTCAAATCGAGCCTTTGAGCTACAAGATTCCATTATAATGCGACTCGAAGCGAACAATTTATTCGATCTACCTATACGATTTGGATTAATTTGCCCTTTATTAACGTTCATTTAAGAACAACTTATATATTGAAAAAAGTGTACAAGACAAACATTATAAAACAACATTCACTCTGATGAGAGCTGTCGGCGCTTGTACATATCAAGTAAACAAAAAAAAAATCAGACAGATACGAGTAGCATCACGTTGATCTGAGAGCCAAAAAGCATGAGTCGTCGGCATTGGAGAGCACATAATAAATAATGAAAGGGGAGCAAAAATGTTGAACGTTGCCACAGTATATCTTTTGATGAATGAAAGAAAAACTATATGTGAAAAGAGATGTGGACGATCTAAGAACAATATATAATTCAATAACAACATAATCTATGGGAAAGCTTGCAGCTCAGAAGTTTTAGATACATTTGCAAGAACTGACAGTTTATTTATATAATATTTGGAACATTAAACACTTTTCCAACCGGAAGTCAGCCAAGGGATGAGCCAAAATTTACGAGTATGCTACTTAATGCTTTGCTACAAATAATAATAATATCTCCCAAAAATATTTGGGAATATGAAACTCTCTTGCCCTATTGGAAGTCTAAAGTATAAAGTTACTTGTGTGTAACTCTGATCGCATCATTTTGAAATTGTCTGTCCTGGTGATAATAGAAGCAACACAATCTGGCAGCACTCAACTCACCCTTGTGTAGATGAGAAAACAGATTGAAAACGAAAATATTTTTAAATTGATTTCAAACACACAACAGAGAAGACAACGCGGTGAACGATCGGGCGAAAACAACAAATCTGAAAATCAGACTTTTTTCTTTTATTTTTCACTAGACTATCGAATAACAAAGTAAGCCAAAAACAAAGTAGAGCACCTCAATAATAGACAGCTTTGAAAAACAATTCAAAAACATTTGTTTTAAAAATATGTATATATATAAAATAGGAGTTCCCTGCGAACGCGTTAAATGAACCGTAAATCTTATAAAGTATTTAGTTATCGCATTTTAAACGCCAAAAAAGTCGCGTCGCGACAGTGACAAAAGCCAAAAATTCGCCTAAACCAACCTAACCTAGTAAAGTTATTGTGAGGAATCGTGCGTGTTTATGTTGAATTGAATAGCTTTATAAAACTATATAAAAATTGCGTGTTGTTGTCGTGTTGTAGTCATATTTTTGCCTAAGAAATAAACATTATAAAAAAGTGTACTTAAAGAAACCCGTAAAGCCGAGAAAAGTAAACACGATGAAGCGTTGAATTCGTTGGAGCGTTGTTGAAAAACGGAATGGATTTCTTGTCAAATCTAATCAAGCGACCCATCAGTGTTGCGATGAATGATCAAAATGCCACACCGCTGAGCGGTTCACCCACATCTGCAAACACCTCCGCTTCACCACTTCGGCCGGAGTCACCTTCGGCGTTAATCGCTGCCGCAATGAATACCTCGATTAATGCTCAATTCGGAGATTTGCTGGAATGTGCTGTACACGATGTGGCAGGCATCGAGGAGCGAAACAATACCGAGTCACCAAAAAAGCCCACACAACTACTGGATTATGATAGCACAACAAATACCATAAACCAGCTACTGCTCGAGATCAATAAGGATCTGAATAAAGACTTAGACTATGAATACTCAGAACTGACTCCAGGTGAAACGCATCCTCCCATAGAGATTTATCAGGAGGTAGGAGATTGCGTATGTGAAAAGCTATTAAACAATTCTATTTAACTTTTTAACCGGATCTGCTCTAGAATTCCGCATATAAATTTCTAATAATCTAAAATCATAAAACTTTTGAATATAGAAAAAGTCCATACCCTATATCACTGATCTCCAAGAGTTGCTCACATCACGTATTTCACTCTTTTATGTGCTTTTTGCGTTGCTGAGATAGTTTTGTAAAATTTTAAATTTTTAGAAAAATCTAACACATTTCGATATTTTCACTAAAGCAATATTAACCTAGTTCGTGGCAAATAAATTTTGAAGCAATTTATGTTTGTCATAATTACATCGTTTCCGATAAAAATAAATTGTCACATTGATGAAAAAAAAACATGTCTAGATATCGATATCAGCATAACATCTTATATCCAAAAGTATCCTATTATGAATACGGATACCCAATCATACACATTCACAAAATGTCATTGAAATTGGTTGGGTATTTTCAGAGGTTACCTCGTTTAAACATCGTGACACATGATTTTTATATATTAAGAAGAAAAAGATGAAGCTCGACGTTACGCCACCAGATATTTTACTATTTCATGAATACATAATAAATTCCCTAACCTTTTTGAGTGCCTAAAGACGGCTTCAGTAAGTGCTACTGGTTACAACCAAAGAGAGACTTTGGGAAGGTGTAACCTAGTCGTTATAAACATGGTCCACTTAAAAATATTTTTTTAAATAATGATAATGTTTATTATATCTGATTCTCACTATGTGCATCTAAATATTAAAAAAGTTACAGACACGAATATTTGCCATGTAAATCGATTCTCTCTTTTGAGAATACCACTAAAACTACTGAACTCCATTCCATCTCTAACCTTCAATATCCAGTCAAGAGTTCTAGCGCTTTATTTGAGATATCAGTTAATGAAAGGCCTTAACCATACAATATAAAAATATTTAATAATAATCCTCTTGGAATGTTTCTAATAATTTTTGTTGGTAGGACAGACTTAGAAACCTCCCGCAACTTGCTTTGTTGCCGTTATTTAAGATGATATCGACCCTATAAGAAATTATCGATTAATTTTATGATCTCGTTTAATGGCACTTTCTTTTTTAATTATTTCAAGTTTACTACATAACCAAACTGCTTTGTTTCTCTCCTTACTATAACCTGATAGCACCGCAAAGTGTTTGCCAACCGTTTTACAAACTTTTAATGAAAATTAATTGCATAATTTATTATAAATAAATCAATTAGGGGCGAAACCTAATTTGCCAACACTCCGCCGCCAATTCACCGCGCGTGTTGCTCTCATGCTACCATGACAGGCATGCATATGGTAAACTGTACTAGACAAGTAATCATTCTAATTGAAGCCTTTTTTGCGCCTATAGACAAACACAGAGACCCAATTTGGGGCCACTGTCTGACTTTAACCTTGTTTGTGCTCTAATTCAATTGTGAGTGCATTTGCCCGCTTGCCAGTCAGCCGAGTTTGCTTGTCTGCATGTCAGCCTAGTTGCACGAATTGGCGTGCGCCCAGATTCAGTCTCAGAGAGGTTTATTTCTCTATTTTTCACATGCTACATGAATACAACAACAAACAACATCATCGGATAAATGGCACGGCGTGATTCGTTGGCGGTTTGCTTTTGTACTAATTACATTTTGCACCAACGATGGCGGCAAAGACATACGAAGAGCCCGGCGAAAATTTCGCGTGTTTCCGAAGATTAAAAAATTTTTAAATAATGCGACAGCATCAAAATTTGCATTAATTTGTGTGCGAATATTTTCAAACTACTACGTAGATGTGTATAAAATAAATCGGTATACTATAAAATGGTATATGAGATTGTATAAAGATGGCATGCAAAGCTGCGGAACTATTAATCGTAGTTCTCTATGGGATCTTCAACATAGTAACGTGGTATCGATAAGATATACTACTGTGAGTAGGAAAATCTTTATTCCGGAGGAAAATAATATTGATGATTTCGTTCATATTTAATATAGTGGTAGGTGCTTATCAAATATTTTCCCCCGCGTTTCTTCAAGAAAGAAATAACGTTGTCGCCACACTATCATACATTAAGCTGTTTGTTATTCATTCTCTGGATCAATTAATTCATTTCTTTGAAAGACTGTCTATCTAACTAATATTAATGCATATTTACCAATGCTTATTTACTAATCCTCGATTCTCTTTGACATTACAAAATAATAAACAAAAAGTACCCCAAACAAAACAATTTTTTTCCGATCAAAGAGTTTGTTATTATGAGTCTGTAATTGTTGGGTCTGTAAGCATTTTCGCTATATCTTATTCTAGCAATATATATAAATTTAATATTTGTTTGTTTGTACGCATCTTATAGGCTGTCATACCATTCATGCCAGTGCGACTACACTTTGCTTCGTCGACAAATATGCCTCAAAAAGGTTCGTCACTTAATAGATCTACCATCGTAGAAATAAGCGAACTCAAGCTTATGAGACAAAGCAGATTCGCTTGAATTTGACTGTATTTCAACACGAAAATAAACATATCGGGAAATGGGTGAGGTGATATGTGCTGTGCGAATGGGAAAAATAAATTGGCAACATTGCATCAACCACCTGATCCATTGTTGTCATTGCTTTCGGGTGACTCACCTGAGTCCAAATAAAAGATACTCAAATATAATTTAGAGTTTCAAATGACATCTTTTTCATTTCATTGTCGATCAATGGGAGTGCATTGAAATCAGGTTAACTCTTTCAATTTTCAAACGATAATTCCACAAATATTCCTTCTGTGGCAGCAACGCGCCGTGTAGCAGCGCAACTAGTGTTATATATAAGTACACATGTATAATGTTCCCAAAATATAAACATAATTATTTATTTTAGAGTAAAATTTTCCAATATGTTTTACAATTGAGATTAAATCCCCACTCTCTCACAATCAGCCATCAGGAGCAAGTATTCCTTCAACATCTCAGCATTCAGTATTTCCAGAACGAACTATACATCATATGTAGTCTTCTCTGCACGTTTTTCGGGAACAGTAGCGTATCAAAACAACCAAAAGTGATATGGTTTCTATTTCGGCTCCTTTAGATTTTGAGTTGTTGAAAATATGTCTTATTCTGATTAAAAGTCAAACGGAACGGTATAAAAGAATTAAAGCCGCTATTAATTTACAGTATTCTGAGATTAACTGATAGCATTTGGCTGCCTTACCTCTTAGGTGACTATGTGATATATTAATAAGCAGAAAATCACTTCAATACTTGTTCGATCTCATACGAAATCGTAGTGATATTTTTCATAAGTCATGTGTAAATTATCAGAAGTTTGTGCTTTCAAATTAGTCCTCTCTGACTTTAAAAAATCTCATAAGCTTGCCGACTACCGAAAGGAAACGTATATTTTTCTGGGGTAATGAGTAGTCCAAAAAATAATTTGATCTTCCACCAACTATATGCCAAAATCAAGTTGATCTGGTAGTCCCTGTTTTGACGAACATATAGATTAAACAAACAAGCTTAATTTCACAATACTTTTACTATAGATCATATACATAGATAGATCCGAGATCGACTTCAAATACGCGGAGAAATTTTGTTATTATATTAAACGAGTTCCCGTATAACCTTTTAGTTCCTTGTTATATCATATTATATTACATATGTTGTTGCACATTTGAAAGGGCCACTGTTAGTGCCAAGACAGCACAGCACGTGTTCGATTAGCATCCAAACCAATTTTTCATAAAAATTTTATAAACAAATGCTTGAGAAACCCTTTCGGGTAAATACTAATTTAAAATCTCATATATTGCGTTACAACGTCTGTCAGTACCGACATCGTCTAGATTGCCATCTTTTGCGCATTAGAAAAGCAGCTGTTGTATTCGATTTTGGCTGAAAAACAATTTTTGTTTTTACAATAAATTTGTATATTTTTGACTTTCACGTCTTACACAAATTTTATTCGTTTCTAAAATCAACCTAACGAATTCAATTCAAAAAAAAATAATTATAATTTCTTTTGATTTAAAATAGTTGAGCCCAATTGCTATAAAAGCCAAATCACAACAGACGCTCACAGCAGTAGATGCCTCGCGCCCTGAAACCGGCTCGTCAGTAGAAGCTACAACTACGGTTACCATAGAGTCACGCAACGTGTCAGGAGACGGTAAGCGCGAAGCGGAGTCATCATTGGTCAAAGAGTTGACAGAAGACAACATTAGCAGTGCTGATGAAGTCAATATGAGCTCAAAAAAGTTCACAGGTTAGTAAACAAACATTGTCCTTTATGGATATTCACTTCAATGCATTATTCATATTCATTTTTGCATTTATCAGGTCTAACTGAATTCGATGAATCACAGATACCCGAACTACACATTGGTCTCCACAATGAATTGGATGGTAAGTACCATAAGTTGACTTTTCTAAACTGTTCAATTTATTGTTTTCTCTCCGTAGCACAAATTAAAGATGACTTGCTATCGAGTTTTGATGCTGCTGTTTGCAGCCGCCAAGAATTGAGCTCTACGGCTATACAGCCTCATGAGCTGCTCACAGGACTGATCAATGAAAGCGAAATCGATTGCAATTCAGATTCGGAGCTCTTCGTCGAATGTCAATCGTTGGTCAATGATAAATACAGCGCAGAACAATCGGATCTCGAGACTTTCCGTAGTGCATTGAATATGGAGCACGATAATGTTACTTTAGGGAATGTGGAATGTGGTTCTGATCGCCAGACAGCCGCAACAACTGCAGACGCCAATATGAGCTATGGAGTTGAGCCAATGGATGTGGACATGAATGCCACACTTGAAATACATAATGATTTACCCAAGCCGATGTCAGCAAAGCCCGTTGAAGCAGCTACTTTGAATGAAAAACCAAAGGAAGTAACTGTCGAGCCTAAACAAGACACATCTGTAGTAAACAATGAAAGGCCGTCTATGCCGCCGAACACTTTGACAGTGGAGGTATCACAAGAAGATCAGAAGGAGTCACTGTCTAGCTATGCAACACCACGTGAAGACTTTGTCGAACTGATGGAAACTCATGAGGTATACGTTGATCAGAAGAACAAAGCTCATGAATTCGTCGAACAGAAATCATCTGACACAGTCGTATGTCAAGATGTGCCAGTTAAGCAACCGATTGAAGAACAACTTATTGAAACGACAATGGATGGGGAAAAAGCCGAAACGGCTTTAACTGTTATGAATTCACGTGAATTCGATTTATTACAGGATTACACGAAATCCAATCTAACACTCGATATGACTGGCTCCTTTAATAGTCTGAGATCGACGAGCACCAGGTTGAAATCACCTATACCACGCATAGATGGTTCATCAATAAAAGATGCTAAGATAAACCTTACGATCGATATGACTGGGTCTTTCAGTAGTGTTAAATCGGCCAGCAGCGGCATAAGATCACCAACATCGCCAACGTTTCCCATACGGTCGACTGTAAATCCAGGCCTATTTCCACGCTCACCACATGCGCCGCCAGAGAAAACTGAGATGCCTTTTTTAGAAAGTTGCGTAACCGAAACACTATCAGCATCGCCGACGACGCAACGGAGGCTGAGCGACTTTGGGGCGGCTAACGTTAAAATAATACCGCCAAGTCCACAAAAGTCATCTGGTGGTACCCAGCAAAATGACACAGTATCCATGTCGATGGAAAGCAGTCCGTCGGCCTTGTTAAATGGCACATTTGATCAAGATGGGAAAAGTCATGCTGATGGCAGCGATTTGGTTATTACCGAGCTGGGTAAAGGAACCAGCAGCCAGCGTCGAACATTCTGCGTACAATCGACGGCCATTGAGCCGGCCAATAATGATGGTGAATTTCAAAGTGGACAAGGTGGAAATCCTTCAAAGTCGAGGCGCACATTTTCCATTTTAGAGAGCGGTATCACGTCTTCAGCTACGGAAGAAGAGAAGACATCCAATCAAACCATAGATTTAATCGCCAGGGGTGATGGTGGTGGTGTATTATTAAAGCCAACGTGTACAATGACCCTTGGGCCAGCCCCGCCTGCTTTTGGGTTGGAGAAATGTTCTGATCAAATCATAGACTTAGGTGCATGTGGTGATGGTGATGGTGTACTCGTAAAGCAAAGACGTACAATGACCATTAAATCCGCACCGACAGCCATGGATAGCAGTGAGCCTATGGAGCTTGATCAAACATTACCAATGCACGAGGATCAAACAGAGCCAATGGAAGTCCGCAAGTTATCATTACAATCCGGAAAACATTCAATATCGCCACCTTCTCCTGCACAACGGCTAAAAGCCAACAAAGCAGGGCCCCAAATGAATTCAACATCACCACCCATACCGACACACAGACCAGGTTACGCTCCGATAACGATACTCCAACGTCCATCGATACATGAAGCAGGGGTGGCGGCAGACGACTGCCGTCCATCTTACTCTACTTGCGACGATCACAGCAAACTGTCCGCTAAAGAACGTGCCAAGAGCGATGCCAAGGATGAGAAGGACATTTTCGTTGAACAATCCACGCCACAATCGACGCTGGAGGAGTTCTTCACACACACAACACAATCGCAGAGCAACACCACGGCAAGTGCAGATTCAAAAAGCAACTCTGATGGTGAGCAGTTCTACGATGCGGAATTTCAACCCTGCAATAACCGTAAGTTGAAACACTATCCTTGTTTTATATTTCACTTCACTAATTGTATTACGGTAATTATACCTTTCCCGCAAGGGGGTAATCTTCATGTATGTAACTATATCCTGAAACAGCTGGACAGCACGAGTGCTTTAGCCATACCCGTTTGTCTGTATGTATGTAAAGTAGTGCCCCATTTTTGAGGCACAGAACCGAATTCTGCCGCTTAGCATAGCCGCTCTGATCCCTAACAAATACATAGAACAAATGGGCAACATTTTTGACTTTTCATCGAGTTGGAATTTTGTTAGAACTTATACTCGGACCCGGGACTTGGAACATACTTAATTTTATTGTTTAGAATGCACCAAATATTAGATCACCACCAATTGCGCGGAAGTGTACCAATTATCATGTTCGGTCAAAAGGTGTCAGAGTCTATAGGCTTGAGACAAATCCCTCACACATAATTTTTAATTTATAAGACCATAAGACTACTAATTCGTGTAGCACCCATAGTCATATTCAAGTTCATATGATGGTCAAAAATTTCAAAGAGTTACAGATTCATTTACAGATATTGTGAAACATTCTGGATCCTAGGATTATACTGTATGGATTGTCGCATTGCATAAATACACAATATTTGTCCTCTCACCCACTCACACATAAACTTGAAATATCAGCTGTCATTAGGATTCCTTTACACTACAGCCGGAATTGACGTTGGTTGCTGCATAACAAAGGCCACATACACATGCAAAGAAATGTCCGTGCGACGACCGAGGAAGGGGAAATTGAAATTACTTCGTGACCTTTCGTGCACATTGTGCTTTGTTGGTGTTAGTATTGTTGTGGCTAGATTGCATTGCGCTGCTGCTGCATGAACTTGAAATAAATTGTTCGATCCTCCTGCCCCTCATAGCGACATACAAT
This sequence comes from Cacoxenus indagator, assembly GCA_035041755.1. Taxonomy (NCBI): domain Eukaryota; kingdom Metazoa; phylum Arthropoda; class Insecta; order Diptera; family Drosophilidae; genus Cacoxenus; species Cacoxenus indagator. The sequence goes on along the minus strand of JAWNKX010000191.1, from coordinate 1,101,318 downwards.
CCCGTTGTTTATCGGTATTTCTGTTGTTGTTGTTTTTTTGTCAAGGCAACCGCCGGCAATGAATGTTATAACCACACAAACAAATTCAACTGCAGCAATAAAAACAAACACTAAAAAAATAGTTTGAAAAAAGAAAATGAAGAAGAGCCGGACAAGCAACAACAACAATCACGCCACGCACGCACGCAAGCCAATGAACCTGAACTTCGTGCTAGTGCGTCTTTTGTAGCCCTGTGCGATAGTTGGCATACCACACGTGGCTTGCATTCAGATAACATACCGCAATGCATGCAAATGCAACGTAATTCATGTTTCAAAAATGGCTCTTAGTGCAAACCACCCCCATCCACAAGGACGATGAGATGTTGGTGTAGTGCGGCACCAACACGCCCAACTTGATAATGTTAATACGGTTTGAGTGCCACTTTCCATCTTGAGCTCACTGTGAGTATTGAACTCTCAGTCTTTTGCTCTTTTTCCTCGCTCAATTAAATACCAATCACATAGTCTCTCTTTCGTATATTTCTTCCTTATCAGGGATGACACTCATATAGAAGTGACGTCATTTTCATGTTTGTGTATTATTCCAGACACATGCTGGGGAACTTTTACTTAACAGATATTTTGTTCGAAATTAATTTTCATTCTTTTTTCATTTTGAACTCATAAATTGAATTATGTTAGGAAAGCGCACACTAAATACAATTTCAAACAATCGTTCCGCTCTTTTTCAAACCCGCGCTCTTGCTTCGATAACACGCGATAATAGTAAAATTATCGCTAAAATACAAAGCTGTGTTCTATTATGTTGTAGACAAGTCTCCAAAAGAGCAAGAGCCACGGACATTACATATATTACTCTCACATTCAGCTCAGAAGATAGAGTCAATCTAGCCAACTAACTGATTTGCTCAATACCTTGCACATTGAATTGCAGTTTCTTTAGCCGCTCTCTTTCTCCACCCTTTTCACCGTCTAAATGTTAGATGCTAGACAGTCACCCTCAACGTTAGCGCCCATGCTTGCTCTCTCGCCGTTTGCCTTTTTAAAAACAACAACTTGTGTGCACGCGTCCTCACTCTCACGTTCCCATAGTTTTTATATACCCAGCCGACCAAAAGTTTCCAGTTAGTATTGATAATGAATGTTTTCGAACAACACAACAACAATTTAACAAGTCAATAGTGAACATCGTTTTCCGTTCCCATTTATTTTTTTTTTCGACCACTGGCTACCATTTTCTTGAAGAGAACGATGAATTTATCAGTGTGGCATTCTATGCATTTTTGTTAAACTTCTAGAGCTCCTTCAAAATACAAGGATATATTGTGAAGTAATGATTCTCATATGGAAAGTCGATCGAAAAATATGTTTACGGAGTTATAAAATCAACCAAAGTAGCTCTCGATTTAGAGATACGTAGTGGCCAGCCTTCATGAACCTTATGTCAAATATTGACCTTTTCGGTAATAGGCGTAATACACCGTGATACATCTTTCACATTTGAATCATATTTTGGTAACATATTTCGATTTCACCGTAATCAGCACAAATCTTTCTATTCTCAAAATTCGGAGATTAATGCGAAGTTTATCACACGAGGGTAAAACTTTCTCTATAGCACTCTAACATTCGTACAGAATATGCAACAATAACTACATGTTGAGTAGATCTGGGAGAAGGACTAGAGCACTTTTAGGAACTTGCGTGGGAAAAAAGCGTTTATTCCCTTTTTAACCAATTTATTTGACAAATATACTTTCAAACACATTCAGTAACATTTTATAAAAAGGCATAGTATCATCACGCTTATGTATGGGCAAATTTAATTGTATTTCTGTTTATAAATCAGCACTCGTTTTGAATGTAATTGATTGCCATTTAAGTAAATTTTTGAATTTTTCAATTATCAAAATATAATTATTTTGAGAATCATGCCAAGAAAATTTAGTATTAGTGGGCAATCTAATAATGCAAGGACTCAAGCTGCTGGGAGGGAAGAAGAAAGTGAAGTAGAGCGATCGTACACACCGAACACAAGATGCTCAAAAACGCAGTATTTTAATTTTATTCATATTGTTGAAAAACATTTTTTGTTGTCTATGGAAGCGGGCGGGGGTTGGCAATCCTGTGCTAAAGATAGACATTCAAAAATACAGATTTTAGTTTTTAATGGAACTCATAATCTGAACCAGAGTTATACATATATTATTTCTCGAAGAGATAATGCTCGACCAAAAATAGCGAATTTGAGACATGAAATCTGACAAAAAAGCAACATTGACCCATTGTACTGCATCCACCCCACCACTCTGCTGAACGCTGGCAGTCTATGGTGATCATTCCGCGCACCTTTGATATTTCAATATTCAAAAATTACAGGAACAATTTAATTTCGAAAATTGTGCACTTCTCCCTTTCTTCTATGTCGGTTGGGATAGACCCTCGTTGCACTCTTTTATTTTCTTTGAAACTTACTCTCTGCTTTATGCGCGCACTTGTCGACGTCACTGCTGTTTGCGTGGAGCACAAAATACTCCAATTAGAATCATTTTTTTATACTTTTTACTCTCTCTCTCACTCTCACTAGCCGTTGCTTGTGTGGAGCATTTCTTATTTTGTTTTAGTTATTGTTGTTTTGTCTCAGAGCAGATTTTCTTTTTTGGAGAAAATACAAGACGAGAATTTCATTTAGTTTTCAAACGTTTGTCAACGAAGTCGTTCGCGCGTGGTTATTCTCTGTCATCGCTGACGCTCTACTCGACTCGAGTCGACTTCTTCAACATTGAGTTTTTTTTCTTAATTTACGTCGTCGTCGTAGTCAGTTGAAGATATTTTAATTGCTAAAACTGATGATAATCCGCAAAGTAATTACAAATTGTACTTAAACTCAATTGTTTAAACATGTGAAAAGTTTATTGTGACCAAAAGTTTGCGTAAAGTATCTAAATGCAAGTGAAATTTTTAAATGTATCGCACAGATGCGTTTTGTTAGATACTTTAGTTATTTTCTTGAACATAAACTTCGCGTAGATACAATGCTAAAAAGCCATTGAACAGAAGAACAAGAGAACTGTTTTTTTATTTTATTTTCATTCTACTTCATACATTATTAACGGAGTTATGTGTGGCTGTCACAACGAGCGTGAAGTGAGAAAGTGCTGCCAAGAGTAGTTTGAGTTTGATTTTGAGTCCATTTGTATGCGTGTCAGCTGGAGTAAATTACGGGAAGAAAGATGAAATACCATCTTAAAATTCAATGTTTGGAAAAAACAAATGCAATTAAATTTATGGGAATAAGAAATGGCAAAAAATGAAGAAAAGTGAAAGAAGGAGCACCAGCAGCAAACAACATAGTTTTGTACAAGCTCTCATATGCTTATATTACTATTTATGCGCGCTCTCTCTCACCAACTGTCAATCAATTAGTCAAAAGGCGGTAACAACAAGAACAAAAAGAATAAGAACAAAAACAACCATACAAACAAACATGAATGTCCCTTCGCCAACCCACCACACTTCGATTGCATAAAATGAGTCACAAAAACTGTTTCTTTTTTCTTTCTCTTTTGTTGGTGTGCTTATATGTTAGTCGCGTTTTCTATGTCAGATTTTGGTGCATTTTATGTTTTTATTGCAGTCGGCGGTTTTCTCGAGCTACCCAAAGTGACCCTTTTTAGTTTTTTGTCTTATTGCTGTATTTTCCAACCAGAAAACCTTGCCTGGAATTTTTGCCTTATTTTTTACTATTAGGGCTGCGCTACCGTGTACTTTATTTATTTATGTTCTTTTGTTCTGCTATCCCATTTAATATTTTAGATACCCTATATTTATATTAAAGCCGCCCTTTAAAGCAACGGTGCATGTTCAATGAATTATTTTTTTCGTTTATTTTGGTTGGATTTTTTCACACTCGCACACATTCATACTATCATACCAGGTGATTAGATTTGTTTAATATTCTTGTGGTTCAGCTCACCTGCATTCGCCATTGCCTCCAAACCAACCCACCTTAGTCATAATCCGCTTCAGTCGTTGCTTTGTAAGCGTGAGACGAGCGTTTCTTCCTTCCGCTTTTGTTTTTGTCAGCATAGTCATACCTGCTACGGTTGCGCTACGTGCAATATTTATGTGTCTTTCAGTTTGATTTGCAAAAAAAAAAAAAAATTGTTGTAATTTGAAAATTTTCAAGGTATATGTTTGGATAATCCATAACTTGACCAGTTCTCCAAAAAAAAAAAGAACCATTTTGTAGTCTACGTATTATCCAGATCTGCTCTTCTACAATTTCTCAGTCTGATTCCGTAATATGAAAAAATTATTTATTATTTATTTTAATATTTTTAAATACAAAATCGATAATTTGAAATCGATAAATTATCAGATAATCTACCTTATTTAAAAACATTTTATATATCTGTGCAAAGATTCTAAAATGAAAAAAACGATTTTTTAAACTTTAGTTATTGGGGTAAACGAACCTTTACTTTTGTGAAACGAAGAAAGTTCCAGCTAAACATTTTCATTTTTTTAAACGACGGCAGTTAAATTAGTGAATGAGAAAACACAGACTGACAAAAATAGAGTAAAATCAAGAAATGACAACGTAATATTTCTGACCATTTTTAATTGTTGCAGTTCTCTATTAATCACAAAATCAGCTATTCTAATTTAACCTTTCATGAAACACCCAGATGAGAGAGCAACAGTCTAGTGATTAGGCATATTAATAATCATTATAAACTGGGAATAGATGTTAGAAAATTTTTGTATTAAACGAAGAAATAGTCCACCTATATATATATATATATTTCGCTTTGAATTGTGTCCCAGCTAGGACTTGGAGGTTAGTAAAATAACTCATGAATTAATCCACAATAATTTTTTGTCTCCTATGGAAAAAAATGGGAGCAGTGAATGTGTCCAATAAAAGGACACTTTTCCTTTAAAATTGGGAAAAAAAAGCTTTCCAAGAGGTGTACGGCTTTTTTCGTATAGGGGAATTACTAAACAATATATTAAATGGCAAAAATCGCAACACTGTTTGTTTTTTGATCAACAAGGAAAAAAATGTCATAGTGGTGCTATTATTTGTTTCGCAACTGTAAAGCGTTACTAGCAGGTGCTTCGGTGTTGCTCGCGTCATCGGCATGTTATTGTTTATTTTCTTTTGTGTTCATTCGCTCGCCTTCCTGTTTTGTAAGTTGCTTTTACATATTATTCGTTAATATTTCAAAACTATTTCATACAAAATAACGAACTGCTTTAAGTTACAAAGCTTTGCATGCTTTGTAATAGGATGGAATTTCCCTAGACTTTCTCACCAAACTTAACTTGGAAACCTTATCCAATATAACATCCATATATGATATGTACCTATTTGGTCAAACGGACAGACAAACATCCCTTTTTATATATAGATTGGGTAATATAAAAAGAATTTAAGGTTATACCTACGTTTTTAAACAGACATTTTTTGTTGGCCAATTCTGGTCGGGTTTTCTTAATTGCTTTGTTCAAGAGTTCGACTTGTGAGCAGTAGAGGACTGAATCAAACAAATCACTGAATCGAGCAAACCACTCTTGGACCGGGCGTCGACTCCCAGCATCCTCACCGTCCTCACCGTAAACCACACAAATATTTATGCATGTTCTTATAGTAAAAAAGCAAACATATTTCTCAGACGAATTACTGCACTTCACAATAAGTGTAGCCTGAAATGTCACCTTTCAAATTTGTATTCGTTTGACAATACATGCATATCAACACCATCTAGTGATGAAAAACGCAGATACTTTTAGCATGAAGAATCGATCTAGACTTTTTTTGACATACAATTTTCAAATTGTCAACCTCATTGTGACTGTTTCGTAACTAGGATTGCCATGTAATCGTACAGTAGAATTTTATTTAAACTTCAAATCACGTAAAAAAGTATCAAAATCAAGTAAAAAAAAAAAAATCACGCAAGTATTATACGAACTTCAATCGAAGTCGAATCGAAGCTGCTAAGTGTATATATTTGAAATTTTATTATATTTTATATATAAATAGAGACCAACTGTATTTATTTAAGAATCAGGGTTGATAAAGAATACGAGCTATAACTAGTAACTACTGATGTTCGACTACACGACTGTGGGAAGTGTAGGGAACGTGTAGGGAACGTAAATTTAGTAATACTCAATATTCTCATTTACTTTATTGTTTCATGCTTCTGCTCATCTATTCGTCTTTATTTGTACCAACAATAGTCACACGACTTTAAAAAGTAGAGTACAAGAGTTTCGTTTCACACAAGCAGGCGAATTTTTCTCATTCTTGTTGCCGTCTAAATTTAACTCAAAGATTTGCCCCTTTTTTGTATTCTCGATAATATTTCTGCTGCCGGGGTATTTTAGAAGTTGTTTAAACATTAGCGGTAGTATTTTGACTTATTTTAGCCAAAATTAGCGTTTGTATTATTTATTAGCCGTTTTCTAGTGTGAAATCGTACAAATTAAACTATATAAATTAAACAACTGTATCGAATCGAAGTAAAGTGAAAAATCGAAATCTATTAAAACTGAACTAAAAAATAAACTTTTTATTGATTCCATATATAAACTTGGTCTAATTAAATAACTAACAAAATGTTTCTGTGTTTTCTCTTTTTTTTCTCATCGCCCACGCATCATCGCCATCAAATAAAATAAAAAACAAAAAACACGCTGGCCCACTAACGCACACGTCCGCATGAACAAAAAAACTCCCAAAAAAAACGACTCGTCTGCAGTCATCTTAAATCCATCTGACTTTGATTATCTATTCACCAAAGGCAACAGCAATGTGCAAGTGGATCGAAGTTCATTGTTACTGAAGTTCGATCCACTACTTGGTGTGCCGGTGGCGTCAAATCAAACGGCTAAAAAAACCCAGCAGCAACAACAACAGCATCAGGAACTAATTCAGATTCCTGGGAATAAATTGCGTGCGCTAAGCCCCACAATTGAAGAAAACGAAAACTTCATTAGTGAGCATCAGCAGAACAAACAGCACCAGCAGCAGCACCAGCACCAGCAGCAGCAGCAGCAACCGTCTCAGACAGAGAGCTTTAATTGTGCCAAATCGAAGATATCCGAAGAATTTAAATTACCTCCACCAGTGGACAGAACCAAAGTATGCCTAATATTTTGTCTATTTACTCACCAAACGTTTTCGATTAATGTCCTCTTTATTGTACTTCTTCTTGCAGAAGCATGCTAAAATGAGTGTCGACGTCATTGATAACGATTGCAACAAAACGTTTGAGAACTCCAAGTATGTAAGAAGTGGCTTCCGGCAGTTTGTGTTAATTTTAAATGCTACACGATTAGAAAGTGCCTTTGACGAATTATTAAAGTAGTATAGAACCTAAGGAGAATTCGTAGAACTCTCTATATCATCTGCCTATAAGTCCCACATGATCTGCGTAACGAAGTGGCGAAGATGCTGCTAATGGAAATATTAGTAAAACTAAAAGTTCTATCATATAAATCATCCCTATGGGAATGGCTTTGATAAAAAGCATTCTACTGAGACTATCACCCGGATACTCTTGAACTCTCACGCCCCGTAGCCTCAGCTGTATGAACAGGAGGACTTATCCAATCTGTTAACGCCCTCGGTTTGAAAAGTCAGTCGGGTTGACAATTCCTAGAGTGTACTGATATTTCCAGTATAGGAGATAATTGATCATCGTTCAATGTTTTCCAAATTTGTCAGTTATTTTATAAATTTGGTCACTACGACACATACTAGTCCTGGTAATGAAGAATTCTAAATAGAATCAAATGAAATACTTAGTAGAGCAAATTCGATTATAACCATATTTTCAAAGGACCGTGTAATTCTCCAAATATGTCAGGCACTTCGGAATGATAAAGAGTATTTTGCAATAGATACAGAACTGTAGATACTAATACACTTAATCGCCCCAAATCAAACTGCAAAGGTCTTCGATTGAAGCAATCGTAATGAACACGGATTAAACTCTTGGGGCATTTCCTAAGTATTTCTGCAAATATGTTCTTATGGTTGATCATTGCCCAGCACTTAAAAATTAGGACGGGCTTATGAGCACAGACCATGTGTTCCCCATCTTTAGGATAGAATAGGGGTTTCTCGATTCATATAAATTGGGCGAGTTTAATGCTGTTCTCATAAGGATAGCTAGGGAAATTAAATTTGATTATATTTTTGTAACAAATTCCAAACTTTTTTCTACAGTTCCCAATCGGAGGAGAAACACTTCACATACAACAAAATGGATGGACTCGAAAAAGAAAAACAAAATGAAGTGTAAGTCAAATCTTTTCTCTTAATTTGGGAAAGGTCTTGAATAAAAATCCATGTTATATACTTTTTCCAGTAATCTGAAAATTGATGATGTGAAGAAGAAACTAAAAGACGCTGAACAAAGAGAGGAAACAATGATCAAAAGAATCACAGATAAAGATAAGACAATATCGAAAATGAAGTGAGTAAACGTTATGATACGCCCAAGATATTGCTTTATAACGCATTCATTTTTTCCTTAGTGGTGTAATTGAAGCCTACGAAAAAGCCATAGCCGAGTTAATCAACGAAAAAGAACAGTTGATACAAAGTTATGAACGGCAACTGAACGAAGTCAAGGCAGATCGCGATTCCAATTATCATCATTTAACGTCGCTGGAAACGACATTCTCCGATTTGCATGTGTATGTAGGAAAAGGAAAATCGACGAGGATATTTTTCTGAAAAAAATTTTAATTTCTTTGCAGAAAATATGAAAAAAGCAAGGAGATGACCTCGATGCTGAAGGCGAATGAAGAAGTACTACTGAATGAAAAGAAACAAATATTGGAAAACCTGCGAATGCAAGAACAGCGATATGAGAAAATGAAAAGTCATGCAATGCAGCAGTTGGAAATGTAATTATTTGCCTGATAATTCATATTTCACATTTTCGTATATTACTCTTCACGCAGTATATTGAATTAATAAGTTTGTCATAAAACCTTATATCATTGAAGGAGACAGTAGAGAGAACATAAAAATGAATTTGTCTCGTTTAAGTTGATTTAGCCATGACCGTCTGTCCCATCAGTTTTGGAAACACATAGTTTTATATTGTACTCTATCCTGTGAATTTATCAGAACTGTTTGTTCAGAATAACTGAACATAACTGCAAATTTCAAAACTATAGCAACATTATATTATATGAGCCATGAATCCATATAATTTCAATTTAGCAAATTTCCATTCTGATAAAACAAATCTTTTCCTTTTAACCTATCGAATTGTACATTTCCCATAACTTTCACAGGGTCGTAGATTCCGAGTCATTCCCTTTGCATTCAATTTATTTTCTTTAATTGCCGTGGCAATTCAAGTTCTTTAAAAATTTTATTTATTAGTTGGTGCACTGGGGTTTCTTCTACACTAGATCTTATATCTACACTAGATATAGAGATGACACCATTCCACCACTAAGAAATATATAAATCCTTGATATCACCTTGGACCCGCTCTTTCTCAAAGTCCGAACCGGTGACAGTTTTCTTATGGGATAAAGAGAAATAAATACTTCGTGCAACTTAATAAATGACCACATAGCTACGCATCCAAATTCGTGCCACCCGTGGTTATTCAGTTTTTCTGCACAGATAATTTTCCCGATTTCCTACGCTGTCCCCTGGCACACTCCATCCTTGCAACCGTCTTCCTTAACAAGACAAAGCTGCACTAGACATACCCTGTTTCCTTCCTTACCTTCACCCTATTACTAAGTGAACTGCGCCACTAATTCTTTCCTCATTTTCTTCTTTTATGTATGTTAGGTTGATGCGGCCGTGAAGAGTATAACTAATTCGGCATAGCCGAAGCTATTAGTTTTATTTATTTTTTTAACATTTAACATTTGATAATTTTTGTAATATGCATTTCTAGTGCAAACAACAAACTGCAAACGATTACAAAGGATCACAATTGCGAATCGGCAAAATTGAAAGCTTTACTCAAAAAAGAGGAACTTGCGCGAGCCTCCATATCAGAGCAACTGCAGCAGAAGACGCGAGAAAATGCCGAATTGGTTAAGATATGTGATGAGCTCATCAATGGGCAAGGTAGTTAAAGAAAGTGAGAATGCTAGACAGAGCGACCCGACCTTGTTTCGATTTAACTTTATTTGCGAGATTTGTCCGGAGCGGCTCGATTGTCGTCTTTAAGATTGCCGGGGCATATAAAGAATATCATCATTGACAACGTCGTGTTTTCTCTAAATGTCTCTTTCGTTGTTGCTGTGAAATGCGCACATAAGCAAACACTCACCCATAATACATACACGATACATACACACCATGCATACATACATACAAGGCTACAGACATGTATGAAGTTGATTTACTTCGTTAATTTATTTAAAACTAAGAAAAACATACAATATATGGATCTAGAGTGTAGAGTATGTCATCGTGGCATTGTATAAAATTTGAAATTGTTTTTGCTTTGCCTTTAATAATTGCTGGCAACTTCCTATTTCAATCTTCCCTCCATAGGCATCTCTAAAACTCGCAACCAATTTCATTGTTTAATTTTAAACCGTCTATATCTCTATACACCCTCTTTCAAAACTCTCTCGTTTAGCTTAAGTTTCGAACCAAATCTCAAACTAATTGCAGCATTTTAATTTAATCAGCCTTCAATAATTGAAGAAATTTGTATGCAAATTAATGGTGGACGGCCCGGCAAAAGAGAAAAAAGAATTATATTCCGGCGTTGGCTGCAAACGAGATCGATTTGTTAAAGTAATCCTGTGAGATTAAAGAAGTTCTCACATCAAGTTAAAAAAATTCTCACATCAAGTTAAAGAAGTTGTTACAGCAAGAAAGCGATAAATTTTGTTTGTCTATGTTTTTCGATTATGTTGCTGTTTCCAACAAAAACTCGAGTTTTTTTTTCACTAATTATACAATATAATTTGATTAAAATAATAATTTGTACACCGTGAAAAAGAATCTGCGAATGCCAACGCGTTATTGTCTGTTTTATGTTTAAGTTGTTTAGTTTAAATTAATTAAATAATTTTTAGACCATTAAGAAAAGCCTATCTCGTAACCACACAAAAAGAACACAAAATTATGTATTAATATGTACTAAAACAAAATTATTAAAAAGCAATTTTACCTAACACAAAGGATAGCGCTCGAATTTATGAACTCCATCAAAATTTGGTTTTTGCACTTGTGTTTATTGTATCTCAGAAACAGGCCAAATGTTAAAGTCGATTGAAGAGTTTTTCTGTTCTAATCACTTAGGTTCCACTAGTGATATTTGGAGGCAAAAAAAATATATTGTGCCGATTTTTGTTAGTTAATTAGGCAAAGCTCCGAAAGAAAAGTCATGTAAATTTAATTAATGACAAATTTAATTTTTATTCCTTTAAATACTCTCAAAATCAACCCAAAGCGCGGTTGGCCATATATAAATTTGTTATTTGCAGTATTTACTTGTAAAATAAAAATGTTCTTTCCATTTGTACAAACAAAAAAGAAGTATCTTCAATTGTTTAAGGTCACTTGCTACTTTAATGTAATTAAGGATGATCATGGGTTTTTTACTCTATTCGTTGTTTTTAAGGTCAAGTACTCTTAGTAGGTCCTTTTACTTTATTAAAACTTTCCCCATTTGTGATTGTTCAACTTTAAATAACCTGACATTTTCCGCTGGTTGTCATTTACTTATTTTCTGTTGATCTTTGCTATTTGCACTGGATTGATAGTCAGCCTGGTCTCTTAAAACCTTCTCTCTTTGCGATTTGTTACCTTTAAAAAATGCACCTTTTACCTTCGTTTTGTAAATTTTATGTGGGTACATTGCTTTCTGAATTATATTGGTAATCAATTAATAGACTCTGTGGAACTTTGATTTATATTTTTTTTATTTTCATAATTGAAGTTGATATAAGTACCCGATTTTATGAAAATGTTTTCTAAGTTTTCTTTTTTTGCGTACTAATGTACACTAAACTCGATTAAAAACAAGACTCAAAGAATCGACTTGAGTGGTTCCTCTATGAATCCTTCTATGTGAATTACTTATCGACGCTAGAACCAAAGTACTGGTGAGTTGAGATGCGAACATACGGCGAATTCATCTTAAACTCCAGAATTTTTGCAATTACCTTTTTATCTAAAGTTAGAACATTTTAAATGTTTTTTTCTAAATTTCCTAAACTCACATGAATTATCTGTCTGTAGTCGGTGAAAAACTGAATGAGCAAAGGAATTTTTTTAGGTTTTACTGGCGGAGATGGCGAAAAACATTGAATCGTAACTTAGCCTACTGCTAGTCTACTTTTTTACCATAAACCCCTTTTTGGGTGAACTGATTATTATTATTTACTTCTGACACGAATTCATAAAAATTGTCTGACGCACATTTCTGTGAACTTTTTCGTTTTCAAAAATGCCGCTTATTATTTTATTGTGAGTGAAAAATGTTACCTTTTCCTGCGAAAGGTGATCAGAAATATTCTTACATTATTACTTGAATAATTCAAATGAAATCTGTAATTTTTTGAATTGGACTGTTGCATTGAGAGTTTGTAAAGAGTGTCTAGGGGGGGGTAATATATTGTGTTATATTTATTTAACATTCATATTCTGTGAATAGTCTTACAACTTTGTTATGCAGTTTGTAACTTAGTAAAGGAGGCACTGTTGATATGTGTTGATATAGCAATTTCGGTATATATGTCTGTGTATATGCAAACTAGCCACTTGTTTTTTGGGCTATGGAGTAGGAATTTTGCACGAAGCCCCCCTTTTACCGTACTCTATACATTTGTCGGAAGCGATCGGATACGACCCTATACAGGTTCAAGTTATTATCCCAAAAACGTGTTTATTTGTGGAACTTCTAAAAATATGAATACGCTAGGTTTACGGGATCGTACAGGTGCGTATTCGAAAGTTTCATTTGCCATCATAAAAGTTAACCGTATTTGTTTTGCTTACCTTCGAAGAATAATTAATTATGGAGTATTACACTTCGGATTAGCCAAAGTTAACACATAATCACATACAAATTTGATCAGTTTTGGTAAATCGATTGGTTATGCATGATCTGATAGTGGGGAATACTTCTTTAAAATAGTTAATTTATTTTTGTTTTTATTTTTCCCAAGAAATGTTGCCCTTCATATTCTAAAGTAGTCCCACTTTCAATTTTATGCAGAGAAAATGAAAGTTCTTAGAAAAATGCTTTCCGCAAAAAAAAAAGAAATAAAAAAAACTAAATAATAATTGCCTTACAGAATAAAAATGTCAAGTGGCGTGTAAAACTGTAATAAAAACACTACTTCTTGAACCAAGAGGTCGTTGGGTGGCTCTCATCACCCAAACCGGTTTTTGTTCTGAGCGAAAACTGCTATTTTTTTAATTTTCCTTGTATGTCGTGAAGTTAATTGGTAGGTGTACATTTTTCCTTGTTTAAATAAAAATTATTTTAAGGGAAATAACTACAAAAATATTTCTTCCAAGCCATATTTTGATATTCCTAGAATAAAGCAAGAAAAACAAAAAAGTAAAAACTAGAAGAAAACGAGAATTGTTAAGCGTTTAATCCTTGAAGATGAATTATATATTATAACTAAGTAATTCCCAGTCCATATAATCGAACAAAAATACAAAAAAGAACAAGTAATAAAGAAACTATATATATCTACATATACATATAACATATATTTTTCTAAATGTAAGCCACACAAATGGGCCCTGATTTAGGCCTAAGTAAGCTCTCTCCATGTAGGGCTGCCCTTATAACCTAAGCGTGACATTAAACTACTAAATTTATACTGTATTTATATCAATATATTGACCACACACAAACTTTATAACACACAGATACAGAGATACATAGATACATAGATACATAAAAGAAGTACATAATTGCTTTATAAAATAGTATTGAAATTGAAAAATTGTTGAGTAGAGAGAGTCAAGAGTATCAAACGCGCTGTAAAATACAACAAAACAAATTCAAAACAATAAATAAAAACATTTATAAATAATTAAATAATAATAATTGCGATACTTTAATATTCAATTTAGTTGGAATTTATTAGTGATCTAAGTTATTACTGATGAAACGAAAACATAAAATAAAAATTATATACTGATTAATAGAAAAGAACTTGAGCTGTGATTCGGTATATGGGCCTTGGAGCTTCCAGCAGATGTAAACATATAAACGTTATGCACATTCAACCAAAAAATTACGATTAAGCACTAATAAGCATCGTATCTTTTTTCAACTATCCTTAAAATGATTTTTCATACAAGGTGGTAAAATTCAATGAAATTCGTAAGAGATCAATATTTCAAATAAGTGTGTTGCTATCAGACATTTGATGATCGCATGCATATTTTATTCATTACTGATGGGGGCCACTTCTTGCTAATAGTCATTCTTTTTGTGTGAAAAAGCTCCAAGATCCAGGATTTCGCTTCTCACAAAGCCATTCGAATCTCCATTCTCACAACAGTTTTACGTTTTTAATCGATAACAACTGTGCAATCGACTCCATTGATAAATGCGTTTCGGCAGCCCCAAAGTGAGCGCCAATGAGACTTGTTACAGGTAAGCAATTCTGATTAAAGTCGATTCCCCAGAAGCCTAACAAAGAGCCGAAGAAAAACGAAGGTATTACGTAACATCAACAATATATTTAAAACGATTTAAATCGGTGAATTTTCGCATAGCTATGAATTTTGCAGGCAAAATTGTTTTAATAACCGGCGCAAGTTCCGGCATTGGTGCTGCGACCGCACTAAAATTCGCCAAGCTTGGCGCTTGCTTAGCGCTTAATGGAAGGAACGTTGAGAACCTTGAAAAAGTCGCTGACAAATGCAAAGAAGCGGGGGCCACTGCACCGAAACTCATCGTGGGCGATGTGAGTAAAGAACAGGACACGGAACGCATTTGGAAGGAGACCATCGACAACTACGGTCAATTGCATGTGCTTGTGAACAATGCCGGGATCATTGAAACGGGCACAATTGAAAATACGAGCCTGGCGCAATACGATCGTGTAATGAACACTAATCTGCGTGCGATCTACCATCTGACAATGCTGGCTACGCCGGAATTGATCAAGACGAAGGGCAACATTGTGAATGTGTCCAGCGTGAATGGCATACGATCTTTTCCCGGTGTGTTGGCTTATAACATCTCCAAAATGGGCGTGGATCAGTTGACACGTTGTGTTGCGCTCGAATTGGCCGCCAAAGGTGTGCGCGTGAATTGTGTGAATCCCGGCGTGACTGTAACGAATCTACACACACGCGGTGGCATGGATGCAGAGACATACAAAAAGTTCTTGGAGCACTCGAAGACGACACATGCGCTTGGAAGACCCGGCACCGTTGATGAGGTGGCGAATGCGATCACGTTCCTTGCCAGCGATTTGGCGACGTTCAGCACAGGCGTAAGTCTACCCGTCGATGGTGGTCGGCACGCTATGTGCCCACGTTAGGAATTGGAATTCCCGCCGCGAAATCGTGTGATTGGTAGTCTGGCTGTAACACCGTAATGGAGTAGGTGGATGACCAATGGGCCAAGTGATTTGTTGCATTTATCTATAATATTTAAGAGGAAATAAAATGGTTTCAGATTTGTGACAACTGACCATTGAACAAAGGCTATGAGCTATTGCCGTCGCAAGACCTTTGAAGTTCTGAATCTTTTCAGGAATTTAATAAATATCTAACATAACGAATACATCGGCATACTAGCGGATGGACCATGTTGAACTGATAGATTGGATGAGAAAGAAGGTGATTTGTGAGTCGCCCGGCTAATAAAATATAGAATTCAATTGAAATTTATGCATTAAGTCAAATCTATCTATTGGATGCAAATACTCCTGGCTGATATCCTGCAGCGTTGGCATCGTCCTTACGGCGAGTCAGTTATGTATTTTATCCACAGCGCATTCCTTCTCATTTACTGCTATACCATACTGCTATACCATGCCGAATTCCAGGCTTTATGCAGCGTTGGTAATCATGCATCTTTGCCCGAAAAGTCTAGCGTGAGCGTCCTGCCCATTTAGATGAAAAGAGGTACTAGGAAATTTTCTTTTTAGAAAAAAAAAAATTACAAGTATTTCAAAATCAAATTTAATTCATAAATGCAATATAAAATATTCTACAAATCCAATTAAGACAATCAGCGTGGACACATCGCATGGCGTCCACCATCCACAGGCAAACTGATGCCGGTGGTGAAACTAGCATCGTCGCTGGCGAGGAATGCTATGGCAGAGGCAACTTCCTGTACCTCGCCCGGACGACCCAGGGCATGTGTAGTGCGTGAGTGCTCTAGGAATTTTGCATACGTCTGCTCATCCATGCCACCGCGCTTGTGTATCTCAGTTATGATTACGCCTGGATTAACGGCATTACAACGCACACCATTGGCGGCCAATTCCAGAGCTACACAGCGCGTGAACTGATCCACTGCTGCTTTCGAAATATTGTAAGCCAAAACACCGGGGAATGAACGTATGCCATTCACACTGGACACATTCACTATGTTACCCTTAGTCTTCACTAATTCCGGCGTAGCCAGCATCGTCAATTGGTACACCGAGCGCATGTTCGTATTCATGATGCGATCGTACTGCGCTAGACTTGTGTTCTCGATGGTGCCTGTCTCCAAAATGCCTGCATTGTTCACTAACACATCTAAACGTCCGTATTTGGCGAGTGTCTTATCCAATATGCTAGCCACATCGGCTTCGTTGTTCATGTCCGCCTGCACCTGCAGAGGCACCACACCGACTGCAGCAATCTTCGTTGCCACCTCTTGAAGCTTCTCGGCATTTCGGCCAACCACTGTTAACAATGCGCCCAGCTTTGCCAGGTGTAGGGCAGTGCCGGCCCCAATGCCCGAGCTGGCGCCGGTCACAATAACAACTTTGCCCTTGAAGGATGACATATCTTTTGAGGTCGTCGAGAAGAAGTTGCAGTTTGACGTACAATGTTATCAAAATGTAATACAAAAAATTCTAGTGATGAGCTGGTTTGAAGAGTTTTAATCGCTGATTTTTACAAATTGACCAGTTCGTATTGATATGTTACGTATGTGAAAGCAAGATATTTGCCTTTCTTATTGATGATTTCGAATGTATTTGCTTCGCTAATCCTTGCGAATTTGAATGTTGCTTTCGTTCGATGACCATTCTATTTTCCTCGCTATTTTGCATTTTTTATCGATAACTCCGTTTTTTGTTTTCATTTGATCTTATTTTATTTTTATTTTATGGCAATTATTGTGGTTATTATGATGATAGATATGGTAGATGCCTTGCAATTCTGTTTGAGCCGTTGTGGATTCAAATTTGATTTTATTTATCCCACCGGTGAATATAATTGCAAGTGCAGATTTGGTATTGGTCATGCTGCGGAAGTATTTAAACTTCGTCAAAATTAAAGATAGATTTGAAGCTCGTGAGACATATTGCATGGGTCTACAGAAAACCGCAACAGAAAATTCCGTGGTAGCAAATCCTTTATTGCAGGTAATTACAGACATTGTCATAGCGGTACATGTGCAGGTATCAATCAAAAATAAAATGTCGAGAGAATAAGTCTCGAGCTGTATGATCAGGTCCACGTCGGTGCTGATCAAGACATTGTGAACCTTTCTAGCGTTTGTGGGCTGGGTTCCGGCTTGCTTGTCTAAGGTGATCAGCTGTCGAATTGGTCGTTAGAGGTGAGTACGCCAACTGTATAAATCCCGACAGGACTATACTGGATGTGGAATTTGGCGGCATTGACCTAAAGGTCAAGAACGAGTGATCCTCGGGCACTGAAAAAGACGAATTATTTGCGACCGTGAAGCACAAGGGATCGCTCCACAAAAGTGCTTCCTAAACAACGATTAATGGAGCTCCATCGCTAACGTTGAAAGTCATGAAATGTTTACCCCAGAGGATGCGAAAGCATCAAACTATTAAAGCACATTCTGTTTTTTTAAACTTAGTTGTTTTATTTTAAAAAACATCTCATTTGTGTAGTTAATATTCGTCCTAACCAGCGCCTATTTAAACCTCGTAACCGTAGGATTTTATTATCTTGTTGAATGGCTCGGCCGCCTTTGCAATGTTTTCGCGTGCCTGCACGGTCAGTTTCTTCAGCCGTCTGTTGCGGTTGAGCAACACACGCAACTTGGCTTTGCGTTTACGTTCCAGACTCTTTACCACATCCTGGTAATGCCAGCCGACCTCATGCGACAGACGGCCAACCTGGCAGTACTTGCGGTCGGAGCGTAGGGTAAGCACACGCATAGCGAGGGGCACAACGACACGACGACGCTTGTCATACGGGGATGGAATACCATCGAAGACACGCAGGCGTGACATAGCCGCCTGTCCACGTTTGGTCTTGTGTGGGATCATTCCTGAAAGAGATGGGATGGGAAGATATATTAGACATAATTAACTCAAACTTATTAGAAGAGATGTCAGATTTTTGGCTTCAGTTAGACTGTGGTTACACGGCTTCGATTCAAATAATGTAGGTAAAGTTGTGTTTATTCATCATGTATAAGCCAAACTGCAGTTGCCAAAATCAAGATTGAAACATACCTAAAAAGAAGAAGGAATTCAGCATTAGTATAAATACAAGGAGTTGTTTAAGTTAATTTGTTTGACCATGAAATCAGTTAGAATTTGTTTACATGGCTTTCACTTCAAATAATGTAGGTAAAAGGTTTTTTGCATCACAATCAACTTGAATTCATTACTTATTCGAATACCAACCTCTTACAGCCTTGTGGAAAATCCTTGATGGTGCACGGAAATGGAAAGGACCACGCGCCGGATTAACATTGCAGCGTTTACGCAAATAGGCCAAGTATTTCATTTTATTTCTGTAGAAGTGTCCTGAGAGGTTCAACTCCTCACACCGCACGACGGCAACTTTACCGCCTTGCAGCAGATATTTTGCTACCACAGAGGCCAAACGGCCAAGCAAATGGCCGCGACCATCAATAACAACGGTCTGCAAAGGGAAACACAAACAGATAAGCAAACTCGAATAGGCAAAAAGTGAGGTTATATATGAACGGGAGCACATAAACAAATGCTTTTCTTTGAATAATAGTTCAAAATTTAAAACTAAGCAGCGTTTCACAATTTCTGGACTGGTGCTTTCTGTTCACCTAAATTTAAACAATCTTAATATTTTATTTAGCGTGCATTTTACTGGCACGTGTGAGAAGCCAACGACGCTTCCAATTTGAAACGTACAAAAAATAGCACTCACATTTTATAAATTCACTTCAAGTTACTAGCATTTCGTAAACCGACATTGCATTACACGCTTGCATTTGTTCATTTGTGCAACTTTTCCACAAAATTAAATGACACTTACCCTGTTCGTTAAACCTGTCATGTTTAAGAACCGCACGGAAAGAAACTTTCCACTAAGCGGAAGCGTCTATCTTGAATTACGATACCATTGTGAATTTATCAGGGTGTCATTAGACAGAGTTGTATTTTTTCGAGTATCGAGGGATGCAATTAAACTAATTCAAAGGAACTGAATGAATGTATGATTATGAGTATATGAAATAAGTAATTTAAAAAATACTTCCGCTTAATTTTACTTTTTAGTATACATATATAAAAGCTTATGTATGTATGTCCTGAATAGGGATTGTATTTTGGTTGGAAAGTCTCGTTTTGTATTTTTGTGGAAGACTACTCATAAAGGTAATGAAAGCCGACTGTTGTGTGGCAGGATTTATCCTTCATCGTGCAAAGATGTACCAATGAATCGACACTCAAAACCCATATTTTTGAAACTTAGTTTGCTTACTTATTTTTATTCAGTTTAGACATCTATCCTGAGCGCTACTCAAGTACTTTATTGCTTTTTCTTATTGATTATCACTGCTGGACATCATTCTAGTCTTAAGTGAAAACATATATGCATCTACAGCTCCAACGCTCCCGATTCTGCGTTGCAAGAGTGTTTAGATAATTTGTTGTTGTTGAGCCAATAAAATAGTAGGTTGGAAATGAAACAACCCTTAATGTGTCCAAAGATACGATAGCGATAAGAAATGTTTATGTGCAAATCTAGACTAAATATATAAATACGTAATTAATTATTATAGTAATTAATTAGTTCCGATTTTTAGTTTTAATATGAAAAGCTTAAAAGAAAAATCGTCAACGTTAGAATCCAATGACATAATTTTGATACAGTTTAAGTGAACATTGAACCCATCATATGCTTTCTAATTAAGGAACTTGTTAGTACCGAAAGAGCGAACTTATTATTCCGGATTCCCAAATAAGAGAATTGTTTCCAATAAGAAAGGATTTAGTTCCGAATAAGCTAAGTTTAAGTTCCGACTAGACGAACATACGTTTTAAAAATAATCGAACATTGGGTTCCGTATAGGCGCAGTGTAAATCTTGGAATCAGTTCATTCATTCCATTCAAGTGAATTCGTTCGATCGTCGGTTGCTCATCTCCAATTGATTTGTTGTTTTCACCGCACTTAGAATTAGTCACTTAAACGTATATTATTTTAAATTAAATATAAATAAATCGAAATAAAAGTAAGGCTTTCATAAATAAAGATAAAATTGTCAACCTCAAATTCGTGCAATTGCTCAGTTTAGTGTTAATTGTGAGTAGTGCAGCGACCGGCATGCGTGCGATGCCACTCCCATGATTACTGTAAATTATTAAGGTTTTTTTTTTATCGCTCTGTGGTCTTCTTTTCTGTAGATAAGAAAAAAAAGTTATGTGGAAGGCAACTGCTGGTCTGGAAATACACAACACAAGCGCTCTGGCGGAGGATGACGATTGGGAAACGGATCCGGATTTCGTGAATGATGTTAGTGAACAAGAGCAGCGTTGGGGTGCTAAGACGATAGAGGGCAGTGGCCGCACGGCCGGCGCTATCGAGTGAGTAATCAAGTCTTTGTTTAAGGTATTGAATAGCTAAACTCGTCATTATCGTCTGCAGCATGGAGCAATTGCGCAGCGAGACAGAACGTGCCGATCACGAAAAGAAAAAGAAGTTGTTGCAGGATCAGAATGCTGGTTACGGTTACGGTGGCAAATTTGGTGTTGAGAAGGATCGTATGGATAAATCAGCGGTGGGCCATGATTACCAAGGCAAAGTAGAGAAGCATGCATCGCAGAAGGATTACAGTGAAGGGTTCGGTGGCAAGTTCGGCGTGCAAAAGGATCGGGTTGATAAATCGGCCGCAGGTTGGGATCACATTGAGAAGGTAGAGAAGCATGCATCGCAAAAGGATTACGCGACGGGTTTTGGTGGTAAATTTGGCGTGCAATCAGATCGTGTCGATAAATCGGCGGTTGGTTGGGATCATGTTGAGAAGGTGGAAAAACACGAATCACAAAAAGGTTAGAAAGCATATCAATTAAAAACCATTCTATTTTATTTGCTGCTCCTCCACAGATTACGCCAAAGGATTTGGCGGCAAGTTCGGCGTCCAAGAAGACCGTAAGGATAAGTCTGCGCTTGGTTGGGATCATGTAGAACAGCCACAAAAGCATGAAAGCCAACTAGATCATAAGGTCGGTTTCGGAGGTAAATTCGGTGTACAAAAGGATCGCATGGATAAATCGGCCGCTGGTTACGATGATAGTGGCAAGCAACAAGTAGGAACGACCTATACGAAAGTAAAACCAAACATTGAAGGTGCCAAGCCATCAAACTTGAGAGCAAAGTTCGAAAATCTTGCAAAGAACTCAGAAGAGGAATCGCGTAAACGAGCCGACGAACAGAAACGTTTACGTGAGGCTAAGGATAAACGCGATCGTGAAGAGGCCGCGAAACAAACGATTGTGGAGAATACGCCACGCACACCGTCAGATGAGGCACGCACAACGCCAGCAAAGGGTAGTCGCACAATGATCAATACGGGCCGTAGCGGAGGCATTGGTAATGCCATAAGTGCTTTTAACCAAATGCAATCACCGTCTACGGAAGCGTCGGTAGCGCGTAAGGAGCCAATCGTCATACCCAAGGAGCCAGTGAAGCCAGTTGAAGTAGAAAATAATGCGGCAATTGACACGCTTCCACTTAAATCAGTTGCTCATGAGGAGCCTTCGCAATCGTCTGCACTTGAGCAGACACCGCAGAAAACAGGGACAGTAATTGCGCCACCACCCGATGTTGTGCCATCAATTGAAGTGCAAACGGTCGATACGCCACCCGAAGTTAAATCACCTGAGCCGGAAACCGAAGCGGAGCCAGTTTACCAGAATCAAGCGGAAGTTCAAGCAGATATCGCAGCAGCGGCGCCAACCGCATCTCAAATAACTGCATCAAATTCAGATGATGTAGCTGCTGCTTCCGCACTTCCCCTTACTGAGGAAGGCATCTATGCCAACGCTGTTTCCGAGAACCTTGCCGATTATCTGGAGGATACTGACATCCATGCCATTGCGCTCTACGATTATCAAGCCGCTGACGATGACGAGATTTCCTTCGATCCCGACGATGTTGTCACGCACATCGAAATGATTGACGAGGGTTGGTGGCGTGGCCTCTGCAAGAACCGCTATGGGCTATTCCCGGCCAACTATGTGCAAGTGGTTAACCAAAATTCCTGAGTTTATGTCCTTCTGCAGAGGCAATGACGCCGTACGTTGCCACTACAAACAAATTGTTTCCGCTTTAAACTACGAAGTGAACAAAGTTTTTATACTCACTCACCCATCCAAAATGCTACACAAGAGTTTCGATTCGACTTTGAGCGATTTTCGTATTTTAGATTTATATTTTAAAATTGAAACTACGAATTCTTTAAACGGTATTAATTTTGTGAAAATTCATTGCCTTCGCATTTGCTTCGATTCCATTATTCTACGCCATAATTTTTGTATTCTCTATTTATGAACATTTATACATTCTTTGTTTTTCTGCGTATTTTTTTAAAAAATATGCAAAGCAAATTTATTTATAGCGATTTTTTTGTGAGTTGTACTTTTGTTTTTATGAATTTGTGAACATGCATTTTTGTCAGGAGCCCTTGAACGCGGTATTATTCATAGGAAGAGTTCTATAAAATGTTGAATGTGTTTGACTTAAACCAGATGAAAGTGCGCTGCCAGAGTCACAACTAAACTGAAAAGTCTGTTTTTATGAACCTAAATAAAAAAATTATTATACATCTTGGAGTTTTTTTCCAAAATCGAAATTTTCCTGTTTCGAACTATCCCCACGATAAATATCAGAGAAATAAGTGTCGTGAGTAAGAACAAAGTAAGTAACTGGAAGCTAAAGGCCAAACTCTATACTATGCGTTTTAGGCACAATGCGACAATGTGCGGTTGTCAAAGTTGTATTGACGCATCAAACGCATAAACAAAGTTGAAATTTGCCCAAGTTTCTGCGGATGCCGCCAAAAGTTGAGTCGGAGTATGTTTCATATGATTGCATATATGATTGCGTCGCATTATGTCCAAAACGCATGGTATGGAGTTTGACCTTTAGCTGGAACGTGACTTCGACGCTTTGTAGGGAGCAGCCATGACAAAATTTTAAATAATTGAAGACAGTAATGAATGGAGGTAGGAAGCTAGTTTCTGAAGAAGCTTACTTTGGTAACCGAAAAGACCGCTACTAAGGGGCGGTTAGATCATAGGCAAATTAAATTACTGCTAAGCAGGAGGAAATTTGTCACAATTCTAGGTTTGATAACGGATCTAATGGAATATGGATAGAAATACTCACAATCACATCTGCTTCTACGAAGAAGAGCCCATGGGTGAATTTGAAAGAACCGACAGAGGCTTACGTAATCTGATGGCTGCGGCTAAGTGCAACCCTAGGTGTCACAAAATGAACTTAGTGGGAAAGGGGAGATCTGGGTAGTATTACAATCAACTTCATTAGCCTACTTGTGCCGCTGTCATAGTCATTTTCTTCAGGTGGTATCAAGTCTATCCTATATAGTCTCTAATGATTCGGCTGTTAGCCTATATTATAGGGTTTCTTTAATTTCTGCTAAATCTGAAGTATAACTTAATTAAAATTACAGTGCTGTGCAATTCTAAACAACGCTTCAAACCTTTTTTGTTTCATATATGCAGTCTTCTAGCAGATGAATAATCCCTCGAGGAAACCAAAATTTTCTTTTAAGCTACCCATTAAATGTAATAGATAGTTATTATGACATGGCAACCCCCAAAAACTCTACGTTCGCTCAGACTATTCTACGATAACAGATACAATCAGTATGAATAGTATAGATTCTTGGTAGCTCCTTTGTAGATAACGTTACAAATTTGTTCGGAGTGAAATGATAACAGAGTCAACAGTTAGCAACACCCGATGAAGTAATTTTGATACTAACTACATAGGATCTTTAATAGAACATGATGATGACTGTTATGCTATCTAGGGGATCATTGAAAAATTATTGAATGCTTCTCGATGGACTATACCATAAAAGTCGCGGTATTTTCTTATCTGGCCACATTATTATTAATTTAGTGCAACTTTGTATGTGGACACAAGAAGTGAGCCTTATTGAAGATGTTATCACTGAAAATATATCAAATAGTGCCTATGTTTTTTAAAAATTTTTTATATTTTTTTTAATATATACATATAGTATAATTATACTGTTATTAAAGAACAACTTAAATTAAACTTGAAGGAAACGAAGAAATGAATAACAACTTAGTGAAGAGTGAACTTGACTAAGTTGGATTGTTGATTGATGGATTGGTATAAATAATTACAAAGATCTCTCCGCAAGGTCGACACGTTGGTCTCCAGAGCCGGTATTAATAAGTTACTACAAGTAACTCTGGAAATTAATTTGATATTATGTTAGAGATTTGTTAGATAAAAGCAGAATTTCGTTATTTCCCAACTGATTATAGATAACTTTTTATCAAACTAAAATTGAAGAAAGATTTTAAACAATATAGAATTAAGACAAAACACAAGTATCTCACTATTTAATGGAAGGGAGCTATTTTTCCTAAGAAAATATCAGTTTTCCATTGACAATCAAACCAACATCGCAATTATTTTCAGAAGTAAAAACCATGGCTCATTTCAGACAATAGATGTTTCTACGCTCCTTATTGTTAATAATTTCGAAATTTTCACAAACCATTTTATTTTTTAACTAGAGTGAAAACAGACCTGCTATAAAACCATTTCGTATTGTTATTCGAAACAATCTAGCGCCGCTTAAACAAACTCCGCGGTAATTTTGCTGTTGTGAAATCATGGAAAATTATTCAATGCCCGGATGTGCGAAAGTTGGGTTACCCAAGAAGATTTCTTATTTACTCGTTTGATTCCAGTATTCTCTATTTAATTAATATAAATTGTTTTTCCATTTGACTAGAACCTCCCCTTGAGCATTTTGATTATCCGACCAATGCAGTTGATAATGTATTATATTTGTTCTGTAATGTGTAAATTAATATAGAAGTTTGTACTGTCCTTTCAGAGGATGTGGTTATGATTTGCCTGTCTCTGCGACAGTTCCCTAAGGAAGTATATGGTAACATCCTCAAAATTACTCAAATATTCCCGCCAAAATCGGATATGGTTAATTGGTTGTCATTGGAATACTCCATTAATTGAACTAAAATGAATTCAATTTGAATTTGATTTGTAGATAGTGATAAGCATTGTTTTGCCTTATCAATTGAACGTCAGCACGCACTGATTGACGGGGTTTTATATTTTACAAAATCACGTACGGCGAAATTTATGCTTTTTATCTGAGGTACAGACGTTTTGCAATGTGCTCTATGGCGGTTTTTTTTTGGATCATTCGGGTGTAGGTATAAGTTTCGGTGGTAAAAAGCAGTAAATGTTAAAGAGCTCCATATAATTACCCAATTGACAGTTTGAGACTTTCTCAGCGGGATTCTAATGAACGTGTGAGTGCTGGCGATTTAGATAATGAATGCGTGCAACGAAAAACGTTTGATAACCCAAAAGTGAATGACTTTTAAGAACTTTGCTTTAGCTATAATACCCTTCGGATAGGTTATTAATTGATATGAAAAAAAAAATTTAATTAACAAATTTCAAGCAGAAGGAAAGATAGGGTGTGAGTCGACCGGTAAATTTTTTGTTTATTTGTATGTCGATTTATACTATTTACAACAATGTACCATTCTATTTATGTATATTCTACTTTATTAAAGTATTTATATTCGTGAGTGTTATAAAGTTAAACTTACCCCAGCGGCTGAATAAATTTATTTTATTCACACTGGAACGTTTTATTTTATTATTATATTATTTTATACCATTTGCAGTCTGCATGAAAATGAAGTTTCTTTTTTTGTCATACCTAATTATATTAATCATTTTTATGGTACTACAACAAAAGTACAGCCAATTTCTTGTAGTAAATCCCCTGACACAACAAAACACCAAATGAAAAACAAATATTTAAATCTTCCACGTTTGTTGCGCGCCAAATATTATGTTCCGATAAGTGGGATGAAACAACGTCGAGCATATAAATGCGGAATAAACGAAAAAAGTGTTCCATTCAGTTGGTTTAGTTGGTCAGGTGCTGGTTGGTTTGTTTTCTCTTGGCTGCGAACAAGTGTTGCCAGACTGATAAAGAAGTATGCTACAATAATCTATTGTGTTTGTGTGAGAGTGTTCGTGCGTACAACGTAGCAAAACAACATAGAAAAGTTTGACAGAAATCAGTCAATTTATGAACGAAGAAGTGGTAATAAACAAAGCAAGGGAAAAAGAATTCATTGTTTATTGAAACAATTCGTGTGCGACTCGCAGTAATAATAATATTGTATCTAGTACTGTGTGACTGATTAGAGTGACGTCGCATGAATGAAATGAAAGAAAACATAGCGGCAGGCAACAACAAAACATTACACGATATAGAGCAGTAACCAACAAGCAGTAGAAAAAGCTGAATTTAGGACGCTTAAGAAGTGTTAGCACAATTAGCACAAAAGAAAAAAACCAACGAATTCAAAGAAAGAAGTGAGAAAATGCAGTGAAATACGAGAGTATATATATTTTGAGACGTAAAAATGTGGTGTTAAGTGATTTTCCCGATTAGTAATCAATTGCTTCTTTATCGTTTTTGTTTATAATTTTCGAGTTTGTGTTGTAAAAAAAAAGTGTCAAAAGACGGCATAACCAAGAGAAAAGTCAACTGATTAATTATTAATTCCAAATTGCAACATTATCAGCAACAACCACAAACAATAGCACTTCAGGTAATGACATGTTTTACGTAAACACAAAATTGCTCTTCACTTTATTTGCTTTTGACTAATTTCAAGAGTAATTTCATTTACATAAATAAATCAAAAATAAATAACATTTTTAGGAATTTCTTATCAGTAAATAGTAAAGGAGAGCGCGAGTGTAGAAGAAAGCAACGTAAAGAAAGTAGTGTAAAGAGAGACAGAGAGTGACGACAGCTCAACACGCGCTGTTGCATTTCTTGCTTCTAATTGATTGTCAATTGCTGATCGCACTTTGATTATTGTTCAGCATTCGTAGAGTTTCTCAAGAGCACATTTTATTTATTTATTATTAATTGCAGCTCATAAACTATTGTATGTTAGTGAATTTTTTACATGAGTGGTGAAATTTCATTTCATAATTGGCGAAGAGCATCTGACGAGTTGCCGGATTTGGAGTAGTTGAAAGGTGTTCGCTTTCTAGGGCAAGTGAGTGGAAGGGATTTGTCAAAGAGATGTTCATGTGTAAGATAAATACCAACGAGGTGCAGTCTTAGGAGTTTTGGAAAGAATGATGATGTGGTGTCAAACTGCATGTTACAATAGACGTTTAGGTTTTTTTTTGAAGTGAAACTTCTAAGGGCGCATTGGTAGTACAAATTTGCAATATTACGGCGCCGGAACGCAGCGTTCTACGACAGAGATGGAAGAAAAATATGTACGAGAAACATGTTTGTATTTGTGAGTTACTTGAAAATGTACAAACGTTACTGTCTCTTGAGGACGTACAAAAGTATTGCGCTCTTCGTTGTGTTCTTTTTGCACATCATGTTCATCATTATGACGCGTCATCGCATTATCGTTCTTCGTGTAGCATTCGAGCGTTGAGCCGAAATTGTGAAATGAATACAAAGTGCATGCGCTGTTGTTTTTTAAGTTTCACTTCTACCATGCGTGAACTGCACACATGATTATTTTATTGATTTATAGTTAACGTTGGTAAGATCACAGTTGGATCTACATTTGATGATATAGTAAGTTTTATGCATTTAAGGATGTTGGAGGACGTCCTTAATTTCGTTGGATGTTAAGGGAAAAAAGAAAGTCATTAGCTGCTTTATTAGCGTATTTGTTACCTGGAATGGCACTGTGTCCTGGGACCCAGATTATTTATATTTTGATAGCATTTGTCTCATTGCAGTGGAGTGGTAATAATTGTTACAGATGTTGCTGCAGGATTATATTGAACTTAGTGAGTGCAAACGAGAACATTTTTTTACTGTTTTAGTATGTTTTGAAGATGATTAAAATTTCAGCTGCGAAGGTTACGCTGTATTAATCGATCTAGATGTAGTTTTACTGTTGAGGTAGTGGATTGAGTTATAGAACCGTTAAGAAAGAGAAGGGTGAAGGAGGGCAGAGAGATCCAAACATTTTCTGTGGAAGACTATTGCGGCGGTAGATGGTTTTTCAGGGATTGAAGAATTGTGTCCATGGTGGAATGAGTAGAGGTTTATTTGATAGTTTCCGAAAATGTGCAAATATTTCTATTTGGATTTAGTTTTGCGGCCGATTAGGTGCGTCAAAGAAGGGTATTTTTAAGATGTAGATCGATGTTTAACATGTAAAGCGATACTTTTATATAATCTGTTAAAAGCAATGAGGAAATGGATTAGAGAGAGATAGAGATATGGAGAGGTATATAGATAGAGAGCGAATGCAGGCTTAGTATTGATTCGACAAGGAACTACAACAGTGACCTAGCCTAGTATTAGATGCCAAGTTGTTTTTATTTATAATTGTGCGATTTTTTGATATAACAATTTTAGCTTTAAGAAAATTTAAACTTTCCGAAAGTAAACTTGATAGGTTGGCGTTTCCAGCTTTTGAAGTTGTGGTATTATTTGGCTGATTTTACTGTTGTGTTGGCTTGAATGTCTTGATTTTAATGTAAAAATTGGTTAGTGCCGGTAATATAGGAGAAAAGTGCTTTGGACGATTGGTCGGTTTTTTCGGTAACTTCAAAGAAAGCGCAGTTCAGATTAAAGGTCGTGTGGAGGTAGTTTTTTTACCGTTATCTTTACAGTTTATATAACGATTTATGTTTTCGAGGTTTAAAATAATCAGGATTCGTGTGAGCGGGGCTGTTAAGGCATAATGGGTTTGTGGATTATGGACTAGCCAAGACTCTCCCAAGTTCTGCATCTGGGGGACAGTGGGTTATATGGTCGAATTATAAACTTTTCATAGATGATATTAATATTAGCTTGTAGTGCTGAAATTGAAAACGTAATAGCGATAAGTTAAGTTTATTTAAGGTGCTTTTGATATTTTTCCAAGATTCTTTTATATTAGCGTACGTTTTGGGGCTGTAGTTCATGAAAGCTTTCTTTTTAAGACATATCTCTTAGGGAGTTGTAACGAATCATAACTTTAGATGAGTTGAGTTGCCTGCGGCGTTTCGGAGTGTTTCAATTTTGTTCACTGGTCGCCACAAACGTTGTCTATAATTTTCTGGAGCAGAAATTGGGAAACTTTATCCACTGATTCGCTGGGGTCAACTCTGGACATAATTAAAAATTTGGACCCACTTTGATCACGCGAGAAATACACTTGATTACCTGTAAGTTTTTGTTCCCATACGATGGAACACCCATTTTTGATTTTTGGTTTACGTTACAAGCTGATTCAAAATAAGTCTCTTGTTTAATATATGTGTTAAAATATTTTAATTAGAAATATAGAAAAATTTGTTTTGATTTATGTAAGGTTTTTTCCTATTTTTGCTTACAAACACAATACTTTTGATAAGGTCATTAAATAATTGTATTAATACTTTCCTCAGTTTGTGTATGTGGACATGTGATATGTAAACATTGGATGCAGCAGTGTCCAAAAGTTTCAATATTGGACAATGACTAATATGGGTAGCCTTGCTGCAAATCTAAATACCTCTTCAGACAATTTTACTTTATATAAACTAATTGTATTGTATATGTAAACTGTAATATGGTTTCTTGGATTAAATAAAAAGAATTGAAATAAAAGTTTTGATGGTAAACGAAATAAAACGAAAGGAATAAAACGATACACTGCGAACTTAGACGTCTGCACAATATGAAAGCTGGTCAAAGACTGAGAGTTAACTTAAAATCAGAAGTTTGCAAAGGTGAAACTCATGGCTTTAAAATCAGGGACAAAGAGAATTCTGTCTCGTGGCCAACCACCAAGTACTCTATACCCTAAACTAAGTTGCAAATAGATCTAGAAGTCTTTCTTCACAATTCGTGTAATTTCACAATGTTTGAATTACATATCAGCAGATTTCTGTTTACAAAAGGCAAGACGCGAACGCCCCTAACGCGTGTTATGGAGGCGAACTGCCGCTCTGTGCCACTATGTGTGGACACGTGATATGTAAACATTGTGTGCAGCAGTGTCCAAAAGTTTCAATATTAGACAATGACTAATATGGGTAGCCTTGCTACAAATCTAAATACCTCTTCAGACAATTTTATTATGATTCCATTGTAAGCTTTTTTTTGTTTTCATATTTTTCTGTTTTGCTTTTGCTGTGTCGTCTGGCTTATGAAATCTGGCGCAAACGTTTTCTCTACGTTAGCTTTAAGCGTTTCACTTAAGCGAATCGAAATTGGTATTAAAATTAAACACGAAATTAATGCTTAGCAATGACTTTTGGAATGTAAAGGTCTTGTATTTATAATATGAAGTTTTTACTTTTGTATTGCATGGTTCGATTTTCGTAGACTTTACGTCGTAATAAATTTTTGTCATAAAATCTAACGCAATAAGGGTTAAACTGGCGGTGTGTCGTTTTTCGTATGCTCTTTAAGTTCAACAATTATCATATTTGGTATAGAGATCGTCACATCTT
Organism: Cacoxenus indagator; assembly: GCA_035041755.1. Classification (NCBI taxonomy): domain Eukaryota; kingdom Metazoa; phylum Arthropoda; class Insecta; order Diptera; family Drosophilidae; genus Cacoxenus; species Cacoxenus indagator. The sequence continues at coordinate 1,070,152 of JAWNKX010000191.1, read as the reverse complement.
TACCCCGTTAGTGACTAAAGTTCCAACACAGTGATTGCAAATTTCAACCGGACAATGCAATAGTGTTGATCACCTTTAAGAAAGGATGACAATTTTAACTAAAGGCTGAAGTAACATCTAAATCCAAAATCAGTTACACCAATAAATCATAGGGATGCTACATTACTTTTGTGTTCATATGTATTGAACGCTTTTTTCCCGATTCTTAGCTTACTATTTTGTGAAACCCTATCATGGTAATAATCTACAATTAACAAAACGTTTTTTTATAATATGGGGTTTTCCCTGAAAAATTCAAAAACGTCAAATAACACAATATTCGCTCTGCTCCTATAATTATGACTAAGGAAAGAGTGTTTTCAGTATTGCTTTCTGTGTTTTCAGGGTTCCGTACGTTTGAGGAAAAAGTGGAAGTATTGTAGGATCACTCGTGTGTCTGTCTGTCCCACTTTTACAGGCAATTTGTCCCGAATATACTAGACGGATTACGTTGTGTGTTATATCAAATGAAAGAGCTTGTAGCAAGGATTTCAACTATATTTCCCATAATAATGTAAATGTATTTTACAACAATAAATTTATTGTTATTTATTTATGGTATTATATTTGTTTATGTTATTTAATAACCAAATTTCATGTAATGGTTGGTATGTACTTTTGTTTTTCCATTGTCCATTAATTTTTCACGTAAGAACTCTCCCTGATTCGGGAAAAAGGTATTGTCTTCCCAAGTTATAGAAAATTATCCGCCTAAGAGTGTTACCTGTCTAACAGGAATATAGTTATTATTTGACCGATAACGTAACAGTGGTTATGCTACTTTTGACTAAAAAGTAAAAATGGTTGTGATGGGAGAGAGGACATGGTATTAACTATAATGGCGCCATATTCATTGGGAATTTTTTGTTATTTTGGATTTACTCGTATGGTAATACATATACATATGTACGTGTATATATCTTTAGAAAAATATTTGGCATAAGAGTCGAAATCCACGCGGCCATCTGAATAGACTCGGAAGTAATATAAGGATTTGCAGGCTGAGCTAAGAAAGGACATACTGAGTGCCTTCTTGGCTGAAGGTAGGACTAGTCAATACAGTACAAAATTTATGAAATAAACAGATCTTGCTGCCCAAGCAACAGTTCTCATTCCTTAGCAGTTTTGAATTTAAGGAAGGCATATCAATCTTAGAATTTACCTGACATTTCAGTTTTCTACCTAACTTTTGACTTCAGAAAACTGTTTTCTCTCAGTTTCACCCATTGAATAAATTTATATATACTAAGAAAAATATCTTCCAAGGTTAATTTTGTTGCAAGACTTTAATAACAGTCAAAATAATACAGATAATTTTTCAAGTCGCCATTTTTATATGACTCTACACGAGTCTTCGCAATGAAATTACTGTATCTGGATCTCGTGAAGTGAGACACTTGCCATATTTTCTTTTCATTGTTAATAAAAAAATCTATAAAAAACTTAATTATTTGTTTTTATTGAGCACTCTTTCTTTTTACCATATACCAGAGTACGGTGACGTTGAGCATTCTGTGTAACACAGCACAAAAGTTTTATTCTATACTGATATCGAATTAAACGGGTACATGTATGGAAACAACTGCGTAAATAACGATTCATTTTTGTGAAGCTTTTTCTTTCGTATTTAGTTTGGCATCTGTAATTGGACACACTCAAATAAAACTTACAAAACAACTGAAGCAAGAAGCATGAGCTAATGAAATGTATCTACTGCTTATATTCTGATTAAATACGCATATGTCAACGGCCTATTTGAGTGTGTGTGTGTTAAACCAATTGTGCCGGTTGTTGTTTGGCCAAGTTAGTCAATTGCAACATCCATAATCATAAGTAGATACATTTAATGTGTTTACAATGATTCTTTTTGTTGCCAAGGTGAACAACTAACAGATCATAAGTTCTTCAATCTTTATAGTGTGCGAATTTTTCGGTAAAAACATAGTGCATTTAACTGTATTTGTTCTAGGGCGTATCAATAAATCAGTGATTTTTTTAATTTCGTACGTTGTATCTTCAACTACAAGACTCCCTAACTTAACTGCCATCTATCTGATTTTTGAACACTACAATACACTAGAAACAAATACTACCACATTTAGCTTATTCTTCAGACTTAGCTAATCTTAGTAAATATTTTTGTCACAGCGCCTAAAATAAAATTTTGAATAACATGATCAATTTTACCATTTGTAAGGGATAAAAAATTCAGAAATATAATTTCTTCTACGAAAAATTTATTTCATTAAAAGTTCACTACTCATTGAACCGCCCACGTATATTGTTGGGGCCAAAATTTTATTTTTTTTTTTGTTTTGGTTTATATACATTTTTCAACTAATTAATTTTTTCGTTTTCGGCGAGTTTTAATATTTGCATATTTGCAGTTGTTGCAGTTTATTGACATATTAGTATAGGAAACCCAATATTTACATTTATACATATTCTTTTTTATTTTATTTATTTATTAAAATATATGGTATAACTGAACAAATTTCGACTTTTTAGGATTTCTGTATAGATATGTATATGTATGTATCTGTATGATGATACAGATCCATATATATACAAAGCCATGTTTTAACTTTCATTTCTTACATGGACAACTTTTTCTTTATTCACATGCAAGTTAACGTTATCGCCACCACAATCTTATCACGCATAATGTAAACGTTATCCAAATTGCATAGGCCTTTAGCCTCATTTTGTCAGTCCAAATCTTTCACACCTTTCATAATTGATTCTTTCTAAACTCTAATGAACTTCAATATAAATATTTTTGGTCAATCGAGCCTATTAAAAATTTAATGGATTTTAATATAAATATTTTTGTCAAGAGCATTTTGGTTTATAATATATTCAATAATATATTCAATTGAGCGATGCGTTGACATTAATCTAAATTTCTTTAATTTCACAATAACGCATCGCGATACAGTAAGCCAAGAGAAATTTAAAAAACGAACTTCTTAACAATTGCTTTTTAATGCCGATACAACTTTATTATTTTATGTATATTAACAGAATTATTTTTTTTCTCTGGAAACAAATTCTTTCACCAATATCACGTTTACTTAATAAAGAAACGCACACAAGTGTAAATACTAGTATACAAAATTTATTTTCAAAATTGGTACTTAATCACAATCATTTATTAAATTGGAATCGCATTGTTGGGAAATCTGGAAAATATAAAATATTCGGAATCATGCGACGCATTGACTTGTAGCTCTTCACTAGTATATATAAACACATCAATATTTTAAGACCACAAATATTAACTTTGAAAAAGTAAGTTATATGTATCATGTAGCTCCCATATAAACCCATGGTCAAATTCAAGTTCATGCATATCATATATGAACATTTTTTTGCTTCGTTGTGTATCCAATTTAGTTTTGCTTAATATTTTAGACCCTTAAAATTAAAGTGTTATCACTTAACCATAGCAAGATATGAAACATCATAAAAAAGAGACCTCAAAAATTAACGTTACCTGGTAATTTAGGTATATTAAAAAAATTTTTTTTAATATATTTTTTTGGTCAAAACTGCAGCCGACATCATCAGATGCTGTACTCTCATCCAATGCGACGGCGATTGGAGAGACTCCACGCTAACGTCCTTCTAAGCACAATGTTGCGATCTAGTGGAATGTACGCTGCGATCTAAGATAAAAAAATATTTTTAGAGCAAATTTTGACTTTCTGAAAGACTAGTATATTCAACAATCGACCATTTATTATACTATTTGCTTTATGTGGATGTTCTCATTTAATTGATTATCGGCAATAGATTTTATTTTTTTCGATATTTCCATTCATGATTCAATAAAAAAGGTAATGTGCCTCACCTATTTAAGCACACTATTGAAGTGAAACGACTGCACAAAATAGTAGGAATCAAGTTTTAAAATAGTTGCCATAGTAGTGTGCTATAATACCTATTATTCATTTAATTCATTACTTTGTAAGACAAACGTTGTGATATGTAACTAACACAAGCACACGACCTTACCCGCAAACACGCGCTTCTCGAATCACAAAAGCCTGTGCGAATCGAACAACTTAGGCGTACAAGAAATTTTAGTTTTGAAAGCATATACATATTAATAATCTAAATAATTGGGGCAAATAACGTATTTAATTTTTTATATGATACCAAACAGGAGCAACAATAACAACAACAGCAACGACACAAGCAAAGCCATTCATTCTAATTCTCTTTCACACTCATTATCCGACGCTTCACACGCACAAGCCAATACTTATCCCCTCTACGTCTCTCAAGCGCCATCAACTTAACACGTAACACCTTTCTTGGAGTTACACCTCGCTAAAGAAGTTTCACTTCAATAAAATAAAGTTGTAGCATTTAGCATGATAGAAACACAACCTTCTCAAATTTATGTGTCGATTTCAAGGTGGACTAGGCTTTGTATCTTAAATCTATTGCAGATGGGCTGATTCAAACTCTAAGATTATACAACAAATAAAAAATTAAATTATTGCGGTGATTCGAATACGTTTATAGTCCCTCAGTATCATTATATATATAAAAAAATGAAGTACATTTATTTATTATTTATTTATATTATTGTAGCTTAGAATTAATTCTAAAGTTCAATACTTTTATAGCCAGAGTAACGAAGTACTTTTTTCCACAGTTCTATTAGTTCCATCTAGATATAATACTAGTATTATACATTATAGATTTAGCTTAATTAAATCAGTGGATAGAGTAAAAATTATTCTCGCATGTAGAAATAAGAACGCTTCCGGTTTCTATCAGCGTTTTGAGTTCATTTCTCTAATGGAAACCCGAGGGCAGCTTTTTGCGTTTCAGCTATAATAATCTATATTCTCCTTTTTTTTTTTAAAACCATTTTATAATAATCTTTGTGTTATTTTTGCTTTTGTAAATGATTTAATTATTGTAGACATTAAACAAGGAAATTAACCAAAGTATTGGTTAAAATTATTTAAATAATTATATTTAGAGCCAAACTGAGTTGAGTTTGCTTAATAAATGTAAAAAATTGACCTGTCAATGTAAATAAGAACCGTCCATGCCTCTTGGGAAGAACGGAGTTCCTAACCGATATCAACGTCAAACGGATGATTAATGAAATATTGGCAACCCAAACGCACAGTGTTTCCATTTCGTACTGTAAAGGAACTTATTAATAGAGTTTTATTAATTATTGTCACGAATGTTTTTTAATGTTTTGAATTTTGAAATTTTTGATAATAATTAGATTAATATTATCATGCGCAGTTGGGGAATGTAATGCATATGTTCACCATCATCTAAAAAGTGAGAGGTGGAATAAAGATTGCTTAAGGAGGACGTTGTTGGTATATTAAGTAAAAATTAATTAATTTTTTTCAACTATTAACAAATATTATTATCCAGTTTTAATTGCTATTGACCAAAAATTAAAGGTAATATAATATTCAGCCAGTTATTACACCATAAGATTATTTTATTGAAGTGAAACTTCTTTAGCGAGGTGTAGGGCCAACAAAAGTAAAACGGAATTCAGGATGAGGGTGCTTGAGAGACGTAGAGGGGATAAGCATTGGCTTGTGTGTCTGTGGCGAAGGAGAATAAGTATGAATGAGTGAAACGATCATCCGTGGACGCTTGAGAGAAGTAAAATTTGGTTCCCACTATTTTGTGCACCCGTTTCACTTCAGGCACATTCATTTTTTTTTTCTTCCAAACGAAGATATTTTCCGACAGGGACGGAACGTTTTTATGAATGTATATTTCTCTGAAGCTCAGTTAGAACTGGCAAGAAAATGTGGAGCTCACCGATTCCATTGCAATTCGACCACAAACTGCGTGTAAGAATTGGTAAAAATTTACGTTATAAATACATTCGAGCTTAAATAGATTGTCAGCAGAGCGCAGATATATTATATATTATATTATCTATATTATACATATTCAGCTCTATTATTGTTTATGTTTTTTAATGCTCTCTCTAATATTTTTAGTTTAGTCTCGTAGTTTAATTGTCCGATAGAAACTGCACTTCCTTAAGGTACCGGCCACATTTTTGGCACTTCGAATGATTCAATGAATAAAAATGTGGAGGCTCTGTATAATTTTAGGAATAGCTTTGACTCGATTTAATACAATGAGGCAAATAAGCCAATATCCTCAATAACAACTTTTCAACTGTTTTTTCTAAATAACTGAATAGTCTTTCTTACGAATTTTTATTCATTTTTTCCCTTTTTCGTTTCGATCAATTCAGCATGTCATCAAATGATGCATTTAACAAAAATGATGATCAATCAGCGTCAGCGAGCACCTCCAATGAGAACAATACAATTGTCGCTGCCTGCAGCAACACCAGCGACGTTGGTCGGCACATCGATCCAGCAATACTACAGCAACAGAATATCTTAAACGAGAACGTATATCTGAAACCGGACAGCAAACAAGCGTACTTCAGCGATGAAAAAGTGCATATACCCGAAGATTCGAGAGTGAGTATGCGTTGAAGTACACAGACACCGTCAATGAAACTAACGATTTAACTGATGAAATCCAGCTTGGTTTTAGCTTTCGCAAATTATGGGCCTTCACGGGGCCTGGTTTTCTCATGTCTATTGCGTATCTTGATCCCGGCAACATCGAGTCCGATTTACAATCGGGTGCCGTGGCGAAATATCAAATTTTATGGGTGCTGCTATGGGCGACGATATTGGGTTTACTGATGCAACGCTTGGCCGCAAGGTGAGTGAGCCATTGCTTAGATGTTCTTATTGAAATTCATCGTGTTTTGATATATATATTTGTATACGCATTCTCAGATTGGGTGTCGTTACCGGGCTCCACTTGGCGGAGATGTGCTATCGTCAGTACAAACGCTTGCCGCGTTGGATACTCTGGATTATGATTGAGATTGCCATTATTGGCTCTGATATGCAGGAGGTCATTGGCACGGCGATTGCCATTTACTTGCTATCAAATAAAGCGTATGTTGTGTGACTCGTTTTATTATGCCACACTCAACTTAATCATTTTCTTTATTGTGTAGTGTGCCACTGTGGGGCGGCGTTCTGATAACTATCTTCGATACGTTCACGTTTCTATTTCTAGACAAGTATGGCTTGCGCAAGTTGGAGTTACTGTTCGGTCTACTTATTAGTATTATGGCTGTGACTTTTGGCTATGAGGTGAGCAAGCTTCAAAAAACTACTTATTTAATAATAATAATAATAATTAAAAAAAAAAACATAATAGTGGGGTTGTCTAGCCTTGTACCAGGTTCTTTTATTTACATAATTATATATTTTTAACGAATGTCTAAAATTGAAAAAATCCCCAAAGACAGATCTCTGTGCTATTGTCCGATATAAAATTTGGGGAACAGCTACGTGTCACACAATCATTAGCTCACGCCCCGGTGCTTCACAATTAATACCATTTTTATGACAAACAAAAAGGCTAGGCTACACAGTCATTTGAAACAATTGCTGGTTGTCTCGGTTGCATGATAAGAATAAAACATTTATTAAATTTTTTTGTTTTGTTTTTTGTAGTCTTGTTTATGATTGTAGAGACTTTTTTGCAGCGGGGCGTCAGTTGCATCAGCTTATCTTTATAGTTTATTTGACTTTGTATGATTTAAAAAGAACACATTTCACAGCCTATTCAATGCCAACTGCACTTGTAGTAGTTATATAGTTACTTCCTCTCTACCGCGTATACATTTTGGTTGACTTTCTTGGTAAATATTTGATTCATTCTATGTTGGAATTTATAAATGCATTTGCTTTCAAAACGAATGATTAGATTAGCTTTTACCAGAAGTCTAGTCGTGTGATAAGGGGAATAGGTCAGTGATGTGGTAAACGAGACAAACAAGTTGAAAACGAAAAGAGCCGGACATGGAAAGATCTCGAATTTAACTATGATGTCGAACACGCCAAAGCAGTACGAGTCAGAGCCTCAAAACTATAGGATATACCAAAGTAATATCATTACTGAGAGTGTACAGCGGTCACTTGTTTTCGAAAAGCGTGAAGATGATTGTTAAAGAATTCCAACTCATATTAGACACAACGAAGACTAGTATAACTGCAGCTGTATATTGACACAAACATGGAGCGCTAGTCTTTGTGAGCTACATATCAATCGGTGTTGGGCGGCTAGGTAGCCGACTAGTTTAGAATCGCCTCTGATAAGGCACATACTTGAGTGGTTTATTGCAAGGCAGGCGAGCACTTTCGTTTCGTGAATTATTCCTCGATGGTTCTATTTTCCGTTTCCTATATAGGAAATAGAATTAGACAATAATTAATCCCCAGCTTTCACGACCTAAATCCTATACCGTGGTAACCAAAAACTTATTGCGTAAAAAAGTACTTGTTGACAATTACGAGGATGATTTGACAACTGCTTGACAATGAGAATGAGGAAAACCCCTTTGAACTATTTTAATATAGGAAGGCAGAAGAATAATTAAAATTGTCTTTGTAATGCTATCTAAAGAATTTGTAAAATCTATATTTATGTTTAGTACTGTGCCTATGAGTTAGTTCAAGGCCTTCAATAAACTCAATTTTAAATGTGCGGGTTAACCAATTTGGAGAAGCGTGAGTTTCTTCATTCAAACTCACTTCAAAATGGCAAAAACCGCTGTCGAATGGCACAATTTCTTAAGAAAAATTCAAACAATCATATAGACTAAGTTGAGACTAGATTTTTTAGTGTGACTTTGAACAGTTTGGAAAATAATTAAACTCATTTCTACAGAAGAGTTCAGGTCAAGTCTATACAGATTGCTCACTCGATCTTAATTGCTGTCCTGTATTTTATTCCTTTGCATCCATTTAAAGTTTTATGAGAGGCAATAGATTAACAGCTTCGATTGGTCCAACATCTCCTGTATCAGTTAAAGAATTCTAAGGGTATTATAAGCTACTTTTCAAATTTATAAACTACAGATTTTAATTAGCAAATAGTGTATGGACCAAAGATCGCATTCCTGAAGGAAAGATGCAAGATGAGTTGCTTTCATCGCCGTTGTTAGTTATTGTCCAGCATGCACGAAATTTTTGTGTTCCGTATTGTGTAAAAGATATTATATATAATTATACTATAAAAGGGTAGTATTTGATTGATAAAGTTTGTAATCAATTCTTTGGAATGTATAACAGAAAATGTATCCTTAGATCAAGCTTATATTTAAGCGTAGAGATGAAAATGGATAGACAAGAATATTTCAAAGATAGCTCTTTTTCATATGTAAAATGTATGTTCCGCATGAAAATAATAGTTTATTTTAAACAATCCCTTCACTTTATACAACTGCCCGTATCAGCATATCTATAATTGCTACTAACGTTCTATGTTGTTCTTTTTAATCAACCCGTATAAATAATATTTGGCACATCGAATATGGAAAATGAGTCATCCCGCACTGCATATCATTTAAGACACTTATCTAGATTAAGTCTATAGATGTGGCATTCAAAGAAAAACTACCAGTAGCTTTGCATTTATGCGAAGAGATAAGTTCGTGTCATTTAAGTGAGCAGTCAGACGAGCTTATCTTTGCTGCATATACACGGAAGTTCGTAAGTGGATTTTTTTTTTGGCGCTTGACAGGTCGTCACGAATGTGTCAAGGGGATTTCTCGGGGTTTAATTTGTGAAGTGCAAGTAAAAAAAGATTAATTAATTTAAAAAATGTATTATTAGAAATAGTTTGGGTTTCTTAGAAATACATGGTTAAACATTGTTAGGCTTACACAATTTTATAGGTTGGAAAGGAAGGACATTAGTGATGTATGTAAGCATTGGGAGATAGCAATTTGCGTTAATTGCTTCTGGAGCTCTCAATTGTGTCGACTACAACAGAAATTCGGGGATCATCGCAGAGCAGTTGTCAGGCTTTGTGTACACTTTAAAAGAGCTTTCAAAAGTCTCTAGTTGCTAGATCCTCTATTGTAAATTTATCATAGAGTGACAACCAATTTCAAGAAACGTTCGGCAGATAAACTGAAAATAAGCTAAAATCAGTTTACATTAATTTATTTTAGTATGTGGTATCAGCGCCGAATCAAGGTGAAGTGTTGGAAGGGATGTTTGTGCCCTGGTGCCGGGATTGTGGATCAGATGTGCTGCTGCAAGCTGTGGGCATAGTTGGTGCAGTTATCATGCCGCATAACTTGTATTTGCACTCAGCGCTGGTTAAGGTGAGTTGAATGGTTGAGTTCCTTAAAATTTTAAGCACTCAACAAACTTTCATCAAATTTCAGTCTCGCGATATTGATCGTCGTCAATCAAAGAAAGTTAGTGAGGCGAATTTCTACTTCTTTGTGGAATCATCCATTGCGCTTTTTGTGTCCTTCATAATTAATCTGTTTGTGGTTGCTGTCTTTGCGCACGGCATGTACGGCAAGACGAATAAAGATGTTGTAAGTAAAGGTTGGTTTAAAATTGCCTCATACAAGTACTGAACAACACATTACAAATTCTTTTCAGCTGGATATCTGTAAAAATCAAACGATGTACCAGGATGCTTTGAACTCCTTTACCGATAATCAGAATGGCACGGCGATAATTAATGCAGATCTGTACAAAGGTGGTTTGTTTTTGGGTTGTACCTTTGGCGCTGCTGCCATGTACATCTGGGGCGTGGGCATTTTGGCCGCCGGTCAAAGCTCAACCATGACGGGCACCTATGCTGGTCAATTCTCAATGGAGGGTTTCCTTAATTTGCAATGGCCACGTTGGCGTCGCGTGCTCTTCACTCGTCTGATTGCCATTATTCCGACCTTTTGTCTTGCCATGTTTAGTAAAATGGAGGAGTTAACCAACATGAATGACATATTAAATGCTGTGATGGCGTTACAGTTGCCATTCGCAGCGATACCAACGATAGCCTTCACCTCATGCTCAGCGATTATGGGTGAATTTGTTAATGGAATGTGAGTATTTTGGAAATTGTGGTTGATCATTAAAATATTAAAATTACCGTTTTCCCTATTTCAGTGGCAATAAAATTGTATCCATAATGTTGACTGTAGTTGTGATCGGTGTTAATATTTACTTTGTGACTGTCCAAGTTGAGGAGATGAGCCTCGAAGGTGGCATGTTGGCCTTAGTCTGTGAGTACTCAATATTATTTTGAAAATTTTGACCTTCTTTTTAATGTTTCCTTAATTTACAGGTATATTTGCTATTTTGTATTTGTTATTCAATTTCTATCTTGTCATACATATGGCGGCCTGCATGGGCAATCGTAGATTAATGAATAGTCAGGTAAGACAAATTAATATTTTTGTTGTAACAGAGGTGACTCTTTGGAAAGGGAAATTTATGTGATTTGTATTCTGGAGGGAGCAACGTAGGCGAAAAGACTAAATATTAAAGAGAGTAGATAATAAACAGATTGTTATATATGGAATACCGCAATACAGCATGTCATAGTATAGGTGGTTGAGTTCGTAATACGGTTTGTAGAGGTACAATGAACGGAGGGAAAAAGTGTAACGACAGCACGTGAGCTTTTTTTTTTTGTAAGACCAAGGCAGAGTGTGGAACCGACTGTGCACGTGTGTCAGAAATCAATTTCTTGAATTGAGAGGGCAATTAAATAGTTGCAGAATGCTATATTGAACTTGACTACATAACGGCCATATATAAAATTTTCCGGAGTCAAAAATGTAGAAATTCGAACAGAAGTGGACTGGGTATGGGACGGTGTGAGTCGTTCACTTAGATTGATTGATACTCTAGGAGTGACAGGTGTCTGTTAATGGTGTAATCGTTCAGATGTCGTTTTATGTGGCAGGAAATAGGAAGAATGGGACTTGTAGTCAAGAGGGCAGTTTTTTTTTCATAAAAAAGTTCTTCGTGAATCATTTTCTGACTGACTGGCAGCGCCGCTACTTAGGTGTAAGCGAATCTTGTCCGCGTCAACTTTTGATTTACTTTTTTAATTTGAAGAAATTTGCAATTGAGAAGCATATGGTGAGGCTGCGGAAGGCCGAAGGGTTTACTTACAATGAAACAATAATTCAAATTTTTTTGATTAAAAACGGCGGAATCTTATTTGTACATCAAATACTTTATGCCAAAGCACTTGTGCTTTATTTATAATCATGCAAAAAAATTAACCTTGCCACAATTAAAGCCTACATTTTTGAATGACTTTACATTTGAAATTGACAGCTACATTATTAACTACTCAGTTGGAAAAAGACCTAAGCTAAGTATTACAATGTTTATCACAAATATTTTAAGGCAGTTCATTCAAATACACATGATAACGATCATTAATATTATTTCACGTTGGAAATTTTCAAAAGCAATGTTAATTTGTTTGTAATATCACAAGTTTATTGATAAAAATCAATGGGTTTGATAATAGACAATTTTTATAAAGTCAAGTTGCTTGTTAATATATGTACATTTCTGAGTTCATAAAAAAAGTTTTGTTATATTTTCAGTGGGTGCAGAAGTATGTGCTGCCAAGCCAAAATAGTTTCTCAATAAAGAACGCAAATTCAACGTATGCCAGGTATGTACAATGACAAATATTCTGAATCATCAAAAAAAAAAAAAACAACATTTCAATGCTAAGCACATTTTCAACATACACAATTTGCGCATTTTCTATATTATAATTATACAACTGTATGCGTGGCATTTCTTAATATCTTTCCAATTAAAAAGCTACAAAATTTTTCTAAACTGAACTTTAGCAATTGTAATTAACTTTAAAGAACGCTTTGTGTGACTTACTATGTTCTTCTACTAATTTTGACTAATTTCTCTATCAAGTTAGTTGAACTTTATTTCCTTCAGCATTGGTCTGTTAATTTTGTCGCCTTAACTTCTCCATCAATCCTATCCCATCCTATCCTTAACTCTTTAAGATTACTACACATTTTTTCCGAATTTATTCACTTTTTCACAGTGGTGATTCAGTAGTAGACGCAATTACTAATACTCTACCCAGCAACGCTACGATTGCCGAGAAAGTGTTTTATTGAAATAATTTTTTTTTGTATTTTGTCGTATCTGGAAAACTAATTTTAAAGAACACCACTTCACGCTACACTAACACTTGAAAGCTCCTCAAATGTGATAAAAAAATAATTAATTTAGAGCCTTGATTTAGTAGAAATAAGAGAATCATAATTGATCACAGTTACGTCATTTGCACATAAGATAATAAAATAGTTACCAAATACTTTACAGTATGAGTGGTACTGCAATCAAACTATTATTAAGTGGTGAGTATTATTAAGTGGTGATAGTAATCATAAATATTAATTTTTGTAAATAACTAAAACCACAAAAAAAATTAATATTAAATGTATGTGAAATGTAACACATAATACGAGTATTAGCCTATTAAAAGTTTGCGGTGCCATGGTTTCTTAGTGGCTCTATGAAGGCCTTAATATAAGCATTATGTTAATATTAAGATAGTTCTATGCTATTGGTGATGTACTGATTATCTAAGTCTTATTGAAAATATTGTAAATTGATGAATTAGAAAGTGTATTGAATCTGCACGTTGACTAAAAATACACAGATATATATAATAAAAAAAAAAAACAGATTAAATAATTTGACTAGGACACATGCGACATCGACTTACAGAGCTATCCAAAGCAGCGTAGTTTTTCTTTAAAGAGTAAATATATATAATTTCTGGACTTAACTGAAATCTCGATGTTTTTTGTGTGTTTGGGACATGTTCATCGTGGATGTCGCTGTTGACGAGCGACATTGTTCATGTAAAATTTCAAATTTTGTGGATTTGTTCGAGCGAATCACACGAGCATGTTCGTCGTGTATGGCCAGCTATAAGCATTCTGCGGAATACTTTGCTCACAAGAGGCACATTAAGTGCGTTATGATCTACGAATGAGTTATAAAGATTTGTATACATGCATCTCTAGACTTTTCGCTTAAAGAAGCAAATTTTCTATATGTGAATTTGGAAATTTTTTATTGATGTATGTCTAATAATTTGATTATGTAATTATTTTTTATTAATTTATTATTAATTAAAATATCTAACTGTCTTCTGTAGAAGGTTGAAGGAAGTCATAGAATTATAATGTCCACATTTCACATTTATCATTAAAATTGGTGCGGTTTATTTTCATAGAACTATCTGCCATCTGTTCAAAATGTATAATTTGATGTTCTTCGTTTCGTTTATGTGTACACATCACAATTTATCTTTGTTTCTACTACACTTAATGTACAATATCTACTTTGTGTGTATCATCATGAGCTACAAAACATGCATCCACAAAAACAATTTCCACAACTTTAAAAAAAATACACAATAAAAAAATAATTATAATAATAATAATAATAAAAAACACAACACAACAGCAATTATATGCAATACGAATTGGAAATGAAATGAATTTGGCTAATTGAAAATTGACACATTCGTAAATTGAAATCAAAACGAATCAATTCGTTGTGGAAATGGACTTTTTGGCATTGGTTCAAGTTTTTTTTTAATTCACTTGAAATGCGCCAAAAGATATTCAAAAAATAATAATAAAAAATACATCAAAAGAATTGCGTATAATTTGCAAAGCATTAGTACCAAATAAAAAACAAATCTCAAGAACAATTTGAGTTCAACATCAAATACAAATACTTGTCTCTTTTTTTCATTTGGTGCTCATTCAATTGTATTCTTTTGATAAAATAAAAAAAAATTCTTTAAAAAAATCAAACAAATTCAAAAATAAACAATATTTCCACAACACCGTGCCATCAATAAATCAAAAATCCCATAACAACGTCGTCTACTTTCTTTGTTGCTTTTTGATTTGGATATTGCAAATGATTTTGCGAAATCCATTAAAATCTTTTCAAAATGCGCTGCTGCCGCACGTGCCATGATCTGATGCTTGCCCTGCTACCGAATCGAACCAAACTAAACCGACGTCACCCACTCAACTTGTTGATGATGAATGTCTTCGTTCGCTTGCCGTCTGCCATCTGGAAATTTTTGATTATCATCAGTGAACTGACCCTAAATGAGAATGGAATCTCAGTATTCGCAACTAAATTTAATTCAAACAAACTAAGTTAAAGTCTTCGATAGTTTAGTCGTTTCATCATATACATCTAGTTAAATTGATTAGTATATTTCAATTTAGTAAAATTTTGTTAAATCACTTTAATATACTCGCTGTCCAACTACTGACCTAATTGTACTGCTATAATAATAAATGTAGCGATAATTGGAAATTAGTTGTATCTGTAGTTGTACATAGTAGCTGTACATATCTTTTTCATATGCACAAAAGTATATTGAACGTCCAAAGGACAAATCAAAGCACAAATTTAAATTGTACAATAAAATACAGATAATATATTTATTCTGTTTACACTTTGTTTTAGCTTGTGTTTTATTTAAATTTGAAAAAAAAAATGATTAACCTATTTCGTTTGTACAGTATCTTTGTACACTCTGTGTTTAACTAGTAAATCTTTATTCTTGTAGAATTTGTTGCCACTATTTTCACCCACTATTATCCACTAATTCTAGAGTGACTTTAGCAGAAGAAAAACCGAAAGTATTGTTGAACAGTATGTTATGTAGAATTGTCTATAGAACGATTTGTATGTTGAGCTATATTTTGTAGTAAAGCGCTTGAAAGGCGCTTGCATTTCAATGGTTTTAGAGTTGTAGCTCTGAGGTGAAATAGTTTTTTTTTTCTTTGAATCATTATTTAATACCCATTTCAAATTGGACAATAAATTTATTTAAAAACAGTCTACGCTGTCAGGATGGTTCAATTGGAAACCCAGAAGTTGTGAATCAAATCCATGAGGGACGTTGAGCGCTTGGTTCCGATTCGAATTTATTCTCTGTGTTGTCCGCAAGAGGTTATTCGCTAGCACAATGCCATATATGGGGGGCGTTTCATATTAAGTCAAATTTTACTGCGATCTATAAGTTTATTGAAATACCTTGAGGTGAAATGTTAATTTTTAAAATCCTATATTTGAATATGCAAACTGCTGAAAGATTTTAGGGAGTTAGTACATATAATATACAATAGAACAAAAATAGTGAATTTTCTAGTTTCAGGATACAGCAATATATTCCTATCAATGTTTTGAATTCTAGTCTTTAACATGTCATTAGAAAGATATGTCACAGAAGACATTTTCCTCCTGGTTCTTAAACTCCCTGAGAACCTATTCCAAATTATTGAACGCGAAGAAACGAAAAAGTAGTTACGTACAATGTTATTTTCTGTAAATTGAGAGTTCTTAAAGCAAGTGTCTCGTTAAAAACTAGTAGCAGCAATTATTTTTGGTCAGACTACTTAAAATCGTATTTTAGAAGTGTTTAAAAGCTTGGAAATTTGGGAAATGTTTGTTTAAGAAAGCGGTCAAATTTTTTGATTTATATAAGAGGTATAGCTCAGCGCATTTATGATAGTAAATCGGTTCAACTTTGTTACGATGAGTGGGGAATATGGAGAGAAGACCATGTCAAGCTAACGCTGTTGCTCTCGCACTGGTTTCGATCAGCCGAAAGTCATATCAAATATGACATTTTCCAAAACTGTCAGGGTAACAGTGAGTAAGTGAAAATGGAAAAGTGCAATTGGAAAATTGTATTTGTGGCTCAGTAGTTAGTGTGTTGAGTAATGTCCACCAGTATATTAAAATTGGGCTTTATTTCCCAAAAAACCTCTCTTTAGAAGCAGTTCTTCATATTTCGCCTTGCCGTCGCTTTAACGAATTGAGAAGATATTTATACCAAAAATTTGTAGTGTTTTTATAGTGTTGGTTAATTAGTTTAAAAGTGTTACAATGGGTGTAGTTGAGATACTTTATTAAATTAAAGTCTCATCGTTAATTAAAAAAAAAAACAAACTAGCAATTATAGTATAATTGGACATTTTTGAAATACGAGGTCGTTTAAACCCAATCTACGCAATCTAGACTAATAAAAATTAAAATAAAAATGAATACAATATAAATAGGCGTGTTCAGCAGAAGTAAGCGCTGACTTTTTTCGCTTACTTGCCAATCGCTGATTTGTGTTTTCTGAACGCAGTGCTGTCTTGCTTGTAAAATTAGGGCGTTGAGAAATGCGTGGCATAACATTCTGACACAATTTAAATTAAAAAAATATATAAATATTATTATATTATACCTTTGAAGCAACTAATAACAACACATACATTTTATTGACAATTGCCTTTTTATTTCTATGTTTACAAACAATAAACAGCTGGTTTACATCCGCTGACTTCAAAAAAGCGAAGATTTTTATAATGGATTTTTAGTCAGCACAATCACTAAATCGTGGACGAAATCGTTAATTGGGCATTCATAATGACCAAAAGGCATCGAAAAAAGTCAGTGCTGACTTCTGCTGAACACGCCCAGTTTTTTGAATGGAGATCTCAGGTGGCATTCTTTAAAATACAGTCGAACAGTGAGAAAATTTTAGAGGAAAGAAGTAATTTCCACTAGATGTTATTAGACGCTTTTAATATTAAATGTATATTCGCCATTAATGAGAAAATATTTTTTTATTTACTTATAATTAGAAAGGTAAAATTAAATTTCTATTTTACTTAACTAGAGTACTAGCTGCTAGGGCTTTCAGCGAATGAGAAAATAATAACCAGGGTAAATAAGAAATAATTACTGTCCCGCTTATATGGGATCGATTGCATATTAATTATTTCAAAGTATCTTTCACTTATTATTATAAGAGACCTATTTTGTTTTTATCTGAATCTCTTTTGTCACTCTTTACTGTCTTATCTATAATTTTATACAATTTTATACAATAATTGCCAACTTCAATAAATGGGTTATAAATTCCGTATATTAATAGTCATTGTATTTTTTGCAAGATATCTAAATATTCATTTATGTGTTGAATTAATATTTATCTATAAGAGGTGGTTTAAGTACTTAATATATTCAGTAATATGCAGTTAGCGAACCGTGGCACCACTTCGCAACTAAATCAATAACATTATGCATGATTTTCTAGTAATTACAGTGATTTGATTTGATATGATTGATCTATAAATATTATATTACTTCTCAATGGCACTTATTACTTATCTATAAGGTAGTAAGTGTAGCTATTACTAGGTTTTTTTGTCTTTATAGCAAACAAACCATTCAGGTTCAAGTGTTAGGCAAGCAATAATTTTTTTGGTTATCTTTGATTCCTTCTACCAATGTAAATAAAACTAAGAACCCACAGATAATATTTTCGAAAAAAATATTGAAAAGGGAAAGTTTTACTCTTGATGTTTGTTTGCGTATAGTTTTCTTTATTTCAATTTTGTAATAACCCTCTCCTTCCTGTATTAATAAGAAAAATACTCTATTTATTTTTATTTTATTGTATTTATTTAATCTATTTTTTTTAAATTTCGACTGCAAAGTGACTATTTTATTTAATTGTTTACATCAATGTAATCTAACCCTATTTCGCTATATGTAGTACACACTCATACACTTATATCGTCGCCCTAAATACTTCAGATACTCGACTTTTGGGATTGGGGCGTTTACTTATTGAAAAATTTGTACGCCCTTTTTTGAAGCGCTTCTTGATTGCCGATCATTGCCATATCGTTAACAATGCCCAGTTATCCTTATACTTTTCCGGTTATCATTTAAAAACACATACGTGCATATAAATAGTCTTCTTAAAATTATCTTTGATTCATAAGTATGAACAAATATTTAAATTTATAAAAAAAAACTCCCCAAACTCTTCTCGACCGCAAATAAAAGAACGAAGTCATTAAATAATCAGTAAATTGAAATTGTGGTTCCATGCATAAAATTTAAATTGTTCTTATATTCTTTTATAATATATAGTGCTGAACTAAATTATTGGCACAGCAAGCACTTTTAATTTCAGGCCTGGTTTGGGATACCTAGTGAGATGATATTTGATAAAGAAAAAAATTTCTCAGGGAGAAGGATCAATTCCCAACCAAGCGCACATCATTTCATTTAAATACTTATTTTAATTAATTTATTAAATTTAAAAAACAAAAAAACTGCTCAATTTCAATTAACAAAATTATTGGCACACTTAGCTATGTATTTTGTATCCAAAATTTACCAATCTGAAAACCTTTTTTACAAAAATCAGTTATCTTAACAATACAAATTACAACGCAAAACTTTAAATCGCATAATTTTGATTAACTTATAACATTTTATTATATCCGAGCAAAATGAGCCCGAAACAAAAAGAAACGACTGAATCTCAACGTAAAATAATTTTATGTCTCCACGATCAAGGCAAATCATATGCTGAGATTGGTGAGATGATGGACAGAAGCCGTTTACAATTAGGAGCATTGTGCAGCCCTTTAAGGGGGCTTTATCATTGAAAAGCGCAAAACACACAGGACGCTTTGACTGAGCGTGAATGCAATAAAATCGTCAGGAAAATAAAAAAGGATCCGAAATTGACATCAACACAGATTGCTGCTAAGGTGGAAGAAGAATTCGGGAAGGATATTCATCCAATAACGATCCGTAGAGTACTGCATGAGGCCGATTTTAATTGTCGAGTTGCGAGACGTAAACCGCTTATAACAAAAGTGAACCAAAGGAGGCGTTTGGCATATGCTAAAGAATATTTTAAAAAACCCACAGACTTTTGGGACACTGTGCTCTTTTCTGACGAAAGCAAATTTAATATATTTCGCTCTGACGGCTGTCAAATGGTGTGGAGAAAACCAAACACTGAACTACAAAAAGAAAACCTCGCAGTAACAGTTAAACATGGTAGTGGAGGAGTAATGGTGTGGGGTTGCATGTCCGCTGCAGTTGTTGGCGAGCTGGAATTTATTGACGGCATCATGGACAAAAAGTTGTACATGGACCTTCTCAAGAGAAATGTTAAAAAAAGCGCCGAAAAATTAAATTTACCAGCGTCGTTTACTTTTCAACACTACAATGATCCTAAACACACGGCTTATGATGTCCGTATGTGGTGCGTTAGCCATGTCAAACACACTTTGCCTCATCCGCCACAATCGCCAGACCTAAATCCAATCGAACATTTGTGGGAAGAAGTGGATAGACGCATTAAAAAAGAGCGATATCCACAAAAGCCGAGTTGAAAGCGGCACTTACCGAAGAGTAGAGCCTGATTAAGCCTGATAAGTGACCAAAAAATTAGTTTCTTCAATGCCAAAGCGGCTGGAAGCCGTCATTCAACAAAAAGGCTTAGCAACAAAATACTAATTTGCCGTTTTTGTACTTTTTTTTATACATTTTTTCTACGTTTTAAATGAAGTGTGCCAATAATTTTTTCAATGAAATTGAGCAGGGTTCTTATTATTTTAATTTTAATTAAATAATTAAAATAAGTATTTAATAGAAATGATGTGCGCTTGGTAATCTTAATATAAAATATTACACGTGTCACGACATTAGAATCAACTAATCACCGAAAATAGCCAAACAAACGATTTCAATGAAATTTTGGGAATGTGTATCGTTGGGTACATAATCCCAAATAGGATAGAACATGATAGCTGGTGCTGTTGTCGAGATTTACATATGTTTATAATTCCGCACAAAATACGCACTGAACTGATTTAAAGATTTTTTTAAAGAGTAGCGTTTCTCACCATGCGAACATTTATTTTTATTTAATTTATTATATGTCTATCGTATATCTATTTGCTTCATTTTAATTGTGCTGCATACAATTTTGTTTAAAGTGTCACGTAAAAGGAAAATCTCACACGGACAATTTTACTTTCTGAGGCAGAACAACCACTAGAGGGACAATAAATGTTTACCGAAAGTTTCTTTTTGACTATTGTGTTTAATTAAAAATTATTTAGCGCTCGCTCAAGAGAATTTTCCTACATATTGAAATAAATTATTTCTATAACACATAACACAAAATCATGAACTTGTATATATAACAAACTTAGTAATCTCGTCTTTGAAGTACTGTACTTTAGGTTTTAGAATGTTTTATAATGGCTTGGTATTTTACATATTATTTAGTACATATAAAATCGAAAATATTTGGAGACCCCATAGAATTGATTTCTTCTTTGAATCAATTTCGCTCACATTTTCTTTTTTTTTTTTTGTTTTGCAGAATTTCACCGAATGCCGATGTCGATGCTGAAGGCGACGTTGTGGAGGTTGACGACGCGTAGCCATTACTGTGCTGCACTGATTCTGATGAAAGTGATGTTTGCTATAGCAACAACAATAGCTGTACTAACAATGACACCGGCTGTACCAGTGTCATTAGCTAGCAGTGGGATAATTGTTGCTACGACAGCATCAAAACTAAAATGAAAGAGCACAACAACAACACAGACAATTTTAAAGAAAAAAGTATCTTCAAGTTCGACATTCTCTTATGTGGTCAGTTTAATGGTATGTTTGTTGTTGGCATCGGCTAAATTGCAGTTTGAGCGGTGCAAGTTTTGAGTAGGCAAAGTCCCACTTGAAACTTGCGTTGGTCATTTATCGTAGCAAACATTGGAATCAGTGTGGTTAAAATACCAAAACAACAAATTGTTTTTAGGACCGCAACTAATATAAATATTACACTTAATCGACTAAGCTCCATAATAGAGGGTAAACGAAATGATTGGAACTATAAATGTAAGGCTGTGAAATTTCTTAAAACACACAATCAATTGAATGGTAGTTCATGCAACTGGAAATTATGTTCTGATTTAAAATTTGTTAAAATGATTACTTAATTTGATTCTTCCAATTATGTTTGTTTGTTTCTTCGTAAGCAATAAAATTGTTTTAAACTTCTTTTAAAATTATTATTTTGTTTGTTCATGCGTTCTCTTTAATCGATTTTAATTCTTTTAATTATCGGATTGTAAAAATGTTGCAACTATTTCATTTACGTACCAATAAAATACATAAATTTATATCAAAGTGCGAAAAGGATGTCTTTTAATGTGTGGGAATCATATAAACGAGGGGTGTTGGTGTAACTATCAAAAAAGAAATATTTTTATTACAAATATTTGAATTGCTTTTCAAATTACACTTTTAATCTATATATAAAACAAAATTATATATTTGTGAATTCTTTGTTTGTCTTTATGCTTGAGTATCACGTTGACTGAAATTTGGAATATACATATATTCTGACAAAGCTGACGAAGGCTCTTGCGTAAGTTTCATTGAAATCCGTGCACTAGAAGTCGGGAAATTCCTTCCAGATTTTTTCAATGGAATCAATATTGCTTCATAAGTTTCGAAAGTCATTTAAAGAAAAATAATAAAAAAAGTTTAACTCAAATCGAATGTTTAAGAAAGAGAAGACGGTGTTAACGAAAACACGAAGCGCCGGTATACAACACATCCCTCGGAGAGCATGCCAAGAGGCAGCAACGCGCCGGGTACCATCTAGTATTTCATAATTTAAGTCATTTCAAGAAAAGTCAACATTTTTTCAGCCCCCTTAAGGACGCAGTCCAAACGCATCAACGATCACTTCTGCCGTTGAACAGCGTTTGCTCAAGTAGTTTGTCTTTGTTGTAGGTGCCAAATCTACGATGATTTGAGTGTCCATACAGTCAATGATTTGATGAGATGCATTGCCATGCCAAACAAGTGCTTGTATACCATACAGAATTGACCGTTATACATACGTTGTGCAAGCGGAAATATTGGCACATGTCCAGATTGTCCGCAAAAACATATCACGATTTGTTGCTAATACTTTGATGGCGAACACCTTAAGTTGGATTTTTTTATTGTAAGAGACCCGAGTCATCACCGAAAAACAAATTAGGTCGAAAGAAAAAACATTTAAGCTCATTTTGTATACCATAAACTTCAGGCCATTGATGGTGTGATGATGTATACTCTATTCATGGTATTAAGTACAATATAAAGTAGGGTTTATATAGCAGTTTTTTGACAGAATGAATTTCCGGAAAATGTCAATTAGAATCGAGCACTTTATTTTAAAATTATTTAATAGCTTTTATAATGTTTAGCATAGGACAGACATTAATGGAATAATTATTTCTCCATTGATTCTTCAAAATTTAAATCGAGACAAGAATTAATGTCAACTCGGCTATGGCGAAGTTGCAATACGTTTCAAACCAAAAAGTGTTTTCATAATTCCTTCTTAGGGGACGAAATAAATTTTCCTCCGACTTTTTGAACACACCTCATGTGAGTAATGCCAAATATTGAAATTTTCAATGATTGTGTGCATATAACTGATATTAGGTAAGGCGAAATTTTAGCTTTGCAAGTCAGAACGAAAATAAAAAAATTTACAATAGTACTTCAATTGGAATCTGTATGTACTCCTCCTAGTGGTTGGATCCGGCTGGCTCCGACTAATGTACAGTGAAAACTGCATGCAGAATTGCAGTGCTCTATCTCAAAAACTGAGACCAAATGTCAAACTCTCGTCGAACTCTCGTCGAACTGTTCAAGAATATATGGTCTAGGAGGTCTGTGATGTTTTCTTCATTGTTTTACAAACTGCATCACAAAGTTATAATACTATTCACAGAATGTGAAGAGTATAAAAAAAAGTTGATCGTGAGTGCATTTGTCTATGTTTGTGTGAGTCTTTGATTGACAGCTTAGCGAGCATTAAAGCAATTTACCTTTTAATCAGCTAATTAAAAGTCGCATTTTATCAGAATCACACTTTTCATACAAGAACTTGAATGAAATAATTTCAGAGAAATCCAAACCCAAACAGTGCTAACTCAGTTATATGAACACTCATTTTAACAGCGAGTACATTGTTTAATTGAACACTTTTATGTACTTATTACCTCGTAATTAGCAAAGCACAGGCGAATGAGTAAAAAAGGGTATTAGGGTATTTTTAAATTAGGGTATAAATATTATTCTGGACATTTGGGTGTAGATTTAACAACTCGTGAGACTAATTTCGGAACATTTTTTTAATAACCTGTCGCCATATTTCGTCCACATTAATGTTGTGGCATTAAAGAGTTGAAATTAATCCTAAGATTAATTAAGAAGTGTGGCCAGATCAGAGTAATATGTGATGTTTATATAGTGAATACACATTCGTTCAAGTAATCGAGTGACAGCTGTAGTTGTACGTCTTTGGCTGGGGTTGCATAAAATGCACTGATGCATATAAAAAGTGTCAACCGAGTCGGTGGCTCACTCATTCAATTTTAGATCATTTACGGGTATAGTCATCGAAAATAATGCATTTCGGTTCGATCTTCATTGTATGGCTTGTAATGTTGGTAGCGACGATTCACTCTGCCAGCGCAAAATTGCGTAAGTTTTTCCGAGTTGTGGAAATCATTTTTAAAGCGACTTTGAAACAATTGCAGCTGATGACATTCCAAAGTGCCACGCTGGCGAGGTTGAGTGCATTAAAAATACTATTAATTATATAATAACTCGCTATCCAAATGGCAATCCAAAGTTTGGTTTGGTTGACCTACATTCAATAAAACTAAATGACGTTGTTATATCGAAATCCAATCCAAAGAGTCCAATACAGCTCAATTTTAAATACAAGTCCTTAACAGTAATGGGAGTCGAGAATGTGACTGTGACGCGTGTCGTCGGTTTTGAGAAGGATCCTTTGAAATCCAAATATGAGGTTTACTTACAGATACCAGTGCTGAAACTGAGTGGCGAATATGAAGCAGGTGGTCAAATTCTATTACTGCCTATCACTGGCAGTGGGCATTCGGAAATGTTACTAACAGATGTGCGTATTGGTATCAAGATCAAAGCTCATCTGGACACTGTAAACGGCAAGAGTTACAGTAAACTCAGTAAAATTAAGTCCACTTTGGATACTAAAGGGTAGGTTTATGCTTTGAAAAACTAGAGAAATTGCTTTATATGATTTTACTGCAATAATTTTGAAGGCTTCACGTACAACTGGAAAACCTCTTTGGTCAGAAAGAGTTAAGCGACGTCATGAATGACTTGATAAATACCAACTGGCAGGATGTGTGGGCTGAAGTTCAGGATGGCGTCAATTCGGCCTTCTCAAATATTGTCGATCTGCTTATATCGAATGTTTTAAAAGAATTGCCGTACGATGATTTTTATGTAGACTAGAAGTATCGATAAGTTGCGGTGTATTTTATTAAAACGTAAAAGTTTATTAAGAGTGGTTAAATAATCAATATATAAATTAAAAGTTTCTCCATTATTTGGAGTTTAACACCTGGGCAACATTTCTTTATCTCATATTGAATTTACAATACTGACTGTCTTGCAACGTACAACTGAAACTATTATTATTGTATTGCGGCATAACTCCTTGGGTTGTGATTTTCCTATGTTAGCTACTGTTATTAGAAACGTTGCTATAATATATTTTTCTGCACTGAAGCTAAGTTCTGGTAAGTCCTTCAGTATGGTAAGGTATGTTATGATGTTTCTACGTGTTCATTACAATATCTGTGTACTATATCATGTTCTAACCCAGAGGCTTCATAACCATACAGAATCCAGTTATTAACAGCAGTATGAATAATATTGTTGCCATTATAACAGTTTTTATTGCTGAAAACTACAGGAAAGTTTGGAATGGTATAAGGACGGTTCTTTAAATGTATTAGCATAAGTTCATTTACATAACTTCTCATTTACACAAAAAACCGGTAAGTCATGCAACACGCACCCGTTTCGAATAGTATAATTCTATTGAATTTAGTTTAGTTTAGTTGGAATAGGCCTCTAAAGACGGCTACACCTATCAGTTTTGGATCTATTCGTATGCAACAGAACGGTTAAAAAGTTGCTTACAGATCAACTGTGTATTTAAGGATGCTGTACTTTAGATAATGACCTACAATGCATTAACTGAATTTCACTGTATTAATAGAAGGTGTTGATTGCAAATGGAACCAATTGAAAGTACAGTGCAATTGAAATTGAACAATAAGAATAAGCCGGAATAATAGTTCAGTCGTATACTTACTTTAGATATAAAGTACTGCAGTACTGCAAGGTGATCTTAAAAAAGCTTTGCTCAAAACAGGTTTACAACTTTTCTGTTCTACTGCTATATCGACATTCGTAAAATAAAAAGATCAGTCGCTAATCAGACGTACGCGTGCCTTTTTAAAGTGCAAATCTAATAGTTCTGTCTGATCATTTGAAAGAAAAACTGCATATAGTAGAATGCCTTCTATAACACTAAGCTCGACCTTTTCTCTGTTAATACTGGTTTCAGGAAGTTGTTGTTTTGAGTTACGTGAGTGTACCGTTATATACATACATTAAATATGTAAATAATGTTTTGGTCTTCGTGTTCCATTTAGCGCATGACATTAAAAAATGTCACTTTGGTGATGCTGATTGCCTTATATCGAGCATGAATACTGCAATACAGCGATATCCCAAGGGCATACCAGAATTGAGTCTTAAACCTCTAGATGAAATAAAAATGGAAGAAATAATAATATCGGATCCACCTCGGAATGGTGCCGCTTGGATGTCGTTTAATTTTGATAAGCTAATCAACTGTGGATTTGAAAATACGACTATAACACGCGTTAAGGGTTTTGATAAGGATCCAACAAAATTCCGATTGGAAATAGACGGCAAAATACCACGCTTAGTACATAAGGGGTACTATCACAGTAATGGCAGAGTTTTGCTTTTTCAAATTAATGCCACCGGAACAGTTTTCTCCGATTTTCAAAACTTTCGCTTTACAGTAATACTTAAAACGATAACACAATACCGTGGCAACAAGCGCTATTTGAAGATAGTCGAACTAACGCCGATAGTTGACTTAGATCGGTGAATATATATATAATATATAGTATGCAAAAGAATCGTTAAATTTAATGAAGTTGAATTTTTTTTTTAGTTGGATTATTAAATTAGACGATCTCTATCATGAGAATACGGATTTGACAATCGCTATGAACAACATATTTAACGATCACTGGGTGGAATTCTGGAATGAACTTGAGCCTAGAATATTGGCGTCATTTTCCAAAATTTACAGGGATCTATTAGAGCCGTTTTTTGATCTAGTGCCGTATGATGATCTTTTTCTACAGTAATGTGTGAAATGTATTACTAAAAAAATTATGTACTTTAAGATAGTTAACTTTTTCAGTAACGTATATGTATTATATTTTCTTTTCTTTATATTTTCTACAATATTAAGTATGTGAGAAAACTATGTGGAAATGAAATTATCATAAGAAATAACCAAAACTTTATACTAAGTGTATTTTAGTTAAATTAAAAGAAATCATCAGATCTATGACTATTTTCAGCAATTTCTAGATACAATGCATAAGCTTTTATAAGGAATTCCGATAAATCGTAGATTAATTGCACGCATCTGTAAACGTAAATCTAATAATAAGAAATAATATGGAATATAGAAGAACCAAGCTCAATGTATTCCTCAATACAAAATATGTATTTTTCGTGAATATAATGCATATCGAATATATAGATAAACGTAAGATTATTATTCAGCTCATAACAATCAAACATGGTGACATTCTACCGAACTCAGACTAAAATCTATTGATAAAATCGAAAAGAAAAAAATTGTGTTTAATAAAAAGGTTTCATGTTCCTTTTAATTCTTCTCTAATCTGAATCAATTTCAAGGAAATCTCAAGGAAATTTCATCATGATTATCATTGAAACAAAGGACTGTTTTGAGGAACTTGAGAAAACCTACTTTTTTGGAGTGTTAAAAAAAACTATTCACGGTGGACTAAATGTAACTAAAATAAAAGCTAAGAAATAAAGCGCTTTGTGCTACGTACGTTTGAGTGAAAAACGAAACCATTATAGGATCACGCGTGTGCCTGTCTGAAAGGACTTGCTGCAGGGGTCTCAAATTAAAATAATTAGTTTTAAAGTTGTTTAAAAATATCTTTGAAACTAGCCTAGTGAGCCTAAAACTTAAAAAAAGAATAGTTACTTACTTAAAGAGTTCGGGAAAACCTACAAGACGTCTATGGTATGAAGAGAACGTGGTAAATCATACCAGAAAGTATAAATTTGTAGTCGTCACTCATTGAAGTCACTCAAAAAAAATTGAGTGAAAAAACATTTAGGTATGATTGAGTGACTTATTGAGTGAGCGTTGTATCAGTTACTTGCTTAACCGAAATGAGTGGATATGATTGAGTATTTCGTTTAGTTTGGTTGAGTTTTCAATAGAGTACAACGAAAACCGAAAATATATTTGGTACATATTCAACGTAAGGGTAATACGAAGTATATGCTCTCAACACCGAGAGCGTCCAGTTGGTGCCGAATTAGACGGAGTGTCTCGTGAGAGCTAAGGAGTTCATCTACCTAGGCGCAAATATTAACTCTACGAACTACGAACGAACTACGCAGTAAAGATACGCCGCAAAATCATGCTTGCCAGCCGCTGCTTCTATGGCCTGAGAAGCCAGCTGAAATCAAAACTCATACGTAAAAACACCAAGTGCTGTTGTATAAGACGATTCAAGATTCCTTGAAAATCGGTAAAATTTAATGTGAGCATTTTACACATGTACAATATCTAAACAGACTTGTCTCGAAAGGAATGCTATTAAACTATTGTAAAACTATTATCCGCGCCATAAAAATCGAATGCATATACTTTGGTTGTGAACTTTATCTATTTAAACCGGTATTAAAAAAGCAGAATTTGAAAAAATAAGTTCTTTAGAGCTTTTAATATTATAAGATTTTTATTGAAAGCTTGAGTAAACATTTATCTCATTCAAATTGCAGCCGCAGTTGAATGTTGTTTCGCGAAAAAGAGATCGTGCATTGTAGGAGGGTTCTTTCTCAACGAATTAATATATTTGAAATAACGAATAACAAATAGAAGAGCAACAATTTTTAAGAAGAGGTAGGATATCCATGGATTAGACAATATTTATAAAAGTACTAATGGTTCCGGAGGGCAGACGTTGTTCTGCCTCAGAAAGTAAAGTGCACAATTAAAATAATAATGAAATGATTAGAAAAATGATGGACTAATAATAAACAAAATAAAAATAAACTATAACATTGAAATGGCTTGTAATTTTACATAATTACATTCTGGCACAAGTTGGCAAAAAATTAGTTTTCAATTCAAAGCGCACGGGAATTTTGTTTTTAAAAATAATTACCGTGGTGTTCACCACGGTGACTGGCTGCAAAATCGCCCCAGACTTTGGAGCCGTATAACATTATTGGTACAAATATAAATATTAATAGTTTATTTTTTATTGGCAGTTGTTATTTCCTATCATTGAATATATAATAATCTGGTTTTTTGTTAATTTTATCAATTGTCCTGTTTACATAGTAAACTTTTAATTAGTTTATTGTCGGTGTGTAATCCGAGGTATTTTATACAGTTCATCGAGGGTATGGATTTAGAACTAAGCTGTAGGTTTGAATTAGGTAGATGGCAGGGGCTTCGCTTCCTGGAGAAATATATGGCAATTCTTTTATGTGCGTTTAATTTGATTTTCCACTTGTGGAATAATCTAGCAAGGGTATGTAAGTTAGGCGTTTTCTAGGATCCTTTGAATTTCGTTGTAACTATTTCCAGGGCAATATATGACAGTGTCTGTATGTTGTAGATGGTAAGGCCAAAAATCCCCGAGGAAACCTAATGTGCATTAATGAGAAGCGCATAAGCTACTCTTAAAAAAAAATTCTTAAAATTTAGATATCAAGAAAAGCATCACCTCTTATATCCGAAAGTATTCAATTATGAAATCGGATCCCAATCATACACATTCCCAAAACGTAATTGAAGTCGTTTGGGTATTTTCGGAGGTTGGCTTGATTGAACATTGTCATACGTGTTTTTTTATATATTAAGAAGAAGAAAATATTATTAGGCTGCATCTTATAGATTATGTTCATTAATTTTGTGCAGTTAAGTACATCTCAAATGATCAGCCTTGCTTAAGTAGTGCTCTTAGCTATAGATAAACTGAAATAACACACTGCACTCTTAAATTGACCAACTAACCCAACACCTATGGGTTACCTATGCAACCTATGTACTGTGCTAGCTATGTACCTGACTATGCCAGCAAATAGATAATTTTTTTATAGCAGAACCAATTTTATATTAACCAGTATAAGTAACCAGTATAAGTCGATGATATAGCGTAATAATTCTTTGCATCAGACAAACACATTCAAACAGCACGTGTTCGTTCATTAAATAACTGCAAATAACTACTTTTATTGAGTTTACAATGAAATAAACTTGTCTTAATAGCCTTCCGGAGTTAATTAGTTAAGCATTTTGATTATCTTGTGAGGTTTGAAGATGTTTCTATTTCATATCTACATCTATACTTGCTTAGCCCACCAGACGTTGTTCTGCCCTTTCCGGTATTAGCGAAGAAAATAAAAATTCAATATAAGTGGAAAAATTAAGTATTATATTTCAATTGCTTATCAGCAAGTAATTTGCTGAAATTTAAAGCTATGTATTTTGCTGCATGGGTTGATTCTCTTCAATGAAGCATTTTGCGATATACGAAATTTTTCATTTTGTTATCAAGCTCAAGAACAAAAAATTAGGTCGTGAGTTATATTTTTTTTATTATTTATCTATGATAGACTTTCGATTTTGAATTTGACATACTTTTCAATGGCAAACTGATGAAGCAATATTGATTTCATCCAAATAATCCAATTTCTGTGTTAATTTTTTCTGACTTTCGAAGTATAATAATGCACCAAACTTCTCAGGATTGCTAGACAGGCTATTCTACAGTTTCCCTGAATATTTCATCAAAATCGGTCCAACGGTTTCGGCGTCTATACCGGACAGACAGAGACATCCAATTTTATATGTGTAGATGACAATACATATAATGTATGTATCTACGCTTAGGATAAGACAGTTCAATTATTTTACAGCAATTCGCTTGACAGCGAGTAGCATAAGACATTATCGATTCCAAACACGACGTTCCAAGTGTAGAAGTGGTTCTACGTCAACTGATGTTTCTTCAGTACCTTCAAGCGCAGGTAGTTTGATAGTTTTGGTAAGTGGACCAAATCAGGAAGCTGAAGAAGTCCCACTAGTATCAGGAGTGCAGCGCAATCCGGACCAGGAGCTGTGTAAGTGGACAATCGACGATCTCCAGCGTGATTACATTTGGAAGAACGGAGCCAATGAAACCATCACAAATGATTTTACCAAGAGTTAGCGGATCTACAAACATAAGGCGCCATAAGTACTGGGTGTGTTTTTTGTGGACCTTGTCTTTTTTTTAATGACGGTGAGAGTCAGTTCGATAAAAAGTAGGGTTTCAATGACTAGAAAAATGCTTATTATAGTGAATCAACAAATGAGAATTTGCCTACACACAAATTATCTGTCTCGCATATGAGCGATTGAAGGAACGCCTTAGACCAGGGCTTACAACACGTAGTTTGGTGGTTCCAAAGGGACTAGTCGCGAACCAGTCTTGTTCCAGTGACACTATACCGCAGGAAATATAGTGTCAATTGGTAGCTATCTGCTAGAAAATACAAAACAATCTTTGGAAATTGCATCACTATGATAGATATTTTGGTATCCCCGAATGCGTCTGCATTTGTTATAGTCCTTATGATATATTGGATATATATAACTGGTACAATTTTTATGTGTAACAGGAAATGTGATTTAAACAGTTAATAGATATTCTGGTGGCCACTGTTATTCTATTTGCCTATGTTATACATAATCAATGGTCTTTTTGGTGCATTTTATCAAAACTGGTATAGTTGCCATGTTGGCTCAGCTCGTCATAGAAAATATGATCTTTAAAGCTCTCATCGCGATGATAGATATTTTGGTAACCCTTTGTTCGACTGCCTTTGTTGAAGTCCTCGTAGTCTGCGCTCAACTTTATGGACATGTTATCACCATCGAAGGTGGCAGGTGTTTTAAAACGCTGCCCCATTAATTTAGCCAAAGCATCCTGCACACCTAGATACTTCAGCACCGAGCCGGCATTTGTGGTTTTACCAAATTCAATGCTCATATTACCATCATTGTCATCGTAAAAGTCGACATCCTCATCACTCTTTATATTTTCCATAACATTATCGGAACGTTCTCCCGACATGACCGTATACTGTTCTTGACTCTTAACACTCGAGTGGTGTATTGTACCAGCACTTTTCTGGTCTCTCAGAAATCGCTTTGGCATGTTGTCACTTGAAAATAATGGTCTCAATTTGCTTTTGTACGGCAACATTTTAGGTTGATCCAATGTAGACAACAGGCTCTTTCGAGATGAATTTCTCTTTAGTCCGTAATCCACAGTCGTCTGCAGTTCGTTTAAAATTTGTCTCGGTTGCAAGTTCACCTTTGACCATTTGCTGATGACATTACACGTCTGCATATTCTCTGGCCGTGGAATTATTTCGATACGCTTTGGGGGACACTGGATCACGTAGTACAGCGATTTTTGTTGCTGTATCTTATTGCTCGGCTGTTGTCCATGAAAAAAGAGCATGCTATGCGGCACCTTATAGTAGGAAAACGTGTTACGCTCCACTGTGACTGATTGCGCTACTATAAAGTGTTGCAAAAGAGCGAAAAGCAGCTGCAGCATTGCTGATTTTGTCAACGATTTTATGTAAACTACGAATTTTTACATGCGGAACGTGTTTTATAAGCAATGCCGCGAATGAGTTTTTGAGCTTCATTGACAACTATTAGTCAAGCTTGTGTAACTTGCGGTTTTTAAATGTCAATGACAAATTCACAACTAAGAGTGGTAAAAGTGGAGAAAATCCTAGGAAATGTTTTACAACTATTGCAGAGTGCAATTGGAATAATGTTGCTTACTCAAATACCTCAATCTTTTGATAAAGTTTGCATTTCATTTTTGGTATGAATTTATTTATAAAATGTTGATTTTAGTAATGGTGAATTTAGCGATCACTGTTACGCTAGTTCACAGTTTTACGGTGATCCTGAACTGATTTTGCATATTTGACTTATAAAACAATAATTACGGACTACTCTATGCAGTAGAGTGGTCTAGCTTTCAACTTCCAGTTGAAACTATAAAAACTATTTTATAGATAAAATAGTAGCGCGAATGTAATTAAAGGCTTTTATTTTTACACAAAATTAGACCCGGATTAGACTAGGAATTCATAAAAATTTATTTAGTCGTCCTGAAGTGGGCTTTTCTTAGATGCTTTTTTTTGTATAGCTTTACGCTTATTCTACGAATTTTGTTTCATGTCTTTAGTATACCCAGTTGTTGGGTTTCTGTTTCTTAAACTAAAAGATTATCCTTTTTGAGTTCACTAGGACCATAGGATTGGCAAAATATTTTCCATCATTTTCTACAACCTTTTCCCACCTTTTTGGCAACTACGCAATACCGCGTCGAAAGAACGATGGTGGGAGCGTTGTCATGCAAGAATGGGCGCGTTCAGCAGAAGTCATTACTCATCATTTTCTCTGACTTAATTATCGATTACTGGTTTGTCTCTGCTGAACGCAGTGATGCTAGCTTTGTAAAATTGAGGTGCTAGGAAATGCGCAAATAGACTTTTTCATTTCTGCGTTAAATATTTTGCCAACAATTAACATATTCTCCTTTCCACTTATATGTTAAATGCATAGAGATAGATAGATGAAGAAGATAAATACATATAAACAAAAATTAAATAAATAAATAATTAAATTAATCAATTTTCACAACACTCAAATTATTTTCTTTAAAATTTGTTGTTTACAAACGGAAAACATCTTATTGAAATGTGATGACTTGGTTATCAAAGAATTTTTGTGATGAATTCTTTATCATCGCAATCACTAAATTTTCAACGAAATTGTGAATTTGGCATTTAAATGAGCGAAAAGCATCAAAAGAGGTCATCAAACACTTCTGCTGAACGCGCCCAATGACTTTGCGTCTTTTGCTCGCTTTGGCTGGCCTTTTTAGCAAGAATGTGTTATTCGATTGGTTCAACTTATGTTGATACAAATCTGCAGTAACAGTTTCATTCGGTATTTTAAGTTCATAATACAATACTCCTTGCTGATCCCACCATATACACAGCAAGACCTTAGACGTCTGGAAACAGTTGAGTAATCCACTGGTATCGTAAGATGTCTGCAAGTTACTTGAGAGTTTGAGCCGGGCAGCCGTCCAATAAGTCATGCAGTTCATTATCCTCATATTTTTTTGTGGGTCCACAAAACCGACAATTGGTATGTGATGGAGCAGCATCGTCATATGTTTCTAAAAGTGTTTGATGAGCTTCGGCAGCAGATTTCTTCCAAACAAATAACACCGGTAATAAGTGTCGAAAATGCAATTTGAGCGTTCCATGATTAGCGTCAATATTTTCTCCAAAGCATGTTGAGTTTTTACAATTGAGAAGTTATTTGCCATGTAAAATTTCAGTGCGTTCAATTGGTCTGTACTGCTCCTTAGCAAAGAACTCCTAAGATTGACGCTTCAAACACGTGCTGTATTAGCCGATCAGATGTTTCTGGTCAAAGTTATAGTGTATTCCAAAAGGGTCCACCTAATATAACCCACCTTGTATTTAAAACAATCTTATTTGGTGTGGCATGCCTCTAAATAAAACGAAAGATCCTAGCCTATTTCATCGTTAGATAAGGCATCCACTTTAATTGAAAGCCATTTGTCAATCTTTGGAGGAATTTCTTTAGATCCCAGTTCCGGTGTAAAGAGTATTCAAAGTACGTAAAAGCCTACTCTGAGCTATATCATATTAAAATCTCTCATAAATAAGCAATTAGCTCAATTGTAAGCTGGTATTTTGTTTCAATAAGCTTTTAATAACGTGATTACAAAACTACTACCCATCAAATACTTCGCTCATTCTTTAGGTTGAAGTTGTAGTTGAACGTTGTGGATTGCTGATAATTGTATAGTACCTCAAGTAGGAACTAATATCATGAAACTAGTGCAAAGAGAACTTCAATTTGTACTCGCATTACTTGCAATCGTTTGCAGTGTTGTATCTTTTAATCTACGTAAGTAAAACTATTAAAGTAACATTAATTCATTTTTTGTCGTGATAAAACTGAAGTGGCAAATCACCAAACAAAGCTTATAAGTGCGGAAAATCATTTTCAAATATACGAATTACATTCATATTTGATAATAGATGGAAGTTGTTATGTATCCGACTGGACCTTACGAATTAAAAGTATGGCATTGCGATATGCAGAACTCCACGTCACGTATCCTCGTGCAATTTTCAAGCGTATTTCCTTTCGAGCGTGGGCTTTCGTTAAGTGGGCGGGCTTGTTTCTTCAATCATCACTTTTTAATAGTAGAAAATCTCACTTTAATGCCAACTTCTGCCTTGATCTTTGCGGCCGAGTCATGGAAGTAAGACCGTCTATATTATTCTTACCATATCCCGACTTATTGCGAAGGAATAATTTTTCTTCCACATAATGCGTATTTCTTTCACCCATGTTAATGGTAATAGACCACAGGAGCAAAATGTTTGAGGTTAATTAAAAAGAATTGGCATGTGTTAACATGTTGTGACACTTTCCATCGAAAACAAAAGAAAATAGCAGAGAATATATAACAGTTAGAGTGCATACAAAGATGAGAAAGATAGAATGCAAAAAAGTAACTGCATGTTAGCAACAACAAGAACAAGACTAGTTATATTACACTGATGGATGCTGTGCTAACCTGATGACGCGCAGTGTATTTATACCGTCCACTAGATGCGTCGTGTTAATGTAGCAATGCCTTTACAATGCCTTGCAGGTATTTGTGCAAAGCATGCTCTCAGTTCTAACGTAACGCTTCGAATGTGTGTTGGCATACATATATAACACAACGGCAGATAAGTTCACGGTCTAATGAGGAACAACAACTTTTTCGGTCAATTTTATTCATCCACTTACCGCCCTATTCTGTGCACTCTATCAAATAAATAAATAGTCTCCATCAAGAGCCATACAATCAGTTCAATTCGATACCTTTCATACCAACATATCTTATCTGACAATTCACAGTAAAGTAAGCAGTTTTGAAATTTTTGATATTAATCTTACATTTTCTCTACCGTTTTTTCCTACTATCCTACTATGTGAGGCATCAAAATTATCCTATGCATAGCTTTAGAACAATACCTTGCCATCCATATAGATTTCATAAAAATATATTGACGTAACGTAGGGGAAAATTGTACTACAAAAATCGTGTCTCTGTATTAATATATAGATATCGAGTGATTAACCTATGTAATTGACTTCGTTTGCCTAAGCTTTGTACCTATGCTCGAAATTAAAATTTAATAGTATATCGTATGTATATCGTATTCATGGAGGAGTATTGTTTAATGTTTTTGGAAAGGAAATTTAACAGTTTTCCACTCCCTCGAAGTATCCGCAGCCTAAAATTAGTAATCGGCCTATAAGATTTATGAAAAATTTGACGGTTGCGCACAAATACCTTTATCTAATATTTATAAACAATATAAAATGATCTATTTCAAAGGCAAATGCACCAACGACTTTATATAAACGTATATCGATTAGATTTGTATTTCTTACTCATAACATAAGCAGGCTTGACTTAATAAACCATGATATACTAGTCGTAACTAATATAATGTATTAATTATTACATTTTCATTTTAAAGCGAAAGGTATTGACAAATGTCGACACGGCGATGGTGTCTGCATAAGAAAGCAGATCAATAATGTAATCCGCTTGTATCCAAATGGAAATCCCGAAATAGGGTTACCTTCTCTTGTTGGAATTCCACATAAAGGCTACATCCTCATTAATCCGAGAAATATTTCGACAGTTGATGTGATATTAAGAATGAGAGGGCAAATTAACTATGGTACAGAAAACACCACAATAACTCGCGTTGATGGATTCGATAGAGATCCACACAATTCAAACTTCGAAATAGAGGGACACATACCACGTGTTTTGATAGTTGGGAGATACGAGGTGGAGGGTAAGATTTTATTCTTTCCAATCATTGGTGGCGGTAACTCCAAGGTCGAATTTCACAACTTTCGTTTTATTGCTAAAATCAAAGTGAATTACTTGTATCGCAATAACAAAACGTATCTTGATGTTTTGGAGGTGGCTCCAACGACACAAGTGGATCGGTAAGTATCCATCCCATGAGAAATTTTTTAACCAATTCAGGAACAAACAATAATTTTAAGTTTCTTTCTTTAGCATAATATTCGACTTCGAAAATTTATTCCCAGACAATAGCGATTTAACACTTGCTATCAACAAAATAATCAATGATAATTGGCGTGATCTGTACAACGACTACGAACTCCCAGTAATTCAAGTCACAGCTTCGCTTTTAAAGGGTATATTGACTAACATTTTCAGTGTTGTACCCTATGATGATTTCTTTTAGAATAAATTGATTATTCATATTTATATATGTACTAGCTGCACCCGGCAAACGTTGTTTTGCCGTCAAAGAATGATTGTGTATTGATAATACATTTTTAAGAAACACTTTTAAAATTAATTATCTGGAAATTATGGACTAACCTCGACTAAACGCGAACGCAACTGAGAAAACTGTCGGTGTGTCTTGAGAAGCGTGTTTGTGAGATTTTCCTGTAGTTGTGTTTGTGACAACCTTTAACTGGAATTACGTCCTCTATACCCAAATAATTTTATTAAAGTATGTTGGCAGTTCCAATCCCCACCGACTAAGAATTTAGGTCCGAGTTGATTGAAAAAGGTGTCGAACTGCTGCTCTGATATTTGGGGTCCTGGAGGGCAATAAATGGCTGCGATGACCAGGATGCCTTGAGTTGTGTGGATACTGACAGAGACACTTTGAATTGAGTCAGACCGAATGGTTACCAGCGGACGGTGGCGTAGGGATGACCGGATGAGTAACGCGGCGCCCCCTCGCATACTGTTATCATCCGGATGATTAGCTGAATAGATTTCATATCCCTGAATTTTGAAGTATGTTCTAATGCAGAAATGCGTTTCGGAAATGAGCATGACATCAATCAAATTGGCCGCCATGAACACTTCTAACTAATTTCTGTGATTAAGGACGCCGTCAGCGTTCCATATGGCGAGGTTCATGTGTGGTCTGCTCATTTTTTAGACAATATGGCGGCGAGCATCTCCATCATGATGGTCTACATCTCAATCAGGCGATCAAATTTCTCCTTAAGACTGTCCAGGCGGGAGACCACAACCGACAGTTGGACGACCTGTTCAGGAGATGAGAATGATGGGGTATTATCTATGATGAGCGAGGAATAATAATGACAATTCGATCCATTATTGCCAACAGGGTGAGGAAATGCGATTTGCCGTTGACTTGATAACAGATGAGACCTTTGACGACTTTTAGGTAGAGATGTCTTGCTTGGTAAATGTTGTGGCTCGGAGTGAGGTTGAATATATTGTATAAAAAACTGAAACCTCATGCCGAAGCACTGATTGGACCTTATCAGTGCGGTTTCCGACCTCATAAATCCACCGTAGATCAGATCTTCACACTGCGCCATATCCTGGAAAACACCTATTAAAGACCAGATCGACGCGTACCAGCTTTTTGTCGACTCCAAAGCGGCTTTCGATAGCCCACGTCGAGACTGTCTATATGCTGCCATGTCTGAACTTGGTATTCCTGCAAAGTTAATACGACTTTGCAGAATGACGTTGAGTAATACACGTAGCTCCGTCAATGTAGGAAATGACCTCTCCGAAGCCTTTAATACCAAAAACGGCTTCAAGCAGGGTGACTTGCTGTCTTTTATGCTTTTCAATATTCTGATGCAGAGCCTTATAAGAAAAGCTGGTGAACATCGGACCAGCACCATTTTGTCAATCCAGTTGCTGGGAAATACTAAGTTTATGGTGTGCTCCAGCAGAGAATCAATAAAAGAATTTATATACCTAGGCATAGCGGTGACGAACTACAACAGTGTCAGTCTAGAGATCAAATGAAGACTGATTCTTGCCAACAGGTGCTACTTCGGGCTGTGTAGGCAGCTGAATAGTAGACCCCTCTCTCGAATGATGAAAACTTCACTCCAGGGGCGCCTAGAGGCAAATTATTCATCAGGCTGAGACCCAATAGGGTTGTTATGGAAAACTAAGAAGAAGATATATAAAAAGTTTTGACTATTAAGCTTACCCCGAAATAATACGAACACTATTAGTTCTACTTTACTTTTATTTTACAATTATTGTATACTTAAGTTTACAGGTTTTTAATCTATCACGTTGTTCAGTGAGAGCTCTTCAACGAAGCGCGTTTGTAGCTTACGTAGGGACCGTTCGGAAATGTAGTAACGTGAATTATCCGGAAATGAGGCGTTCCATATTTTTATCATTAAAAGCGTTTGTCTACCGCCTGCAAATTGAGTGTGTTAGCGAGATGCTTCGTGCTTTTGATGACATACTATTTGCCCCGTGTACTCTCCATGGCCACTCGTAGTTTCCTTGTTGCTTCCTCTTCCTGAGGAACATAAATGTTTCGCTGCAAATTTTTTATTGGCGCACTTGGAATTCTAATGATACTTTGATAATCCTCCTTTGATGATCCACTTGGATTTCTAATGATATTTTAATGATCCTCCCAACGTATACGTTTGTTCAAATTCGATGTGACCTGTTCGAGGACGCGCTTTTGTCGTTGCAACTGTTCCGGTTTTTCTATTTTCGGTTGATTTCGTCTCTGTGAAACACCCAAATCCAGTAACAAGCCACGAATTGTCGCTTTGTAATCAAAGGCGTTAAGATTAATGAGTAGTGCTTCCAGCTGCATTTGCATGGTTTTGCGTACCATATTAATTTGGGAAATGGTAAGTGTTGGTGGCATATTCTCGTTGAGTTTCTTATACGCTTCAATAACAAAACCCATGTACCTTGGCCGGACTTTCGCTATCTTACAGAGACTGCCAGTGCAGACTATCAAGTTGACCGATGTGATGAACGTGACTCCATGGAATTCTATTAATCTGTCTAACATATTTTTAGCCTCATCATGTAGTAATTTGCGTTGAATAAGGCGAGAGTTATTTGCTACATTTGTCGATAACAAATTAAATTCACGCGTCTGACTCTCTTCATCGGGAAAACTCTGAAGAATAAAGGCGTTCTCTAGAAACTTTATGGCATTGGTGCGTATACCCTCATTGTCATCGTCAAGCATGGCCAATATTTGTGCCTTCACGACACTCAGCATAGACCAGGACTCCTCAGCGGTATCAGTGAGCACTTCCTGCGAACACAGCCACTGGAAGCTATTTCTATAGATGTTTGAGCAAGCCTGAATCACACGCTTAACAACATGGGCGGATTCATCACACAACAGAATCGATAATGTGTCAATCACTCGTGGCAAAATCTCAGTATTTACTTTGCTGTAAGGAGATGTCTCTTATTAGGGACGATTTAGCTGAAACAGTGCTTTATGTATAATTACCAAGCTTCTTCAATGAAAACAACCACTTGTTTTCTCACTTCTACATATTGGTCGTGTGCCAACGAGAGCATCGGTGTCAGAAAGTCCTCAATAAGCTCAACGCAACCAAAAATTGTCTCTTGAATCTTCACAATTAACTCACATTTTTTCGTAGTGTCCACGGAGGCCATATCATTGTACAATTCGAGTACCTGATAGAGAAAACGTTTTTAAGAATTGAAGAGCATTTCTTTTAGGAATGTTAACGAACCTTTGCGCGGACATTCGCCCTCTTTTGGTATGAGAACAGATTATCTGTCTTGCCGTAGGACTGTATTTTGCATATTATGCTATCCATGGTTTACACAAAACCGAAATATACTCGTAAAAACTATTCTGGAAATTATGGACTATCTATTATACATCTATTATATGGTCTAGGCGTAAAATGATGGTAAAGAAAATGTCTTTACCTATTTATGTATAGATATGTTAAAAGTAACTATAAAACGCGAAGAAGGCGAATGATCACAAAATAAAAAAATAATAGCACATCGGTGACGCGAACTCATAAGATTTTGCCCTACCAAAAATCCCGCAACGCGACTAAAGAATTTTTCCATTCCATGGGTTTTGAGTTGAAGTTCGATAATTACTTACTAGTGCAAGTGTCATAAATTTCGATAGTTCTGTTTTCGGGGCAAAAATTAAGTAATTAAATAAAATATCACGAAAAATAGAGGAATTATTGACAAACGTTCGGTGTCAGCTATGGGATATTTCAGCTATGTCTTAAAAATGATTTTATTATTTTGTATCGAGCTGATTTTTTGATTTTGTGGATCTGTGGGAATTTAAATTGCTGTCAATTATATATTGCAAGAATTTAGATTATTTTTTCTAAAAGAAGGGTAAAATAACATAAGGATTGGAATATATACAAATATTGTTCAATCACACTCATGTTGCTATTATGAGAAAAGTGGGAATGTCAACCACTTTATTATTGTAATAAATCGGCCGAGCAACTACCTGAGCTCATCTAATTATAATAATAATGCGGGTAATAAGCCCGCACAGGTCGATTTATTCAAAAAGGACAATAGTCATAATGTGATTAAAATGAAAAAGCTTTAAGGCGATCTAAATGGAAAAAAAATCCAACCAAAGCAATCGCGCAGTATCTGTTCAAGCCTGGACCTAGCTCAACCTTGACTTCTCCTACTTATGAGTAAAATTAAGTGTTTATAAATCGATTACCACAATGCGATCCTGTAGAAATGCGTTACTTTTACATATTATCGCACAAAACCGAAATATTGTTGGGACGGCATTACCTGAGTAATCATTATTTTATTACATCAGGTATATTTATTATATAAGATCTAAGCGTAAATAAGTCGCTACCCGGAACGACCCCTAAAGACGACGACAAAGTGCCGCAAACACGTTCGCAAGGACTTATGAAAGATTACTTTAAGGTTCGAGAGACACAAAAAATCGACCGCGTTGTTCGCGGAAACTATTACGAGGTTGCATTAATTCTGGTCAATGATGAATCAACTGTTTCCATACGTTTACATGACATGAGAAAGATCCAAAAAACGGAAAATGGCTACCATTCGAATTGAGTGAATATTCAATTTCAAACCGTTTTAACATAGCGTTTTCTATGGCGTATTGTGGCTAGCGATGAAAAGTGGATCTAGCGATTTAAAAGTGTGATAACAATCCTTTTTTTTTTCATAATTAAATTATAATATTTAACGAAGTAAACTGCATAACACATTTTTTTGCTTAAAGAAAATGACGTCAAAAAAAAATTGACATACTAAATTAAAAACGCTGTAAATTGCGTCGAAAAGGCAATGATATAGAAGGCTGTATCCTTCTTAGAGGGAGATCATGCGGGTGTAGCCTCTTCAGTCTACGCCTTGTTGAGATACGGGTCAGGGAGAAAGCTAGAGGATTTGGGTGCGACAAAAGTCTGTAGTGATAGCGCCAGCTGTGAGAATTAATCACCTCCATAACAGTTGGCACGGCAAGATCCCTATGCAGCGTGGTGTTGCGGACGTACCAAGGGGCGCCCGTAAATCTTTTGAGAACCTTGCTCTGACACGCCTGCACTCTTCTTATGTTGTAGGCAGCAGTAGTGCCCCAAATTTGTATGGCATAGTGCCAAGAAAGTGCCACCACTTGCAGATAGATAAGCCTTTTATTAGTTAAAGATAACTTATTCGATGGGCGGAGGAGCCACTCCAGTTTCTTGAGGTTTTGGTAGCAGCGCGCTGTTACTACCTTAATGTGTGCACGCCAGGTAAGACGCTTATCCAGGATCAAACCGAAATACCGGATTTGCTCCAGATAACAATCCTCATCGTAAAAAGTCATGGGCTATAACAGGAGAGCCATTTACATCGACACAGAAGCCGAATATTCATTGTCATAAGGTCGCGCTGTGTATATGGTGGGATTAGCAAGGAGTAATGCATTAAGAACTTCAAAACCCGAATGAAACTGTTAATGCAGATGTGTACCACCGTCAGTTGCATCAATTGAATAACGCATTTTGCTAAAAAGGCCAGCAATAGCGAGCAAGTGACGCAGTGATTCTCTTGGATGGCAACGCTCAGCCGTACGTTGCAAGAGTTGTGAGGGATTCACTGTTGACGAATGGGAAGTTCTCCCATACGAAGTTTACTAACCAGACATAGCACCTTCCGATTACCACTTCTTCAGATCCATGCAGCATGGCTTGGTTAATACAGAGTTTCGAAATGAATAGGAATTAAGAAAATGGATCGGTGGATCGCTGCCAAACCACGATCGTTTTTTTGACGCGATATTGCCATGTTGCCACAAAGGTGGGAAAGGGTTGTAGTAAATAAAGAAAAATATTTAGAATAATATATATTTTACCAATTTTTGCATTGAAAAAATTACCAGAGGTAATGCACACTCTTAATATTAGTGCCGACGCCCCAGTACCGAAACACTACTTAGTGACGATGCCGTGCGAGTTCAGAAAGAGTATATGGATTAAGCGCGGAGACTTCACACTAGTTGAGCCCATCGAGGAGGGCGTCAAAGTCCGCAAAATACTTACCTCGGAGCACACGCAAAGGCGGCAATTTGGCAGGAAGACTCTCCAGGTGACGCACTCCTTATGAAGTGCGAATACTAACGCCAACCCCGATGATCTGTTGACGCTGAACACAAGTCGAAACTGGTCAGGATTAGCAAACATCGAAACACGCGTCTTCCTTCTATATAGAAAATTAGCTCTGATTTTATTTAAATCCACCGTTGACTTATAATTCGCTCGCCGTCTTCGTGTTCTGAGGTTGCTTTAATCTATATATACAAATAGGCCAAGACATTTTCTTTACGACTGTTTTACGCCTAAACAATAAAACCGATTTTGATAGGAAATGTACAATTCGACGGGTTTTAATAAACTTAGTTAGGTATTGTGGGCGTAAAAATGGTTAAAAGTTGTCACACACACAAGTACTATAAACACTGTACTATAAGCCTGTGTGGGAGGCTTCGCATGAACACGCTTGTATTTCGTTACATGTTACATAGTAATAAAGTACTATATTCTTAAGTCGTTGAGGCTGAATTTTAACCACTGAGCGAACACTAGTATATATAAATGAACGTACGTACAAACGTACAACGTACGTACAAACTTTACTAATACTTTTGTGGTGGTAAAATTAGCTTTCCTAAACTAAGTTTGGGGAAGTCACAATATCCCCGTTTCTCTTTCTTAGACGAAACACACACGCGCTTAATTATTTTTATTTTTATTTTTTGTTTTTTGTTCTTGTCTACGAATCTGGTACACTTTGAGCACATTTGTATTTTGTGTTTTGCAGTTTGAACAACTTAATTCTCAGAGGTTGCTTTGGTTTCGTTTGCTTACAGTTTATGGAATGTCTGAGATTGATTTGTTTTCGTGTCCAAGAATTGAGTTGGTCTTAATATTGATCGTATTTAACGTATTAAAATAAAATGCATAGGCTAATCACCTCCTCCATGATAACATACATATATGTACTAAAAATTAGCTGAAGTGGTCCAACCGTTCTCGTTATGGCGTGCCTTTTTTTATTTTTTAGTTTTTTTAATAATTAGATTATAATATTTATCGCAGTAAACTGCATAACACATTTGTCGGATTAAAAAAAATAATGACGTGAAAAAAAAACAAAATTAGACTTATACTAGATTAAAAATGATGCTAATTGCGCCGAAAAGGCAATGATATAGAAAGCTGAAAGCCCGTAAATCTTCTGAGAGCCTTGCTCTGACACGCCTGCACTCTTCTGATGTTGTAGGCAGCAGTATGGCGTAGTGCCAAGCAGGTGCCCCTCCTTGCAGATAAAT
Source organism: Cacoxenus indagator (assembly GCA_035041755.1). Classification (NCBI taxonomy): domain Eukaryota; kingdom Metazoa; phylum Arthropoda; class Insecta; order Diptera; family Drosophilidae; genus Cacoxenus; species Cacoxenus indagator. The sequence goes on along the minus strand of JAWNKX010000191.1, from coordinate 1,025,270 downwards.
GAGCCTTTTATTAGTTAAAGATAACTTATTCCATGGGCGCAGAAGCCACTCCACTTTCTTGAGCTTTTGGTAGCAGCGCGCTGTAACTACCTTAATATGTGCACGCCAGGTAAGATGCTTATCCCGGATCAGACCGATATACCGGATTTGCTCTATTTGCGGAATGATGCTTCTGTTGTAATTCACAACCGGACATACGCCTTGCCTTAATGTGAAGGTACAGTGAGCTGATTTGTCAGAGTTTATGGCTGTACTCTAGCGCCTGGCCCATAAGTGGAATCTATCCAGGTAGCTGGACAATTTCTCCGCAGCTTCGTTCAGAGAGGCAGAGTTGAATGCTATTTCTAGTTGTAGGCATATCAGACGTATATAAGGAGTAGAGGACCGGAGGAAGACACTCCCCTGCGGGACACCGGCTCTCATGTGCCTGATGGTGGAAATTTTGTCTCTTACCGCCACAGAGAAGATTCGTCGTTGAAGAAAGCTTCGCATTAGTACAAACTGTTTGCCAGGTAGGAGTACTTTTAATTTATGCAGAAGTCCATCGATCCATACCCTATCGAATGCTTGTTTGACGTCTAGGAAGACTGCAGAGGAATACTGTTTCATCTCAAACGCAGTAAGTATATGATTAACGGCTCGATGCAGTTGTTCGGGCGTGCCATGCTGCGATCTAAATCCAAATTGGTGATCAGGAATGGCTTTTTGAACACCCCGTACTACCAACAATCTGCTCAAAAATATTCTTTCAAAAACTTTGGAAAAAGTTGGAAGCAGGCTTATGGGCCTATATGATGTGACAAGGTTCTCGGGAGTACCAGGTTTAGGTATCATGGATATCGTTGCACACTTCCACTGTGTGGGAAATTGGCACATCCGCAGCATGCTGTTGAACAGCAACGTCATTTAAGTCTCTGAATTTGAGGCACAACCTCTTCAGGGGTGTTTAGTTGGCCTGTGGTCTAAGATACACCTCGATAAAACTTCAGCTGTTTCCTCAACGTCTCCAGGGTCAGCCAGGCTAAAAGGCGTGAAGCGGCTCTCCAACTCATTAGCAAATGCTTCTGCTTTCTCGGTCTCCGTACGCAGCCACTGGTTTAGAGGCCCACGGATTGGAGCATGTCTGTGAGGCTGTTGTTTGATGCACTTGGTGGTACGCCATAGGTTGAAGCCAGACTTTTTCATTGGATCCGCATTAGCCAACAGATTGTGAAAATGTTCCGATCGAACAGCTAGCATTACATAACATACAGTTCTCGGGCAGCTCTCCTCCATGCAGCCTTGTTAAATTTATTCCGTGATTTCATATAGCGACGTCGTAGCCTGCGTTTATATCTCACCAACTCCAGAATCTCAGGTTTAAAGAGAGCCTGAGGTGGGTTAGGTGAATAAGGGAATTGGTATGAAGAGGCTAATTCGGCGGACTCATGAATGTTCTTGGTGAACAGGTCAACCGAATCATCTATATCCTTGTCCGAATTAATTTCCATATTGAGGTTGATCCTTTCGTTTAGACACTGATGAAAGACCGTTATGTTAGCGTGGGGAGGGAGCAGTCTGGACCGCATACGATGCTATCTGGAATCAATCCAAGTTTAATAAATAGTGGGATGTGGTCTGAGCTAAGGTCAGATGACTCCGCAATGTCCAGAGCTGTTGGATGAATGCCATTGTATATAGCAAAGTCTACTGCGTCGGGCGACCTTGAGGAATCGTATGAGTACAGGGTGGGTGCTCCGGTGGCGAGAACCTCTCTGGAAGAGTTTATTATACTCTTGTGAAGTCGATTGCCTCTTGGGGTGGCAAGTCTGGACCCCCAAAGTCGATGTTTGGCGTTCCAATCCCCTCCGACTAAGAATTTAGGTCCGAGTTGATTGAAAAAGTTGTGGAACTGCTGATCTGATATTTGGGGTCCTGGAGGACAATAAATGGTTGCGATGACCAAGGTGCCTTGAGTTGTGTGAATACTGACAGAGACAGAGTATGGTGGCGTAGGGATGACCGGATAAGTAACGCGGCGCCCCCTCGCATACTGTTATCATCCGGATGATTAGCTGAATAGATTTCATATCCCTGAATTTTGAAGTATGTTCTAATGCAGAAATGCGTTTCGGAAATGAGCATGACATCAATCAAATTGGCCGCCATGAACACTTCTAACTAATTTCTGTGATTAAGGACGCCGTCAGCGTTCCATATGGCGAGGTTCATGTGTGGTCTGCTCATTTTTTAGACAATATGGCGGCGAGCATCTCCATCATGATGGTCTACATCTCAATCAGGCGATCAAATTTCTCCTTAAGACTGTCCAGGCGGGAGACCACAACCGACAGTTGGACGACCTGTTCAGGAGATGAGAATGATTGGGTATTATCTATGATGAGCGAGGAATAATAATGACAATTCGATCCATTATTGCCAACAGGGTGAGGAAATGCGATTTGCCGTTGACTTGATAACAGATGAGACCTTTGACGACTTTTAGGTAGAGATGTCTTGCTTGGTAAATGTTGTGGCTCGGAGTGAGGTTGAATATATTGTATAAAAAACTGAAACTTCATGCCGAAGCACTGATTGGACCTTATCAGTGCGGTTTCCGACCTCATAAATCCACCGTAGATCAGATCTTCACACTGCGCCATATCCTGGAAAACACCTATTAAAGACCAGATCGACGCGTACCAGCTTTTTGTCGACTCCAAAGCGGCTTTCGATAGCCCACGTCGAGACTGTCTATATGCTGCCATGTCTGAACTTGGTATTCCTGCAAAGTTAATACGACTTTGCAGAATGACGTTGAGTAATACACGTAGCTCCGTCAATGTAGGAAATGACCTCTCCGAAGCCTTTAATACCAAAAACGGCTTCAAGCAGGGTGACTTGCTGTCTTTTATGCTTTTCAATATTCTGATGCAGAGCCTTATAAGAAAAGCTGGTGAACATCGGACCAGCACCATTTTGTCAATCCAGTTGCTGGGAAATACTAAGTTTATGGTGTGCTCCAGCAGAGAATCAATAAAAGAATTTATATACCTAGGCATAGCGGTGACGAACTACAACAGTGTCAGTCTAGAGATCAAATGAAGACTGATTCTTGCCAACAGGTGCTACTTCGGGCTGTGTAGGCAGCTGAATAGTAGACCCCTCTCTCGAATGATGAAAACTTCACTCCAGGGGCGCCTAGAGGCAAATTATTCATCAGGCTGAGACCCAATAGGGTTGTTATGGAAAACTAAGAAGAAGATATATAAAAAGTTTTGACTATTAAGCTTACCCCGAAATAATACGAACACTATTAGTTCTACTTTACTTTTATTTTACAATTATTGTATACTTAAGTTTACAGGTTTTTAATCTATCACGTTGTTCAGTGAGAGCTCTTCAACGAAGCGCGTTTGTAGCTTACGTAGGGACCGTTCGGAAATGTAGTAACGTGAATTATCCGGAAATGAGGCGTTCCATATTTTTATCATTAAAAGCGTTTGTCTACCGCCTACAAATTGAGTGTGTTAGCGAGATGCTTCGTGCTTTTGATGACATACTATTTGCCCCGTGTACTCTCCATGGCCACTCGTAGTTTCCTTGTTGCTTCCTCTTCCTGAGGAACATAAATGTTTCGCTGCAAATTTTTTATTGGCGCACTTGGAATTCTAATGATACTTTGATAATCCTCCTTTGATGATCCACTTGGATTTCTAATGATATTTTAATGATCCTCCCAACGTATACGTTTGTTCAAATTCGATGTGACCTGTTCGAGGACGCGCTTTTGTCGTTGCAACTGTTCCGGTTTTTCTATTTTCGGTTGATTTCGTCTCTGTGAAACACCCAAATCCAGTAACAAGCCACGAATTGTCGCTTTGTAATCAAAGGCGTTAAGATTAATGAGTAGTGCTTCCAGCTGCATTTGCATGGTTTTGCGTACCATATTAATTTGGGAAATGGTAAGTGTTGGTGGCATATTCTCGTTGAGTTTCTTATACGCTTCAATAACAAAACCCATGTACCTTGGCCGGACTTTCGCTATCTTACAGAGACTGCCAGTGCAGACTATCAAGTTGACCGATGTGATGAACGTGACTCCATGGAATTCTATTAATCTGTCTAACATATTTTTAGCCTCATCATGTAGTAATTTGCGTTGAATAAGGCGAGAGTTATTTGCTACATTTGTCGATAACAAATTAAATTCACGCGTCTGACTCTCTTCATCGGGAAAACTCTGAAGAATAAAGGCGTTCTCTAGAAACTTTATGGCATTGGTGCGTATACCCTCATTGTCATCGTCAAGCATGGCCAATATTTGTGCCTTCACGACACTCAGCATAGACCAGGACTCCTCAGCGGTATCAGTGAGCACTTCCTGCGAACACAGCCACTGGAAGCTATTTCTATAGATGTTTGAGCAAGCCTGAATCACACGCTTAACAACATGGGCGGATTCATCACACAACAGAATCGATAATGTGTCAATCACTCGTGGCAAAATCTCAGTATTTACTTTGCTGTAAGGAGATGTCTCTTATTAGGGACGATTTAGCTGAAACAGTGCTTTATGTATAATTACCAAGCTTCTTCAATGAAAACAACCACTTGTTTTCTCACTTCTACATATTGGTCGTGTGCCAACGAGAGCATCGGTGTCAGAAAGTCCTCAATAAGCTCAACGCAACCAAAAATTGTCTCTTGAATCTTCACAATTAACTCACATTTTTTCGTAGTGTCCACGGAGGCCATATCATTGTACAATTCGAGTACCTGATAGAGAAAACGTTTTTAAGAATTGAAGAGCATTTCTTTTAGGAATGTTAACGAACCTTTGCGCGGACATTCGCCCTCTTTTGGTATGAGAACAGATTATCTGTCTTGCCGTAGGACTGTATTTTGCATATTATGCTATCCATGGTTTACACAAAACCGAAATATACTCGTAAAAACTATTCTGGAAATTATGGACTATCTATTATACATCTATTATATGGTCTAGGCGTAAAATGATGGTAAAGAAAATGTCTTTACCTATTTATGTATAGATATGTTAAAAGTAACTATAAAACGCGAAGAAGGCGAATGATCACAAAATAAAAAAATAATAGCACATCGGTGACGCGAACTCATAAGATTTTGCCCTACCAAAAATCCCGCAACGCGACTAAAGAATTTTTCCATTCCATGGGTTTTGAGTTGAAGTTCGATAATTACTTACTAGTGCAAGTGTCATAAATTTCGATAGTTCTGTTTTCGGGGCAAAAATTAAGTAATTAAATAAAATATCACGAAAAATAGAGGAATTATTGACAAACGTTCGGTGTCAGCTATGGGATATTTCAGCTATGTCTTAAAAATGATTTTATTATTTTGTATCGAGCTGATTTTTTGATTTTGTGGATCTGTGGGAATTTAAATTGCTGTCAATTATATATTGCAAGAATTTAGATTATTTTTTCTAAAAGAAGGGTAAAATAACATAAGGATTGGAATATATACAAATATTGTTCAATCACACTCATGTTGCTATTATGAGAAAAGTGGGAATGTCAACCACTTTATTATTGTAATAAATCGGCCGAGCAACTACCTGAGCTCATCTAATTATAATAATAATGCGGGTAATAAGCCCGCACAGGTCGATTTATTCAAAAAGGACAATAGTCATAATGTGATTAAAATGAAAAAGCTTTAAGGCGATCTAAATGGAAAAAAAATCCAACCAAAGCAATCGCGCAGTATCTGTTCAAGCCTGGACCTAGCTCAACCTTGACTTCTCCTACTTATGAGTAAAATTAAGTGTTTATAAATCGATTACCACAATGCGATCCTGTAGAAATGCGTTACTTTTACATATTATCGCACAAAACCGAAATATTGTTGGGACGGCATTACCTGAGTAATCATTATTTTATTACATCAGGTATATTTATTATATAAGATCTAAGCGTAAATAAGTCGCTACCCGGAACGACCCCTAAAGACGACGACAAAGTGCCGCAAACACGTTCGCAAGGACTTATGAAAGATTACTTTAAGGTTCGAGAGACACAAAAAATCGACCGCGTTGTTCGCGGAAACTATTACGAGGTTGCATTAATTCTGGTCAATGATGAATCAACTGTTTCCATACGTTTACATGACATGAGAAAGATCCAAAAAACGGAAAATGGCTACCATTCGAATTGAGTGAATATTCAATTTCAAACCGTTTTAACATAGCGTTTTCTATGGCGTATTGTGGCTAGCGATGAAAAGTGGATCTAGCGATTTAAAAGTGTGATAACAATCCTTTTTTTTTTCATAATTAAATTATAATATTTAACGAAGTAAACTGCATAACACATTTTTTTGCTTAAAGAAAATGACGTCAAAAAAAAATTGACATACTAAATTAAAAACGCTGTAAATTGCGTCGAAAAGGCAATGATATAGAAGGCTGTATCCTTCTTAGAGGGAGATCATGCGGGTGTAGCCTCTTCAGTCTACGCCTTGTTGAGATACGGGTCAGGGAGAAAGCTAGAGGATTTGGGTGCGACAAAAGTCTGTAGTGATAGCGCCAGCTGTGAGAATTAATCACCTCCATAACAGTTGGCACGGCAAGATCCCTATGCAGCGTGGTGTTGCGGACGTACCAAGGGGCGCCCGTAAATCTTTTGAGAACCTTGCTCTGACACGCCTGCACTCTTCTTATGTTGTAGGCAGCAGTAGTGCCCCAAATTTGTATGGCATAGTGCCAAGAAAGTGCCACCACTTGCAGATAGATAAGCCTTTTATTAGTTAAAGATAACTTATTCGATGGGCGGAGGAGCCACTCCAGTTTCTTGAGGTTTTGGTAGCAGCGCGCTGTTACTACCTTAATATGTGCACGCCAGGTAAGATGCTTATCCAGGATCAGACCGAGATACCGGATTTGCTCCATTTGCGGAATGATGCTTGTGTTGTAATTCACAACCGGACATACGCCTTGCCTTAATGTAAAGGTCTAGCGCCTGGCCCATAAGTGGAATCTATCCAGGTAGCTGGACAATTTCTCCGCAGCTTCGTTCAGAGAGGCAGAGTTGAATGCTATTTCTAGTTGTAGGCATATCAGACGTATATAAGGAGTAGAGGACCGGAGGAAGACACTCCCCTGCGGGACACCGGCTCTCATGTGCCTGATGGTGGAAATTTTGTCTCTTACCGCCACAGAGAAGATTCGTCGTTGAAGAAAGCTTCGCATTAGTACAAACTGTTTGCCAGGTAGGAGTACTTTTAATTTATGCAGAAGTCCATCGATCCATACCCTATCGAATGCTTGTTTGACGTCTAGGAAGACTGCAGAGGAATACTGTTTCATCTCAAACGCAGTAAGTATATGATTAACGGCTCGATGCAGTTGTTCGGGCGTGCCATGCTGCGATCTAAATCCAAATTGGTGATCAGGAATGGCTTTTTGAACACCCCGTACTACCAACAATCTGCTCAAAAATATTCTTTCAAAAACTTTGGAAAAAGTTGGAAGCAGGCTTATGGGCCTATATGATGTGACAAGGTTCTCGGGAGTACAAGGTTTAGGTATCATGGATATCGTTGCACACTTCCACTGTGTGGGAAATTGGCACATCCGCAGCATGCTGTTGAACAGCAACATCATTTAAGTCTCTGAATTTGAGGCACAACCTCTTCAGGGGTGTTTAGTTGGCCTGTGGTCTAAGATACACCTCGATAAAACTTCAGCTGTTTCCTCAACGTCTCCAGGGTCAGCCAGGCTAAAAGGCGTGAAGCGGCTCTCCAACTCATTAGCAAATGCTTCTGCTTTCTCGGTCTCCGTACGCAGCCACTGGTTTAGAGGCCCACGGATTGGAGCATGTCTGTGAGGCTGTTGTTTGATGCACTTGGTGGTACGCCATAGGTTGAAGCCAGACTTTTTCATTGGATCCGCATTAGCCAACAGATTGTGAAAATGTTCCGATCGAACAGCTAGCATTACATAACATACAGTTCTCGGGCAGCTCTCCTCCATGCAGCCTTGTTAAATTTATTCCGTGATTTCATATAGCGACGTCGTAGCCTGCGTTTATATCTCACCAACTCCAGAATCTCAGGTTTAAAGAGAGCCTGAGGTGGGTTAGGTGAACAAGGGAATCGGTATGAAGAGGCTAATTCAGCAGACTCATGAATGTTTTTGGTGAACAAGTCAACGGAATCATCTACATCCTTGTCCGAATTGATTTCCATATTGAGGTTGATCCGTTCGTTTAGACAATGATGAAAGACTGTTATGTTAGCGTGGGGAGGGATCAGTCTGGACCGGCATACGATGCTATCTGGAATCAATCCAAGTTTAATAAATAGTGGGATGTGGTCTGAGCTAAGGTCAGATGACTCCGCAATTCCAGAGTTGTTGGATGAATGCCATTGTATATAGCAAAGTCTACTGCGTCGGGCGACCTTGAGGAATCGTATGGGTAAAGGGTGTTTATTATACTCTTGTGAAGTTGATTGCCACTTGGGGTGGCAAGTCTGGACCCCCAAAGTCGATGTTTGGCGTTCCAATCCCCTCCGACTAAGAATTTAGGTCCGAGTTGATTAAAAAAGGTGTGGAACTGCTGATCTGATATTTGGGGTCCTGGAGAACAATAAATGGCTGCGATGACCAAGGTACCTTGAGTTGTGTGGATACTGACAGAGACACTTTGAATTGAGTCAGACCGAATGGTTACCAGCGGATGGTGGCGTAGGTATGACCGGATGAGTAACGCGGCGCCCCCTCGCATACTGTTATCATCCGGATGATTAGCTGAATAGATTTCATATCCCTGAATTTTGAAGTATGTTCTAATGGAAATGAGCATGACATCAATCAAGTTGGCCGCCATGAACACTTCTAACTCATTTCTGTGGTTAAGGACGCCTCCAGCGTTCCATATGGCGAGGTTCATGTGTGGTCTGCTCATTTTTTAGACAATATGGCGGCGAGCATCTCCATCATGATGGTCTACATGTCAATCAGGCGATCAAATTTCTCATTAAGACTGTCCAGGCGGGAGACCACAACCGACAGTTGGACGACCTGTCCAGGAGATGAGAATGATTGGGTATTATCTATGATGAGCGAGGAATAATGATGACAATTCGATCAATTATTGCCAACAGGGTGAGGAAATGCGATTTGCCGTTGACTTGATAGGTAGTTGGACTGCTTTTTGTTGTTGCTGACGTAGCTTCTGCTGCTCACGTAGGAGTTTCTGTTGTGCCGGTTGGTGATGCACCGATTTCTTAAATACATCAGCGTACGACACCCCGTCAACAATCTTGTTAGGCACAGAATTGTGGCCAGATATCTCATGGTGTTGAGAGGCGCTTGGTGATGGGCATCATGCCGGAACTCTCCTGGCAATCGCTTCTTTGTATTTAATGCAGCCTTTATAATTCGCAGTGTGCTCCTCGCCGCAAAGTGCGTATTTAGGTGACTTATTAGGTGTTTTGGTGCAAGAAGTTGTGGCGTGAGCTTCGCCACATTTGACGCACTTAAATTGTTTGCGGCAGTACCTCTTAGTATGCGAGAACTCCTGGCAGCTATGGCATTGAGGTACATCTTTTAACGGATGAGGCGGCTCGATTTTCACTATTTGACGGCAAAGCCTCATTATATCATAAGGCTCTTGTTGCTGACGTTGGGCTCAAGGTCGACAAAAAAGAGGTTGAGCGGATGACCATCAGCTCTACTTTTTGGGTTGTGCACGTTGCGTACAGAATGACCTTTGTCGGCTAGTTCTCGTTTAATATTCTCGACGAGGGTTGAGTGGTGAAGGCCGCGAATAGCAACCCTGTATGCCCTTTCATATTTTAACTGATACAAATGGAACATAATGTTCAGCAGCTCAAGATGGCGTATAATACTTCAATACGCATCACTAGTGGAGGGCAGGATTCTCAGACCCGCTATAGGAGATGCCTTCAGCATGTATGATTCGGGTTCGGTCACAGTGTCAAAGTTGGCTAACAAACCGTTAATGTTTGTGATGCCGACAATGAAAATGCGTGGTGGCTTCGGAGATTAGTTATGAATCCTTAGATCAGCTCGATTATTTATAATAGGAGTATGAGTAGTGCTCTCAGGCCGACTGGTCGAAACCGCGGTTTCATTGGCGTTTACAGTTTCCAGAGAAGGAGTTTCGCTCTTATTGGTACACACTTCTACAAAAGAAAGCTCCATGTCAGAAGAATCCAAAAGTTGTTTTCTGCTAACTTTATTAATACTTGTCTGTTTGGACGAACTTGTATTACGCTTCTTTTTTATACGGGTTCTTGATGAGGGCGCCTAAAACCACTCCAACAACGGAGCAGCAGCTTTGTTCGAAAAAGCAGGCATGTTGTCAATGGGAGGAAGGCTATGTTTTTTGATGATAGTGGCACTATGGTCCGCCTGGTCACTCATGTCAGAGCGACATGAGTGCAGATCAGAGGAAACAACATAAACGCTTTAAAAAGATTACGTGGAGTTAAAATATTTCTTTTTTATAATTTATTAAACAAAGTTGTGAAAATTTATTAATTAATTTATTTATTTTCCTTTATAACTTTACTTCACTTGTTTGACGCTCCGATTTTTATTGATGGCGTGACTAACGGAATTATGGATTCATTTATACATATATATAGTTTATATTATTTATTTATTTTTATCTATCTGCATATATAAAATTGGAAGTATGTTTGTTTGTTGTCCGTTGTGGACGCCGAAACATATGTATCGATTTTGATGAAATTTTCAGGGAATCTCTATAATAGCCTTTAGATGGTTACTGTGAATTTTGGTGCGAAAAAAAATAGTCGAATTCGCTAAATATTAAGTGCAATTCAATTTTCAGATGCTTCTAAATCTGTACAGATACAAAGAAAACATAAAAACATAGCAGCATCTGAGAATGTAGTTTGCCGGCAATGCTGCTCAAATTGGTCAAAGTCAAATGTTCAAGTATTCGAATGAAAAATTAAATAAAATCAAAAAAGTGAAGTGCACGAAATGCCACCCTAAAAGTCAAACAATGGAAGATCAACGAGAGCGCTGAGCTGCTGAGACTTCCGAAGAGTGAGACGCATGCGAAGGCATGTTAGCATGTTAGGTTGGTATGGATTTAATTGGTGGTTAACTAATTGATTTGATATTCATTATTCCACTTCGATCGAATTTACATATTTCTGTTACGAGCCAAAAATGTCTCTAGTCTAGTTTTTTAATGAGAGCGCTGATTTCTACGTCGATTTTTTCGTCTGGAGATTTGAATGCATTCGGAATTCTTGTGATTATTGTGGGGTTATTTGCTTTGTTCTACTTAAAATGAAATTTGTTTTCAACACTAAGTTCTATGAGTACACTTCGAGCTCATCAATACAGATAAAGGCGATAATCCCTTCAATAACCATTTTATTTTCTTTGCTAATACCGGAAAGGGCATAACAACAACAGGTGGGCTATGCTAGTTAATTAATGTAATAATATAAATTTTAACTTTTACTTTTTTGGTCCTCTTGACTGAATTTCTATTATTCTGGATCCCTCTTATTTTTGGCAAGGGGCCTTATTTATTAAAACCAGAAAGGCGGCCGAAACTGACAAAATCGCCCCAAAACTTTTAAAATTAAACTTTTAAAAGGTTACGAAAAAATTTATCTCGCCGACCATTGCACATTTTTGGCCGACCGACGAGCTTCCAGCAGAGCTAAAAAGTGGGCTGATAATTAACCTTACAAAGAAAGGCGACCTCACCAAATCTAGAAACTGAGAAGTATTCGCACATTCGCAGAATTCACACAAAGTGTTTTGCGAAAAAAAAACTCTTTTTTTTGGCTAATGAACAAGAAGAGAAAGGCCACTCTAGGCATAAAAATTCTCGTATGGACTTATAGGGCACAGCATCGACATGTCATGTAAAGAAGCTCCAAATACTACAAAGTACGTCCGTAGTACTTTAATTCCCACAACGATATGACCTCAAACCTGTTGAATAACGAAAAAAAAATGTAATTGGCGAAAGCGAGGTCGAATTTCTTGCACGCTATCTAATAAACGTGGTGGTGCAACAGGAATTTACAATAAACAAATTGCGTGCCACGACGCCATTCAGCAAACCCAGACAAAACGGCGCTACCGGTTTTTGCCTCCTCAAAGTGGTAGAAATTTGCAAAAGTCACCACCCTGCGAAGCAGCCAGGGCTATTTATTTGCCGAAATCGATAATTTGCATAGCAATTGAATCGCTCGAGTTGGAACGTCATAGGTACAACTGACACCAAGAAATATATATCTTTCTAATAATCATATAGCTAGAAATGTAACAAGTAAAACTTATTAAGAGTACGAATACGTTTTTACAGTTTTTACGAATAGTACCTAATAAAAGGTGTATCCCACCTAACAGCAAGGGCACTAATCGGCCAGTAGTTCCTTAGGATAACTACTTGTCTACAAGCGTGAGCCCTGGATTGTATTAGCCAAGCGCTCTCGCTGAATTGTATGTATTTGTAATGTGGGACAGTCTTTAAAATTGACCACATACATGTCGTCGGTCAATTTCTTAAACCATATGCCTCGACGAACTGGTAATCAAACCAAGCCTAACATAGGTTCATTTACCATATTCGAATAAATAATGCCTAATCTCAATACCTTGATAGTTTCTCGACGATTAAAGATGATGGTTATTTTTAAGTAATAACAGGAAGTAAGTGTTTAAAATGTCACAGATGCGATTAGAAGACTACCCACAACTATTATAGCTATGGTTTCTAATGTCAATGATACAAATTCAAGTAGCAAAAGAAAAAAACCCATATAAACTATACCTTCCCATTTCTTGACAAGGCGTTTCATCTTAACTTTTACCTTCGCGTGACTTCATTTAAAAAAGACAATTGCAGCAAGTAAACAAAACGCTTTATTAGGCATCAAAGACAGGTATTACACTTGGCAAATCAACTCTCTCAAGTAATCGTTAATTCCTCTTTGCTATTGATCTGAGTTATTATTTTTTTGACTATAATTTGATTATAATTTTTGACAGTTCTTTACATTTTTTTTCCACTTTACGTGCAATAATAATTCATAATCTTGCATTTTTTCTATTAAAAATTGAGTAGCTTCCTTTGACCACACTACTTTTGCCCTTTTCGTAATTTAATTTACAAAGATGAACGAACGAATGAAGTAACAGCGAAAAAACCGAACGAACACAAATGAAATGTCAAAGTGTTGAAAAAATATTGATTGACCGTCGGCAACAATCAACACTTCGTAAACGTAGCCCCGCACTTCCCTTCTCCACGAGCACTGGTTCAGAGAGAGTAAAAGAGAGTTGGTTTGCCAAGTGTAATACGGGTCATAGCAACAAAATCAATAAGTAAAGAGTTGCTATTAAATTAATGTTAGTTTCTTTATCACAGCGTAAGAGCTGAATGAAACTGAACAGTGACATATTCAATAGCGGAAAGTCGTTTAATCGTTGCTTAAAAATATAAACACGTTACGGCTCTTCTTCGCTATGAAGTAGGGAGTAAACGATATTATCACACCCAAATAATTCCTGGTAGATGGTTTTGAAGAATCATGTACGAGTATAATATATAAGATATCATATATCATTTGACTTGTGATTCTTCCTTATGTGATGATACATGGGATGTAAACGGTTAACTTGTAGATTTGATTACGCTTGTCAGGGCGTGTCAAATATAGCGGAGCCCATTAAAATACCTGAATGAAGTACTGGTGAAAATTATTAAAAATTTTAGCGGTTATTCTTACACCCATTGGCTTTTCGCAAGGTCCCTTACTTTTGCACTTCACTTCTAACATGAACTTTCATTATTGACAATCCGTAATTGTTATTAAAGGGCCCATAACAAGTCTCAATTCAACTTGTATCTCGCTGTGTTTAACACGTTAAAGAAAATTTCGTGCAAAACAGTTCACGCCAAGTCACGCCAAGTCACGCCAATTCGTAAGTAATCAATCAATTTCAATCATGAACGATTTCTATGAGAAGGTATATTTTCTTCTACAATATGGGGTGAAACTTGTTGAATTACCAAAGCAAATATGAAATTAGCCAATCCAAGGTCGAATTGCTTACACGCGATGCAATAAACTTGGTGGCGCAACAGGAATGTAAACAAAACGCACGCCACGCCATTCAACAATGCCAGACAAAATGACGCCACCGGTTTTTGCCTCCCCAAAGTGGTGCAAATTGCAAAGGTTACCAGGCGGATGAAGTAGCCATCTTCGATATGTAGCCCGGCAGCTTAAAGTTTGGATAGCACTGAATTCATTGCGAAAATCGATGATTTGCATAGCAACCGAGAGGTTTGTGTAGCAACCGCGTTTCGCCATTCGAGCAACCGTAGCGAAGATAAGACGACGTACAGATTTGAGGATCGGTGTGTTTAACAGTTATCTTATTTGCACAAATTTTTCAAAATTAAAAGGAAAAAAAAAATCTATCGAAGTAAAAGTGGTATTGAGGCGATATATAATATTATCATCATAAGAACCTTGAGGATGGGAAAAAAGTCAAGGTGCACGATTTGACACTTCCTCTAAATACATAGTTTTCCGGAGGGTTAATTCAAGGGAGACATTATTGTGAGCCAAACATTTTTATGAATGATCTTGCGTACACCGGCCTCAGCTTCTAAAGCGGGTAGCTTGCGTAACCTAACTTAATGTAATCAACCTAACTCAATGCAATCAAAGTATTGTTTATAAGACATAGCTATAATTTTTTGTAGGTTTTTCTTTACTGTGATTGAATTTCTGAAGTTGGAGAAAGTCGAAATTGGTGGGCTACGCGGTCGCCAGCTCAGTACACGCATTACCGATGTCTACGTTGAGTTCAATCAATATTTTACCGCATTCGCATCGAAAAACTACGATGTGCTCGATCCCGATGATAACCAATTTGACGTTGATTTTAAGAGTTTCCAATTGCGTATACTGGAACTAGATATGAAGTTGGCGGCTATTTTGTGTCAAGCCTTTGATGATTGTCATAACTTGGAGAGCATATTTAAGGTACAATTCAACAACTCCTAAGGAGGGCTTGGAAATGATTACCCACTTCTATTTTCTAGCTTATTCACATAGTTGGCAGTGTTTTGGATCGTCCAAAAATAAAAGAGGAATTCACTCAACGTTATACAGAAATCGTGCGTATGCTCGACGAGGAGATGACCGTTTGTGAAAATATTTTCAATAAACAAATGGACCTCAAACTTAAAAGGAACACCTTGTATCCGGACTATAATTGTCCACCAGTAGCTGCATTCATACGTTGGTGTGGCCAACTGGAGACCCGTATTACAGTACCGATTACAAATTTTCAGGCACTTCAACATGAGTAAGTAATAAGAAAAAAAATCTACAACTTTAACTATTGTATATCGAAAGTGTACAACAATATTCATCACTCTTGAAAAAGCGGAAATTGATACATAGACATATACGGGGGCTATACTAATCAGGATATGTTATGGGTCTCAGATGAACTTTGTTAAAATTTCAATGTAACAAATTGGAAATTAGAGCATAGGAGACGTTAAATTTTACCCGTATGTGGGTCTAAACATTCGTAGTTAAAATGCAGTAATCTCAAGTTATATTTATGGTACTGAGCTATCACCTTGCGCCTTTTAAGGGCCCGTTAAAAGAATATTATCTTAGTATAAAGAGATTTTCGTTAAAATTATATCGATAGATGCTTACTTACTATGTGAAGATTACACTAAGATTGTAAATACTTTATTTACAGCATTGTCAAATCCGAAAAGTCTCTAGAAATAATTGCACGCTACGAACGCTTACTTGAAAAACTTGGCGTTTGTAAAACCCAAGTTTTTCTCAGTTGGACTGTTCAGCTGGCCGATCAAATAGAAACAAATCTGAAAAAGTCACTCATTATGCGTGATGAGCATAACAAGTCGCTGATACTAAATTTCAGTGTAGAACTGTTTTCCATACTTCGTGAAGTGCACTACATGTCGCAAATGAAAATCGAAGGTATACCGGAAGTTGCAGAACAATTTGCAGAACATGGCGATGTTTTTCGCTCTTATACACTTAATCTGGAGAAGACAATTGATTGGTACAACACTATACAGGAAAATAGTTCACCAGTTGAATTGAAGTTGATTGACCCCGAAGTAAAAATGATTGACAATCTAGTGCGGATCGGCGTTGAAGAGTTAGTCTGGAAGTCGGCTGGCAAGTGTGATTTATTTTTAGAACTGTGATTTTTTCTAACACAACTTTCGTTTAGATATAATAACTTATCTGGAGAAGTTACGCAAACCCGTAGCAGCTTTGCGGAATCGCATGGATCATACACAAGGCAATTTGCGTCAAATACGTAAAATCATGTCAGTGTGGGCTAAGCAACCGCTATTCGAGCGTAAAGATGGCAAACGAGATACTGTCCTATCTATTGATGAGCGACCAGACCGCACAGCAAAACGCTATGCAGAAATACGAGCGGCTTCAGTGGAAATCCATAAGCTCTTACATGATAATATGCTACAATTCGATATGCAGGATAAGCAAAGCGACGTGGTGTGGATTAGTTATGTGGACTTTGTAGACAATATAGTCTATGAGAATATGCTTAGAACAGTTGGTGTAAGCGTTGGGTATCTCGCTGAAAATATGGATCCTGAAAATAATTACGCACCACTCTTTGAGTCGCGACTTGAATTGGTCGAACCAAATTTGGTGTTTGTACCCTCGTTGGAACCTGAAGATCCAATGGGCTTTAACAACATGCTTATTGAGCTAATGCGTGACATAATGAAAATGGGATCGCTTATAAAGCGTCTGAAATTGAATGAGAAGCGGAGTTATGTGGAAATTATAAAGGAGAACCAAGACATCATTGATATGCGCCGCGAGATACTGAACGGCGTTGATCTGGTTATGGAGGAAGCACAACGCTTTTGTCGTCAATTCGAGCGTTACTCTTATTTATGGTTAGACGATCGTGAGGAGTGCATGGAGTACTTTCTAGAATATGGGCGTATGTTAGATCCAGATGAGATTGATTTGGTGTTGATGAACGATCCAGGAGCTCCAATTCCTTCCGCACCCACCATTGAAGCTTTCCGGGAACAAATCGACAACTATGAATCGCTTTTCAACGAAATTGAGGACATTGCGCCATTTCAGGTGTTCAGCTCGTGGTTTCAAGTGGACGTGCGTCCTTTCCGTCAAGCTTTACTGAATACTGTTTGCAAGTGGGGCAATATGTTCAAAGAACATTTGGTCACAAATGTCACCACAAGCCTAACGGATCTCAGTCAATTCATACGCAAAGCCGATGAGGGTCTATTGCAAACAGTCAAAGAGGGTGACTACGAAGGCTTGGTCAACATAATGGCCTATTTGATGCATGTTAAGGAGCGGGCGGTTAAAACCGATGACATGTTTGAGCCTATGCAAGAGACCATACAACTACTCAAATATTACGACATGGACATACCAGAGGAGGTTAATGTGCTACTACAAGAACTACCTGAACAATGGGCTAACACAAAGAAAATTGCAAGTACAGTGAAACAACAAGTGTCACCACTACAGGCCTCTGAAGTAGTCAATATCAGAAATAAGATTACAGATTTTGAGTCACTGATACAACTTTTCCGCGAGACATTTAAGACTTATGACTTCTTTCGGTTTGATTGTCCAAAGCCCTATTTGTTAATGGATCACATGAATGAGGATATATGTCGTTTGGAAGCTGAAATGCGTGAAATTCAAGAATCGGGTAGTCTCTTCGAAGTGAACATTCCAGAGTTTAAACTTCTCAAACAATGCCGAAAGGAATTGAGAATGTTAAAGGTACAAAAGTTGGTACTGTGGATATCTAAATATGGTCTTTTATAACCATATGTAATAATTTACTTTCATTATAAAATTTCCCACATTCACTTTGTGAAGCTAATAATAACAAAAAAACTTGATTTTCCACAGCATCTTTGGGATTACGTGTTCATTGTAAAATCTTGCATTGAGGACTGGAAAAAAACGCCATGGAGGAAAGTTGATGTCGAGAATATGGATATCGAGTGCAAAAAGTTCGCTAAGGACATACGTCTGCTTGATAAAGAAATGAGAACTTGGGATACTTTCAACAACTTAGAATCAACCGTTAAAAATATGCTCACTTCTTTGCGCGCAGTTGGGGAGCTTCAGAATCCTGCTATTAGAGAGCGCCACTGGAATCAGCTGATGAACTCTACTAAGGTTTATTTCATGTGCATTTTTAGACAAATCATAATGGTTTCCATAAACCAACAATTTCCATATTATATTTAAAATATTAAAAATCCAATTAAAAGAATTGGCCATCACATTGTATATAATTCAAACGTTCTATAATTCTTACAGCACATGAGTTTCTTTGAGAAGCTCAATCGATGTATAGTCACTTAATAACTTTTAATTTTTATTTTAAGAAGCTCGCAGTTCAGGAGCTTTATACGGGGCTCTTGACTGCAGCCCATAAATTGTACAGATTGTGTAAATATCATTATCATTGCAGAGTCTTGCAGCCTTGCCCAAGGAGATTACCGTAAGTTGCTGTAAATAATTAGCTTTGGAAAATTGTAGCGTTAGTTCGAATAGTATCAAGTACTTTACGGCGTTCAGTGTTCAAATGTTTTCTAAGCCGTTCAATGTGTTCCAGGTGAAATTTATCATGGACCATGAAACAACGTTAGCCGAATTGCTAGGCCTGAATCTACATGAATGCGAAGAGGAAGTGAAGAATATAGTTGACAAAGCAGTTAAGGAAATGTCAATGGAGAAGATATTACGTGACTTGAATACAACATGGTCTGCCATGGAATTCGACCATGAACTTCATCCACGCACAGGGTGTAATCTCCTAAAGGCATCGGAAGAACTCATAGAGACGCTCGAAGATAATCAAGTATGCCTACAGAATCTCATAACATCCAAGTACATCGCCCATTTCCTCGAGGAAGTATCAGTGTGGCAGAATAAATTAATGATTGCTGACCAAGTCATTACCGTATGGTTTGAGGTGCAACGTACTTGGACAAATCTAGAGAGCATCTTCATGAGTTCGGAAGACATACGAAAACAGCTGCCCGTTGACTCGGATCGTTTTGATCGCATAGATGCCGAATTTCGTATACTTATGGAAGAGATGTCTGTCTCATCGAATGTTGTGGCATCAACTAATCGATCCGGGTTGATCGAACGCTTGGAACACCTGCAAAAGGAGCTTACGCTGTGCGAAAAAGCCCTGGCAGAGTACTTGGAAACTAAACGTTTGGCTTTTCCTCGATTCTATTTTGTGTCATCCGCTGATCTGCTTGATGTGCTGAGCAATGGCATTCAGCCGGATATGGTGACCAAACACTTGACGAAATTATTCGACTCAATCGCACGCTTGAAATTCAATAGAGATGATGCGAATGAAATAGCCACAGCTTCAGGCATGTACGCCAAAGATGGCGAATACGTTGAGTTCAATGAACTGGCCAGTATACGCGGTCCGGTTGAGGTGTGGCTAAACCGCATACAAGCGGCAATGCGTGCCTCGCTACGACACTACATAGCGGAAGCTGTGGTTGCTTATGAGGAAAAACAACGGGAACAATGGTTGTTCGACTATCCTGCTCAGGTATCGCTCTGTGGATCGCAAATCTGGTGGTCGACGGAGGTGAACATTGCTTTCAGTCGTTTAGAGGAAGGTTACGACAACGCTATTAAAGACTATTATAAGAAACAGATCGCACAACTAAGTTTACTCATTACACTGCTGCTGGGCGAGCTGACCAAGGGCGATCGCCAGAAAATAATGACAATTTGCACCATTGATGTGCATTCACGCGATGTGGTCGCTAAGATGATTCAAGCCAAATTGGATTCAGGTTCGGCTTTTATGTGGCAATCGCAGCTGCGTCATCGTTTCGATGATGAAGAAAAGGATTGCTTTGCCAATATTTGCGATGCTGAGTTCCAGTATTGTCACGAATACTTAGGCAACACGCCACGCCTGGTCATCACGCCGCTCACAGATCGTTGCTATATCACACTCACACAGAGTTTACACTTGATTATGGGTGGTGGGCCGGCAGGTCCAGCAGGTACTGGCAAAACCGAAACAACGAAAGATTTAGGCCGGGCAATCGGCATTATGGTCTACGTTTTCAATTGCTCTGAGCAAATGGACTATCAATCCTGCGGAAACATCTATAAGGGCTTAGCCCAGACGGGCGCCTGGGGTTGCTTTGACGAATTTAATCGAATCACTGTAGAGGTACTCTCCGTGGTGGCAGTACAGGTGAAATCCGTACAAGATGCGATACGTGATAAAAAGGACAAATTCAATTTCATGGGCGAGATTATAAGCTGTGTGCCGACGGTGGGCATTTTCATTACGATGAATCCCGGCTATGCTGGACGCACGGAATTACCGGAAAATTTGAAAGCGCTCTTTCGACCCTGCGCCATGGTCGTACCGGACTTTGAATTGATTTGTGAAATTATGCTCGTTGCAGAGGGTTTTCAGGATGCACGTGTGCTAGCCAGAAAGTTTATAACACTATATACACTCTGCAAGGAACTACTTTCCAAACAGGATCATTACGATTGGGGTCTGCGTGCAATCAAATCTGTGCTTGTTGTGGCCGGTTCACTCAAAGTAATGTAACATCAAGCGAGTGTCAAGTCTTATTTTACATATTAGTCACTCCAATATTTAGCGTGGTGATCCCGGGCGTCCCGAAGAAGAAGTTTTAATGCGTGCATTGCGTGACTTCAATATACCAAAAATTGTAACCGACGATATGCCGGTATTTATGGGGCTCATCAGTGATTTATTTCCCGCACTAGATGTGCCACGTAAACGCGACCAGGACTTCGAGCGCACTGTAAAACAAGCTACCTCGGATTTACTGCTGCAGCCAGAAGATAATTTCATACTGAAAGTCGTCCAGTTAGAGGAATTGCTGGAGGTGCGTCACTCCGTTTTCATTGTGGGTAATGCAGGCACTGGCAAAACTGAAGTCTGGAAGACACTGCTGCGTACATATCAGAACATCAAACGGAAACCGCTTTTCAATGACTTGAATCCAAAGGCTGTGACCAATGATGAACTGTTCGGCATTATCAACCCGGCAACCCGTGAATGGAAGGTGAGTTCCTGTTGTTGTTGTTTGTTGGCCATATATATCTAAATACAAAACCTTCTTTACCAGGACGGGCTCTTCTCAGTGCTGATGCGTGATCAAGCAAATATACCGGGCGATCAACCCAAGTGGATTGTGCTGGATGGCGACATCGATCCAATGTGGATCGAAAGTTTAAACACCGTAATGGACGATAACAAAGTTTTAACTTTGGCCAGTAATGAGCGTATTGCGTTGACGCCTTCGATGCGTTTGATCTTTGAGATCTCCAACCTGAGAACAGCGACACCAGCAACTGTGTCCAGAGCTGGAATATTATACATAAACCCACAGGACTTGGGTTGGAACCCGTACGTTTTATTTCAGTTTGCCATTATCTGAATAAAGTAATGTCACAAATCACTTTAGTTACGTAACAAGCTGGGTTGAAACACGGAAAATACCAGCCGAAAAGTCCAATTTGGTCATGCTATTTGATAAATACATTCCACCATCCTTGGAAACGATTCGCATCCGTTTCAAAAAAATTACGCCAGTTTGCGAAATGGCGCATATACAAATGCTATGTCACCTATTAGATTGTTTCCTAGTGCCGAAGAATACTCCAGCCGATTGTCCGAAAGAGTGGCACGAGCTGTACTTCGTTTTTGCATGTGTTTGGGCATTCGGATCGGCAATGTTTCAGGATCAAGCCATTGATTACCGTGTGGAGTTCAGCAAGTGGTGGGTAAATGAGTTTAAAACAGTTAAATTTCCCACAGGTGAGTATAGATAGAAATTCAAAAAAGAGATCCAATATATTGTAATCCATCCGTACACAAAAAAGGCGGCACAGTGTTTGAGTACTTTTTGGATAGCGAAACCAAACAATTCCTACCCTGGACTGAGAAAATAACAAAGTTTGAATTGGAGTCGGATGTCCCATTGCAAGCTGTACTAGTGCATACTTCTGAGTCGATACGTATACGTTTTTTCCTCGATCTGTTAATGGATAAGAAGCATCCAGTTATACTAGTAGGCAACGCCGGCTGCGGCAAAACTGTCTTGGTCAACGAGAAGCTTCTATCGCTTTCAGAGAATTACGCTGTCACTACTATACCGTTCAACTTCTACACGACATCCGAGATGCTACAAAAAATTCTTGAAAAGCCACTCGAAAAGAAAGCCGGTCGGAACTATGGACCACCCGGCAACAAGACATTAATATACTTCATTGATGACATGAATATGCCGGAGGTCGATTGCTATGGTACAGTGCAACCACACACTCTGATGCGTCAACACTTAGACTACGGGCATTGGTACGATCGCAATAAATTGACCCTGAAGGACATACACAATTGTCAATACGTCGCCTGTATGAATCCCACGTCGGGCAGTTTTACAATAAATCCACGGCTGCAGCGACATTTCTGCGTGTTGGCTGTAAGCTTTCCAAACGCAGAATCTATAACGTGTATGTATTCGGCGATACTATCGCAACACTTTGCGAACGCCGAACAAAAATTCAATCCATTTGTGACCCGTATGACTCCGAATATAGTCGCTGCGACACTGGCGATCCACAATAAATGTCTGCAGATCTTTCTGCCAACGGCAATAAAGTCGCACTACATCTTCAACTTGCGCGACATCACTAATGTTTTTCAGGTGAGCATAGCATATATTGGGTATATATTATAGGAAACCTAGAATACATCTCAGAAAATCGTCGAGGCCATTAGCTACCTTATTTTGTTTATTTACTTATTTACTTTTTTTGGGTTCTTTACTTTTAAGTGAAAACGAAACCGTTATAGCATCACCCACTCTCGTCACTCATTGAAATCACTCAAAAAAATTTAGTGAAATAACATTTTGTTTTTGTGATAATTAAAGGATAACAACAATTGCAGTAAACTGCATAGCACATTTGTCGGATTATAGATAATGACGTGTACAAAAATAGATTTAGACTAAGGTGATGACTATGACGCTAGTATCCCCATTAAGGCAAGGGATCAATATCCATCTTATGGGGAAATCATCCGATCACAAACAAATTTAGATCAGATTTAGAAAAACATGGTAATATATTCAACGTAATGCAATTTTTTTTACTCTGTTCCTGCTCTTTAGATAGGGTTGAATTAGGTTACTGTGAGAGATACTGATGCATGGTGAAGAAACGCCACTTAAGCTTACTTACCGTAAGTTATGATGTACTCTTACATGTCAGGTTCTCTTATGATAGGTAGTCTTATATCACAGCTTTTGAATTTTTGGTCATGACTAAAATCTGGGCAAAAGACAAAGACCCTATGCTAAAGAAGATTGTATCTTGAACAAAGACTGGGTGGTAAACATGGTTCTGTGTCCCTCTGAAATCCACTAAAGGACCAACCTCCTACTTTAAATGGGATTGTGTTATAGTTAACTATTGCCAGTACGATACAATACTATAGATGAATACCTTTTTGGTGTCTAATTAAGAAAAAAAATTATTTTAAATACTTTCTTTTACATCTTGATTATCTCTATCTTTTTCGCATATTTCAGGGTCTTCTGTTCAGTTCTACAGAATGTCTGACCAGCTCAACAGATCTCATTCGTTTGTGGCAACATGAAACACAGCGGGTCTACTCCGATAAATTAATCGATGACAAGGACATCGACAGCTTTACAAAAATGCAGCATGACATTGTAAAGAAATCCTTCGAAGAAATTGACGAATCCGTGATATTCGATAAACCGAATATCTACTGTCATTTCGCTGGAGGAATTGGTGATCCTAAGTACATGCCTATTAAAGGCTGGCCTGAGCTTCACAAACTCCTTCAGGAAGCAATGTCATCATACAACGACCTTGTTGCTGCTATGAATCTGGTACTCTTTGAAGACGCTATGATGCACGTGTGCCGGTAAGATTGGGCTGTTTCCTTGTTACCCAATCGAGTTATAACATAATTTTTTTTCTAGGATCAATCGTATTTTAGAATCTCCGCGTGGCAGTGCTCTATTGATTGGTGTTGGTGGCAGCGGCAAACAATCTCTGTCTCGTTTGGCAGCATTCATATCCAGTTTGGAGGTTGTGCAGATACAACTTAAGAAAGGTTATGCCGTAAATGATCTTAAGGTACGTAATTTTATAATTAGGTGGGCAAAATGTATTGAACTTTTTTTCTTTTGGAAAAATTAAATTATTTTTTTCCATTAGCCCACGGCTAAAAAATCAAATATATACTTCTTTGAAATCCAATTTTACCAAAGTAAGGAAATGAATTCGAAAAAATAATTATCTCACGGTACAATGTCAGAACTGGATGTATCAAAAAGCTTTCCAATTAAGTTCTATCATGTCTTCTTATATCATCAAGGATATTTGACGTTTGAAGTTATAAAAATCCGAGGCCACTTATTCTGTTAAACAATTCTGTGCTATTTTTTTGCCATTTGTATCATAAGCAGTATTATGATGATAGTACATATACCAATCCCCCAAAGCATTACTTTACGCTTTCATACTGTATTACACACACTTTACTATCCTTCTCACGGGGTCGAGTATGCGTTGAGCTGCTTCCCAGCAAATACTTTGTCGATGTCTTTCATTGAGACCTGCTCTCTGCGACCATGGATGCCATTATTAGGTTAAGTTTCAAAGATGACTCGATTTTCCCGACTCAACATATGGCTTTCCCATATGGAAATTCTGTCGGATAAGTTTTTTTACCACAAACATCATGTATTCTATATTATATCCAGCTCGTTCAAATTAATTGTAGTCGATGTTAATTCTTTTTGGTCGATCTAAAGATGATTTGCGATGTCCTGACTGCTTTATTGTCAATAATATTAATATTATCCCAAAATTGTACTGACGAATTTCCAAAATTAAAGTTAGAAAACGGTGTCTTTGCAGTAAATTATTCGAGAGTAACTCTCCTTCACTCCATGGACTGATCAACTGATTTCTAATCTTTGAAATATAAACGAAAAACCTTTAATATTTTTCTGCATTCCATTATTTAATTCACATAAAAATTCTTCCCACACGATCAGAATGAGTTTTCAGGCCTTTACTTGAAGGCCGGCTTAAAGAATGTTGGTATCATGTTCTTGATGACGGACGCTCAAATTCCCAATGAGGATTTTCTTGTCTTAATTAACGACATGTTAGCCACTGGCGAGATTCCCGACATATTTCCCGATGATGAGATCGAGAACATAATAGCGGGCGTGCGTAATGAGGTCAAAGGTTCAGGACTAGTTGATACACGGGAGATCTGCTGGAAATTCTTCATCGATCGTGTACGTAAACAATTGAAGATAGTTCTGTGTTTCTCACCAGTGGGTTCAACATTGCGTGTTCGGTCGAGAAAATTTCCGGCCATATTAAATACGACATCCATCAATTGGTTCCACGAATGGCCTCAGGAGGCACTGATTTCGGTAGCCATGAACTTTTTGGCGCAAACTAAAGTTTTGCCAAAGACCCATCGCGATTCGGTGGCAAAGTTTATGGCCTATGTGCACACCTCGGTGAACAGTACATCGAAAGTGTATTTACAAAATGAGCGACGTTATAATTACACAACACCGAAAAGCTACCTCGAGCAAATAAATCTCTACTTGAAGCTGCTCAATCATAAGCATGACGATTTGCGGTGTAAAATCGAACGTTTGGAGAATGGCCTAGAGAAGTTGCGTTCTACAGCAGTGCAGGTGGCCGATCTGAAGGTGAAACTCGCAGTCCAGGAAATCGAGCTTAAGGAGAAGAATGAGGCCGCAGATGCGCTTATTGAAATCGTTGGCATTGAAACGGAGAAGGTACAAACTGAAAAAGCCGTAGCCGATGAAGAGGAAATGAAAGTAGCGCTTATTGCCGATGAGGTTACAAAAAAGCAAAGAGATTGCGAAGAAGATCTTTTGAAGGCAGAGCCAGCCTTGATTGCAGCACAAGAGGCGTTGAACACATTAAATAAAGCAAATTTGACTGAGTTAAAGTCATTTGGTTCTCCACCAGGCGTCGTAACTAATGTAACCGCTGCCGTTATGGTTTTGCTAGCACCCGGCGGAAAATTGCCGAAGGACCGGTCTTGGAAAGCGGCAAAAATTGCAATGGCAAAAGTGGATGCATTCCTAGATGCATTAATTAATTATGATAAAGAAAATATACATCCGGAAATTATCAAAGCCATACAACCATATCTGAAAGATCCCGAATTCGAGCCGGAATTCGTTCGCTCCAAATCGGGCGCCGCAGCAGGCTTATGTGCATGGGTAATTAACATAATAAAATTCTACGAAGTCTTCTGTGATGTAGAACCCAAACGGAAAGCCCTGGCGGCCGCCAATGCAGAATTGGCGGCTGCTCAGGAGAAACTAGCAGGCATAAAGCGCAAGGTTACGGTAATGTTGCAGAGACAAGTACTTCATAACTAGGTAGGTGTACTAAATTTATGTTTTACCGAAACAGAGTCTCGAAGAGCAATTGGCAAAGCTAACGGCAGACTTTGAGAAAGCTACAGCGGATAAATTGCGTTGTCAGCAGGAGGCGGACGCAACGCAGGCCACCATTGCATTGGCGAACCGATTAGTTAATGGTCTTGCCTCCGAAAATGTTCGTTGGGCGGAAGCAGTGAACAGGTAATATTTTACATATTAATCTAAAATGAATATTATAAATTTCATACAAATACTTTGCAGTTTTGTTAAGCAAGGTATTACTCTACCGGGCGACATCTTGCTGATCACGGCTTTTATATCGTATGTGGGCTGTTTCACCAAACAATTTCGTATTGATTTGTTGCAAAAGATGTGGACTCCATTTCTTAAAAGCATTGATCCATCCATACCTACAACTGAAAGTCTGGACCCATTGTCACTATTAACAGATGATACAACAATTGCAATTTGGACAAATGAAGGCTTGCCAAGTGATCGAATGTCGATTGAAAATGCAACGGTTTTGTCTAATTCAGATCGTTGGCCACTTATGATAGATCCACAGGTACAATTTATTTAAATTTCTAGATTGTTGTATTGCATAAGGTTAAACCTGGTATGAACTTTATAAAGATGCTGGGATATGGTAGCCTTGGCCTGTTCTTTAAGTGACCTCTTGAAAATTGGAAGAGTGTTCAAGGGTATCTGATTTGCATCCAATAGTGGGACAATAGTCGACTGAACCGGGTGTAACTTATGGTATATGTATTGAAGGTGCTCCAGAATTTGTTCGTCCCTTTATATACCTTTTGTTCGTCCCGTCGTATACCTTGCATTAGAAATCAATAGAACAACCATAGGTATTGTGATTGTGAGGACGTAGCTGAGAAAGGAATCTGCCGGGGACCTTTTCGTACATCTTGTAGTGCTCATCCTTTATATTGATTTGTTATAGATCTTTGTTTTGCATTTAACATAACTTCTCTTATATTCTAGAATAGATAACAATTAATTATAATTTACTTTGCTTTATAGCTACAAGGTGTCAAGTGGATTAAGCAAAAGTATGGTGAAGAATTGAAAGTAATACGTTTGGGTCAACGCAGTTATTTAGACATTATCGAAAAGTCCATAACTGTGGGCAGCACAGTACTTATTGAAAATATCGATGAAAATGTTGATCCGGTACTGGATCCACTGCTTGGACGTAATCTCATCAAAAAGGGCCAGTAAGTGTTTGTGCACCATTTTAGACTTTGATTTTATGTAAAATATTCTCTTAGAGCTATAAAAATTGGAGATAAAGAGGTCGAATACAACTCTGAATTCCGTTTAATTTTGCACACGAAACTCGCAAATCCCCACTACAAACCAGAGATGCAAGCACAAACAACATTAATTAATTTCACCGTTACACGTGATGGTTTAGAGGATCAGTTACTGGCGGAAGTTGTTAAAGCCGAGCGGCCCGATCTGGAAGATTTAAAGGCCGAATTAACTAAACAACAAAATGATTTTAAAATTATGCTAAAAAAACTTGAAGATGATTTACTCTCGAGACTCTCTTCAGCTGGCGAGAATATTCTCGGCGACACAGCTTTGGTAGAAAATTTAGAAACCACTAAGAGCACTGCATCTGAGATTGAGCAAAAGGTGGCTGAAGCTAAAATCACTTCCAAGGAAATCGATAAGGCTCGCGAATATTACCGACCTGCTGCAGCAAGAGCAAGTTTACTCTACTTTATACTGAATGAATTAAATACAATTAATCCAATCTATCAGTTTTCACTTAAGGTCTGAGGTCTAGCACATATTTATTATGTAAAGATTAAGATTTAAATTTTAGGCTTTCAGCGTAGTCTTTCAAAAGGCTATCGCCAAAGCGGAAACTGGTGAAACGTTGAACCAACGTGTTATCAATCTGATTGACTGCATTTCATATTCCGTTTTCCAGTACACCTCCCGTGGACTTTTCGAATGCGACAAACTGATATTTGCCTCGCAAATGACCTTTCAAGTAATTTCGAATAACAATTTGAAGGAATGGTAATGTTATATGAGACCTTTTATAATCAAATTCTATCTCTTCTTTTAGATTCTTTTAATGAATGAAGAGGTAACATCGGCGGAACTTGACTTCTTACTCCGCTTCCCTATCAAACCTCATGTAACAAGTCCCGTTGATTTTCTCTCAAATCAATCGTGGGGCGGAATATGCAGTCTGGCGTCCAAAGATGAGTTTCGTAATTTAGATCGTGACATTGAAACATCATCGAAACGGTGGAAGAAGCTTGTGGAATCTGAGCTACCCGAAAAAGAGAAGTTTCCGCAGGAATGGAAGAATAAAACGGCTCTACAACGCTTATGTATGATAAGAGCTTTGAGACCCGATCGTATGACTTATGCACTATCGTAAGTGTACTTGCATTGTGGCCTGTTAAATTTGAATTACAGTTTGTTTATCTAATAGTGACTTTATTGAGGAAAAACTCGGATCGAAATACGTTGAGAGTCGTGCTATGGAATTTGCAAAGTCCTTTGAGGAGGCAAGCCCTTCAACACCGATATTTTTTATACTATCCCCGGGTGTAAATCCACTCAAAGACGTCGAAGCGTTGGGCAAACAATTGGGTTTCTCAATGGATCTAGGTAATTTTCATAATGTTTCATTGGGTCAGGGACAAGAAGCAATTGCCGAGGCTGCTATGGACACCGCTGCAAAGAATGGGCATTGGGTGGTATTGCAAAATATACATTTAGTACGTAAATGGTTACCGATATTGGAAAAGAAATTGGAATATTTTGCCGAGGGCTCACATCCGGACTATAGAATGTTTCTAAGTGCTGAACCAGCTTCAACACCATCAGCACATATTATACCACAGGTCTGCTACGCAAGCGCAAAATAACTTGCATACTGACTGAATTTATGATTTAGGGTATTTTGGAGACTTCTATAAAGATCACCAATGAACCCCCCACGGGCATGTTAGCTAACCTGCACAAAGCACTAGATAACTTCACACAAGAGACACTGGAAATGTCCGGCAAGGAAGCCGAATTCAAGGCCATACTCTTCTCACTCTGTTATTTCCATGCAGTTGTGGCCGAACGCCGAAAGTTTGGTCCTCAAGGGTGGAATAAAATCTATCCCTTCAATGTGGGCGATTTGAATATCAGCGTCTCCGTGCTGTATAATTATTTAGAAGGGAACGCTAAAGTACCCTGGGAGGACTTGCGTTATTTATTCGGTGAAATCATGTACGGTGGTCATATAACCGATGATTGGGATCGTCGTTTGTGCATTACCTATTTGGAGGAGTATATGCAACCGGACTTGGTGGATGGCGAGTTATTTTTGGCACCCGCTTTCCCAGCTCCCCCCAATACGGACTACCAGGGCTATCATTCCTATGTGGATGAAATGATGCCCCCCGAATCACCTTACTTATATGGACTTCATCCGAATGCAGAAATTGGTTTTCTCACGACCAGCGCCGAAAATATTTTTCGAACCGTTTTTGAAATGCAGCCGCGCGATGCTGGTTCTGGCGGTGGTGCAACTGTGACACGAGAAGACAAAGTCAAACAAATTGTTGACGAGATTATAGAGAAACTCCCGGAGGAGTTCAATATGATTGAGATTATGAACAAGGTTGAAGAGCGTACGCCATATGTTATTGTCGCGTTTCAGGAGTGTGAGCGCATGAACTATTTGACCAGTGAAATGAAACGCAGCCTAAAGGAGTTGGATTTGGGTCTCAAAGGTGAACTAACCATCACATCTGATATGGAAGAGCTCGAGAATTCACTGTTTCTCGATCAAGTGCCTCCCGTTTGGACACAGCGTGCCTATCCCTCCTTGCTGGGTCTAAACAATTGGTTCATTGATCTCTGTCTGCGACTGCGCGAACTTGAGACTTGGTCCACTGATTTTGTGGTAAGGAAGTGGTTTTCTAAAATCAAACAAATCGAATTTATTTTTCTCGGATTTATTGCTTTTCAGCTACCTTCATGCGTATGGTTGGCTGGTTTCTTTAATCCGCAATCGTTACTAACCGCAATTATGCAAAGCACCGCACGCAAGAATGAACTTCCGCTGGACAAGATGTGTCTGCAATGTGATGTGACCAAGAAGCAAAAGGAGGACTTCACGTAGGTTCAAAGCAATCGGTTGCATTGTAGCTGATTTCAGATGATTTCAAGTTCCACCTCGTCAAGCTGACAGTCCCATATTATTCAACAAAAAACGCAGATTGAATTGACTTCTTTGCTGACCCTTCGCGAGTTAAAACGTGGAAAATATTTGCATATATTCGACTCAGATTCTACGCCCATCGCATTGTCGCGTTGGTCGTGTCGTTTAAGCACAAAGTGACTGTAAATTGATTTTTCACTAAACGCAAACTTCAAAGTTCAATTGTCGCTTGAGTAAGTGCAGTTGATTCGGGAAAAATCTAGTTCAAAATGAGCCATCGTCATCTAAAGCCGTTTTAAACAAATCGTACCTAGAAAAAAACAATGTAGACCCGATTTGGTGATAGGCTTTTCTATTTAATTCCCTTTCCAAAATAGGTTTACCAAGGTCCAAGGTCAAGAGCACACAACTTGTTTTGTCTCCAGCCCATAAGCATGCCCATTACCTTATGGCCACCATAACTTTGTCAGGCTTCGCAAAGAAGTTACGGCTAGCATGTCTTGAACGGGAAATAGACAGCCTGCCAGAGCTATACACGCCTATTTAATGTTATATATTATATGTTACAGGGACCCAGGGACTAGGACATTTCTGCTATTAAACACACTTTTTTGGACGAAGACATATCGATACGTTGGTTTAGGACGCTGGTCCCCAACGGTAAATTGTCTATATATATACACATAACTAGCATTCGCAAGGCGGAGTGAATAAATTACTTGGACTACATGTATATGAGTGTCCGAAACAATCACAAGCTTCTGATGTGAAACGCGGGTCCTTATTTTCCTGTCAGGTAAATTGAAATTTTTTCTTTTCTCCACCGGCTATTGGTTGATCTCTAGAACGGCAGCCGTAGTACACTTCTACTAGACTATCGAGTCGACGCACACATTCAGGCAGGCAAATGATTTCAGTGTATGTGGGAAGCGACCCGAACGACTTCGTATGCCTTCGTGCGCGAGTCGATGACAATGTTTTATTATTTATATGAACGTTACAATGTTTGATTGTATGGGAGCGTTGCACTTTTAATATTTTTACCTACTGAAACCAAAGATGTTTCACTTAAATAATGACGTGTGATGTGATCTATTAGGGTTGAACGTGAGTGTGATAGAAAACCTGTTGGATCTGTTAGAACATATAATCTGCTGGCACACGTAACAATGTATGAAAACCTATGTTTATTAATATACAAGGGGTGCTGGCATATTTTCACGATTTAATAAATTTTTTTTTCTTTGCCGAATTGCCGAATGAGTTTTTCATGTCATTAAATAGCGATCATATGACAAAACGTTCGAAGTATATGTTTGGTCAAATTTTGCAGTGGAATACTCCTTTAGCCTGTTGCCTAAACTTTTTCTAAAATAATTATCGTTTATCGCAAAATGATTTTGATGATCCTTTTGAGAATCAGTTATCCGAAACTCTGTCAAATAAAGAGTAGTACAAATTATGATTGATTTTTCTTTGTACTTTTTTATGAAAACATTGTAGTTGTGTCATGCAGACTTTTAATAGTAAGTGTAGTGCTGCTAAAAATAACAGCTTAAAAAATAAATGTAAAACAAAAACATTCAATAAGCTATTATTTGATGTGATTCCACGATATTTATCACGTAATGATAATTGTTTAAACAATATACTTACAATGTACATATTAAGTGGCGCCTGCATCGTTGGCGACACCGCGGTCGACCCCCTTTCATCAGTGCCGCCCAGTAGACAACAATATCTCAGACATCGACGGACATCAATCTAGACAATCTAGACAATCTTGACAACTGCATGAAATAATAAATTGCGAAAATAGTCATTAATTCTTGTTAATCGTTTATTAAACGCCTCTTTAATTATACAGCACTGCACCGCGTGAGGGCGCCTATGTGTATGGTATATTTATGGAAGGCGCCAGATGGGATATTCAACAAGGCATTATCATGGAATCACGTCTCAAAGAACTCTACCCTCCCATGCCAGTCATCAATATTCGGGTGAGTTGCAAATCGTTGGAGAGGAGAAACAATTGAATTGCAGAGTTTGTGCTTAAAAATGCACAATTTGAATTGTATAATAATCTTCGTCGAAGAGCATCGAGATTAATTCTTCAATTTGGGCTTACGGCGCCGATCACGTTTATTTTTATTTTTTTCGTACCTCGTTTTCGCTATTCATCCGACAACGCGTCGTGGTCGTCGTTCTTCGAAACTTGCGGTTTTCTGGCGTCTTTGACGATGTTGCTACGGCGCAGTTACAGTTTAATTTGAATGTTATAACTACTCATGTTCGCATAAATCTGCTTGACTACGCGCTAATCTATTTTCTGAATTCGTTTCTATTTCTAATTTTAGGCCATTACTCAAGATAAGCAGGATTTACGCAACATGTACGAGTGTCCCGTCTATAAAACGCGTACGCGTGGGCCGACCTACGTTTGGACCTTCAACTTGAAGACGAAAGATAAGCCCGGAAAGTGGACGCTAGCTGGCGTAGCATTACTTTTACAGACCTAAATCTAAATATAAAAAAATAAAAATACATTCTATTTGTGAACTTTAACACTTTTTAAACGAAATCTCAGAAAATACTTACTCTTTAAATAAAACACGTTTTGTAGTTTTGCCTTAGGCATAGAAAATTGTTTCATTAAAGAAAAAGCATGCGGATTTATTATTGGAATTCATGTATTACTATCATGTATTTATGGCGTAACTGGGGTCGGTTACTATCATGTAACTGGCGAGGACGAGGTTCAAACCTCAATGGAGGAAGATATATGGTCATGGGTCATGGTATGGTTAGGCGTGATTTTTGATCATGAGTCACTTCCTCTAACCTCTTGTGGTTGGCGTTGTTGTACTTGGGCGACGCTAGATGGCACTTCAATCACCAAGGACTGGTAGCGGTAAGCTAATCACCAATCTATCAGACAACAGTACTCGATTTATGATTGCAGCTTACGGAACGGGAAGATATTAGAAGAAATTAACTCAAAGCACAGGGAAGAAACAACTCCAAGGGGTAATCATTATAAGAGAAATCAACTTTAGCTGACACCATCCTGTGAATGAAAGATTATTGAATGTAAGAATCGCTGATATTGATATATACATATGTATGAAAAATTACCACAAAACCTAATAAAGAGGTTCTAAAATATTAATAGATCCGATGTCCTAGTACCTCTTAACATTCCACTAATCTGAATACTATGCATGGTTGATTCCCTAAGCGATTAAGGGAACGTCTCCAAAGTTGAAATGCTCAAATACAATGCCGTCCCTTCTATAAAATAATCACCGGAAGAGACTGTTGCAAGAAACTATAATACAATAAACAAACACTTTTCACCTCTCGGATGATATAATATTAAAGCAATTTGAAAAGTTGTGATTTTAAGAGTCGAAACGAACTGCTACTATACCTGCATCGTTTTAACAAAGAAGTACGTATCAAAATTGGGATTCTGATCACTCAATGAAGGGCATTATAGATATCTAGTCTTCAACAAGTGATTGAAGTCATCGCAAAATTGTGTAATTTGACTTAAGTTTTTGAATAAAAGTGAAAGTGCTTCATGTGAATCACGTCATAATCTCATTAACTTTTTTCTTCTTCTGACGTAAGAACTCGAAACGGGACAACCCCAGAATACAGCATTCTACCTTGTTAATGACCGAATTTTTTATACAATAAGACACTTGCTGTCTCACTAATTGACGCCTTAAAAACAAAAAGCACCACAAAATAAAACAATATTCGCAGATATATACAGTAACTTCTGAAATAATTCTGCGAATTTGGCAGTGGTTTTTTTAGTATACAAAATCCCATTTTTTAGGTGAAATAAAATATTTGTTTAGTTTAGTTGCAATTTTAAAACAGACAATTTATTATCATCAGCATGTATTTATCTATAGTTGATATATATATGTACAGCAAACACTCGCAAATTAGAAACACTAAGTCCCAGGAGTAGTACTATAAAGTTCTAATTTATGGACTTTAATCTTTTCACAAAGTTGTATATACTTAATAGCTATGTATGTTAATAGCTAATAACTTATGAATTATTAGAAAGGGATTTAAGGCTAAAAATAACCTATATATAAAAAAATAGTAAGTAATAGAAAAGAATAAATAAATAGAGAATGCGTCGCCTACTTGAGTGCAGTTCATGTTCAACTAACTCAACTTAAACAATCATTTTTGTACTACTTATTTTTAGAATATTCTTTTTACACTTATAGCCTTTAAACTTTTTTAACCACTTACAAAGGTTTAACTATTTAATTAAAAACGGGATATAAAAGAACCAATGAAATTTATCATATAATATTCTTTCAAACTACTATTTTTGTATGATACTTTTTTTCATGTATAAAATATTTGAATAACTAATTTTGCTGTAACTAATGCAAGCTAAACTGTAGTAAAGCCGTTTCACACTCGTAAAAACTCGCTTTTTTACACAAGCCTATTTTAATCTATTTAAAATGTTACTACTAAAATATTTTATTAAACACACAAATGAAAATTTTTTAAACAAAATGACTGCGAATGTGTAGTTTTATGCGAGCCCTGCCCTTTAAGTCAGCGCTCAAATTTTTGGAAATATAGAATCTAAATCGAATGTAAATTTTGTTAAATTTTCAGAGTACATAAGTGTTGGACTTAAATTAAAGAATTAATTTTTTTGTAAAGGTAAAAAAATTGTTGAGCAGCAGCTAAGCTCATTAAAAGATACATGAATTGTAAAAGAAAATGATAAAATATTTTTTGTTGAACAGCAGCTAAACTTATTTAAAGTAAAAGTTGTAAAACATATTAAACAAAAAACTTTTTGTACAACATAGAAAATATATATTACTATGATAAAGTGAACTTGTAACATTTTTACCACAATAACGATTTGTCACAGAATTCATTGAAATATTTTTTGTAAAAAGAGACTGAAATTGTATATTATAAAATAAACGGTTATACAAATTAGGCGTTTTATCAGATATTTGAAAAAAATGTTTGCAACAAAAAAAAAACATTTTGGTTGTTTTTGCAAGGAGTAAACAATAAGATTACTATACTTTATTGACTTAGTAGGTACGCAATGACCACACACTGATCTCACATGGGGCAGGCCCAGGTGGCATCAAAATTCACCCAGTCACATAGACTGGGCTCAGCTGGTCTTAATTGATAATAACTTTGGTGATCATGCGATACCAAAGCTAATGTCTACGTACTAAATATTTGGCTACAGATAAAAACATCATCAGCCACTAACTTAATCAGCATTCAAGATTAAAAAAAAGCTAATATTCAATTTAGAATTCAATGCCTACAATAACATTGACTATTCAAACAAGGAGAAAAAATGCAGGTTACCAGTATAGAAAATAAGTTATGCATTAAGTCAACGATGTCAATAATTTAGTTTTTATAACGTAAGAAGAGGTGGGAGGAGCAGCACACGCAAAGTGGGTATTAAAAGATTTGCATAACACATAGAATGGATCATGTTGCAAATAAGAAGCTCTACAAAAGGGAAGAGTAATAGGAAAATAGTTTCTAGTTGGACGTGCTGGTACACTAAAGTTAATCGTTCTAAGTAAGAAAGGTGAGTTAATACTACCATAAATGAGGTTATACATAAAAGTTACACCAGTAGTAAGTAGTGTAAGTCTAATTTTAGAGAAACATTTTCCCCGGAAAATAATAAACCCAGTCAGTTCTCAGCATGAAGCGCTAAACGACTAGCACAATCATACAACAGGGTCTCAACACTTCGTAAGTGGGTATAGGTAGCCTAAAATCGATCTTAACAATATAATTAAGGGCGTCAAAGCTACTTGGTAAATGGTTTGCTTTCTCAAATTCTTAAGATGGCCGAATGATGTGATTCTCCATCCAGGAGCGCAATTTTGAGCCGAACATTATGCTGGCATGAGCCTATGAACTTATGCTTATATAATTTTGCCTACAATATTCGTAGTCAATTCGATAACAATGTAAATGGACGGAGTTAAGTTCGTGTTCTAAAGTAGTCACAGTGCTTTGCTATAAGAAAAATGTAAAAGAGGCTTAAATGAATAAAACATTCCATCACACATAAATCGGCATTATATCGCAAAAAACAGCAATTCAGTTAATTAAATATATTGCTAAAGTCTTTAAGTAGTTACTACATTAAATATATGAGATAATCTATACTAATATTATAAGGAGGAAGTGTTTGTTTGGATGAAAGTACTTATCCGATTTTAAAAATTATTTCACCACTAGAAACTACGTAGTCATAGGCTATATGCTTTTTGATTTTTTTAAAGGAAAATATGTTTTTTCTTAGGATTAAGTTTTTGCAAAACCACTGCAAGACCAAGCACAAAAAGTTTCGTACGGTTTTTCGCTTTTCCTGGTATGCTTCTTCTTCATTTTTGTGTTTGTGCTTGGCATTAAATATAATAAAACATGCCAGAAATAGCAATAAAAAGATGATAAGCTTAAACGTAATTCTGTTGAATTAAAAAGGCAAACCCTGAAAAACCCACAAACTGTCAAAAAGTGTATTCTCATTAATAGATTAAAAATATATTAAAATTAGAAACAGCGTCACAAAATTATGAAAAATGTTTACATTGTTTAAGAAATTATTAGAAAAACATATGTGAGTGAACTCGAATTGATTGGCCGGCACCAACCATCGAATAGAGGAAGGTGCGGTGTGACGATCATTCGGTCTCTGAGATCAACACGAATACTCTATATGAATTGTGATCAGGCGCGTGCAGCTGAAAGCAAGCAAAATCGAAAAATGCTCAAAAATATCTCAAAACTTAGAAAAAAAAATGGTTTTTGCTTTAATTTCAACAATTGTTGACGCATCTACGATGCTATAGAAATCAGTATCGAGCGCAACGTAAACCAATTTAGACCTTAACTGCGTCGCGAGTTTAAATGCTGTTCATGAAAATTTGTGTAAAAACGACATAAAAAATAAGAAAAAGAAAACAGTTCGAAAAACAAGAAGAGGACAAAATTTTACAATGAATTTTTAAACCGAATTTTTCTATAAATAATTTATAAAACCAATAACCAAACTACTTGCGATGTACGTGACTTGACACGCCTCACAATTGTCGCAGATACAGCAGTCCACGACGACAGCAACAACAAAACCATCAAAGTATGATCTTCTTTAGTCTGAAATTTTACGAAATTGTGGTTGATTGATCACTGCAGAAAAAGGAAAAAGGGAAAAGAAATATCTCAGATGGTTTAAGCCAAAGAAATATTTATGAATTTTAATGTTTTTCTTTTGTTGTTGCGGTCTCCATGAAGCTGGATGTTAGAGCTACGACGAAGGTACAATTTCTAGCTTCTCTGTGGTTAACAACAGCTAAAGGAGGGCTAAACACACGATACGTGAGGATTGATTTATATCTTCTTCTTCATTCAGCTATCAGTTGAGTTAATTTTTATTTTGCCGCTGAGTTGATGTTGATGCTCAGTGATAATCATTTCAATAAAATAATCACGTATGTTTGTACAGACTATTATTAGAACATAAGCGAACTACAAACGTGATCGCTTGGCCTGCTCAACACTTTATTGTATTGAGCGAACATCAAACTTGATCGATAGAACACGTTCGAAGCATGCATATTTTTTAATTTGAATTGCCTTATGTGAACAAATAGAAACTTAATTACTTAAGGGCATTAAATATTAAAAATTGAGTATATAGTCAGAACCTTTTCGTGTTCGTCTTTATTAGCCGCGTGTGCTATATTTTAAAGCAATGATGATTTTGATGCTTCATTTCCCCTCCAGACGTAGACGCGTTCGTTGAAGTGATTTTCGAAAGCGGGAGAAGGAAAATAGCGAAAATTGTGTGCAACATTTTTTAGACTCTGTAAAACCATTTGCAAAAGATTAAATTGTTAACTAAGTGCTGCTGCCCTAATTGTTCTTCAAAGTGAAATCAGTTTACAAGAAATTGCTTAAGTGTACCAAGTTCAGCGGCGGCCATTTATAAGGCATAAAAACAAGAGTTTTGTGTAAAAAGTGCAACAAGAATTTAATCTATCAATACATTTAATCTAAAGCAATACATAAATAAAAACGTCATAATTAATTTGTGTGGCCTGGAGCTTATTGCAAATTAAGAACGTTTTCGGCACTCACATTATCTGGTGGCAACAAAGAAAAAAATTATTTACTCCCGAAAACCGTCAAAAGCATTTTATTGGATTATTTTCAAGTTCGACCTACGACAGTATTAAATCTACGCAGAATGAAGCTGTTTTTGGTAATCTTTGCATGTAAGTTTATAACCAGGGATTCTGAAGTAAGGCGGGGTTATTCAATTACCTACTTCCGTCCGACCTCTTCCTCAATGGAGGATTCGGTTTAAGGCACAGGGTACATTATGAGTACCCAGTGTTCCTTACTTGTATAATAAACTATGCAACTATGTACTATGCAGGAGATCTCAATAATGCACTTGTAAATTCTACAAGTCTAATATAACGTTGGACTTTGAAATAATCGGTACAGAATTAGCCATACACAAAAACTCACAAGATGAATCTTTAATTATTATTTTATTTTACTTTTATCAAAAAAAGTTTTATTTATTTATTTATTGATTATTATTATTATAATTTTTTAGTATCTATATAAATAAAGTGCTAACAAATGTCTCGATGTTTGTTCACATACGATACTCTATGACAATTTTAATGATTTCAACGATTTTGTTAAAAATTACAATACATCAATTTTTGGTTACTGGAAAAAAAAACTTTAAATGAACGAGTATTTTATTAATTAAAATTGCTGTTAAAATGCTTATATCTATTGCTCTTTATTCAATTTTGTGACATTTAAAGAAATAAATCAAACAAATCGAATGGGAAAATTTTTTCAACGTTAATTTTTTTATAAATTTGCTTTACAGATTCATTTTTTACGAAAAAAAATTTGATGGCTCATTTAATTTCATACTAAGCACTCAACGCTGCCCTACTTTATTAAACTTGTTTTGAGCATATAATTTTTAAATGTCACAGGTGTTTCTTTTGAGATCCTTATTCTTATTTATTTATTATAATTATTATTTTAGAAAAGGCAACACTTAAAAACATTAAATAAATAATATAAATAAGTATTTTTAATGACTGACATTTGATGATTTTCTGAGCCAATCTATATATGAAATTATTATAATTGATGAAGGAATTGCACTTGGCGCGTGTAAGCACACGAAGTTGTCAATTAACTGCCGGAATTCTCAAATTAATTCTATTAATATCAAAAACTAATGAGCCTAAATTTAAAAAAAAAAATCATACAAAATAGTTCTTTACTTTCTTTACTTACCATATATAGGGTTTTTTAATAAGAGTGCCCTAAGTGTTTATTAAAATAGAACGAAAGCGCCTATTATTTTTAACAGAATTTTATTATCAACTGAAAGTATAATTGATTCAATTAGTAACGGAATATGCAAATGGCCACTACAGCTGCGCTGGCAGGCCTTCATACGAATCCTCCAATTTCAGATGATCGTGCGCATAATTCCAACGGCACGATCTGAATGTTGGCGCGAATGTCATTCTTGAGGTCTTGAATCACTGTCACTGGATGGTTGGTGTAGACGAAGCACTTCAAATATCCCCAAAGGAAAAAGTCTAACGGCACAAAAAGTCACACGATCTCGCCGGCCAATTGACATTGCCGTTCAGTGAGATCAATCAATCATACTAAAAAGTGAACATTTGAAGCATTTTTGAGTGACTTATTGACACTTTTAAACGTTATATCAGTTACTTGCTTAACCAAAACGAAATGAGTAGATATGATGGAATATTTCGTTCGGTTTGGTTAAGTGAGTTTTCAATAGAGTACAAAGAAAACCGAAAATATGTATAGTCGGTAACATATTCAACGGAACCCTATCTACGCGAGATTGGCACTGCTTAGATATTTTTTATATTTGAATACTTCTTTTATTTTTATTGTAATTTGTATTTGATGAAAAATGATTTTCGTTAACCTCTGAGGTGCATACATAAACAAAGTGCTTGGATTGCCAACGTGTGAATACGCCACATATATTTGCACATGTGAGAAGCACGAATTTTCTAATCTCCGAAAATACCTAACCGATTTTAATAAAATTTTGGGGATGCATAATTGAGATGCATAATTTTGGCATGTGCATTACTTGATCGCCGAATTCATAATAGGATATAGTTTTGGGCATAATAAGTGGCGCTGTTGTCGAGATATGTTTTTATTTTTTAAAGTAGCCTTATTATTTGTTTATCGTTTTTCTATTAATTGAATTGTGTTATGTTAAATTTTGATGAAAATGCCGCTAAAAAGGAAAATCTCACACTAACTTTACTTGGTGATCCAGAACAACGTCAGTTCCAGATCCACATACCGTCAGTGACTAAAGTTTAAATACAATCCTTAAAATCCTTAAATTCGAGAGTTAGAGAAAAGAAAACATTTCATTAAAAATGTGAGTATGCAGTTTTATTTCATTTCATGAAAGACTAAAAAAAAAAAAAAAATATTTACCTTAGACATATTTACCTATTAACGGTAGACAAATATCAAACTCAGTTTTGAGATTCTTCTCAAACTGTACAGATACAAATAAAACAAAGCAGCATCTGAGAATTGAGTTTGCCGGCTTTTCTGCTCAAACTGTACAAAATCAAAATGAAAAAAAT
Source organism: Cacoxenus indagator (assembly GCA_035041755.1). NCBI lineage: Eukaryota > Metazoa > Arthropoda > Insecta > Diptera > Drosophilidae > Cacoxenus > Cacoxenus indagator. The sequence continues at coordinate 983,712 of JAWNKX010000191.1, read as the reverse complement.
ATCTAAAAATTAAGAATACAAGATGCCACCAAAAAAGTCAAACACTGGAAGATCAACGAGAAAATCGCAGAAATAGACAGAGTGCAGAGCTGCTGAAACATCCGTAAAGCGAGACGCCCGCGAAGGCCCTAACACGCTGGGTCCCTGCTAGTAACTAATAAATAATAAAAAAATACTACAAAAATACCACAACAAATAAATATCGCATATATGGTAGATACCATTTGATACTGAAATAAGCTTTTAAAGAAAAGTTTAGACTGACCGATTCCTGACTGACTGAAGTTGCTGATCAATATTATCCTGATTGGTTTAAAATATTTAAGACAGCCGACGTAACAAATAATCTTTCAATCAAATATTAAACGCGTTGTAGTATATATTATTGCTCGATGTTCAACGAGGTAAAAATTAGAGAGCTTAGAATCAATTCTTAAGGGCCTCGGACACTGTGAAAAAGCAGTATCAATCATTCGTGTATGTGTGCATGAAGATGAGAACGATACTGCAAAGTAAGTCAATCGTTCATGTTTTGTTTCCATTTGAACTGTTCAGACGGCAATGTCAATAAAAAAGGACGTATGTATGCTTGACATGCAAGACACTTTTGCCAAGATGCCCATATTTATCATATCTCTCTTATACGTAGTTACTTTGTGAAGGCGTAAATGAGACAGCATGCAGTATGCCGCAGCGAATACGTTAAAAAATAAAATTTATTATACATTGTGATGCTGGACGAAAAACCAAATCGATTTGCCTCAAACATTGGAGTATGTAAGAAAAGCATACATAAACAACGACACTGATTGATACTGCTTTTCGACCGACGCCCTTTAATAGGGAGTTAACGATATCGATGATAAACATTTCGTTTTAAAAAATAAACTTTCGAGACTGTAATGAAATTTACCCAAAACTAAATAAGAAGTGCTTAGCATACGAGTATACAGTTTAGAAATCAGTTCTGTGCCGATTAGTTTCTTTGGGATGTCAGAGTCGAAACATGTAATCGCATGAATTTTAACATTACTGCGGGGCAATAAAGGGATTACTAGATGGCTTGTCTAGGTGATAGCGCTTTAAAAGTAACATGAAAATCATCTATATTTTTCACCATTTACTCTACAATCTTAAAACCAATAGATGATGCTCTTCTCTCCCACAACCCACAAACAAAGTAAATAAAGCCTTAGGTCATAGCTTATATTGTGTGCTGACCAGTGTAAAAGACTACACTCGGTTTTTTTTTCCGTGTAAAATGCAAATATCAGCCACACCAGACTCATTGGCGACGGTCGATGTGCAAATGAATGATCTCATTTACGATCGTAAAAGTATTTTTTATTAATTCAAACCATGTTGCTTATCACTAATTTTGCGATGTCTTTATTTCTTAGCAATTACTCTACACCAAAATAAAAAATTAAAATACAAATTGAAAAGTATTTTAATTTTTCTTTGTTATTTCATTTACAGTGACGCTTTACGCCCTTACGTTGGTGCAGAGTCTAAACCTACCCGACCTGAATGTGAAATGTTCTCTGGAATGTGATTACCAGGTATACCGACAAATTTGTGCGGCGGACGATGCTGGGATTACGAAGACCTTCAGGAATGTTTGCGTCATGAAAAAAGAAAATTGCATACACTCAAAATGTAAATCGAATTTAAAAATAGTCCAGTAAATCACATAAATTTCGCACAAATTATAAACCACTTCGCTTTTGTTTATTTGCAGCGTTTCAGAAGATCGACGATAAGGAATGTCCCTAGATGCTACAAATTGACAACGGGCAAAATTTTAATTTACAAATAACTTAATAATAATAACTTACACTTACTACATGAATTGTATTAAAATGAAGCAAATTAGTGCAAAAATATTCGCGGCCAATCTGTATCTGTATCTGTGTCTACCTGTATCTGTATCTAGTGTAGTAAGCCTTAGGAATTGATGTAGATGTCGTTGATGTCGACGATTATGTAAAATGTAGGGAGGCACATTGCGTAGTATTCGTGTGTGATATTATTAAATTGTGTTTCAGAAATATTTGTATTTTGTATTAGAATGTACAATGGAATGTAAAATAAAAACGTGCACTAAAATTTGAGATAATCCAAGTACTTATTATTTTATTTATTTGAACACTTTGACTGAGTTTTAAAAAGCGATGATGACTTCATACCAGGGAAACACTTCTCTAATCTGCTCGACAAAATGATCTTTGACACAGAAATAAAATTAATAAATATAAAGAAATATTCGCCCATGCCGAAGTTGTAAGACTCTTCACATAAAAAACTAAATAAATTCTACCAACGCTCACGTCTTTGAGTACACAATGTGTTTACCATATTGATTTGACTTATGTTTGAAGAGCTCTCTCGGAAAATGTCTACCTTTAGTCCTGTTCTTGGGCACACAACGATGTAACAATATTGATTACAATATTTTCATGTCTTCATTTGTATGGGGGCTGAACAAGAATTTATATACTTGTACGTTTCGATATGACTTTCAATATGTTACAAGCAATATTAAATAAACAACTACAAGTATTGTTAAGGAACTCAATCCAATTTTCATTGATAATGTGTTTTTTTTTTTTTTTTTTTTGCAAATCACTTGAATCATATTTGGAGGTCAAGAGCTTTCGTATTGTATGATTTCGCCTTCACACAGTACGATCACCTCCAAAAAGGGTGTACAAGTGCTATTATAACAAGACATAGATAAGGTTAGCTAGCATGGCTGACTACTTTGCTAATAACTGCAATGCTTTTAGTTTAGTCTTCACTTACACTGTGAAGAAAGCAAAAGTGTTGTATAACTTATTTAGGAGGCCACAAATCTAACACAAACTATTATCAAGGTCCAGAAATTAACCTAGATAAGTCACACGTGACCCAGAGTTTGCAGCTAGTTCTCGAAGTAAGCGTCAAACTAGAAAATAGTTGAGCGAACTATTGAAGTTTTAAGGAAGGTACTTCGTACAGGCGTTTCGCTTTCTAGACGACCTTCGAGAACAAGAACCCCTGAAAATATCGAGCATGTGCGATTTGCGACTGAAGAAGGTCGTTGTTTGACTGTGCGCAAACTACAAAGTGATCTTGGAATTCCGAAAACTTGTCTTTCGAGAATCCTAATTGATTAGGAGTTATGATTTTAATTATGTTATTATTGTTATGATTCACATGTCCGAACAAAGCTAATATCGTCAAATTAGATTTCTCGAACACATGACCACTTTAAAGAAGCCCATAAATATGTTATGACTGAAGTAACGGGAGCTTACAAATCTGGCTGCTACGAAACTCAAAAGTTCCGCGAAAAAGAACCAGCAAATGTATTTAAAAAGTTTACAAATTCTTTTTTTTCGTTATTTTATATATTTGTGAATGTGATCCTTAAGATGATGTACTTGTACTTGAAATTATATCTTGTTCATTATTTAATTATCGTTAAAAACCATTTAAAACATACGAAGGTTAATGGAGTAGTGGCATTGGCGTTATTGACTCACGAGGGTAAATACATTTGTTTTTGTATTTAACAGCGTACATGTAGATTCTAAATAGTCGGCGCAATAGATTGCAATAATCTCTCTTTGTATTTGTAGCTGTATGTTTGTAGAAATTCCACCATTGTCGGAAGGTTGTTATTTAGAGTTTAGTTTAGTTTCAGGATTAGCCATCACTTTGTTTTTTCATGCCTGCACCTTCCTTATGAAACAGCCGGCATGTGATGCACCAGATTTGTCTTTCAGGCAAACCGTGGCTACTATTACCTGTAGATGAGGTTTCCGTTATTCAGTGAGAAGCTGCTGGCTGGGCCAAGCAGCCAGTATAATTTTTTCTATTTTGTATAGCAACATGGCAATGTCAAAGAGTATTAAATATAAACTCTACATGAATGTATACTATTTGGCAAAGTGGTCTGCAGAGGGTCGCGCCAGTTGATTCGCCTTTTCATGCTCAGACCAGGATCAGATCAGATTGGCCAAGATTGGGATCGTTGCATATATTCGCTCATGTTTTCTGCCGCATCTAACGGTGAACTGGAATTAAAAAGAACACATAAATTATCCATTATTGTGGGATATGTCCGCGGAGAAAACATCATGTGGCACGGGTGCTAAGACACTAGCTTGAGACACACCAGCCCTTATCTGTATTGCTGTTAAATGAGCGGCTCGAACTCTGATAATGAAGCGCACCTTACAAAGCTATTCAACAAATTTGCTCCAAAAGCAATGTACGTCACTGCTCAATTGTAAGAAAACAATATTCAAAACAGGGAGCTGATAGAACTAAATATATTAGGAAAACGATATACAGGTTTTATGACAACAGTTATTAGAGTGCCAAAACGTACTTATGCCTTCTAATATCAAATAAAATAAGCTCGATGTTATGTTAGGAGTTGATTTTATAATATGAGAAAGAATTCAATTCTTATAACTTACATATCAATTTATATTTTTCTTTTCACATGCGACATAAAAATGGTTCGTTTCAAATTCGATTGCTTTTAAAGACATAATATTGGGTTCAGACAGTGAAAGTCACATTTAAACTATTTTTGTTTTCTTTGTTTATTATTTTTTCTGTACAATAACAAAGAATTTTATTTTATAAAATATTTTCCACTGTTATTCAAAAACTCTTGCCATATTTCACTCACGAGTATAACCATAATCAGTTCGGGTATTTCTGATCAAAAAAACTTTCGCAATTTCGTTTTACAGGCGTCTAGAAAATTCTTTGTTACGCCACCAACATAATTCTGCATGGATGGTGGTAAGTCCGTATGCTATGCCGTTTTTACCAGATCATAGAGTTTGCTGTAGCGTTGTCATGGTGGAAGCCTATGCCTTTTAGTTTACAAGTTTTACAACAAGTTCGTCGTAGATGGTAGAGATCAAATATAAGATATTTGCAAATTTATTTTAAATGTTAGTAACACTTTTTGTTACACTCTAATTCATTTATACTTTACTAATTTTTATATAACACTGTAGTCACACATAACCACAAACTCATGTTTGTTGAGTTCTAGTAAAATTAGAGAAGTTTCAATTAAGATTTGATTGAACATCCATTTGTCACCAATAAAGTGATGCTGGGCTCCCCAGCTAATTAGTAAAACCTGATTGGCTAATTGAGGGTCGATATACTTTTACTCTTACTAAATACACTGCGTCAAAAACAAAAGTCATTGTACTACAATATAGACAATCATTAAGCAAAGCACCATAGAAATTATGCAAACATTTTTTTTTTCTCTTAGTATAAAAAAAAAACAACTAATCTTTGCTATTTACTCCAAAAAAGTATTATTTGTTAAGTCATAAGTATTTACGTAGTTTAGTTTAGTCTTTAGTATTAAAGAAATATTTTGTTTACAAACGAAAGCAAGATGTTTCTTTAATAGACAAAAAGATATTCGAATTATTTTTAAGATAAAATAGCAACAACGCGATTAGCTGACGGCTTTAGTGAAATTTATGGAAATTTATGCAAGAGCCTCTGATCGAACAGTTACAAATTTACACGCGCTGATGAGTCTTGAGTGTAACACACGTTTTTTTTTTTTAGATAGAATTCCATAAGTATTAACGAGGCACTCAAGAATTTCCACGCTGTCTAAAAATCGCTTGGGCATCGACCACAATTCGAAGTTATGCGTTCTCGTATTATTAGTTAATTGATTTGTTTGGCAGCTGTGAAGTCATAGCGCCAAATTAAAAGTGTAAATAAATATTTGGCAAATGAGCAATATTCAATAATACCCGAACTACATGCCCAAAAACCGCAAAACAAAATTTATTTTTTTTTACATTTATTTTTTATTTAACTAAACTCAAAAATTTTAGTTCAACGGCATGGCGGCGAGTGCAGTGAGTACTTAACACTAAGCACGTCCAAATAAAACTAAATTTTTATGCAAATTCTTTGATGACGAATTCACAAAGTTTCTTCGCAGTTTTTATATTATTTATTTAGCACATTATTTATTTAGAGTATTTCGCGATTTGGGCTCTAAAAGTGAGTGACTCTTTTGAAAACGAATGTGAAGTCAAGTTCGAGCTCGAACAACCAAAAGACACAAAGAAACATCAATAAAAAATAAACACTTTGAGACAGGTAAACCATTTGTTTATAATTTTTAGATTTATTTATGCATGTATCTTTTTTTTTTTTGCCAGTTGACTTCAGAAAACCGACCACTATTTTGCCCAACAGATTGAATAATTGCGAATGGCTTTATTTAAAATTCCGCGTGTCAAACGCGCGGGAAACCAGTCTTTTAAGCGATTCGTAGTCGAATCTTCTGGCACTATTGGAATTATTGAATGATCTATTTGCAGATGCTGCAGTCAAGTCGACATTTTTCGGCCAACTTTAGCAGAAATGTATCTATTTTTATGCACATAAGCAATTTATGTATCTGTGACTTACGATGACGCTGAATGCTTTTGTTGTATGTTTAAAGTATCATTTGATGATGGGCGTTGTGAAACATGATTTTCGGAAGTTGTTCATTTGCATCGCTAAATCGCCTTGAATAGCAGTGGTGGCACAGCTATAAAAGTAGCAAATTTTGAATTGTATTAATTCTCAGTTGGAGGTTGGATAGTTCAAGAACGAATCATATTAGTGGATACGATTCGATGCCAATATATTTATTTTATATCAGAACTCTTAATTTCAACTGCTGCTGTATACCAAATACAATTCTAGATTTATATTTTTCTTTTTGTTTATATTTTGGTTTATGTACATATTATTTTCATAATTATAATTGTTCTTAAAATATATAACTTTAACTTCCTATCCATCTACAATACAAGACTTAATAGTAGCTATTATTGTTAGAACATTTGAAGTAAATTTTTCTGACTTGATTATTTTCCAATTTCACACTGTGTACGTGCTATGGAGGCTCCATCGATATGTTATACGACATCCCGTTTGTATCAATACCATGGGTGCTTGTAAGCCATATATTTATTTAGAAAATAGTGCTGACGATCCTTCTATTTTTTCGTGCAGCAGGGTCTTAATTATTCCTTAAAGCATATTTTCTAGCATACAAATCGCACTAAGAAATGATATTTTATAGGAATACCGAATTCACAATGAAATATTCCATTGAAAAAAACGAATAATCTAGTTATTCAAACCTTAACAAAATATCCTATGTAATCCATAATTGCATATCCACAACGATAGAGAACCATTATTGGAGCCAGAATAAGTTTGATTTAACTCTACGTGTAGACATCAGCACGTTGGTGAGAGTCGTCACAACGAATCGGTTTTAAGAGGAAGTTTACTCCATTTGTGTGACTTTTTGATAGCATAACTGTCGCATGACTTGTCATAATATCGAAGGAACTAATCACTCCATGTGTACAGTCATTAAAAGGACACACTTTCAACATCTTTTTATATCTATATAATATTTATAATTATAATATATAAATAATTATAATTATTATAAATAGAGAAGATCTTCGAAACTCTAATGTATAATGTGCAAATAAATGTGCCCAACGGATAGATACTTACAAGGTCTCAATGTAAGGGAACTCACAGTGGACCGAATTCTTCGCCTATATCATTTTATATTAAAAACCACCTTCTTGTAGTTGATATGCCCTATAATTTCCACTACTTCTGCCTTATTTGATTACATTAATATTCTATCCGCTTTAGGCGCCACAAATTTAACTTTTACAACTTTTGACCACAACTCTACAGTTTCAAAGTAAAAATGATTTTAGATTATTCTTTGTATTTTTACAAATAATTAATGAACTGTGTTTTTCGCCTTTTATTTAATTTATTTCTTATTTATTTTTTTATTTTTTATTTATTTATTTAATATTTTGTTTTGTTTATGTTTGTATTTTTTTTTTGTTTAAATATGTATTATATTAAATTCTTCAGAAATTTAATTTAAAAACTAGCAAATAAATACGATTATCGAGATCTGGGGTTGGCGCTAATTTAATTGGGCAACAGAAGCGCTGATGTCAAAATAAATAATTTCTCAAATGCAGTCTAATGTATTATAGTCGTATATGCGTAATTCATAAAATATTATTTGCATTTCATTAAAAGAAATTATAGAAAAATAAATTAAGCTCAACTACAATACAATAAGGAATAATAATCAATACAGAAATAGTGATAGAGAACAAAAGCGCCATCAACGCCGACGCCGATTTTGACGACGACGACAACAACGCAGCCGATACCGACAGACAAGGAGTGACGCTGTGAATGAAGAGGAAACTACTTAAAGCCGAAACTGGCTTGGCTAGAAGCTAGTGAAGAAAGATACAAACGTACTCACATTAAAATTTATAGAATCACTTTTGTTTTGCGCGTTTTTCTCGGACCTGTTGATAATACTAATTAATGACGGAGATGTATAGAAGCAACTTTCAGCTCCAGCCAGCCAGGTCTGATTGCCGACATGAGCAAAGCAGACTAGATGCTCGATGCCGACGTCAACGATGACGCCGACGATCAGTTTATGAGGGCGTATCAATAAGTTAGTGATTAGTCTTCCTTTAGCGCAATACTGTTCCTTCCATATTTGGAGACATATCTTAGTTTAGAGAGCTATTTCATTAGGTTTGGTGAGAAGAAATAATGGCTGGGGCTTTAATCTGGGAGTAATTCATTCATTCATAATTTTACACTGGGTGGTATTTTTTTCTGAAAACGACCAATAGCTTCTTTGTATTGCAAAAACTATCAGGCACTTTCGTCGTTTGTTTTCAGATCAGACCACTAAACATTATTAGCACAAGCCAAAATATTAACTTTTTAAATATTTTTTTCTTTTTTTGAGCTATTATAATTACTTACAATATTAGGGTATCAGGTGAGCCTTGAAAAAAAATGTATCTTTGTATTATATCCGAAATTTATGACGTGGACACATATCATATGATCGGCCAAAACTCTAAATTCCATTTTTCATTTGCTTTGAGGTTTATGCTTTCAATTGGAATGCCCCCATTGATTTTATATTGCCTCCTATCAGATTTTTTTTAGGTAATCTCAACAGACCGTATTTAAGTCGGTGTCAATGACTGAAATATCATTTGCACAAACTTGGAATGTCGACTTGTTCAGAATTCAAGGTCACACTACTTGATTACAAGTCTGTGGCCAGCCAGCTGTGATTATTAGGATTCTTAGTCAAGGAACCGTTTGGTGTCTGTCAAAAAGGTGTCTGCCGACAACGGAGTGAGTGTTAAGGGTAAAAAAGTCTATTTTGGTGGCTTCTCCTAGTACGTGCATCCTTCAACTGGTCTGTGAATTCTGGATGGCCTGTCTATTTACAGATGGCCTCGCTTACGCCACTGCTTATTTGTTCTTCCAATCTATTAAGATATTTTAATAGTTGTTGTTTTTTGTCAAATATTATAGTTTTTAGGACTTGATGAGACGATGATATTAACTGAATTAATTCACTCAGTTGTCTGCATTTATTGGCCGTCAAACACATCTGCTTCAAAATGTGATGCTAGTCTCTTGATATATGACAGTGTAAGAATAAAAAATAGAAATGAGATTCCTAGATAATTAATTCTAAAACCCTTTTATTTATTGATTTTCCCTCGTAGTTTTAGTCTGGCTAAACAATGTTTTTTATTATTGTTTTTGTCTACAAATAGCTGCGAAATTGAAATTCATATAAATTGTTATAGCAAACGATAAGAGATATCAAAAACATAAAAATAAAAATATAAGAATTGGCAAAAACAATTCCAAAAACCCTAGAAAATCAACTAAAAGCAATACAAACAACAAAAACAACAAGAATGATAATAACAACAAAAATAATAATAAAGAATGAATAAGCTATAAAATAAATGACGTGAAACATAAACCGAAGAACGAGCGCGGGAGACAAATACAGAACAGGTACGCACTCACGCATACACGCACATATAACAAATGGAAACACACTGCTACCACACAGCTACGAGACACTCTCGGACAGAGCTGTGTGAAAAATGTTATAAATGGTCGCGTTTGTCCCGAGCCAATTTACAGTTTAGCATTGAACTTGGACTAGAGTTTGCAAAATCTACGAAGTGCGTCGAGTCGAAATTTTCAACAAAGTTGCGATTATTATTGATTAATTGAGTATAGTGTTGCTGTTGAAATCGAACGTAAAAAAAACCTGAAAAAACAAAATTCATTTTAGCTGCAAGCAGATACTTTGGCGGCAGTATCTTTTTCATCAAACAGATTGATCGTCTAATAAGAAATTCGCGTCACGTTTGAACCAATTTATCAGAACTTTGACTTTGGGTATATACGAGTGTGTGTCTGTTCGAGCATTTGGCGTTTGCCTTAGCCTTTGCCTTTGTGTAACTACGAGTGCAACACAAAATTATCCTTGGTTGCAACATGTTCGCCGCCTTCAAATTGTGCCTTGCGGCTGCGCTTTGCTGCTGCCTGTTGCTGCTAAACGATGTGTGTGAATGCAGTTCAAATTTTCGTAGGTCCATTTTTATCTTATTACTTCGCTGCTTCTCCTTCTTCTTCTTCATTTTCTTGCTCACGTTCGTAATGACTATAATGCGCATTCCCAAACGTTTTGATACAAAATTCTCTCTAAAATTAAGTCACAAAAATTTCTTTTTTGTTCAGCCGCCGATATTCCACGCTGTCGTCCGGGCGATACAGATTGCATCATAAATGTATCGCAGGCGGTGGCGCGTCAATATGCACGCACCGGTTATCCTGCGGCAGGCTTTCCGCAGGTCGAGCCTTTTATTGTGCGGCGTTTCGACATCTCGGACGGTCGTACCGGGTCGTTGAATTTGAAACTGAACTTCAGAGATGTGCGCGTCGAGGGATTGTCTAGCGTCAAATTCGATCGTGCTGTGTAAGTTTGGATATTCTTATGTCTTTCTTGGTACCCCCAAAAAAAAAACGAATTTTTGTCTGAATTACGTTAGGAATTAAGGAATAAGAATAGACCGTTAAAGCCAAACATTCTTAATGTTTCTTATTTCTTTATTCATCTGATATTTTTATTTTTTGTTTTTTTTTTACAGTGGCTTCGAAGCGAACCCATCAACAAGTAAATTCGAAATGTATGGCACGTTCTCAAAAATTGTACTGCGCGGCAAGTACACCGCCGATGGTCGTATTCTGATTTTGCCCATTCGTGGTGATGGCGATGCTGACATTAGTCTCCTTCAGCCCAGATTCTCTGTGAAATTCAAGCCTGCCATTCAACAGAAGAATGGCAAAACCTATTTGATCGTTGACAAACTCAAAGTCCTTCTGGAACCACAAAAGTAAGCCAACTTCAAAAGCGTCACTATATAAAGCACAGTAAACGTAAACATCTTTTTCTCTATCACTCTCAGAATGAACATCAAACTGACAAATCTTTTTAACGGCGATCAAGGTTTGGGTGGCAATTTGAATCAGTTCCTGAATGAGAACTGGGCCGAAGTATGGGGTGAACTACAACCCTCGATACATGTAGCCATTGCTGAGATCATGAAAAGTATTCTGTCTCAGCTCTTCCAGAGATTCGCCTATGAAGATATATTTTCGGACTCTTAAAACAGTTACGGTTATTATGCTACACATACGAGTATTTCATCATTATTATTATTGTATGGACTATTTTATAATGTCATGTAGGTCTTAGTTTTAGTATAATTTGGTACTTCTTCAATTGAAAACAGCAAAAGAATTCTGTTTCATAGCTGTAAGAAACAATCAGTATAATAAATTATTATGTATTAATAATATTAAATAGCTATTTGTTTTTATTTTTGAGAAATAAATAAATCCAGAAATGATCATAAATTCATAACATTAGATTATAGGGTTTTTGGTACTCTTATTTAAAAACTAACCTGAAACTATGCAGCAAATTTTAGCTACATGTCTTCCCAAGCTTCAAATAGAGTGGACACAGTGTAGGTCGTTTTGCCGTAGGGTTCTTCTATAAAAAGTTTATCAGAAGTATAAAGCGACACTTTGAATTCATATTACACTCAATAATGCGATGCCAGGAATTTCTAGTAGACTCAACTACGTCTAACTATTTATTAAGAAAACGTAAAAAAATAATAAAGGGAATAAATATGCACTCCAATCAACCTGCCATCTCCTAGTACACACAGTGTATCGATACTAATTACACTAGGAACTTTCAACTCAAATTAATAAAATAATCTGTTTAAAATCAATTGTGGTCTATGTCAACTATGCTTATGCGTTGATTTCATAATATCAATCCATAACGTTTCAAGTAGGATGATCTGAAACTGTTAAAAATAGTTTCTGAATTACTGGATTGAACAACAAGAATTTAATGGAACAAGTAACTAAATTCCGCTTTTCCGTTCTACTTTTCGTCTCCCACGAAATTATAGGACTTCCCGAAAAAATGCTTTCCCCTGAATATTTTCTAGTTGATTGCCGAGAGTAAATTAACGATCCCTTAACTTGTTACGAAATATTATATTAAAGTGAGCCTTGTGACGCAGTTTATAAGGGATTATTTATATAAAAATGAGTTGAGTATGAATAAAATAAAAGCAGTAATATTTTTTGGGACCACATATACTCGTAAGATAACTCACTAAGAATCCTGCTTCCCATAATTCGATAGATGAGACTGAGCAAACAGCTAAGGTCTCAAAATGAAATAAAATAAAATAAAATAAAAATAAATTTCATGTTTACTTTTTTAATTGATCCATAGACTTAACCTAAAATTGTGTGTAGTATATTTCATCAAAATGTTATATTTTAGCTAAAACTAATTCAAAGTTTTATATAACAAGAACTCGAAAAACAACGGCACAAAAATTTCTTTGTTATTTTTATTCTTGTTGAGTCGGGTCCACGGTAACTTGATACCAAGTACGTTTACAATTTTTCGTTTTGTGATGTTTCGGATGCGGAGTTCACGATGAAGTATATATATCCTTTCGCGTGTATTGACAATAAAGTCGTAAGAATTTTCATTTTATAAAGATTCTAATGATCAGCACATACACGAGGCGTTTGAAAAAGTTACACCCCTTGAATTTCCATTTCGAACTCGGTATGGATGATTTCACGTTATCAGAGTGTAAGTAATGAACACTACATAAAAAGTTAACTAAGAGGCTCGCTTGATATAAATCATATTAAAGCATGCATTAAAGCAAAAAATGCATGTATCTTTCATAAAATAATATATTTCGCACAGTTGCTTGTTAACGCGCTGTATTTGATTTTTTTAATGATCACTATGCCTTTCTTAAAAACTATTTCCAGCTCTCTGGTTGAGTTGCTGAAATAGGTAAGTTGAAGTTTAACTAGGGAACACTACGGTGTAAACTCTTGAGGTGATCCAATATCATTCTCGCTTTTGTTTGGTCTTCTAAACCATGGCATTAAAGTTTCACTCTCCATATGCCAATAAAAACTCTTGGTTTTGTTTATAAATTCATTTATTTAATAATTCTCCTTGTTTATTGACTTTTTTTTTTACTAGCGTAGAAAAAACCGTTAGCAAGTTAAACTGTATAATACGGTAAAACATACTAGTATAAACGAATGTGATTGCCTCAAGAAACGTAACAGAATACATTTAAGCATAGAGCCGGCAAAATTGTTTTATACTAAAACTGCTAATAAAACCAGCCGGTCGACCTTGAAGTTTGAGCCAAATCTTCCATGCAAACGAGTGAGTCATTAACTTTGTGTGAACGACGCTGTCCACTAACAAGCTCATTATCATCTTCATTGGACGGAAAATAATTTACGCAATATCTGATTGGATCAGACATACGACATAAAGTTAGGCCTATAAAGTTGGAAAGAAGCTGATGATCAATCAAACGATGTCAACTTCATTTAAGGTGTATTTCAATGAGTAAAGTAACTGCGATGAAATTATAATAATTAAAGTATTTCGTTTGTATTCTCAAAAAGCTTTGAGCCGTAAAAGCTGTTTGTGAATTGAATACTGTACGAGGGCTGTTTTATATGTATTCCTACAAGTTATCTTTTTTTTATTGTATAAAATCTTTAATTATACGTGTGTACAGCATCTCAATTGTTTGATATATCAAATGAAAGGGTATGTTGCAAGTATCCCTAATATATTTTTTAAATAAATAGTTTTAAAGTTATTTAAGAATGAAAATATATTCCATAACATATTTAATGTACGGAACCCTCTCGACGCAAGGTCAACTCGAACTTGGCTAGATATTTTTATCTATCGTCTTTATCGTCAAACAATATCCAGCGAATTTTATAATGTTTCCAAATCACGTGTACAATAACAAGTTAGTATGACTGATCACATTCCAAGATGCGAAATGGGACATCTAGCTGGTGTAGATTTTTTAGGTATCGTTATTGTCAGCAGATTGATTGCTAGGTGATTCACATTGCCCTTCAACCTAGTGATATGTCTGTTGCAATGCCTGGCCATTTCTTCTTTGATTGTTGACGCCTTCACGGCCTTCTTGTTCGAAGAGGAAAAAAAGCGCGCAGAGATATTTGCGTATGTATTTCGCAATATTTCACCAAAAAAAGGAAAACAATTTGCTTACAATGAGCACTTCACGCCTAATAGGGCGACATACATTGCCGACAAACTCGCAACTGTCAAGTGGCGAAAATTTCATAACTTTGTTACATAGAGAAGTAGATATGCACAAAGTGCACACTACATACATATATTCTTAATCAGCTCTACGAGAAGAACCTATTTGTTTGTTTCTGCGTACATCCAAGTAGTCCGGAATTTTTTTTGATATTTTGCAAATTTTAATCTACGTTAGGTATCGAATTGAAACTAGAACAGAAGTTATTTAGGGCCAATATTCGGCTAACTAGCCTTAGTAGCACCTTTGTTCTTAGCTTTCCTATTGCCTTTCGAAAGCCATCCGTTGAAGGGAGTATTGTTTCTTACGCTGACATTCTCCCAAAGAGAATGTCAGCATCATATAGGCCGATAAGTCTCCTGTTAACTTTCTACAGAATATTCGAAAAAATATTTTTGAGCAGATTGTTGACAAATGAGTGTTCTGTTGGGGCATTCTGTTGGAAGCCATTCCTGATCACCAATTCGTATTTAGGTCGCCTGGACCGGGCGCTGCAACATAGCCATCAACGCCGACAAATCAGCATACTGCACCTTCACTATGAGGCAAGCTGTCTGTTCAGCTGTGATTTCGGGGATGGAGCAAGTCCGACATAACGGTCTGATCCTGGACATATATCTTAGATGGCGAGCACACATAAAAGTACTTGCAGCGCGAACAAACTATCCATAGCTAGCAAGTTCTATGTTCATCTATCTGCAAATGGTGGCACCTACTTGGCGTTACGACGTACAAATTTAGCGCACCAGCAGAAAAGTGCAGGTGCGCCAGAAAAAGGCACTCAGGAGATTCATGGGCGCCCAGTGGTACATCTGCAATACAAAAATGCACAGGGACCTCTCGCTGCCAACGGTTATGGAGGTGATTAAGTCTCAACAAGTCTCGCACAAGACAAAAATATTCACTGTCGTAACAAGCACGAGTTCCGCACCCTCACTGGAAGAAGTCAAAGCAATGGGTTTCCCTATATACATAATTGTAAATTAAGTAATATTCGGTGTACAGCAAGGGATTGCTGTTCGCAGACATATTGCATCTAAATACTATATTGTAAGTGAAACAAAGTGAAGTTTACTTAATACAATGAGATTTGAAAGTGCTCAAAAACTTGTGTCAACAGTTAAGTGACACCGAAAAAGCTCATTGCACCAACAGTGAATTTATAGAAACCCGGAAAATTTAAAGGCGTAATCACCTGTGTCGTATCTCCCCTATATAAAGCAATGGATTTATTTAAAGTGAATAATAATAATAAATCCTAATTTATTTATAATCGCATCGAGCTGAAATTTGCACACACCTAACCTAATGGCCAAACGCTCTGAAAATTTCAATGACCTAGGATTACTAGATTATATATAATAGCTTCCCAAATGAAGTACACTAATAATAAGATCATGTAGATTCCACATCATTTCAGGCTTCTTGAACATTCCTATACTACTAAGCAATAGTCGTCTTAAAATTTAACTTTTGCAACATTAACGCTTTAAAAAAGTTTTAAGTGATGTACTCCTATACTGAACTAATTAGTATATTAATTGATATAATTGTCTATTTTATTAAGAAGAATTTGATTTGCATAGATACCAGCGCCATTGATCTCTATTCTATAAATTTTAATATAAGCCATTAGGAATATATGGGCCAACACAAATCAAAGGATGGTCATGGTTCAACAAATGCACTCCAAAATCAAAATGATTGAAGGTAATTCATAGATTTAATTTGGAATCCTACTGGGTTCTTCGAACCAAAAAATCTCCAATAAATTTCGCACTTTCTATCTAAAGAAATTAACCTATCAGTTCAGTGAAATTACCTTCAGAAGCTTAAAGGCTAGTGGACGGCCATGTGTCTTGCGTAAGCTATTGCACTGACAAAGATACATAGTTAGTCTAGGTAAGATGTCCAGCATACATTAGGAGATACGTGTTATTATTACCTGATGTCTCAATAGCCTTGAGTCAACACATTTTATCTTTAGATTTAGTGTGATAAAGACGCCAACTGAAGATGGTGGTCTGCAACCAATACCCCAAGTGGAAAAGTAACCGTGAAAGCCAACAATTTTTTTCAAATAATAAAACAACTTATTAGTTGTCGACAATAGATTTCTGAATTTATCGTTTACCTAGGTGGAAGAAGCACATAACTTACAGGACTTTTGCAATCCCACCAATTGCACAACAACAACTTTTTCTTTACTCACTTATACGTACAAAAGCATGTTCAAAACTTAGCATAATTAATCAAACAAAAGCTCTTGAGATCATTGTTTTTCATATTCAGTATAGCTTAGCTATAAGTTTTAAATTATGGTTAGCAATAAATATACTGTCATAATAATAGAGAGTTTGTTGCTGCTTTCGATTTTATAAATTCGATTTGTATAAAATTGTCTGCTCCATCATCAGAGGTGACGTCATTAGTAAATTAAGTTTTGGTTAGGAACATGTACGTAGCCCAATTAGTACAGTGGGATAAATGGCAGATAGATGACAGGAGATAGATCATATGCTGATAACACGGTAGTATAGCGTGCGGCATACAATACATACTGAGTTGCTATAGGTTATTCTATCAGGTTTCCCGTGTAAATATTATAGCCCATTATCGTTTCTATTAAAGATACTCCTTCCACTTTTTTCTCTCTATCACTGACATTAATTCACCTTCATTATGGGGTTCCATTACATTCAGACCTTCAACTACAACGATTATTAAATTACAATTGATATGTTTATTATTTCTAAAAATTGAGTGTTAATTAGTAGTGTACGTTGAAAAACATTGCAATTAAATAATAATAATGCGAAATAAACGCAACAAAACCAATTTTTCAAAACCCTACGACTTATATAAATTACTAGCAGACCTCGGCGCGTTGCTGCCTTCTGCGCTCTGCCTACTGCTACGATTTTCTCGTTGATCTTCCAATGCTTGACTTTTTGGGTGGCATTTCGTACTCTTCATTTTCTTTGATTTTTATTTTCATTCGAATATATGGACATTTCGACTATGTACAGGTTGAGCGGCACTGTCGGTAAACTCAATTCTCAGAGGCTACTTTGTTTTTGTGTTTTATTTGTATACATACAGTTTGAGAAGCATCTGGAAATTGAGATGGTCTTCGCGTTTTATGTTCCTCCAAATCATAAATCAATAGGTAAAAATGCGAATTTCGAAAAGCCTAGTAATAAAATACGATATTAAAGTGTAAATATATGGGTTAAAAACAAATAAACAATTAATCCACTAACCCTTAATCGACTAGTCTAGTTTAATTAATCAAGAGCATGTGTTTTTTATGCGTTCCTACGTCTCTTAGTTATTAACTTTGCACTGTATGTGGAAATGAATTTACTTTCTTCGGTTAAATCAAAACTTCCATACCCTTCTCTCTAATATAAGCAAACAATTTCACATGAAAAAGTACGGATCCATTGCACTTTGAACACTGGGCCAGCTCCCTCTCTACATATTAGTGTGATATTTATTGGACTATTAAGTTCTATTGATCAAATTTTTCAATTAGTCTTAGGTAGTCGTATCGTTTAGTATCAGATATATTTATGTCCCTATATAATAACAGACTAATGAAAATATCTCAATGGTTATTTCCAATGAGAACGTTTTTAATATACATATCTGATGTCTTAATTAAAGGTACGTTTACGCATGAAGCCTATAGTACTGAATTAAACTTATTATCAAGCAATCAGTCAATTGTTCGTAATAAAACCTCATTTAATTTACACACAGTGACGGCGTCTTTTAATTTTAATAAAATATCTAAATAAAATATCTAAATTCTGACTAACCATATGAAACCTTAATTCGATAAATTCTGGCAAATGGACATGTAGTATAAATACTCCGAAATACTGATGTTTACCTTTTAAAGTAACCCAAGTATTAAATCATTATTTGGTGTTCAAAAGAACAGACTTTAAAATGAAATGAAAATCACACACGAGTATCATACTCCATAGAATACCGAAATATTACGGAGTCTTCCGAAATACCAGTTGAAAAATGACACCTCCACAAAATGCAGAGGGCTAGTTTCTTACTGCCTAAGACTTGATGGAACACATAGGAAATATATAAAGATAAATCCCGAAATATTTTGTTTTATAAGTACTTTGTTATTTATCAAATCAATTTTATAAAATAACCGCCGTTCAAAATTTTTAATCTCCTCAGATATATTAGATCCTATTATGTATTTTCAATATACTATTGAAATTATGAAATACAAATACTCTGTAAATAAGCGTTTTTGATTGTAGCCTCATAAACTGATCCTATGCATAAAACGATCATAAGTATACAACATAAAGTCATCATCTTGTATATATTGTATATATTTGATTGGAAAAGCAATAGATTCTTATTACCGATCACCCTTTTTATCACAAAAATGTTCAACCACTTCACTGGTTCACTAGTCTAAAACAAGTTTACCTTTATAGAAAATAGACATACAAAGCCGTTAAGTATCTAAAAACACTTGTTAGTAAAACCTTTAGTCAGCATTTAATCCAGTTACTTTTGTTGTTAAATGTGTTATTTTGCCACACACTCCCAAAAGTCACCATATAAAAGGAACCTCACACAGTTGCTGGTTATTAGTCGCACTACAGTTTCAACTTTGAAAACATCTTAATACGGGACGATTGATTTTAAAATGTTTTGTTTTCGAATAATCTTACTTATTGCGCCAGTGGGACTTTTGTGCACTGCAGTGCAAGCCGAATTTCGTAAGTGAAGTGTTCCGAACATTTAATACTCTACACGCTCAAACGAATTAAACCAAGGTTTTGTATGGAACACATACCATCTAGCAATGGCAATAGGAGTATATTGAATATTTAACAAACGACCTTATGACTTGCTAAAATCTTCGAATCTGAGATCCACTAATCCTAAGGTATTGGAACTTTCACGGTTTGGGTCCATTTAAATCCAAAAAAGTATGGACTCAAAATCAGAAAGCGCTTTGGTAAGTGTCTCCTTAACTGGGAGTAGCGTTGCATATGTGTAATAGTGGTAATAATAATAATAATAATAATAATAATAATAATAATAATAATAATAATAATAATAATAATAATAATAATAATAATAATAATAATAATAATAATAATAATAATAATAATAATAATAATAATAATAATAATAATAATAATAATAATAATATTAATAATAATAATAATAATAATAATATAAATAATAATAATAATAATAATAATAATAATAATAATATAAGTTGGCTTACTGCGCAGGTCCTTTCAATAAGAAGAAGTTATGCAAAAGTTCAGTTCTCCAGCTAGTTTTCACACATACAAACAGGAAGACTGTAGACGGAGTGAACTAATCTCGATGTCTCGTTCACAGTATTACAATGTTTAAATCAACAAGAGTTTGATTAAAGAAATACGAGATATTAGTGAAGCGGCCCTCGATCTAGTAATGACGATTAAAGTCATAGACCATAGTTGACCTTAACAAAAATGTAAAATTGTATATTAATACGAATATGGAAATATAGAAACGCGTAAGTGCAAGCAGTAATTGATCTGGTAACTGACCTAGTCTAATCACTTTTCATTAAAATGTGGTCATGAGTACTGTTTAATGAAACAGTATCCAATTAATAAATAAATCGACGACAAATTATCGGTTTATTTGATATTTCAATGGATATTTCAATGGTTTGATGTGGTTTTAAAAATATACGTTGGTCGAAATAAATAGAATAAACGTAGGTAGTAAATGTTTTCACAGTAGAAGACCTTTTATATATATTTTTTATACTTATATATATATATATATATATACTTATATATTTGATGCACTTTGAAAATCAATTCTTGTGATTCGCTTACCAATAGCACAAGTAGAATATTCGGTTAGGTTAAAATTAAATGGGAATAAAGATTTTTAAATACGTAGGAAAAGTTGACCCAACTCTACATAGTTTTCTTTCTGCCTAATTTTTCCAAGAACTCTTTCTCTGCTTATCAGCAATAAACGCGAATAATATAATTTGCTTTAAACAAGCCTACATAATTAAACGGCATTTTTTAACACACGACCGAAAAACAAACTACAAATCAAAAGATTACCAAGATTGGTGACATTCAAACCCTCTTGGACCCTACTCGCTAAGCCTGCCGCTGAGATTTATTTCCGTCTTAGTTAAATCGGGACTGCGTTCTAAATGTTAAGAGGTCATAGCAAGATAACGGGGTCATTAGATAACCCCATGACCCATATTGTACTGAATTGATCAGAATCATTAGCGACTTTGGCCTTATACTTAGGAGGCTTTCTTTAGAACCGTTAGAGCATTTTACTTTATATACCCCAATATAATCGGCGACAGTGTAGAAGCAACCTTTTTAAATTAAGGTATATGTTATGTGATTTATGTACTGTACATTTTTAATGTTGAGGAATTTGTCCAGACTTCTAAGACCTGAAATTCGATTTTTGGATTCGAAATCTCCATTTTTTTATATTTTTATTTAGTTTTATTTTAAGCAACATTTCGGACCCACAGACAAGCCAGAGATGATGGGGCATCCTTGACATTTAATCCAACACAGGATTATTTGCAATACAATAGGTCATATAAAAAGTCTCTGCAGTTTTTGCCACTGTGTTGGTATGCATAAATTTGGCAACACTAAATGAAAATGTGTTTGAAAGGTGATATTTCAGGCAACATTTTTGGTGAAGACAACTGTGTAATTCGTTGCTCGTGTTAAAAGTTATACTGATTTGTATATGAGTGAAATATCTGATGAAATACGCTATGTGATGTTTTTTTACGATAATTTTTTGCACTTTATTGTGAGAATGCCTTGAGCGAACGCCGGACCCAGGAGTGGTTGTCTAGGTTCCGTTCCGGAAATTTCGATGCACCTCGTACTGGTGGGCCTGACATTGAAAAAGTCGATGAAATTTTGGAACTAATGGAGCAAGACCGGCACGGAAACTGTCAGAAAATAGCGGAGGCACTAAACATCAACCATATGACATATTGGAACCATCTAAAAAGAGGCTCGATGTTTGGGTACCACGTGAATTAACGCAAAAAAAATTTTATTGACCGAATAACCATCAGTGAAACGCTGCTGAAACGTAACGAATGGAACTATTTTTGATGCGAATCATTACGGGCGATGAAAAATGGATTAAATACTTGAATATCCAACGCAAGCGATCATGGTCAAAGGCCGGTGACCTTCCACAAACATCTTCAATGCCTGGATTGACGGCAAACAGGGTTACGTTGAGTGTTTGGAGGGATTGGAAGGGAATTGTATATATACTGTGCATAACTCGACCGTTTGAATGAAGCAATCAAGAAAGAGCGACCAGAATGTGCCAACAGAAAGGGAGTTGTCTCCCATCATGGCAATGCTAGGCCACACACATTTTTGATGACCCGGAACAAAATGACGGAACTTGGTTGGGAAGTTTTGATGCATCCACCGTATATCCCGGACCTTGCACCCTCTGACTACCATTTGCTTCGGTCTCTGCAAAACTCTCTTCATAGTAAAAAAATGGGCCGACCGAAGAGCCGTTGAAAATCACTTGACCAAGTTTTTCGCTGATAAACCACAGAAGTTCTACACCGATGAAATTATGAAGCTACCCGGAAAATGGTAAAAGGTCATAGATAATAATGGCAAATATGTACTTGATTGAAATGATTTGGAATAAAGGAAATGTTTGTTCAAAAATGTACAAAAAAACGCCGGAGGATTTTTATATGACCCAATATATATAAGCTGTTACGTCAAACACCTATTGAAAGATGTCGTTTTCTTAAATTACATAAGTTAATTTTCTAAAATTAAAGTTCAATGTTTCATTTCTAATATCTACTTAAGATTATTAATCAAAACGGCGCCAAAAATAACGGCATTTTATATAAAGATAAGCGTTTTTATTATTTCACTCATAAGCTGTTTGACTGTTTATTTGCTCACGAAGTTTTCTGGAAGGCGGATCATTTATGCAGGTCCCACTTTTGCGAACTTCCTTGTCGTTCTACAAAAGACCATTGTCGACATTTAATCTGACTGTTCATGAATGTGGCTCTAATCAGTCAATATGGTTCCTGGGTGCGAGGTGCGAACGAAATAGCTTTGTGTGTATTCAGTCACCTATAAACATTGGATCCCATTATCGAAGATGCTATTTTTTACAGCGATAGCTGTCCAGGCTGTCCAAATTGCAACTATGTTTGCAATTTTTATGCAATTAGAAAATAATGTTAGCTTAATTGATCACAAATTCTTGATTCCTGGTCGCACGCATATGGAGTGCGATAGTGAGAGTTATGTTTCAAAATGTATTAACAGAAAATATTTTTTTTCTAGCCACTGACCCTAAGCCCTGTAAATATGACGATGGAGAATGCATAACCAAAATTATAAACTATTACATAAAGGAGAAAATTCAAGGTAACTTTATTAATTGAATGATTTCTTGTCACTTGTCTACGAAAATCTAATTAAAAGGTGACAGTTCGATAAATCTAGTAAAACTTGATCCACTCCATGTGTCAAAAATAAATATTAAACAAGGAGCTGACAGTCCAGTCAATATCGACTTGACTTTCACCGATAATGACGTATACGGTATGAAAGATTTAGTATTCGATAAAGTAAAGTAAGTATTCATCTAGGGTATGAAGACAATACCGCAATATGATATGACAATAAAATGTGTATAACTTCTAATAGCGGATTCGGCAAGGAAATCGAAAAGGAACATAAACTTCATTTTAAATCGGGTATGCTGACCTTGGCCGGTGACTATACCATTAAGGGAAAGGTTTTGATTCTACCCATCAACGGCAAGGGAAAGAGTAACATGACTTTGGGTGCGTATTAATAATTGCGTAGACATTTTTGAATTGATAATATAGATTACTAATTTTAAACAGTCAACACCGATGTCTCGATGGCCTTCAAGGGTAAATCATATGAGAAAGACGGTGCTTCATATATGAAAGTCTATGGTTTAAAATTGGACACAAAACCGGAACGACTGTACTATAACTTTGGCAATTTATTCAATGGCGATAAGGCTTTGGGCGATAACATGAATGCGTTCTTAAACGAGAATTGGAAGGATATCTTTGCTGAGGTCCAGGTATCGATCGAAAACGCCTTTGCTAAGATTTTCGAAGCCATTATTAACAACGTCTTTAGCAAATATCCTTATGAGAAATTCTTTGCGGCATAAAAAGAATGCCACAAGAATATTTTACAACAATTAAAAGCTATTATATTCGCTAAATTTGTGATAATTTATTCAGAAATATATCCTACAATCGGTAATACTATTGAGAGATTGTGTTTTCTTATTGTTCGAGAACTTTGTAGTTTAAAAATTCGTTCGACCCGAAAACTGAAACCAATACAATAATAGTAATCTATAAAAAAAAATAAAGGTGATTCCAAGAGATTGCGTCTTCGCTAAAAAATATCCCTACGAAATACTCATAAAATCATTCATGTGGTAAAGGATCCTACGAGGAATTCGAATAAACAAATCGGGTCTGGTTTAACAAAATTCATCCCCAAGGGGTGGGTTTCTATATTTCAAACAGAATTTTATTCGGAGGACGAAAAGGCGAGCTCATGTAGTATGAAACGTAAACTCCATCTATATATTTATCTATGTCTATATCTCTTTGTATACATATCTAGCAATTAATGGAAATATGTATTTATATGCCTCTCAATTACGCTAAATATATATTTTTAGTGACTAGCATGCTTATAAACATGCATAAATTAACGGTCAGGGTTTGAATTCTAGTATTGCCAACTTACATCTCGCACAAAAGTGCCTAAGCGTGTTCTTTATGACGAATCCCCATAGAACCACCGCCCTATTTACAACAGCATTTCATTTCACAACCTAAAAGTATACTTTAATATTATCTGCCGTAAATAATATACAAAAAGTAGAGCAAAAACAAGCTTTTTTATATTAAAAGAACACTTCTTTACGAAAATTGCCATTTGCATAAACCTTAAAAACGATAATGCATTGTTGCCAATGGAGGTGTTAATAACCTTTCCGCTCGAAACCACTTGAGTCATGAAACTATTAATAAAATACCCAGTTTGCAGCACGTGCTACAAGGTAATTAAAACTCGGATTATGTGTACCGAAAAGAGATGAGACGGACTACAGTGTTAACTGGAAATGAAAAAAGGTCAAAATTAAAGAGCACAAAAACAAAAACAGTTGACTTTGGCTATACGGAAGGTGTAATACTCTTCACACTAAAAGCTGTCTGAATAATTGGGAAGATCTTGAGCATATGTACGCTTGTATCATCAAATGATGACAAATTATAAGTAGTTTTCTTGAGACTTTATAAAGTACCTCTGCAGGTTCTCTCCAGTAAACTTACAAAAATTCAGCGCAAATTTCAGATCGACAAGCCCACAAAACCCCAAATGATGCCATCAAGTCGGTTCCGAGAAATAAAATAAAATTACAGCTCTCTAGCTCAAACACTGAGAGACTAGTAGCTTGCATACAGGCAGACAGAAGGACTGACGAATATGGTACATTAACTCGTCTCGTCTAGCTGAACACGAATGTATATACAATAATTTACGAGGTTTTCGATGTCTCCACCCCGTAGTTCCGAACTCCATGACAAATCTATAGTACTCTTCCCATAATATCTTCGTATAAAAATAGAGCGATCAGTAATGGCGATTAAAGCGAAAGAGAGTAGAGACGAAAGTCGTTTTGCGAAAAGATGATGATATATGAGTCGCCAGATTCATTATTATAATTATTTTTTATTATTTTAATTGACTACTCCACTATGTGCGACAAGAGGTAACAACTGAACCGCTTATAGTAGTCATTAAGAATAGTGAAACAAGCAAAGTCGAGCAAAAATCAGATAAAAGTCAAGTCGGTCTTATGTTTATTACAATAAAATTAAGTCCCATAAACAACAAAAAAGAAACAGAATAATATACAAAATTTCTAAGTAATTGCTTGAGTACTCACTGCCCGAAGTGTCGCAAAAATTGCGCGTTGACCTGTTGAAAAAAGCCTATAAAATGTCTATACAGTGAAATGATTACGCATAACAGGAGAGACCTTCAAGCGTGACTGTTGAATCCGAATCCAAGAAATAAAAATTCATTTGTCGAAATGTCGAATTCATCTTTTCTTACCAGAGTGTTATTGTTGTGCTGCTGCGTTTTGCTTGTAGCAGGTGGTATACGTAAGAATCGAATAAAATCCAAAAAGATTCATTACATCAAGTTCGTTGCTTAAGTCTTTTGTTTTGTGGTCGTTTTTTATTTTAATAGCGGCTGACATAAAAAAGTGTAGATACACCGACGATGCCTGTATGACCTCCTCGGTGCAATATGTAATGAGTAATTACGCCAGAACGGGCGTAAAGGACCTGGGTTTGGCGCCTATCGATCCCCTGCATATTAAGAAGCTGAAGCTGGCTAAGAATCCTAACAGCCCCGTGAGCATTGATCTCAGCTTTAGCGAAGTCGATTTGATTGGGCTTGGCGAGGCGAGAGTTAAGTTTGCTGGGTAAGCGGTGACGCCAAAGATGTACAATGAACAATCACAAGAAATCATGTTCTTTTATCATTGCAGTGGGTTTGACAAAGAACTAAGCAAACCACTCGAATTGGAAGCATTTTTGCCAAAAATCATATTAAAAGGTCCCTACACCATCGATGGGAAAGTGCTTATTTTGCCCGTAGTAGGCAAAGGTCTTGGACAATTTGTGTTAGGTAAATCGAAAATTAAATCAAATTTTTATTTGTCATTTTTATACTCCATTCCCTATGTACCTCGTACAGAAAATACAACCTTTGTCGCTCATGTTAAAGTGAAGCCAGTCAAACGTCCCGATGGCCAGACCCAAATTGATGTTGTCAATGTGCAATTGCACCTCGAACCGTCACGTGTCATTTACAAGCTTGAGGGTCTCTTCAATGGTCAAAAAGACTTGAGCGATAATATGCACACATTCATCAATGAGAATTGGCAAGACATTTTCAATGAACTCAAACCTGATATTTCTACGGCTTTGGGTCTCATCTTCAAGCAGATACTGCAACACATCACCGAAAAGAATTCGTTGGAGTCGATGTTCCTTGATGAATACTAATTGCGATTAGTTTTAAGTTTGTGGCTTGTAGTTTACTGAAAAGGGTACTAAGTCTTTACCTCTACTAATCTAAAATACAGTATAATTTCGAAAGGTATTTCCAATAAAACAATTGTAATAATAGTGGCCTGGCCTTGCCAATAAATAATCGTTGCTATACAAACAATGCCCGTGGCATAGGTAACAAAACTTTTTTAATTTATTTTTATTTTATTTCTTTTTTTTTTATTCAGTTCGATATTTTCGCCATAATACAATTCCATGAATTTGGGATCTTAAAGCATTTTGCTTACTAAAGAAACAAATAGAAATTTTCCAATTTGATTTTTCAAATATTACTGAACTAAGTGAAAGAATAAGTTTTTACAATTGTTACCAAATTTTAGTTTCAAGTTTTTGATTGAAATACATTTAATTTTTTTTTTTGTTTAAAGTTTCAAATTTGTTCGCGTTTATGCTTCAATATAATTTTAAGATTTGTCAATTTTGTGGATTTCATTTTAGTTTAAACGTTTCATTGCTTTTTTTTACAAATATTCGAATTGTCGGTTTAAGAATTTTCATGGATTTGTGTTTAATACACGAGTAATTCAGTTCGTTCGACATTTCGACTGAATAGAAAATTTTAATGTAAGAGATTTTTCCAGATTCGAATCTATGTGATATAAAAAATATGAAGCGGTTATTTTAAATTCGAATTCAATTATAATATTCCTTTTTTATACATTTCATACATATTTCGATTGAATTCGAAATTTATTTAGAAAGTGTAAATTTATTTATTTTATCAAGTATTTTACCAGTAAATCGAACAAAAATAAACAAGTTACTTCATTTCCTGCATTTTTCATAAATGAGCACAAAACTTTCTTAAATTCGAATTCTATTAAAAATTCGTAGAGATTTTTCAATCAAATACAGTTCCATATTAAATACTTCATTTCTTCCATACAATTAAATCAAAATAAAGTTGAACCAATATTTTACAATGTTAAAATCCGTTAAAATTCATTTTAGAGTCAATTAAAAAATTATTGCTTTTTTTTAGATAAGACAAGTCGTATATTAAATACATACAATTATATAAATTGCTTTATGAATATAAATATAGGATTTTGTATAAATTGTCAAAGAATTCAAGAGATATATAATATAAAGTATTCCATATTTTTAAAATCAAAGTAAAGTTGAACCATAATTTTACAACTTTAAAATCAGTTGAAAATTTTTGTTTTCTGAGTCAAGTAAACAATTGATATTTTTTTTATTTTTTAATCAGACAAGTAGTATCATGCATATATATAAATTGTGATTCAATTGCTTTACGAATATAAATATAGGCTTTTGTGCAAATTGTCATTGGATCCAAAGGCATATACAATTTTAAGCTCTTAAATATAAAATTATTTTGCACTTAAACTGAATAAAATAAAAATCAAAACAAGAAAAAAAAAACAATTCAAAAATACATAATTAAAATAAGCATTAATCCAACACTTTTAAAGCACAATTATAAATATATACAATTTTCTTAGGCATTCAAGATGCACTTCAAATAAATTCGGATTTCTTCATTTTTTTTCAATTCATTAATCTTTTGTATATACAATCGTTGTAAACATTAAATTGCTTAAAAAGCGTTAAACTTTGGTCTACAACACAAAAAGTTTAAAGCATTTGCGCAAAAATAATTGTAGATATAAATATTTTTATGTTCAATTCGAGCGATGCCTTGAACTTGTAATTTTAGCAAAAAGAGGGCTTTTTTCTTTAGAACAAAAAAAAAAAATCATTCTACAAAACTACTTGGTGTGTGTACAATAAAAGTGGTAACACTTAATAAAATAATCGCATCAATAAATTTTTTTAAGAGACAGCAAAACATTAAATATAATTAGACGAATCCACGCGGCGATAACAGGCAACAAATCAGCGGCGCGTGCTCAAAAAAATTCAGATTTTTGCCGCAATAAAAAAATAAAAAAATTCCCGCCAACTTCAATGCACCTTCAATCGACCTCCCTTTTAACCAAAGTTAAACATTAGCGTATTTAAACGCTGCATCTCGTGTTCATCAGCCAACGGCTCCTGTGTTATTTCCTTATATATAAAGCCTTCTTCCGATTGCAATGCAATATGCCCTGTAGGCTCAACTACAACTGGTTGAAAGTTTGGGTACATCGCAAACCCTGAATTCTCTTGATTCGATACGGCTGCCCTGTATTCGGTCATGACGTAATTACCATAATATCTTGGCAAATAAGCCTCTGGTCTGGCAATTATCTCAGTCAACTCATCATAGAAATTATTGGCGGCCTCAACAATCTCATTAAATATCTGTTTGTCCGGCAGTTTTTGTTCCTCTAGCTTTGCTGCTTTTAATTTCGGATCTAGCTCTTCCAGCTCAGCACGTTTATATCCCTTCACCAAGTTCATGGCATAGTCAAGAGTCTCCTGGCGTTGCTTTGTCATTGCCACTGAATGGCGATGCTCAAGATCCATCTCCCAGTTAAAAACTATGATAAACAAATGAGCTTCGCGTATTTGATCATTGATGCATTGTAATATACATGCTAAGCCTTCGGCCAGTGCTGCGGTGAAAAGGGGAATAAATGAAATCAATGCCAGTATGGAATATGCAAATCTATCACAACATAGTAGTGGCTAGGGGACACTTGATGTCTTCACCAAATATCCGAGGCTAATCTAATCTAATCTAATTTAATAATAATATTTTTTTCATTGAGTAATTCAGCATGAATGCCTAGCCAAATACCAATATTAGATGGCTGACTTATATACATGAGAAAGAATTTTTACCCCAAGAGTGAAAGTTTTTAAAGCGGGCAATTTTATACTCCGATTATCTTCAAACTTTGCATACTAATGTACTAATTGTAAACTTGGCCACAACTACATATATTACAAATGCTTTTATGTTCACAATTGAGATCCTGTTCACACTAATACACACATATATACCAATAAAGGTTTTATAAAAATTAAAAATAAAACATAATAAATAATTAAAATTTTCGCATTTTGAGCTGCGCTATGCGATGTATGTATACGTATATGTAGTAAAAAGGTACATGCATACACCAAAACAGCGTTTGAGGAATTCATGGCATAGCATGAATGTTATTGTTGGTTGCTAAGAGTGAAACATTCTTACTGTTCAAAAGAATACAGAACGAATTGAGAGAAGAAAGAAACTGAGAGGAGTGAACAAGCAAACAAAAAATTTTTTAAATAAATTTTTGTCAGTTTATTTTTAAAATGCATTTGCATCGACTAGGGGTGTATTGAGCCGGTACTTTCAATGTAAGTAGTGGAACCTTGCATGATGAACTTTCCTATAATGTTCTGTATGATTTACGTTTTATCTTAGAATTCATATTTAGTCCGTGAACTCTGATTTTTTCACTTATTTTTCTGGTTTGGGTTTAAATTCAGTTCGTTGCTCAGACGTCAAAAAATAGTTCGACACCGGAGCAGTTCGATTCCCCTTTCGCATATTTGCTTTTGTCAGCCATGAAGAAGAGATCAACGTCATAAGCTCAAATCGGTTTAGCAAAACCAATACCTATCTAATCATGGGTTCTCGAGCATGAGCACAGTACTTGAGGACAACAACACTTTTCTGATCTGAGCCGGTTCGTTAGTATATGTAAATGTTGCTAAAGTGAATATTGCCCAAAATTATATACAAGTATGTATGTATACTCTAGAAATTGAATTGAATAATTTGTTATCTTTGAAGTGCAGTAAATCCGTCTCAATAATATACTATAAGTCCAAGCTTACCCTGAGTTTCTTTAGTTACAAAAACAAAGCCTGTGTGACGAAATTCTGTGTCCTTGAGTCGACCCAAATCGTTGGTGAAGTGCTCCAGCAAGCAGAGCGAAGCATTGCATTCGTTGTATTTCATGAGATCGAAATGGGCATTGGCATTGAGCATGCGACGAAGTCGAGCATTGTATTTCACCAATCTACGGTAGGCGCATTGAATGTGATATTGGATGTTCAGCGTGTGTGGAAGGGTAGACTTTACGGGAAAATCATAGACATAGTCCGAAGGCACATAGTTTTTTTGTAACGAAGGGAATTCATCATTCAAACATTTATGCATCGAACGAAACATATCGCAGATGTGTATAACCAGATTCGTTCTTACGCTGAATAAATAAAAAAAGGTAAATATCTAATAAAAAAATTATTGGTGAATACACACTTGTTAATCTGCATAGTAAGCTTAGCTTTCTCTTTCAAATGGGTCTCAGTTTCCATGTAAGTACTCGTACCCGCAGGGGAATCTCTGGCGTCAGGAGCCTTAGTGACACTGGTCATTTTCTTTTGGTCTTCGTAGGCGCGGATATGTGACGCGCGCATCGGGCAATTATATCCATGATACTCGAATTCGTGCCCCTCACCCTTAACTGCGTTGTTGTTGGGTGTGTGTGTGGAGTGCGCTTTACCAGAGTTAATAGCCGACTCATAATCGCCTAGCTGAAACATGTGATGCAACTCCACTTTTTTCTTTCTGATATTCAATTCGAGCAGAAGTTCCTCCCAATTCATTTTCGACATGCTTGCCCAGTAAGCCTTTTAGCTAAAAAGGGGGAAAAGCAAATTTTTGGTTTATTTTGTTATTAAATAATAATTTAGCCAAACTATTTTTCTTTATCACTTCAATTGCTTTGGCTTATTTAAACAGATATCCGCACCATTTTAACCGAATAAATTACTTACTTCAGTGAGAGCGCTTAATACAAACGGGCACCACTTTTCCAATGCACTCGGACGCCACCACTTTAAACGAGGGAAAATTTTGGCGCTAAACTTTTGCGCGAAAAATCGATAGCAATGTTATCGGTTTCAGTGTTTCGTTAACGAGCAATCTATCATTAACCTCCCCAGCTGTGATTTTGCAACCAATCAATTTTGGCGCAACATTTTTTTGTTTTTGAACTTCTGCGTGCCTATGAAATGACTCGTTATTTGAGAGAAGTGGTTTTTAACCAGTACAATACGTGACGGTAAAGATAGCAGGCAACACACCGTTTGATTTTAGAATAAGAAAATTGTTGTTCCCTATGTACTTTTGAAAGTATACATTCCTTGACAACTTCCGCACTTCGTCAAAAACTCCAAACGAGCCCAAATGAACAACCACCCCCTAATAGTATGCCCCACACAAGTTTTCGTTGTTTGTTCAATTACAAAATCGCCAGGATTTTTCTCTATTTTAATCAGAACCAGGGCATTTTTCATGTCATAAACAAATCAAATCACAAAGGCGACCATTACTCATAGAGCAAACTGCTCCAAACTTAAAAATATCAAACATTCCATTTTTTTGTTTGTTACAAGCTACTTAAACAAGCTATTTCTGTTGCAGATTTGTTATTACTGAGTCCTGGTAATGAATCGAAGTTACTACTGTGACTGTCTGGAAACAACAGAGCGCGTCGCAGCATAATCCTGAATCCATCAACGTTTTTATTGAAGTTGCCGAAAGTGAAAAAAATCGTGGTATTTTGACGTTTTATATTTTAGTTTTATTAAAAAATTAATAAAATCAGTGTCGGCATCAGATTACTGGGGCTTCCGTCTGAACGAACAACCTAAGGATGTATATGAATGAAATTACGAATTTACTACGATTTGTTTCTGTACGTACCCTCCGTAAGTTTGGCGCGACCACCGGTTGGCTGGCACAGAATAGTGGCACAGCCCGCACAGACAACCACGCCTTGAGCGTGGCTGAATACTGTGGTGATTCTGTAGCAGCCAGGACATTTGACATCCATGAAATATGAATTCGGGTGCTGCACCAGGCGCTTCAGCTTGTGCTTGCGTTTTTCCTCAGCGGGCAAAGGGTGCAATAGATCTTTTGCTAGCTGAAAGTATGGAAAGCAAAGTAATTAAAACTAAGCAAATAAAAATAAATATATAAATGAATTAGCTTAAACCGGGGGACACAGTCAACGACAACGGTAATATTAACTCTTTCACACAAAAACAAAATCTTGCTGATCGTGTGAAGGAACTGATTTATATTTCGGTGAGAGAGCTGTCCTCTGAACGGAACGGAACCCAAGAATTATTCTCTGTGGAATGGTAGTCAATCCACAGATAACAGATGCAGTGTGCCCGTCGGTAGGAATCCATATTCTATAGGCCGAAACGAAAGCCTCATTTAAGACTGACGACGTGAAGTGCCTAAATGTGTCGTGATACACAAGGCATACCTACGAAGGCGAACGATAAATTTTCCATTGATTAAAATTACTGTTTTGTCAAAGAATACCAAAGGATCAGCAATTTAACATTTCAGAAGGATTTCAAAACTGTTTGAAACTGCTTAATGCACTTAATTTCACAATTTTAGACATTTCCTCCCAAATGCCCCATCAATCAGTTGAACTATTTATTAATTCTTCTTCTTCTTCTTAAAAAAGAAGCGTGTTTCCACTGTCAAAATCAAAGAAAACAAGTTTCACACAATTTCCGCAAGTTTTACACGAAAAAAAGCGTTATTAAAGCGTAGTGAGAATATTTCCCGTTCAATGTATACACTATTCATTCACATATTTACAAATTTTGCTCCTTAATTTTATATTTTTGAGCAAATTAAAACCCACCGGCATGTTTCTTTCTTCACAGCTAACACGGAAAAGGAAGTTGTTCTTATCGCGGCCGACCGAACATTAAATACGGCGTTGCCTGACAATTTGAGCCGCCGATTTATCTTAAACGACGTTTGGAAATTAGTGTTGGTAAGTGAAATAGATATTGTATAAACACAATAAATATTTAATCAGGGTTCCAGGGATTGTAAGCCATATACGCAGTTATAGAAAAATAACTTTTGGGCTGTGAGTTATGAAATTAATATTGCCTAGAATCACAAAAAGGGGATGACTGATTTTAGAAATTTTAACCATTTCTGATGTAGATTTCTTGAACAGTGGTTTACAACATTCGTTCTATCCATAAAGTTTATTAATAACATGTACAAATATACATAGCCATCATCGCAACAGAAGCCCATAATAATCAAATTTCAAGGTTGATCCAAGCCATTCGTGTAATTTCATACATGCTTACTTATTTGCGCTGATCAACTGTTTATGAACATTAATTTTTTGATGAGAAACATCGTTGGTTTCGGTAGAGTGAAATTTTACATGTCCGTCATCGCATCATCGTCATTCGTGCATCATTCGAGCGTGAGCCGAAGTTGTGAAACGAAAACAAAGTCTTCAGTTGTAAAAATAATAACAAGTACATTTTGCTGAGAGCGCAATCGTTTGATTGAAGCAAAGAAACGAATACAACAAGAACAAGTGCATGTGTTGCTACTGAGAGAGAAGTCGTTTGAGCGAAGCATACAAACTGAGACGAGGACGGCCGTTGTAAAAACTACAACAACGAAGGCATCCTTTTCTATTGAAAACAACAGCAAGAGGAAAGGCACTCGTCGTTGTTATTTATATACTTATATACATATTTATTCATTCAGTTACATACTGAATATGTTTCACATCAAAACCTCGTGAGTGTTAAGCATACATACATACATTTTTTATAGTTAAAGAATAAAATTCAATGCAATAAGCAGCATAACACATTTGTCGAATTATAAATAATGGCGTTTAAAATATTAGACTTTGACTAAGGTGATGATTATGAAGCTAGATAGGTCATTATGATAATGACTGAGAAGTCTATTGATTCCTCCTTAGGGGAGATCGTGCGGGTGTAGCCTTTTCAGTTTATGGCTTGTTGTGATATGGGTGAGGGAGGACGCCATAGGATTTGGGTCTTGAGTGATAGCGGCTTGTGTGAGAATTGATCACTTTCATAACCGTTGGCATGATGAGGTACCTGTGCAGCGTGGTGTTGCGGACGTACCAAGGCCTGCACGCTTATGATGTTACGTTGCCCCAAATTTGTATGGCTTAACGCCAAGCAGGTGCCACTACCCACAGATATATGATCCTTTCATTAGCTATAGATAGCTTGTTTGAAGCGCGGAGGCGCCACTCTAGTCTCTTGAACTTTTGGTAGCACCGTGTTGTAACTACCTTTGCGTGTACTCACAATTTAAGACGTTTGTCCAATTTCAGACCGAGATATCGGATTTGATCCAATTGAGGAATGATGTCGTGACAACCGGATAGACGCCTTGTCTTAAGGTGAGATTATATAATACTAACTACATGTGAAATGAAGAAATTCACAAATTGCTGTCTCAGTGTCACGGTTTAAAATTTCTATTCGTTTCGAATACAAATAAGGCGCATGATCAAGCAATGACCATATGTGAACTGAACTTGGGAAATTAATTTCTCATACGGGCAACTGTACTTTCTGTGACAAACCAAAGTCTGCGTACTGATTTCAATAGTTTCCTACATATATTTAATTTGATGGTGTACCGAGCTTTAATCGATCTCTGTAAAATTAGTACGTTTTCACTTACAAATTTAAGACTTACTGTAGCAGCGACATTGCATGCTCATCGGCGCAATTTTTTCTGTTTTGCAAAAAGAAGTGAGAAGAAAGGAGGACGATTACTAAAGTATATTTAAAGAAATATATGGTGAAAAAAGGCATTTTGTCAAAAAACTTTTGTGAAGTAGCACTGGCAAGGGCATAGCCCATTTTCAACGAAGAATTATTTAAGCGGTTCGCGAGAGGAATATTCTGTTTGTTTGAAATCCACGCCACTGACAAATAAAAAAAACTTTGGTAAAGAATTTTAACATAGCTCATAAACCCAATCAAACACAAAATAGGCTGAAGGTATTTGGAACGAGATAGAAAACATGAACATGTTCAAGAGCAAGAAGGAAGTAGATTTACACGTACAAAAAATGTTGGCAAATTACCGTGCCGGACGTGAGGTGAGTTACACGGCCCACTCTTTATTTTATTTATTATAAGATTTTATCTAATATTGACAATTAATGTTGGCAATTGATGGTTTGCTACACATATATACTCTTACATGTGGTGTAATCTGGCCTTGGGCAATGGAAAGAGGAACGCAAGCAAAGCTTGTGTGGTGAGGTTAGGTACGCAACGCAAAAAAGGAAGAAGAAGCATTACAGCGAATAAACGGCAAACTTTCAAATTTTTGTTCTAATTTTTATCTGCCATTTGCCGGCAGCTGCATACATGGATGCCGGTAACGTTCGCGCGCGCAAACTTGTAGATACATACGCACGCACACGCAAACATGCAAAACATACGCCGACTCTGATTCAAGCGTTGCCTAATAATCTTAAATCGGAATATAAGCATAATGAAGCATGAACGAAAGTATATGTTGTACATATATTGTTGGATAGAAATGTTCATGTCTTATGCATATTATTATTTTCGCAATACGAGGCTTTATTTTCTTATTTTATTTTGCGAACCGATTTTAATGTTTTTTTTTAAAGAGTAGCCTGTGCGTTTCTGGTCATTGTCACAATTTATTTTTATTTTATTTGTCTATTTATTCAATTTTGTCTATTTACCGTTAAGTTTGCGAAAAAGTAAAGATTTTTTGTTTTTGGTTTTAGTCTTTCGTAAATTTTAATAAAATGTTTAGTTGCCTGTAAACTCCAAATTTGAGGGGGATGTATTTAAACTTAAGTTCTTGACTGTATATTGGATCCTAAGCGGACGTTGTTCTGCATCAGAAAGTTAAATTGACCATATATTTTCCTTTTTCGTGGCATTTTAATCAAATTTTCAAAACGATATACGAAGAAACAAAACAAAAATAATTACAACCACCCATGCCACTTTAAAGAAAATTCTTAAAATCTGAATATACGGATAACTTTACTTTCTGATGGAATGCTAGTCTATATCTTTAAAATTCGATGTACGTCTGTGTGTGTCCGCTATAGACGACAAAACTGCTGCACCAATTTTTATGAAATTTTTTGGGAAAATCTAGAAAAGCGATACTGTGAAGTTTCGTTAGTATACCGCGAAAGTCGGGGGGAAAAAAATAATTAATAAGGCGTATCAAATAAATCTAAAAACAACTGCAAAAAAATGCCACCAAAAAAAAGCATTAATTGAAAAAAAAAAAAAACATCGGAATGGGCAACAGCTAAGAGCCAGCAACGTGCCGGGTATCTGCTAGTATAGATATAAATAATAATTAAGGTTTTTGTCTTCCTACTTCCCTTAGCCATGTTACATTATTTCACTTCACTATACATATCTCTATACTCGTATTTTCAGTATTATAGTTGTTAAGTTATTGTGTAATAACTTGGTATACTGGAATAAAATCACTAATCAGATATAAATAACGAACTACTTTAAATTTCAAAGCCTTACTTTTTATTTAAATGTCATTAATTTCATACAAAATAAAAGTTGCTTTATGTTACTACGAAGCTTTACTTGGAGACTAGACAGTTGGTCCATCGATCCTTGTTTTCAGCCTTCAATATTTCTTGCCTCCCCTTCATACATCTAGGCTGGGCTCATGTTTTCTTCCTACAATCATTAAATTGAAACAGACTATATCTATAATGTCGCTCTTATTGGTTTACCAGTTTTTTTTGCGCAGTTCTGCCGTATGAACTACAAACACTGAATCAATTGTACCTTACCATACTGTGGGTTCGACAGAGTAAGATCTCTTTTTCCCTGTTCTCGGTGCCACCCATATTTCCCTCCCCTTTTAATTGAGCCTATATCTAGCCACTATACTAACAGTTCTTTAAAATTAGAGATTTATATTCAGGGATATATATTCTTTTCCTATTATTAATATCTTTTTTCTCTTCGTTTCATATAGCGCGATTTGCGAGGTTTTATAGTTGCCAAACTTTATTTCAAAACACACGAATACGCCAAAGCAGAGGAGTATTTACTATCGTATTTAAATTATAAAAACGATAATTACCAGGCTCACAAATTGCTGGCTCAGTGCTATAACCATCTCAAGAAAACGGAGCGTGCTTTGGAGTCCTATCAGCGTTCACTTCAATTAAATCCCAATCAACACGATTTGCTCGTTGAAGTTTGCGAAATACTACTCAAGGACCCGTCGACCAGTGCCGCAAAAGCCAAACATTGGTGCGATCTCGCCGAATCGGAGAAGGTGACACACGATGCGGTATTTGGTTTGCGCCTTAAACTGTTGGAAATGGAAGAAAGTTATACAAATCCAATTGAGAAGCTCATCGAGAAGGAAATCACCTCACGTCCGAATGATGTGGGTCTGCGCGTCAGGTTGCTGCGCAATCTAACTGAGGCAAAGAAGCTGCAGGAGGCTTTTAAGCACATCTATGAGTTGGAGATGTCAATGAATGAGCACTTCATTAGCTCTGGTGACTGGCACAATGCCGTTTGGCAGGTGCTAAGTATGTATGAAGTGGAAAGAGACACAAAAAAAGGTTGGGATTTCTGGCTGTTGGTTATCGTTTGCCTGGAGAGTCATGTCAGCATCAGTTTGAGCGCGAAAACAGACAACATCAATGAGACAGCTGATTTGCTGTTTAGATTCGATCAGTATTTGTACAAATTCAGCCAAGTCGCCGAGAAGTTAAACACACAACGTGAGTTGGTCGCAGTTTGTCAGGAACACTATCGTGGACAGTTACTGTTGCATATGGTTTCGCTGCTTTTCAAGCGTGAATTGCTGCAGAACAAGAACAAATGGAAAGAAAGCGTACGCACAGCGCTGCCTCTGCTTTTACTGGGCTATCACATCGAGCAACCCGATCGGCTCGCGTCTTGGTTGAAACACTGTGACGAAGGTGCTGATAAATGTATAAAACTGTGGGCACTCCAAAGCGCATTTCGTGGTGCACAGGTTAGTGGAAATAGTTTAGTTTCTGTTGTTTCTTATTGACAAATCTCTTAACATTTTTTGTATTTTCAGCTTGGGCGTATTCTGCTCTCCTGCATTGTTGATGATCGTAGCAGCAAAGAGAACGAGTCGGCACAATTCAATCAACTTTTGGGTTATCAAAACGCCGGTCTATGGCAAAGTTGTGACGAACTCTTCTCGCTTGTGCGTCAACTGTGCACGGGTAAGAATTGGCGTGCCGATGTTTATCCATGCGTGTTCACAAATAGTGAACACAAAATTAAAGAATCAACCTCATTATTCATGAATTCGTCAAAGCTACAGTCTCTATGCTATGAGTGGCCCAATTTAGCGAAAATTGAGGAATACGAAGAAGAGGCTCGGAGTTACAAACCTAATTCGTTGGCCCATCATGTCTACCTTTGCTTGGGTAATGACAATTTGGCAGATGTGCACGTGAAACACTTTTCCGGCTTGAAGTATTCCACACAGAATTTGAACTTTTGTGGTGCTGATTCTTTGGATCAACTCGATGTCGATAGTTTCGTCTATGCCACAGTTTTACAAACCAAACGCCAAATTGAAGTTGAACGTGAAACCTACGAAAGCTATAACTCTGGAAACCGTAACGCCATTGCAAAGCCAC
Organism: Cacoxenus indagator; assembly: GCA_035041755.1. Taxonomy (NCBI): domain Eukaryota; kingdom Metazoa; phylum Arthropoda; class Insecta; order Diptera; family Drosophilidae; genus Cacoxenus; species Cacoxenus indagator. Next base: position 944,344 of record JAWNKX010000191.1, on the reverse strand, counting down.
GAACTCTTCCGTTTGCCATTGTTACATCAAAAATGTGCAGCGTGGAGCAATCCAATTGGTGGCAGGCAGCATACAAAATATATAAGAATCTAGGCATTGACAATAGTTTGACCGAAATACGTGCATTGTTACAGTTAGGCATTGAAACAGTGCGAGGTATAAATGGCCCAAAAGCAGATCTTTACATTGTATTCAAATTGGCTCAGATAATGGTAGCACGTTCACGAGGCATGATTAAAGCCTTTGAGAAGGCGGCATTGGAAGCACGCGCAGAGGCTCTGTATCATCAAGGCCTAACTATGCTAAAGGAACACCAAAAAGGTTTTTTGGAGCCATTTTTGAAATTCTTCAAGTACGCTAAATCGGATACGGCAGCCGTAGAACGTGCTTTGAAGTCTGCCGCAGAAGATGGTGTCTCCTACATTAGCGTACGTTATTTTAAGAAGGATCAATATGAAGAGTTTATTGCCGAAGTCAATGGTCTGGATCTGCCGATCGCAACTTATATGCAAGCCGAAGCATATCGCAAACTCAGCGAAGTGCAAAAGAGAATATCGAAAAATTTTTGCTTTGAACGACGCAAAGAGTACCTACAGAAGACACAGCAACTATTGCAGAATGACAAGGAACATCCTCTAAATTCGCTTATAACCGGCGAAATTAAACGACTGCATCAGCAAGCAACAAGTAGCAAAACATATTACGCTGGTAACGAATGCTCCACAAGCTTTCGCGATGATTTCAACAATTCGAGCAACTATGAAGATGCCGAGGAGGATCACTGTAACGATTCAATTGTATCAGTTCGTCCGCGTCGCGAAACACTACTTGCGGTTGCGCCTGTTGCTGCACTCCCGGTGAGCGGCAATGAATTAGAAACTTTGGTCAAACAAATGGCGTCCATGTTAAGCATTATCAAAGATGAAGTTGTTGACAAAATCAATCCGGAGATAAAATCAATGCGCTCGGAAATAACTACACTTAAAGAGAAAATAGCGAATATGGAGAGCTCATTTGAAAAAATGAGGGCTGAAGGGCCTCCACGTGATGAAGATACCTCCCAAGTGCTGGATGATCTTTGCCTACTTGAAGATGCATTACAAAATCCGCTCTATCAGACAGCTTTGCAGACATCACAACAAAGCCAAGCGTCTACAAATTTCTCGAATTTGTACAGCACTGTTAATCCTAGCCCCAGTACAATTTCTCGTCAGTCTCAGCAACCCTTTACACCACTGCAACAGCAACAACAACAGCAACTTGCGCAAACTCCCCGGTTTTCGAACACCAACGTGGCCGGAATGCATCCAATGATGGTTTACAACAATACCGTATTCCAACCTAATCCAAATACTTTGAATTATTACTCGCCACAGGCTCAGTACATGTTACCACCACATCAGATGCCAGGTGCCATGCTGCCCGCAAATAATTTATTGGGTGAGTTCAATTCAAACAAGAAAGTTATATAGCCCTCTAACTTTAGTTATGTTCTTACCAGCTCCAAGGAATTCCAACTTCCCTTTCAATATGTACGCCCAACAATCACCTTTTGCGGATGGCTTAAATTACGGCATGATGCCACAGCTTGGTCCAAATCAACATGGCCAGGCGCCGATAAATTCATTGGTCACTCCCATTGGCTTTAATGCTAATACGAACATTTCAAACGTACAAGACATTAGCCCAGCTCTACCAACAATTCCCACCGCAGTTGCGGCACCAGCTGTACCACATTTGGCTCCGACAACTCCACAGCCCGTAACGTCGACTACTTTACCACACAGTGTGCTTCTCAAAAAGGCACTGAGTAATCAACCAGTTGAAAAGGGCCCTCCGGCCAATGTTGTAATAACTAGCTCTGATCCCTTGCCAAAGCCGTCTATCGGTGGCAATATGAGCTCTCAACAGCCAACGCTTAGTGTCACCATACCACCGCAGCACATAAAACCAAGCTTAGTTCCAGCACCTGAGTCGCTGCCAGTCGCAATCAGTTCAGGAGTACAGACTACGGTTTTTGGTGGCTTCAACTTTGGTCTTCCCAACACTGCACCTGCTGTAAACGTCTTTAAAGGTTTCGGTAGCACAGTCACAACTGCATCAATAGCAACAACAACAACAGAAACGGTTCAAATTGTGCCAACATCTACACCATTCTCATTTAAGCCACAGATAGCCAAAGCTGCGGCCGACAGGGCAAAAGAGCAAAACACATCGGGGGCAGAGAGCGAATCAAATGATGTGAACAGTAGTTTTGGTGCCGACCCTGATATCGAATACGACCCACGTCCGGACTTTCAACCGATTATTCCTTTGCCCGAGGAGATTGAAGTGAAGACAGGTGAAGAAGACGAAGAGATTATGTTCTGCTACCTCGCTAAATTGTATCGCTACGTTGACAAAGAGTGGAAGGAACGTGGCAAAGGCGATTTAAAGATATTGAAAAATAAACAGGGCTATTCACGCGTACTCATGCGTCGCGAACAGACATTTAAGATATGCGCCAACCATGTGATAATACCGGAAATGACAATAACACAACCAGAAAAGGAGCCGAAGGCACTTATATGGGCGGCCAACGATTTTGCCGATGAGGAAATGCGTTTGGAGAAATTCTTTGTGCGCTTTAAGTTATCCAAAACAGCAGAGGAATTCAAGAAAGCTTTCAATAAAGCTAAATCAGAAGCTCAACTGCTAAAGCAAAAGAAGACGGACAGAGAGATTGTTGCGACAATAAATACTACAGCTGTAGTGTCAGTTCAACAGCAAGTTCCAATGTTTAGTGGGCTAGCCAAAGGCAAATCGTTGACTAATTTTTTCACCAGTACACCTGTACCAGCAAAGACCGAAATAACTAGTAGCGGTTTACTAGCGAAACCAACAGACAGTGCGTCCACCGCCTCAGCAACGGTAAGCAGTTTGGCAACGACAACCAGCACGGCACCATTGTCGATTTTCAGCGGCTTTAGTGTACCATCGACCAAGCCAATTGCTGAGAAGCCGTTTGCAAACTTCTCCTTTGGTGGCTCTACATTTGCTTCATCCGGCAGCGGTTTGGCCACCAACGTCCAAGCTAAGAATACAAATTCAATATTTGCTAATGTATTCAATAACTCCAACAAAAGCGATGATATCACGTTCAGTACACCGATTGGAAAGTCATTTATTTCAACATCAACAACAAGCCATAATTTATCAGACACCAAAACAATTTCAGAGGGTTTCTCGGCGGAGGATGATTTTGTGCCCACAGCCGTATTTGAACCTGTTATACCGCTGCCCGAACTTGTAGAGACTAACACTGGAGAAGAGAACGACATTGTACTCTTCGAGCATCGCGCCAAATTATTGCGTTACGTTAAGGAAGGCAGTGAGTGGAAGGAACGTGGAATTGGTAACATAAAATTATTGCAAGATAAAGACAACGTGAATCAGGTACGGCTACTCATGCGGCGGGAACTGGTACACAAGCTGTGTTGCAATCAACGACTGTTGAAGTGTACGAAGTTTACTTACCCTAAAAACTCAGACAAGTCCGTGACTTGGGTTGGTCGGGATTTCTCCGAAGAAGAGTTGAGCACAGAGACTTTGTGCTTGCGATTTAAGACACCTGAGATTTGCAAAGAATTCCTCGATGCTGTGTTGAACGCTCAAACTAAAATGGCCAATGATGATGTTGGTGATGGTGATCCTGGAAAAGCAAAAGTCAACACAAAGCTAGGTTCAGTGTCTCAAGTTGGTGAAGTGTCGGGAAGAAATTCCGGCACAGACACCGCCAAAGGTTTTGGAGTTGCTTTTAAGCCAAAAGCAGGTGTATGGAGCTGCCCAGGTTGTTATGTATCAAATGAACCAAATCAAGATTATTGCATTGCATGCGACCATCCTCGAAGCGCTACAATACCCAAAAAGGAACCTGCGACCGCTTCAAATATCGATGTAAAACCACCATTCTCATTCGGTTTTACGGCTGCAGCCGCCTCGTCAGCGCCGAGCAAAACTGTAACAACATCTGAAACGTCGGCATTGGTGACATCAACCAGTTCGACCACCTCGACGTCGAATAAGACAGTCGTCAGTGTTGGCTTCGGCAATGCCTTCAAACCGAAGGCGGGTTCATGGAGTTGTAAATCTTGTTACGTAAGCAATTCGCCGGATGATTTATACTGTAAAGCATGCGAGGAGCCAAAAGACGATACCGTACCAAAGAAGCAGATTAATAGTGGCGTACTTAACTTGTCTTTGACTGCTCCAGATAATTTCAGTTTTGGATTTAACAATGCCGCGCCAGAAGTTACTAAGACAGACCCGGCTCCAAATATTTTTAGTGCACCTGCTGTTGCACCCAAAAGCGAAAGTATTCAATCAATTAAGTACACGGAACCAACAGCTTCTTCAACTTGTTTGGGAAGCGATGCTGCAGGCGAGCCCAAACCTATGATCGGTTCAGCGAATTTCGCATTCCAAATGACAAATCAGTTAGCTAAAAAAGATTTCAACTTTACAATGAAACCGAAGAGTCCTGGCAAGGGACAAAAGACGCCAACAAAAGATGCCGGTGATGATGATGACGATGACGAATACCAAGAAGAGGAGAACAACACTCATTTTGTACCGGTCATTCCATTGCCAGATAAGGTAAGGTGAAAAAAGGAAAATATTATTTCATATTTATATCAGCTATGGCAGTTTTAATAATCCTCGCCTCGCCCTTAAGGGGTTTTTAAGTTTAACCAAACTGTATGATCCAATAATTCTCGGACCATTGAATTATCGAAGTTTTTGACCATAGGTCTATAAGATATTTTTATTATAATATTGTAATAATTATTCTGTAAAAAGCACTCCAAAAAGTAAAGTTTTGGTTGAAGTGGACAGATTTTTTGAGTCATATGCAATTCAGTAATTCTAAGCTGTACATTTTTTTGAAGTCATACCTACGATCTGTCTCATCTAACTGATTGAGATATTCTTATCCTTAATCAGAGTCCGATATATTCTTTCCTATGTGAAGAAGAGTATAATACTTCTATAATTTTGTTTTCAGATTGATGTTAAAACCGGCGAAGAGGACGAAGATTTACTATATGCACATCGAGCCAAACTGTTTCGTTTGGTCGGAACGGAGTGGAAAGAGCGAGGATTGGGTGATGTGAAAATCCTACGTCACAAAGTGACACAGAAACTGCGCGTTGTCATGAGGCGTGAACAAGTACTTAAGATTTGTCTTAATCATACCCTTAACGATGGTGTTAGCTATAAGCGAAAAGATGAAAAGTCTTGGCTTTTTGTTGCTCACGACTTTAGTGAGGGCGAATCGGTGCGAGATCGCTTTACTTTGCGCTTTAAAAATGCAGAAATTGCCGAAAACTTCATGTCAGCGGTCAAAAGTGCCCTGGGTGGCAGAGCAGAGGCCATCAAGTCAAGTGATTTAAAGATTACAGAAACAAAAACAGAAATGCCAACTTTCCCAATTTCCGATGAACAAAAAAAGGAGTCTACCGAGCTGTCTTTACCCTCTGAAGTCTTCGAAGAGACAACTTGCTCCGGCTGTCGTGGTTGCAATCCTGACGAGTTCGTCTTCAAACCCCCGCAACCAAATAACGAAATGGATCTAGACATTGAGAAAGATCCATTGCCAATGCGTCAACCTGTATTGAATTTACCCGCTAAATGGTCCGGAAACACTTCCGAAACAACTTCTAATCGTAGCATCATAAAACCCGGTGCTCTCTCCGCTCATTCAACGACGAGCACATCAAATGAGAGCAACAACGTCTTCAGTAACTTCTCCAGTGCTGTGAACTCGACCTCTTTCACACCGAACGACACCGAGAAGTCGGCTGAGGAAAAGGGCGGATTTTCATTTCTATCTGCACTGCAAGGTTCAGAAAATGCAAAGGAGTTTCAGAGTAATGGTGGTTTTCTGTTTGGATCTGGTGGCAATGGTAATTTTCACTTACAATTATATTATTGAATTATAATTATAACTTTATATATTATAACTACTTTATAGATAAGAAAGCTGATGTGCCTGGGAGTTTTTCGTTGTTCGGTAGATCGGATGAGAATAAAACGGAGAGCTCGGTAGAAGGCACTAAATCTATTTTTGGTGGCAATATCAACCCAACAAGTGGTGGTCCAATTTTTGGCAGTGGAGAGGGAAAAGTTACAAGTTCAACTGGTTCAATATTCGGAGGTTCATTATTTGGTAACAATCAGCTAGCTTCGAGTGGCGGCTCAATTTTCGGCGGTACTAAACCAGTTTTCGGATCAAGTCTTGTTTTTGGTGGTACTGCCGGTGGTGCGGCTAATTCTATTTTGGGTAAAGATGGTTTGTCGTGTGGTGAATCGAATTCAATCTTTGGCTCCAAAGACACGGCCACGAGTTTTGCTGAGGTAGCAAACAAATCCAACACAACATTGAGCAATCCGATTTTTGATTCGGGTGCCGTTTCTTTTACTGATGTAGCGAATAAAGCAGCAACGGCGCAGAGCCTCCTTAATGTTGACCAACAAAAAACGATGCCGTCAGAAAAAGCCAATAGTCCTTCGTCTGTAACGGATTTTAGTGATTTAGCATCAAAGGCTGCGGGAAGCGATGACTTCGCTAGTTTGGCAGCTAAAGCGGCAGCGCTGAAAGACAGTCCCAATGCATTTCAAAACTCCAGCACTGCGGGTCCCGGTGGATTTTTCGGTCTGACACATCAGGACGCTTTCCGAAGCTTTCTAAAGCCAACAAATGCGAACAAACAGAACAATGATTCGGTCGGAGACGTTGGCAACACATCCAACGCTGAAGGAGCCAGTTTACAAGGCGACGATAACTATGATCCGCACTACGATCCCATCATACCGTTGCCGGAAGAAATTGTTGTTGTCACGGGCGAGGAGGACGAAATGAAGATATTTGGGGAGCGTGCGACCCTCTACCGCTGGGATTCCAGTACTAAGGAGTGGAAGGAGCGTGGTAAGTTTTTATAGACACGCCTGAATTGTATCAAAGTAATTCAATTTTTCTACGTTTTCCATTGTAGGCGTTGGAGAATTTAAAATCCTTATGCATCTGAAGAACAACACCTATCGAATGTTGATGCGACGTGAGCAAATTCACAAGCTTGTTCTTAATCACTCAATCAACACCGACTTCATCATTACAAATATGAATAATAATACAAAGAGTTTTGTTTGGATTGCCGTCAACTATGCGGAATCCAATCAGGGCGTTCAGGAACGTCTGGCCGTCCGTTTCAAGAAACAGGAAATTGCTGATGTTTTCAAGAAGACGGTACAAGACTGTATCGATAGGAAGGCAGCACCGAAATAAAATCGTAATTTAATAAATACTCTAAAAATCATAGCTCTAAGCTGCTCGTAATATATCTATCATTAGCATCCTGCCTAGATTTTCGTCGCTTTCCGTTTAAAACATTTTTGCACTTCGCAAAAGGCATAAAAAGCAAAAATAATTATTTTGGTTAATTATGTTTTAGAATCTAATCGTAGCGGCAAAACCCAATCCTATCGATAATTAAACGTAATCAAATCATCTGATCGGTGTACGATCTAAATAGAATTTAAATAAAAATATCTGGAACTTACTCAATTATGAACGATGTTGTGGGATGGCATACACCTTGCGAATTCTTATTTAAGAAAATGAGCGAGCAAACCGAATTTTATCCATCATCTGCACAACACATCTGCATACATATATAAGAAAATCGTTTCTTTGTGTAAAAATATCATCTTAAATACACAGAGCGTGAGAGGAGAATTTGTCAACCATTTTTCTGCAAGGTAGGAGTACATTAAAAACTTTACAAATGCGTTTTTATGCCGTTTTTGAGTTGTGACCCTATTGTTATGCATACACCCTACAAATATGGTGTTTAAAGAAAAGTAAACATTTCACCATAATTGTAAATACGCTGTTTTATTTAATTTCAAGACTGAACGCAACAAAACCTAATGATATATCACATAAAAAGAAAAAAATGCGCCAAGAAAAGTTTAAATACAAAAGGACTTCAGTTCTCTTCTTTGCTATTTTTTAACAATACGGTGAATAGTTTTTGTATCGTTATATTTGTTGTTTTGTTTTAGTTTGCTGGTTATCGGTGAAAATATCTCTGCGTTTTAATTATTATGTGCAAGGTTATGAGTCATTGCGGGCAAAGAAAAAGAAATATAAATGAAGGATATGAAGGCAAATCCTACCGAGAAATGGGAAAATTATTGAATGAACCATTTTCCCATGTTAGATAATACAAATAAAACGATTCAGTGCGAAATATGCCCAGAAGTTTGCCGTAGGGATAGCCAAATCCTGAAAGACGTTCACAAGCATTTAACAGTTAGTGCATCACCGGTGAATGCAAATACAATTTGGAACTGATGGTCTCACAAAAGTGGCAGAAACCCAAAACCCTTCAAAAATAAATATTGTTCAACATCAATGCAAGAGCATATTGGAACAACATCTACAGCTTTCTGTGGACCGCTTGTTTCTTGGATCTTATTGGATATTTCAACAGGACAACGAACCCAAGCATACCACACTTTCGGTGTGCCGTGGCCTGTTTTATTATGCTCCAACGCAGCTACGAAAATTTGGAAAAATCATTTACCAGCAACAACTTGTTAAAAGAGACTATCAATAAAACCTGGACCGGCTAACGGCTTTTGAAACGCAAAATTTAGTGGCCTGCGAGCAGTCAATAATAGCCAGGGCGGTCCAACAATATATTGAAGTTTTATATTTTGTTGTAAATTTAATAAATATTATAGTTTTATTTTTCCATGTGTATTTTTTTTGTCCATTGCATTCTTTCTTTTAATGAGATTTACTGTTCGATTTGCCATAAAGAAATTTTCGTTTTAGTTTTTATTCTGTCACAAAGCGTAACTGCACACTTACAATTTTAATGAAATGGTTACCTTTTTTTTAACTACAAATTTGATGGGGATTTAAGCTTCAGTCCGTGACTGTATGTAAATGATAAAGTGTTATGTTAATGACAAAATCTAGCGTCAGTAGTGAGTGCTGTGGTTACAATGGTAAAGCGTTTGAAGAAAGAGCCAAATGGTTGACAGTATATACATACAAGAGAGTAATATAGCAATTAACACCAGCTGAGCCCAGTCTATGTGACTGGGTGAATTTTGATGCCACTTGGGCCTGCCCCATGTGAGATCAGTGTGTGGTCATTGCGTACCACTATGCCAATGTAAAAAAAATAGGATAACACATGTGTCTTTTCACGAATTTGATCATTGCAACATCATTTCTCATCATACTTAAGCCAAACTCTCCATACCATGCGTTTCAGACATTATGCGACAATGAAAGTGGTTGCAAAATTGAATGGACGCAATCATATATGCAATCATAGTAAATATATTCCAACTCAACTTTCGGCGGCATTTGAGTAAATTACTCAAATTACTCTTCAAACTTGACAACCGCATTCATTGTCGCATAATGTCTGAAACGCACGACATGATATGGAGTTTGGCCTTTATAATGCACAATAACCACCTTTTTACTGTCAAGACAAGTGTTTAGTTCTTTTTGAACAGTCTAGTGCTTTGTTCAAAGTAACCTTTTTCAGCACTGCGGTAAACCAAAATGCATTTGGCTTAAATTTGCAATTAATCGGAGATTTTGTTCTATAGATACATTTAGTGCTGTACTTATATATAAATTTGTACCCATTGGGGAAGTATAATTTCTCGATTTAGTTATTAAGATTGGCATTTTTTAGCACCTTTGTGAGTGATTGCGACGGCTGTAGTCATTTTGTCAATCGGCTACACTGTTATTGTGGGGGACCAAAGCGTCATCAAGTGTATATTTGATAGAAGACAGGAAGATTGTCAAGTAGTACGTTTATTCTAGAGCAAAAAATGCCCGAATATAATTTGTGCCGCATTTGCTTGACGGAACACTTAGATGCAGCAGGCATGTACGCGTTGTTCGACGGTGAAGGTAAGGAGTGCACGGAGTTAGTGCGGAAGATCGAGGAATGTGGCGGCATTCGAGTGAGTAAATATGAAAAATAATAATTATTTAAAGTAATACAAAAATATGGTGTTAGTTACGCCCACTTGAGGAAATACCGAGCATGTTGTGCCATCGCTGCATGAAGTCTCTTAATGTCGCATACAAATTCCGAGAGTTGTGCCAGGCGAGTGAAAATGCATTCCTCGAGTCAATGGTGAAGGTGAGTAGAGAAATCGGAGCAACCAAATATTTTACTTCATTCTGTCGTTATATGCAGACGGAAGTGAAAACGGAATTGGTGGAATCACAAACGCAGGATGGCGTCGATGATATGCTCGTATTCGATATGACTGCTGAATACATCGATGGCGAGGAGGTTGAAATGAACGACATAACGGAGGCCTCCATGGAAGATGTACTCAATGATGAAGAAATCTTAGGAGAAGAACGCATTCAATATGAAGATGACCCGGTCGACGAAGATAGTGATTATTTGTATTTGGCCCATTCGAGTGACAGCGACTACGAACCAAGGGAAAAGATCAAAAATCATAAATCAAAGATACGCAAAATAAAGCAAGGTAAACGTGGTCGTCCACGTTTGTTAAAACTGAAGGAACACACAGATAGTGAGGAAAAACTTCATCGTAATCAACGTACAGATGAATACAATCCAACTAGTATAATGTGCGAGATTTGTGGTAATATTTATACGAAGCGTGGCGCATTGAATATGCATATGCGTCGACATATGGACGAGAAACCCTTTGCTTGCGAGTAAGCTTGTGCTAATGCGCTTTTGTTAACACAAGTTTGGGCAATAACAAAAATTTGCATTGCAGGATTTGTACTAAAACCTTTGCTGGACCATCTGAACTGAATCGTCACATTCGCGTTCACACGGGTGAGAAGCCGTTTATGTGTAAATTCTGCACCCGCAGTTTTGCCGACCGTAGCTCCAATATACGCCATGAACGGTAAGTTATTTTGTCTGGTTTCTTAATGCCGAGGTGGTAGCCGGATATAGATTTACCTATCTAAAGGTATGTAAAGGGTGGCGGGTATTCAGAAATCTATTTCCATTAAAAGAAAGTATGCTCTGCAATCAGAAACATCATCTGACAAACAATTGCCAAACTTTTGTACTACATTCCATTCGGTAACAAGCATTTTACGTGGTATTCCCACACAGCTAAAATAAAAACGTTTTAAATGCCATGGCTTCGCTTCCACTGGCGGACGGATATTATTTATTTATTTATTTATTTATTAAATTAAACATAATATAAAAATATTGCATCTAATATACAAAATAGGGTACTAGTTACGGGGGCCCACGACTCTATTGTTACTTAACTAAGGGTGAAATTTATATTTGATCGGTTCTGTTACAATCTTTGAGGAAGTCGTATATTAAGTTTAGTTTTACTTGGTAAGCTTAAAAAGTCAGGTGGTTTAGAATTTCCAAAAAATGTTTTCCTAATCCTCGCAAAATTTTGACAACTGTCCATTATATGGTCGGTGGTTTTGGTCTCACCACATGTGCAGAGCTGGGGTGAGGTGCCAGTAAGTAGATGTTCGTGCGAAGCTCGTGTGTGTCCAATACGCAGTTGAACGAAAATGGTCCATTTATGTTTATGGGAGTTTATTGGGAAGAGAGTTGCTGAACAGTTAGTGTTGAATTTTGTGTATCGATGCTGGAATGTTTCCCAGGCTTCTGCGACTTTCTTGTTGAGGTACTCTATGAGTAGTCTGCGTAGGTCCTTCCCGTCGGACGGAAATTTAGAAAAGTATGGAGCAGTGATGCACTTAGCCGCAGCGTCTGCGTTCTCATTTCCGATGATGCCTTTTTGGTTGGGAACCCAAAACAGTGTAATCTTTTTGGGTAACTGGATGCAGAAATTTTGTATGTTTGTGATAATGGTGTTGTGGCAGTTTAGGTTTTTAACTGCTGTAATAGTTGAAGGCTATCCGTACAAATTGTAAAATAGCCTTTATTGTTATGAGCAAATTCGCAGGCTTTTAAAACGGCAAACGCCCGCGCAATAAAAACTGAGGAATAGTCTGCGAGTGGGCCTCCTGATACTATAGTAATGCGCATGTCCACCACAGCAAAGCCGGTACAGCCATTATTCTTTAAAGCATCAGTATACAGACAGTTTGTATTTTTCTGGAAATCTTGCGAAAATGCAGCTACTTGTATCCCTTTTTTTGTTCTCATGCAACTGCATGTTGAACGATGAGTTGCGCAACAGCCAGGGCGGTAAACAGAGTTTTTTCGTGGATATCGTTGCCTATTTGTTTACAGTACATGGCACAACTACGGATGGTAGAAACAACCTTGAAATTGCGTTTGGCTTTGATTGCGTTAAAAAAGTTTTTGAGAAGCTGCTGGTATAGAAGCTGTGTATGAGGTAGATCGTTGATTGGAGCAATCTTTGTTTTAGAGTTGCAAGGCCTGATTCTGCTAGAATGCAACGGGTGGGGTAAGTCGGGAAGGTGTTTATGTTGGCATCAGAACTCCAGCCGTAGATTGGAAGACAGTAGTCAATTTTGGAGAGAATTAAGGCTCTAGTGATATTTACAAGTGAGTTAATGTGTACCGATAAGAACTTAGAGCTAAGAAATTTAATAATATTTAATCTGACTTCTAAATTAGGTCTAAGTTTAGTACAATGAAGATTAAAATTAAACCTAGTGTCAAATATGATTCCAAGAATTTTGAGGTACTCTACATTTTCAGCAATAACATTTTTATATGGTATGCTTTGCAAAGAGCAATTATGTTTTCTGCATATATGTAACAATTTGCATTTATTTACAGCAAGTGAGGCAGCCGACCACCAGGTTGTGTGTATATCATCTAATACTTTAGTAAGAGTCTGCTGCACGGTGTTTAAGTCTTTAATTTTAGTGTATATAATGGCGTCGTCAGCATATAAAGAGAGCCGAATATCTTTATGTCAAAGTATTATGCTATTAATTTTATATTTATATAAAATTATAATTAGTACTACGGACATTGGGGAACCCTGAGGCATGCCATTATGTAAAGGGTAGGAATTCGAGTACGAACTCGAACCCGGAAAGAGTGCTGGATCATGAAGGCCTTTACCGAATGAAAGATCTTCGGACCAACCCTCCACCGAACAAGTTGTTCAAGAACGGTATGTACCCACACGCGGTCGAACGCTCTTTCGAAATCCGTACCGAGAATAGAGACATGATTTCGTGTAGAAAGAGCGTCGGACACGTAGTGATGAATCTGCTACTGTGCGGCGATAGTGTTGTGCTGGCGTTTTAGGCCTCTTGGTAATGCGATATAAATTTGTTTATATTAACAAACCACAAAAGTCGGCGTACTAATTTTTTTTCGTATAGTTTGCTGAAACAATAATGATCTAGGCCGAAAACTGTCTATGTCATGGGCCGGCTTATTAGTCTTGGGCACAGGCACAATTATCGCAGTAGACCATGTTTGGGGGTACATGCCAGCATCTAGCATTAAATTAAAGATTTTCAGTAGCCCCAACTTGGCGGTCTAAGTAAAATTTTTAGTGAAATGATATGATATTCTGTCCCGGCCTTCCCTTGGTTCTTGCCAATGCAGTTTCGAATTCAATTTGTCTAATGCAATTTTCTAAGTGTTTGGCCGCTGCTGATGCATAGATAGCAGAAAGTGAGGTGTACTTGCAGTTTAAGTATTCGTCGGAAAAGTTGCAGTCCTGCGAGTACTTAGACCAGTGGGCACCAGATGCTTCCACAATATCCTTAAATGAAGAAAATAAATAGTAAACAGAAACAGCTGGGGGTTGTGTTTCAGTGAGTGTTTTAATATCTGCCCACATTTTTTTTGTAGTAGATTGGGGAGAAATACTCGCAGTAATATCGGAAAGTGCCAATTTAGCTTGCTTTTTAAATGTGACCCTCGCTTTTATGTGTGCTTAAAGGCTTTCAGGTGATCTCAGCTGTTTGTAGGTGTGCCATAGTGCATGTTTTTATTGACGTAGTTCGTAGCTGAGTTCCACCAAGGAATTTTGTATTTTTGGGGGACACAATTGTTTTGTGGCATAGAACAGTTTGCGGCTTTCCTTCTTGGCAGATATTGTAACTAGCCGTGAATAATCTTGTACAAGGAGAGCTCATTGCAAAACTTTTCCCAGTTTGCTAAATCAGTTTTGTATTTACAAGTTGGGATGTATTTTTTGGGCTTGAACTTTGTAGTAATTGAGGTAGCTATAGGATGGTCGCTACCATGTAGTGAATCAGTTATTGCCCATTGACATCTATGGAGGATTTGAGGAGAGACAACAGTTAGGTCAACGTGGGTGAAAAAGTTATGCGAAGAAAAGTGTGTCGGTGACTCATCGTTTAATGACGACGAGGTAGTCAACGGCGAACCCCAAAGTAGGCAAGTGTTTTGCTAAATTACTAGAATAATTTTGAGTATTTCATGGTGATGATGAGGCCGCATGTTCCTCTTTACAGTTGGCACATTGAATGTGGGTACATTCAGCCGGAGTGTGCGGGGGTAGATTGCAATTTACGCAGATTGGAATGTTTTTGCGGTGTTTTGCTGTGTGGCCCAGCAACTGACATGACGGTGTTCCAAGAAATGTTTATTTTAGTTGGCAGGGTGTACAGGTCAAATGTAATGAGAATTACACCTGAATGTTTGCCGGTTCCGTCAATGATTTTGTTGAATTTGTAGATGGAGGTTACATGTTGAGGCTTTAGCTCCTCGACGATTTCTTCCGCAGGGATGTTGTTGAGGTAGGGAGCATAGATTGTGCCCTTAACGATGTTGAGCGATTCATGTAATTTGCATGTAATTTCGCATATTCCAAGTAGCTCTTCATCTTTCAAAAATGTATCAGCAGGTTCCATGTTTTTGACAAGCATTAGAAGACTGCCATCGCGGAGCGACGAGATTGATATGACGTCCCTGCTGAGAAGCTTTATGGCTCTGTAGACAGCGAAAATGTAGTCCATTAGCAGCTTATCTTCATTTTTAGAAGAAAGAAAGCAAAAAATGCCGATTACAAAAATTAGTGCAAGAGAAGCAAAGAAAACGTCTATACCGATGCAGGGATACTCGAAGACTGGCGGAAGGATATATGTTCTTGACTTGCAACCAAGTGCAAAAAAAATTATCAAACTCACTAACATAGAAAAGAAAGTTCAGTCCACAGTATTTGGACGAAACTACCAAAACTTAGTAAGCCAAGAACCACTTCCCCACCAATTTCACTAAGAAAATGATGTGCTGTTACACGCGGTTCAATGAGTCATGCACTTATATAATGGAATATAAATAGTATTGCGCAAATGAATTTTTGTTTCCATTTTTTTCCGCGCCAGTCCCCTAAAATTGTATTTGCTATCGTAGCGGAGTTTTTAACAGCTTCTGACTAGTTATAGTATAAGTCTACGTATAGTATATGTAGTATACGTACTTGGTGTAATTCCAGTCGGGTAATTCTGCTAAGATACCCGACCGATCTTAAAAACGGTTCTTCTCCGGAAGAAGTTTGTATGATTCGCGTTATGGTGTTAGTATCTAATACGAGGTAGACAATCCTTTCTTTGGGCATATTTCATATTTCTTTATGTCTGCAGGGACAATGACTTGATTGCTGTTGGTATTGATACTCCGCCAAAAATAAAATTACCGTGGCTTAACACTTTTATTGGTTCTTACGGCAATTCTCCTCGCGACTTTTGACCTTGAGTCGTTATAGAGAAGCCTAGATTAGTTGAGCAATGCTGGTACTAGAATGCACCAATCACACAAACCTCACTCTGATGCTTGGAGTTTGTTTTAATAATATGCACTTTCTTTTTACAGAACACACACAAATGAACGTCCCTTCTCGTGTTCAACATGCGGCAAATCGTTTGCTTACTCGAACGTGCTGAAAAATCATATGCTGACGCACACGGGCGAAAAACCATTTCTGTTAGTACCTTTTTTCTTCATAATTAGTATGATTTATTGCATTAATCAGACTATAAATTCTTTACAGTTGTGTGCCTTGCAACAAGACATTTTCGCGCAAACATCAACTGGATCAGCACATTGCCACAATCACACACCAGGCAACTGTAACTTCAAATACGATCCGTTCGAAAAATGTCAAGATGGCCACCGAAGCTGTTAAAGTTGAAGTTTAGCAATTAAGTTCAGATAACTGAAATACTTTTAGCTTTGTACAAAATATTGGTTTATGAAGTACAAAACCCGGATTCATGAAGTCGAAGTTTCTACCACCCGATTGTGGGGTGGTGGAATAGATGCTCCATCACTATGTTAGTACGGTATTAAAAATAAAAATGTAAAACGATTTGTCAGTGCACCGATCAATGTTAAGAACATTACGTATAGTGAGTTCATTCGGCTGTTATCCTTAGCTAGTTAGAAAATAAATCATTTGACAATTGCACTTATATTGTAAAAATACTTTTGTGTTAACAAGGAAGTCGAATATTGTAAATATCGCTGGTGTAAATTAAGATTGGTTTGCTCACATTCGAAATTTATGATATTTCAAATTGAGACCTGTCATTGTATTGTATCATATACGTGTATTCAATGTAAGGCATGTACTGGCTAACTAATGATATTAGCCAGTGATGTTAAACCTATTTGAAACTGCAACAGCGATATCATGTAATGGGAGATATATACTATAGTTACTTCTGAAAGGTTAGGAATAACATTGCATTCTTGGAGACTCGTAGTTTGTGAGAAAGTCAAAACTTGTTGTCGACTTTTGCGAAACCAATTAACCAACCAGACTTGGACTTTCATTTGCATAGAACAAATAGAGCATCCACAGATCAAAACAGATGTTCGTTAAGTGGATGTACTCTTACTATTCTAATTGAATACCTATATGTTTAAAATATCTTTACTTCCACTTGGCTAAAGCCTATGATGTATGCCGATGATTGCATACATATCGTTGGATGTTGTTGAGAAGGATATATATATATAGGTAGGACTATCCATTAATCTTGGAGTCACCTTCAATTTATTTAAATAGAAAATAAGGCTGTAATAAGGCAAATTTTTCGTCGGCTAGACTATTTTAACAGACCCTCACCCGAGGTAATTTGTTGTAACAATCGTCTGTTGACATTCTCGACTATGCTTCGACGTCACGTACTCACTGTGATGTCATACACAAAACGTAAGCGGACGATTAACTCAACATACGAGTACACAAGAGCAATGAAACCCAATATAATATATCACATACAAAGTTAAGAATGATTTCCTTCCCGTATATATCGGCTTCTAGCAATCGGCTCAAGTCGGATATCAACATGAAGTGCTCCAATGTCTTTACTGAAGTCTCTAAGTCGTATGCAGGTCTCAGCGGAACTTACGACACTTCAGTAGAGGATTGCTTGCAGAGATGGAAAACGTCGGTCGAGCACTAAGGCAACTTTGAAGCAGTTTTTATATCTTTTAGTTCTCCGGAGAACGAGTTAACCTCGTCAAGTACAAAATCTTCTAGGACGGGGGAGGCCAGTGACGACAACAATAACACTTCGCTCATTCAATTGAGCACTATCTAACTCAGCTTATTTTTCCCGAATTCTGGGACGCTCCACCTCAAAAACTACAGTTTAATTTTCTTTTAAACTAACACCCACTTATTCATACATTCACGAAATACCAAAACTCCTCTTTTCCCCGCAGAAACAGTGTTACAAAAAGTTTGTCCAATGCAATGCCCGCTAGGTGACGGACTTACCATAGATTAAAATTGGAAAGTTTTGCTTCCTGCCATAACGGCGTGCCACAAGGCACTTGTTTTATTAAATATTCACTGGGAGTAATATATTTATGTCTGCAGTAACAAGTTTCTCCCAACAGCAAGGAAAAAACTATAAAAATCATTGAAAAACAATTGTAAAAAATGTCAATATTTAATACTCGAATTTGGGGAGGCTGACTCGAAACAAACTCCAAACATCGAAAATGCTCTGCGGACGCATCCTGCTGTTTATAGTCCTTTATATCAAACTGTGTTTTGGTGTGCTCATCGTGCATAAAGTGTTGTTGCGTACGCCAGTGGTTAATGATAGTGGACTAATATTTGGTATATGAAGATTTCCCGCTCGTTTATCTAAAGAATGATATAGAACTTTTTGCTATAGATGTAACGATCAGCAATGTACCCAGCGATAAAAGAGAAGAAGCTCTTGAGTATTTGGTGCGCTCAGATGGCCTCTGCACCTTGAATTTATCAAGGACCCACACATTGACCGGCGTAAGTTGTGAGCCATTTCGATTAGCTAACAAATTAGTACTTCCTTAACATGCCATACACGCAGTTCAGTCGCATATTTGGTAGTAATTCTGGCAACATTGAAGCGGGGAAAACTGCGACAGCTTCGCTAATTTGGCCCACATTGGTTTGTAACTATGAAATTCACCTCATTTGTACTTTGTTGTTCACGGTCATTCTGTTTTCACAGTCGCTCTATAATCGCGTTGGCTATTGCCCCATAGTGATCACTACATCGAGTGCTCACGCGAAGGAGGCGCGCCTTGGTAAAAATCTCTATTTTGATACACGTTTCGAGACGCTCGATCCTGAGTCCCGGACGCTGCGCAAACGTTTGTAGCTTGACCTAATTGTTCTCTCTTAACGAACCCATTTTCTAATACCAGTTCGAAAATAGATTTGGATTTTAGGGACTGTCAAAACTGGGACCAGAACTACTTTCGGAACTGCACGCCACTCGATTGCGAGAAGCGTTATTTTGGACGACGCAGTTACTACAATCGGCTGACGGAGCAGTGTGAACCGTTGCCAACTTGTTTGTGTCCGTCCATGGTAATGTTCCACTTTCTTATACATTATTGTTGTTCGGCGGTAGCACTGTATCGCTAAGTTTGATCTCCTGTGAAAATTCCATTGCCATGGCAATCGTTGTAATTATGTTGTTATTGTTGGTTCTCAATCTCATTTCCTTTTAGCGTTATGATATTCACTCAAACGAATGCGTCGATATATCTAATATTGTAAAGAAAAGGGAGCTCGACGACTTACTACGGTACAAATCCGAACTGGATACGGTAAGGTTTCTTATTTTGGTACGACAACTAATTACAAATTTTTGTCTATTCTAGGACGACCAATCATTAAATTTCTCTAAAATCATAAAGCGACATAAGAGAACAATGAGATCAACGCATTTCGATGAGGATTGTGTTGTCATGGGGAAACGCTCCTTTGAAGATCTGGAAGATTGTTTGAGTAATGGATCGTTGAAAGACGAGGCACGTCTGAAGAAAGCAACATCAGATGATTTAATATTTCATTGGTTGTCACCTCTAAAACTATCCAGTTGGGTTACTGGTTCTCGCTCAGAAGAACGCAAGGTTTCTTACCAGGAAGCAGAAGTTGCTTCAGATCAAAACTCACCTGAAGATATCCAGAGCGAAAAAGGTAAAGAGGAAGAACCAGCAGGTGACCTGATCAAATCATTATTTATTGAAAATTTTTCGGCCAACTGGATATCTGATCTATTCAGTGGTCTCTGCATAGTAAGTAACCATTGTGTTTACCAGATTGTGAGGGGCGCAAGTAAGCCTGTTCTTTTAACAAAGGTTGTTCTGTTGATCGCTTTCCAGGTGTTGGCCACTATTCTTATATATTTGCTGATCTGCTTAATTATATTCCTGATAGTCACTTGGATTATGCGTATGTCCCCGAAGCAAGAGTCATGCACCCTTGTGGCTCAAGGTTTGACACCGCGACAGTCTGATCAATGTAGCATTATTACCAAGTCCAGTTTAATGTCACAGCGTTAAGATGGCTTTTGGAATATCAAATATTATTTTTATTTCTGAAATAAATTGAACACCATACTTTTGCAGTTTGAAGGAAAAGACTTTGGATTTATTTAAAAGTAGGATTGTTAGCAATTAGCGGACATATAACATTTCCCACTAAAGAGCTGAATGTGTTCAGCTTTTTCTATACGTTGAATGAACATTTAATAAATGGGTTGGAACTCATTACCCCAATATACAGTTCTTTTCTTAGTGCATCAAAGGATATTTATCAATATTCCACAGCATTCAGATCTGCCTAGGCGGCAGTACGTCCAAGGACTCAACAAATTAGTACTTCCTCCAATGAGACTTTACGAGGGCCTAAGTCTTAAACAATAATTTTTTTTTGTATTATATTTTATTTTATTTTGCTATCCACCTCACAGTCTGACCGATAGCATTCCGTTTAGGCGTTTAAATTGCACGACTCATTGCCTTTCTTTAAGTGTGGCCAGTCCACATATATTTGGGGTTTTGATTTTTTATTGTCGGTGTGCTCTTTGGCCCAGCAGTACTACAGATCATTGTTGGAGACGTCTTGGCATATCGATCTAAAATGTTACAGTCCCAACTCCAAGAACTGATAACGACAGGCTAATCACCCACCCTATCACAAAAACAATTCGATTTTCGAAACCAAAGCAAGCCTTCGATATCCAACGAAATTGATGAGCGTTGTGGATAAAGTGTGAATAAGGACATAAAAAAATATAAAAAATTAAGCATGAGCTCAAGTGCCAATTTGAAGTGTGAAAAATATCTTATCTTGCGCATATAATGACTTAATAATGCGACTTGAAATCGAATGCTTTGCGAGAGGATTCATATTTGGCGAAGTTGAAAGTGCTGATAATTTCTCCTACTTAATTTCGGATTTCCTCCGTTAATTATTTTAAGTACAGTTCTTCACAGTTTCAGATGCGTAGATTATTCAACTTCTGATAGTCTCCGGTTTAGAGGGAAAGGCTTGTGCCACTTGATGGATATGAGCAAAATTGTTAAACGTACGTCAAAGCAGGCTGATAGTTTGTTGTGCCTTTAATTAAGTGAAATTTTAGTGCTTGTTGCAGACATTCTTCAAGGCAGCTAGCACACCACGACAGGTATTCCTTCCTTAATGAACGCGACAGTTTGCGAATTACACACAAATTGCGCCAGGGAATTTCGCCTGAACTTGTTTCTGTACTGATCAAGAGCAGAGATGGTCCGAACTGCCTTGCTTATAAAAAGGACATGTGATGAACACATTCGGAGCGACGTCAAAGTAATGCATTTTACTTGTTCCTTTATTTATGGCGTTATATAAATTTTTAATGTTTATGTTTTAATCAAATGTTGAATTTTTATCCATCTCCCTCATTACTGTTTTGTGTTTTGTTTTGTTTCTCTCTACTTAAAATGCATTGGCTCAATTGCAAGTGAAGCCATGCGACTCGTCCTAATTTATGCAGCGGAAAAAAGGAGTCGCGATCCACTTTAAATATGCGACAGGTGACATTTTTATTGCATGGCGCGCAGAGCCTTTTGAATATTAAATTGTTGTGCAGCAAGTAGATACTTTTTCATTCAGAATCAGACTCTCATTAATATCAAGGAAAATAATTAATTTAGCAAAAATTAAAGCGAGAGACAGAAAAAAAAAACAAGAAATAGTGCCACCAATTAAATTCATTCGCTTTCATTAACTGCCATTCTCGGTGCGCTCAACTTGCCCAGGCAGCACCCATACGAGATGAAACCAAATCAAATCGAGAAATAAACGAAATAATAACAATAAAAAGTGTGCTGTGAAGAAAAAAAGTTTAAATAATGAAATCTCTTCGCACAATCTCAAAATTGCTCATTAACATTTTGTGTTTGCGATATCAACTTGTGAAAATCGCACACAAAACTCAGCTCAGTTCAGTTCAGTTCAGTTCAGCCCAGCTCCAAGAGGCTGAGACTCCAGCAGCACTTGAATAGCCACGGTAGCGGAGCCAATGTGCCTTAGACAAAACTCAGCTGAACTACGCTCCGCTCGGCTCGTGTATGCGACACACTGAAGCACACACTAACAACAGTCAACCTGATGCTGTTGAAGCTGCTGTACGAGTGAGTCTTCTATAAAACCTCGGGTTTTATTTTTTATTTATTATGCCATGTAGTGTCGCCCTGTCTTTGCTTCTTGTTGTTTCTGGGTTTTCTTTTGGCTTTTAGGAAATCAACAGTAGCAGCAGCCGTTGAGGTAGCACTGATCTCTGCCTCTTGTTGTTTGTTGTACCCGACAATCACACAAATGAGTGGGGTATATGACTTTCGGATGCGATTAGGTGTATTGCATTGAAAAAACTTCAAGGATTCAAATGAAAGCTGTATATAGTATTTGTATTGTAAAGTTTATTTGTGTTGTGTTGTTCTTGTTATTAGGAGACTAGGATGACCTTTTAATTTTAAACATCATTTCGTTTCATTTGTATTTTTTTTTTAGTGTTTTATATATTTATTTCAAATGTACCTTTGAACCTATCTTTAATTCATCTGTCTTCTTTTTTATAAAAACAAAAAAAATTGTAATAATAAAAATAGATTGTTCGTTGTTTATCATATTAGGATATACGGGGTGTATTCTAGCATATCCATTTCGCTATTGTGGCCCATATCGAGAGCCTTGATAGGTTCTTTAATTTTAACGAATTTATAAGTCGGAAGCGGAAAATTAAACCGTCTTGCATTTCTTAGTTACGACAATTCGGAGAAGTTTCTTCTGTCCTTTTAATGTCTTACAATCATCCAGGTGGACAGGGTGTAGTTTTTCTTAACCATGGATGTTAAGTTATTGCTTTACTTGAACTAACTTAACCTAATGGGAAGAGTATTACCGATATTACCGATATTCAAATTGGACTATTGCACTTCCGTCTACGAACACATTTTCCTTGTACTGTTGAGTACCATTTATTTAAATTGCTAACATGATCCAATCATAAGAGGAATGTAATGACGTTCCATATTTAATGTTTCCACGTACATTTCTCTTTCTCCCTTACATGTGACATTGTGCAGTGTTTCGTAGTGTCAATTCATAGTGGTCGTGTTTGTAACAACTTTTAACTGTTTTTACGCCCACAATATCTAACATTTGTTATTAAAAAGTATATTGTGCACACCTGCATATTAAAACCTGTCGAATGGTACAGACAGCTAATTGCCGAACTCATTGATGAGGTTATTTAGTTATGATGATTTCTTTCTTAAAACATATTAAAATCGTCATAAGCATATTGCCAAAAAGTAAGAAGGAGAAACAAAAAAAAAAAGTCCACCCAGAACTGTTATGTTGCGAGCGCGAACTTCGCAGATCTCTTTTGCTTTACTGGCCCTCTCAATCATACTAACTCTTCTTTACACAAGCACACCATCAAGCGTACTCTTCTTCACTCACACTGTACATAACACTCACTCACCCTGTCGCATGTATGATATTTTGTTGTTGCAAATTTTACTGTTTTTTAAAAGTCTTTTTAATGTGCTTAGACATAACTTTTCAACAATTAAACTACTTTGTACACATCTACACAACTATAGCTTTCCATTGATGTAGGTTTCATATTACTACGTTGTGTCTATAATAGCGTTAGCTTGATTTCTTAAAATATATATTTATATATATATTATTGATCCTATTGTCGATTGGAACAATTTCAAAATGATGGCTGAGCATATTTGACTCTTAAGCAGGTATGACCCCTCAGCACTCGTACTAAGAATCCCCTGCCCCTTGTTGTTTACTTGTAGTTAATATGTATACTTAATTTTTACCCCACTTCGGATTTAACCTGCAACTTTAGAGGGTTTAATTAGCCATATATTATATAGCGCTACTGAAACATTCCTAAGATGCGTACATATAATTATGTATCTTAGTAATTCACCTAGTCTAATGCACATAATTTTAAGTCGGAATATTCCAAGCCTAGGATTAGAAGGTGATATCTCCAAGCATCAGTGGCACTTCGGTTACTCGGTTTCTGTTTTCATGGCCTTCTTGGAAAAATAATAATCAATACTAACCTAAGAATGGCTTTCATAAACTCCAGACTTTACAATCCTTAGAAGCTTAGAGCAGCCCTTATTTTAAGGGTTTCCAATGTAAATTTTTTAGGCCGAATTTTTTCTTAAACGTAGCGCATCTAGTTCACTTTAACGCCTGTAAACTCTATCAGCCAATGGAATTTATTTTGTCAAAGGTGTGAAGTATGTATTGCCATTATTTGCCTGGAGTCGCCGTTGTCCGTCGTCCAAAGTTTGTGCCACTGACAGTTGGCCTCTGGCGTCGTTCATCGGTTCTTACATCCGTCCGTCCAGTTGCCTCATTCCGGCTGCTTAGGTGTCGACCGCTCTTCTGCAAACTATATTAACCTGACTCGGTCGTGATTTACCAAAAACACTTCTGCTTAGCTTGTTGCAATACGAATGCCAATAATGCATTTTCTAAAGGTCGTTTGGAATTTCTTCCATTTGTACGATTTTCTGTATAATACCATACACCGAGAGAAAACAAAGATGATTTGGCAAGCTCATTATCCCAACCAAGGTAACTGAAATTGTTTTCATTGTAAATTCCTACAAATTTTACTCAATGAATGCCAGTTGGCTGACTTTAATTTCTTAAACAGAAAAAAAACCAGAAACTTTGATAAGCCTGGCTAGTGGGACGGACGTCTTTACAAACGGAGAGCAGCACGTATTTCAGTAGCAAGGCGATTTATGTTAAATAAGTTGACCAAGGAGTTTTTGTTGTAAAATGCCAATTGTCAACAGAACCAACCTAAAAATTAATGAAAAAAGTTCAGCTCTTTTGCTTTTATGTGACTCACGTTTTGACCAACTTCGCTTTCTTCGGCCGCCTGCCTCCGTCCGAACCCATCGGATGTTGAGTCGCGTTCAGCCGATTCGCCTGCGGTGCTTGGTGAAGGTGTTGAAAATCGCTGCGGCTGCATCAGATTTCTTAATTTAATTGGCTCTATGCAAGTTTTCTCACTTCGCGCAACTTCACTGCGACTTTTTCGTTATTTTATTTCGATTTTTATAGACAAACTGTCTGCGCCGTAAGCCAGTGGCAGTTAGTCGCCTCACATCGTCTGTCGTTGCTCGGGACCTGTTGGTCCTTTGCCTTAGTTGCTGCCTGGTCCAAGTGTCAGTTCAAATTAAAATACACAGTGCCACAAATGTTTCGATAGCATCTCGTGGTTTGTTGTTGGTTAAGCATTTTTTTCACACTCCTTCCTGAACTCACATTTGTCTCCCTTGATTTCTGTGTGTATTACAGTAGTGCAGTTGTAGATACTTCTTTCTCCTTGACAAGTTTGAATTAAACTTTTTCATGTAAAATATTGAAAACGTGGGAATTTTAGTTATACGACAGAAAAATTTTTTGTAGTTCTTAGATGATACATAAGGGACTTACAATGTTAAAAATATAAGGTCTCAAAAGGGAGTCACAGTCTTCAAACTGTTGAAAATAACAGTCATCGAAAAAATGAAGAAAAAAGTACATATAAAATTTTCAAAATGTACTCGTGTGCTGTTGAGGTTCATACTTTGCTGCCTATTATAGGAAATTCCTTTCAGATTGCTCAGCCGGGGCCTCCAACAGGGAATAAATGCAATTGACCCTTTTCTTCTGAGTTTTTCATTATTGTTCGTTCTTATCTTTTCTTTTTTGTTAATAAGACAAATATCTATTGGGACCTAGATAGATAGAAATGAGCTTCCCGATCTCTGTTATTTTTCTTTCCGGTCTGAATAATCAAGGCCTCTGTTCCTCGTTTTTGAGGACTGATTTGCTTCGTGAGTTGTTCTGGTCTTTCATTCCATTTTACCTACCTAAAGGAGCTCTATTTATTGAATCAAAGAACGTTGTCGAAGTGGTTATATTAGTTCTTTTATAGATGTATATGATGTATAAACTTAGCTTGAGTAATAAGCTGCTGACGTATAAGTCCTTTCGGAAATGGACTTAAAGTATACAGGTCTGCTTTATGGCACACAACTCAATTAGACGTAAATAGAACTACGAACCTTGTTGCGTTATTGAAAACATTCGACAGATGCGACAGAGTTTGCTTGGAGAGCAATTTTTTAGAAGGGAAACCTGGTCCCGAAAGGAACCAGACCCTCGTCATCATAATTAAATATTATATCTTATTATTCCAAATTTTAAGTGGTGAACACCATTAATATTATTTGACTAATTAGTTTCGAACAACCTCAAAACTTGACTTTATACTATGTTCATAATGAGTTCGTATGTATATACTCGTATTATACTCGTATTCCATATTTTAGAGCTTGGTATTAACTGTAACAAAACTGTTAAAGGAGATTACTGCTTTGATTACCAAAATGAAGGAAGTCATTTCAAACTAACCCATTAAACTATATGACCATTGAGAAAATGGAAAACTGATTACGTCAAATGCGATATTTGTCTAGTGTCATATGCCTACTCCTTATGGTGGTGAAGGTACAATAAAAATCTTGGGTTGCCCAAACTTAGGACACTTCGTTTCCTTCCTTTTCTTGTGCCTAACCATGTGCATAGTTACCTAACCTGACTGAGACCCGTATGTTAGTGTATATATATCATGTATGTTTGTTAACTTGCAAAAAAGCTACAGTAATACTATAACTTACTTTATACAATACTGGAAGCGACTCCGACATTGAGCCCGTTGTTGGTATCTTCCCCGCCCCTTGCAAACTTTTGTTTGCTATTAGATATACAACTATAATCTAGCACTGACTTCAAACACATATGGTGAAATGGACGTTATAGGTCCGCGTCTGCATTGTAGCTAATCTGGCTAAACGTTGCACGTAGACAGATTTTGTAGAAGGCGATTCGACCAGTGGGGAAATAAATATTCTATTTGCTTATATAACATTTCTCGGGAAATGTTTGTTTGAGGAATTCTGAGAGTTGGCGTTTTCCAAGGTAGGCAGCACACACTGGTCGCTGCCATAAGCCAAAAATAAAAAAATTAAAGTCCAAATTGCCATGAAATAAGTAGGTGTACCACCTCTAATATGAATAAGGCTAGTAACTTTTTTTACCGGTGTTTCTACGGTAAATCTCTAAGAATAGCATCAGAATTGAGCGCATGAGTTCACTTGATATTTTTTTATTTTGAGCGGCTGGCCTTTGAAGCTAAACTTTAAAAATTAAAAAGTATAATAAATAGTGTCCAAATAAATTGAACAAATTATGCATTTTGAACACAAAGGCTTAACTTTGTTTTAAATATATAATATATGTTTTATTTGAGTCGTACCCTTTGTAAAATCAATGTTTACTAATGTGAAGTTTTAATGTGTTTTGCATTTGCCTCTTAAAATTTGACGTAAGGTTTTGGCTGTGGCGCCCCTATCAGCCCCTCCGCCATATTAGATCACGGAATGAATTTGACAAGGCTGCATGGAGGAGAGCTGCCCGAGAACTGAGAAATGTGATGCAAGCTGTGCGATCGGCTAATGCGGATCCAATGAAAAAGTCTGGCTTCAATCTATGGCGTGCCACCAAATGCATCAAACAACAGCCTCACAGACATGCTCCAATCCGTGGGCCTCTAAACCAGTGGCTGCGTACGGAGACCGAGAAAGCAGAAGCATTTGCTAATGAGTTGGAGAGCCGGTTCACGCCTGAACAGCTGATGTCCTATCGAGGTGTATCTTAGACCACAGTCCAACTAAACATGTCACCCCTGAAGAGATTGTGACTCAAATTCAGAGACTGAAATCTAAGAAGAGCATGACCATATTGACAACAAGAAAGGTGAAAGGGAGTGTTGTTCCTGACGTTGCTGTTCAACAGCATGCAGCGGATCTGCCATTTTCCCACGCAGTGGAAGTGTGCAACGATATCCATGATACCTAAACCTGATACTCCGGAGAACCTTGTCACATCATACAGGCCCATAAGCCTGCTTCCAACTTTTTCCAAAATTTTTGAAAGATTATTTTTGAGTAGATTGTTGGCAGTACGGGGTGTTCAAGAAGCCATTCCTGATCACCAATTTGGATTTAGATCACAGCATGGCACTCCCGAACAACTGCATCGAGTCGTTAATCACATACTTACTGCGTTTGAGATGAAACAGTATTCCTCTGCAGTCTTCCTAGACGTCACACAAGCATTCGATAGGGTATGGATCGATGGACTTCTGTTTTTACTAATGAGAAGCTTTCTTCAATGACGAACCTTCTCTGTGGCGGTAAGAGACAAAATTTCCACCATCAGGCACATGAGAGCCGGTGTCCCGCAGGGGAGTGTCTTAGCTCCGGTCCTCTACTCCTTATATACGTCTGATATGCCTACAACTAGAGATGAGTATTCGATTATTGCTACTTACGCGGACGATACGGCAGTTATATTCAACTTTGCCTCTCTGAACGAAACTGCGAAATTGTCCAGCTACCTGGATAGATTCCACTCATGAGCCAGACGCTGGAATATAGCCATAAACTCTGAGAAATCAGCTCACTGCACCTTCACATTAAGGCAAGGCGTCTGTCCGGTTGTGACTTACAACACAAGCATCATTCCGCAAATGGAGCAAATCCGGTATCTCGGTCTGATCCTGGATAAGCGTCTTACCTGGCGTGCACACATTAAGGTAGTTACAGCGCGCTGCTACCAAAAGCTCAAGAAACTAGATTTGCTTCTCCTCCCATCAAATAAGTTATCTTTAACTAATAAAAAGCTCATCTGTGAAAATATGGGGGGGGGGGGGGTAGAACCACGTCCATTTTATTTTTAAATAGTAATTTTTATAAAGGAGTAATCAAAGTTTCAGGTTGATATCTCTACAGGAAGTATTTTTGGCCGCTGACTCCATACAAGTCCGACCACTATACACCGGGCTCATTTTAATTGCGAGGCAATCTGTTTGTTATTATATTAGGTGCTATGGAGACTCGTATGTAGGTTTATTTCTAATTTCGAGCCATTGGAACCTAATGTTCTGAGGTTTGCACAGAAGAATACGTAACGTACTTGTAATCAACAATATACAAAATAATTAAAGAAAAAAAATTTAATATTTAAGAAATTAGTACCATTACTATTATATTATATTATTGGTTCCAAGTTTTTTTGATTAAATTTGGAAATAATATGGGGTATTTAACATTTACTGTCGCTATTTTATGGTTGCCCAATTTAGTTTATTAATTTGAAGCTTCTGGTCTTTCTTGTCACAAAATTATAAAATAAATGATGCCATTTGCGTATTATGAACAAGCCGTGACTGAGCCCGGTCTGAGCATTGCCATAACTTCCATAATAAATTATTTTCGCGTACAAAAATGTATGGTGCACACGTTAAAAGTTTGTGGAAGCAACCCCTCACACTCGAATTGTCGTAGGGAGCGCACTTCAAGGAATGCACATGATACAGGGAACGGACCCCTTGAACTAGTCATTATACTTGCTCTTACGACTAAAGTGTATACGATGGCCCGAAGTTGCAATTTCAAAAACGATTATGCTAATTGATGGTCAAGTTGATGGAGTTGACCCAAAAAACACTTCGGGCGCACAATTAAAAATGCAAATATTTTAAGACACACGAAATTAGTACATGTCAATTTTAATGGAACAGCTCAGAAAAAGAAATATGCTAAAGTAGCGTATATAATTTAACTAAAAATGTTCCAATGCAACTCTGTAATTTGAGAAGAGTACATGCGAGCAGCAAAATGGCGGCTGCGATGGGCACTCATTTTTAGTTGGTTACTCGTACTCGTTTTTCGGCAACCATTGGGAGCAAGAAATTTGCATATTAAATTGTTGGCAGAAAATTGCAACAATGTAAAGCACACTGACAAAAAAAAAATAAACATCGGTAGGAAGGGTGGTTTAGACGCCCTACGTGCGGCCCAATAAATATTAAAATTTTCAGCTTTGCTTGTACTTGCGCAGAGAAACCATAAAAATGAAAGGCTTAACGCCTCGCTTTGGTTCGTGGGTAAGGTAGGCGCACCGTGTCTGTCTTACCACGGGTCGCCACAATATGGCGTTGCTTGGCTTAAATTGGCTTGGCTTTGCAATTCGCATGCGCGCGCATTTAATGCACTTCCGTTTTGCCGGTAAAAGCAAAAAAAATATTATTTAAGACACTAGAATGAGGGCGACTTCAACTAGTTTTTCTGTCTAGCTTTGGGCTGACATTCTTTTTTCTTGTTTTGGGTTCGTCAGTTGGCAATAAATTCATAACTTTGTGGAAAATCATAAAAGCTGAATTTATGACTTAATTATAGTTGGTATTTCTTTTTCGCCATTTCACGCCCGTGATCAAGTGTCGCTCGTTGGCCAGGCTGCCTTGCCTACTCAGTCCCGACGAGCGATTTTGAACTTTTCGCCTATATTTATACTAAGTACATTACAATTGCTGGCGTTGCACGCGATGATGGAAAAATTGTACGAATTTTCTTTTTGTTATTTTATAAAATTTATTCAATTCGCATTTATTATATATACTCAAATTTTGGGTTGTTATAATTTTTTTTGCGGGAGGATGGGGTAAGGCTATAGAATTGCATGTTGTGGAAGTGGGTTAAGCTAATAAGCAATATTGTATAACGACTCAAGTAGTGGATGTTGAGTAGCACTGAATTCCCTACAGAATTTTGGAATCTTTGTAAAATTTGAGAGCATGTTAAAATTTCTAATCTAACCTTTTAAACCTCAATATTAAATTTCAATATCTGTCTTGCATCCCGTATCCTATGATTATTTACTTTGAACAAATTTAAAGTCCATTAATTTTCGATTTGAATGGATTATGCAAACTAAAAACAACGTT
This sequence comes from Cacoxenus indagator, assembly GCA_035041755.1. Lineage (NCBI taxonomy): Eukaryota > Metazoa > Arthropoda > Insecta > Diptera > Drosophilidae > Cacoxenus > Cacoxenus indagator. Next base: position 913,641 of record JAWNKX010000191.1, on the reverse strand, counting down.
ATTATATGTATATGGACGTGGTGAGGACATGAGCCATAAATAAATCATATATATATATTTTTATGAAACATCTTAAATACTACGTTGCTCAAAAAGTAAGGTGAATTGCTTATTTAAAATTCTTGAGGGAATTACTTCCGACTACATATCTGTTTGTAAACATACGAAAATAAGTTTGTCTTTTTCAATCCCAATTCTGAAACATCGACTAACACAGCAATTATAATTCGACTGAAACTAATTCGACTAAACTGAAAAGTCCACTCCGTGTACACAGTTTGGCGAAAAAAAAACTGGATCGACGAAAGCAATAAGCGCCATACCAGAAAATTACTTTTCAGACTGTTTATTGTATCAGATGTTGTATTGATTAATCAGAGTGACATAAGTCGTTTAGGTGTGGAACAACATTTGTCAGATGAAGGACGCAATTGTTCTGTTAGCTTGTGGTGGCTTTGGGGCAGCTCAGTAAGTCAGTGAGCAATGACCAATCTTTATGTTTGAAATTTGTCTAGAGATCCTTCACTTATATTTAATTATATTTTATTCCATTTAAATTAAATGACGGAATAATACTATATATACATACAAACATTGTTATTGAAATAGAGTGCTGGGTGTTGTGTGTTCTGCCATAAAAAGCACTATTGATTTACATACTGATATCGTTAAAAAGCTGTAGCTTTTAAATACCGCGTTCCCATTTGGACAGTGCAATTACGGCATTAAAACATTCAACTGCGATTTACTCTTGAACACTACTGCCAAATGCATTAGGCCCTTTTAACCCAGCTCCCATGCCGCCATAGCCATGTAAGCCAAAGCAAAGCACTATAACTCCACCTCCGAGAATGTGCTGCCGTCCAATGTGTAAATCAAATCAAATGCTTTGATTTACGTGCTGTAAAAGCGCAGAAAAATATGAAGAATTGCTGCACATTCGCAAGTGAATAAATCAAGAAATGCTTTCAGTTGCAGCAGCGTAAAATGTGAAATTATAAAATGGAAAATGGAAAAACGCGCATGAATGGCGGTGGGCAAGCCTCAGGTGAAGTCCAAGCCCAACCCCAAAGCGCATGTACTTCTCGTAACTCTCAAAAGCACTATTTTTCAGTGTTTTGCATATTATCAGCTAATTTTCGAGATAAGCCGTCCAAAAACCGCCTCCCATCCAACCGATCGTTAACTGGCCTGCTCGCTGGCTTTCTTCTGTGCTCAATGCCTTTTCATGGGTTTAATTTATGCCATTTGCTTTGTGTGTACGAATATTTATGTAAATTTTGAAATATGTAATTGCACAAATTCTTGTTCACTTCTCTCTTCTTTTTTTCATATTTAAGAAAAAAATTTTTTTTTTTCAAATTTAATAACATTTAATTGTGCAGATGGAAGTAGTCTTGAAGGCTTCACACTTCGTTGAGTCGGGTCTCTTGGTGTGATTCGACACGAAGAAGTTTTTAAAGGAAATGTTAAAAAGCGAAAGAGAAAGCCTTTCAAGTAGATTTTAGGCATTTGAAGTTCCAAGAAGTTTATGTGAAATATTTGGTGCTATAACAGACAACATCCAACATCCACGGACTTTTATGGCAGCTATAGGGTACCTGTGCGGCAAATGCACAGAGTATGGTAGACATTTTTTTAAAAAAATTTCTGGATTATTTCATTCGGATACAGATAATTACGAACAACATTAATATCAATTATATCCAACTGGCTCCATTAAATAGAATATCTCTGTAGTCTATGTTCCAAAAATGTTGACTCAGAAACCTGAAGTCATGCCTAGGGAGTAGCTCTGGTTTAATAAGTTATCTTTTATATAAAATGTTTCCCGACCCTTGGACAATTTGTTGTACTCTTGGCGTGGATATCGGCAAGGACAAATTATTCCGATTCTGTAATGTTTTTGCTAATTGCAAGCAATTTAATTCTGCAAATGGTGGCCTATTTTTGCAATCTTGCGTACAGACAATCTCTTTTTTCAGGGAGTGTCATAATTTTTCTACTATTTTGATTACTTCATTTTAGCCCTATAAATTTCGAAATTTTAGATCTTCGGAGGAAGGATCTTCTGATGACAACAACTAGGGAGTTACTGAACATGCTAACGACTCTCGTAGTGTTTTTCGAGCTGTACTATCTGACTTCAACCTTCAGGGGGCAGATTATCTGGACGTGATGAATAAATAGATAAGTACAGAGTAAATCGGTTCCACGGCTCCGATTTCTGAACCACATACTTAGTTCTATGCCGTATGTCAATGTAGGCTTCAGGATAACTTTATACAAAGAAATTTTTTCTCTAAAAAGATTAAAATAGAGCCGATCGCTTTTGAACAGCAAACTTAGTATTCCATCGAAAGTGGGTATTTAACTTAGTTGATGAACATCATCGGACCGGACCGTCCATGCCCCTCAGTATGAGAGACTAGAATTACGATTACGATTCTATAATGTTTAATAATTCAATGTTTTTAATTTTTTCTTAACTATGACATAAAATGCATTGCATCCTCGAAAAATTGATGTTGTAAATGTTAAAAGGGTCACTATTTGACTCTGAGATAATTGGCTTAAGCGTAATTACGACGTTTTTGCGCATGCATTTCAATTTATTTCTGCAAAAACCAGGCACGTGACAGCCAAGGCGCAAAGTGATCATTTCGGACAGACAAGGTTTGTTCAAGGATATAAAGGATATAAATGCGTATGCAGCAGACTGCGCCGATAGTGGCTATGCGCACCTTGCGACTCGAATCGATGCGGTGCCCCAATACTGCTTTGAACGCTAACCGTCGACAACCCTAAAGATTTTCCGCATTAAATTTTTTGTTTGTTTTGTTTAACTTAATATTTCTGACTGAGTCGGGAGTAAAAATACGTAATGAATTTAATGAGAACATGTTCAAACGCTCTGAAATTAAAGAAAACAAGTTGATGTTTTTTTTCTTGTCATGACTGTGTGCAGCTGCGGCTTTGAGGTCGTATGCAATGTTATCCCTTTTGAGGGTCTCATAATTACAATTGTTTTACACTTATTGCTTTATACAAAAACTACGCAGATAATGAATAAACCCCCTTTTGGTGCAAATATCTTGCTTATAACGCTAATTAGTGTTCATTGAACTGTTACGCGTATAAATTAATTATATTTCTTAAGCTTCCGATGTAGATGTATTCGAATTGTACTAAATTGATGTTTCTATTTCAAAATATACCTTTTTATATTACTTATGTTAAGAAGCACCATTGTGATATAAATTTAATCGCAATTCTATTTTAAAGTTTTTATATCGAATTAAGTATGTTAGTACGCTTCAAACAGAACATGGACGAGGATAAACATATACATTGTGAAGAGAAATTGGTGTATTATATAGATTTTGCAGGGACATGACAGTAGTAGGATTTAATATACCCTGAGTATACTTGTAGATCATTTTTAGTAAGTAACCTTGAAGGCTATGAAACGTGTAGAAACGGGATTCTCCTAGGCTGGATGGAGAGTGGCTTTATGAAGACTTATTTCGCAGTTGTATGTCTGTACGAGCATACATTGGGCACTCTGGACAAATACCAGGGTCTCCTAGTTCCTGCCAGATCACAAACCGATAACCGAAATTTATTACCGATACGATAATCAATAATTGAAAATAATATATATAATTTTAACAAGAAATGTTGGTTGCAAAGATTTTTTAATTTATTTAATTTATAATTAATTATTGCGTCCAGGAGAAAGCAGCAGATGCTAATAAACCTGTAACTATGGTAGGTATTTTATTTGTTAGTAAAGGCAATCAAAGGGTAGTCGCCTATGAAAAATCTATATTTTGTTTTGTAAGCTAGTTATTTAACCCTTCTGATATATATATATATATATATATAAATACTTTTAAGAAAAGTGATATTGCAAGAGCAAAATACATGAGCTGGCGGGTGAGTGAGCGTAATAGAGATGTGAGTAATTCGCGCCATCTCTTTTCTAATTTTTCTTCTTCCTTTTTATCAATATATCAATGAATTTTAACAAAGAAATGCTTGTAGCCCAATAACCTCAGCAATGTGATCAGCTATAATCTCTCTGTGTGGTCGAATTTCGACCCCTGGGCGAATAACTAGTATATACACACCAGTGGATCCCTCATCCAGAAACGAATCTGTTGTTCAGCAGACTGATTACTAAGAGTTGATTTGCACTTTCAGCTGTGAGCAATATCTCCTCCGAGATCGTTTGGAATTCCAGGTCACATTGGATAGAGTTTGGGATGAGAAGTTATAACATATGTGCAATACTAATTTCTGTAATTATCTAAGCCCTTTGCTTTCCATTTTATTGATATGTGAACATGTAGAACAACACATGGGATTGATAGCGGCACCAACGATTTTAGATGACTTTTTATAATTACAAGCGATTGATCGGCGTCAAAAAATAATCAATACTAAAAATTGCAATATCAGTATTGGCTATGTGATTGCCATTGCCAGCAATTGAAGTCCGATGTTCCACTTCACATAATTATGCTTATACTCTAAAAAATATACATGTACACTTTTTTACAATACACACATCGTCTCTAATATATTGGAGGTCCTGAGCACATTCGAATAATGGAGTATCTATGACTTTGACAAAGGATTAGTATGCTCATTCCACTTCATTCATTACATCCACTCGGAGTGCATAGGCTTATTATATACAACTATATATATATATATATATATATATATATATAACTCTTTTTTTCATAATTAGATTATAACATTTATCGCAGTAAACTGCATAACACATTTGTCGGATTAAAAAAAATAATGATGTGAAAAAAAAATTAGACTTATACTAAATTAAAAACGATTCAAATTGCGACGAAAAGGCAATGATATAGAAGGCTGATTCCTTCTTAGGGGGAGATCACGCGGGTGTAGCCTCTTCAGTCTACGCCTTATTCAGATACGGGTGAGGGAGGACGGATTTGGGTGCGATAAAAGTCTGTAGTGATAGCGGCACCTGTGCGAATTAATCACCTCCATAACAGTTGGCTCGGCAAGATCCCTGTACAGCGGGGTATTGCGAACGTACCAAGGGGCGCCTGTAAATCTTCTGAGAGCCTTGCTCTGACACGCCTGTACTCTTCTGATGTTGTAGTCAGCATCTGCCCCTACTTGCAGATAGATGAGCCTTTTATTAGTTAAAGATAACTTATTCGATAGGCGGAGAAGCCACTCCAGTTTCTTGAGCTTTTGGTAGCAGCGCGCTGTAACTACCTTAATATATATATATATATATATATAAGGTATGCACCATTTAGCTTTCCATTGAGGTATTTTTCAGGTTAATACGTTGTGTTTATAATAGCTTTAGTTTGATTTAAAAAAATGAGTTGACGTACTTATATATAGAGGATACGTATTATATTTTGAAATTCGCTGATTCGCCAAAATCGTATTGTCGGCAATAATTAATCACACGTCGTATATAAATAGGACTGGATTATAAGAGAAACTCGAAGGTAGGCCCAAAAAGCGTACAAACCACAATCGACGCTTTTAAAAATCTTTTATTTAGACCACTTTATTCAATTTTCTCTAATCTTATCTTATTTCCTAGACTTGAATTTTGACGCTATTACGTTCATTAATACTTTTCGTTGGCAATTTTTTGTCGAGTTTTTAATTGAAATCACAATAAATAAAATTTTTATAATTTAGTAAAGTATCGCGAATAGCAATTTAGCTACTATGGAATTACGCAAAACAGCATTTAAACAATCAATCGTCTTATTAAATGAAATTACGCCGTCAATTGCAATTTGTTGCAACGTCAATGACTAAGATTGAGAGGCTCAGATGTGATGTGCATCAATGAACTGAAGGCGAACACATATTAAAGAATTAAACGATCATTGGCGGCTGCCGGTTGTTTGCTATTTTGGCCAATTCGGTCGGGGGAACGTGCACCACGGTGCCGGCAGTAACAACTAGTTGCGGCCAACTGATCGATACATAGATCAAACAAGCAGTTAAACGAACACACGAACGATCGACGGAGCCATCAATCGGTGATCGTCAAGAACAACAGCAGCAGCAGCAACAAATCTGAAAGCAAAACGGCAGCGGCTGTAAATGTCCATCAAATGTCACGACCGAACGCAATTCTCTGTAATTATTGAAATCACGCAACCGGCTGGCAGAGGGCAGCACGTACTCGTAGCTTGGGATAAAAAGTTAAGCCTCAGCTAGTGCGGCGAGATACTGCTGAACGCTAACTGATGGCGAAGGCCCCGGCGAGATTCGAACTCACGATCTCCTGTTTACTAGACAGGCGCTTTAACCAACTAAGCCACGGCGCCCTGCGATAGTAGATGTTTATTTCTTTTACTCGATTCTTCTACTCTGCATCGGCAGCTGAACTATTTTTATATTGAAGAGCAAATATTGGAACAGTACATATGTATATATAACTATAAATAAGTTCCAGTTGTTGTCAACATACAAGTATCTTCGGCTGATAGAAATGTTTTTTGATAGTGAATACACGAACTCAATGTTTAATGAGATACGACTTCGGTGGCGTATAGCTTTTTCAGATAGCATTTTAGTAAAGTATATTAATTATTCTTACTGAAGGTCTTATAACAATATTGAAATTTTAATATAATTAGGTTAGCTTAGATGACAACATCTAGATTCTGTGTACTACTATTTTTAATATAATACGCGTAGATTTACCACAATTATGTCACAAAATATCGATTGCGAAAAAATTATTTCAGACAACCATTGCAGTAAGAATAATTATTTATTTATTGATTAATCACTCTCGTTACCAACAACCTTTTGTCATTTGTGTGGAAATTTTCAATGCCGTATCAATAAAAGTCAATTTGTTTCTGAGCAAAAATACTGAAGATATCTGGATACCAACCAAAGTGTTGTAGCGATCGAAGTAAATTGTAGTCAGATGTTTCGATGTGGGATGAATCTGATGGATGAAGAAATACTTCCTAAACTCAATTAATTAATTTACCTTTCTTTGTCCTGGGCAGTGTGGTCTGTCATTATCGTGTTGTCGCCTTTTTTTGTTGACAATCGATGAACACATTTCAGTTAAACATTCTTATCCTGACTTAGCATCGGACTATCATAGAAACTCAAATTTTCATCGCCAGTGATAAAGCGATTAAATACACCTCTGTACGCTGCCGATGAAGCATTACGTTGCTTCTGATGAATAGCGTATGTTCCGTTGTTAATCAAGTGAGCAATCTCTTGAGGTATTAGAATATCTTTGGCCGAGCTCAGATTTATATTCCTTCTACGTACACGCTTTCTCGAGTCAACAATCTCCCAATACCAAAATAATTAGTACACACTCATATGAGTACACTCAACTCATTTGATTACCAACAAAATGTCGTATCATTAATATCGGAACATCCCTAGGACCATCCAATGCCTTAAAAGAATTAGTACATACCCATATGAGTAACTCCAATGGAGAAATCGGTTCCACTCATTTGATTTCCAACGGAAAATCCCTAGTGATGCATTGGTTACATTTGTTTTTTCTATCCTGTCCAAATTCGGAACACACTTGATTTTATCAGTTTATATTAAACTTTTTCTTTTATTATTTTCCTTTGATAGACTTTCAATTGCGAATGTGACATACTTGTCAACGGCAAACTGATGAAGCAATATTGATTTCATAGAAAAAATTGGATTGAATTTCCCGACTTTTGCAGTATTAAACGCAAAAAACTTAGCAACAAACACTCTCCATGATTACATCCATATATGTACCAAGTTTCATGGTCAAATGATTTCGGTCAAACGGTATCGGAGTTTAAAGGTTTCAGACAGACAAACAAACAAACTAACATCGATTTATATATATATATAGTTTGGCGTTATCATTAACCTAGAGATGAAAACATGATATCAAGAGACTTATAGGCCTGAAATTTAGACATGTGACGATAACTCACTTTTCCCGTTTATATTTCTTGAATTCTATGTTCTATTCAGCTGTGTATGTAATTCTTTAAGAGTTACTTGAATATAATTAAATTGTACACTTTATACCTACAAAACCTGTTAATTTAATTGTTTTACATTTTCACCGAAATTAATCAAAAACCATTTGTGATATTATTGACTTTTGCTTTTCATGCGCAATTTTTGTAATCCGAAAATAATATTTCTGTCAGGATCAGCAACTTATCCCTTAATTACGCGTCGGCAAGTGTATAAAAAGCAGATGCTTCATCAATGTCAATGTCAATTGTACTGGAAACAGCTGAGAAAAAGGAACAGGGCACAGGAACTGGGCTCTCAACTATGACGGAAATTTTTACTTTCGTTTCAGTTTCGAAGGCGTGTTTTGGCGCTGATTATCCGGATTAACTTTGTATCTTTTGTTTTGTTCGGCTTTTGCGGCATTTGTGGTTGGTAACACATGCTGAGTTATACAAGTGCACAACAACAACAACAACGACACATAAGAAGATATTGAAGTCCTCAAGGTATTATCGTGGTATTTACCATGTAACGATTGAGTATCGCTTGTTTGTATTTCCTTTTTGTGTCGCTGTGTGCGTGTGTGAGTGTGTTTGCCTATAAAAGATGTACAACACCATTGACAGGTACGAAAAGATACAAAATAATGTTGCCCAACTGTGCAATTATTTATCGACAACAGCAGCGTCGCTTTGCATCTCATCGCAAGGTAGTCCTAAAATTCCTTTCCTTTCCTCTCCTCTCCGCACTACTTCTTTTTTCGTATTTATCGTCCTTAATTCTACATTGCCAGCAGCCATGTTCTTTGTTGCATTTCATCCACCCATCCCATTTAACATTAATACTGCTGTCGTTCTCAATGCCGTCATAACTTTGCCCTTACTACGCTTACAAACCGGCACATTCGGATTTCTGTCTTGGCTCTCACTCACTGCAGTCAATCGTCGCTCGTAATTTGCCGTCGTCGCATCGGCCGCCATCAAAATTGCTCAATGTGGTAGTTTTTGTTTTCTTTTTGGCGTTGTTGTTATTGTTGCTCCTGTAGTTGTTGACGATGTACGTGTGCGCCGTGATTGCGCTTCGGATTTAAGTGACTCACACACATCCATACATGCACACCTATTCATTTCGTTTCACTACTTGTGTGAAGCCACTCCTATCACAGTCATTTTTCCAGTTTCAACCACTTTCCTGAGCGTAAATTGCCTGAGTGACTTTGTTGCTACATTTTTTTTGCTCTTTCCAGTGAGCTACTTCATTGGAATATTTCTTCATGTGGTCATTTTGTCATTCTGCTTTCATAGTATCTTATGTTGTTGAGACACATGGTAGTTAAAAATTGGTTACACATATATAGAGGAATCTCTTTAAAGTGAATTTTTAGTGGTTTCTTCATCAAACGCAGTTTCTTCACAATACGCTGGCTAAGAAGTTGTGCATGTTTTAGAAGCCACAAAGGAAGTCTCCGGCCTGATGAAAAAATAATAAATGTTTTAAATTTTTTTTAATCGAGACAGCGTAGTGGTGTCATCCACTTCATTATTCAGTATGTCCACTTCATAACATATAATATAATATCAATTATAATGAGGAGTCGAAGAGCCTCAGTTGCTAGAACTCGAATTTGAAGTTCTTTAAAATATAATAACCGGTATACCATATTTAAATCTTAACCTTCATCAAGCCTAATGTAATTTTTTGAAACAGTGATCTAGTGGAATGATAACATTTTTATAAGTAGAATGGAATTTTCACGTCTGAGCCATTGTTGGAGCTTAGAGTATATGATAGGTGATAGTCACTTAAATTTAGTCACTGGTTATAAGTTGATTTTAGTCTCACTCAATTAATTTAATACACCCACCATAGTAAATACTCTTCTCCACTTCTCCTCTTAATAATACCTTTAATACCTTTAGAGTATCAAAAACACTTTACACACCATATTCGCTGATTAAATTGTTATTGTTGTTATTTACTATCGAATAAATTTCACTTTTATCGCCCTATTCTGTGCACTCTATCAAATTTTGAAAGATTTTGATTGATTTTGATTGGCAGTAGCGACAAACATTTTTATGCTCATTTAGAAAAGCTCTTTGCTCTATTTAATGCCGATTTTTTGACACCTTCTCATCAGGTCATGTCAAAATATTTCACACACTATTAACACACTGCTGAAATGATAACAACGTGATTTGCTGCCTTTTAGCAAAATGTTGTAGAAGATGAAGAAAATTTTTATAATAGAAGTGTTCTAAAATCATTGCGTGATAATAGTGATCCATTTTCAATATCGGCCAATGTTTTTGAGAGAAACTATCGACTCTCTAAAATATTGTGCCAACTATTGATACAGCAATTGAAGCCGCGGGATAATGGAAATTCAAAAATCCCATTTGAGTTTCGTTTCTTGGCGGCTTTTTATTTCTACGCAAATGGGTCCTACCAAAAGTGCGTGGAAAACAACCATGTGGGTGCTATAAGCCAACCGTCGGTCTCCCGACGGGGGGGTTAGTCTGCGCCTTCCCCAACGCTTTTATGAATTCTGACATAATTTTTAAAATTTAAGAACTCACTATTCTATGTAGGAAGAAAAAGAATACTACATTGGTTAATCCAATTCATGTTCGCTAAAATGCTGTGGTATTTTAAATAGAAGTAGAGGGTTTTCCAATAGGGTGATAAAATTTAAAAATTTAAAAAAAAAAACATAAATTATTCAGTGAGACATAAAATGTTTTTTTTTATTTGAAAGGTCACATTATGCCCTTATATATGGAAAATAACATAATTCAAAGGACTACAACAACTTCTCCGTACGTACTGCATTCTGTCAACCGACACGTTCAATATTAATTTTTAATTGCTGTTGGTTTATCAGCATAAACTTCTGACTTAACATATCCCAAAAAAAAAAAAAAAGGTGCTAAATCACACGAGGAGGATAATAAACTAGACAATTTCTTGAGTTAATTTCATCACCAATTTTTGTTCTCAATAAATCGATTGTTAAGGGTGCTGTGTTGCAGGTGGCATCGTATATCAAAGAAATATGGACCAATCACTCCACAAGCATGTATTCTACACCACACAGTGAATTTATCTAAATGTAATTGTGTCTGAACAGTTTCGTGTATATTTTCACCACTACAATACGACGAATATGAGTTGATTAACTGAATAATGTTGTCCATGAATTCTTCTTAAATTTTTCTCAGTATTCACAAATAAGCACTGATATTGATAAAACAATTTAACAATTCGTAAACGTTGTTGAAGCGTGTATTTTTCCATAACCTACTAAACATAAATGACATAAGAAATGTCAAAAAATAATATGCCGTGTTGCCATTCTAACCATTTTAAATTATATAATTCCTATTGCAAGGTTGATTAAAAAGAAATCCATTATTTTTACCCTATTTTGAATTTGGTGCCAGATCCGGACCATGTAGTTGGATTCACTAAAACTTCACAACCAAGCTCCCTAAGTTTCCGGCGAGCCATTATTGACTTGGTCTAGTGTTGTCCTGGTGAAAAACAACACCTTTCCTATGGGTAATTCTGGTCGCTTTTGGCAATCGCTAGCTGTTGAAAATAGAGGTCCGAATTAAATGTTTGGCCACATTGTCGAACGTGACCTAAATGGGTTCGATTAAGAAATGCGTCGATTTTATTCCGTTTGGCCTACGCTTCACAGATGGAAATTTGAGCCCACGCGATTTTCTGCAACAATTCATGTGGCAACCACACTTCCAGCTTCTTTTTAAACACAACTTTATCTAACTACATATCCTAAGCTCTTGGGCGATGCTTCGGCTGCTGGCATATCGATCTGTTTCAATTCAATATCGAATCTGATCTATTCCATGAATTTATCGCAACTTTAGACGACAGATCATGCCTATACGGGTGCACCTTTCACGTCGAAATTTCCGGGACAGAATCGTCGAAACCAAACATTGTTCATTTCACCCGTCTTTCTTGCATTTTGGCCTTCATAAAGAAGAAATTGTAAAATATACCTCATTTTTACTTTATTCATATCCATGTTTAACTCAGTTTACCTTACAAACAAAAATTGGCGAGGTGCCTTTTTCAGAGTGGAATCACACATTTATAATAAGTCCAAGTGTGAATCAATTTGACCTATATTTTACATATTATAACATATTAAAAGGGACCAACTAAAAAATAATGTATTTCTTTTTACTCAACCTTTTATTGTTAAACAAGCTAGGCCTTTTATTCAATAGGCTGATAAACATATTATAACAGATCAATTGACCTGAAAATATTTATACAAGCAAGTCATTGTACTCTAGAGTACGCATAGAAAGTGAACTGGGTCGAAGTTCTGGGTCGAATTTCTTAAATTTATCTATTTTGCAATAACAACGTTATAAGATCGTGGTATTTACTATTCGTGTAAATGAGGAACTAACGGCCGAGCATTGAAAGTGTAACCAAAAAACATACATTTCATCTGCCCGAATTTCGTGGGCGAATGCATGCTTATATGAAGCTCAATCTTTAAATAAGCCGCAAAATTTGAGTGCTCATATTAAGTATTACTTTCCATTTTATCTCTTAAGAGATAAATTATTATATAATTATCTCTGAAGAGAATATTAAAAAAATTATTTATAGTTGATTATTGAAGAATTATTTATTTGGGGACTTCTTAGAATTAACCGTGCCACATTGTTGAAGTAAACAACTATTCCGTTGGCACACTGGTTATTATTCATAGAGTATGATTGTCTATGTAGTTAATCACATCCTCGTCTTCAATGGATTTGTCTCACATATGATATATGTCCAAAAGGAGAGTTTGATTCGAAAACGTATTGCTTTTATTTGACTACGCCTTCAAATGAAGCTCCTAAATGTTTTGATAGGATCTACTTGGTTCTAGTGTAGATTTCGAAGAGGAATAACAATTTTTTGGTGGTGAACCCAATAATTTCTGTCGTTAAATTCTTTAGTAGCATACTCGGATGGCTGATAACTGTGATGCCATTTTCTTATTTCGTTCTACAGTATTTCTGTTAATTGATGAATAATAGGGCAGATGAATACGGCAGTAACCTTTTTAATGTTAATTTAAATGTTAAATTATATGAATAATGCAAAATTTGAAGCAACCTGCGTTATTTACACCCTAAGAACAGAACCCTTCGCATTTTATTCGCGGAGTACATAATTTTATTTTGATGATAACGAACATTTCTGACTCTTTTATGCCTACGTTCTGTGTATATATTGCTATGTGATTAAAGCAAATTATTTTTTTTAGTGATGTGTCCGCCCAAGAGGAGTATCCACTTAACAAGATATTCACATTCCCATTCATTCTGTATTACCGCTTAAAAAGAACGAATTATTTCAAAATTTTAACAAATTTCCGAGGAGATTTTATAAGAAATTGAAGGTTTTGTTCATGTTTCAATATTAGAAGGGGGAGAAGTTAAATGATAACTTTCAAACAATACAATAGAATAGTCGCCCTAAGTCCAACATAATCACTCAATAATTTACTCGAAGAAAACATTTTCTGTGTGAAGGTTAAGGCATTGTTATAGGCTTGTTATATACACTAAAAAAAATTCTTCGCAAAAATATTTTACTGATTCTAAATAAGGGTGAATGCCTAAGTTGGAGTGATTCTAAAATCACTTGACCTAAAGAAAAAATTCTTGCCTGCGTGAAATACTGTCTGCTTATATCTAACTTTTAACAGGAATATTAAAAGAATAATAGATCTCGCTTAGATTTTGCAAATTTAATAAAATACCAAGCAATAAAAATCCTAAGGCGAGAAGTTAAATCCCTCATAGCCACTGGGTATTCTATGAATTGGTACGTATTGGAATACTCTTAGAACATTACATTAGCCGAAGACCACAGCAGCCATGGCCACCTCCCCTAGTTTAGCTATAAGAGCACAAGGTAGAATAAGCGAAAGCACTGCCACCTGTCTAACACCAACTTACAGGTTAACTCTGATTCTATACTATGGGATAACAGTGTTCAATACCTCGGATTAAGGCTTGACAAAAAACTTATATTTAATTTGCACATGAGCAATATGATAGATAAAGTTAACAAAACAATTGCATTACTATATCCATTTATTAACAAGAAGTCAAAGCTGTCAGTTAGTGATAAATTAACTATATTTAGGTCGATCTTCCAATTATGCGATATGGCTCTGTAATATGGGGCGACTGTGCAGTTAGTCATCGTGCCAAACTCCAAAAGGCCCAAAACAAATTATTAAAAATTATTCTTAATCTTTCCTTTTTCTTTTCCACTTCCCTAATCATTGAAATGGCACATGTTTGTAAGATAGATGAAAGAATCTCTTAAGCAATAACAAGGTTTAATATGAAACATCAAACATCACACAATCCTGGTGACGATCCGTACTTCCCAAGCTAACGCTTAAGAGAGCTTTATCAAGTACGGACCCTTAGTTTTAATCTTAGTTTTAATGCCTAGGTTAGGAATTTTATATAATAACATCCAATGTAGTGTTTTTCCCCATTTCCCTTACGAAAACATGATATTACTTAAATAATATGTAGTTATCCATAATTCAATTCTTAGTTGTAAAGTTAGCAAACGTAATTATAGCTGTAGTAATATTTTATGGGTTAATAATAAATATTGTATTGTATTGTAACACAAGGTAGAATAAATAAATAAATAAAAATAACACAAACCGAGTAGTGAAATCACACAATCGGATTATTGTTGCACAATATACGGTTATGAACACCATATAGTAATAAAAACTTTTTTCAACCAATATTTTGTATCTTTCGTTTCTTTACATATGGTTGTATACGAAATTAGATCTATGATCTTCAATGTTCAACACACAAAATCTACAATCGTCGACATATGATAAGGTCAGCTTATAGGAAAGTTAGTATATCTGAGTTCTATATTTGTAACTGGAAATGCCGGAAAGTGCTCGCATTTTATGCGTTAATAATTTCCATACTTTATTAATTCTAATGAACACTATAAGTCTGACATTTTGAAAAATCGAACTACTAATTTCAAGCCTAGGTTATTTTTGGAATTTGATACATTTTAGTATTTAGGTTCGGATGATAACAGGGGTGCGTTGCACACAACTTTACACCAAGACATAAAAAGCCCCCAGCTAGCGCTCTTGTGATGCGTCCCACTGCTAGGAAAAGACTTAAAAGGATACAGCTCTACGAGCTAAGTAAACGAATAATCTAAAGATAAATATAGCATGTAAGGTATGTTAGTTCACTGTTACTTATTGTTATTATTTAATGTCAATCTCACTTTTCAGTTATAGCGTATATGATTAGTCAATTTACTTAATCTTACGATGATCACTATAATTATCACAAATAACAATTGATAGCGCTCGAATAGTGAGTGACTGAGTAAAGAAAAAAAGTATCGAACACTTTTCTTCATAGTCACACTACCATTAAAGTCACAATGTATTTATTTTCGCCTGTTAAAATAACAGAACTTTTATTTTGTGAATGGAAGCATTTTATAATAATAATAAAAGTATATCGGTAGAAATGGAACAGAAACAGAAAAGCACAGCGATCAAAATGAATTAACTGCCGGGAAATATTCATTTGTTGATCTGGATTAATAGTTGTGTCGGGATGTTGCAGGGTACCGCGAGTTTCCAGAGGCAGGTAAATCCCCGTTGAGTACTGTATTAACTGCGTATTGAGTAAATGACCTATCGATTAAGTCATGTTTTTTTTATGAAAGCAGTTCTTTTTTCAGTGTACACCGCAAATTGTTAGAACAACCCATTACGCATTACAATGACACAAGAGCCACTGGCCAAATTACAACGTTGTTATTTCACATCGCTCTTAGGCAACGTGTACTGAGTAGGGATGGGTGACTGCGTTGATACGCAAAGATTTCTGAGTACGCGAAGTAACTGGAAACGCGTGCGTTTATTGTGAATGTTGGGTATGACGACCGTGAGTGGTGACGGCGTCTGCCGCTAACTGCTTGCTGTGCACCTTGGTCGGTGGAAGGCAAATTTCCACGCTACAGCAGTTGCCGCTGCGGCATCGTCGTTTGCCAATTGTTGTTACCAGTTTTTATTGCTACCAATTGTTGTTGTTGTTGTCAGCTGTTGTGCGAATGTGCCTGCGTGTTCGTGTGCGTGTGCGATCCGTTCGCATTGTGTGAAATGCATTTTCAATGGCATTTTGATTGCAATTGGTAAGTAAATTGCTATATTTAGTTTAATGGTAGTAGCAGAACCCAGCACAACATGGGTGGCGTCGGAATAGGCGACGGCGTCGGCAGCTTACTTATAAAACTCGTAAAAAACTTTCAATTTCAATGCCATCAAGCGGAAATTGTAAATGTAGGTTAGATGGAAATTAATTGTGGGATTTCCAATGTTGGCTAAGGAATTTGACTTGGCGACATTTTGACGTTGTCATGTGAAAGTAAATTATTACTAACCAATAGATTATAAATCATAAATCATTGCAAAAAAAAGCCAAACTATAAAGCAAACAAAAAAAAAATATTAAAAGAACAACAAACTCATCGACACATTTTTTTGCAAAATCCATAAATAACGTTCATACAAATTTTCACAGTTTCTTTTTGTATTGCAACAAAATATATGTATATACATATATATATATAAGAAAAAAAGCAGACCAAAAGTCAGCATTGTCAGCGAAATCATCGCTGTCTCCAACTTTGGCCAACTCATCGCGAGTTTATTCGCCGCCACCCGCCACCGGATTGTCGAACAAGCGCCAACAATCGAACTGCGCCCGCTCGCGGCTTTGGTTTGTTTACGCTAAGATGGCGTATTGTATAACATCATTATGCGGATTTCGTTCATGTTCATGTCATAATTTTGCAGTGCACAAACATTCCAGCAGCGCCGGCGCATCGGTTCCAGCGGCTGTTGCTCGTCGCGCCATGTTCTACGACTGCCATTCTAGAGTTCAGCTTGGAGCGTTGCCAACTACGCTTGCATTTTGTTGCGCTTTGGTCGTCGGTCTTGTGTGCTTTGCTTTTGTCAGAGCCCGGTTACGTGGTGACTCCTTGCAGCACCTTCTGCAGTTGACATGGTTTTGCACTCATATAGAGTTGCTTGCTTTACTCTGTGTTGTTGTTGCTGCTACTCTTTTTGCTTGTGCGACTGAATAATTAAAAATAAAAATATCAGGTGCGGTTCAGTTGGTAAACGGGTAGAGTTTTGCGGATGTATAAAATTATCCTATCTACGACTTTATTCGTGAACATTATTGTAGAGTGTCCTAACTTTGTAAGTTAATTTTTCTGTCGATTCAGGTGGTGCCACCATGGAGCGCTACATCATTCACCAACACATCGGAATTGTTGAAATAAAATTTCGTGTTCTGTTCGAGACGAAAAAGTCAACTTCAGTGATAAATTACATCTTTGGTTGTATGGTTTTGTCAACAAGCCAAATTGCCGCATTTGGGTAGTAGGTATCTATAGTCTGCGCTACATCCTGAAAATCTTACTTGTTTGGTGTGGATTATTGCAGCAAAATTTTTCAGAACAAGTTATATCCAGAAGAGGCGATTTCATTTCTACTACGTTAAGTCGCTAGTTCGTGCCAATAAACCGACCACAATTAAACAACTCGAGAACAACATTATTGAAGCCATTGGCGAAATTTAACCCAACTTATGCAACACAGTGGTGCGAAGTAGCACCGGTCTGATTGAGTCTTGCAAAAGAAGCCGCGGAGGCAATTCGAATGTTATTATTTTTAATGTTATTAACTAGTCTTAAAACTGCAAAATAAATTTTTGTGATATCTTATGCAAAACACTTTTTATTAAATTTTTCAAAAACCCCTTGAACCATATACCGAGACTTGTGATGTGTTTTTCTGGAGATGGACTTTGTTAATTCTCTGATACCCGAGACTCTTGTTCGTTCTCTAAGGAAACCTCACCTTAATTATGAACGTCTCGATCATAATCACCGTGTAATATCATCACAGACATAGGGATTTAAAAGGTCGATCGTGTTTCCAATCAACCGAAGCTTTTCTCAATGGTATTCATTGGTCGCCTATTTCGTCCCTTGCGAAGTAATTCCTAACGTTGTTGTGTGAGGGTTTCTTACATGAACACCAAACCTTTCTTTGAAACTGTTTTTGTTTTAAATTTAAGAACTCCGCAAATGGATCAAATCCGGTATCTCGGTTTGGTCCTGGATAAGCGTCTTACCTGGCGTGCACACATTAAGGTAGTTACAGCGCGCTGCTATCAAAAGCTCAAGAAACTGGAGTGGCTCCTCCGCCCATCGAATAAGTTATCTTTAACTAATAAAAGGCTCATCTATCTGCAAGTAGTGGCACCTGCTTGGCGCTACGCCATACAAATTTGGGGCACTACTGCTGCCTACAACATCAGAAGAGTGCAGGCGTGTCAGAGCAAGGCTCTCAGAAGATTTATGGGCGCCCCTTGGTACGTCCGCAACTCCACGCTGCATAGGGATCTTGCCGTGCCAACTGTTATGGAGGTGATTAATTCTCACAGCTGCCGCTATCACTACAGACTTTTGTCGCACCCAAATCCTCTAGCTTTCTCCCTCACCCGTATCTCAACAAGGCGTAGACTGAAGAGGCTGCACCCACATGATCTCCCTCTAAGAAGGATACAGCCTTCTATAATTAATTAAGTTAGTATAAGTCTAATTTTTTATTTTTATTGTCACGTCATTATTTTTTTAAATCCGACAAATGTTTTATGCAGTTTACTGCGTTTAATGTTATAATTTAATTTAAAAAAAAAAAAAAAAAAAAAATTTAAGAACATAAAATCTACTAAAGCGAATTTCTTCAAATCACTTGAGCGTTTTTACACGACTGATCCTTTTAAAAATAATTAAAGGCGCCCCAATGAATTGGCCCAATTTTGTCGTAGCTTCTAGCCAATTTTAGGTATCTTTTATTTTTATTTTTATTTATATTTTTTATTTTTATTTAATGAATATCTTTGAACAATTTATTAGTGAACATATTGATTTCAGCATTTGGCTTGGCGCATATTTGTTTATCGGTTGGTGCGTATTTGTGTATCTGTGTGATTGTCAGATTGTGCGGTGAATAAACGCAAAGTTTATACGGTAGTTACCGACATAAATAGCAGCAATTTAGGCAGACACCAGCTAACAGCAGCTACAACCTGAGATAAATACGATCTTGTGTATTTTGTTTGCTGAACAAGAGTAAAATTAATATGCGATCGCATAACCTGCACTGCGGGAGCTCTTGACCAGACTTCACTGCACTCCACACCATAATAGGCGCAAGAGCTCGATGGCTTATACAGCAACGACAGCTTTAGCAAAGTCAAAAGAAAAAAATAACAAAAAATTGAGAAAAAGATACGAAATTAAATGGAAGCGGGCAAATTTACGCATGACTTTAGAACGAAGTGAGGACACTTTCAAGACGACTTCACAAATCGTTGAGTTGAGTGTGGATTTTACAAATTGTTCATATTTTATTTTTATTGATGATGAGACAAAGAACCAAGGCACCACAAAACTTATTCATAATAAGAGCTGGCCAAAAAATGATGAAATAATTACGCTGCAACTTCAACATTTGTTTTAATTGAAAGTAGGACCACATACGCGTAGAATGTTGCGTTGCTGTCGCAAACGAGACGACCCTTGATGGGGCATTTGTAGGACCATGATGTATGAACATGTTTGTATGATTGATATGTGCTCGATTTTAATTAGCACACCCTGTAATTACCAGAAAATTTTTTCGATAAGCTGCTGTCGTTGATCGTTTTTACAAGAAAAATAAAACTGTTTCTGGTAAATTTTGACAATTGGAGCAATTTGAATGAGCGCAGCTTGAACTGCTGGTCGTTCGACGGTTCGCCAAACTGCACTACGAAGCACGTCTGACCACTGCCTCTCACCACTCTCGCCAGCGTCACCGACTGACCACCGCCGCCCTCAAGCAGCTGTCAATCACAATGATTTATGTCGTTTTCCACCGTATGAGAGTAAAGTGTAGAAATGTGCATACAAAGACACATCAACGCGGCAATTTATATTTTTTCTTTTTTTTTTTTGCGTCAGCTTTTCCTTGCTTATTGCATCTCGAGAGTTTATCATCAACGCTCGGTTCAGCGCTTCTTCCAAGTTTGGCCTTTGGCGGCGTCTTTCTTCCATAATCGCTTTGTATCTACTATGTCGCTGTGTGTGTGTTTGTGAAATTTTTCATTTGAATTTGAGTTCAATATGCCGCTTGTTCTTGCCCGGCTGTGCGGAGGCGCTTAATTGTCGGCACTTTTTAGTTCACTTGGCTTGGCGTTAAACGCGCGCGCATACGATTAAACTGGTATCTGAATTCATGCATACACATACCCATCTATTTCTCTAGTTGTATGTATAGTAAGTAGTTTTGTAGAGGTACGAGTGTTTCACGTTTGATTAACTGTTTGTTTAGATTTGCAGCGACATTTTGCTCATCCATTTAATGTGTTGTTTTGTTCAAGACCTATTAAAAGAGATCGTGAGATGTTGATAATTTTAATGAAGTCAATTTGTTTCTCTTTGTAGAAATCTACGCCTAAATTAGCTTATTTTTGTTGAAATGATAACTGACCGTATTTACAAAATTATTGCTTTGTAGGCCACTGCTGTTGTGCTGTACTTGTCCTTTTTAGATATAATGTTTAGATGTAGATTGGATATTTAGATAAAATATACTTACGTATAAAACTCACGTGTTAGTATGATCGTTCACGTTAATCTCCGAAACCCCACAACCAATTTGAAAATTCCAATGGTTGATATACTTGGAAAGTTAAAATCGTTTAGAAAAATTAGGAATATACTTACAGTTTTTTATTTTTATTTTGTTCTTTGTTCTGTACATTGTTACTTTATTGTATTTGAGTATTACAATTGTACTGAATAAAAGTTTTCATTCCAAGAAATATATTTAGGGCTGTGACAAATTTCATTTGGTTGATTTTTGTCAATTTTAATAATCCTTTTCTATTATACATTCATACTATTTGCGATACACATAGAAGAGACTATCGGCTAAGTAATTGGCAGTGATCCAGCGGCAGCCTCAGAAGTACCGTTGTAGAATACCTGAGATTGTCTCTTTAAAAAATCATTTTGTGATAAGTAAGCAGTTGGATTTAAAACTATGAAGATGTTGGCACCTTAGACAGAGCTCAAAGGTAACCTCCGCAATAGGCTGTTAGTGAAGAAGTCTATTCTGAAGCTCGTATGAACTTACGGTATACAGCTCTGAGCACTGCAGACAATTTAGATCTGGAAATACCTCAAAGGTTCCAGTCCAAACTGCTGCTATTTTCATGTACTGTGGCCTGCCCAGAACTCTGTTATCCATCGAGACATGTTAGGTTCAATACCAGGTACACCTCACAGGTGGAGGTGGATAACCAAACAACACTACCCACACTGGATGCCTCAAAATGATACATTCCTTGTAGTAGCCGTTTGGAATACTCTATGGGCGATCCAATGAAAAGAAATACTGGAAATTTTCTGAACTTTAATTTTATATTCTCTAAAGAAATAATGTAAAAAAAGAAAAATATGTTTTACAAGGAAATATGTTGCTAAAGCGTCAAAAGTACCTGATATCATAATTTGTAGTAGTCATCGGCAGATCATTTGTTGGTATTTCAATTGCTTGTACCAATCATTGGTGACGCAACGTGTTATTTACAAAGCTTACATACGATAATCTGGACACCTTGCGAGAGTACGAATACACAAGTACGCAATTGAATTTGATTGTAACCTAGGCAACTAGAATTTTATGAAAATATGGGTAACTTAACAATGGATGAGCTCGTTCAAGGTATGGTTCCCAGGGGCATAAATTTTTTGTATTAAAGTTTCAGCTTTTATAATTATAGGTTCACTTTTTATTTTTCGAATTATAAGGTAAATGTATATATTGCATTATTGATGAAAATCGGAGACATTTTGTGCACGTTATGTTTTATTGTTGCCGAAGAGTTTGTCGCGGTTCAATTAAGTCAAATTAGTCTCAACGACTAACGAGTATTAACAGATTTGAAGTTCTTGAATCACCTTACAAATTAGCTTTTGCTCATTGATACTTCGTCAGAAAAGTTTTTGATTTCTGGAAACTGCAGTGCTGCATTTCGAAGAGTGGTGTTAGTTCATTTTGAAGGGCCTATTTTATTAGTGCTTAGGTAGCCTAGTGGAATTACTAACCCCAGAGTTCGGAGTTCGAACCCCTTTAGAGGCGGGCTCATGGTTATGGTCAATACTTCCAACATCTCGTAGGTATCGTTTTTCCTTGGTTACGTCAGATGACACTCCCATTACCAAGGACTGACAAAAACAATTCGATTTACGTAACCACCACAAGTCTTGGATATTGAAAAATATTGACGAGGCTTGTGAGATCCTTATGTTCTATAGAGGAGAGAACAAGGAAATAGAAGTGGGCCTATTGAAATTGTTACAATATTTAGAAAACCAAGGTAAAAAAAAAAACGTGGGGTAGTTTGAATTTCTAGAGAACTTACAGCAGAAGATGGTTGGTGAATGTTCCGCGCATATGTATTGTATGTGGTTGATGGGCAATAAAATACAGTCCACGGACCAAGGTAGTTAAACACTTCGCCTATGAAAATGTAGATTTCAATATCCAATAATCTTACTGAAATAGCAACTATCATGCCATAACGCAAATTGGAATTGAAGGTGGAAAATTCGTTTCAAAATATTATATGATAACGTGTATGCGTTAAGTGTAGTTGCATTTCATTGATATTGATATAGTCGTTATGTGTCCTCACAATGTCCTCACAATGCAGAGTTGGCCCAACTAATGGCAATTCGTCTTTATACTTAGTTTTACTCGCATTTCAGAGACGAAATTCGCCTTGGAATGGGATCGCCCAATTGACGGCTTTCCCCAACCCACAGACGCTCAAAACGGATGTATTCAAAATCTAAACTGAACGCTACCCTATATTTTGAAAGGCACCAACTTACATATTTACAACTATAACCCATAATTTCGTATTGTTTCACACAGTTCGCGTGCGTTTGATTGGTGCGCTTGAAGAGAACAACTGCGAAGTAAACACAAAAAGTAGGAAAACTCTGTAACATTTTTTGTGAGAGGCCACACAAAAGCGCGGCTTTTTACCGCATTTTAATGTTTCTACAGCATTGCCGAAAATTTAATAAAGAACAAAAAGAAACGTTTCTTTTATCCGCTGTGCAATTGTAAAATGACTATCTCAATTTAACGATCAAAAAGCGAATGCAGCCATACCGCTCATTATGGCGGCAAGGTCCACTCCCCTATTGCAGACTCCAGACTTCAGACAGAGAAAATAAGCCGAAAGAAGAAAAAACTTGACTCTATAATTTCCACGAAGTCGATTTGCTGTTTGGCGTTGGGAATCGATAATAATTGATTTGATTGATGCTTCGACGCTTGATGTCGGTTGGTAGCCAACCAGTCAACCGGCTGAAGAGACCGACGAGAGCCGAAAGAAGTCGATGCCGACATTGATTGGCAGAGATTTCTCGTTGGGTTATTATGCAGCGCAATTATGGGTTTTTTTATGAATTGTTTGCGGTTGTTGGGGCTGTTGTCGAATGAATCGGTAGCAAAATGGCTGCCGATATACAGTTGTCCCTTTGGCATCGAATGGCTTTGTATGAAGTACTTTAAAGATGTGTGATAAATGAAAGAAGTCGCGAATGGTAATGGGAAATGTTTACTAATTTTGAAAATGCACCTTCATTAATCTAACATTTTGTGCCGATTATAATATAGCTTGAACAACTATTAACTAATTGGAAACACTCCGAATTCCTCGACGAACCTGAAATCTTCCAACCCTACTGAACCAAACCCTTTTCCAATTTGCATTAACTAAACCGCAGCGAATGAAATTTGCATACTCACGATTGCATACGTTCACGATCTGAACACTTCACCCGCACACACACTTTCCACGCAGAGAAGAACTGCCTCGGAGCGCAACTGACTGCATTTAAAGGCCGGACCTCAATATGTTTGACGCAGATTTCGATTGCTTGGTGGATGATTTTGTGTCCTCAAGGATTTTTCACGACGACAGCTCAAAGCCAACAAGTGTAAACGTTGCAGACAAATTAAGTTAATCGTAAACAACATCACGTGTCAAGATGTCAGAAATATATGTCAGCCGAGGAAACCAAGGAGAGGAAAATCGACGCAACCAACTTTAAAAATAGAACAGTACCAGCAGCACTGCCATAGTTTTAGCGCCAAATGCAACTCTCCTTTCTGGGTTTTCTTTCGCTTTTTTGATGTGGCGCCGCTCGCGGTATTTCCAGCTAAAAACTCGTTCGGAATGAAATTAATTCTTATAAGCAAAAATCGACAGGATCGCAGTTAATTCGCTTTGTTCTGCCAGCTGAAAGGTCAAACTTTCGACTTAAGAAAAAACGCATTGCGAAAAATTATCGCGAATGATTGACAGGCTAAATGAGAATTTAATGGTTAATTTTTTTCCGTTGGCTCGTTTACTGATCTACAAGCTTCGATCGGGTTGCTTCTCTATCTGGGTCTGGCTGGGTCTGGTCTTGTGTCTGTCCGTTTTTGTTTTATTTTTTTTTTGCTTTGCGCAATTCGTGCTTTTCACAATATAATTCGCCTGAAGTTTTGTTGCTCCTTTTTTATTCCAAATAACCCTCGAGTCAATAAAGGGTTTTGTTGGTGTTGTGGTTTTTTTTTTTTGTTTCAAAGTAAAGGCAAATTATGTTTTGCAAATTCTTGTTAAATTGGTATTTCTTCAATCGATTTAGTTCTTGATGAACGCGGCTTTGTATTTCAATGGTTAAAAAGATTTATGGTTCGAGGTTGTAAAGGTAACTGTAAAGTTACAAATTTTAACCACTACGGGGGACAAAATAACACATATTAATGGATACCGGTTAATGTTTTAGATGAGTGAACTTTTGTTAAAAGTTGACAATGGTCACAACACATTACTGCCTAATTGATTGAGAATACGGTTACAGTTATAATATAAGACTTGCCAGTATCCAACGTTTTCCAGGCATAGACCCTATTCTCAGGATAGGATTAGTTCATAAAACTGAATCAACCCACAGCACCTACCTATTTGTTTGTATGGTTACATCGCTATATTTCTATATCGCTATATGTTTAATTCAGATTATAAACTTTTGGTTGCTTTAGTCTGAAAGTCAGGGAAACTGTAGAATAGCCTGTCAAGTAATCCTGTGATTACCTTAGCATATCGCGAAAGTCGAAAAAATAAAATTAATTGCATTATTTGTATGAAATCAATATAGCTGCATCAGTTAGCCAATGAAAAGTATGTCAAATTCGAAATCGAGGGTCTGTCCAAGAAAAATAATAAAAAAGTTTAGCTCACAAACCGCGCCTGATAACGAAACGAACAATGTGGTATATCACAAGGTGCTTCACTGAAAAGAATCAACTTATGCAGCAAAATACATAGCTTCACTAAAGCAAATTTCTTGCTGATACACCATTGAAATAATTGATTTTTTATTGCATTTTTATTTACTTCGCTAATACCGGGAGCGCTCTTGGGTTAAATAAAGAATTGAATTCAACTGAATTTAAAGATGTTTATTAATTTTTCCTAATATTTACAAACCCAAATACTGTCTCCAGGAACACAGACTCACTTAAAGTGAAGTTGTACTACATTTTACTTTGTGACAACATTTTTATTCCAAACTCACAATTATTGTACTTCATAAAATGCTTGGTTTTTGAATTCCAAATAAGTCCAAATAAGCATTGCAGCAATTCAACTCTTCAAAAATTTTTAGCCCAGTCGAAGTGCATTTTTGCACGCAACCTTTGCATTTCCTTAGACTCCTGCTGCCGTCGTCTGTTGACCGTTTACGTTTGTTCGCACACAGGTTCACCTACTGCGATGGCACTCGCTCGTTCCCCCGTACTTACTACCAACCCCCCGCGAACACTTTTGACTGACTTCACTTGCCAGACAATTTATTCGCCTCCATATGCCGCTGAGTTGCGCCGACTGAGCTGGACTCAAGCTCAGTCAAAACCTACGAACCAACCCAAGTAAACCAAAGCAAATCCGTCCATATCGGGGCCGAAGCCAAGCGTGGACATGGGCGACTTCTTATATTGTTAGTCACTTGATTGCTCTGTCGCTCGATAAAGCCGCAACCTCTACTGACTGAGGTTACTGTTTCTACCGTTGTTGTTGTTGTTGTTGTTGTTGTTGTTCTGGTGTTTTAGTTGTTGCTGCTGTTACGGTCGGTTAGCGATACCATTTCGTGTGCGTGTCATCAAGTTGCTCTAAAGTGACAGTCGCGATTTAATGGCATTCGCGGCTAAAGTTACAAATTAATATCGGGCGAAATGTGCGCGTTTCGACGGTCACCGACTGGTCGGGTCCCGGCTGGGCTGAGCCGGGCTGGGTCGGGCTACTGCAGCATTACAGAGTGCAATCAGCATTGTATTGGCAAACGTACTGGTGAGTTAAGTAATCAATCGATTTCTGGTCAATTAGCACCTTTTAGTGTGCAAAATAGCACAATCAATGCATTGGGCGCCTTACCAATCGCTCGCTCGAATTTTAATGGCCGCCTGTCAGTTTTGCTGTCTTTGATTGTCAAAAGTTAAGTGAAAAGTGGACTGTGCATTATTTAGTGCGTGAGAACTTTATTTTGTCGACGTAGAGCAAAATTTCGAACGACACTTTTAATAGTCGATTATTATGTTCAAGTAAACTGGGGTACTTCAAAAATTTGTAGAGTGTTTTAGGAAGTGAGTAGTGCCAAGGAGAAACGGAGAACGAGTAAAAAGATAAATCGAAAGAATCAAGTAAATTTTCGGAAGGTTCACAGTTGAGCGCAAAAACATTTTTGTATACATATAGTTATGATTATAGTAGGTATAGTTATTTTTACATGTGAATGCGAAAAGGAGGGGCGCAGAATTGCAGATCCAAGAGGTTTTGAGGCGGTGGATTTTCGTGCTGATGGCCACTTGGTAGATTGCTAAGTAGTTAATGTGTGTTTCAGACGTTTTAGGGTTTGCACGGTTAGTTTTTCTAATCTGATCTTAGTGTAGGTTTGTGTAGGTTTGGTGCGAATTCTATGTTTTTCCACAGAATTTTACCCTTAGAGTAGGGGAATTATTCATTCATAAATAAATCTCAGCTGAGGATGCTTTTCTTATCCTCTTAAATCCGGTAATAGTAGGATGTCTGCCTGCACGGACTTGACCAACATTTTATGGAAAGTCGAACAAACTATTTGAACCTGGAAAGTTGAGGTACTAGAGCAAGGAATGCAAAATTGTTTTCTGCTCATTTTCATCCCCACAGCTCCAACAGAAGTGGCTTCCAACTATATATGCAGATAGACAGATAGAGAGATCGATAGACAGATACAATTGATCAAGATAGATATAGATAGATATAATTGATAAAAACGGGGAATAGATTCACATACAAACTCCGCGATAGGATGGCGATATAGAAGTACGATGTTTTAAGCAAGTCCACCACTGCTCGACTCTAAGAAAATACAGGAGCTCTACCGATGCGAAGCGCCTAAAACTCAGGGGTATCACTATAGGATAGTACGGATAATTTATAAGAAATGCCATTGAATCAATTATTTAACAACTAATAACTTAATAATGACGGAGATCCGTTGATTCCGAACCTTAGCACTCAACTGATTGGTCTCTTTTGTTAGCTTCGTTCAAATATACATTATTATTAAACGTACATAATTTTAGCATTATCTATGAAACTACGAAATGCATTTTAACAATGTTTTGCTATAAACATAGTTATTTTCTCTCAATTACACACAACTGATTTTTTGTTGTTGTTGTTTGTTTCAATGTCACTTTGAACAGAAGTAACTGCAAATTATTTGCCATTGTAATACTTATTTTTTCTCTCTCTCCCCCTCTCTATTTGATTACGCCGACCTTCACATACAAAATCTCTCAACAAGAAAATTACAACTGTGTCGAACTTCAAATGCGCATAGACGACGGCAAATAAGCAAAATTATATGAAATACTAATACTAATATCTGCAATACGATCGTGAACCACAATTGGTCGAACAAAAGAATTGTTATGCAATTGCCAAGAGACGCACAAAATTTTGAGTGGCTTGGTTATTAAGAGACCGACAAAAGTAGGTTGTCTGCTTAGAATGAGGAAATTATCGAATAGCCAAGTGTCAGCCGAAGGACAAAAGTCGTTAAACCGCGAACGAAACGTGAAGTGTAATTAAAAAAAAAATTATAATAATAATAATAATATCGAAGAGAAAATTACGAATATTCAGAAATATTTCTGAAGGTTGCGGTTTCCATTAGGTCACAAGCAGTTTCCGCTCGATAAGATACAGAGCCATAAAAAAACCAAACCTGTCAGAACTGTCAATCAATATTTTTTGGCTGCTTCTATTCGGGACAACTTTTATACTCTTCACAAACTGTGATCAGTATAATAATTGTACCATGGAGTTTGTAACACAGTGAAGTAGACATCGGAGACCCTATAAGGTACAATATAAATATTCTCGACCAGCTCTACGGGACTAGTTGATTTAGCCATCTATTCGTCTGTATATATTGAAAACTATGCCCTCAATTTTCGAGCAATTGCTATGAAATTGTATTATCAGAGGTGTCACAGAAAACTCTTTCTCCTCAATTCCGCCAGAACACCAATTTTAGGTGACACAGAAAACTCTTTCGGTAAGATTCAAAATCTCCACAGTTTTTTAAATAAAACCAATGGTACAAATGGATATTTTTTTTTGATCGAATAATTTTTTTAAAAATTTATTTACCATTTTACAAACCGTCTAGTACCGTCTTTAGTAGGCAAACCCAATCGAGCGAAGATTTGGTTTTATCGAATAGATTAATAAATTGTGTTGTATGTTGAAGTAATGAAATTAATATTAACGTTGTTATGTTCTTAATAATCGCGTATTTTCTGTGCATTAAAAGTAAAAGTTAATTCAATACTTGTTTCAAGTTGGCATGTTGCCACATGCAAAAATTGGAATGTCAATGCGAAGTTGAGAAGCGGAAGGCATTTATTAGCAGAAAAGCGGGATTTTAAAATATAAGAACACTTGTTATGTTCTTAAAAATATTTATAGATAAATGATTTTTTGCAGAGGAAACCATTGAACAGCGCAACAAGACAATATTTTTGAAAAAATTCATTGTTTATGTAAACAAATAAACATTGAAAAGTGACAGTCACAGAATATCATTGAATTAATGCACACAGGAGTTGTCGCGTTTGTTGTTAAATTTGGCGCGAAGAACATTTCAAAATATTTTATTTTACAATTTTAAAAGTACAATTGTAATAATTTAATTTCTTAATTGTTCTTTAATGGCAAATACATTTTTACCGTGTTTTTGTTGAAAATATTATTAATAATATGATTAATAAATTTTAGAAGAATGTTTGTATGTGCTGACAGCCCTATAAAGTCAAGAAAAAAATATTCAGTTGAAGCGGTTTTGCCGAGAGTTTTACAAAACTCCTGAAGGTGAAAACTCTAGAGTTTTCTGTGACACCCCTGTATACATTTTTCGGAACCGGGCGATTAGAACAATACGGGTTGTGTCACCCATATAAACTATGGAGAAAACTCAAAACACTTGTATTGTTTGTTCTGTTTTGAGTTGAAATTGCGACACGCTTAATTTACGTTCTATAGAAATACCTTTCTTAAGAGTAGACTGTATTAAACTTAAACTGCATTTAGGAATTTCTTGAATAGACGGTCAAAAAGTTTTCGAAATTTCACATTATCGCAAGCACTTTAGCATTAGTGGAACGTATGCATCGCATATATAAAACTTTAATAAAAGTTAAATTAATATATTAATATAATTAATATGCCGACAGGTGCATTTATTTCGGAACGAGTGTGAAGAGTACTATGACTTCGACATAGTGGAAGTTAACATGTCTTCTTACTTTTTTATATATATGTACATATCATTTTCATGTGCTCTCTTGGCAATGCCCAATTTTTAGCGCAAACAATTTGCATTTATTTCATGTCGTATTTACATACATTTCTACCACCAATTTGTATTTGCTTCGCAGTAAGTCAAACTTCATAGTTTATTCGCGTGTTATTGAAGACGACTTATGTTTCTCTCCCTTCTGCAGCTAGCACTAGACCGTATATTAGATTTGCCTAAGCACTCAGTGAAAGGGCGGAAAACTTCCAAAATCCGCCTACAGACTCAAAGGAAAATCTCATGTGATGGATTACTTGACTAATTAATCGCAATTACGCGAAATATGTTTTATTTGAAAATTTTTTTTTTGTTTAGATACTATTACAATTTTCTAGCGACGACAAGACAATCTCTGCTTGAATATAATTAGAGAAGCTGCACTTTTTTGGGGTACAAATTGTTGTGTGAATACTTCAGTTTGCAAAGCAGACGGTTTTCATAGGTATTTTTTGTTTGATTTTTGTTTTTAATTGCATTATTAAGACAGTAATAAATATTTATTATTCAACCTGCAAAAGATGAACATGAAGCTAACTAACTAGTGTACTTCCATTAATTCCAGACGTTAGCTTTAACATAGATAGCAGCGTCGTTGGTTATAACAAGGTATAATAATATTAATGTAATATAATTTAATATAATATAATATAATATAATATAATATAATATAATATAATATAATATAATATAATATAATATAATATAATATAATATAATATAATATAATATAATATAATATAATATAATATAATATAATATAATATAATATAATATAATATAATATAATATAATATAATATAATATAATATAATATAATATAATATAATATAATATAATATAATATAATATAATATAATATAATATAATATAATATAATATAATATAATATAATATAATATAATATAATATAATATAATATAATATAATATAATATAATATAATATAATATAATATAATATAATATAATATAATATAATATAATATAATATAATATAATATAATATAATATAATATAATATAATATAATATAATATAATATAATATAATATAATATAATATAATATAATATAATATAATATAATATAATATAATATAATATAATATAATATAATATAATATAATATAATATAATATAATATAATATAATATAATATAATATAATATAATATAATATAATATAATATAATATAATATAATATAATATAATATAATATAATATAATATAATATAATATAATATAATATAATATAATATAATATAATATATAAAATATAATATAATATAATATAATATAATATAATATAATATAATATAATATAATATAATACAATATAATATAATATAATATAATATAATATAATATAATATATTATAATATAATATAATATAATATAATATAATATAATATAATATAATATAATATAATATAATATAATATAATATAATATAATATAATATAATATAATATAATATAATAAAATATAATATAATATAATATAATATAATATAATATAATATAATATAATAATATAATATCATTCCACTCCACGATTACCAAGCCATTGTCTACGAGGTGTGTTCAAAAAGTAAGAAGACTTTTTACATTTCTTGATCCAGTATGTTCTAACATATATGATATTATCAGCCATTTTGCATCTTTAGTTTATTTTTGATAGATATAAAGGTGATACGTGCCCTTGAATTTTGGCGATTTGCTGCAATCTAAAAAAGAGGATAAAATAATTTATTTGCTTTACATTTTTGTGTGAAACGCAACGTGCTCCAAAGTACTTGAAGTGTTGATTGTAGCATTTGGAGAGTCTGCTTTGAGCAAATTCATTGTTTTAAGGCAGCACAACAAGCCAAAACGTCAACAGCCGAAAACGTTGAAGCAATGAAGAACACGATTTTGGCGAATCGTCATTGTTAGAGAAGTTGCTGAGAATGTCGGCTTATCGCTTAGCTCATTATTCACATTTTGTCGGATGTTTTGGGCATGAAACATTTGTCAGCAAAGTTGGTTCTGAAATTTCTGTTAAACGACGTCAACGACGATACTGATTCGCTCAAAAGAGACATGGTTATATGGCTATAATGTCGAAACCAGGGCCAATCATCCCAATGGAAGCGGCCAAGACTGAAAAATCACGCCAATTTTGGACAAATGTAAAGGTTTTCCTCGCTGTTTTCTACGATTACAGTGGCATGGTGCATCGTGAGTTCTTGC
Organism: Cacoxenus indagator; assembly: GCA_035041755.1. Taxonomy (NCBI): domain Eukaryota; kingdom Metazoa; phylum Arthropoda; class Insecta; order Diptera; family Drosophilidae; genus Cacoxenus; species Cacoxenus indagator. Next base: position 881,243 of record JAWNKX010000191.1, on the reverse strand, counting down.
TAGAAGATCGTACGGCCAAAATTCAAAAGTACCGCATCGCTGGATGACCTGAAGGCCATACAAAAAGTATTTATCAGAAGTGTTTCGAGGAGTTTAGAAGATCCTGGCATAAGTGTATTATATCTGAGGGGAATTACTTCGATGGAGATAATATAGAAATTGATTGATTGAAAAATAAGAAGTTTTCTTACTTTTTAAACAAACCTCGTGTTTTGAATATCACAAAATGTGTTGCATTATATTAAGTACACAAATATGATTTTTTCTTAGTAACTATTAAGCTTTTATTTTGCTGAATCCCAAGTATTGTCCATCGTTAGATACATTTGGCACTATTCTTTCTCCAAAAATAATTTCATTTTAGCACCTTTGTATACGTTTGCCGTTTTTAAACTTTTACAAGTACTTTACAAGCCTTCGATGCACCTCACATGCAGATTAAAAATTAAATTAAAACATCCCTCAAATGGCTCTTATTCGGCTGATGATGATGATTAAAATGGCTAATACTTTTGACGTTTGACATGTGAAAATATAATCCTAGCTAATTAGTCTGACATTTTTTCTCAAAAGCCAGAATCTTATTTGTATATTTGATATAAGTAGGAGTAGATTAAGAGGTCCTTTCTTCATACTCGGAATGTGTGTTTGTACAAATACACTTATCGAGTTCCTTTATAGAAGCGTTTAGCGGTATAGCATTAACCTCTTAATAAGAATTTTCTTTGTATTCTTTTAGTTATTGAATTTTATATATATTCTGAAAATTTGAAAGTTATATATTGTATGGTCGGTCCAATATAAAAACCTGATGTCTATCAGTCTTGAATAGTGGAATTTCCCGAAACACAATTCAAATCAATAATGCAATATCATTGTGTGCGCAAACACAGAAGTGTATGACGAGTAGGTGTATGAAGAGTATTACAAACTCAGCGTAGCAAAACTTAACCTATTTTTAACTATCAAATATCATTAGATACTTTAATGAATATCTTGATACTGGCAATTCGCTTAAAGTGTGAAGAAAAAACCATTAAGGAAATTAAATTCATTCGAATAAAGGCATTGCTTATGGGAGTTCGCCAAAATATCTGCAACCAGATCGGCCAGGTTGCGTATGAATATTAATTTCTCGAATCGATTTAAACTAATTTCTCTATAAGCCGCATACAAGCCTTGGTATTAAAAATTATAGTATTCTTTTTTTCTCTTTGTACGATTTTTTTCTTCCAATCGCTTTCGAAAATTTTATTTAAAAATTAATTGTTTGAGAATCGTACATTCTCTGTTGTGTAAATATTGTGACATTTGTTCATGCCAAAAAGACAACGTTTTTTGATAAAAATAAATAAACGACCTCTGTAATTAACTGCTGTTGTAATTATATATAAAACGATTAATTGTCGGTAATTAGAAATAATAGAATAACTAAAAATTTCAACTGACAAGTCCGAATGAAATGGAGCAAATATTACAAAGTTCTGTTTTGTATTTCAGCGGCGGCCTGTGAAGGTTGCGCCTAACCGAAAAAGTCGGTTATGAAATACTACCAGGCAGCAGCATATTTTTCATTTCATTTGACGCTCCGCCTACAAATACTTTGAGTGAATCGCTTTGGCTAAGTGTGCGTGTACATGCGCGCCGGCATGCTTTATCAATATGGCGGTGTTCCATTTGCCAACGCGTTTCATTTGCTTGCGCTGCAGTGAGTAGGCTGCTTTGAGTGTGGCACTTTGAGTGGTTTTTTGAGTGTCTGGAATAGCTGAAGCTGAGTTGATTGTTTATTCGAGTGGGTTTAAGTAAAACACTAATTTTTTCTGAGTATTTCTAGACAAATACTTAGTGTTTTTTTTAATACGAAATAATTGTTCACTTCCATTAATAATTCTAATTCTAGTTTACACTTTGCCGCTTCTAAACGATTTTTTTAATATTGCTTAAGCTCTTCTCAGACGCACTGTAGATGCGAGTGTTAGATAAAGTCGATTACGCACGTCAGTCTGTTCTTGTCTTCTGATAATGAGAACTTGCAATTGAGAGTCTTGAGAGTGAAAGATACAATTTTTATTATATTCAGGTGTTTGTATTCTTTAAGCGATGCAAAGAGAACTAGACTTTTGCATCGAAATGTTTTCTTTTTTTTATCTCACTCAATTTAGCAAAAGCCGGTTGTAATTAGTTTTATGTTCAGCGGCGTATTTTCGAAGGGTTGATTACACAATTCATGGTTTACAAGCGCTGAGCCCAGCAATTAATATTTTCCTTTAATTAGCATAATTTGTTTATTGTAAACAATATGCTGATGCCGAGTATATTTTCGCGTGTCTTGGCCATAATTACTCGATACTGATAGCCGATATTCAGCGCTAATCGAACACAACAATGAATTGACGACAATCAAATGAACATCAAATGGGTTATTGTGTCGTAAAATGTGAGATACAATTTGTTTAAATTGAATTTGAGCAATTTGACAATTGAGTAGTTATTATGCTGAAATGAACCATTGCTTGGAGCAGCAATAAAAAATTGATGTTCAAATTTATGCTTTTGGGAATGTTTATTTTCTTGCTCAACATATAAAAAAGTTTATGGTGCGTTATCCATAGGATATGATGATAAGATTTTGAGGTATTTGAAGAATTCTTGAAGTAATTCCATCAGCAGCAATATCTTTCATCTGCACCCATGTTAAGTATTTGAAATAGAACTGCGGGCCTCTATAGTTTTCACAATAGCGACCTTTTCAAAATAAACTTGGACGAGTTTCGAAGAGTGTTCAACCCTATGCAATCCAATTTTTTTAATTAATTATTAGTTATTTTATTGTATTCAATTTCGTTGTTTGGCAGAGTACTCACTGGTACCGCGGAATGTTAATTTAATTTTCGGGAATACGTTGATCAGTGATATTATTTTCATCTTCGGCATTACGTTCACTCAATATTCAGTCTTTGATGTAGTGTTTTGATGATATAGAAACCTCTTTTCATAGTTGTAAGAATGTAAGTAGCATGAAATGGGGTCGACCTTAAGGGTGGTCAAGAAATACAACTTTTCACAAGCCCAGACTTTGCCAGAGCTCTTCTAAAAAATCTTTATATCCTGAAATGCATATGGTACATACACACATGAATTCGAACAAAAATTAGTGGGCAACTTATTTTTTTCTTCGGGCGCCAACAAAAACTTGTTTTAACGGAACACGCAAGGAATGGCTAACGTTGTCAGGGGAAAAATATATACGAAATCTGGTACAATTACATACAATATTTTAGCCTACGCTTTTTTTAAATAAAAATTTGACACTTTTTTAAATTTGAATACTCTATTCTTCTAAATATATAAAATTTGATGTATGTCTGTATGCGTGTCCGTCCGATTTTTAGGAAAACTCTGTAATAGCCTGTCGAGTAACCTTTGAAGTTATGTTAGTATAAAAAAAATTGAAGTAAAAAAAAGACATGAGCACATTTATTAAATAGAAGGCGTTTAATCGTTAAATTAATTTAAAAAAAAACCTGTAAAATAATGCCACCAAAAAAAGCATCAATTGGGAAAAAACATCTGAGGCAAAGCCAAAAGTTAAAATAGAGCACTTGAAACAGAAGAGAAACCAGAATCTCGGCATGGACAATAGAATGCCACGAAGCAGCAACGCGCCTGGTATCTGATAGTGAGCTAATAAAACGAGGGGATAAATTCTATGAGAAGTTTTTTTAAAGTTTTATAATAAAGCGAAACTTTCTTCACTATATTTATATATAAACTAGTACTTATATATAGATTATCTTATTGTTACTGTTTTTGAGAGGATGATTGTATATATGGGTCCCCCATCCATCCTGGGTTCATGTTCCTTAGCCAAGTTACAGTCCGCACAAAATGAATGTAGCAATGGCAATTTACGTATTATTTAAATTTAATTTTTCTACAATTTTATAATATTTCTATAGCTTTGTAGTCCTTATAAAATACCATGAAATTGTTGTGTATTGGTGAGAATTTACTGTTTGTAAATAATGAATCTTTTCACAAAGTGTTGATTTCTCAAAATCGGACAGAAGTAAGCACTACAAGCGGTACCTCTGCGGCAACTGATATGATGTAATTATGATGATGTCATTAAGGTCCATACACAAACAAAATTGTAAAATTTCGCTGATTACTGATTGTATAGCTCTCATGTTTTAAAATTTTGTGATCATGAAAATAAGCCTCATATGTATGATATGCTAATAGTCTTCCAGAACAGTCGCTAATACTCGTTAATAAAAATTTCTCGAACTGTTTTGTTTAATACTTTTTAGTCTTTGAAGTATTCAACTGAGAGTTGGATGTATTTTAGCACAAGTCTGTACATACTGTGCTGTACTCGTAGTATTAATAGTGACTATTCCCGAAACAAGAAGCAAATTAATAATGGAATATGCTAGTAGGGTCAAATTCATCACCATAACAGCTTCTTTTAGGGCATGTGTGAAGGTGTTTCTTGTTTATTTGCATATTTCTTTTATTTAATTTGGTGTATTTTGCTTAATTAATTTTATATTTTTACACTACTTTATTGAGTTTTTATAGTGCTAATCCTCTACTTGTTACTTTGTTATGGCTCATTCTTAATAATAGTTAAGTACTAATTAAATAATTCAGCATTAATTCAATTTGTGGGGGCGCAAATAAATTGGCTTATAATAAAGCGTTAACAGTGGCTTTTAGCAAAGGTGCGCAACATGAATTTCTCGTTTAAATTTGCTCCGCGCTTTTATGAATTAAACTTTTGAGCACTCAAACAATGCAAATAAAAACAATAAAAAGGTAATGAAATAAAAGCCGAGAAAAAAGACAGTAACTATAAATAATCAGAAAATGAACGCAAATGAAATGCAGAAAATCAGTCGGCGTCTCGAATGTGGCGGCCCCAACAATTGGAGCAGAGAGACGACAAACCGAGTGAAAAAGACCCACGTCGCCTTGCTGTTATGCACCTGACGCTGTTTGATGCCAAATGTCTGCGAGCAGTAATGAAATATATGTATATAAAAAAAAATTAAAAATAAAATCAAACTAAGCTAAGAAGAAGAGAAGAAGAGTAAAAACAAATAAATAAATAAAGACGCGAATAGAGTCATAATTTAAAAATGATTTATTAATTGGGAGAGTGAAGTAAAACGCGATTGTTGTTGCGCGTTGTGCACTGCGCGCTTCTTCACTTTTTTCTTCACTACTCGGACCGATTTTTTTTCCTTTTAATGTCTGTTTTTTAAAATATTTCTTTTATTTGATTATGTTGTGAATTTTATTATTGCAATTTTATTTAATTTCTTTCTTAGTTTTTTATAAAATTTCGCTCTACGTGGACGGTAAGGCCGATGCCGTACTATCTTTGTCGTCGTCGTACAATTGCCTCGGCTCGACTCAATACAGCTGTTCATTGCCTCACCTGCGTCCTCGTCTTGTTCGCTTGTTGAAAGTGATCGTCGCACCTAGTTGTGGAACGATGGATAACACATTAGCATATCGACGCACGCATGACGTGCTGCTCAACGTTTTCAGCTCCCCTAACTTTATCCACAACGTCACGGCTACTCACGGCCGAAGGTGCAGACAAGTAGGCCATATCGGGAAGAATCTGGTAAAAGTAGGCTTATCAACATAATATCTGTAGACATTCTCTTAGATAATATGCTTCCGATATATATACATAAGAATGTTATATATTTATGTGTGTACGTAGGTGTTTGAAAAGTATTCTTATATTTTTGATATTCTTTTTACAATGGCGTGTAAAAAGAAAAAATATAGCTTCTCAGTAGAATTTTCACTCACCTCAAGAAAATGATCTGTTTTTAAAGCGAATCTTAACGGGCGATGAGGAATGGGTTGTTTACAATAACACCAACTAAAAACGACCATGGAGCAAGAGAGATGAACCGTCTCCAACCATATCAAAGGCCGATAGTCACTAGAGGAAAGTGATGTTGTCCGTTTGGTGGAATTGATCAGAATCCTTCACTTTCAGCTTCTGCCACGGAATCGAACCACTAACTCGGATGTGTGCTATCATCCGCTGTCCGAATTGTAGAAAGAAATCAAAAATAAGCACCCTGGAAGTTGTAATTTTACACCATAACAATGCTTGACCTCATACATATTTGGTCACCCGCAAAAAATTACCATATACACTGCATAGCGGCGAACTTGCACCATCGGTTTACCACTTGTTTCGCTCTCTTCAAAACCCTTTGAATGAAACTTTCGATTCTGATAAGGCTGTCAAAACCCACCTGACACATAAGGATCAGAAGTTCTACGAAGGCGGAACAATTAAACTTGCCGAAAGATGTGCAAAAGTGGTCGAACAAAACTGCCAATACATAATCGATTAATGTTGCATCTACATATGATAAATCAATTTTAAATTTAATGAAAAAAACCCACATGACTTTTGCACACACCTATATATATAAAATTGGAAATATGTTTGTCTGTATGTTTGTCCGTTATGGACGCCGAAACCGCTGGATGAAATTTTCAGGGAACCTCTAGAATAGCCTTAAGATGGTAACTGTGAAATTTGGTGCGAAAAAATCGTCGAATACGCTAAATATTAAAACCAACTCAATTTTCAGATGCTTCTCAAACTGTACAGATACAAATAAAACACAAAAACAAGCAGCATCTTAGAATTGAGTTTGCCGACAGTGCTGCTCAGACTGTACAAAGCCGAAATGTTAAAATATTCGAATGAAAAAAAAAATCAAATAAGTGAGAAATACGAAATGCCACCAAAAAAGTCAAACACTAAAAGATCAATGAAAATATCTCAGCAGTGAACAGAGCGCAGAGCCGCTGAAACATCCGAAGAGCGTGACGCACGCGAAGGCAGCAACGCGCCGGGTCCCTGCTAGTTACATATAAATATTGCATAGACTTAATATACTTAGCTGCGTTAATCTACGAAATCTTGTTAATTCAAATTCAAATTATGCCATATGGTCTTACTGAAAATTATGTTGGTACAAAAAAGGCATTTTGAATTTCAGAGAGCCATTAAGAAGTTACTAATCACTTGGTCTTTACACTTACGTAAGCGGTCCTTTGGCGTGCCAGGTGCTGGTGTTTTTACTATACAGGCCAATGTTGCTGGCTGTGACTCTAGCCTTTTAAGATAATCAAGCAATTAAATTGCTCATTTTTAATTATAATTGGTACATTTTTGTGCTCAACCCAACACATTTGCACCCGGGTTTTTGTTCTCAATATGGGCGTGAAAGTCTAACCAATGACCAAGTTTGTATGCATCGAATTTGGACTCGTTGTACGGTTGAAGAGGTTCTCACTGTAGTTGTTGCCTTAGTTTTTGTTGCGCGTTGTTGAAAGCATACAAAAGAGTATTATTAGTTTTATTATTATTTTAATAAACATTTTTTTTGCTTGTTTCTTTGCCACGAAAAGGTTCATGTGAGATTTGCATTTTAAATTGCGATATAAGATTTTCTTTTACTTTGTTGTTGATGTTGTGTTGTTGCGAGATGAATTGAGTGCAACACTTCGAATGCTCAACTTGGTTTGTTAATTGGAGTGAGAATATTTTAGACGCCTTTAGCTTTAACAACAACTAACTCAACTCGGACTTTAATTAATACGGTTTTTTAAATAGTGAATAATTTGGCTTTAATTCGCTCTGGTGGTTGTATTCCTACTTTGCCAACCGTTTTCACGTTAGAATTGCAAGCGCAAGAAAGAGGCGTTTTGGAGCGCATAATTGTTCGCCACCCTTAAGTTAGCACATATACGCAAGCAATAGCCCCTCCACCCGTCACCCACAAATCGCAAACTACATTTGCAATATGAATTTTGCATTTCAAAGAGGCGATAATGTCGTGTCCAAAAGCGCCCCTCACTTGCGCCGTTTGACTAATGGCCGTGTTCGTGTTATTGCTGCTAATAGCCGCCCTTTTAATTCACAGCACAAGCGCCGACCGGCCACACTCGGCTCTCTCTACATTCCACACCACCTCATTCGACTATTCGACTCGATTTGATTCGCTCCGCTTTCTGCGTATTGCAGTAAGTGCCTCATTGCTTAATCTCCTGTTTTTATTCTTTATTCAATGGTTCTGTGGTTCGTAGAATTTGGGGTTCTGGTGTTTTCATTCATTTTGCGCACTTTCGCCGTCAACATGTCGTCGCCATTCTTTGGTTTTTCGTTTTGGTGTTGGTTGTGGTTCTGGCTTGGTTCGTTGCAGTTCTGCCGTGTTTGACAGCTGCCAGCCATGTGCCTGTGTGTCGGATAGCGAGACTTTGGTTTGAGTGACACGAATTTACTTTTAAATAGCCACATTAAAATTCGTTGTTGCTTCAGTCTTATTTAATTTGTTTGATCTTCATTAACTATTTATACAACATGTCGCAAAATAGTTAACGCAAGTTGGTTTAGCTGACAACATATGTCATTTGCGAAATTGCGCTTCGAAACAATCTAATTCATGTTATTTGGTGTTGGCTTTTGAAAATATATACTTCTTTGTTGCATCTATAAACAGAGCTTATAATTTTTATGTTGTTGATTTAGTGTGGAATCCTTTGACCTGCTCTATGGTTCACAATATTCTAAGCCACAGTCAATATTTTTAAAGTTCGACAAGAAAAAACTTAATGAGTTCGTCTAGGCATCCTACTGTTTGTTGCATAAATAAGTGAGTTGAAGGACTACAATTGCATTGAATATGGTACCATAGTGTGAGAGAATGTCCTCGCAATCGCATTAGATAACAGATGAATTGTGCTTTTCTGTTGACCGCATACTCCTTGATGATGCTACGGTGTTGCCTTAAATTGGAATTTTATTATATATTGAATTGTTTGTTTGGTTTTGCCATTAACATGGTAACAGTATTAGTTTATGGTAGACTGGGAATGTACGGTTTATTTGGCGTATGCCGTACTATCACCGTAAAGAGCTCTCAGGCATTTCTGTTGCTCTTAAGAGTGGATTTTTGGAGCGCATATATTTACATTGTTGGGTTATTCTTGATAAAGATATAGAAAGGTTTGATGGAATCTCAGCGCCGTTTCTTACTTGTTCCTGAGATTGCTTATAATATGTTGGTGTTGCAATCTAAATCAATGAGGTTCTGTTGGACGCTTTAAGGATTTTCAGGCAATTATGATATTCCAGCATTGATTTCTTTTCAATGTCATTGTTTTTGTGCCTGGTAACCATTATATTTCTGTCGAGCAGTGTAAGTATGAGTGATATGTTTGGCGTTTTCACCCATTTTTAAGAGATCTTCAAAGAAGCAGCAATTATGATTTGAAGCATGAAGTTGAACTTCCATATCGCTGTATTCCATATCTAGCGCAACGCTAGAGTGCGCAGCAGTTATCGCGACATCGTCATTACCTTATCCTGATGATCCTGGTGATATCATTAGGACAAAGTTGACATATTATTGTATTGTCATCATCATGTGTACCAAATTTTCAGATCAATCGGTCAACGGGAAGTAGAAAAATGTTCAATTACAAGATTTGTCCCAAATAGTCTGAGTAAAATAATAGGGTTTCAATAACAAAAGAGGTGGACAATGCGATTTGCATAGCAGACTTACTTTCAGAGGATGCAATTATTAAGCATATAGTAGGTCAGAATTAGAAAATCGAAGTTCAAGTGACATGGAATGTGATGACGGCCTGAAGGAAAGACGTTTTCCATACTTTCCGAGAATGATGTAGAGGATTCCTTGCCAGTTTGAAATTCAGTATTAAACTAATTAAAATTTCTACTTCATAAACTAAACAATTACTGATTATTTGAAGGTATTCTTTAATTTACTAGCATTTGTAAATTATGTTTCTGTTTTCTGTTTATTTATTTTTTGAAAATAATATTTCAGATTCTAATTTGCTCAATGCTCAATGAGGTGTCCATTTTCGTGTGTTTTTGAAGAAAGACAAGAGAGAGGCACCTTCTTGACGAAGATTGACATTTTCAGCACCTCAGATGATTTTAAATGAAATGAGATGAAATGAGTGAGTGCGTAACCTCGGTCACAAGTTACCACCAAATAGTAGCGATAGCATAAATCGTATTAGGTTAACGTTAAGGCAGCGCTGAATTGCCGAAATACCGAGAACGGAAATGTCTATAAAAAAAAAACATCGTCATCGTTGTTATCGTCAAAATGCAGCAAGTTAATTGGCCAAAAGATTATAGCGTTGGCGCCGACTGCTATTTCGACAAAGACCCCCGTCATAGTATTAACTAGATTATTAAGTATTAAATGGTAGCAATGGAAAAAAGTCCGAAACTAACAAGAGTTAAACATTAAATGTAAAAAAATAAGTTCAACAAAAAAGTAGAACCCAAACTGAGCTCGTACATCAAGACTCATTTTCATGAGGCAGACACTGCAATGGGTGCCAGTGTCCACTTATCTTGTGCAATTGATCGCTTGAATCGTTGCCATTGTTGGTTTTTCATTTGCGCTTTCTTTGTCTCTGCTACACACCCTCTCCCACTCACTCTGCCGCTCTTTCTCTTGGTCATTATTGTCATGTTATTATTGCAGTTGAGCTGTTGACAAAGGCGATATGTCGCCGACATCGCAGCCATCGCCGCCATATTGTTTGGACTTGTTGTTCCCATATTGTAGAACAACGCTACTCGTTTTAAATACATTTGTTTGTTGTTATTGTTTTTGTTTATAATATGCACAAACGGTAGAGTCACAGAACAACAACAACAAATGACAATTACAATTGTACCCGTACCCATTGGCCTGGTCGGCGCGATGTGTGTGTGTGTGTGTCAAATGTACATTTTTTTTTTAAAGTACACAGCCCAAACAATTTCGCCATGCTGCAACATTGTTTGTCAAATACCGACTTTTTATCCTGGCACTTTGTGTCTCACTGTTTTTGTCGCTATTGTTGTTGTACACATAATAATTATATTTAATTGCCAACTCTGAGCATTACAAGTTGTTCTTGTTGTTGTTATTGTTCTCATTTTATATGCGCACAAACTATTAAATACAATATTTACTTTATGTATGTACTTTGTGCTTGTTGTCACTGCACTTCGTTACTCTCACCCGGCTTACTCGCAGAACGCCCTTTCCCATATGCAATTTGACAGCAAGCGTTAATATTCCATGCAATTCTTTCCAATGGTTGTTACATTTTTGCTTTTTAATGTGGCAGTTTGTTTACCCCAGGTTGTGTTTAGCTTTAGTAGGTGCTGCAATTATCCTGATTATATACGCTATTTACGCATTTGAAATTGCTTTACTTTTTTTTCGTATACGATTAACATATTTCCAGTAGTATGCAAAGTACAGATTTGGATCGAAAATGTAAATGTTGCTTGTCCATAAAATGCATAGTTTTTGCTGTGGATGGTGTGGTAAAAATCGTTGGTAATCACTTTTCACAAGTAGTATGAAAGCCACGATACAGCAAATAAATTTTTTTTTTTTTTGATCCATCCAAGATTGTTGTGTAGTGTTTGAGGTTCCACAAACCGCAACCTTGTGTAACAATTCAATGTTGCCCTCATTAAATATATTGTTCCTAGCCCGTTTCTAGCGAAGGCACCAATAGAGAAACAATTTTTTTTTTCATAAAAGAAAGGCTTATCTGATCTTTGATAAGCGCTACTGGTTCGGATTCTAAGCGTGTAATGGGCTTTATTAGCAGTGCGCTCTACATATTTAATAAATAATGAAACTTGCAGTACCTTACAGTCTTCGTTTTAAAAATCTCTAAGTAATATGCTATGGTACCTGTTTTGGTCTAAAATATTTTGAGAACTCCACGCTTATATAAAAAATTAGCAGATGCCTTGGCGTTGCTCGGGAATTGTGTAGAATATGATAAAGATATAAACGGCAGTGAAAACTTTTTAGTCGCGTTGAGCAACTTTTGGTATCGCAAAATCTTGAGTTCGCGACACCGAAATGCTTTATTTTTTGTATTCATTCGCTCGCCTTCTTCTAGTTTTGTAGTTGCTTTTATACTTGTATTATTCCTACCCATTTGAAACAAAACTATAATTCATACAAAATAAAGAACTGCTTTAAGTTTCGATTCTTTGCTTGAAATATAAGCTATTGTCATGGAATATTGTAAATGGAATTTCACGTCTTTCCCGGTACACTTTCTCACAAGAACCTTCTCCATGATAGCATCCATATGTGTACCAATTTTTATGATTTCCGGTCAAAAGGTGTGGGAGTCTACATATTATGCGCTGTACATATTTTTGGACGAGCCGGTGACCATCATTACAAAATCATTATCGAATTTTTTTATTTTCTAGGCATTTAATTGAAATGTACGGTAAATTTGTAGAAATCCTGAATTTTTTAAGGCGATTACTGTATCGGATTTCCCTTATATACCAGTGGGCATCCATTTTTCATAGCAAAATTGAAGTGTGATTTTTTCCTGTCAAATTGTGTGATAAGGAGGCACCCAGTTCTTTAGCATATGCAGCCTTTTGAAATGGCCTAAAATTATCATATGGTGGATGCTAAGAATCTTAGTGATGTTACGAATATGCGGGTCATTCTCAAATTTTTCAATAATTTAATTTAATTTAATTTTTTCGGTGCAAGGCCGAGCGGAGCGAGACGCGTCTTAGACAAGCCATATTCTAACTAACCGTTCTGATAAAGTACCTTCTCCATGTTGTGCAAACATTTTTTAAGAGTCTTCGCTGCGGAGTATACTTTTTCGAAAAAATACATTTTAGCGAGTTTTCTCTACTTCGGCACTTATTTCCTTAAGCAAAGAGAAGCCCATTATTGCAACATGGTTTTACGACAAAAATGTCGCTTTTTAAATCTATCAATTTAAATTATCGAAAGTTACTTCTCCACCAAGAAATATATTAAACTTACAGATATGTAAATGTTAGATCTTCAGCGAGACACTTTCTTTAATTTTACCTAAGAAAAATCAAAAGTTCTCTTCAATCTTGCTATAATTACAAAAGCATTTATTTATTTGTGGCAATCGAATATGATTTATTAAAAGATGACCACTAATGGATAACGACTAAGGAACTCTAATCAAAAACGAAATTAATAAATCCGCTGAGTTTAATAGAGTTCAAACCGAACGCACAACGCTCGAGCCTCTGCTGCTTGAAATCAACGAAAATCAATCTTAAAACTCAAAATAAGAAGAAGTAAAAAATAAAAAAAAATAAATAAATAAAGCGCCAAACTGAAGTGGTCAAAACAAAAACGACGATGATGACGACGAGCAAGAAACAAGAATGGCAAATGCGAAGCAGATACGCAGCTATAGAGCGCCTCGAGGTCACCGAAACAAAGATGTTCCCAGAAAGATCAACAAATGAAGATCTCAATGCGCCAAACCGATGAAGGGAAGCGGAGAGAACCCGGGAAAGCAGAGAGCGCAGCATAGAAATAAATTCAATCTAAATTGTAAAGTTTGTTTACCAAGCAATTGAGGTGAAGTCAAGGAAATGGTAAAAGTCCATACCGAAATAAGGAAAAGCTAAGCAAAAAGATGGCTAAGAGTCGATCAAGCAAATTAATCGAAGACTTATGGTCAAATACCAGAAAACCACTGAGAAAGCTGCAAGACGTTGAGGAGAGGCGTTGTTAGAAGCTCAAACTGAGTGCAACTTCAAAAGCAGAAGGGGCACATACGAGTCCCCCACTTTGGCGCAAAGAAGATTGATCTTTTGTAACTTCCAACTGCATTTTGGCCAACGTTCCGACCAACAAAGCTCGTCAGTGCTCTGCCAGTTGGTAGTGGAAGTGTGCGCTACAAAAGTTACAACTATGGAAGCGGTAATTTGTTATCTTGATGATTTATGAACCATAGACGACCACAGTCCGCATTTCAGTGGGTGTATACCCAACAAGCCAACGAAACAAGCAGACGCAGACTATAGTGCGATGAGCTACAATTGGCGGAGTGAAGTGAAGTGAAGTGAAGTGTACGACTGCAAGAGTGGGAGCTGGTAGACGTGACGAAGTCACAAACGGAAGAATTCAAACAGTTTAGAAAACATTCTAATAAACGTCGAACTGTAGAGCAATGCTGCTCTAAAGGATCGCACGCCTGAAGCGTTACTCAGTTCGGATTCGCATGCGGAACCGTTTAACTTTACGAGAACTGCTGCGTTTGGCGCTGACTCTGGCGCTGACTCTGGCGCTGTATTGTGGCGCACACTTGCGCCTTGGCGCTATTGATGGATTTGTGTATTCAATCCATTCACAGCAATAAAGCGACTACCAAACGATTAACTGCCTCACATTCAGCAAGACAGCATGCCATTTACTCACTCACACCGCAAGTGTTGCCATTTAGACAACCAGAGAGTAAGCGCCTGAGTGACTGAGTTAGTCGTACACATTCGCATGCAGGCGAGTGAACTTGTTTCTAAAACAGCTCGCTCAGCTGAGGTGAACCGATTTGAATCATGTAGCAACGCCGTCGCTGTGGCTCAGACATCAATCGAAAACAAAAAGTAAAATCTTTTTAAAACGCAGACTCAACGTCGTCGCTCCAAAATATAGCGCCTGCCGGATCTCACCATATTAATCGCAGTCCCAGCCCCAGCCTCAGCTTAAATTTTCTTTACTTGCTGGGCTCACGTTTCCGCATTGCCTGTGATAGCATTAAATGCTTTTCTCCCTCTCATTGTTACCGATCAATTGTACTGCCCCCGGCTAAAGCAAATATAATAGTAATAATACCCGTTAATAATAATAGTAACGCGTATAATGGTCATGTTACCTTCAACCAGTCGGTTAGTTAGCCAGTTAGTTGGTTACTTAGTAAGCCGATCCAGTCCGGTAAGCCAGCCAGCCAGCCAGCCAGCCAGCCAACCAGCCATCGAGGTCTGCGCTCTTTTGGCTGCACTGCATTGCATTGTGGAGTTTATTCGCTGATCTAATCTTAGAATTTGACTGCAACAACCGAATGACCAAAATGAACTAACAGATCGACAGACGGACGGTTAGGCAGACAGTGATATCTAAATAGCGCGCAACATTGGAATGGCTGTGGCGAAATTCTATTTGTGTGCGCTGCTAAATGATTTTAGCCTAATAGCATCAGGCTTATTACAAAAGAAGAATTATTTTAGTTCACTTCAACTGAGTAAATAATTGGTAAAAAATTTGTTTGTATTTTTATTTGAATACCACATTTGATTCTGTTATACAGATAGTTCTCGATGGAAGGGAAGTACAAATAAAACGCACAATTTGTGTTACTTGTACTGGGTACTTTTGACACATACTACTGTTCAACGTGATTGCATAATTTATAAGATAATTATATAATTTTGAGGATCTTGCGAAAAGTGCTTACTATACTATACTATACTAAATCTCGCACTATTTCAAATACATCTTGAGGAATGCTTAACAGCTGGAGGGCGCAGCGGAGAAAAGTGCTCATCAGATGAAATTTGTCCAACCCAACTTATTGGACGTCAAAAATGTTAAGGTGTTATCCGTTTATTGTGAAATGTATATATCTATACACATAAATCAAAGTCGGGTTACTTATACCACTTGTAATTCAAGAACGGTTGGACTTTTAATGATCCTCGAATAGCAGTATAACTAATAAAATATAGAAAAAAGTGCCGCAAATGTCGAGAAAATGCATTCAATTTTGTTGAATGAAATCAATATTGCTCCATCAGTTTGCCGTTAAAAAGTATGTTGAATTCAAAATCGAAAGTCTGTCAAATAAAATTAATACAAAAATAAGAAAAGTTTAACTCAAATCGAAAGTTTAGTGCTCAAAGAGGGAAAATCTCACATAGACAATTTTACTTTCTAAGGCACAACAATCTTTACCCGGGATCCACTACTATGTTATATATCTACTAAGACCAAACTTAGGCTGTTCAAAACGTTATTAAATGTATTAGTCTTTCTCATATATGGTGGAGACAATGATATTTATGTGTATCAGTGAGACCTGTACATAACAAGCGGAAATGATTCATCAACTACAGACATTCATTAATAAGAGTCTGAGAATATAGCTTTTTCTTTAATTATGTCAACAAATATTAGCTCTATTAAAAGGTGATATTATAGTAATTTAATCAAGAATTTACGGTGGGACATACCTTAGAACAAGTAGCAGCAATGCAAACTGTGACGTTAAAGATGTAACAGGAGTTTATGCTGAGAGGCTCTGGGCCTGAAAGATTGGAGTCAACAAATCGTATGAGGAAACAGCCAGGCCGAGCAGAATACCTTATAGAGTCTAGAATAGATAGTAACAAAACTGCGTGATCATTGTATATATAAGAGTAGGAGCACAAATTGAAAAAATTATATCCTCCTTTCATCCTATTTCTGCTAAAGCTTAAAGAATATTCTGACCTGCACTTATTTGTTCAAATAAATGAAAGAATCTCTCATCTTGACCTCAAAAATATTTCGCAGTTCCTAAAGTTGGTTATCAAACACCACGCAATACAACACCTCTTTTAGGGAGCAAATTTTCCAACGATATCCTAGCAATACACATCCAATATATGTCACTTCCATTATAAGTGAAAACTGTTGGCTTAAGAAAACAAAAAATCTTTGTTCTTAAACGAAAACTTCATCTCAAACCCTCTAGGAGGAACAACCTCTCCATTAGGTTTTTCTTTGAAGTAAAATATTTCGTTTTGTCGAGATGCCCACTCTTCGGGCCTCCTCTAAACAAAAATCGAGTTACTGTGAGTATAAATGAAATATCTTCTACTTAGTGATAATCTCACACCAGCCAGGCTAAGTAAACCGCAGCAAGCATCCTGATCAACTTTCTCAGTTTTTTTCCCAATTGCCAAAGTCATCAAAAATTTTTAAGAACAACACTCGAGGCGCAGGACCGCATTCAATTAAATCGATGTGTGTGGGCGTTATGAATATGCACGGGAAGCTATCATATGTGGACGTGATCGTGAGATCTGATCATATCAGTTACGCGACGATTTCTGAAACCATTGAATGTGCTTCTCGACCATGAAAAACCGCAGACAGAAAGCAGCCACATTCAACTCCCGCACAAAGCTTCAAAATGCGTTGGCGTTGAGCGCCAGTGCCCTGGAACCGCAGACTGAGAAGCGCTTGCAGAATGCAACCGCAGCCGAAATGAAAACCAACCGCAGTTGTTGACCGCGATGCCAAACTCAGATACTGGTTGCATATCAGAATGACTAGTTGCTAATCGGTTAAATTAGCCATAAAAGAACGCACGATAACATCGGATCAAGTTTCAACCTCGGGTGCGAGCGCACTTCAACAGTTCTACGGAGTAGCTCGGATTACGTCGTACACCCTCGCAAGAGAACCACGCGCAGCACAATTCTGAATGTGTGAAGCTCGTAGACCTGCGATCGAATGCGCAACGGATCAATGTGAGGTGGGAATCCCTTCGACAGAGGGCAATGATTTATGACAGGTCGTGTGCCACTTGTGTACGCAAACGGATCAATGTCAACAGGTTTGAACCTTCTTCTTCTTAAGTACCACACTCAGTCACTCGCTCATTGACTGACTGACTCAGCGAGTGGAGGCTATACTATATGCGCATCAACCAGTTAATCAGGACAGTGTTTGCCCACTCAGCCTGAGATGTTGTCAAACGACTTAAACGCGCTCCTTTCCCCCTTCTACAATCGCCTGCCTTAGTTGACGTTCCAAAGCTGTAAAATATTTTCGCGCATAAAGCTCGAATTACCCGTACGCCTGGGAGTTGGCGAGTTGTTTTCAGCTTCTGTCAAAGTGGACGATGATGCAAACACTTTAAAGTTGCGATTACAATGCTTTTCGGGCATTTGTCGTATCGGCCACGACTTTGACCACATTCCAGCCCAACTCGTCTGGTTATGAGAACTCAGGTGTATGGGCCACTACCTGTAAATGTCTTTTCCTTGGACTTAATCAATGTTATTTTTGGCCATTAGCTCGCTGGGTTATTGCTGCTGGTGTTTCGCATCGTTATTCTTCGTCGGCCTTTAATACCCTTCATTCGAGGTATGCCCTAAGGAATTAATTGTGGCGCTTTTAACTCCGTAAATATTGAAATGTGCAAAAATAATGTAATGATGAAATATGTATTGTCAAAGCGGTCAGGCTAAGTTAGTTTAGTTGATATTTTACGAGTCATTGAATTAACGTAACTCAAATTATAATTCAGTGGGATCTCGGATATACGTGTATACTGAAGATTTAAAGAAATTAGTTTTCTAAAGAACAGATTTGCGATTAGCTAAGGGTGGGCCAATTTATCAAACGTACAGACTTTCGAGATAATTAAACATTATACCATTTAACTGATTCGTCCATTACGAAGTTTCTTTATATTTATCGAAAAACCTTAAATAGCGAGGCGCGGGCTTCTACATTACATAGCATATAAGAAGGGCATACGAATTTCATTACAACTTCAGCTAACCCTTCTGTTATGCTTATAATTAAATTAAACAATGTTATTGCGAAACTTTATGGTCGACTTCCCTTGTGAGGTTAGTTGCTGTCGCAGCTGTTCCAGATTATAAAGCTTGGCGTTGCGCTTCTCCGGTGTTTAGCCCCACACTTTTAAGGCAGCACTCAGAAGTGTTATTAACTACACTCACAGTGTCTTTAATTGAATAGCTAGTTGGTTGGTCGCTGGTCTCTTCCTGTGGAATGTGGTTGACGAAAGAAATTTTCTTTTTCTTTTTAAATCTAAAAGGCAAAGTAAATATTTACCTTATCGGTATACTCGCATCTACAAATGTACCCTTCAATAAATTAGTGTCTTTATATAAGAAGTAATTGTTATGGTAATCGAGACCTGTAGTGAAAGCATAATTATTGATCCAGTTTATGTAGGGCATTAATAAAGACTTTGTTCCGAAGTCGGGATGAACAACTTAAGAAAATAATATGTATTAAAAATAAAAAAAAAGAAGCAGCGAACGTGGAATTCGATTATGTGTTCGATAGTGCATCACTTTACTTAGTAGTGTATAGAAAGAGGCACTTTGGTGAATAAAAGAAAAACATGTTACAGAAGATTTTCATTTATTTACTCGAAAACGCTGGTGCTTCCTGCTGAACTAACAGAATTTGTAGGACCACGTTCTAAAAGAATCGAATTCAAACTTATATATAATTGTAAATTGCCCTTGATGTGCAACATAGATTATGATGAGACAAATATGAAGAAACGTTAGCATCGCCTAAGCCTATACATATATGTATTAAAGCTGTACCATGGCGGCTTCAGTTGGAATTCTCATCACCAAAGATTATTAGCGTCCGCCAATCACGCAACCTATGAAACTAACAATGTTAATCTACATAACCAACACCACTCTCGAATATTCGGAATATTCAATATTAATTGAAAGACGGAAGAACCTTTATATTTCTCGTATGTCGGCGCTGTCAGAGAAGGAGTAAAAATTGGTTTAGAATGTTGAACAAATTAGTATTCTGAAGCACTCTAATCTTTACTGAAACAAAAAAGTTCTTACAATATTTATACTCTTCTCCCAGCCACAGAATTATAATTTCGTCACAAAGTAAAGTAAATAGGATAAGCGCAATGGAGTGATTTGATCTGTCTTTCCGTGTGCAGATATCAAATATCCTTTTGAAGCTGGTGAGCTGAAAGTTTGCATAATTTTGAACACTCAACGAAGCCGTGCGAGGCCGCTCAAAAAAAAAAAGAAAAAAAACCATATAAAATTTTTTTTTTTTTTTTTTTGTAAACAAGCATGGCCCCATGGTAAACTTAGTAGAAACAGACAGATTATGTAGTTATGTTGGGGTGTACAGCAATGACAGACCAAAGATGGTGTTTGTATGCTGTCCCTTACTGTTGTATTGAGATAAACTCAGAGTTCTTTTAGAGTGATTTCTGGTTGCATCACATTGCTATACTTTGTACCTTACCGTACCCAACATAAAGTTTCCTTCCTTGTGTAGGCTTGTACAATAATATCTGTTGGTATATAAGAAGAATTTTTCGCACAGGTCAACCTTTCACCTGGCCAGTTCGTATACTGTTTCATTACCTGTAAGGCAATGATAGCATGCGTAGTACTTTATCTAAGGTTTTCAGTTGAATATAATTTCGATACCGACTCTGAAAAAAAAATGAAAAAACTAAGGACTCGATTTAACAAGGCTGAATTTTCTTATAGTTTTAAGGTATTCAATTATAAATTCCAAAATTATGTGGGGTTGGAATACCCCTGCATACAACTACGATTATATCAATGATTATGCCTTAATGAATTGATAGCTTTCATTAATGCTTTACCGACCCTCCGAATTTGAGTTTATATACAATAGGTAATTCGCATAATTAGCGTTTTGGAAGCAGGAAAAGAGTGCTAGATTTGATCAGTTCGTTAACTCTGACATTGATACCTGTTACCACTTAAGACGCTGCCAAGTGAACTTAAGTGGCAGTGCGGAGTTGAGGTGTCTGCAACTCGTGGCAAGTTTGAGTTGCGCAGGCGCAGCTGCCAAAAATGTATTAATGTAATAAGAAACTTGTTATTGACCGTGCGCGCGAATTAGGCAGGCGCTCCAAAGCTTGGTCAATTCTGCTTTTGCAAACAAGAGAGGAGAGGTGAGTGGCAGTAACATGTCCACTGACCATGATAAGCCTCATGACACAAAAATAAGAAAACCGAAAAAAAAAACTAAGCAAACACATAATTCCTTATGTGAATGACACTTTATACGGCGTTGTAGGGTAGCGAATCGATTGTGAGTGAGGAGTGACACCTGCGACTGTCCGCCTGGTCGACTGTCAAACGTGCTCAGAGTTGAAGCGTAAATTGATAAGAGTCAGCGTCGAAATGCGAGCAGTGGGGGAAGCTGCTTTGCTGCATGCCACAACTCGACATTCGAGTTGCCAAGTCAGATGTGTCCCCTCTACTTACTTGTTTGTTTTGCATATGTGATATCCAATAATTTCAAGTGTTGCATTGGTCCCCCATGCATTTGTTATTCCTCACATGTACGCAGCGGGACTTGCCCATGCGCAGCCATTTGTACGGCCAGTAGTTGTCTGGCCCATCAATGGGCTGCCTGCCATGTGAAGTTTTTCTTTCTTTGCCATGCCAATTGACTCAAGCACCAATCGTATTCGGCGTTAAACGTCGCTTTGCTATAATTCCAATCCAACGCAACTCAACTCCACTCCTCTCTAATCCACACTTTAACCAGACCATTGAGGGCTGATCTTTGCGAGAATAGCTTATGGTTCGGTTCGGTTTTGTGTACCTCTAGTGGCAGTCCTTCTCGTTCGCCACTGCTAGATAAACATTTGCTGCATTGAATTTTTGCACGCAATATAGCAGCGACTGCCCCAGCTTGGCTTAAACGCAGAGCTGAGACCTACCTAAGCCACTCACATCGAGTGTGTGAGGCAAGTTGACGTCACTAGTTTTTTGCCTACTGCCAATGCACTGCTGCGACTGCCGCGGCTGCTGAGCGTCGGCTACACGTGAAAACGCGTCATCAACTATTTTAACATGACACTTGCTGTGTATACTGACCTGCCCCCGTCTGGTTGGGCCGTTCGCCGGTTGCTTTCACAGCCATACTTAGTAGTTTTATCCACATATGTCTGCTGCTCCTTCAGTGCTCTGCAACTAGCATACGAATTTAGTTGTTGTTGTTGTTGTTGTTGTTGCTGTGTTTGCTGTTGTTGCTGCATGGCCTGCGGTTAATTTTCATCATTCGCCGTTCAACATATGGCGCAATGTCAGTCGTTATTTCTGCCTTTGACTGAAGACATTTTCAGCTGCAGAGCATGTTGTAAGACTAAGTTTTGCGCTCGGAGTGTTTCTCTCTCTCTCAGATCACAGCCATTTGTGGTTGTCGGCTATTTTTCTTAATTACTTTTTCCTTGTTCTGAATTTCCTAGAATTTTCCGCTCAGTTGTGTTGGACTTTATTTACACAGAGTTATACAGAGGGCTTTTAAAATAAATTGCTGTATAAGATCAGCATCTGTGATAGAATTGAATTTATGCTCTAACATAATGTACTCGTATATACATATATACATACATACATTCTATTTCTGATGATAACTCAGGTTTGTTTGAAATTTGAAAATACAACTTTTTGCCATTAAACTTAAAAAAAATAAGCAAAATGACATTAGAGCCACAAAAAGCGAACCTAAGAAGCTACATAAATGGCAGGACTAAATTTTTTTGCCAATAAGGATTCTGGAACTTCGAAACATTTATATTATGGCACTCGCATTAACAGGGACGAATCGATTTATGTAACCACAAAAAAAACATATGTATAAGTATTTATGTAGAACTAGACGGGGCCCTGGCGCAGCTCGGGATTGTGTAGAGTGAAAATATAAATGGCAAGTGAAGACTTCTTTAGTTGCGTTGAGCGATTTTTGTTAGGGCAAAATCTTATGGGTTCGCGTCACCGACATTCCTTTATTTATTTTTTCTGTGTTCATTCCCTCTCATTCTTCGTGTGCTGTGGTTGGTTTTATATATATAAATGAAAATACATACAAATTTTGGTACTCATTTTCTTGAGGTAATTTGACTACGCTTTTCCTCAGTCTCATTGTCTCTACGATTCTGTTATTGTCTTGCTGCACGCGTAGATTTTCGACTTCGAATTTGAGATACTTTTCAACAGCAAATTAATGAAGCAATATTGATTTCATACAAAACAGTTGAATGAAATATCCCGACTTTCGCGGTATACTAACGCACCAAACTTAGCTACATACATTATTACTTGCCCCAATTTTCGTGGTGTTCGGTCAAACGGTGTTGGAGTCATAAGCCCCAGACAAGGAGACAGACAACAGACAAACATCGATTTTTATATGTAGAGGTAGATGATTTTTATAATAGTTTAAGATAGTTTATGCAAATATACAATACAATTAAATGTTATCAAATTATGTATTGTCTATTTTAATCGACCGCGTTCTGAAATTTCACCATTATTCCATTAGTGTAAAATTTTTGGGGTTTCTTTTTAAAAACCACAAAAGATTTTCACATGTCTTTCTTGAACCCAATTTTACGCTACAAAGAGAGTATTGCAGGTATCGGGAAAAAAGATAATTTCACGGTGCAACGTCTGGACTATACGTTGGACGCATTAAAACTTTTCAATCAAGATTTTTTCCGGGCCTTAAAAAATGTATGTGGTTAGCGTTGGCATGATGAAAAATTTTCTGTTAATCGTTTTTGGCCTCTTTGTTGTTAAGTTCCTCATCATGATATAAACGACTTTCTCAGTGATAGGCCGAGCTAAGGGTGGTGCATATTTCACATCAAGATTTCCAGAACGAAAGCAAGTGAAACATTTCTTGTCAGTGGTTTTCGATAGAGTATCTTCACCATAAACAGCACAAACTTTTTCACGTGCCTTCGCCACATTCTACCCATTAACATAGTAAAATTGTAAAATATGAGTTATCGAAATTTTTACGAATTTTCATTCATTTTGTTTCTAATAACTTTTTATAGAACGAACCAATTTCAATTATTAACTGATTCGTCAGCTAAGAAAGATAGATCATTTAAGAATAAAAATAGTTTTCAAGTGCTTTGGCTTTATCAAATAGAACTTCGCACTCATTTGGGGAACCTTTTTAATCGTTCAAGTTCTTCTTTTACCTGCAAAACTCGTTGTAATTAAAATGTAGAGTATACTAGGGATCTAATGAAGAAGTTACTCAATTTAGTTTTATAATTAGTTGTATTATGTTGTTGGATTTATTCTGTCGTCACCATTTTTTAAGAGGAGGTGGAGAAATGGTACGGTCCATTGCCGCTATTCGCCTAAGAATCAAATTGTTCGAAGTAGAGGTATATAAACTTGGTTTTGATAAAACTGTACATTCAAGATAGACGTTAGATTAATAGAGGATAGTTGTTAACTCTAAACAAAAAACGTATCTCTCGGAATTATAGCTACTGTTTCGTTCACAGAATTTAGAATTCAAAAATTTTGTATGTGTATATTTTTAAAACATCTATTTACTAAGAATAGCGCTGCACGGGATGTAGAACACACTAAATTGATTTTATTGTTTTGAATGTACCAAAGGTATGATCACCACAACTAACGTACTAAACTTTTGATTTGAGTTAAACGTTTTTTAATTTCCTTTGACAGATCTTCGATTTCCAATTTGATATACATATTAACGGCAATCTGATGAATCAATATTGATTTCATAAAAAAAAAATTGGATGGAATTTCTTGACTTTCCCGGTAGCTTATCACATCAAACTTCACATACAAACATTATAATATCCAAAGGATGTCGGAGCACATGTACTACAAATAGACATACAAACAGACAGACAGACAAACATTAGAAATAGATAGAAATATCTGAGAATATAGTCTTATGTAGTAGTTGTTTATGTAGTTACACTTGAGAATTTTCAAACAAATCCCCATAAGTCCCTTTAGTTGGACTTAATACGGCGGCAATTCGATTCCTCAATAATTTTTACATGCAACTTTGTCGGTAATATAGATCCATTTCTCTACTCGTTTGCGCAGTCCCTCTGAGAAATTAAGTCCCCATTACTGCTTGTTGCACGGAAAATCAAGAAGGGGTGGCGGACGATTGTAGCTTTAAGTTGGTGTTCCGAGATTGCAGTAATAAAATTGATAACAACAGAAACAGAAACGACTTTGCGGCTAATGATAAACTAAGTACGCAATGCAAAACGGGGCGAATAAGCGAATAATTGTAATGGAAGCGTCGAGCGTTGAGTGAATGTAATCATTTTGGACGCGGCCATAAAACCGTCGAAGCGTGATTTGAAAAGGGAGCGAGATGCAAATGAATGATAACTAATAAAAGTTAAGCTTTAACATTTTTAATTATAGCGTAATTAATTAACAACTTAGAGCTAAGTAGCGTACGTGAGCGTGAGTGCGACAGCTTGATTTGAGTATTTATGTATGTTTGTGTGTGTTCGTTAAATGAGCATCAGAAACACGCCCAACGATTTTTGAGTCAAATAATGATATTGGTGGTGTCGAAGAGTGAGAGCGAAAGAGTAAGTGAGAGCGAAATACGCAGACGCTTTAGTACTTTTTTTGTGCTTCCATAATTGGCGCAGTTAAGCCCACTTCCAACCACCCACACATATGCACACACACATGTGCACACAATCAGCCACTGAAACATTTGAGCATTGAAACACGGTCAAAACAATGTAACACTATTTACCTCACTCGCACACACGTTGTGCTTATCCATTTTCCAGTGAGTGCGCAATTTTTAAGCCTGACTCAGCGCTCGTTACCAGGACGACTGGAATGTGCGCTGTGCCATTCCGCTTCGTTTCACTGGCAATTGAGTTTTGGCCAACAACAAGCAGGACTGGTTTTTTTCAACTTTAGTTCTTGTTGGATTCTCAAAGAGTTCGTGCGGGAAGACACTTAAAGCGAATTGTATAAACGAGTGGGTTCTCTGTCCGCTGCTGTTGTTGGCATTGTTGTTGCTGTTGTTGTTAGCGTATTATTCGTTTATAGTTGTTTTTAGCGTCACAGTTGACGTTAACGCAGACTGCGTCATAGACGCAGGGTCAACGCGAGAGTGCCTTGAACAAAATAAGAATGTTTCGTGTGCATAAAACAGTTCAGAGGGCCCAGGATACACGCATACACGTACACACAAAAAAAGTAAACAAAAGCGGGTTCACTCTCAGCTGATTGACCGAACGACACTTACGTGCAGACGTTGTCGCTGCAGCACCGTCACAACGGGAAAATTTGGGGTTTTGTGCTGCCGCCGGCGGTGCTTTTTTTCTCTCAAATAGACACACACACTACCACACAAACTCAAACTGGCCACAGTGGCGGTTCAGCGCGATTCTATTCGCGTTTCAAATGCCTCGCGTTTCAGCTTTGTGTGTTGCTTCGCATCGCTTTTCATTCATTCATTCGTTCGTTCATTCCGATTCAAACTCAAACGTCCGCGTGACGTGCTCGTTCGATCGCTCGCTCGTTCGTTTGCTCGATCTCATTTTCGTGCCTAACGGTTTCAAGTAACATTTTTGGAGTTCGTGGTCAGGTTAATGTAGCTGTTGGACGATGGCAGCCGCCGCCGTCGCCACAGTTGTCTAGATCAGTTCTGAAGGTGCGTGCCTCAATGCCAGTGCGAAAAAAGTGAAAAAGTGTAGCAAAAACCTGAAAATACACGTAACCAAACCAAACTAAACCAATTCACATATCGTGCGCTCGCTATTGTCTCGTCTTGTCTCGTATTACACGCGATACCCTGCGGCAGCGTGAAGTGAGTGTTATTCACACACGCACTTAAAACGGTTATTTTTGAAAATATTTGAAAAACACGCAAGCCGTCAAAAAAGAAAAAAGCGGCAACAACAACAAGAAACCGCAACAAAACCAAAACAATGAAGTTTTCATAAGTGCAACAAAAACAACAAAAAGTTCAGTTCCGGCGGCCATTCACCTACAATACACAAGACTACCCTAGCGCTGTATGGCGGCGTTTCTTGCAGCAAACGACAGACCTACACAAAAAGTGTCACTATGATCGTGTTCGAAAATTGCGTGTTGTTCTTGCGTTTCCCCAGTGTTGCATGCGTCCTTTTATTTGCTGCACAACATTTTCTCATATGAGAGCTTTTGAGTGTATGTGTGTGTGAATGTCTCAATGAAACCAGAAATGCGGAAAATCATCATTAATTGTAATTGACACACACTACAACTAATTTTGAACTTGACCGATTTTTTGGCAAAAGCCGCTTATCAATGAAATTTTGGAAGAACTTTGTGAAATCAAAACAAAAGAAGAGCCCAAAATACAATTCCCAAAATACCAAAGATTATATACGTGAAACTCTTCAAGTTATTTTATATTTTTAAAACAAAAGTTCGACACTTTTTCTGTCTTTCTTTGTTTCTCAAGAATAGTTATTATATAATTTACCAGTTGACGATGTATAGACAGATAGCTAGACAGATACATAATCAAGTAGATAGGTAGATATATGGATAAGTTAAGCCAGTCAGTAGAGTCGCACGACCTCTCACTAGTATTCAGGCTCTCGGAGCCCATAGAAGGAAGTATGGAAATATAAACTAATAAGGAATGGCTCAGCTTTGTTTGTACTGATAACGTTCAGATCTACAAAATAAGGTAGCTGCTACCTCGTCACCCTAACAAAATTGTTTTTAAAAAAAGCCAATAACACACAATATTCCCAAAAGGTTCCCTATTCAAGTATTAGCTGCTTAACTTCGGTGATCAGACGAGCGAGGTACAGTGTTTGCCCATTTGATAATAGTTTATTGTGAGATTATCCAATATTTTTTTATATTATGTAATCCATTAAAAAATCAGTAATCAATAGGTGATATCATTTTATTGGTATGTTACTATAAATTGGTTAAAAAGTCATCTTAACTACTAGTGTGTTATTTTTATTGGCAAATCATATTAGATTGCAACGAAATAAATTTTTAAGATTAAGACCTGCTAGTTCGTTTAAAAAACCTATGTGGTAAAAACCCTTCTGAGTTTCGAAACTCAGATTTTCGGATTCGCTATCGAATATGAATTCCAATAAAAAATTATGCGTTCGAAACCACGTACATTCACAGTTTCCAGAATATTTTCGCACCCTTCTTTTATTAAAAAACGACATGGCATTATATTATTCCGAGAACTCGTTTTTTTTAATACAATATCTGATAAACTTTGCGATGTAATAAACAAGATCTTTAATCCAAGTAACTGGTGTAACTGATGAAAAGAAAGGTCGTTGGGACCACGAAGAGACCTAGAACTAATAGATAGACCGAAAAATCACTCCAAATAATTAATTGATCATCTTATTATTTGATCCACAATATTGTGCCATTTTCCGTTACACAGTTCTTTTTATAATTTTACATTGGTGGACCGAATTCTTCAATATAACTGAGAAATTTTCTTATACGAACGCTTTTATAATATCTTGGAATTAGAACTTTATGAAGAATATCATAACCTCTAAGACAAGGAAATACACACATAGCAAATGAAACACAGTCAACCAACCGCCGACGGCATTACAAACTTAATTACTCATCTACGAGTAATTCTAACTACTCAAACTCATTTATTGGAGATATTGGTACGAAGTACCCGTCATACTATATAGTATGGAGTTATATTATTCATTCAAATTGTAACTACGTATTAGGTTGTTGCATATTATTGTGGTAAATCTGTGAAAATATGAACAACGCCGGGTTCGAGATGTCGTGAGTGACACAAACAGTTAATTGCATATTGAAGTCCTCGAATATTTTCGAGTTGTCAAGCCTGCCTCAAGTCTCCAGTCAATTTTGATTGTTCAGTTCTTTCCTCTTCATCTGCGAGGTTTCGATTTGGCCGATTTGATAACTATATACACAATTTGAAACTGTAATAATTAATTGTATAAAATTTGATCTCTTAACGTTATTCCCAATCGATTTAGTTCAAATTTGGTTACAATTGAAGCTACACATTCAATTAAATTAATGACCACCTGCATATTTGGTTAGCTATTTTGAAAAATCTTACAGACAATGATTCCTGCTTGGCTACGATCGTAATAGAGCTATGAAAATGTTCATATTTTATACAAATTTTATAAAAACACAAACTCCTAACCTCCCGCGACTCTTCAAATTGGCACTTTATCGGATATTCTTCATTCTCAGTTTTATCTCTAAACTGTAACATTTTATATAATTGACAGAGGCATGTGCAATAAAAACGTTATCGAAACATAAAAAAGTTTATTATGCGAGCTAAATAATAATAATAATAGATAGAGATGACAAGAAGTTCACAGTAAATAAAATAAAATAATAAATAAATAAAATAATCCGAATTAACGACAATCGTTGTCCATGTCAGGAATGCGAATCACGCATGCAAAAATGCCAAGCTTTGCGGCAACAAGAATTTTATAAATAAAAGCAATAAATAAAAATATACTTCCAAATAAAACAACATACAAAAAAGCAACAATTTAAAATCCTAAAAAAATTATAAATAAATAAATAAAATAAGTGATCAAGTTGCTCGGCCAAGTGGAAGGCCCACAAAGCAGCTGAGAAGGAAGTCTTGGCATAAGTTCCTGAAAGTGGGCTGAGAAAATCCATTCAAAACGGCGACCATAACGAACTCCGCCCTTGCAATGAGCCAACTGGGCACCGTCTATGCCACTAAACGGCGACGACGCAACGGCAAAAGGTGAGTGAACAAATGAATCGCTTTGAATTGCGCAGTTAGAAGCTCATTCAGTGATTGCACTGAGTTGGCCTGAAGAACGCCGCAGGGGTGCCGAGGCACAACCACTGAAGGAGTCTGTCTCCGTGAGCGTCGTTGTTGTGCGTAAATGGTGTTATTATTGTGAAAAAGATTTCAATCAAAAACAAATCAAAACGCGCTCTCAATGAAGACCCAGCGAACTGTTGAATTCGATGTCGATGACGGTAGCGGCGACGGTGTCTTCCTGCAGCTGAGCCCTTTTACCGACGGAATCAATCTGTTGCTCCAATTGTGGGCACTCGTTTGTTATTCACAGATTACACACATCTCTTTCAATAGGTTATCTTATTATCAGCTACTCAATCAATTTGCTACATTGTTTGCGCTCAACCCCGTCATCAGGGACCAATTATTTAACACTTCTCGCTGTGAATTATCCTTTTACATTGTTTTCTTTTCACTTTTCTTTTTCATTCTCTTTATTCATGTTTTTATTGTAGTACAACATTTATTAATGTTGTTTCATCAGTTTTGTGACATCTTTCATTTACTACTAAGTCCCCGTTCAACTATCCTTTGAGTAATCCTGAGTGATGACATCGTTTTTAACTTGTTGAACCCGCCCAATGGTTGGCTGAGTATATTTCGCAATTTAACAAGCCGTCAGCATCTGAATATAATATACGAAATGAAATATGGATGCATTAATAAAAAATAATTCTCTTCGCCTTCTTAGAAGAAGCATACGCATTATTCTTCGACTCTTCCTCTTATGTGCTTTGACTGTCTCGCACTCGTATAACAACATGTTAATAGGTAGTAAGGTTTAAATTATATAGGAAATATCAATTTTGGATCAATACCTATCACAAGAGTTATGTTTAACCCAAAGTCATGCTTAGTTTGAGATATGCATACAAAAAGAAATAACTTCAAGGTATCACAGTGTCAAGTCCAAATTACGTTATATTAGGAGGGGCTACGTTACTACTCTTCGAAAAGCATATTGCTATCCAATTTGTTTTTAACACTGTAATGTCTGACATTTTAAACCATTTAACATGCCTTAAAATCAAAATGGCACAAAACTCTTTCATTAGGATAATACTCGAATAAAAATTATGACCTTTAGTATCTCATTTTATTTTTATACCCTTCGCATCCTTTGTAAAACAATGAAAGTGACAACGCAGACCACATAAATATAAACATAAATATAAACATATTATTCTCTGTAATCCTTAGTCCTAAAGTCCTTACATGGAGTTAAGAGATTTAAATTAAAGTTTCTACCAAACAATTTTATATCAATTTATACTGAATAAATAAAATGGTTAAGATCTTGCATTTATATGGTTTAATATGCAACATATGGTTTAATATCCAACCTTCTTCTATGGAGTGAATCAGAAAATTAAAAAGAAACTGCTTAAGAGCATGTACATTTCTGTATGGATCGCATAATAGTAACTATACTAATGAATTTAGCAAAACCCAAAATTTTACCAACCAAAAACTGTATGATACAGCCAATATCCGAAGTCTCGATAACTTTATAATTAAACTAATACTTTAACATATAGCCTACTGTATGGAGTGCCCAGAAAATAATCTGATCATAGGTGCCTATTATGAAAGTGAGGAACACTTAAACGAAACCTTAAGAACAGGCTTTGTTCCATCAGGGGCTTTCCTGCTGCTGGACAAAAAAGGGTTTACCGGTGTAAGTGGTATACCGTTGTTTTACCAACTCCACAGACGGGCGAATATCAAAGCTGTTGTTTCGGACCTCTTGCAACAACAAAACTGGGGATGGGATAAGAGTATTCCGTTAAGGGATATTGAAGTTACGACCCCTCGATTTTAGTGGCTCTCGAATAACCTCTCCCATCTATGCACATACCCTTTCCCATATCTTTTATTCAATAGAGTTATCAATGCAATGTTTTTTCTTCTTCAAGTTTTTCGTTATTTTATTTCACGAAGTCACATCTGTTATATTAAGCAGCTCGAAAAAGAGAATTATGTTAAAATATTACAAATTTCACTAGAGTTCTCGTGGTAGAGTCAGGGTCAAATCTAGATTGTTATGAAGTATATTTTGTTATTGTAAATGTGCGAAATAAATTTTTAACAAAACCTCTTAAAGTCACTCCTATAATCGCAATCACTGAAAGTTGGTAAAATCAAGGATTATTGGATCGTATATCCCCCGTCCCAGGTTTAAAAAAATTAAATAAAAATTCCATGATCCCAAAATAGTCATTTCATTATAATACACACATGTTGAACGGCTATCCCGCTATCCTGTATAAGCGCTTCTGTGGCCTAATAGATGTGCATAAGGCGCAGACGATGTTGAATCCCGCGTCCCATTGGAGAAAGAATTTATGGTCATGGGTCATGGTATGTTTGGGCGTAATCTATGGTTTATGGGTCACTTAATTCAACCTCCGAATATTCAAATTGAAGAGACTTGTGGGAGGCCTTATGCTCCCTCGTGGAGTGAACAAGAAAATATACAGTCCTTATCGCTTGCTCGCTCTTCAAAGTAGTCTTAGACAAAGAGTTTCGTCTCCAAGGTATACCCAACTGATATTTGGAAAGACTTTTAAGACGTCACGAGAAAAAAGAAAAGACACGTATTATCTTAGTATGATTAAATTGGCAGGAGACAGACAGTATTATTATTGTATTTCGGCATAGCCAAAGTTAACTAATTTTTTTTCTCTCTCCTACAACTTCTCATGTTTGGACATTTTATTTTTAAGAAACTCTTAAAAGGAAATTTGAAAAATAATTAGTTACCGTTGATATTGTAATGAATAAAATATATAATATTTTCTGATATAATTTTCAATATATTAGTGATTTTAAAAGGTTTTGAATTCTACGCTTGAGCAAAGTATTATAACATAAACTGCTGATGGTGACATAAAAGCAATCATAAATATCTTACTTCAACGTTTTCAGTATACATCAGTCTACGTATACGTAATATGGCTACAGCGTATCTTAAAGTTACCCCGTCTTGCATTTTTTGATATTTTCATTAAAACATAAATTTGATGCTATGCAAGCATGAATGATAAAAAATGCATTTACAAATATGTCAGAAGTGCACTCAAGAGGCAAAAAAACAACCCCAAAAACTGAAACTGAACTGATCCTGATCCATATTTTACTCACTTCAATTGCGGCGTGCCACCGAAGTGAGCTGACAAGCGATCCAGGTATCCGCGTACACACAGTGCCGCAGTTAATTACAGGTGTACGTAGCACAAAGGGCGACCAACGGTGGCAGTCGCAACATCAGTCTCAACGCCAGTCGCAACGCCAGTCGCAACAACAATAACTACATTGGCAGCAGCGCAGCCAGCAAACGTGCAACGTTGAAGGCGACAATTTTGCGCCACTCGAGCATAGCGCGCTTGGCTAGAGTCCAATGCTCAAACAATATTTTTAATAAGTAATTGTTTTGCTGCACTTTTCGTTTTGCTAATATTAAAAACAAAACAAAGCAACAAAATAAAAGAAGTAAAATGGAAAAAACGAAGATAAAAATTTCAAAACAAAGCGCGTTTTTTGCATCTGCATATATGTGCGGCAACAAAATTAGCTAATTATTCACAAAACTCGCACGTCCAAGTACTTCAAGCCACACTCACTGGGGTGGGGTCTCTCCGATTCAAAGAGTTAGTTTTTTGTACTCGAACGAGACAAAATAGAAACAAAAAAAGCAACAACAAAAAAAATTAATTAGCTTGTCCCAAGTAGGCGTCCGTACTACGTCCGAATGCTTGGTGCACATCACTTGCCGATGATCAGCTGCTCATGATTATTGGCTTAATTACAATGGGGACCCCTGTGCTGTGCACCGCAGTCATAAGTATACATGATGATGATACGGACACTGGACCCAAGCTTCTGTCTGCGTAGCGCAACGCGTTGACAGACATCACTCAAATTTTCTTTTGACTTTAGTTACTTTGCATATTCATAGGCGTACAAGCCTATTTGGCCTTGCCTTACCTCGTCTTGGCATGCCCTGCCTATCTTTGCTTGTGTTTTTCTGCATTTTAAGGTTCAGTTGTAAATTAAGTTAAAGTACACAATATTAAAAGAATAATTATGCTCGCTCCCGCGATCTGTAGTTTTTATTTATGTATGTTTATATTTATCAATATAAACAGTCCAGTGCAATCTTCACTCTTCATTCTGCTTTGTTCCGTTGCCCATCAAATTTGTTGAACTTCTATGTTTTCCCTGCTGAGTGTGAACAGCCGCGGCCTTTGTTATTTTAATGCAACTTTGGAGCTCCGTTTAATCATTGCTTTACATTGAAAGCAAAATGTTATTTTATTTTAGCGCAATTTAGCGCATGATTGTTATATTCCTGGTAAATTAACGCTTCTATTCGAATTCTCAGAGATCTGATAAAGTCTGAGATCAATTTAAAATACCTTTGAAATATACTTACATCGACATCTTCGAAGAACTCGAGAAGAATAGAGAATGGGAGAATCCCTAAATTCAAAGTGAGACACTCCTAAGGATTGTAATTGCCTTAATTAACAATTTTTGTAGTGTAATAATTTTGCGTAGTAGTAGTAGTAGTGGTTCTTTATTTTAACACTATGGTATATATACATTACTTAGTAGGACTGATTGTGCTCCAGTGAGTCCAACCAATATAAAAACATCTTATTAGCTAACAATTAATTTAGTATTTTTAAGACAATTTAAAGAACATTAGTTAATTGGCATAGCTCCTTGCTGTCTGCCAATTTTGCGTATGTATATGAGATATATGAAGATGATTACAGAAAATATTAAAAATTAAAGGTAATTAAAAATGTGTGTGATCATCTGATTTTCTTAATGATTAATTTCAAAGACAATACTTGAAGTACTTAGGAATACCACTTGGCAGAGTTCTTTGTTATCACAACAGATCTTCAGGGTTTTCCCTCGGATATTTGTCAGCAACTCTCTCTATAAGCTAACCGCTGTTGCAAGGACTTATAATGGGGATTGTTTCAATTTTAATCCGCCTCGGAAACTTAAACGAAATCACTAGTTCGTTAAGAGTATCCTTTAATGATTTTTTTAACAATTCCTGATAGCACAATCTAATGATCAAATCCCTAGACTACCATAAAATATAATTATTTTACATCAGAAATCAATTGTGGTTTAAGTGCAAAAACGAAATCTTCAAACTCTGGTGGCGATCACCATGCATGTAAGCATGTAAGGATGCCAAGGGTTAAGCACATATATGTTATACAACTCAAATATCACGTTCTTCGTTTTAGTATTGGTAAACATGACTGAGATATACCTGTCAAGTTCCTTTTAAGTTCAATCCTTTTAGTTAGGCTCGTCGATTTTTTATTGCTTAGAATGGACTTAAATGAGTACTCTGGAGTCGTAAAATAAATTTTCGGTGCAGATAAAAATCCTATGCTGAATATAATATTTTATCAGTTAAAGACAAATAGAAAAATAATTTCGGAGTGTAAAACTCTATCGGAGTGCTCCAATGAATAGGGTTTAAATGATTGGGAAGACTGTCAGCATAGCAAAGCATCACATGAATTCCTTTGACTATTTAATTTAACAATTCAAGATACATTCTGCAATTTAATACCAGGAGCTAATATATATGTACTTACTTGCGTGAATAGAACTTAATTAAATATAATTTGTTAGCCATTTCGAAAATGGTTGAACTTGATATTATGTGTTCGACTGCAACCATACTTGATCAATGGTCTCGATTCACTGCATGAAGAACAAGGAAATAAATTAAACATCTAAGCAAGAGTGGTGGATAAAATTGAAAGTTGACTTTCCTTCAATTTAGAATGAATTGAATTGAATACATTAATTATTTCTCTATATTAGCTAAGTAAAATCTCCCTGTGAATGTAATATATTATACTTGATATATATATATATATATTTTCTGTAAATATTAAGCCCCTTGAATCAATTCGAGGTGTTCCCAGTATATGGAGCTCTTCGAGTGCTGCAAAGCAAAAACTACTCATAGCACTAACTACAGCAACACCCATTATAAAATTCCTTATGTCAATGAATGTTGTTTTTGTTGTTATGATTTTAAAGAACCTTGCGTTCAAATATTTTATTAGAACTTATAATTTCAATTGAAAGCGCATTTCTAGCACCCATAAAAAGCTACTGGAAATAATTTTCGACTCGCTGGTTTGTGTTTGTTTTTTCCCATTTATTTATCTATATACATATGTATATATATTTTTTTTTTGTTTCCTGTTTTTGTTTGAGCCAAGAAGGTGTCGACGGGTTGGTAAATGCATAATATCTGTATCTGTATATGTTTGGTGCGTTGTCTGTTTAAGAGTATGCAAACAGTTAACCTCTAACTATGAGTAATAATAGATTTTTTGTTCGTTGCTACTTACCTGGCTGAAGACAAGCCTGCGCTGTTGTCAGCACTTTACATTTTTTATTTGAAATTCGCCGACACGTGCCTTGTGCGGCATTTCTTATGCATTGGGCATGCACACATTCAACGACGCCATTTTAAATACTCGCCTGGGTCGGCTTGTTGTTCAATTGAGGAAGCTTCGAAAGCCTGTCCGGTTTAGACACGTCGGGCTAAAGAGTAATGAAGTAACGTTTGGTCGAAATTGGCTACTGTGTTGAGCCTCAAGAATTTCCATCTCCCACCACCGTCCAACACATACTCACATTTTAATTGGCAAGTTGCGTATCCCTTCGTTAACTTCATGCCCAGCTCTATAGCGGATTATTGAGGGCCCCTGCTGCAATTACCGCAAGTACTCAGCGTAGCCGAATCGAGTGTGTTCTGCATTGCGCTGCGCTTTATTTAACGTGGCTATAAGCCTTCGGCCCACAAATTCTAGAGGACAAATGAGTCTGCCATTCGTGTCGACTTAACTCGACTTGACTCAGCTCGACTCGACTATGATGTCCACTTGTTGGTTGTTATGGATATGTAAGTCCTCTTTTGCTTTATCGATTATCAAGACTAGTCGTTTGTCCTATACGCTCTTGTTTTTGTTTATGCTGCAAATGTTGCTATTTTGTTATTGATTGCCGGTGCTGTTGTTATAATGCCTTTCAAACATTGTAATAAGCCAAGGGGAAAGCCCTCAAAGTTCAAATGGGTCTTTTATATGCAACTTGATTGAGTTGTAAGCGGAAAAGTGGCATGGATGCTATTAGTAGGCGATTCAAGTTTTTGAAACTTTATTTGACATATGTAGAAGGAATGTCGAAATTATATGGTAACACTAAGTTAAGCCAAAGTAACTTAACATTAAATATATATAAGTTATATTACAATATGTCACTATGTAATGTTACAAGTCACCTTAGTTTTTGAACACACCTTGTCTATTGTAAATAGAATAACTGAGAATTTTGGCACAGTCGAAAGTTTAAGTACCTTCTTCTATTTACTACTTATATACCTATTATTTTTAAGAAAATTAATATATGAGATATACTTCGAAGTACAATATTTTGTGATATGTTGAAAGCTTAGACTTCATGAAGAATATTTGACAAACAGTTTACCAATAAAACTAGAATTTATTTCCCAGCCATTCATAGAAGATCAAGGCATTTCCACTACAGAAATCATAGCCATGGGATCCCTGGTTATCCAGCTTCATTGTTCATTGGTATTATAATTTAAGACGATCCGCCTTATATCGTATAGACATACAAAATGAGTGGAAAGAACAGTAAAATACAGTAGCAATAAATTCAAGCTTTTTTATTATACTTATAACCATTAAAATTTGGACAATTTTGGACATATTACTGAAACCTCTACGTCGAGACATACGCCTTACAAGGTGCGTGTATTAGAGAAATAATGTTAACAAATATTGACTTTTTTACTATAATTATTTCTTTATTTGCTTTAAATCCTCAGCCGGCGTGCGAAATCGGCGATCGACAAGGGGTTATCTCTTACTTAGCAAGGGCGGTATCACAACCCAGAAGAGTGGTGTTGTCAAGGTACGTCGCTACCGAAATTTTCCATGGAACTTGGTCACATCGACGAGACAAGTTAATATAGCCACGTTAATGGGTCCATTCATCTCTTTGTCCATGTGTATTCAAAATATTCTCACAGTGACACTGAACTGCTGCATATATAGTGCTTATTCCAAACAAACGTTAGATCTATTTTTTAATATCGTTTAATATCAAACAGATGATCATTGGTTCGGGGGTGCGCGAAGAGTTTTAAATTTCTTTTGAAAATTCTACTAATCTTTGTTTTCCCACACTCAACGGTCACTTCGTTACTTACCCTGCTATAGTAATAACTTCCACAATTCACAGGACAGGACATCTATCATAAGTATCTGCAAAATGAGGAATAATAATTTTAAATTGAAATAGGAACAACGTAAAACCACAACGAAACGATTGCCTTCGCATATGACACGCCAACTCGAAGGGAGTAGAAGTAAATTGCGGCGCTGACACGATAAAATTGAAAAAAGTGCTAAGGGCTGAGTGCCAGACAACTGGCATACTGAACTGCCCAACTGACCATATGCCATATTGCACCCGTGCATAATAAATGTGCATAGCGAAAAAGGTGAAAGAGGAAAAAAAAAACAGAAACAGTAAAATTCACAAGTTTAATGATCACATACTTTCGAGTGGCAAGATCGACGAGCCAAGGATCAGGCACGGTGATATTACATATGGTCAACAGTTGGCCTAGACGCGGGTGTGGGCGGCTTTGAGCTGAGCTGAGTTAAATTGAGTTGAGTTGAGATGTTATTGAACTGGGTTCAGCTGAGCTCTATAGTACTCGGTGGTTGGTGGCAGTGGTTGTTCCACGTCGAACGGCTTTCATTCATTAGTTGCGCCTGCGCCTGCGCTGTCGGTGTGCCTTTGTGAAATGATCCTTTCGTTGCAGCAAAAAGTTGCTTTAGAACAGAACCGAACTATGAACAACAACAAAAATTGGGGTTAAAGACTATCTCGAGGGCCCGTGTTTGTTAATTACAACACATACGAGTCCTGTTCATTTGCGCTCGTGTGTGGGTTTCTCGCTGCTGATTAATAGTCAGATAAGTAGCCAGCCAGCGGTATCGGACAGTCTCAGCTTGGTTTATGCCGCGGTCGCAGTGTTGCCTGAATGCAAGCAGAAAAAGTTAATTAAAACAAAGTCAAAACGTCAGTTGGAATTTTCTATTTCTATTTTCTAGTCTATTTTCTATCCATTCATTTTGCTTGCATATCCTTACGTCAGCTGTTGGGGGATTTTTTATTTGATTATTTTATTTTTTGTTTTGTTTTCTTTAGCAAAGTAGTCGTAGGCACCTTAGTCATGGTTGACTTTAGTTGACAGCTAAACTGACAGGCGACAGTCGACAGTCGACTTTTCTTCTCATTTCTCCCCTTTTTCTTTTCAGTTTATTCGATTAAAACTGTTTAACGTTCCATTTAATCCACAATCCAAAGCGACTAACCTCAGTCACCCCCACAAAGCCGCATGCTCAGTGTGCCGTTGCCGCCGTCCCTTACAGTAAACAAAATGGTTTTGTATGCTTCTCGTCGTAGTCTTTGGTTAAAAGGTTTTTTTCTTCTTTTCTGTATCCACTCACTTTTTTGTTGGTGTTTTGTTTTGCTTTCTTTGTTTCTCACCTGGCTTTGCTTCAGTAAACGTTACCTATTTGTCTGCGTATTTGTGCGATTATCTGCCATGGTTAGAGCGCATTTGTATCTGTGTGTAATTGTATCTATTACCCATTGTTTGTGTGTGTGTTTGTGCACTTGTGTCGATAATTAACACCATTGCGTAATGCAGCGTATCGAAGCCTAAATAGTGCTCCTCCATATGCCCCCAGCTCCGCTTATCAACGCCAACAAATTTATCATTCTCTCTTCACACTCTTTTATCGTTTAAGATACTTTAACAACCGATTTAGTTTTGGATTTTGTTGTTCGAATTTTCACATTGACTTTTTCAAAAGTTTGCAATATTTTTCTCCTTGACGTGTATTGTTGTTGTTATGGTTGGCGTTGTGGCTTTAACGCCTGTCATGTTGTCAGGCGCTAAATCGACGCTTGAACGCAGCAACACTTTAAATAAGCTGGTTTAATGTCAAATGTCGAAAGTCGTTAAAAAAACGATGAATTGATGAAGACGAGTTTCGAGTTACCTACAAACGAGTTGAGGAAATGTCTGATCCTTGTTTACGAGTACGTGCGCGCTTTAGCCTTGTGAAAGCTACTTTATGCGATTTGTGCGCTTCAGAAAGTGGAAGTGAGAAAATGTTTCCACAGATTTTTTCCTACCACCTTTAATAAGAGCATGTTCCAAATATCAATCAATAAAAAAGAATAGAAATAGATGAAATTTAGGGAGGGTGATTAGTAATTGAGCAATTATATAGTAAATTGTATATTAAATTTAAATTAACGGATAAATATTGTCAAGTATGGCCTTTAATAATTATTTAGTTTATTTTATTATTTAAAACTTTAACAAAGCGTAGCCAGAAACATTATTCGAAGTTCAAAAGAATAATCAATCTATGACCAACGCACAGAAACACTCCCGTTCTACCCGACGACTTCTCACAGCCTGCCTTTGTCTTTGATAATATCTTGTAAAGAATTTGTGGTTCAAATTTTTGTATTTGTCAGTGTATTACATTAAAGTCTGCAACTCAGTATTGAGTCAAAAGCTCAGGGCTCTCTTAGTCTGACCCTCTCTGTAGAGCAAATTACTTTTTTTTAATCGAGGTTGCGTCCAAACTGAATAAGTTTTTGTTAAAAAAAATTAATAATTAAATAAAAAAATTAATTAAATAAATTAAACGTAATATTTAAATTTATGATCTTATGAAATTGTAATAATAATAAGAATACATATAATTCAGAAGAAAGCCACATTGTATAGCTAAACTCTGTATAAAATAAAAGTATTGTTAGCTCTATACAATATAATATTGTCGAATCAGGCTAGGAAAATCTGTTGATACAATTAATTTACTTGAAAAACACATATAGTTTTAATATGCTTGTTCGGCTTGTTGACGGTGGTTAAAATATTCGAAGCAATCCGTGACATGGCAAATATAAAAAGTATCCGCGGTTTATATCACTACATGGTGTTGATACCCACATATTGTGCTACGCTAATGCGATTGTGTCAAACAAACAGGTGTTTGAAAGGTGACATTTTAGTCTATATTTTGTGTAAAGACAGTTTTGTAATTTGTCTTTTGCGTAAAAAGTTTTATTGGTTTAAAAACGTTGAATATCTGAGAAATACGCTATGTGATGCTTTTTTACGTCAAAGAAGTTAAAATCGCTGCGAAAACATATGGTTTACGGTGAAGAATGCTGTGAGTTAACACCGCTTGAAGGAAGCATTCAAGGGAACGCGACCAATAAATGTTTGTTCAGAAATGTGCAAAAAAAAAACCCGGATACATTTTATTAAATTAAAATGGTGCTAGAGTGCAACCCTGATTTCAAGATTGAACTTAATTCATGGAATCGTTTCCATGCCCTTTTAAGATTTTAGTGCTTCGCAGCTCTGAAAGTAACTCCCAGATGGAATACGAAAATCGATTTTACATATGTAACATTATTCTTAGTACATATTGTTAATGCCGACTTGAAACAATTCCATTGAGTGTATTGATTCGGGAGATTTTTGGTCGTCATCAATTTGAACAGCAGATAGTCCTTCATTAACCAATAAGCCAATGAGCAACGGTATATTTATATGCCGAATAAACGATTTAGAGAATGTGGCTCCTTTGAAAGAGTATACCCATTTGAGCAGAATTTGATGTGATAATTGTGTGAGCTTATAATATTCTATAATAATAATCTCACGAAGTTTTCAAGATATAGTTTTTTGAACAGATCGACGTGACGAGATGGTTCAGCCATGTCACTTGTCCACTTGTCTGTCCGTCTATAGATATGCAAACTAGTCCCTGTGTTTTAATCAATTTGGTGCGTTGACTTGAATATCGAAATGTTCATAGAAATGTAAGACTCTTAATTTATAGAGACGAGTATGTAGGTGAAGACACATTTTCAAGTACATATTACGTTTTCCATCAATCACTTCTTTTAGCCGCAAGCGCCTCTTTAGCAAACAAAACCCGGCTGACTACAAAACTCTGTCAAAGGTTTCGCGCCATGAAAAAAAGTTTTATGTCAATATTTGAAACCACTATTGCATAGCACTTTACGTATAACTAACTTTTTCAGCATTTCAGTATTGCATTCCTCTTAACGAAATTCTTCCAAAATTTCATAAAATTCCTATTTCAATTTGGCTTCCAAAACTGTCAACTATGCAAAATCGTATGCTTTTTATGGTAGCTAATGGCGAGTATAGCATTGCAAAGAGTACATAAATAGTACCGAGAATGCGTCTAGTTACTCGTACTTTACCGTTAGCTATAACGAACCATTTTATGATTGCTGAAGCAGTTGGTTTTAAGCACTAGTCAAATAAAATAAGTTGAGCCGTATAAAATATTGTAATAAAAAAAAAAAAAATAAAATAACGTCAACTATGCCAAACATAAAAACAACTTGGCTACAGCAACAACAACAGTAAGAACGGCTCCGCTCGACTCATTTATTTTATCGATTAAACATTTTTGCGATTCGCGCAGCGAAATCTTAGACAGGCAAGTCAGTCACACTCTCGAGGCACACACCGCCACATGCTTAGCCACCGCCCCTTCCCAATGAGTGAACGTTGTAAAGAAACGAAAAAAGAGTATCTAGATAAAAGAAAAAAAAACAAAAACAAAATTCATGAAAGGAAAAAGTAACACCAAAGCGAGAAATGCGCCTATTTTGAGACAGTAGCAAATATGGCTAAATATTTAAGACCATACGTGTATATAAAAACAGATATCTGAACAGATTGATAGCTGTTCCTGCAAGCGTGTGTGGGGGTGTGTCAGTGGGCGGCAACGCGAGACATTTTCTTTCCTCTTTAATCACCGATGGCGTTGTACAAAAATAGCGTTTAAAAACCTTTTGACTCATGATTAATTTCGAGTAATAAGACAAAAATATAACTTCGAAATGTGAATTATATAAAATCCAGTGGTAGAGAGTGGGGAACAACTATTGAATTATTTAGATTAGATTGACGCTGTTTGAATTTAGCTTGGGAATATTATTCATAGGCCTAAACATGACAAAAACGCCGGGTTGCCATGGCGTGGCAGCTCGTATTCACAACAGAATTTATTACTTCGACCCCGGAAGAACGGCAACGTACTCATAAAAATGCAATTTGATTTGAGTGCGCTTTTTCCTCAGCTTTATTTATTTATTTTATTTTTTTTTAATGATTTTACCTTTGGCAGCTCCCAATAACCAAGAACTGAGAACCAAAAACTTTGCTGAATAGAAAAATTGCACACAAAAGAAATATTTATATGTATATACATATATCTTAGAATTAACCCAAAGTAATATGCCTCGGCGAAAAAAGATTGAAATCCTGTTTATGACAAACAAGAAAAAATATCACCTGCCGACTGTCAGTATAGACGCGACACTCCCTTCATTTGTAACACCCTGCCCTAACACACACCCTGTGCCGAATCTGAAGCTACATCGAAATTCGGGCTGTGTTTGGCCGCCACTACACTCCACACCGCGTCACTTAAAATCTGTCTGTCTGTCTGTCGGTCGCGCGCTCCACTTCGGTGCACATGTGCTGCGCCTCATTCTTGATTAGGGTTGACTGTTGGTGGCACATTTTTCGTCGAATTTCGAAATTCTGTTGTTTTTAGTACAAACTCAAATTGTATCTAGTAAACTGCGAAGTATGCAATTTGTAGGGGTTGCAAGTGGTCGTTGGTCATTTAGATTTTAAGCGATTTATGGTTGAAAAGTATTTCAGTTAAGCTAAGCAGCGGTTAAACTTGACTTTATAGTCCAAACAAATGTAGTCGTTCTGCAACCACTAGGGATCTATAAATTATGCCTGAAAGTGAAACACATTAAAGGGCGTAGATGACGATCGCACTGCTAGAGGAATACAACTTAATCTTCAAAATGTAATTTCTCTCGACAATATCATATAATATGAACTTAACAGAAACAAGACGAGCTTATAACTATATTGTAACTCAGCCCTCAGAGCTTCGCAAATTTACAAATTTGCACCCAAAGAGCTACAATAGGCTACAAGCCTTTCCCTACAAGGCTAATCACATTAAGTGGGATTCTAACACATGGAGAAGATTAACGAAATGACTAATAGACAAGTCATAACAGCGGAGCGTGCCATTCATTAGGCCTCTTTAAGGGATACTTCTAGAGACAGTAAGACAAACGGACCCTAAAAAAAGAAGTACCTGCCTTGACTAAATTTGTTGGACGCTAGGCCACTAACCGGTTATCAGATTGCCATTGGTATATTGATATGTCCTGGATGAAAACTGTGTACTTTGTACTTCCTATTCAGTAGAGTTCAAGTTTACAATACAATAATAGTAAATAATTAAGATATGTAAGGTTTTTTCCCATTTTTCCTTAATATTTTTCACATTATCTAACACAACATCATTAACCATAATTAGCGTTTCTTAGTAGTAAAGTTCTCTATAGATGTAACTCAACTCTGTATGTATGACTTTTTCTTCTTATTACAATAATTGTAAAATTTCTGGGTACAAATAAATAAATAACAATAAATAATAATAATGAAGATATTTGTACTATTACTAAATATTACTTTATCGCATTTTTCTATGACTTTCGCACAGCCAGATTGGCTCTGAATCGATTAGGAAATTTTGAGCCACATGAGTTTAATTTGAACTCCTTGTCGCAAACATGTTGCGAATGGCTATTGTACATTTCTTATAATCAAAAAAATACTAAATAATATATATATGTTTTATTTTTTAGTTAGATTTTACGTCATTATCCACAAAAACGTACTGGTAATGCCGCTACCCGACAAATGAGGCTTCTGTCTCATCAAAAGGATGGACTAGAATAGAGCAACCCCTATTGATTTTTGTGGTTATAAAGTCAATAGTCTCATAGCCAAAAATAGCAGAGCTAAACACTATTTCATAGTTGAAGACTACAGGAGCACCACTTATAAATGACTACCTCACTATCTCAAAAGCATTTATGT
The DNA here is from genome assembly GCA_035041755.1 of Cacoxenus indagator. Classification (NCBI taxonomy): domain Eukaryota; kingdom Metazoa; phylum Arthropoda; class Insecta; order Diptera; family Drosophilidae; genus Cacoxenus; species Cacoxenus indagator. Next base: position 836,735 of record JAWNKX010000191.1, on the reverse strand, counting down.
CGACAGGTAATGATGCAAGGGGCTTCTCTCCCAATCCACTAACCAAAAATGTTCGTTAACTTAGATTAAGAATAGCAGAAGCCCTTTAGTCACGTCTTAATGCATTTCCACATAAATGACTCTGGTTGGCGATTGCGCACCTCTTACGCATTTAGATTGTCAGACTGCCACTAAAACTGCCACAATTCATTATGGAGTCGCCTCCAACAAACGACTTCGCCAATTCCTACTTAACTGCGGCAAAAAAAAGGTGGAAAAAAGCGTCGCAAACAAACAGTGAAAAATGTCATTAAAACCGAAATGTCAAAACAAAAGTTAAGCGCCGCTTAAAGAAGCTGTCAAGCGAAACATAAAATTCAAATTGCTACCGGGCAACCGAGCATTCCGAGATGACGCTATGCAGTTCGAGAGTGTTGCAATCTCTGGACACCACTTAATGGATCTGCGCCAAATTCACGCATAAATTTACGCCAATCCTGACAAAGCGATCGAATGAGCGACTAAGTGCGAATGAGAGAGTGCGAAGCTGTTAAATTTAACGAGCGACGAGGAGATCACCTGGGTAAGACACACTGACAGACAGCCGGACACAGACAAACCGAAAAGTCGTTTTACAGACAAAACAGACAAAAGACACACTCATTAATTTTGTATGCAGTTGAAATTGTCAACCAAGGCAAGTGTTGCCCGAAATTGTTGTGTGGAGATGGCTAAGTGGAGCGATCATTGTGGAGTAACGAACGTGCACCTAAACCAAAACCAGAACCCAAACAGTAGCCAAGCAAACGTAGACGCAACGCGCTTTTAACATTGCTCATGTGCGAGGGACGTTCAAACAAACAAATAAACGCAAAAACGTACGAAAGAGTGATGGAACAGAGGATCCAACAGTTGGTTATGCGAACGAGAAGCTATCCAAGGAGCGAGGGATCAAAGTAGGACTGGTCAGAAGAGCGAACTATCAGAGGAGTTCCTAAGTCAAGAAGCGAACGAACGCAACGATGAACACTGAAACGAGAGACCGAGCGAATAAGTTTACATCGTCGTCAAGCAACGACTGACCGAACGGCGAAGGGCACGAGCAGAGACACGTATGAACAAAGCAGCGAACAAAACGATCGCGCTCTCTTGTCAAGATAAGGGTAAAGCCGTTTTCTGATAGCAAAGACAAAGGCGCAGATGCAGCTTCATCGCAAAAACGAAACGCGGGTCAAGACTCGCGCTAATCGCAAAGTAGTTGCGCGATGTGCTGATTGCCACACCATCAAAATCCAATCGCAGACCGGGGATCAACGACGATTTCGCGCAGTACTCAATGAACTCGACGGAAAGAACGTGGCCAAGAGAATGCTCTGCGAATTAAGTTGTTAACGCATTATTTGCATATTTTCTTTTCTGTCTGTGGCATTGCGAAATCTACTGAGTCGCTATGTGGCGGCGTGCTCCCGGCCACAGATACTGTTGGCCTTTTTCGTTACTTGTCTTTGCTGCGCTCTGTGATGAAGGTGCGACATTTAAATGCGTTTAATTTGCATATTAATTGTGCAAACAATTTTAAACAGTGAAAAGACATTCAACATTTAAAATAATGAAGCGATAAACACGAGGAGGTTTTTTAATTGTAAGTGGTCTTCTGATAGCGCTATGGTAGAAATAGTGAGATGCTGTGAGACTTCGCCTAAAGAGGTTTTCAAAGTTTTCGATAGAAGTATAAAGCAAATTCGCATAACACCACTGAACAATTAAAAAATTTACAAAACAATTATTCAAATTATTATATGTGACACTGTCAAAAATCAGGCTATAAAGTCTGCACAATATGAAGACAAAATTAAGGACCTTTAATTGTTACCCAATAGACATGCTAAGAGACTGTGTAGTGAGGAGAGTAATAATGGAGGAAACATCTATACGCTGTGAGCTAAAAATAAACAAACTTTTTAGTTATAGAATACAATAAGCATGGTATCATGTTTCAAAGCTAATATTTATTCAAAATAGGATCAATTTAACTCAATACAAAGTTTGGTGCGATTAACCAATTTATCCATTGGGATGTTCTTTAACATTTGTGTCACTACTGCTTGCAGTTTTCTGTTTGTGATAGATCACGCGAATACGGAGGATGGTCGATGACACGAATCCGTTTTTTCATAAAAATTTTCGTTAATTTTTTTGATCTTCATTCAACTGATGTGGAACAGAAAGTGCACATATCTTACTTTTACACAAATTTTCAGTTAATATTGTGTAGATTATACAGTAAGATGAATTTAATTCTTCTGCCAGCATCCTAACAGTGAAATTAGTCTTGATAGCGATTATTTCACGTACTTTTTCCCACTAATTCAGCACGATTTGATGCTTCTGGTGGTCCAAGTCGGATTATCATTTAATCATCACAGTCACTTAAGTACGCCTCATACAATCATCACCATAAACTTTTTTTTAACAATTCGTAAGTCTCAGAAATTTTATTAAAGAGTTTAAAACAAAATTTTATATTTTCCACTAAGTTTTTAAGGCATAACCACAAAAAACTGCAGTTATGAGAACGTGCTTAATTCTGTAACCTGCCAATCACTAAGCATGAACTGAGCTGTGTTCGAAAGACGAAAAATTTTAAATTAAAAGTTCGATTATTTTAGTACGTATTTAAGTACGCTAAATGAGTGCAGAGGCAGACACTCTTGTTGTATGAACATTTCTTCTAACTATAGCAGACCACTCTTGACTCATGATGAATGTGCACCCAAAAGAGATCTAAGTAAGGGATGCAGTTCTATTTGTATGATGCATGATGGTAGACAGTGGGTTGGTTAGTTGGAATTGCAGGTATGTCTGCTGTTAAATTCTAGCCCTCTTGAGTTATACTTTTTAATTGTGATTTTTGTATAGCTTCCACAATACTCAAATTCGCATTTTCAATCAATTTGGAGATATATAACAATATTAGCCTAGTGGGTTATGTACTTTCATTAAAATTCATGGAGATTTGACATTACTTTACACTCGTAATATTATTTGATTTCATACCCATTTTACCCTTTTACCTGATGTCGACTCTGAAGCACCCTTTCCTGATTATTCACTTACTTGGATAAACAATATGCAAGACAACTTTAGTTACTACCAGGTTTGGAATCCATACAGCCATGAGATATTTATTTTTAAAAGCATGTAGATGAATATTCCTGTAAATAAATTTTCGTACTCCTCACACAAACAGCATTATTTTCATCTTGCGCAAAGCACGAATAGTGATAAGGCATTGAAATGCAAATCCGTAACAAAGTTCATTCCAGACATGACATGTTCAGAGTTAATTTCGAAAGGTGCTGACCTAGTGCACTCAAAATCGAAAAATCGCCCCATTTAAGCGCACGAACCAACAAGTCGCAAGTGGCAAGTGTGACGGTGCCGGCTTTTTAGGCGTTCTTACAAGGAAAAAATCGAGAGTCAAACGGAACAGAAAATAAGCCACAAACATGCGAATAATCAAGAGACCACAAACCAGGAACAAAGCCATCAAATACGAGAAACATGAACTTGAAAAGGTGAGCCCGCTAGGTTGGCGAGGAGGAGTACAGAGAGAGATAGAGAGAGAGTAAAAACTCGATACTGAAGAAAAACATGCAAAATCAAATTAGTTGCAAAAATTTGTAGCAAAAGTGGTTGTAATTGTTGCTACTTGTTGTTGTTACTGTTGTTAATGTTGTTCTGTGGTAGGATTCGCAATGTGTGTGTGTGTGAGTGTGTGTGGGATTTTTTGGACATGAGACACGCTACTTTGCGTTTTTTAGACTTAGACCGGCAGACAGAGACCAGACCAAAAGAACTGCAAAACAAAACAAAAAATGCCGGCAAGACCCCGTCTGATTGTACGTCCTGCCCGCTCGGCTAACTCAATGCCATCAGCTTTATGGCGTACACGCACAGTTTGAGACATGCACACCGCATTCAAAGCGTAACCGGCACGCATACGCAATGTTGGCGTGCAATGATATGAAAGAGAGCCGAAGAAAGAGAGAGAGGAGGAACGCAACAGACAGCAAGAGAGGATTGCAACAAAAACATATGACGAAGGCCATTTTAGCGATGAAATGGAATTTTCGTAGATCGGAAAGCAATGGACTAACGGTCTGATGAAAGAATACTTTCCCGAATCGGTCTTTCTTTTTACACGTACCAACAATAACTCACTAATTTTGTTGTTGTCGAATTTTCGCCCCTTGGCGTGTCATTCCAATTTGTTGCCACACGCCGTAAAACTGTTTCGTAACCAAACTTTTCTTGTTTTTGAAGCATCCAAATTAAATTTAGACGGTCTTTGTCCCAACGCCGCACACTTTATTCCGTTCCAGAAATAAAGAGTACCAATACGGTAAGTATAAGATATATAATAAGGTGTATAAAAAAGCATGGAAGCAATTGGGAGTTACTCATATAAGGAGCTACTGTGAACAAATAAGTTAATAGATTGAGCCCAAATATTGCCAAAAAAGAATTCTTGCCTATTTGTTTATATCCCGATTTCGATGTCCCCATCAAAGGCCTTTGTCGACCAAAAAATCCTAATTTTTCTAGCCAGTTCCGAATATTTCGAGAAAAATTTTATTTGAAAAATGTTTATTAGTATATCTTCGCTTCTATGTCTGCTGGGTTACTGCCTATGCCAGTGTGGAAGGCGCGGCTTTTTCATGCAAAGCGCAAATTTGTTTTTCAGCTCACCAGAGACGTCGACACTGACGCTGGTGCAGCGAATATTAACGTCGCCATGAACTCACGTGCCCCCAAGGATTGCGTGTCATTTGTTTATAAACACATCAAACATTTACTTCCTACAATAACTTCCCCCTAGCGCCACCGCTGCTAATGCCCGCTGAGCGCCTACTCCGTTGGGTCGTTTGTTGCATGGCTTGGGCTCATCGCAAGTGGCACATTTGGTGTGACCCTTGACGCCATCGAACAAAAAACGCGTGCATCACGTGTGCAGTTATTTTGCCATGTAGTTTCACTTTCTTGACTCGTTTCAGACATTTGACATCGGACATACACAAGTGTGCGTCGTGGTGAGCCAGCCGCCTTCAATTTTGCGCCGTTGGATGGAGGTATTTGCGCATTTAACAAATATGCGTGTCGATATCAACCGGCGCGATCAAATGCACACATGTCAGTTTATAATGCACATTGGAGGCATTTATTGTCCTGTTTACATTCTGTCAGCGGTTTAAAGGCTTTCCAAAATCGATTCTCAATTGTTTGTGAAAGTGTTTAAGTCAGTCAAGTCAATCAATTGGGTGATAGTCCGTATCTCCCTTCCAAAAAATTGTATTTTTTTTTAAACGCATGAAAAATTCCGTAACCTCTTCAGGAATTATTTAAGACACTGAAAAATATATCTAACGGAAGGTGGCGATATAGCGCTGCTCCTTTGTTCGTCTACCTATTCCTAAGCCGTTCACTTTACTTTTCAGCTGTGAAAGTAAAATTAGTCACATCGTTTAATGTTAACCTTTATGTTTTGTTTTATAGTACAAAACCAAATCATAGCAAGAAGTAATAAAAAAATGTTTTTCAAGATGTACAACCTCTCACGCATAAATTCTCTCCTTGACCAGCCTATTTTCCTAGTTTAGCCCCTTTATCATCAAGATGCTATGATTTTCTGTTCTAATGGTGATTACACACCAGCGCCTTTACAAAAAAGTGTGTTTATCTTGACGAAGCTACTGCCAGTTGGCCAGAATTACTGGATTTAGTATTAAGCCATAAGCTAATTATACACTCAATAGGCTTTACCACACTTTGGTATAACTTAGCATAATTAAACATGTTTTCTAGAGAAATCAAGTCTATTCAAGATGGCATACTTAGAGACTTCCTTAGAGAATAGACAACTTTGTAACCATAATAGATACGTATGTCAAACGAGATACAGAGTCGACTCAGTAACTATAATGTGTATGTGAGTCCGGCAAGGTCAACTGATAAGGGCGCTTTCTTAATTAATTTTTTTCTGCTTCTTAATTGGCCATAACAACTCTATTGCATCTCAGCCTGATGCGCAATTTGCCTCCAGGCACCCTGCTTTACGCGCGCCTTCGCCATTTGGTAATACCAAGATTTGGCAGTGCTTCATTCGACTGGTCCTGCCAACCACCAGCTACCGTATCGAATACATACGAGCTGAAGTTTCCGCATTCATACGTACCACATGACCCATTCGTCTGAGCACATCAGTGTTGGTAGTTGCCGTCAACAGAAGACTAATACCACGGTAGTTGGCACGTAATGTGGCATCTCACTTTTTCTTATTTTAATTAATTACCCAACTTGTTTGGGTTACTTAAGTGCACCGTTCGAAGACCTGCACGTAAAATTAATCAGTTCTTGATTTCACGATATATAGAAGTGGCAATCATTACTTGCTCTCTTATAGTCTTACTTCTATCAAATTTAGGATATGATTCTTCCTATATCATTACGAAGCAATAGGAGCATGCTACAAATTTTTTTCCATCTCAAGAAATAAGAACCTCGCCATTTATTAAACCTCTATGAGTACTGTTCTGAGGACTACCAACTTTAATTTAATTTAATCTGTCATTTAAATGTGCAATCACATAAAGCATGCCAACCAGAGCCGCAATAATTTTGCGCAAAGCTACGAAACCGCCATTTTGTAATTTCTTTAAAAGGAAATTATTTCGTGTTGGCCATATAAAAGGCACCTAAAAAGTGGGGAAGAAGTTTTGAAATGACTAAAATAAGCACAAAAAATAAACACGAAAACTATTAAAAGCAAAGGAAGAATGAAAAAAAGCAGAAGGAAAACTAATGTGTTTGTTGTGGAAGCGAAATATGTGACTGCTCCAGCCAGAAAACGAATAAAGCTCGGTTACCCTTTGCAGGCAGGACCTGCCTGAGTCCAAAGAAAAGAACGTAGACAAAAGAACTCTGACTGAAAGTTGTTTATGAAATTCATTTTATTTTCAACCTTCACTTCGCTCAACATTCTTTCTTTCAATGCAACAAACTCGCTTTGTTTTCGTAGCTTTTTCCTACTCTTTCTTCTTCTTCCTTTTATAGATAATAAGAAAATTATACATTTTATTCAACCCCAAGAAGAAAGACAAAAAAAAAATTTAAAGAAATAACGAAGAACTTTTCAGAGGTGAAGGAAGGGTCGAAAAAAGTATAGACCGCAGCGCTCCCAATTTGGAAACCTTAATTTACTGTTAAATTATTTATGCCGTTGCAGCACCAAAATGTGATGCCTTGAACCGTACTCGTGGAATGTTGGTATGATGGGAGTGCCACCACCATAAAGCACGAGTAGCTAAAAAATATCATTTCATTCCGTCGTTGGCAGTGGCGAATGGTGCTTAAAATCATTATTTTCGTTTAAAAGAAAGTCCTTTTCAAAAGTGGTTGGTTGCCTTGAATTTCGAACAACTCCTTGACAACACTCTAAATCCCTCCGTTCATCACCCATCATCAGTCCTCTCAGTATAATTCGCCGCTTCATATCCTCATTATCCGTTTATGCTTCCTTCGTTTCATTCTAATGTCTATACTCGTTTTGCGGACCATTTCGCATTTTTCGGTAATTGGTGATTGTGGACTCAGTTTGCGAAATGAAATTGCCTCTGCTTTTATTTAATTAAATGAATTAGCGCCTTTTTTGATTCTGTAGTAATAGTCTGCATTCCAATGCGTTGCCAGTTGGATTGGCAGTCGTTTAGTCGTTTAGTAGCGTAGTCACTTTTAAAACTTTATTAGAAGTGGAGTTAAGAGCTATTTTCGATCACTAATATATAATAATGTATAGTACGTGTATTAAAATAATGTTATCAAGTTAAACCTCAAACTAAATTATGTTATAACAGAAAGCTAGATTATGGTGACTGGCTCAGATTGTGATAGTATAATAATAATAACTAGTGTTCGTCCAGCAGTTGAAATTCAACGACAATCGTAATGTTTTCGAATTGTAATATGTCATTCTACACTTTGTAGCAACAAGCGTTAAGATAATTTACCAAAATGTCATGCGAAGCGTGTGTGTGAGATTTTATTATGGTTGTATGTGGTTTAATTTTTTAACTGTTTTTACGCCCATAATACTTAACTTATGTTTTTACAAAGTATATGGGGAAAATCTGCAAACAAAAACCTGTCGAATTGTATACTTTTTGTTAAAATCAGTTATATAGTTTAGGCGTAAAGTGTCTCAAATGAGAATGTCTTGGCCTATTTATACATAGATAGTGAAGCTGAGCTAATCCACAGATTGTTATATAGTGAATTCTAAGTCTGAAACGGAGAAGTATAGTCATAAGATAAAATACAACTTACTCAAGAAACATGACATACTCAAATTCATACTCACACACATATTGAATCAATCCATAATCTCTCAACTCAAATCGTTCGAGCTCGATTCTCCCAAAATTAAACGTTGTGTGTATCGAACCCATTCAGTAGTTACTTGGTTATTTATTGTGTAAAATTTACGAAATAATGCTTAATTATAATAAATAATGGATAAAAGTTGTATTCTTGAAGAATAGTTACTTCGACGTGCGCCTACGCGACCATTTTCTAAGACTCCCAGCTTGAGAAGGAACCGAGCCACAGCAACATAAATGTGAATCCGGGCTTTCCGATTGCTCTCTTTTCTCTCTATCTCTCTTTCTCATGCGTATTTTCTGACCCATAGACGCCTTGATTCGCAATTCCAAATCATTCAGACCATCGAAGGCATACTGGTATTTCCACAAAAACAACAATTTAGATAGTATAATTCAAATAATAGCTACCCATTTTGAGAGCACACATTAATGACCAAATCAAATAATTATTTCCGCGAATCAAATCATAAACCCGCAGCTAATGCAAGAATTGTAGATTTCAACTGAACGTGTGCTACATTCATACGGTCAAAGAATAAAATGTTCAAGTTGCACTTATGAATAAGCCATGCCGTGACGTTATTCCGTCCATCAATTGACCGGATGGTTGGTCGGTTGGTGGCTCGGTCGGTCAAGTTCTTAACAGAGAAATGACCAATTAAATGTCATAAACCGCGCCAAACCAAAAGCATTTCAACAACATTTCGTTCTACAAACCAGACAAAGACCAACAACCACAATACGAAGAACAACCAGAGCAGGACTGTGGCCAGAATGGGTCGATTGCAGCAAACCATTGTAAATGACCAAATGGCGAACGCTTTGCCATAATGCGACTTGAGTGTTTCTCGTATCTAAACCGAACTGAATTACGAGGAGATTCATAAATTTTATATGACGATGAACCCCCAATAAAAATCAACAATGAGAACGTTGTCATTTACGACACTCGGGAGTTACTCATAATACAACAAACAGATCGCGGTTAAGCTTCTTCTGGACTGAAGTGGATCTTCCTTAGTGTGTGTGGAAATTTGTAGTGGTTAGACAAGTATTGCTAAGTTGTGGTTATGGGTTGGCTAAAAGAATGCGAGGGAATTATTGCACAAATGAGGATACAATTTAGTTGAAATCTAGTTCGTACAAATACTCATATAATCCAGACCCTATTTTTTAAAAGTTTCTTACGGCTTAAACTAACAATGTTATTCCTCCTTTATGTGGTAGTCTGCTTTAATTGTATCATAAACAGAAAAGACCAGTAATCATTTTACAGAACGCTCTAAGGATTCTCGAGTTGAACAAGTCAATTTACCCGATTTCAGAGAGAGGGTGTGGAGTTGAGACAGGAGCTCAATAGTAAAGCAGACTCTGTTAGTAAGGCAGTGGTTGGGGGACATCATACAAATTAGAAAACTTTCTCTGATCGAACGGGAGTTATAAATCAAGTATCGAATAAATTTATTAAAAATTACCAAAATAATTTGAGCACTAATCAGCTATCAGCTTTGGAAAAGTGCTACTAACTCAAAAGCAAACTACTTAACCTAACCGCCGATATTCAAAAAATATTTGAAAACAACAATAAAAATTTACTCTCATGATTTTCGTAGAATTTTTTCCCACTCATCATTTTTATTGACATTATTACAAAGTTAATTACTGCAATTAATAACAATTACTGCGGTAATTTATGACCCTTTCTGAACAAATTCGGCGAGTTTTTGCGCTGGCCAGCATGCATTGCGTTCAAATTGTTTCTTCAAAGATGCATTTTTTGCTTGAAGAGCTTTGTTTGCAATTTGATTATTGTTGTTGTATTGTTTTTTTTTTTATTTATTTTTTTTTTTATAAACATATTTTTCATATACAACTTTTTGCATGGCTGAACACTCAACAAAAACGAATTCAGCTGCAACATTTCAGGAAGAAGGATCCGACAGGACATTGTCGCAAAAATAGAAGTATTTAACTTAATTGCCTTTTGTCGCTCGCAGTCCTTTGTCTCGGTATTGGTAATTGTCACTGGAATTTCCGTTCGTTGTCAAAGCGGCTTGAGCAAAAAACAATAACTGAAAAAGTGTGGAGTTTTCCTACTCCTCGACAATTGCCTCAAATTTCCAACGATGAGGCATACAAACAAAAAAGCGTTCGAAATGGCGACACAAACAAAAAGAGTCGCCTCAACAATGTCGCTAACAGCAGTTGAATGCAATAAAAAGTGAACGAGGCAAAAAAGTGAAATTCACGCGGCATGATTCATGTACAGTTTTATTCATAATTTTTTAATGAGCCGCTTTTACAGTAAAAGAAAACCCCATCGGAGTTTTTAGCACAACTGCACTTTTACTCGTTCAAGCAAATTAAAGTTTTCCAATCTGCCTGTTATAGTTTTTCCTAACATGGCCGTGGCGCACCTTCGTAGTGGAATGATGAGCTATATAAATACACCAACAAAAATAGTATAATAATTATCACATTAAGCATAAAAACAAAAAAGTAGGCAACTCGCATCAGTCAAAAAATTACCGCCACAAAAAGTAAACCACGTCCTGCAGCGCGTTCCGATGAGTCGACAGTACTGGACTCCTCTAAAAATTTCGTTTGCCTTCGTCCATCCACCGTGTGCTGTACTCAAACATTTCAAAATGGGTTTGGCAACAAGCTCAGCGTTGTTCTTGCTCACTGAAATGGCTTTGACGTCGTCTGTGGTGCGCGTTGGAAGTCAGAGTAAACGGTTTCCTTCGTGGCATGAGTCGACAATGCTACAAAAGCAGACAAATGTATTTCTCTTAATGCGTTTCCTGTGAAAAGTATTGATTCTATTTCTTATTTTTTATTATTTTGCTAATGTATAGAGAAATTGTGTGACTAGATCCCGAAAGAAAAAATTGAGAAAATCGTTGAAAGTTTTGCTACGTAAAGGACATTAAACTTCACAAGTTGGAAGAAACGAAAATGCGAATGTTCATACCCTTAAATTTAGTTAGGAGGCAGAGCAACATCAAATGAAACGACTTAAGCACTTAAGTGTTATAAAAAGTTAAGGAATAAAAACTTTACTGAGTAGACATGGGTGTTACATCTCCATCTCCTACCGCTTTGGACTGTATTGCGAGGGTATTTAACCTCACATTAAAAATAAGTTTTGATACAGAATTCCTAGCAAGGAATTAGAAGTCGAGTATGAATCTAATTTGAGCTGTATCTCTTTCAGAGACTAAGTTAAAAATAGACAAATCCCCTAGTAAACCCAAAAGTATATATAAGACGCGTGAGAAAATCATTGTCAGCAGGAATCGAGAGTGGGAATTGAGTTAGAATGGATTCGGTAGAGAGGACTAAAGCCGTTAGGATAAATTCACCACGTTGAAGTGAGAATAATAGGGCATAACAACATCAATAAAAATTTCAGTGATAAAGTCATCTTATATTGACAATAATTATTTTAAAAAGGGGATTATTTTATTTTTTTAAATATAACATTTTCATGCATCTTCAAATGATTTTGTTAAAAAATGCTTTCCTTATGACAATGCCTTCTATAGTTTATTTACTCAAGTACAATTACGATTCTAAAATCCAAGTCTGGGATTTGAAACACTAAATTCATTTTATCGTTTTGAATGCACCAAAGATATGATCACCACCAATGATGCACTAAACTTTCGATTTCAGTTTAACTATTTTAACATTTTTCTTTGACAGACTTTCGATTTCGAATTTGACATAGATATCCACGGCAAACTGATGAAGCAATATTGATTTTATCCAAAAAAAATTGGATCGAATTTGCCGGCCTTCCCGGTAGACTATTGCATCAAAATTCAAATACTAGCTTCCTCCATCATGACATCCATATATGTACCAATTTTAATGGTATTCGGTCAAACGATAAAGATTTGAAGAACATTTTTTCCACTATTGTATCTTTTTTGAAGCCTCTTTTCCTTCCTCGAAACGCAATTTACAAATTTTATGTCTTATAAATCCTTCGTTTCATTTTAATTATTTCTGAGGATCACAGTCCGATTTTTTTTTCTTCGTACTTCAAGCATAGTAGCCATTGCTGTGTCATCATCAGAGAGGTTATCTGTTCTTCTCTCAGGAGTTCCTAATAGACTGGCGCTGTACTGCCATCTTGTGAAATTATTATTAATTTATTACTTTGCTCTAGTCCAATATCGACTTGAATTAGTTTATCACCTAAATTGATCGCAATTCGTCACCATCAGTGCTGTCCATTTGTTGTTCTTTCTTAGCATGGATTCCAGATAATCCGAGCGATGCTTAATGTTAACATTTCCACTGTCAATGAAACCGAAACGTATTTAAGGATACGAAAGATGTGGAAGAGAATGACAATAAACCTCTCAACTTAGCTAAGCGTAACCAGTTTTAACTCATCGAAAAGAAACTATATTCTCTGTCCCAGACAATTCTAAAGGTATTTGTACACCTTCTCAGTCCAACTTTGTATAACTTACTTGCTTCGCTATATTTTTCAACCAGTTTCTGAGTGTGTATGCTCACACCCGAAGTGGTAATTACGAGATCAAGTGGGCATGGCTAATCGATTTTATCCACCGAGCCCGAAGGATAACACTCTGAAAATTTGTCTGCAATACGGTGAAGGTGATTTCTGCCCACCTAACTGAGGCGTAGAGGAAAGACAAATACAGTAAACCACCACCAAAATGCCGATTTGGACAGAAAAGGGCAAATTTAACTTCTCTAAGCGAATGCAGAGCCGAAACTATTATTAAACAAATGTTCACCAATTCATTTTTGTTTTGTAACTGATAAGCGTAATTAATAATTTTAACCTTTCAAGTTCGTTGCCGCGTCGATCGAACCAATTCGCGCCCCGTATTACAGTGCGTCAGCTGTTTCTATGGTTGTACATTTTGACCCTCACTTTTAGCTAGTCGTATTTTTGACTGTAACTCATATTTCAGTTGAAATTATGTACAACAAATTTCCGAGTCTAATGATACAATTTTCATTTTTTTATCCTTGCAGTTTAAAACCACCGCCCAAGGATGGCGTCACAAAGAGCAATCCATCAAAACGTCACAGGGAACGCTTAAATGCCGAACTGGATTTACTGGCATCGCTACTGCCATTTGAACAGAATATTTTAAGTAAATTGGATCGACTGAGCATTTTAAGGCTGTCTGTTAGTTATTTAAGAACAAAAAGTTACTTTCAAGGTGAGTCCTTATGCAATTTATCAAAATTCAAATATATTTCCTAGAAAGTGTTCACTAGTTTTGGCCTTTAGTAATCTGTAAATGGGAGACCTTTCTTAGCTGGTATTTTAAATTACAGTGAATCGGGCTTTCCTTCGTGTAATCTTGCCAAAGCCTTATATATCACATACTTAAGGGATCTACAGCAGTCAACTCAGTAACACCATATATTGTATTTCTTGGACTGTGGCTTCAGGAAAGTTTTTTGGCTTACTGAGACACCCACACCAAGCTTAGGACCATCTTTATAGAAGCTCTATAATATTGTATTATTCTGTTATATAATAGTATTAAATTAATAAATAACCCACCTCTTTAGATCAATAATATACTAAATCAATAGAATAAATGATAAACCTAAAATGGTAATGGAGAGTAATTTTCTTGGTTCAACACAACGACCGCTTTCAATTTCAATAATCAAAATATAAATGTGAAAATAACACCAAAAAAAATAAGGACAAAGGACTAAGTAGCATTTCGAAAAGGTCATATGCAATTCAGCTAGACCGCATAATAACAGAAAACGAATTTGAAGGTGGACTCAATGAAAGAACAAACAGATACGAAACCACCCTAGGCATATGTAAACCGGCACAAATCAAATTAAAAAGTGAATTTGTATCTGTGCCTATTTCACTTGCACTGAAAGTAAGAATGCCAATACGAATTCCAATTGTTGACAGGCAAGCAGACAGACAGACAATCAGGCGGGAGGTTCGTGTGAAGTGCTTTTTTGAGCCTATATTAAATCGATTACATTCGAGTGCCACGTACAACTTAAAAAGGGCCACGCAGACGACCGACTCATAAATGATTTAAAATTAATTTCGAAATTCGTGGTCTCTGACCGGAGGGAGAACAAGGATGATTCAAATTGCGTCGACTATGAAAATATATTATCGGTATGTGTATAAACGACCATATGTTTTCTCAAGAGTATAAATAGTAGCTAACTAAGGGCCGTGTTCCCGTTATGCTTTGTTAGTTCTAGTTTAGAAGGATAATAAGCAAAAAGCCGCGAAACGTAGAACGCCCGAAGGGAGAAAAGTTCATTGACCAAATTAGTTTCAACGTAGTTGGTAACAATAGATTTTTGTTTATTTATTTATTTATTTTTTTCTCATGCTTTCACTAAATGAATATTATATGGCTTTATGATGAATTTTTTAATAAAGCGAAGAAATCATAGTATTTACATTCTTGATCAGTTCAACGAAAATAGTTAATTTGACCACCTTGTGCTGTTAGTCTCCCAGTTTTCACCACACACTGTACTTTCGTCCGAACTGACCAAATTCGTTTACTAGGAAGTTTACTCAAATACAACTGTAATTCAAAGCAATAGACACAAACTGTGAAAATTTCATGGCGGGATCGGATAAACCCAAACTCTTTTCCTTAAGATATCCAAGGGTTCATGGATCTTATAATCTCCACATAAACTCAAATGAAGTGTTAGAAAATCTTTCCTAGTGAATCCATAGGGATTAACGGGCTTATAACAAGCCTATAAATACCAAACTAAGAACATTTCAAAGTGCTAGTATTACTAAATCGTTAAGCTGCCATACTCGCCCTTGGTTAATTTTAGAGTGTTACAATTCTAGTATAGCCTCAGTGAACACTCTGGTTTTCGAATATAGTCGTATTATTATCTTTGCTTTTGAAGTTAACTAAAATTTAAATTAATTAGTCTATAGCGAAATGCAATAAAATGAACATTTTGATGGCTTTATTATCAGAACTGATATTCTGAAGTCGTTTTTTAACCTCTCCTTTTCAGTTACTCGAATTTATTTGCGTTTTTATGACAATTTTAATTACTTCATTACAAAAAATTTGAGTTCACTACGTGAAGCTAATTAATTGCAAAAAACTAGAATAATAACTATGGGCGACTCAGAGGGCACGTCCTGCAGAATGTACGACTAAGCACTCACCGACAATGGTCAGCAATGACAGTTTTATAGTTTTCGAATATCCCTTGGCGCAGGATGTTTGTGCGAAGAGGAAAAAATTTACTCGCTTTTCAAATAAATTGCGGCCTGGACACACGTGCCGGAGTTTTTTCTTTTTTGTAGTTTTCGTACCTTTTTTGAAGCATTTTTGTTGCCCACTTTTAGACGCGCTTTTCCTTCTACGAGCAAACACGCATGCACACACAAACACACTTACACTGAAGCAAATATTTTGACAATTAGCGGTCAAACGGGAAATGCACACGTTTAATGGCCAACTTCGATGGACAGTTGAACATAGAGATTACGGCACGTGCCGCGGGGCCTGTGTTAATTTTTAAAGTCAATAATATAGCGACTTTCTTCTTCTTCATTTCTATAGTTGATGAAAACGCTCAAGACACGTAATCAATTTTTATCCTTGCCGGATAGCAAACGCTTCTGTTCAAATATTTAGTCCTACAAGCAAGCAAACTTGTCAATTGAGTGAGCCACGCGTTTGTTTTTTTTTTTTTTTAGTTTGGTTTGTTTGTCTTTCGCATGTCCTTTCTTGTACAGCGCACCGCCGCCTTTGTCTTGCCGCTCGACGCACGTTGATTTTTATAGGCAAAGAGTTAATGGACCAGAACCGACTGCGCCAGTTCATTCATTTTCGTGTATGTGTGTATTTGGTGGGAATGACCCTTTCTAAATTTCATTCATTCGACGCTGTGTCATTTTCAATGTCTTTCCTCCCACTGCCTACTGGAACATGGGTCAGTCGTCCATGCGTTGACAAAATTTTTTCGGGGTCAATGTTTGTTGTTTTTTTTGTGTTTTCTGACATTATCAGGATCATTTAATTTACAATTAGTGAAGGGTAAAAGTTTGGAAGTCTTCACTACAATCGATTACTGCAGGTATTGCAGTTGTTGTCATTACTGTGTTGTTGTCATTGGGCGCGTGTCTATGGGCTTAGACAGGCGGAAGCATTTAAGTCGATTGAATGCGAAGTCGAAGTGGTTTAAAAATGTTTATGGGATTATGGGAATTATCCGTTTATCTCTTAACCTATTTCTATATGTTTCCTTTACAATTAATTAAAGAAGCATATGTATTCCCTTGCCCATGCTAATATATTCATTATCAATATTAGTGGAGACGACATAGATCGGTAATACGAGAGATCGGTGAAAAGATAGTACACATAGGTCCAAAGAGCGCTTTGTGATACGCAAATAGAGTAGCCAACCTCTACAACAATCGGATTCCGTCCATCATTTGAAAAGAAAATACGACACTATTCGATTCCGATCACATGTAGGGGACCTCAACCAAACCAATAAGTTGTTATAATCGTTTTAATTCGCTTCCAAATGAGGAATTCAGGAGTATATAAGGTTATCAGAGCTGCCAACACTTTTTTCTAGACTATTAATCGCGTCATCAAAAAAATTATCTGGCTCATTGCAGACGGCGCTAACCTACACAATGTGAATTCTAAGTTAGGTTAGACTATAATGGCTGACGACAGTGACTTGCTCATTGTATTCTTATGGGATATTTCCAATTCTTTAATCTATTCTATATTTCCATATCTATTGTCTCACAGTCTAATTTGCACAACCTTCTAGAACGTGTTGGAATATTTTACTAGAGAGAACATAGCATGTACATAGAAGATACAAATGGTCTCATTACTCATCCAGCCTGTCTACCAGATGGTATACGTTATTGAGAGCTACCATCTTAGAGACGGTTAATCAATTCATATTGAAGATTGATAAAAAGCTCCAAGGAGATATAGCTGGAGCTCTTTTAGGCACACAAACCTCTCTGTTGTTATTGTTGTTGTATCGCAGTTATCTTTAACACTTTTTCTAACTATAAAAGTTTGGTAATTTTTTTTTTATCAAAATCCGTTCAGCGGTTTAGGCAGGAAAGGGATCACCTACGATGTTTTTGCCGTGTACTTATTTAATTCGATAATATGCAATAATCTATATATATAAAAATAAATTCCTATTTTTCTTGGTCAAGCCATAACTTGACAAGGATTTAAACCGAACTCATAAGATTTTGTCCTACCAAAAATCGCTCAACGCGACTAAAGACGCTTTCATTTGACATTTACATCTTCATTCTACAGAAATCCCGAGCTGCACCGGGGAATGGGGGTGATTCGAAAAAGGAATTTTTATTTCGAATTAATTCGGAAATACATTAAATCCAAAGACAGACCTCAACAGAGTTAAGAACTCTGAACGGAAGTCTATCTGAACAGCAGTCCACGGCTTTATTACCCTCATACCTTTACAGATATTCCAGGCTGTGTTAGGACTATTATGTAATTGTGTTTCCTTTTTTGTGGTAACATTCGACATAAACGATAGTATCTACACAATAGTAGAATCTGAATGGTGTTGCAGAACTGCTTAAATTTTTAAACTGCATAACACGATTGTAGGATTATAAGAATTATGACGTGAGTGTACTTACGATTACTTCCTTCTTGGTGGTAGGTTGTGAGGATATAGTCATTTAGTTTTAAGAATCTGAATAATATTCTCTTACTATTCCATAACATTTTACCGTGCGTGTACTATTGAACAACTCTATAACTTCCTTGGTGTGGCTAGAAAAACGAATAAAACTCTCCCTGCCTATGAAAAAAAAGGTTTTTGCAATTCAGATATTTAAAAAAAATTGCTTAAACTTAAAGCTCCATGAATAATACATTGAGATAAAGCTTGGCTGTCAATGAACACTAAATGTTTAACAACAATTGCGAAAAGTTTACGAACCAACAAAGTTGAACCAAACCGAAACAGAGCCAGGAACCAAAACTTCGAGCTTTAACATCAAGAAGTATAAAGAAAGGAACACACTGCTTTAAGAGGAATGAGAGCGGTTCGGTGCTAAGAGAAGTGGGTGCCGCACAATGAGCAAAGAAAAACAGCGACAAAGACTTTAGTAAATTGTCTGTCGCTCTGGCGCAACTTAGAAGGGTACAATATACGAGTAGCTTAATAGGCAGCCAACCTGCTTACCACCCCATCTGCCTTATTCAGCCCAGCCAGTCAACAACACCAATCATCCCATCCATCCCAGTCAGCAACCCATCCATTGCCACCATTTTATGTGCTGCTTTGTGTGCGCGAGTAAATGATCATAAAATGGGCCACAGGGGGTTGATTGGCATACAATAACAAGCATGACAACAGCAACAACAACAAAAATAGCAACGACAACCATCTAAGGGCAGTTGACCCTGACTTGCGCAAACGTAAAGAAGAAAATTTTCTCTATACACCAAAAAGTGTTTTTATGTACCTCTCGTTTTTTTTTCGTTTCTTTTCCCCATTTCCAATCAATTTTCTTCTTTTTTGAGAGTTAAAAAAAAAAGGAGAAAAATAATATCACAATTTTTCCTACTTAATAATTAAAGGGGCCACACAGTCGCTGATGTCTAACAGTCATTTCTAGGTTGCTTGCCTTGGCGAGGTGATCAAAGAGAGGTTGCGTCTTGCTGTGTTGCCGGCTAAAGAGCCTCCGCCACTGAGAATGCTTATAGCTGCAATAATTGGTAAGACGCGTAATTGTCCACTCTTCACGACGCTCCTTTGGCCGTTCCCTGATGGTATTTGTGTATACGTGTTCGTTCGAGTGTGTGTTTGCGTGTGTTTTGGTAACTCCACTTGCTTTAAGCCCATATTGACCGCTTCTCCGTCCTAATTGATGAGTTTCGCAATTAACTGCAAAGTACACAAACAATTTCGTTTATTTCGCTAAAGCATTTCATTTAACATTTAAATGGCTACCGTTATTTGATTGCCACTGGTAAAAGACGCTTTAGCATTTACGATTTCACTACTACTGGAATCAACATTTCGCGTAAGTATCTAGATACGTCTATGGTATGCTCGTTTAATTCGATACTGGCCTTAACACTTGTTTCATTTGGAAAGTACACGGAAAAAATTTAAAACATTTTCAAATCATAGTAGTATTATCCTCCATACTCTATATTTATCCATTAAAATCTACATCTATAGCAGAAAAACACTAAGGCATAACACAACTTGACCCCTCTTTTGATACAATGTTTCTATCTTATAAAGGCGGATTTGAATCCAACTTTTTGCAATGCTGCGCTCTCAACGCTCTCATCATTAAGATTTTAGATACACCCCATCTAAGCAAGCATAATTTCCTTTAAAGAGGCTTTAAACACACCTCTTTAAAATCCTCATTTCAAGAGCCTTAGCACGACAACGAATGTATGTATACCCACGGATATCTCCTTTTTTCTATCCATCCCAGTCCAATCCATTAATAAGTCAAAAAAATCTTCAAGAACTACAGACTTTCATATTTAATGCGACTCATAAGAGAAGTTAATGTAATAGGTCATATAAAAAGTGTCCGCGGTTTTTGACACTAGATGGTGTTGCTGTCCATAAATCTGGCAACACTAATCTGATTGTGCCAAACAAATACGTGTTTGAAACGTAACATTTCAGGCTAGATTTTTTGTGAAGAAAAATGTGATTTGATTTTAATGATTTAATATGAGTGAAATATCTGAAGAAATACGCTATGTGATGCTTTTTTACTATAAAAAGGGGAAAACGCTGCAAAACCATGCCCAAACATTTGTGCACTTTACGGTGAGAATCCTGTAAGCGAACGCCGGACCTAGGAGTGGTTTACTAGGTTCTGTTCCGGAAATTTCAATGTAAAAATGCACCTCGCACTGGTCGGCCTGTGACTGAAAAGGTCTATGAAATTTTACAACTGATGGAGCAAGACCAGCACGGAGATAGCGGAGGCATTAAACCTCAACTATATGAGAGTTTGGAATAATCTAAAAAAAGCAGGCTACTCAAAGACGATCGATGTTTGGGTGCCACATGAATTAACGAAAATTGCGCAATATATTTCCACATAACGTACTACAGATACTAGTATACTATATCACAGAACGACATTTTTTCATTAAGTACTCAGACGAATATTCCACCATAAGAAATATCAAAACAGGCGTACAAAAAGGACATGTAGTGAGACCGTTATTATACATTATATGTACAGCGGACATACTATCACCACATTTGCTCATGACACTATAATATTTAGCGCACATAGACAAGTAAACACAGCAACATCCAAACTGCATCATCATCTGGATACTACACTAAGGTGGTTTGAGAAGTGGAAAATAAAAGTAAATAATACCAAAACAGTACATGTTATATATACAACTAAAACTAAATTCACACCACCTCGTATAACGATTGACGGAACTCACGTAAAAATTGAAAATGAAGCCAAATACCTAGGATTATATATTGACAACAAACTCAACTGGAAATACCATATACTTAAAAAACGGAATCAAATCAAGCTGAGGATTAGTAAATTATATTGGCTGCTCAAATCCAAATTAACATTAGAAAACAAACTACTGATTGACAAAGCCATTATAAGACCAATCTGGACGTACGGAGTACAAATTTGGGGAACGGCCAAAAAATCAAATCCAGACATAAGTCAAAGACAACAATCAATACATAACTAACAATGATCTGCATCATGATCTAAACATTCCAACAGTGACAGAGGGGATTACAAAAATAAGTCGTATCTACCAGACGAAGATTACCCAACAATCAAATGTTGGTGTCAACCTACTCCCAATACAGGAACTTCAACGCAGACTCAGGTTACAGAGTACAAGGCCAGTGGATCTGGTAGAATAAATTCTAAGCTATATACAATACATATATCAATACCACTGTTTCTTTTCTTTTCTCTTTTTTTTTTCTTTAAAGTTGTTTATTTTTGTATTTCTTATTTTATTTTATTTATGTTTCTTTTACTTTATTTTGTTCTATAATTGTATTAATTTAATTTAAAATTATATTATTTTTATTACTATTTTGTTTTTTCCCCCTACATCTTTACCAAAATAGAAAACTTATGTGATCTGCTCACATAAGTTAAGACTAAAATAACGTTTAAACAATGTACTAATAGTCTTAATAAAAAGTAAAGACATATGTACACGACATATGGGAAATAAAAAAAATATTAAAAATAAATACCAGAATATCCAACACAAGCGATCATGGTCAAAGGCCGGTGACCTTCCACAAACGACTTCAAAGCCTGGATAGACGGCAAACAAGGTTATGTTGAGGGTTTGGTTGAATTGGAAGGCCATTGTCTATTATGAGCTGCTAGAATGTGGGGAAACGATCAATTCAGTCTTCTACTGTGCACAACTCGACCGTTTGAATGAAGCAATCAAGAAAAAGCGACGAAAATTGGCCAACAGAAAGGGAGTTGTCTTCCATCATGACAATGCCAGCCCCCACACATATTTGATGACCCGAAACAACTTGACTGAGCTTTGTTGGGAAGTTTTGAGGAATCCACTGTATAGCCCGGACCTTGCACCCTCTGACTACTATTTGTTTCGGTCTCTGCAAAACTCTCTTCATAGTAAAAAATTGGACGACCGTAGAGCCGCTGAAAATCACTTGGCCAAGTTTTTCGCTGATAAACCACATAAGCTGGCCGATGAAGCTAGCCGGAAAATGTAAAACGGTCATAGATATAATGGCCAATATGTACTTCATTAAAATTGATTTTGAATAAAGAAAATTTTTGTTCAAAGATGTACCAGAACACCGCAGAGCCTTTTTAACTGACCCAATAGAATTATTTGGGTAGTAGAAAACAAAGTTGCCTTACTTTATACAATAAGTATAAAACTATACCTATCCCAGTACATTTCTTAACAGTCGTTTTTCATTATATACAACTCAAAAATAAAACATGCAATGTTTATGTGGCTGAACTTCATTCTGTACCTTTTGGTGTCCCTGGTTAGATACAGAAATTGTCGCTTTCTTTTAACTAACACTGCATATTTGAGGCGCAGGGCGCTTTGATATACTTATTATTAAATTAAATCCCGTACTTTCGCTTATAAGCTATGGAAAACTTGCATTATCATTATAATTGAATTCCACGGCATTACACTAAAAAAAACACTGTAGTTAAAATATGATTAGCTCTGATTACAAGTGTCGTCTGACTATGTCAACTGTTGGAAAACTAAGCAACCCAGAGTTCCCACACTTGATTAAAATAATTTCTTGCTTATTACTTAAATAATAAATTCAACGTCAAATTAAAACATGTCGACATCGTTTTTTACTCCAGAAACCAAACACGCTTGTGGGAATTCGAAGCTGTGAAGTGTTGGAAAGAGCCAACTTCATGAGATACGAGTATAAGCACATTATAAGTAATCGCCACTTGATTGGGGCACAAACATGTTTGTGATATACACGTATATTCCTTTACACTGTACATTGGCAAATGCAAAATTGAAACTAAAAACCTTTAAGAAATAGGCTTAAAACATAATAATTATAATAATAAATAAGTCAGAGCAGCAGTTGAAAGAACCCAGACGAAGAGCAGAAAAAATAAAATTGCAACCACTTCAAGGTTACTTGGTCAAGTTGGTGGCTATTATCAAAAGTACCGTTAAGTGTTTAAGGTTGTCGTCGCAGTTCTTGTTGTTCTCGTTCTTCTTATTGTTGCTATTGCTGCTATTATGCACGAATACCATAATCAAGTTGTCTCGACACTCAGCGATTGCGTTTTGCATGGAAATTAGAACAAAACTGAAAATCGTTGCGATTCCAAGGTTTCTCGCATGTTGAACCAATTTAACCTATAAACATGGCAACAACATGCCTCTCTGCTTAGCATGTGCGTGGCTCCGATTTGACTTAGACACTCTCGGGTATTGCATACTCAGGTGATAGCTGGCAAAACATGAAAACCATACAAACCAAAACCAAGGACCCTTGCAACGCGTCTCAGCTGTTCAGGCCTAAGTTATATACATACATAGATACATGTGCAATTTTCCCTTACGCCTACAACAAAAACAACAGCAAACGAAAAGCCTATATAGGGGGACAAACGAAGATACAGGCTAAGAGACAGACACACAGCGACAGAAGATAATCGACAAGCGAGAGGCGAAAACTAAAGGTCGGCTCCGTTACTTTGTTAGTCGGTCATGATATAATAAACTTTGCGTGACTCGAGGTAGACTACGCCAATAGCAAAAAAAAACAATAAAAACAACAACAACACATCGACTAAAGTAACGCCAATTGAAGTCAAATTAATAAACTCTATATCAACGAATATGAAAATACGAGTATAGCAAATTAAGACTTTTTGCAACTCAAAAAAATAAAGGTTTATAGGAAGTTATGTACATTCTTACGAAGATTCATTGACTGATTAACAGAATGATGGATTGATAGATAGGCTATATAGGTATATATAATCATAAAAAATAATTTGGAAATAACTAAATCGATATACGATAGTTCGATAGTTCTTGGAAGCATATGACTTCTCCATCTTGTTGGATATCTGAGGCTTTCTTTGGTTTCGAAAATCTATTCTTGGGGGATTAGTTGCTCTTAAACCTCTTTACGGCCAACTTAACACATCTTCCTCTTAAGTACTCAAAAAATGTCTAAATAACCGAACGAGAACATCAAATAATCAATGAAATACCCATTAACAATAAACTGATGTTAAATTTTGGACTACCCACAAATAGAGATTTAAGAGATATAGAGAATATATCTAAATCTTTCATATTTTCATCTCAAGCTAATTTTTATTCCTTCAAATAAATTTTTCTAACAAAACAACAAGAATATCTACAAAATCGTGTCGTTCACACATCCATCCAATCAGCATTTAATTTTGATGAGACTGACATTTTCCCGACATATTTGCTTTTAGCTTTTTGCACGCAACATTGATAATTTTGGCCAAATGTCAAAATTTAAACTTTGCTTATCGCGTCATACCATTTTATGTGACTCGCCTCATCGCTGGCTTGCTCTCCAATTCTATGCTTACGACACCTTTTGCCTTTTGTTTCGTACGTTGCTTTCGCCCAATTTAGTCAACATAACTATCGCCATTTCCGTTTAGATTTGTTTTCTCACTTATTCACCATTCACCGTTATTATCTACATATTTCGCTCACTTCTGCGCACGCTTTTCCGCTTTCCTTTCATTTTCTTTTCGGGTGGGGTTTATTTTCCAGCATAATATTTTTTCTGCCATTTTCTTCTTCTGCACGTTCTTCTTTGCTTTTGGGTGTGTATTTGGATTTAGTTTTAATGCTTTAATGCCTCTTCCTCGCATAGCGTTGCTTTCGTTGTCCGAATCCGCTTCCCTTCACTCCCTCATCGCTGTACGTGTTTGTGATGTTCGTTGGTGCCAGTGCGCTCCGCCATTTTTATGTACATCATAATGGTATCTCTGCTTGCCTAACCCTCCACTTAGTGGGTTGGCTGTCGTTGAGATTTTCTCATTTTCTCTACATACATAAATACACGTATGTGTGTATGTATGCGCATAAATTTATATTACGTCGTTTTTTTTTTATTTTCTGAGAGATTTAGCTAAGTTCATCCACCATATTGTGGTTCTTGTTACTTTGGGTGGAGGATTTTTCACTTAATGGTGGATTTGAGTTGGAACCATTAAACTAAGAGTGTGGATTCAAGAGCTTAGTAAAGAAAAATTTCTACAATTTGTGAAAGATTTTTAAATAATTTAACTCTATAAGGTAATTTTCCGATTCATTAATATTGATGACTGTAACGGTTTAAGTAAGTTCTCGTGAAATTCTTCTGAAATTTGCATATAAATTGATTTGAAGAAAGAGGCTGAGTACAACACAGGTATAGTGAAAAATGACTTAGGTTAGGGAAAGGGGGAGCGATTCGTTAAATAGCCCAATGAAAAAAAACGTAATGCTTAGAGTTTATCTAACTCATGGTTAATTCGAAACAGTGCCTGGGTAAGTGCGGCAAAGGAGGTTGCGTCTCAAGGGAACTACCCGCCTAACCAAAGTGTCCATTAAGACCATTTTCATTACACTATATTTTGTAATAATCTTTTGTCAGTCGGTGTGGAATGAAGAGCAATAGCGATGAAACACATGTTCTTACTGTCGCATTACTAGTCGAAGAACAATTCAGCATCTTAAACTTTGTATTTTCTGAATGAAAGCCTCTAAGGAAAAACGGGCTTTCAAGTGTTCTTTATTATTCACTCTTGATTAAGAGAGATCAACCGGCGATATTGCATAGATGAAAAAAAAAACATTTAGTTTGAATGAATGAATGAATCAATGCTTTATTCCCTAAAAATTTACAAGTGTCACTTAAGCTGGTGATTTTACAATATATTTACAGAGTCTAGTAAGTTATAGGTTATACTTCTCTACTGTACATTTATTTATATATGTGTATTTGTCTAAATTTTGCTTCAAATATCTAATGGATATTAAGGAAAAATGGGAAAAATCCCTAAAAAAAAATAACATTTAGTTTATAAAAATTTGAATAGAGCAAATAGTACAACACGTTCCAGTTAAATTGAATGACCTACGTATGTACTATATTATTATCCTAAAGGTCAAGGGTCTTAGAACGCATTATATCTACTTGTCGATCTAGATTTTTCCGGTATTTGTTGAGATTATTTTTTTTGTGAAATAGTATTATTATATCAAAACTTCAAATCCGCCGTATTTTTAATAAACTTCCTCTTCAGCGTTGTTGTTCTCGTATTGATGAGGAGTTTCGGGACCATTTCGTTTTTAACACAGCCTATGAAAATGACTAGAAAATGGGAGAGCTCATCAAACTTCACAGCTTCACAATACGTGACTATTGCCATACACCCTAAGGTAAAACACAACACACACCTAATCAAAAACTCAGGTCAGGCCTTCTTCAATTGCATTTGTATTAGATCGAATTTGGTTTCGACAATCTTTATGCTGAACTGGTACTGGAGTTGTAGTTGTTGGAGTTTTACTCATTCCAATTTTGTTTCTCCTTTTTACACAAGTAGCGCAACTCCTTAATACATCGATATTTTTATAACCGTATAATGAGTCCATATCTGAAATCTAAATAGCTAAAGAAAATTCAAATTTTCACTTAACTCATAAATAATTTTTTTCCCTTTTATGTAAATTGTATGAGAAATTGCTTTTAGCCAACTTCAATTTTGGTTGATGCGAATTCTTTGCGCCGCAAAAAAATCTGCGACCGAGCAAATTTACGCATACAAATTACATAAAAAAATCAAAAGGCAAAGGCATATTTAACTAGCTTAAGAAATATATAAAAATAATTATGCAATAAATTGTGCCGCCATTAGAGCTGAGTGCAATAAAAAACTAATCTTTCGTGTCCGAACACTGCAGAGCCATATAAAATACGCCCAAAGAACAAGGCACTGAAGAAGTACTTCGGGCTTTATTGTAGAGCAGATTTGTTGTTATGCCGAAAATGCTCCAAATTGCGGCAAATAAAATTAATTAAATGTGTTTATGCACGTGAAAAAGTAAGAGATTAAAAATACAAAGGAAGTAGCGAAATGTCACAATAAACACGAATGTTCGTATAAGGAAAAGGTAGTTTTTCAGTGGATAGTTTCGGGGGGTGAAAATGTCTATGGAATACGCAAATGTAAAGTGAGCCTAATTAAATTATGAATAATTACATGACCCTCGCACCACACGTCAGCCTGCTCCGGAAAG
Organism: Cacoxenus indagator; assembly: GCA_035041755.1. Classification (NCBI taxonomy): domain Eukaryota; kingdom Metazoa; phylum Arthropoda; class Insecta; order Diptera; family Drosophilidae; genus Cacoxenus; species Cacoxenus indagator. Next base: position 809,446 of record JAWNKX010000191.1, on the reverse strand, counting down.
AACGACCACACCAAAAAACAAATAGTAAAAAGGAGGCATCTCAAAAACGCACAAAACACGCAAATGATGCAATTTGCTGTACTTGGCTGTGGTGCTAGATTTTTAACTTGTTTATTTCATTTAATTTTTTTTTTGTGGCTTTTCCTAGCCTTGTTTAGTTTGCTGAGTGTTCACATTTGCTTTATCGCACTTTTGTCAAAGTGGAGCCATATTCGAGGTACTCGAGTAACCGACCGCAATGCCACTTTTGTTAATTTGATAAAATCCAAAGCCTAACCGAGATTAGAAAAACGAAAGCCCAAAGAGTCGACGTCGATTTTGGTTAGCTTTTTTCATTGGGAGCTGCTAATTTAAATGAGTTTACGGCCGCTGTTTAGGGGTTTGCATTTCAGGTCCGACCGCCCATGCGTAAATTAGGCTTTCAGCTCTTTTATTTAATATTTCTCTACTTTGTTTTTCTCTGCCACTGATAATAATCAAAATTTATGACATCAGCTGCGACAAATTATATAAAAAAACATAATATTCTTTGAAAGGGAAAGCTACAAAACAAAACATAAGCTACCCAACCCATTCTAGCCACCCACTCCTTCAACGACTTCCCGTTACTAGCGACGAAACTTTATTTTATCGCGTTTATCGCATATAAATCAATTTTTGTGACAAATTTATTATAAAAACTAAAGGCACCTAAATGTTTTTTTTTTCCTTAAGCCATGAAGAAAATGGCTTTTATTGGTATGAAGTTACTGTTTTGGGCTTTGTGAGGTATAGCTTAGAGCAAATTCTTTGCAAAATGTCATAATAAAGTGAAGAGCCGAATTGGGTCTAATAAAATATTACTATGACACCATAAACAATTTTTAGTAGAAATACAATACAATAGAAGTTGTAAATATTTATTCCCAATTGTTTGGGATTTTATTGAGTTGCCATGGGGCATGCACGATTTTTAAAACTGTCTCTGAGTTGTTTAAATGACTCATCAATGATATTTATTATTGTATCACATTGCAGTTAGAAAATAATATATACATACGCTATTTAGCATAGAATATCTGACGACACTTTCTATTTTCCGTCTGTCTTTCAGTTGTTATGCATAAGGATAAAGAGGAGAATGGCGGCGTTCTGCCGCATATACACGCACACGATGGCTACCGCACACGAGAGCTCGGTGCGTTCGAGCAGGGTCTACTCGATGGTGATATGTTCCTCCAGGTAAGTTCAAATATATTCCCTTCGCCCACAACTAAAAGGTGTTAATCAATTTTGCTGTAATTCTGTCGCTTAGAATATTGAAATAACAAAAGTAATGATTGCTTAATTAAATACGTCTACGGCAGAATGAATGGGCGAGTATGCGCATATCCTTGCTCATGTCCTTGCCCAAATGTATTTCTCTCTTCATTGGTCATTAATCAATCATCATCGGTTTAGCCAGCAGTTTCGCCTCATAATAAATGATGTGTTCATCGACAGCAAGGAAAAGTTTCTTTGATTGACACGCAAACGCAACTTCACTTTTCCGGTTAATCAGTCCATTTATATATTATTTTTATTGTTTCCTCACTATGTAATTCTATGTTAGTATAAGCATGGGAAATTATATGCATTAATTCAGTGCAATAAGAATTTGATGAAGCCGATTAGTTAAATGGATAAATGCTTCCAATTAATTTTTTGACAACAAAAATTTGTCATGTAGAGCAGCGGTCGCTAAACTTTTTGACGTTAAGGATCAGTAGATTCATGTTTTAAATCCCGCGTACCACTAATAGGATTTTTTAAGTGTTAAATATACTTATAAAAAAAATTATGATTTAAGAACACATAAAATGTACTTAGTTAATAAAATGAATCTATTAATTGTAACCAAATTATGAAACCTTTATTAAGAAGCCATAATAAAATAAACAAAGACTGTAAAAACTAAACAATTAAAAATTGGTTAAAGTTTATCAAACATTTATGGTTGTCAAATTTGACGAAATATTAAAAAAATTTAATTTCTATCAAACGTTTGTTCAAATGGAAAAACAGCCCCACAGACACGTCAAATTAAGTAAATTTCCCATTTGTATGGAGCATTTGATCAAATATTTGCCCCTTAAGAAACCAAAATGAAACAACAACAATAAAACGCCTTAACAAAACCGATAGAACAGAAGAGAGAGGCAAACAAACCTCTCTATTCTTCCATTCTACTGCGCTCACAACATCAACGGCAGTGTGTTGCTATTGTTGTTGCAAGGCGGTTATCTTTAACACCTCTTCTAACCCAATCCACTGATGGATTGTCCACATCTAGCGAAGAATACTTGCCAATTGGTGCTTTTTTTTCAAAATCGGATCAGTCGTTTAAGCTGGAAAGGGAAAACAAAAAATCGGCTTGCCGTGGAATTATATAGATACCAACGGTTTTTTAAAGTGAACTTTATAGTGGCGGCAATATTTGTTGTATGGTTTCCATGGACTTAAAACGATTACCTCGGAATAGCGAATTTAGTTTCGAAAACAGAACAAAGTAAAACGGTTTCATATCTGGTATTTTTATTTATTTTTATTTTTTTTGACAAAATATGAAATGAAATAGAAAAAACTTAAGGCTTTAACGGAAACTCATAAAAATTATTCGATAATTGTGGGTTTACATGTATATCAAATGAGGCCTACTTTGAAGGTGACAAAATGAATTAGCATATAATTAATAATTTTCCTTATATTTAACAACTCCTGCAATTTTTAACACACCTCATAACCATACCCTTGTTTAAAAACCGTTTTAAAAAAAGGTTTTTAATATACTTGTTTCCTACTAAAGCTTAGCCAAAATTAAGGGTTACAAACGTTCGAACGATTTACATTCCATAGAGCCTTCTTACATAATTACAAGTTTCAAAATTTACCTTCTAAACCACCAGGCCACGAGAACAGTTTCAGGACATGTGGGTCAATATTCCATTGCCAAAAGACCGCAAATTCTTTATTTTATGAACTTCAAAGCACTCAAATTCAAATGCCTACAACTGTATTAATTCGTGTTTAACCACGCCAAACTGCATTCAGAGCGCCTTTCCGACAATTTAGTTTGCATGTTACTGCAAAATTAAGCAAACTCGTACACACATTCATGTAGGACATATAGATGGTCGGACGACGGTGGACGTACGACGGACGAGCGAACTGACTGATTGCGAACAAGCGGCGTTAAAGTGCATGTAGCTAACTATAGAAATAAAAAAACCAGAGCTACAATAGCAACAAGAACAACCAGAACTAGTACAACGAACACATGCACTTGTCACAAAACTGACAGCTTAATTTAATGTGCACATATCTCACCAACGCACACTCACACGTAGTTGGAACTGCAACAATGCAAATGTGCAGTAGCCGCCGCCGCCGCCGCATGCATTTCTTGTTTGCACCCGCCACTCGATAACAAATTCAATGTCAAAGTCCGAATGGAAATGCCGCCAACACACAAATGCACATTAAATAAAAAATACAACAACAAAAACTGCATTCAAAACTCCCCGAAAACAGGCGTTGAAATCGCATTGCAAATGCAGCTGCCTGCATCGATTACGGACCGACGCACTGTGGGGCGAAAACAAAAAGTGCGACTAATTCAAAAATTAAATTTCAGTTAGTTTTTGGACACTATCTAAATATTGGGATTTTTTATTAAATTATTTTCTGCATAGATACTGATACATGATCTTGAATATGTTTTATCCACAATTTTCTTGAAATTTGATGGTGATTGCAACGACACCAATCCATTTTTCACAACAAAATTTCCATTGAACTTTCATCCACTATAATCATCACGGTCAAGGGCTGCAAGGCGACTTTTACAGTTTCATTTTTAGATCGCTAGATGTGGCCAGCGCCTTACTTATATATTATGCCGAGTTAGTGTGCATTACATATATCATTGAAGATCTAAGATACATAGAATAAAGTTATGAACATCACCACAAATTTGAAATTCGAGAAAACATGAAATCCAGAAAGTATATTTATTTTATTCAATTTTATTCCAATTTAAGTATGCAAACGAATTTGTTGTTTTTTTAAGTCTCTGAAACACTGTCCGCCGCACGCCGAGTACCGTCGCCTTTTCCTCTTGCCTTTTCCGGCGCGTGTGCTCGCACGCCGCCGCATTCACCCTGACGAGATAATAACTGTTTTTGGGTCCGGACTCAAATGCAGTGCAGCGTTGCCACAGTTGATAAAACAACAAAGGAGAAATATTAGGCAGAAATACTTTCGCTGCACTGCGTCTACACCGGAAATGCATTACGTATACGTAGTGCAGGACACAGGCGTTGCCAATTGCGTTCTAACTGGCAACTTTGTTGGCTAACTTACTGAGTAACTAACTCACTGACTGATGGAAATATGCCAAAATTGCAAGGTGTTTTTTGCTGAATTGTGTGACGCTTTTTTATGCACTCGCCTGGGACTAATTGTCGAACTGCACAATTGTGCATTTCCGTGCATATTTTTAGGTTCAATTTGTATGCACTTTTGTCTGTCTTTTTTCGATGATTGTGTGTATGCATGCATCTGTGTGTGTTTGTGAATCGTTTTAGTGGCCTAATGTGACTGTTTCGTTTTAATGGCCGTATTTGTTACCTGTTGCTATTTCAATTGTTCTTCTTGTTGTTTAGTCATCGTCATCATCAAGTTCGTGCTGTTATTGTTGTTGCTGTTATTATGGGTCACATATTATCATTAGAAAATGGCGTTTTGTCACGCAGCTTTCCTTTTCAACACTCACTAACACACAAGCCCATCTGCGCATACCAAGTGAACAGGCTCGTGCGGTCTCACTTGCTCTGAAGCACAGTACACTTTTCCTTTTCCCTTTTTGCCTTTTTTGTGTTATTTCCACTCAACAAAATTGTTGAAGTAAACATTTTTCACTTTTCGCAATGTAATGCTCACATTTATTCCAATAGTTTTTGTTTCTGATTACCATTTTAAACATTTTTTACGTGATAATTAATTTGACGAAATTGTGGAACTCATAATATTTTATTGTGACTTTATTTTATATCAAGAGGGAACCAACAGTCGAAACAATCGTCCGCATTCTAGAAAAAACATTTTGTTTTATCATATTTTCAAAATAACAATAATAACTTTGTCTGATTGTATTACTTGATCTGTCATCCATGATGCTGGATGGCAGATCTAGGGGCTGTAGCCTTCACAGCGTCGCGTTTGTATGCTGTTGTCCAGCAGGTTGATTGCTAGGCGGTTGACACGGTCTTCTAACCTGTTGCTTTACGATTTTTTCTTTAATTGTTGGGGTCCTCAGGTGTCAGTGGATAACAGAGCTCCGGAAATACCACTATGCACCTACGATCCTTCGCAGTAGCTTAACCTAAACCTTTGAAGAACTTCTAGGCTTGAGTTGGATGCAAAAGCTGTGTTTGTTATGAAATTATTCTTCGGAACCAATAGAGACAATAGTCGAAGGGAGATCCCTTTGATTCAAATAGGAGTGCAAACAGATTTTTTATAGCATAAATTTGTATTTGAAGGGTATCTATTAGAAAATACGCAATGAGACATCAAACGTGAAGTCTCTTCTACCTTGGATTGTTCAAAGTCAGCACTGACAGAATGAGTGGAGCTACAATGAGTACAATTGTGTTGTTGTAGTTGTAGTATTTGCACTTGATACAACTTTTAATTACATTTAAGTGCATAGTCGAAGCGAAAACCGATTATTAAATCATTTAATAGACCTCTAACGAAATCTAAACAAAATCAGTTCATCGAGAAACTCTAAGAGAGTGAAACCCATAATTAACGCGTTGTAAAAAAGTGCAACTTAAAAATATTTAATAAATAGTTGTAAAATAAAATTTTAAAAACCACCGGAGGAGCATATCCGAAGTTTTTGCGATTCTGGCGAACCGCGGCAGCGTGTGGCAAATAGCACCGCGTCGTGTAAAAGCGGCCACTGCCGCACGAATACACATTTAGCATTGCCAATTGTCGACTCCGTGGCGCGTAAATTGTGCGCATAAAATTTAATTGCAACACAGAGCACGAGCTACCAAAATCATAAACAAAAAATTAACATGGCCAAAAAAAAAAAACAAAATCGGAGAGCAAAAAACTCGAAATTTATCTGCTGGAAAACAAGGTGCGAAGTTATTAATGATTGACCATATGTATAAAAACCATTTTTACTGCAAATACTCGTAAGTGTTAAACACTTTTTTATTTGTCTTTGAGCACTACAACCTGCAGTTGTTGAACATTGTCTGCACTTCGAATATTTAGCGTTATGTGTGCTTTTTATGTTTGTGCAATGTTGGACTCAAGCAAACATACTTGATTTGAACAAGCATCGTCTGCCTGTGTAAAGAAGTACTCGTTTAAGACATACGTTTGAGTGATGGTAATTGCAATTAGAAGTTGTACATGCGTCGAAGCCCTCTTTTAGAGAGTCGTGTACATAGAACTCTGAAAACTTAATGGTTATTTTCTTTGTAGAACACTTTCTCCATAACAAATGTTTCTTATTAAAACTCAGAACAAATCCTCCCTGCTACCTAAACTCGAGCAGCATGTTTAAGTGCAATTACTAAATCTTCTTGGCTATATTCGATGGGTTCAGCATCAGAAGAAATATTGTAGAAGAATTAAGAGGTGAAACAATCAAGAGATAAAACAACAAAGTACCACTAGCGCTCCCTCGGCAAACGGCTGTTCATCCCGAAACCCAACCATTAAAACATTCTCTGACCATTGATTGCCTAACCTGCGAAGGGATCATCTCTCTCTGTAGTAACCAAACGCAAAAACTTTATTCGGCTTGAATTTGTACACTCTACAACATAATGAACAAATCTAAACTGATTTTAAGCTGTAATACTCTTACCGTACTCATACCGTTTGATAAATGAAATATGGGTGTCTTGATGTAAGTTCAAACTAAAAGGTACCTAAGTAATGTAACAATTTTCGCCTTATAAATTAGACCTCCTTGTAGTTTGTTGTTAATTGAGCAAAGAAAAAAAGTATAACAAAATGTTACACTTTGTTCGAGCATGCAGAACGAATTAATGTACTAGAGTAACAGATAGCATTATAAAACAGAAAATGTTATATTTTAATAAACGAAATCGCGATGGGCAATCTTTGGAAAAAAATGTAATTAAAAAAATAATAATTGAAAACCAGAGCTTATGTTAACTTTGGCCATTGTAGTTGCAACACTCTTCAAGCTCAAAACACCTGACTTGAAATTAAATGAATAGCTTCTATAGAAGCTGCACGATACAGTAATCCTAGCATCCAGTTCTTAAAATAACGTATGGGCTTATATGCGGATCATATAATACAGTAACTTAAAAGTCTTGAAATTTTCGGTTCTTATTTGTAGACTTTTAAAATGTTTTTCAGATGTTAAATGTCACCGCATTATTCATCAAACATTATCCTTTCTTGTTGCGGTCGATAGAATATGGCCTATTTCAGCAGCATTTCACAGTAGAATACCAAAAATTGGGTCGACTCGTAGATAGCTTGAAAAGATGAAGGAAGTTCTTCTAACGCGGTAACTGTGTGCTATCAGAAAAATAGGAAAAACTAGTGGCTAGCGATGGACAATACTTTTAATAAATCATAATGTACCATTCCAATACATTGGGTATGTATTAGAAAAAGTAGAATGCGACCCTAATCTTTATATAGGGACTACTTATTCAAGTGATAAAATCCGGCCGTATCATTTAGAATTGTATGGCTTTAGCAACTCGTATAATCAAGAATTCATTAATACATACAATATAGAGTTCACTAATGTAATTTATTTGCAATTTTTACCCAGACTGAAGTTTCACATTCAAGATTGCCAAATTCTTCAAGAAAATGAATGATAGTTTCGTAACTTCAACTCTTTTATTATTGTTATTGTCTTTATTGTACTTCTTCAAGTTTCCTAAAACAAATATGCATCACATTTTTATGATGGATGCTGGTTTCACAGCTATTACAATAAGATTATACAAGTACTGATGATGATTGACCTATAAATCTTCGACCTGTTCATGGGCATGATTACGTTTCATCTGTTCTATTAGATGACCCAGTATTTCAATGTTGCGCCAAGCTTTGATTTCATTATTCTAATTCAAGTGTGCCAATCTTTTTTTCTCGTTTAGACAACCATTGATATATTAATATAATTATAACTACATTATGTACTGCATGAACCAAGAGAATTGGTATTATTTTTCTACCAATCAGATTCGACACATTCCCCGAGCTGGGAAGATAAATTTGATTGACTTTCATTAGTGGCAACGCTGGTAATTAATAAAATCCAAGCAAGTGAGAGCGAAGAAAAACCGCCACAACCTGCAAGTGGTCGTAACTAATACAAGCATATTTAAATATCAATTTGCAAGCAACTGCACAGTGGTAACCGACTGCGCGAAGCCCCTACTCTACGCGAGACAAATGTGCGCGTTTGTGTCTAATTACACACGACCAGGAGGGCCCGGATCAGGGAAGGAGTCAATCAGCGTGGCAACCACACAGGGCGCGAGCAGAACGACAGTAGTTGAAACAACAGTCAGAGAAACTCTGTCAAAGCACAGCGTAGAGCAGAGAAGGAGAGAAAGAGAGAACTACCAAAAAAGAACATCATACGGATTAACCGACATAAACGCTAAGTGGCGTCATAATTTAAAATGCATCAACAGCGACTAACAGAGCCAGAGCCAGCGTCCGAAACCGAAACCGAAACGAAAACCGAAGGCAGTAAAGGATGTGGAAGTGGATATGAATTGTCATCAGGCCGCAGGCATATTTCCTCACGAGCAGTCGGCTCATCAATAATCGTCATAAAGATCGTCAGGCTGGCCAGAACTCCAGCGTGAAAAGCGAGCGCAGCAGCAACCGCAGCGGGTACTTGCTGCGCTTTAATTGTCATATCCCTCCGCACCACTCTTTTCAACCCGTGCCTTTTTTATTTAACTTTACTTGTTCTTCTCTTGTTTCTGACGAACGCATCCGTTAATTGTTTCTGCGTTTCTTTACTTCTTTATTGGCCTTACTTTGTTCGTGGCGTCTGGACTTAGTTTAATTTTTCTTCTTATTATTATTTATAGTTTTTTTTTATATACACATATATGTATGTAGTTTCAGATTTTATAAGCGTGCACTCAAACTCAACACCGCTCGCGGTATGCCTGCTTCTAATGAGATTTTAATAATACACGCCTGTGTGGCTTCAAAACTACTTAAGATGCTTGCACACACTCGTAGATACAATTTATATCTGTGAGTTTGTAAATATAATCTACATATATTATTTGAGTAACGTTGCTGTGGCGTTCAGATTTGTTTTGAGTCATATTAGTTTTACTTAAAGTCAAACAATATTCAGAATCAACTCTAAAATACAAAGAAGAACAGAAAGAGTGAATAGATTTAATAATAAGATATACACTTGATTAAAGTATTAAGCTTATGTCATTTTGGCTTCCCCACAATTCTAGCATCTATCTGCTGACGGATACTTTCATCATTTACAAACATAACTACACTTTTTTTCTGATAATAAAGCTGATCTGAATCAATAACTTCTATTGGATCTCTTGACTCTTACTCTCATATGTAAATAGAATAGAGCAAAATTTTAGAACGAACCAACTTCTTACCTTTGGAAAACGGCATTTGCTATTTGCTTTTCTTTTTGAAGTGCGACAACTCTATAGCTTCTAGCAATTAATCATCAATGGTTGCAGACCATTGCTTTCCTGGGATAGTTTTTTTCCTGTTTGACGTTTTGAAAAACGACAAAGCTGTAGCGATGACCATTTTTTTCCATTTTTAAAAAATGCCAGGCTGCCAGCAACCTTAAATAAACAAAACTACAGATCATATGGTTACCAATTTCTTAACTTAAGCTTTTCGGAATTCATTCTTAACACTTGGCTAAGAAGAGTATCCATATATGGTAGGGGTACTACTTCATGCTACTGTTTATTTCTTTTGTGTTTCCTCGCTTCCCTTCTTCTTTTTTGTGGCGTTTCTTTGCATGTTTGTTTATCACCACCATGATAATTGATACATATGTATATGAATGTCATCAGTGAAGCTTGATCCAAAAGTCTACCGAAAGTCATGAAATTCCATTCAAATTTTTTTTATATATAATCAGTATAACTTCTTCAGTTTGCCATTGATATGTATGTCAAATTCGAAATCGAAAGCCTGTCCAAGAATAATAATAAAAAAATTTAATTATTCGTTATTGCTGTTGATCATATCTTCTTCAGTGTATTCAAAACGATAAAATTAATTTATTGTGTTATAATATATAAATAAACATACACACATAATTCACAACCTCTTCTTTGTGGTAACTTGATTTTCCGCTCACACAACATAATCCTGTCGTTTCGTGTCGAAAATTCTAATTATTGCAATGTTGATAAACAATTCTCATGAAGAACTAAACTTTCGATTTTAATTAAACTTTTTTTTTATCAATTTGCAAGGCTTTCGGTTTAAAATTTGACTTGTATACAATTATTAACGGCAAACTGATGAAGAAACTTTTGGATCAAACTTGACATAAAAATCTTATCCATGATAACATCTATATAGGTACAAATTTTCATGGTTGTCGGTCAAACGCACTGTGGGCCAAACCACCTCACCAGCTGCATTTAATTCAAATTTTGAATTTTTAAATATTCATACTTTTATTTTTCCAGTCCATTATCAATACTCCAGAGAGCTATTTAAAGCTTTTTTAAAATTCTTGTGATATATTTATGAACAGCTGTGTTTCAATGTATTCCTGTTGCTCTGTTGCAATGTATTCCCGTATACAATGTATTTTTACTCTTGCTTTTAATTTAAAAATTAAAAGGGTATTTATCCCCATATTTCTTTAAAAAGTGGGCTTATATTCATCTGAAAGTACGTATTACTTAAAAAGTTAACTTCTGTGGCCCGTCTATATACGTGTTACTTATAAAACGTACAAGAAGCTACTAATATTAACAACCTGTTCTAAGTAGTCTACCATTGTCTTTCGTGGAGTAAAACTAAAAATGTTCACAAATGTCCAAGTTAGTTACTACTTTTTGTGTAAGTGTAAACCTTTGATGTGTCCAAAAAAAAAAAAAAAAAAAACAAGCTGCTAATTTATGCTAGCCTTCAATTTGTTTGACTTTGCAATTGTCGACAAATTACGAAATTTCGCAAATAGGCTTATTTTAAGTGGAAGAAGTTCGGAAGGAAAATGAAATTTTTTGAGGAAAGCAATCAGAAATGGCTAGATACTCCTCTTTAATAGTGGAAAAAATCTACAGATATTGGATGTCCTGAAAAAGATTTTGCAGAATTGTCCAATAGAAGCCTAGTGGCTAAAGTATCAGGCTTAGTAAAAGAATTAACAAGTGACAAATTGATGGTAGCAACCAGCCCAGGTTTGTACAAGGCTGAAAGGCGCAATGCATCCAAAGTTGTTTCACTATTGAATACTGACGAAAATGCTGTTGAAAAAAATTAAGAAGTTCGTGGAATCTGAAGTTAACCATCCTATCAAATATACTCCAGAGGAAGCCTTCAGTCTTTACGTTGATCGAGGTTTCCCAAAACACTCGTACACATTAATTAATGCAAGCCAGTGCCAAAGCCCTTAATTTCTTTGAAAATATTACCGTTAGGAACAGCGAAAACAGCGGTTTATACAAAACCAGTTTAAAAAAAATTTTATTACTGATAGACATACCAATGGCTGGTTGTGGAAGTACAAACAATGGCAACACAGCAAGAAGGTTTTTCCAACAACCTATGTTAGATTCCCAAATAACAGGTGTTATCAAAACTATTATTATGATGTAAATGCTGATTCATTTCGGCAATATGCAATTGAAACAGCACACATTTTTGTGAATGAGTATTCATGGTTTTACATGCCGAGAGACATTATCAGTAACGTTCGGCTACCAATTGGTATGATGTCGGAGGAAGCACTGGAGGCTAGGAATAAGGACGTCCGTAATTTCCATTTGCCTCATACACTAACGTGTGTAAAACTTTTATATTTTAAGTTCTTTGACTTTTTTACTCTATCCTCAAAAAAACAGGTTACTTTTTATTAATCCGCTTAATTTTAATCCGCTAGATTGGCCATTTGGTCCACAGTGAAACGGTGATAGACAGACAGATAAACAGTTTAGAAGTAGATCTGACAAAAATTGTACTCTAATTATATGATATATGCAATATCCATATCAAACTTATTCCAGTATAAACAATTCATACAGTCAATCCAACTAATTTTCACTCGCAAAATTCTCAAAACGAAAGTGCCACTCTCCTTTAATAACCATACTAACACAGCGGCAAATGCACAAATCATCCGTGTAAAAAACAAGTGCATCAAAAGTAATCATTGCCTCAGAGCCCAAAATCCGTAGTTCGGAATCTTGGTTGCCGCTGCCTTTTTTCGGTGCGAGCTACGCATTAAAACTCCAGCCCCAACGTACGAGGAGATCATTGATTTAATTGCGTACCATTTCCTGGTTTTGTTTGATGTTGAAGTCTTTCTTTCACACAAAACACATCTAGAAATGTATATGATAATCATCATTATTACCAACATCAACAGCATCATCGGCAATATTGTTGTCTTGACTGGCTTAAACTGACTTTTTTGGTATACATTTTTTGAGGTGAATGTTTTCGTGTACAAAGTGGGAACGTTGATTACTACAACACTTAGCCGCAAGTAGTGCCGCCGCGTCGCTGTCGCTTTTGTCATAATAGTCGACAATGTCAGTTTCATTCATGATTCAGTATCCGTATCTGAATTCGAGTTCCTTTATATCGGTATCTGTATCTGTTGATGCACAAATTACGCTCACTCGCTTGGAAAACAAAAGAAAGACAGACATTCGGACAAGTGGTCCAAACAACGGTACGGCTGAAGGCGTTCACTGGTTCGTTGGTTCGTTGGTTCGTTCGTTCGCTCTACCCGTTCCTCAGCCACTGGTTGATTCCCCAAAATAAATATATACAAAAAAAATGATGGATTAATTCATTCATTCAGCTGCCGCCACTCAGCTAAACTCAACTGAACTCCGCTCCATTCGACTTCGTCGGTAGCCACTTTGTCGGTGGTTGGGCAATTATTTTGTTGTTTGTCTGTCTGTCACTCGGTTTGCTTGTCTTATGATTTTTTTTTTTTGTAATTTGATTCTGTTTCACCAGATGTGTTTAATTTGTAGCTACTTGTTTCTAACTTTGACGCTCCACACGACCATTCAGCCAGTCAGTTACCCAAATCAATGCCTTACATTGGTTTCAGATACTTTTTCCGCAATTATATCGCTTGAGGTTTGTGTCAATCTATGACAGCCCACAATGTTGGTTTTCTATGAATAGCCACATTTAATTTGTAGTTTGATTTTAATTTAATTCATTTGTTTCTGGTTTTATACTACAATCTTCCTTCATTCTTCTTTTGCTTTCAGGCTTTAAATGGCTTTCTAATGATTCTGACATGCGAAGGCGAAGTCTTCTTTGCGACGCACAGCATTGAGAGTTATTTGGGATTTCATCAGGTGAGTTTTATTGATTTATTGAAAAAATTCTAAACATTTTTATGAATGAATTTGTGTGTCGTGCAAGAAACGTGGGCCGTTTTGGGGTCAAGCAAAATAACAAAAGTAACACCAGCAGACTAAATTGATTTTTCAATCAAAATGCCAAACCCTACAGAAATTGCCAAATGATACTGACGACTCTGCTGCCGGCCGTGCAGTACGAGGGCGCAACAATAAAACAGCAATTTTTATATTCTTCATGCACTTTCCTATAAACACGGAGTGTATATAATGTAGACATATTCTTGACTAGCTCTACGAGACTACCTAATTTAGTGATCTGTTCATGCACGAGGTGTGTTCAAAAAACAAGGCGAATTCTTGTTCTTCTTGGGCTAGGTGTTATCGATATTCGTTTTTTTTTATTTTGTTGGGCTGGTACACACTTAACAAAGTCAGCCATTTTGTATTTTTACTTTATTTTTGACAGACACATAGGTTACAATTATTATTGTGTTTTAGCGGTTTGTTGCAATCTAAAAAAATGGCTCAAGATTCGTGACAGGCAAAAACAAAAACGTAAATATTCCTCAGCCATCGTATTCCCCGAACATGGTCACCTGTCAAAAGGAACCTTGAAAGGACGGACGTTTACCACAAATCACGAAATAAAGACCGTATCGCTAGAAGTCCTAAAGGTCAAATCATAAAGTGCATATAAGAAGTGTTTGAAATTAGCGCTGGCACAAGTGTATTATATATGAGAGAGAATACTTTCAAGAGGAAAAAATAGTCATTGATGAATCTTTGCCTGTCCATCTGTCTGCTGTGTGTCCGCTATAGACGTCGAAGTCGCTAGACTGATTTTGATGAAATTTTCAGGGAAACTCTAGAATAGTCTGTCGAGTAATTCTGTGAAGTTTGGTGCTTTAGTATGTACCACGAATGTCGGAAAAAAAATTTCTTGGATTTTTTGTATGAAATCCTTTTTACTTCATCATTTTGGCTTAAAAAATACGTCAATTTCGAAATCGAACAGACTTTCGTCTGTCAAAGAAAAATAATGAAAAAATAATAAATGTTTAACTATCAAAAATTTAGTGCTCAATATTCGTCTATCAATAAACACGTTTTTGTTCAATGCAACGGAACGGGTTTGGTGATAAGAAAACTCATGATTCATGTGGTTCATGCGACGATACTCAAAAGAAAATTCCAAGATAAAGAAGTTCTCATTCTCATAGCTTCAATAAAGCAAATTTAATGCTAACACACCATTGAATTGCTTGATTTTTTTTTTCTTTATTACATTTGTCTTACATAAAAAAACAAATGTAATAAACACTAGGAACAAGGAACAATTTTGGCCATCGAAAACTTTAGATCTTATTACAAGTCTATAGACATAAATACCAAAAGTTTCATAATCCTACAATTACTAGATCATATATATTTCGTACAAACATACTCATAAAAATGGTTGGGTTGGCACCTAAACAGATCAAACTCTCTTACACTTTCGCCAAAATTCACTAATTTGTTTGCTCTCAGTGGCAAAACACAAACGAAATGATGCAGCTTGCTGAATATTTGACACTAGGTTATCGTCTATAACAGGAAATGTCGCTAACTTGAACCTCCCTAATATTGCCAATATTTCATTTGACGCTTCTGCACATCGTGTAGTATCTTCATTTTTAATTGAGATGCCAGGCATGGGCGTAACAAGTGCTGCTTTACACATTTACAACTAAATTAAAAATCAAATACTAACACACACTCAGAAAGATACCTCCACACTCACAGATACAAAATAAGATTTCAATAAGCATGCCAGAGTGCAAGCATTGCAAGAGTGAAATTATTGTTAGAGAAGAGGTGAAGCGAAAACCAAGAAAGCAGCAACGAATACAAGTCAAGCCCAAAACATGTTCGAGTGGCTACCCCAGTATCTGCACAGCAACGGTCGCTGCTTGCATATGATCTCCGATTTTAGAGTGAGGGGTGCCGAGCAAACAACAACAACAACAACAAGACGAAAACAATAATGTGTGCCCCTCCTCCGCGTGGAATATCACAACGAGGAAAGCCCACCGAAAGACAATGATCACGAGGCGCTAAAACCCAACAGCCGCAAAAAATCCCCTCCGCATCGAACTGTGCCACGACAAACCACGTTTGAGCATCCAAGGTGCAGCTATGCTCGATGCGATTGCGCAATCCTCCCGCTGATCTGATTTTTATTTATTATACAACTTTGAGCTTCGCAGGCAAGAATTCATACAACGCAAGTTAGCTTGTCTCTGCCTCAGCGCATGTGCAGTCATAATTTTTATCTGCCGCAGATACATTCATAAACACAGCCAAACCGAATCGTACTCAGCCTGCGATTGCACTTGTCCTTGCAATCGATACCGTCCCAGACAATCCCCAGCCAATCCCCTTCCAATCCCGACATCGATCCATGTTCATCGGACTTATTATGCCTTGGTATTTGTTCTGTTCTGTTCCGTTCTGTTTGCTTTTGATCAAATATAAAATTGGCAAATTGCTTGTATCTCCGTATGTTTGTTTATTTGGCTGTTTGTTGGCTACTGCTGCATACCAGCGATCCTGTTGCATTTCAGCTGTTGGTTGTTACTTCAGTGCATCTTATCACATTCAACGATCGATTTGAGACGACTTCTAAAGCAGCTTTTCATTTTATACATATTAAGTTAAGTGATATTCTTCTTCTTTTTGGAGCTGCGTGGCTGAAATGTACTCAAAATTAACTCTTATATCACCCTGCTGTCATTCGTAAAGTCAATCCTTAAAATTCTTTTTTTTTAGGTTAGTAGCTTTATATTAATTTGCTGATATTCATAATCTAGTAGAAGTTCTGTAATACTGCAAAGAAACTAATAAAGAAATTTGGTCTTCAAAACCATTAAACTGATTAAATCGGTTCCAGCTCAAGATATACCACACCTAATATTGTATTAACAACAATGTATTTTTTATTTTTTATCAACCAACATACCTTAGCGTGATTGATATTGTAAAATATATCTGTTTGTAGTCCATGGACTCCGTACGACATTGGACGAACACCAAATAAATTGGTATATATATTTAATATTTTATGCTACAATCTACAGGGAAAGTCGGGAGTACCCATCCAATTACAATAGCTTATTTTTCAAGCAAAGCTTTGTAACATAAAGCAGTTCGTTATTCTGTATGAAATTTGGTTTTGTGTGAAATATAAAAATATCATTTATAATAGCAACTACAAAAGACGAAGAAGAATAAACACAAAAAGGACAAAGAAGTAATAATATACAAACAGTTTAGGTAGTTACAATAAGAAAAATGCCAACAAATATTTAAATTCCAAATTCATGAAAACTATGTCCTTTGGTTGACTAGAATTACGATATTCTAATATCAGCATTATCGAAAGTAAGCTTCTTTCCAAAGTTCCAATGTGAAATGCTCACGAATCGAACACAGATTAGATTAGATAGACTGAAGGAAAGAAGAAGTGTTTCCTAGCCATTAAGGGGAGGCCAGTTGTGTCATCGAGTTCATAACTTACACTCAGATTCCAAACGTGAAAGAGAATGCTTGTTCAAGCTTGTTGACCTATACATTTAATACCTATAAATATGTAAGAACTTATAAATGAAAATGCTCTATTTTAATCATAGGTCATATTATTTATTGAAGGAACATTATATACCATTACAAAAATATCCATTATTACTTTTCGCCAGTGGAGCTAATGTATTAGCTTTAATTTATATATAATATATATATATATATATATATGTACTCATATGACCATAATACGTGAATATTGAAAAAGAACGCTAGGTGCCCCAAGTTAACTCATATTAAGTTACAGTACCTTGCTACCCAAGTACTTGCCAAGTGACATTTTGATAACAATTCCTTCAGAGGTAGTTGTTTGTTCGAAGGGCTTAGATGTAATTCTAGCTTATGAAAAAATGTTTTGGACAGACCCAACTTGCCCAACCCAACATGAATTGTGGCGATCATAAAGCAAGTAATCCTACATCATATAAAGTTCAAGTCTTCAAATTCTACTCAACAATTTTTCTCTCTGTATAACAGCCTGGAGAGAAATCCCTTTATGGCGAAATTGTAGCATGTGCTTTCAGAATTTATGTCTCAATTTGGCCAAAACAAGCTGCCACCGTCCCGAAGATTATTCGTTGTTCGTTGGTCGAAAGGAAATCTTGTTTTCAATTAAAGCATGGCATGATTTATAAGCGAACCAATGCCAAATTCAATACATGAAATTAAAATTACAAAGTGATTTTTAAATAAGTTTATCGAACTCACCCGACCGATGGCCTTATTACTATCCTCCCCACAGTCTGATATCGTGCATCAATCGGTCTACGAACTAGTCCACTCTGAGGACCGTGAGGAGTTGCAACGACAGCTGCTCTGGAACTCCTTTCTACCTGCCGATATGACTAGCATGCAGTTAGCCGAGACCCTCGCACCCGACAAGGCACTCTATCTGGAACGCAGTTTCACGGTTCGATTTCGGTGCCTCCTCGACAACACATCCGGATTTCTGCGTTTAGACATACGCGGACGCATTAAAATCCTTCACGGCCAAAACCGAAAGACCGAGGAACCGCCACTGGCTTTGTTTGCATACTGCACACCCTTCGGGCCACCTAGTTTGCTAGAGATACCACATAAGGAGAACATGTTTAAGTCAAAGCACAAGTTGGACTTTTCCTTGGTCTCCATGGATCATCGGTAACCATTTTAATTTACAACTTTCGATGATCTTTCAATATCAAAATTTGTTTATCAGTGGTAAGCACGTACTGGGCTACTCGGATGCAGAGCTGGTCAATATGGGTGGCTACGATTTGGTCCATTATGATGACTTGGCTTATGTGGCTAGCGCGCATCAGGAATGTAAGTACTTCAATGATTATGTTCAAATTTATTTTGTTATAATAAATCGATTTCCCCACAGTGCTCAAAACCGGCGCTTCCGGCATGATTGCGTACAGATATCAAAAGAAGGACGGTGAATGGCAATGGCTTCAAACGAGGTTAGTAAGCTACAACTTGTTGGTATGCGAACGCCAAAATCTCATTTAATGTTTTGCTGTCCAAATAGCTCCCGTCTAGTTTATAAGAACTCCAAACCTGATTTCGTCATCTGTACACATCGTCAGTTGATGGACGAAGAGGGTCACGATCTCCTCGGCAAGCGTACGATGGACTTCAAAGTGAGCTACTTGGACACTGGCCTGGCATCTACGTACTTCTCCGAAGCAGATCAGCTGGTAGTACCACCAAGCACCTCACCGAATGCTTTGCCACCGCCAGTGACGCCAACGAGACCCAATCGTCGCTACAAAACGCAATTACGGGACTTTTTGTCCACGTGTCGAACGAAGCGCAAAATGCAACAGCAGGGCCAGCAGACATCACCGTTGGGGCAGGTGAGTTAACACCAAAGAAACTGACTGCCAGAAATCTAAGACTATTTTTATGCAACAGGTAACATCACCTGCACCCGTTGTCGAATACCTTCCCGATCCAGCGGTGGCTGTGGCCGCGGCCTACTCTAATCTCAATCCCATGTACACGACGTCGCCGTATGCCACAGCCGCGGATAATATTTACATGGGCACCTCTGTGCACTCAACAAACGCATTCTATCCTGTCACTGAAAATCTCTTCCATCAGTACCGCCTGCAAGGGGTTGGTGGTTACTACACCGACTACCATCACTCTGGTGCGCCAGCTTCCGCTTATGTAGCCAACGGGTTCCTTTCGTATGACAGCTACGCCATAGCATCGAAAACGGATGACAAATGGCAGGATACGGGGAAGTACTACAGCGGATACAGCAGCGGCTACGGCAGTCCAACATCAACGCCACAGGTGGGTGAACAACATTCTGACTTCATGTTTTCTCTTGATAACTGTCAAAAAACCAAACGCCAGCAAATACCCTTAAAGACGCCAAAGTCCTCTCCACAAGTCATGGAAGTGGTGTCCTGCTCTTCAGATGGACCGTCGCCGGTGAGTGCTGCCACAGCCAATAACAATGTCGCCGCGAATGGTGGTGGCAGCGCTACACCAAAAGTGGAGTTGGCGCCCCAAGATCCTTACGATCGTCAAACTGTACTTATGTGGGGCACCACGCAATCGAGCGGTGTCCCGCTGAATACTTTGCATGGACGTAACGCCATAGAACGTTCGCCGCAGAGCACGACGCCGTTGTCGAATGGTCTCAGTTATACCAGTAACAACAACAGCAATGAACATGAAACAGCCGTTGCCAAATGGAATGGCAACAACAAAGAGCCCAAATCAGCCGCTACGGCAAGCACACCTGAGAGCTATCACTTGCAACATGACGACTCTGGACTTTATTCAGCCTCATCCCATACAACATCGCCACAGCAGCAAGCTCGTCTGAGCAGCGCTGGCACCAGCGTTGTAACCACTAATGCTGGCAATAACTCAGTAACGCATGAGCAACATTCGAACGCCACAACAGCGCACCACACCAATCATCACCAGAGAACGGTGACTGCGCCAAGTGCACACCAACAGTCGCAACACGATAGTCTTCTGCACACAGCCGCCGCCGCCAGTAATAGTACCAGCAACACCAACAGCCACATGCAACGCTCACAACATGCCGCCGCACTGCATGCACATCAGCAACACAACGCCGCCTCTGTTGGACACCATCACCATCACACGCATCCGGTTGCCGCTCAGCATCACCCACATGCTCATGCGCATGCGCATGCTCACGCCCATCACCATCACGCGCACCCTCACGCGCAGGCCAACGGCAGCGAGGTATGGAGTCCTGCGTCATACTCGCAATACTCGCAGTATTTTAGTTACCACCACCACCACCATCACCATCACCATCCAAATGCAACTACTCCTACAGCCAACACTCAGCACGCTAGTAGCAGCACTCATTAGTCCCGATCGTACACGGTGTCGATCTTCTCAGCGCGAAGCACGTCGCGCGACAAAGCGGTGGGTTAGTACTGTGCGGGCGGTTGCAAACTACCATCTACAAACTCAATTAGTCCCAGTGCCAAAACTTGCAGCCCTCCTAGAGCACAGACTAACCAACACAATACCGGCACTCGCTTATGTCACGCTTCTTGAAGTAGCACAAGCACCTTAGAACACCATAACTCTAGATTAGACATTATTCGAATTAGTTGGCTCCAAATGTAGTTGATTGTTGAAGAGAACAAATCCACAAACTAGTGGAATGGTTGCAGAGAGAAAGCTTGAACTAACTGTAAAAACCCTTTTCTAAAACTTAGATCATACACACCCAGCAGCACCAACAACAACAACTCCAACAGTCCCAACACCAGCAACAGCTGAGTTACGCGCATCAGCTGCAAAGCATGACCAGCTGTAGTGCAACCACTCCAACCAGCAGTTCTACATCACCGGTGTGCACGTCGCCCACGGCGACAGCAGGGAATCAGCAGACTCAGCCACAACAACAACACTTACCCAGAGTTGGCAGCATGATGAACGGTGGCGCTGGCATTGGCGTCGATTCAGCGACCTCCTATCACAATCAACTGGCCATTATTGCCTCACCTCTCGTCATTTCAACACCAGCGACGGTGGACGATCCCAACAATATGTTGCAACCGATTCACAGCATTGCGCTCGAGAGTCCACCAGAAACGGCTCCTGCCACCACGACTACGACGACTTCCGGCAGAGTTCGCAAAGGTGCACGAGTCGGTCTACATGGCCAACAACATCATCAGCAACAACAACACCAACTGCATCAGCACTTTCTTTATTCGGCAACAACGGCGCCAACAGCAACAATTGCTGCAAACATCACAGCTCACACCGCACTTTCCTATGCGCCAACGCCCAATGCCGCCTACGTCGCAGTCAGCGCGGAACAGCAACCGGATGGTAGCCCGTTGCTCTCATTCTCGGAGGTCACCAACACTCTGCTGAATCAGTAAATTACTAGGGAGCCCCGCAAATATTGAATGAGCACGCAATCATTTCAATGGGACTTCGGTTTACAGTAGTCCAACAGAGTTGTTTCCAAGACGCTTCAAACCATAGAAGGGTTTTGAAACGGTAAATTTTGTACGAACCAAATGGTTTAATGTTTTAGTACAAGAGTCCAAATTACAAACTGTTAACCAATTCAAACAACAACATAAACAATTAAATAACGAAATTTCAGGCAAATTTTCCAGTTGCAATTAGGACCCAGGCGAAGCTTAGCTTTTGATAATATATTCGACATAAAACTGTAATAAGCGAAAAGGATGCTTAGTAATGATTTTTAAGTTTTGGCAAAGAACTGCTTGTCCAAGCCCAACACTGGTTAAAACACATAATCTCTTGCCCAACCTAATGTGTCTGGAGTCGACAATATCAAAAATTCCCTTCGAGCACAGTCACACATATAGTGATAGAGATGCTCTTATTACCGAAATTCCCATAATAAAAAATCTCAAAGCGGATATTTTTTTATATAGGGTTTTCTAAGTTTACAAAGAGAGCCTCGGTTCCAACCTTTCTTCTTAGGTCATAATTGCGGGATACAAATATAGCCGAATAACATATCTCGGCCATTATAGATTTTGAGTGAAAACTCACTTCCCCGCTTGAGCAGAAAATTTTTTGTTAATCGAACTTTTAACGCTTTTGGAAAGCTTCTAAATCTAGAGAGAATTTATTCATCGTTAACAATATAGCCCGAATGCCCCTAATTCCTTTATAAGCCAGGAAGGTATCACCTCGAACTTTATGGAAGCGTGATACTTTTTCCAACTATCAGATAATACGAAACCTTTTATAGTTTTAACTTATTGCGATTGTTACAAATATTCGAGTGAAACAGCCGAATAGTTATTTTACTGCTTTAATTTTTATCCATTCTCAAATTGACTTGCAATAAAAAGAAAACTTTTATGGATTCTTCAATGTCCTTTTCACTGTGTTACAAGCCCCGTAACAATACTGTTCACATACTATGAGACATATAAAAATATTGAAAATAATGAACAAAAAATCAATCACATCCCCTTTGTTTTACACCACTTTTGTTCGGATAAATATTGGTCGCCCAAGGCACTACATTGCTTGAACGACTAAACGATACAAGCGAATAAAGCGGTGGATAGATTATCCCCAATGATAATCTATCCACCCAAAGTAGACTTCGGTGGCGCAGAGGGCAACGTTCTGTGTTATCACAGCGGAAACAGATCTAGTGTTACCAAGTTCCAGTAAGTAAGCCACCACAGTTTTTCACTCCCAAATTTATTCGGAAATTCCTTCCCCGATGAAGTGCCTACCAGTGGTTAATGATAGCGCTTTGTAAAGATAGATGGAAATCCTTATACATACTGCATACATATTTTGTTCATATTTTGTACACTCCATTCAAGTTATTTCCGGTTCCGATTGCCTCAGAAAATTTTGTCAAATTTTACATAAAACCAACACACAAGTATATATATAATAAATTTCAAAGACCAAATCTTAATAAAAAAAATAAATAGGTACTATTTACATAATGATGAAAATAAAACTGTTTTGCCAAAATATGGACTATCATATCTTCCATAATCTCAAATTGCACATTTGTAAATTGAAGCATAGGATGGCACTATTCAGATACTATGGTAAAAAGAGCATGGAATGAGAAGTTTTTAAAGCAATGAGCAATCTCAAAATAAAAGTATTATTTACTAATTCTGATATGCAACTCATCTCAAGCTAACACTTAAAACCTACAAACTTATCTATTTCAAAACATTAAGGTTTACTGTTTCAAAAATCTAATTTAAAAAAAAAATAATAATTTCGGTTCCAGTTAGGCTTTCTTGAAGCAAAGCATTTTACAATAAGCTCCATAATGATAGGCTTTTATTAAATATTATTATTTTACTGTGATAATTTTTAGGATGCATCGAACGAATCGAGGGAATACACAAAATGATATACTATCTATACAATACCTATGTATATGTTTAAATATTTTGACTACATGATATCAAATTTGTATTAAAAAAGTGATTTCAAAAAGCGGTTTCCATAGCTACAAGCTCGATAGGACTAGAGCTACATTTGAATAAAACTTCCTTTAACAAATAAATAAACAAAAAAAATAAACAAACCAATTAAACTTTGTAATGGCTAAAAATAAAACAAATAATAAAATAAACATTTGCACAAAGTTCTTACATAAATATAACCAAAGATTTTTTCTAATTAAAAATGCGAATTATAACTGTAAAGAGTATAAATAATCAAGTAATCCGTGGCAATTGGCAGAGGTTGTTGCGCCAAAAGTTTAGTTAAAGTTGCAATTAATTAAACATTTAAGCTAGAAGTTAAACTTTTAAGAAAGCATATTAAAAACTTAAGGAAATAATAATGAAAGTTTAAAAAATAAAGATTGTACAGTTAAAAATAAATATTATATGCAATAAGCAAAATTCCTAAAGATAGCCCATAACTCTTAGTAAATCAATATTTAAAAAATATATATTAAATTAAATCTTTAAAAATATTCTAGTCGCATACAAAATAAATAAAAAATAAATATATTATATTAGAAAAAAAAATATTTATAACCTATTTGACCTTAAAATGTACATTTTGGAATACGAAAGCCGTAAACAAGCGCAATAACTTGAAATTATTTTAGAAATAAAAATTACAAATACAAGTCTCTTAAATATTAACAGATTGTACAAAATTATGAGTACGTTATTCAAAAATTATCTTTGATAAAAAATATGATATTAATACAAAATTTGAATCTTAATTTTCACGATTAAAAATATACATGAAACATTTAATTAATAAAGGCGAGAAATTAAAATTTTTTTAAATTATCCGAAATTAGGTTAAGTGAATGTAAATTGAAAATATATAATGGCAAGTCTTATATAAATAAAACCTATATTTAATTTACTTACCGGAACAGAAGTGAAAAATCCATCCAAACTTGAACCGAAACCCGACACAATTTTTTCTCAATTTCGACTCGGTAGTCTGGTGGAAGTATACTACGACTAGCGCCCTACTACATGGTGGGCGAATACAAATTATCGGTTTTTTTATATTTCGCCTGCTGTTTATCGTCACGTAACCACCATCAGACCACCCTCTACAAATTCTGTGTAGGTGTTGATCCTTGGCAGCGCTAGTTGACACTCCCAACACCAAGAACTGGTAGCGGAAGGCTAATCACCCACCCTATCAGACAAACAATTGATTTTCGAAACCAAAACAAGCCTCGGGTATCTAACAAGATGAAAGAGCCTTGTATAGGCTATATATTATATAGGTATAAAAAAAACGCTCTTAAATAATGGAAAAGAAATATCGGCCACAGCTTCGGCTCGAAGAATCTGAAGGATATTTATTACAGTTCCCGAGAATCTTAAAAAAGGTTTCAGAAAGCTGTGTGCACAATGCGTGCCGCATTCGCTAACAATGGAACAAAAATACATTGGAATGCGACTTTCTCAGCAACATTTAGAGAGTTTTCGAAAAGATAGAGTGGATTTTGTGCGTCGATTCATCACTATGGTGAGGTGTGAACCTGGTTCTTCGGCTCCGAAACGAGTTCGTCAATTTTTTGGGATGCGAAAGCAATTTTGTTTTTCAACATGACAATGCACCGTGTCCCAAAACGATTTTGACAATGGCTAAAATCCATGAATTAAAGTTCGAATTGTGTTTTTCTTATTCGATAAGAAAATTAATTAATCTTTAATTATCGCTCGTTCCTCTGCGACGAACGGTGCTTCTCTCCGATGAAATTGCGGCGCAAATCCGGCTGGTGCTGACGGAGCTATAAATGGCATCGTAATGGAGATTACACCTCCATATGCTGCACATTGCGATGTCATTCTGCTGTTAAAAACAGCAGTGTTTGACAAAAACGGCAAACTCATATTCTGTTTAGCTGCAGGATTTATTGGCGGAGCACCCCAAGTCGTCCTACCGGGGACTGCCGATGCATTACGTATTTCTGTCGCTGTACCGCAATTTAAGATAATGGAGAGCGTGTAGTTGGAAGGTTGCGTAACATCATTAATGCAGTTGGCAACAGCTGTTCGTATAGCAAAAGATACTGTGGTTGGGGGCGTGGATATCGCTGAGGGGGGCATGAACCGATAACATCCCGTTTATCAGCCGTGAGGTCAACTGCGTGACTCCTAACGGACAACGGCGACTCGTTGCTTTGTCCCGTAGACCATGCCGTTACGAGTGAACTTACAGTTCCTCCACCATGCTGATTACGGTTCGTTGTCATTTCCCCGCTCACACGCTGGTCTTCACCTTCCATAACTTCCACTTGCACAATTAAATTTTAGCACGGAACGACAAGTTTTAATTAATTCATATTTTCAGTGCACAAATCATACACTATTTTCGATTACGTACACGTACAGCGGGATGCGCAAATTCCAATGTGCGCATGCAGAGCCAATATTTCAGTTTGTTGCGGCGATTGACCACGCTTATTATTTTCTGTCGCGGAGCGTATTTCCAGCCTCCAATTTAATTCAAATTCGCTGTGTATTGGTTATGATGTGCTCTCCTCAGCTGTCACGCTAGCTTTGACTTTGTATATTAAGGCATAGGTTAAAGCATAAAAAGAGCTTGGACCACTGCTATGACTGCACCTCTGCATTCAGGTGCGAGAGAGTTAGAATCATACAGAAGTGCAGTCACAACGGTAGTCAAAGCTCGGCTAGCTAACCCAACAAACAATACAGCGGCTACTCCGCTCGTCCACTTGCCCCCTCCCAGACTACTACTTTGCGGCGCAAGTTCTTTACTTATAGATTTCGGGAAAACCTACAAGTCTATGGTCTGAACATAACGTGGTAAATCATACAAATTTTGTAGACGTCACTCATTGAAGTCACCCAAAACGAAATGAATGGATATTATTGAATATTTTGTTTTTTAGTTAAATGACTTTTCAATAGAGTACAAAGAAAACCGAAAATATGTTCCGTAACATATTCAACGTACGAAATCCTCTCCTAGCGAGGTCAACTCATTCTTGGCTGCAATTTTTTTTTTAAAGAGTAGCTTATGTGTTTGTAATTAATAAGACAAGATTATAATTATCTACGAAAAAAATGCCTATACATCCCCCTTGGATCGTAAAAATTGTCTACGCGTTGGTAAACCAACTTCACAATGCAAGAGCAACCACCTGTGCCCCAACTTTTCACAAGAAGCCCATACCACCGATAATGTAGCCTGGACCTATCCTTAATCTTGCAAATACAACACGGAAGTATATAATCAACACAAAACACTTGCCAACAATTGTCCAACTGTCATCAAACACAAAGGAAAATAACAACTAACGACGATATGACAGCAATCATCTATACAACTGGCACATCCCGAAAATTGGAACTATTAGATTTAACCCCATCATACCGAAATTGCAAACAAAACAGCATTCCTCGGAAGGCGAAACTCTTTCTACTCACCCCAACTCAGACTTAAAACTTAGAATATTTAAGACTTAATAAAATAACATTAAAACGCAAGTAACACATAAAACCAAAAAGCAACACTAAATAACACAAAATTAACCTTGTACGCGACGCCGACTTTACCGCTGGTACACGGAAATCCGAGAGTCGACCGCCTACGAACCTTTTCTCCGGATCGCTGCATTTCCTGCTAAGGCGGGTGCCGGTGCATGTATTGGGTGATAAAAAAATATTTTGTAAATTTTAAACGAACATTTTTGTAGGCCACTTCTGGTCGCTTTTCCTTGATTGCTTCGTTACGCGGCTGAGTTGTGAGTAATAGAGAGCGAATTAAACGTTTAATCGCATTTTTCAGTGACTGGCCGACCAGAACGAGGTGTATAGTTGACATTGAAAATTCCGAAACGGAATTGACCAAACCACTTCTGGGTCCAATTTTCACTCACAGCATCCTCAGCCTAAACCGCACAAATTTTCCGGTATCACAGCCTATTTCTTTAAATATTTCACTTATTTTCAAATCAGTATAACTTTTAACACTAGCAACGAATTACACAGATGTCTTCAACAAAAATGTAGAGTGAAATGCCACCTTTCAAACGCGTGTTCGTTTGACATAATCGGATTAGTATTCCGAAATATATGGGTACCAACTCAATCTAGTTATAAAAAACGTATACTTTTTATATCACCTAATATATATAATACTTCTCAAAGAACACCTATATGTCGTAGACTGGATACACATGTAACTGCTTTGTACCACCACCCAGCCTAATCACCGCTAACCACACCCATTTCCACAAATCTCTAACAAACAAACAGCATAACCCACACATAATCTTACTTCAAGAAACACACCTACACAATCATAACAAAAATCATAATCATAATAAAAAAATCTTCCACTAACTCCCACGGAGGCATAGTTCTTATTGCATATAACTATCTAAAACCAACCCAAACCAATTAATAACGACAGCGAGTCAATCGGTGCTCTAATATACTCAATTTACCTATCATTTAGCCTTATGAGTACATACCACCCAACAAATTCAACAGTTGGCATTATAGTTTGGGTTCCTACATAAATAACATCCCGACATTACAATGACCTCTTCAAATTCGTAACCCAATCCACCTTGACCAATACACAAGTTCAATATCAACTTCATCTTCAACCATATAAGTATCTTCATATGTGAGTATTCAGAAGCATCGCTGGCATTCAACAAACGGAAACAGCTACACATATGACGTGACAAAAATTATTATTTTCAATTAGAATCAAAATTTTGATTCACTAAAATCTTCGGACTTTCAATAACCAAAAACTACCAAAGACATCATCACAATAACTCATCATAACGATCTTTCTTTTTTTTCATAATATATAATACATTTATTTATTTAAAATAATTATTAACTAGTTTCCTAATACAGTGGCAGCCTAACCTAATTGTATATAAAAGGAAAAGAAAAAATAATGTAAACCTATGGACTTACAAACAACTTAAAATGAATAATACATATTTACATATCTACAATTACTTAATTACATATAGAAAATTTACTAAATTAGACACTAGTAACTTATGAGAGGACCGTCGTAGGAAGATCCTGTGGGTGACACCTTTTGAGTCTTCTCTTTCTGGCTCTCGAAGTTAGCCGTCTCGCGAGTGCATTTGGGTGATTTTTTTTTTCTTTATATTTAATTTTTCTGTTATTATTAGAACAAATTCAATTGAATTGTATATGCAAAAATTGACAAAACAACTTAAATAATAAATGGGGATACAGTATAGTGTATTAAAAGTATCTATTACGGAGGTCGGCCGGGTTCGATCTTCTTAGCCGTCTCGCCACCCTAACTCCTCTCATTCTGCGTCGTTTTAGAAGGCGCCTTGCTAGTTTATTTGGATTATTTTTCAACCTCTCCCTGACGATTTATCACATCGCTAATTTTCAGAATTTGTAAGTCGTTTTCAAGGTCCGCCGTTCGCATGAACCAAGGGGCACCAGTAAGCATACGCAATGTCTTGGCCTGCAGTACTCTCACCTTCGTGGTGGTTGACCTCGCTGCTATGCCATACACCTGCAAACCGTATCGCCAAGCAGGAGCAATTTTTGTTTTGTAAATGTTCACCTTATTTTCCAAGGATAATTTATTCCTGCTATTTAAAAGCCAATGCAATTTACCAATCCTATGTCTTAAGGATTTCGTGATACTTGAAATATGCATCTTGAACGTTAGCCGCCTGTCCAAATACACACCCAGGTATTTGTAACCTGAATGGTGTTCCAGCAGATGGTTTCCAATGAAAACTCCCGAACAGAAATCCGGCCGTAAGGCGTACATCACATTGGCACATTTATGAATTTGGGTAAGAACCAAGGCGCTCTAGATATTTCCCCGCTTGTGCCTGGATAACATCGCCGATTTTAGGAACCCTAAGATCCTTTTCGATATCCCTTGTACGCATGTACCAGGGAGCATTTCAGATTTTTCTAAGCGTTTTAGCTTGAGCAATTCTGATTTTATTGATATGCGACTTAGCAGCTATGCCGTATACTTGCAGCGCGTACTTCCACATGGGGCTTAAAATTGTCTTGTATATTGTTGTCTTGTTATCAAAGGACAGCTTGCTCTTGGGGGACATCAGCCACGACATTTTTCCAGCACGGACCGCTGAACCATAGTTACATGTCTTTTAAATGTAAGTCTCCTGTCCAGTATGACTCCTAGGTATTTAGGCACAGGCTTGTGCTTCAGAGTAGAGCCTAGCAACGATATGCCAGGGCAAGACAATGGCCATGTGGCATACGTAACACAGGCTCATTTGCTGGCATTGATGGCTATGTTCCAGTCTAGAGCCCACTTCTCAAAACAACACTCGTATTGCTTCAAAGACTCCGTGGCAACTTTTATCCTTGGACTTGTGGTTAGCAGTGCAGTGTCGTCCGCGTAAGTTGCTATGAGTGCTTTTCCTCATCCACTCGTGTGACTACTCTTGTTTTAGGCATGTCTGCTGTTAAATCGTATACAGCGTAGGGCCTAATACGCTGCCTTGGGGTACACCAGCGCAGATTGTTTTTCTTGTCTATTTCTCAGCATTGATTAGAACAAGAAAGCTTCTGTCCGTTATAAAGATCCTGACGAGTTGGAACAGCTGAGGGGTAAGTAGGTTCTTCAGCTTGCTGAGAAGGCCTTCATGCCACACCCTATCAAAGGCTTGCTGGATGTCCATGAAAACTGCTACTGCGTACATTTCAAGTTCCATGGCATCCAAAGCGAAGTTAACCACACGGTGTAGCTGCACCGGGGTGCCGTAATTTTTCCTAAAACTAAACTGCCACTTGGGATTTTTTCTTTTACACGTTCAATATCATCATTTCCATTATTTTTCCTAAAGTGGGAAGAAGACTGATTGGCCTTTATGAGTCAACTTCAGTGGGTTGTTTCTTTGGCTTTGGAATCATATTAATTAAAGCTGATTTCCAGATCTTTAGGAAGTGTCCCAACCTTAAGATGCTGTTGAATATCTTTTTTTTTTCATAATTAAATTATAACATTTAACGCAGTAAACTGCATAACACATTTGTTTGATTAAAAAAAATGCAACGTTATCGGGTTTGCTGGTAAAGCCATTTGGAATGGCGCGTCCAAATGCATTTGAACAGTCCTGCGCACGAGCTCCGATGAGAGATCAAATGGCTTTAATCTGTCTTCTAGACTGTCCGAAAAAATTTCAGCCCTCTATTGACTGGAGTAACACCAACCACCTTCTGCATCTTTGATTGGAGTCTTTGGAATTGCGTGTCTCTTAAAGCGCCTTGTGAGGTTCCAAAGAAAGTAGCTGGAAGACGCGTCAGTACTTACACTATCTAGCATGTCGTCGATTGACTCGTGTTTATGCCTAATTAGCACCTTTTGCAAACGATTAGACAGTATTTTGTAGATCTGATGAATGCGAGTGTCTCCCGTTCTTGGGTATTCTTTCTGGACGCTTCTTTTTAGGCGTAGTATGTCGACAGCAATTTGGGACATCTGTGTTCTCCGATGTTGGTTTGGAAGGCATTCAAACTTTGGAGCAGCATAGGAAGAGGCTAGTAAAATGTTGTTCATTAAGACTTTGACTGCACCTTCTATATCTTGTGGGCTGTTTATCTCTGTGTTTAGGTTTATTCTACTATCCAAATCAGTTCTAAAAGCTTCAACCGAAGAGCCAGGTGAAAGAATGCGTTGCTTACGGGGCTTGAATTGCGGAGCTTGATGAAGAGTTGCTACAACAGGCAGGTGATCCGAGGAGAGCTCATCCAGCAATTCCACGGAAAGCTTATTCCAAGCAATCCCATTAACAATGAAAAAGTCCAGTGCAGAAGGAATGTGTTGTGTGTTAAAAGAATAAAAATTTGGCTAACCGGTAGCTAGAATTTGGCATGTACTGCTGGTTATAGATTCTCGCAAGCATTTGCCGCGGAGACAAGACCTAATGTTACCCCACCATGAGTGCTTTGCATTAAAATCACCGCCTACAATGAATCTACCGCCCATAGTTATTAACAGTTGATCAAAATCCGTTTTAGGCCAAGATTCTCTGGGAGGAAGGTACAAAGAGGCTATTTTTACGTATCCACCATTCATCAGCACATCTATACTAGCTAATTGCAACTGCATGCTAGAAATCGATTCAGTCTGGTTATGACTACATCATAACGATCAATATTGAATTTTGCCTGAATATCTATAGCAGTGCACCTAAATGTACTCTTAACAAAATAAAACCCTTTTACCACAAATCCTTAGACTTTCATTGCGCCCACACCGCACTTCTCTTTTCAACAACCATGCATCAATAACCCCCAATCGTATGCCCATTGACAATGGGAAAACACTAGCCGCCTACAAGCTCCTCAAGACTTTAACGCTATCCTTAGACTCACCTATCCATGCAACTTTCACGAAAATAAAAAACTGCATTGGACATCCAAGAATCCTCTCATACAACACAATACAACACCAATAAACTATGTAGCAAGTTGGACTTGCATATTACACCTCAAAAATTGGTTCAAACCCCAATGCTGGAGTTTCGTACAGCGTCACGTCAGACACATCAGTCATAGCAACCCAACTTCTTCCCAATTACATCTCTATATCCATATACAACGCTGAAATTCCAGCCATCCTCCTAGCTTGAAAATAAGCCCAAACGAACAATGGCAACTTCGCCATCTGCTCTGACTTACGAAACTCACTCACAGTCATAGGTAACACAAACAACAAAGACTTTTATACTTCAGCAATCACACAGATTGTGACCACAAGGCCCTCATATATGTTACTTAATTGGGTTACTTGTCATTGCAACATAGGCGGCAACGTCTTGGCAGACCAGGAAGCCAAAAACACTCATAGACCACCTTACTTACGACATCAATCATAACATCTGAGACATACAAGTACAACAATTCACTAAACTTAAGCACTTCCGTTGCAAAGACAAACTTTTGGACCAACACACAATCGTAATAATATTGAATTGTAGTACGTCATTCTACTTTTAGTAAAAATAATTGTGACAATATGCAAACGTCTCCCATGCGTAGCGTGTGTGTACAATTTTATTATAGTAGTGTGTGTGACAACTCTTAATTGTTTTGCGCCCACAATACCAAATTAATTTTATTAAAAATTATATGAATTACTTCTGCAAATGAAAACCTGTCGAATGATACATTTTTTGTCAAAATCGCTTATATAGTTTAGGCTTAAGGTTTCGGTTAAGAGAATATCTTGACCTATTTAAATATAGATGGTATAGAAGTGAATATAGATGGTCGTATAAGTGAATTTTCTAGGTCTTCGTTTTTTTTTTTTTTTTTCATTTCTAGAGGACATGACTATACAAAATTAAAAAAACCTTCTTAAATATTCAATTAACACTACTTCGTTTGAATTATAATAAAACATTTAAAATTATGAAGCTTAAAACACAAAAATTATTACTGATCACTTAAGTGGATTGTGTCGAAAATTTTCAAGGTGCTCGGTCAAACGGTGACGTATTCCATAGGGATCAGACAAACAAACAGACAAACGTCCTTTTTTATATACAGAAATTAGATGTGAATCGATTGCTGTTCAGTGCTGTTTTTTATTTTTATGTTTTTTTTTAGGGTTCCATACTTTTGAGTGAAAAACGGAACCATTATAGAATCACTCAGGCGTCTGTCTTTTAACATTTACAGCCAATTAGCTTCGAAACTACTAAACTGATTAACATGAGTGATATATCAAGTAGATATATTTTTTTTTTTATAATTTTAAAATAAATAGTTTAAAAGTTATTTAAGAAAATAGATGAAAATTTGTTCATTCCCAATTATGTTTCATTAAAAATCATTATTTACTCAGCGAATCAGTAAATAACTTCGCTTCACCGCGAAACCACCATACATAGGTTTTATAAAAATAACAATTTTTGATTTAAAATCTCCATTGTTGACTTCACGAAACATCATAATTATATAAAAGTTATAAAGTTACAAGCTACATTTCGTGAACGACCAATTTCGTTTTTTGACGTCGTAGATCAACTGTTGTCCTATAGACAAACGTAAACAAACAATTTTAAAATGCCGAAAACAAACGAAAAGAGGAAATTAATTTAAATAACTACAGAAAATGTCATAAATTGTTAATTAAATAAAATTCGTAGCACAAGCACTTTGCAAATTACCCCTGTCATTTCTTTTATCACAATTACCAAATGACTGAGCAGTCTTGCTATTTAAATTAAATATAAAAATTCACAATAATGTTGTCAACACTCCTAGTTATTCGTTTATCACACTCAATTGTGTGACTAGTATACGACATTGTTATAATTTTTTTTTGTATGTAGCTACGGTCAGTTTGTATACTAGTTTATAACAATATAACATTTATACATATGCCACACATATACGACGTTTCGTGAAGACCCTTATATTATTTTTCTCAGTGCATACGGAAACATCGTAATGAAATTCGAGTTGGCAGCTCGATAACGACGACTACTATTTACAGCTGCTTTGCGCGGTTTTCATTTTAAACATTTTGAAGAATGGATTTTAGCGAAGAAAGCCCACAGCTAACACTTGAAGAAGCAAAAAAAACAAAGCAAAACAAAAAGAGAAGCAATACAGAGGCCAAAGTTATTACAACGGGTTCAAAGCGATTGAAGTTAGATGAGACGGAGACAACAGTCACCGATAAGCAGACACCATCTACCTCAAAAGTGCTTCAAAGCCCAAAACGACGTTTGGAGGTGACATCAACCACAGCAACACAGAAACCCAAAGCCAAATTCATATACGGGAACTACAGTCAGTATTACGGTTATCGCAATTCCAACAAAAATAACAACAACGAAGGCAACCACGACGTTCGGTTGGTGGTATTTGCTACACGTGCGGAGCTACTGCGCGATAAGGATGTGCTCGACATCGGCTGCAATACCGGACTGCTGACAATGGAGTTAGCGAAGCGTTTCGAGTTGCGGAATATTGTGGGACTGGACATAGATCGTTCATTGATAAACCGTGCAAACAAACAACTGGTGATACAAAAGAAGTCGAAACCTTTGAATAACCCAGACCGTAAGGCACGTCGTTTTCCTTACAATGTGAGCTTTGTACACGGAAATTATGTGCTTAAGGATGATGTGCTACTGGAAATAGAGCAACCAAAATTCGATGTGATACTTTGTCTGTCAGTAACTAAGTGGATACAATTAAACTTCGGCGACGCGGGTTTGAAACAAGCATTCCGGCGCATGTACATGCAGCTGCGCACCAATGGCGTGTTAATTCTTGAAGCTCAACCATATGATAACTACGGGAGGCGGAAGCAGCTAACGGTATGTAGAACAGGTCAAGTGGATAGCATCGTTTTTATAAAGCAAATATTTCTTTCCAGCCGGAGACCCACACCAACTACCTAAGAATGAAATTCTATCCAACAGACTTCACAGCTTATCTTCTAGGCCCGGAAATAGGTTTTACATGTGTAGAACTCTTCGGTGTACCTGAACATGCCGCTGCCGGATTTAAGCGGCCAATACAGATCTTTACGAAACGTTGATTATTTGTACCATCGATAATTCCTCTGAATACTTTCAAAGAGAAACAGGGTTCCAAAGGGTTTTTATATTGGAAAACACAATTTAATGTCATTTCGAGTAACAAAAATAAATATCGCGATTTAATCACGATATCAACATCAATTAGTTTTCTGTTTTTTCTTCGGTGATGCTGGTGGCGATTGAAACTGTGATAATACTTTTGGCAAATGTTCGCCGACAAGTTCATCTGCCGTCAGTTTAAAATCACTATCGGCCCAGATGAGTCGCAGCTGAGACATAACAACGCCCATCTTTTTGCCTTGCGGACAACCATGCGTACGCACGAGATTACCACTGACCGGAAAGTTTGGCGTCTCCCAGTCTCTCAGTGCCTTATATAATTCGCACTTACTGCTATACTTCAGAAGCTCTTCCACAAATTCGCGTTTAGCAAATGGTTGCAGGCAGAGTTTTTGAAAATCGAGCAGCGTTTTATAGTCGACATCAACCTGGAAAATAAATACAAATTATGAGTTAAAAGAAAATTAAGTATTTATACCCATTCAAAATACCTTACTCCTATGCTGCGTAATGAACAAAGCCAAATCCCGTTCCAACGCTGAAAGCTTTAGCCGCCCGTGCAAATGCATGGCATCTTCCACAGTTTTCAATAAGCTAATCATGTACAAAATTGGATTGTGCGGTTTCTCAAATTGTGCCAAATCCTTACAAAAACGCTGGAATTCCATGAGATCAAGTTCCGTCGGTAGACCGCAGTACTTGAGCAAACCGCATTTATGCATTTGCATCACCAAGTCACATCCAAATTTGCCGACGACAATCTTCTGTAGCTCTGACCAAATTCGTTCTCCACTAATGCGTGCCAAACCTTCGGCGTTTGTGCGTATTGCCTGGAGTGTTGGCTTGTCATGGTTGTCCACATCCCGTGAAATGCGTCCATAAAAACGAAAATACCGTAAAATCCGTAGGAAGTCTTCCTTGATGCGCACATCCGCGTCACCCACAAAAACCACGCGACGCTGTTGCAGGTCTTCATAGCCATAGAAATAATCGTAAACAGTCCCATCAAAACCGAGGAACATCGAATTGATAGTCAAATCACGACGATTGGCATCCAGCTGCCAATCCGTGGTGAATTGAACCTCAGCATGGCGCCCATCTGTACGTACATCGATGCGAAGGGTGGTCACTTCGAAGTTCTCCTTGTTGTTGATGCGCGGTGTGATCGTGCCATGTTTCTCACCTTTTGCATTTATCAAACGTACATCTTCCTTCGTAAACATGTCCTTCATTTCATTGGGGGTTGCGGTTGTTGCTAAATCAACGTCTTTTGGCTTTATCCCCATCAGTATGTCACGCACCGCGCCGCCAGCGATACGCAGCTCATAACTGTATTTTTTGAATAGCGCTACGAGTGCCTCCAATTCTGGAGTGAATATACTGCGAAATTCTGGCGTATCAACCTTCATTAAAGCTGGATTATCACGCATCTTCGGTCGCGTTCCAAGTTGCTCCAATATTTTCGGGTCTATCTTTGTCGTCGACATGTGATTGACTCCCGCCTTGAAACTGTACTTTAACACACTCACGCTTAATGAATTTTTTAGTTTCAATAATGCTAATAAACTACGAGAACGTAGCATAACTTAATAATAACCGGAGTTACGTCCAGAGCTTTGAGCCACCAACACGTTGAGTTTCTGACAATGAACCTTTCGTATATACATACATACATGTATGTCAGAAAGACATGAATTTAAACAGCTGATTTGAAATTACTAAATTGTATTTTGTTCTTTTCTTTTCATTTGTGCACTGAAAAGAATTTTAGTTAGTTTAGTAAGTACATATTAGGTACGTTGTTCTTTAAAAGCGACGAAACCATTAATGTTAGGGAGGACATAAAACTAGAAAAAATGTGCAATTTAATACTCTTTTTCTACAACATTTAGTACGCTAACCATAAAATAATCGCAAATCTACTTTCCACCTAAAATATTAAATTAAAAAAGTATTCGTCAAAAGATTTTTTTCCAATCATTTATTTATTTTCATCTGTTTAATACTTGATGACTTTGCCCTTGCGACAAAAAGGCTCTCTCAGGCGTACCTATTTCTCCAATTTTCCCTGACAACTTTTGATATGAACAACAAAAATCAATGACATCAGTGCCACCAATAAGGCACTGCAGAAGCCATAAGACAAGAGCCGCCGAGTGTGAGAAGCGTCAGGTCAATAGCAGGAAGCTACATAATCACAGCCACAATACTTCCATGAAAAAGTTTGGGAGATATTGAAGTTTTTAAGAGTTTATGAGATCGCAGCGCAGTTGACGCCAGCCAAATCCAACCGATACTCGAAACAAAAGACCAAATAGATCGAAATATAACTAATTGCTAATAATTGATATATAGTATTTATCTGTAAAGGATATCGTTAAAGCACGTAATAGTGCTGGGTCTCTCATAAGTAAATGACCAAAAAAGAATTGATCGTTGCACTATTTACCTTTGTGTTCAGTTGTTCTTTTGCAATGGGTTCGTGCCTAACAGTAATTTTTTTTCTTTTTAATATCAACCAGAAAAACCTTAACCAACGCATTGTTGCCAAAGATACTGGATGAGCAATTGGTCAATCTGCAAGAAAAGCTGGGTGCTTTGACTGCTGTGACAAGATACATTTGGACCTTTATGACAAATGAGAGCTACCTGGCTTTAAGTTCTAATTTCATAGAAAAGAATCAACTATGCTGACACAGGATGTGGCCACGCACAAAATGTTTCAACGGCTTGCATTATTAAAAGAATTTGGTGTTAAATTAACGCCATAATCAAGAAAGGCGTGCAGCCTTTTTTCAAATAACAAATGAAATCTCAGCAGATAAAAATTACCATATCAAAATTAATAAGCTCGGCAGGAATTTCGCAAAAAAGAATTATAAACATTAGCTTCATTTTGAGTGAGTCCTTAAATGCAGTTGTCCATGTTATCGCCTTGGAGATGAACATTCGTTTGAAGGACTACCAAACAATCCTTCTGTTTGGGAGAGAGAACAATCCTAGATACAAGTTTTTAAAGGTGATGCGTTTAAATCCAAGGACGCATTTCAGAGATCAGTAGCTGAAATTAAAATATCGATAATGTCCATACAGCTAGTCCTCGCTTTGCCTGAGTATCAATTATCAAGTACGTATATATTAAATAATAATCGCAGAGGATAAATATTAACATTTTTTGTATTGTGAACAACTGTCGCAATGTGAGCGAGTTGTCTCTTTTCAAAAAAAGAACAAGTGAACATGTTAAGTGAGCTTACCCATCACTATCACGTACACCCATCATTATTGACTATTATGAGTGAAGTGTAGGATTTTTCACAGTGTACTCAAATAACCTGTTAACCTAAAATTGCCATGCTTAGCCTAAACTCTTTGAGTACATCGCTTATTCGATACGCAACAAGAATAGCAACACAAACTCAACGCTCCAGTTGCAGAACGATGAGTAATCAAAGAAGAAGCGTTTATGTGACGCGGCCCGATGTGGATGTCAGTGGTTTGGAGCTCTTAAGACAAGGGTAGGAATCATCTAGACAACGATAATACGACGCAATAAAGCTATTCTTTATAACGATTCAAGTTTCAACGTGACTACGTGGACTGAACCACTGCCAGTGCCACGTGAGGAACTGCTCCTACAGGTAGTCGGCAAAGATGCGTTGTATTGTACTCTAACAGACAAAATCGATAGGGAAGTCATCATTCGTGCCGGACCACAATTAAAATGCATTTCCACAATATCAGTTGGCTATGAACACATCGACTTGGCAGAATGTAAGAAGCGCGGTATTCGTGTGGGATACACGCCGGACGTTTTGACCGATGCCACCGCTGAGTTGACGCTGGCATTACTTCTCGCAACCAACCGACGCCTCCTCGAGGCCAACAAAGAAGTCTATAATGGCGGTTGGAAAGCCTGGGCACCCAATTGGATGTTAGGTCAGGGGTTGAAGGGCAGCCGTGTGGGGTTATTTGGTTTTGGACGCATTGGCCAAGAGATCGCATCGCGAATTGTGCCTTTCAAACCGTCCAAAATCACCTATACTACACGCACACAACGATTGGCGGAGGCTAAGAAGGTCAATGCGGAGTATGTGAGCTTTGATGAAATGCTGCGTGAGTCGGATTTCATAATAGTTTGTTGTGCACTAACGCCGGAAACAAAGGAAATATTTAATAGCACCGCTTTCGAAAAAATGAAATCGAACTGTATTTTTGTAAACACAGCACGTGGCACCGTCGTCGATCAGAAGGCGCTGTATGAAGCGCTAAAAACGAGACGAATTCATGGAGCTGGCTTAGATGTTACAGTGCCCGAACCGCTGCCGCTTGATGATCCACTCTTAACGCTAGACAATGTCGTACTTCTGCCGCACATTGGTAGTGCCGACATTGAAACAAGACGGGAAATGTCACGCATAACAGCATGCAACATCATTGCTGGATTGGCAGACAAACCAATGCTTGCCGAAGTTGAATTGTGACCCCAGTGAATTAAGCGAATTAATAACATTTATAACTCTGAATCAACTGAATCGTCAGCATCGACATTATAATAAAAAAAACTATAGAATATTAAAGTAAACTTAAGATAGCTAATGTTTGGAGGTAACGCCGTTGTTCTAAGTTGTAGTTAATCTTCACCGGGAGGAAGTGGCTGATTTGGATCGGCTACTGTCTGCACCGGCGGTGGGACAGGTGCAGGTACAGGCGCAATGGCGAGCACGGGTACAGTCGATATAACACCCATATCAATAGGATCATCAATCTCTTTCTTAATATTGTCAACCGTTATGTAACCACCAGATTCATCCTAAAATTAGACAAGACATATATAATTTGAAAAGATACAGTGTACGTTAAAAAGTCACCGTAATGTACACATCGACAGATTTGCCTGTAATAATGTCCAGTATCTGTTGAGTTATACCACTCATAGGCTCGTCTTGTATGCTCTCAGCATACTCCAACAGCTGTGGCCTTAGGTCTGGGCATTGCTGCAGTGCCGTTATCAGTTGCTGAGGAGGCAATTGCAACAGCACCGGCAGCGATTGTGGCTTCAAGCGTTGCACACACTTCAGAAAACCATCCCAGATGATTTTCTGCCGCCAAACCTGTTTTAGTATCAAGCGCTGCAAAATATTCAACACGAAATTCGCCAGACGTGGATAAAGGGTGAGACTCTGGATTATGGTGCGCATTAGAAGCGTCGGTATGGGCACCACTTCCACCAGCTGTTGCAGCACACCGATTAACACTTCCTGTGTGTAGACATCCTTTTCGGCCAAGCAAATAGCTGTAGCCCTTACCACACACTTCAGATCACAAGCGCTAGCATCGATGGTGTGCAGTGCAACTAGAATATCCGTAGGCGTTGCGGCCATCGTCTGATGAGCAAATTCTGCACCGATGCCAAATAAGCGATTGAAGACCTCCTTCACGACGACCGGATTAAGCTTCAGTAACTTCGGCAAAGCGTTTATTATCTCCTGCCGTGTCAGACCACTGAGAATGGGTATAAGCACGCGTACATCTTTCACCTTCTTGGCGTACAACTCTTGCACCCGATGTACTAGCTCAGAATGTGGTACAGGCACACGCTCCGCTAGTATGTAAATAATACGTATAACAAGTGTCTCAGTACCTTTGGGGCAATCCTCAATGAACTTAAGTAAATCGGCATTATCGACGCCCATTTTCTTTATCGGTGAATCTATGGAACGTAGTATAGTGCGCTTCAACTCCGCTGATGTCAACGTGTAAATTTGACAAAGTTTCTGAAAGTAGACTGCAACCAAAAGTAGTTGATAGTGATATTCTAATATGAAATTGTAGTCGTCTACCTTGTGAATTGTATGGCATCATAGTTAATGTAAGCACTAAACATATCTTAGCAGTTTCCTCTTTCCACGCAGACTCGGGTGTCGGCCGCCCGTAGTCATTTGAAAATATACTCTCCGGTGGTATAACCCTCTCCAAATATGAAATCCAAGTTAAAGCAAACTCGTCAATACGATTCGTTAGAATCTTGTGAACCACATACAACGACACTAAATGATCCAAGGCACGCTCACGCAGATCAGTACGCTCATGCACGGCAAACATAAGTAGAACTCTCAAAAATCTACTCCTGCGCGGCGGCCGTAATATAATAAGATCTTTGATTAAATCCATGCCGTGCTGTGAGAACTCTTCAACTAAACACGTCTGCAGAAGAGTAATAACCGTTTCCTCCGGCAACAAAGGTGCCTCAAGATAGATACGCCGTAACAAGATTATTCTATCCTTGAGCTCGCACTGGCTGTTGATGCCACTAATCAATTTACCCAAAAGCTCTGTATAAGCGTAATCAGGTCTGTTCTCAGTTTTAACGTATGTATGACGAGTGAATCCTTGCAGCAGACAGTACTCCTCAAACAACCAAGAGAAAGCCAAATCGATTCGTTGCCTAATGTCGGAGAGGATGAATTCAAAAATGTAGTAACGTACATTATCCGGAAATGTAGCCGCGATAACGGTGACCAACTTCCTACGCTTAGCTGCGACACCGCCATGCACACACTGACGCTCCGAGTTCAGTATGCGCTTAACCGCGTCCAATTGAAATTTTTCTTTCATAGCACGCGGGTATGGTTTGGTCACCTCTTGCAATTTGAGTGTCTTCGCGCGTTGCTTCATGCGTTCAATGACGTCCTGTTCTCCACGAGCACGTTCCATGGTCTCACGTAACTTTTTCGTTGCCTCCTCTTTTCGCTGATTCTCATCGACAAGCTCTTTGGCAGTTTGAACGTCCTCCTGACCACGGCCATCCAAATCCATTGGCTCTTCCACAACAGTTGTTTTGGTCACACGCTTTGGCCTCATGGGTGGCTCTTTACTGAATGCAGCTGCACCCGGACCAATATGTTGTGCTGTCATCTGTTGACCCAACAAATGCGAAATTGTTACAACTTGTTGTGGTATCGCCAAGTCCTTTATTGGTGAAAATTCATTGAGAAAGTGTGGGGGTACTTCATTAGGCAGCTTAGGCAGGAACTCTAAAACTAAATTTACAGCGACGTCCGACAAACGCAAGTGTTCCGCAAGGAATTTTTCATTGACGCGCGTAGATTTCTGACGTTGTTTTTCCAATTCATCTTCATCGATCTCCATTTGCTCCTTTTGCTGCTGCTCAAAACGTAAACGCTTGTTCAAATTCGACGCGGCTTGCTCTAAGACCCGCTTCTGTCGACGCAACTGTTCCGGTTTGTCCATCTTTGGTATTAGCTTTTGTATTTCACTCTGCGAGGCACCCAAATCCAGTAATAATCCACGTATTGTAGATTGGTACTCAAAGGCGCCGCGATTTTTTAGGAGTGCTTGAAGTTGCATTTTCAAGCTTTTGCGAACTGAACTAACTTGGGAGTCGGTAAGCGTTGGTGGTAAATTCGAGTTGAGTTTCCTATACGCCTCAACAACGGCACCCATATATCTTGGCCGGGTTTTAGCTATATTACAGAGACTGCCAGTGCACGCTATTAAATTAACTGATGAGATGTGAGTTGCACCATGGAATTGCACAAATATTTCTAGTATATTCTTAGCCTCATCCTGCAGTGCATTCCGTTTAATAAGACGTGAGTTCTCTGGCACATTTTCTAATGAAAAATCATTTTCACGCTTATGACTATCCTCATCGGGAAAGCTCTGGAGTATAATGACATTCTCGAGAAACTTTATTGCATTTGTACGTATACCATCGTTGTCATTGTCAATCATATCCAAAATTTGAGCTTTAACGAGGCTCAGCAGAGTCCACGACTCCTCAGCGCTATCAGTGAGCACGTCCTGTGAACATATCCATTGGAAGCCATTTTTATATATGCTCGCGCATGCCTGAATCACACGCTTAATAACCTGAACGGAGTCATCACGCAACAGCATCGATACTATGCCAATCACTTGTGGCAAAAGCTCAGTCTTTACTTTGCTTAAAGGAGATGTCTTATTCGTTAAGAACTTGAAAAAGTGATTTAAGCATAATTACCACGACTCTTCAATGAAAGCAACCACTTGTCTACGCACTTCCATGTTTTGGTCATGGGCCAAAGAGAGTACCGGTTCTAGGAAGACCTCAACGAGCTCAACACACGAGCCAAATATCGTTTCCTGTATCTTTACAATTAACTCGCATCTTTTCGTAGAACTCACGGTGGACAATTCATTGCACCATTCGACAATCTGAAATAAGTCTTTAGTAAAAGAA
Source organism: Cacoxenus indagator (assembly GCA_035041755.1). Classification (NCBI taxonomy): domain Eukaryota; kingdom Metazoa; phylum Arthropoda; class Insecta; order Diptera; family Drosophilidae; genus Cacoxenus; species Cacoxenus indagator. The sequence goes on along the minus strand of JAWNKX010000191.1, from coordinate 765,846 downwards.
GAATATATTCCACTCGCAAAGTCAACGTACCCTTGCGCGAGCATTTGCCGTCTTCTCATCTGAAAACAGATTGGCTGTATCGCTATGGAACTGAGTTCTGCCTATTATGCTATCCATGGTTAACACAAAACTAAAATTTAACAACCAGTTCAGATATCTAAGATTATTGTCCCCCAAGCATGACAACAACTGACCTAAATACAAAAAATACCAGATTTTAAGCAGCTACGTGAAGTTACCAAAAAAGCCGCAAAGTATTCTCTCCCATTCGACCCGTTGCCAGTTGTTTCACATTTAAGTCGTATTACATGTTTTGTATTTATTCTTGCTTACCACACACCTTACGACGACGAGGATAACCGGTTGCACAACCAATTGGGTGTTTCGCCACACTATCCCATACCATCTCATTCGTGTAATATTTTTGGGTTAGCACAATTCTGTATTTGCTCGAGAAAGTGTGCGAAATTTATTTTTTATTATATTTTAACTGTGTTGTGTAAATTGTTGTGATTATTTAAAAATTTGTTTGTCTGAAACCTATAGACTCCGACAGCCATTGACCGAACGCAATGAAAATTGGTAGATATATGGATGTCATCGAGACAAGAATATTTGTGTGTAAAATTTTATGATATAGTCTATCGGGAAAGATATGACACCTATCGCACTTCAAGAAACACTGCCGAACAGTGCATTTTCTTCTCATAAGCGCCCTTGATAGCAGGTCTACTACTATGGCATTTGTTGCATATGATTGGCCAGCTACAGAAAACCAAATTTTAACAGCCCTGCACAGAACAACTGATTTTCAACACCATTGCTTATTACATTTCACAACACCGATAACACACACACACAAACACCGCTGACATTTATTGAGAAAAAATCAGCTTTGAGACTTGCAAACGGCAAGAACAACAAAAAAAACCATTATAAGACCGGGTGTAAAGACAAGCGTAACGTGCTAAAAGGGCCTCGTTGTGCACGTTTATTGGCTGAAGGCAGGAGAACACAAAGCTCAAAGTAATACGCCTTAAAAGCAACGACAACAACCACAGCAGAATAGTCATTGATCAACCTTGTTGTTGGCGTGACCGAGAAAAAGGTGGAGTGGAGAGAACAACCGACCAAACAACTAACTATATAAACGACAAACAAGAAGGCGAATAAACATAGGTATAGAGCAACAAAGGTCGACGACGTCGATATTCCTAGGCTGCGGTCACACTGTGCTTCGTTGAAGGCCAAACCGCGCCCCAATGTCAAATAGCCAAGTGAATGCCGGTAGCAGCGGTAGTGCAGAAGATCCGACTGGCGCATCCACAGCAACTGCCAATCAGCCGCCTCAGTCGTCAGCTGGTGTGCCGGTGACGGCATCGGCGGCAACAACGCAATCACAACACCAGCAGCAACAAACGGCAGTTGGCCAACCCCCACAAAAAGTGGGGGCATCGGCAGGTGGCGGTGTGGAATGTGTCAATTTGGGCATTGATTCGTCACCACGCGAATCTGGAGATGATTCGGAGGATGAGAGTGAAATACTAGAGGAGTCACCATGTGGTCGTTGGCTGAAACGACGTGAAGAAGTCGATCAGCGTGACGTGCCCGGTATTGACTGTGTCCATCTGGCTATGGACACCGAGGAAGGTGTCGAGGTCGTCTGGAACGAGGTGCAATATGCCAATCTGCAAGAGCTGAAGTCGCAGGAAGACAAAATGCGCCAGGTATTCGATAACCTGCTGCAGTTGGATCATCAAAATATCGTAAAGTTCCATCGGTATTGGACGGACACGGTAGATGCCGAGCACCCGCGCGTCATCTTTATCACCGAATACATGTCGTCCGGTTCGCTGAAACAGTTCCTCAAGCGCACCAAGCGCAATGCCAAACGATTGCCGCTCGAGTCGTGGCGTCGTTGGTGCACGCAGATCCTGTCTGCTCTCAGTTATTTGCATTCCTGCACGCCGCCCATAATACATGGCAACCTAACCTGTGATAGCATTTTCATCCAGCACAACGGGCTCGTCAAGATAGGCTCTGTGGTACCGGATGCTGTGCACTACAGCGTGCGTCAGCATATGGCTGACATAGTCAGTGGCGGCGGTGAACGACGTTTCTTCCGTGCGCCAGAATATGGTGCTGCCAAGCAATTGACCGCAGCTGTCGATATCTACGCATTTGGCATGTGTGCACTCGAAATGGCCGCACTCGAAATCCAGCCCAGTAGTAGTGGCAGCGAATCGAGTGTGATTAACGAGGAGACCATTCGACGCACAATGAACAGTTTAGAGCTCGACCTCCAGCGTGACTTGATCTACAAGTGTCTCAGTCGGAATCCTCAGGATCGACCAAGTGCGAATGATTTGCTATTTCATCCGTTACTCTTTGAGGTGAGTTAATCAAAGCAAGCGATAAAATGTCGATAACCACAACACATATTTTTCAAGATCGTCTCATTGTTGTCAATGATTTGATCGCTTAAAAAGACCGTATATTTCTCACCTTGGAATGAAAAGTGTCTCATCCCCGTAATGATTTGTTTTTTTCAGGTTCACTCGCTAAAACTGCTTTCCGCTCACTGCTTGGTGTTCTCACCTGTGAATCGTACCATGTACTCAGAGACCGCCTTCGACGAACTCATGCAACGTTACAACCGACCCGAAGTGGTGATGGTACAAATTCGCTATGCCAGCGGCGAAGAATGTGCACTGCGCCTGTCGGATGTTGCTGTGGCTGACAAGCTGGAAAAGTTCATTGAGGATGTTAAATATGGTGTTTATCCGTTGATTACCTACAGTGGAAAGAAACCGCCAAATTTTCGTTCTCGCGCTGCCTCACCTGAACGAGCCGATTCCGTGAAATCAGCAACACCTGAACCAGTCGACATAGAGTCTCGGCGCATTGTGAATATGATGTGCAGCGTAAAGAAACTGAAAGAGGACAGCAATGACATTTCAATGACGATTTTACTGCGCATGGATGACAAAATGAATCGTCAGTTGACGTGCCAAGTAAACGAGGATGACACGGCTGCTGACCTCACAGGTGAATTGGTGCGATTGGGCTTTGTGCATCTGGACGATCAGGATAAGATACAAGCACTGCTCGAAGAGACACTACGCGCTGGCGTAATCTCGGATGCTAGTGGCGCCGAAAATGCAATAAAAACTGTAGGCGGTGTTGGCATGGGTGCGACGACCAGTGTAACAACAACTGCCACCATGGCGGCGCTCGAGCAACTCGAAAGGAACTGGTCCATTTCAGAAGCGGAGAGAACAGCAAGTATAGCGACGGCGCCAATGTCCCAGAGCTCCTCACCGACCGCGGCTGTGATGTACGTGCCACAGGAACAACTGCAATCAACGGCGCCCACGCTTAACGATCAGCACCATATAGATACCATAACCGCCACCAACACCATCAATTAATAGTATTCAGGTATAATACAATTTAACGCATATTCAAAGTAAAAGAAATCACTCAACGGACAAACACTGCAGGCATACGACGACGAATCGTTTCGAAATCTAATCCAATCCAGACTACGTTTTCAGTCAGAGTCAGCTAGAGGGACAGTTAGTCAGTCAGTTCAGGCAATTAATTGTTTTATTTTTTATTTACTTGGATTACTACGATTTTATTATAAATTATTATCATTATTATTATGATTATTTGTTATATTTATATAAATGTGTATTTAAATATTTATATTTAATCTGTATGTAAAAGGCTTCCAGGCAAAGGCATTAAGAGAACAAAAAAAAAAAACACAAATGCTGCTGCGCATGCGCAAACTTCTTCGAATTAAAGCTGAAGCGAGCTTAGACGGATTTCATCAAATTTTGAATACAATTTAGAGTTTCCTGCAAATTCGTGCCAGCAACATTAATATTAAATAACTAATTTAATGAAAATTACAACAAAAACCGCATTAAAAAATATCTTAAACTCAATAAGCGAACGATTTCTAAACTACCGTTCCAGAATCGGTGCAAACTCAAATATTTTCACCTGAAAAAATATCGGAAATGATTTTGTTGGCGTTAATTTCATCCGATGAAAATGGAAAAGTGAAAATTATCTGAGAAGTTGTATTTGGTTCAATAAAATAAAAACCAAGCAAAGCTAAACAAAGAAACGAACACAGAAACCAATTGGACACGACACTATAAATTAATTAGAAAATAATAAATGAACTACAGCAAACAAATTTGTTTACACTTACCTGGCAAATATGATTCTAAAATTCACTTAAATATAACTCCCAATCCTAATTTTACTAAGGAAAATAATCTGAATATGACTCCTAAGTTCATCCAAAAATTATGGAAGCCCTAATGACTACCAAATATACCCAAATATTACTCCAAATAGTACTCCGAATATGATTCCTAATTTTATCGAAATGAAAGTATATACATAGACGAATTTAGCTATGGCCGTTTATGAATACTTACAAATATATTTATCCAGACTCCTAAGTCTTCGCATATAATTTAAGAAATTGTCAATTGGAATGGCTCTCGGAGTTTATCAAAAAGATTCTTATGCAATCATAGGAGTTTTAAAGGAATAGTACTAATAAATTCAATCGAATCGGACACTTATATTCATCAGGATATGGTCCTTAAGCTCATTGAAATTGTAGTCTTAGTTTAAGAAAATCCACCCTGGTATTTTTAATTGGCCGTCGTAAATAGGAAAACAGTGATTTTTAAACAAATACTTCCGAAATGAGAATTTCACTAGTCTTATAATAGCGGTGCTGGTAGTCTTAAATACCGTTGATCAAGTGTAAAAGGATAACATTGCTTTATTCTTAAGCTCTAAATTATTCATTCTGTAACTTGCAATTTGATAAATGAATATGTATTCAAAGTTATAGTTAATTTGTAGAATCCTTCACGACTTCCTCAGCAGCGTCTCCTAATTTCAAGCGTTTACAAGGTACCCCTTTATCTTCAAATGAATCTTCAGCTTTTGTCTCGGCTTCAACAACAGACTTTGCGGTCTTGCGAACTTCCATTTTCGCCTCATATAGTTCCAAAAGCTTGTTGCCTTCATACAGCACAAATGGCAATGTTGCGCGTTGATAGTAATCCGACATTAGTTCCAGATTATTGATGACCGTGTCAAGTACGTGTGATTTCTCGCACCAAATTCCCGGCGCATCGTTCCTTATGGGATTAATGTGGATGTGCAGATGATAGAATGACGGTTGGTAATGGAAGTACATACGTAGCTGTGTAGCAGTTATGCCGTAGCGTGCTTCGATAGCATTGGCTGCATTAGTTCGCAGTTTTCGTAAGAGTGGCAAATGCGTAGCATTGAGGTCTCGCAATGATTTGATACCACGTTTATGTATTATGCCAAGCAGATACAATGACTCATCGCGTCCATCCCACTTCATGTCCGGCAACAGAATGAAACCCGTTTCGGGATCTTCATCTTCGTACACAATGCGTTCGGCCTCCTGCTTGTGTTCGAGTATGTTATAAACCCAGGTGAGCGAAAATTGACTTGATTCTACGTATGGCAGCGTAATCGTCTTGTATAGTTCCGGGGTCTCGTTAATGAGGTACTTCTGACAAATGGAATATTTTTCGATATGTTTGTCGGTGGCGGGATAAACGACAGATACTTTAACGCCTACAAAGGTAAATTCACAATAATTAATTATACTTAACCCCGGAAATTATCTAGCAAACTATTTTCATAGTTTAACTAAGCGGGACTGCTATCAAAGTCTCAAGTATATGATTATTAACAAGTCTTCACCCGTTTTTTGTCGAGTCCACAGTTACAAGACTTAAAATAATTCTATTATGAAACTACCTGTAGAGAATTTTAAACTAATAAAATAAAACTCCAAAAAGACTCGAAAAACTACACACAACTATGACACCGAAAGACAGCCGAAAGAGATTCAATTGACTCTTAAAGAAATATAATTTTAGAATTTTAGAAAGTTACATTCGAATTAATTTATGAATAAAATAAGAATATGCATATGAAGTAAGAAGGAACATTTCGATAAATTTAGAATTCTTTAGGATTCCATTACATTTTTTCTTAAAGAGCTCTCCGATTGGGTGAATTTAAACTCTTATTAGTCATTTTTAGGAGCACCATTGAAAATAGTTTGCTGAGTAATTTAAGCATTAATAAATACCATTCAACTCAGCATTCGGCTGACACTCATAGCTACCGTAGATATTATTCACAAATTCCTTAGACACTTTCATGTCGCTGCTAAAAAAACTTAGTTTTTCCGGTCGATTGAGCTCCTCCTCGTCGTGATCGTGCGGTGTCGCCACATCGCTTTCGCGAAATGCTTGTTTCTCGAATATAACTATAGCGGCATCAGAATTGGAGACATCAGGAAAGGTGCCCAGCAAAGCTACACTTTTTCGAACACTATTATTGTTTAGAATACGCTTCAAACGGAACTTCGACAAGTTGTACTTGGGAGACTCCGAGCTTGTTGTATTATCACTGTTAGCCACATCGGTTTTTGTCGGTGTAGCATCAATGCTGCTGTCAAGCTTTGTCACAGTCCTAATTTCATCAAGCATTTTGCCTGTTTTGATTGTTAAAAACGCTTTTAGTAAAAATCTCTGACCAAATTGTTCGTTGCCAAACCAATTATTTACACACACACACACATAATATGGCAACGCTGATGTTGAAGGGCTGCAAAATTTCGAGAGCTAAGAAACGAGCATTATTTTGGTAGCGAATATTTTGGTAAAGAATTGACAAATTAATTATTAATAATTAAATTATTTAATAATCTAATATATATTAATTTTTTTTAAAAAAATATCTAATTTAATTTTCATTACAGATATAACCATTTCTGCCAACTTTCGATACTTAAAACCTTTTGTTTAGTTAAGATAACCTTGCAATCGGTCGACCTGAGTGGTTATCGTTATTGCATGAAATAAATATTTGCTACATTCGCTGGCAAATTTCATCACCGCAAAAGGTTAGTAAGTAAGCCGGAGGGTAGAGTGAATGAATCCAGACATGGCGAACGTAGAACTCATTGCACGTTTCCAGGAGCTTGGTATGAGCGAACAGAAAGCCAAGGAGACATTGAAGAACTCAAATGTAACAAAAAATCTGCAGCTGGCGCTCAATCAGACCAATGGTGCTTCGTTGGCGGAAGGTGTGGGCATGCTGCTATACCACCTAGCGACCAAAGTAAAGCCTCAAACGGCTCAACACGTGCCACTACTTGTGAGCTACATAGTGGATCGCAAACTGGACAACACACAACGGATCGATGCGGCGTTAGAGTATCTGCTCAAATGTGGTCAAAAGAAAGGAACCGATGTGAACATCAATGAGTTAGAACGTGAATGCGGGGTTGGTGTGGTGATCACTTCCGAAGAAATAGAGCGTGTTGTGCAGTCGAAGGTGGCTGAATACAAAGAGGCGCTGTTGCAGCAGCGCTATCACTTCAATGCCTTCAAAATAATGCAGGATGTGCGTGCTCAAATGAAATGGGCAGACGCGAAGAGTGTTAAGTCAGCTATCGATGTTGAGATATTCGATTTGTTGGGGCCAAAGACCGAGGCAGATCTAAAGCCAATGGTAAAGGGGGATAAGAAAAAGGTGGAAACCAAGCCAAAAACAGCGCCTGTTGAAAAAACTGAAGCCAAAGAGGAAGTTGGCTCAGCTTCGGACGGTGCACGTACGATCGCCGAGCTAATGAAGACGAAGGTACATTTTCACGCACCCGGTGAGAACTACAAAGCTGATGGGTACGTGGTGACAGAGCACACGGAGCGTCTGCTAAAAGAGCATTTGCATCGCACCGGGGGCAAGGTGCACACGCGTTTTCCGCCCGAACCAAATGGTATTCTACATATTGGTCACGCGAAAGCAATAAACATTAATTTTGGCTATGCAACTGCACACGAAGGTGTCTGTTATTTGCGCTATGACGATACGAATCCCGAAAAAGAGGAAGAGAAGTTCTTCGTCGGAATTAAAGACATGGTTGAATGGCTTGGCTATAAGCCATACAAGGTGACGCACTCGTCCGACTACTTCCAGCAGCTTTACGAGTGGGCAGTTGTTTTAATACGCAAAGGTCACGCCTACGTATGCCACCAGGCACCAGAAGACCTTAAAGGCTTTAATCCAAAGCCAAGCCCATGGCGTGAGCGTCCCATTGAGGAATCTCTACAACTATTTGAGGATATGAAGCGTGGAAAAATCGATGAGGGTGCGGCCACTCTGCGTTTGAAGGTAACACTCGAAGAGGGCAAAGTCGATCCCGTGGCGTATCGCATCAAATTCATTCCGCATCATCGCACCGGCAACAAGTGGTGCATTTACCCAACGTACGACTACACCCACTGCCTCTGCGACTCTATCGAAAACATCACGCATTCGCTATGCACAAAAGAGTTTCAGTCACGTCGCTCGTCCTACTATTGGCTCTGCAATGCTCTCGAGATATACTGTCCGGTGCAGTGGGAATACGGGCGTCTGAATATGAATTATGCGCTTGTGTCCAAGCGAAAAATAGCCAAACTCATTACGGAACGTATTGTGAATGATTGGGACGATCCACGACTCTTTACGCTGACCGCACTGCGTCGACGTGGGTTCCCACCGGAGGCTATCAACAACTTCTGCGCGCAAATGGGCGTAACCGGTGCACAAATCTCTGTGGATCCAGCCATGCTTGAAGCGGCTGTACGCGATGTGCTTAATGTATCCGCACCACGCCGATTGATTGTGCTGGAGCCACTCAAGGTGACTCTGAGCAATTTCCCGCATGACGGTCCACAGCAAATCGATGTGCCCAATTTTCCACAGAATCCTGAGCTCGGCACGCACAAAATAACTCTGGATCGTGTAATTTACATTGAACAAAGCGACTTTAAGCTGAGACCAGATAAAGGCTATCGACGTATGGCTGCAAATCAGACTGTTGGCTTGCGACACGCCGGTCTTGTTATCGCTCTGCAGGAAGTCAAACAGGACCCAGAAAGCGGCGCAGTATTGGAGCTCATTTGCACGTGTGTGCCTGCCGAGCAGGCCGAAAAGCCCAAGGCTTTCGTGCAGTGGGTCTCGCAACCCATAGAACTGGAGGTTCGACTCTATGATCAGCTGTTCAAGCACAAAAATCCAGAAGATCCGAATGAGGTACCCGGGGGCTTCCTAAGCGACATCAACGAAAACTCCTTGAGCAAATTGTTCGCCTACGCTGATCGCGCACTGAGCGATGTCAAGGCATACGAGAAGTTTCAGTTCGAGCGCATTGGCTTTTTCTCCGTTGATCCGGACACTAAAGGTTCGCACATCGTATTCAATCGGACGGTAGGTCTTAAAGAAGATGCCGGCAAGAAATAACACCGCACAGAACAAGGTTTCTATAAGTTGCGATTTTACTGTAAAAAGTATACATAAAAGTTTCAAAAATGTATCTATATATGATCAGTTCTCTACTTCTTGCCCTCCACCATTATTATGTGGTAACCAAACTTCGTCTTTATTGGCGGATCTGTGTAAACAGGATTATTCACTGTCGAGATGGGCAGAGCAAAGGCAGCGTCTTGAAATGGGCCAACCATCGCGCCGCGGATTTGCCAACCGAGATCGCCGCCCTGTCGAGCCTTGTCTTCGCTATAGGCCGCCGCCACTTCCGGAAACTTCTGACCCGCCTGAAGCTTATCAAGTGCTTCTAGTATCTTACCCTGTTTTTCGCAAAGTATATGACGTACTTTCACCGCGTTACCGCCTTTCTTCTCCTTGCCTACGTTGGGTTTGTTGACATTAGAATTAATGAGCCGGTCTATTGGAATTGCAACCAAATGTTTGTACCTTTATCGTCAGCGCCGCCCGCGGCTCCGCCTTTCTTGCTACCACCAGCGCATTTATTGTCCTTGCCTTTGGCATCCTTTTTGGGTGGCATTTTAAAAATTTTTTTTATTAATCTGGAAGTTATTTATTTTACTTTTGGCTGGCGCCGGAAAGTGTAGGGATGAAACTAACTTCCACTACCAGGGATGGAAAGTGTTGCTGTTTTCGATTACAATTCGATATTTTGCTTGAATAAATTGAAAACTATATTCTTTTATTTTGAAAAATTTGAAATACAATTTCATATCAGCAACCAGGGTTGAAAAAAGTTTGTACGGCACGAAACACTTCTGTAGGCATATCAACTTGCTACTCCAACGGACTAGCAATTCCACACTATGGATAGGTTTTGCAACGATGTCCCATCGAACAACAGGATTCAAAAATATCTAAGTTCTAATATGTAGGTTAGGGTTCACGGCGGCGTTTCCCCTCCACCGCACGTGAGGCTACTAGCACGTAATCAAACAATTTTTTGACTTACGTAAAACTTCGCATTACGGTATTTTGTTTTATGCTGCCACGCTACGATTAGTTTTTGTCACCATGTCAATTAAACGCTGCTAGGTAATGTCGCTCGACAGGAGACACCAAATTTCTACTCAAACTAAGTTTGTAAGAATCAGTTAAAGGAAAAATCAAGTAAACAAAAACTACTTTCCACAAGAACAGTTAAACAGATAAAAAAGGGTTCCGAAAGAATGGTTCAATCAACGAGGATCAAGTGAACACACCTCTCCGCAATCTCAATGATAACGGTGAGGTCGCCAAACCTGTCGATTTCAATGTGTGGAATAGAAGGTACCACTGCCGCCTACAATATAAAAATGGTGCACGCTTAGCAAACAAAGTGCCGTGACAAATCACGGAATCACCTGGGCTTGTGCGTAACTTCACGCTTCAAAGAAACCTCAAAATCCAGAATGCAGCTGAAAACAAAAGGAAATATTAATGCACCATCTCTCTCACGAGTAATCGTACCGACGTTTAAAAGGTTTCACCCAAACGATCTCTTTAATATATATTACTATGATCTCATATATACATAGATTTATTAAGCCTTATGCGTCTTTACCAAAAGTCACTACTCTATCAGCAATCGGCCATGTGTATTTTAGGAGCGTGTGTCGACTTTATATTCTGCAACATGAGATAAACTTTTTGTCCCTGTATCGAAAGCCCTTCCATTAATCCCTACGTCCATCATTAAAAGGTCATAATTCCCATTAACGATCGCCATTAAAATAATAGAGAAACTTTTCTTATAGTTGAAGTACATTGAGCCAGATCCGGATGGTTGACTTATATTTGTACGTTTTTCATTATTTACACCTATGCAAATGTAGAGAGTTCCTGTGATCATTAAATTGCCGTGCTTCTTTTTTCCATCCATTTTATTTTTATTTTTCCTTTTTTTAATAGGTGTCTCAATGGAGACTAAATATATATATTTCTGCAAATTAAACTATATTATTATAAAATTAGCTTATAGCATTTGCAAAATAAATTTAAAGTTGTGTTGAGGAAAAGTAATATTTATTTATTTCTTATTGTATCGGATATTTGCAAATGGAGCACGCGGTACCGGTGCAAAATGTAATAGGTTGGTGTGGAAGTAACTTTCGAAAATTTTAATTGATTTAAAAAGTGACATTGCTTTAAGTATTAATCCGATCTGGGAATATCATACAACAATGAAAACCTGGTAATTCTGGTAAAACCATGCTGCTAAAATAATGAACACGTCATTATAAAATCGGATGTTTTCGCGTAAAAAAATGAGTGCCGAAACAGAGAAAATCTATACAATTTACATTATTTCTTCGAAAACGGAAATTGAGAGAAAAAAATCTTATTTATTTAGTTTTAAGTTGCGAAATGTTACTTTTATTTTACCAAATGTTACCATTTATTTCGCGCCATGCAGAATTATCTGGTTTGATTTTCAATTTTTAGGTCAGCTCCGTCAATCGTGATACGAAGTGGTGTGAATTTAGTTTTATAGTAGTCTTTCTATTCTTATATAGCTGTTAAAATTAACGTTAAGGCGACTGTTCAGAGATTCACTTTCGCTAACCCTCGAAACATTGGGCGCGTTCAGCTGAAGTCATCACTGATCATTTTCTCTGACTTGCTAACCGATTACTGATTTGTCTCTGCTGAACGCATGAAGTCCAACGCAGTTTATTACTTTGCTACTTTGCGCTGAACGCGCCCCATTGCATCCTACCGTTCACGAATTTAATTAGGCTAATTATTCACTTCCAGAATGTCAGCGCTTTAAACTCTAAATTAATAGACTATTTTCTTTTTTTTTTTTTTTTTTTAAATTAAATTATAACATTAAACGCAGTAAACTGCATAAAACATTTGTCGGATTTAAAAAATAATGACGTGACAATAAAAATAAAAAATTAGACTTATACTAACTTAATTAATTATAGAAGGCTGTATCCTTCTTAGAGGGAGATCATGTGGGTGCAGCCTCTTCAGTCTACGCCTTGTTGAGATACGGGTGAGGGAGAAAGCTAGAGGATTTGGGTGCGACAAAAGTCTGTAGTGATAGCGGCAGCTGTGAGAATTAATCACCTCCATAACAGTTGGCACAGCAAGATCCCTATGCAGCGTGGAGTTGCGGACGTACCAAGGGGCGCCCATAAATCTTCTGAGAGCCTTGCTCTGACACGCCTGCACTCTTCTGATGTTGTAGGCAGCAGTAGTGCCCCAAATTTGTATGGCGTAGACTATTTTCAAATAGTGATCGTTGATCGTCATCTTTACCAACAATATCGATGATGTTTCCTTGTATAGAAGTTATATTCTCTCTACTCCTGATGGTGCCTATCACCTTACTTTGAAATATAAAGTAAATAAATATGTAATATGTAATATGTCATTGTAAATATGTCCGTTCGTCATTCTAATAATGAGTCTAGCACGCTGCCTACATTTTTTTGTTTTAAAAAAACCGATTTTGTAAAGCTTAACCGCGTGCTTACACACACTGATTGGTCATACTTGTACTCCTGTGATAATGTTTAACTATGTAACCACTGTTAAAGATGATATTAAACGCGATCCAAAAATTATATAATTATGTTACTTATAAACGCAGGCTGGATTCATTCCTAGCTTGTATGAAATTTAATCGTGCTGATGTTTTTGCAAACTTCTTTCAGAGCAAATACTCTAACTTTAATAACAATATCAATTATCCTTTTTATTTGGCTAATTTCAATCAATTCAATATCTTACATATTACAATATTTAAAATTTCCTGAATTAATCTGGTCCTAGTCCTGATGATAGTGGCAGTTGCCAGTTGTATTATAAAGCTCTGTGCTGACGCTTTGCATAGACCAATCTGCAAATGGTTCGACTTACTGTTGTGTACACGGCCATATCCAAGACTATTCGTGTAACTTCCGGTGTCCCTCAAGGTAATCACCTTGGTTCACTAATATTTAATATTTTTACAAACGATTTGCCTTCTGCAATAAAATACTCTAACGTTTCGATGTATGATAACGATGTGAAACTTGCATGTCCATCTCATCCGCCACCCAATTAATGTTTCTTCAAGATGATCCTGACTCCTTATCTCAATGACGCTCCATCAACTAGCTTTCACTTAATTGTGAGAAATGTAATGTCATGTCCTTCTACCGTAAAAATTAAATTATAAACCGTTACCTTATTAACGGTCACACTCTATAACGTGTCTGACAATTTAACGATCTCGGAGTATTGATGGACCCAAAGCTGCACTTCGGTTCTCACATTTTCCCTTCCATCAATAAGGCCAGAGGCGTATTAAAATTCATTAAACGTTGGCCTACACTACAAAAATCCTGTTCACATCCATAGTTAGACATATTTTAGAATATGGATCCTGTGTATGGAACCCACAGTTTATAAACTACAGCGACTGCCTAGAATCAGTTCAAAAGCAATTGTTACTCTTCGCACTGCGTAACTCACATTGGGATCTTAACATCCACCTTCCATCCTATCGATGTCGAGGCTTATCCAACTACCTACATTGTCCAGTCGTAGATCGACTCTCGGTGTAATGTTTTTGCTTAATTTAATTTTAATGTATCTCCCCGGCTCACAAAAGGTTATTTCCCAATATTTGTTGGTTTCTGTAAAACTACTTATCTGCAACATTATCCATTTAGTGTCAAGCTTACAACCTGCATTATAGCCTGGTGTCATTTTTCTTTATCATCTGATAACTTCAAATCTAATCTTTTATTCTATCTCAACTCCCAACAAATATCTCTTTGTTAATACACTGCTTGCATTTATTATTAATAAGTTATTTTCAAAAAACACATTGTGTACAATAAAATATAAATGTATAAGGCTTATGTTGATTTTTAATACCGTTTTACAATGATTTTTTAGTATTTAATTCGCAAAATCATTAAAAAAGTGAAAAAAAGCATTATAATTACATAATAATTACACAACATAGCAACTCTGCACGAAACACAAAGCTGTTTGTGAATGGCGACCTGCTTAACGTCGGGTTTAAAAAAAACTACCTACGCTAAAGCACTTACTACGCTAAAGCGCTCTGGAAAAGTGTTTGCATGTGGGTTTTAAGTCGAAGTAATTTAAGCTAAACAACTTTTAGCTGCCATATAAACGGGGTAACTGTTACTTTACGTGCTTTGAATGAAAGATTTTGTAAACACCGAAAGCTAGTACATAGAGAACAGAGTAATGTTTTCCAAAGATTATTGATTCATTGTTTGGTTTCTTGTGTTTTGAGAACTACTCGTTTTAGCGTTTTCTTCATTGACATAAAATATAAATTTTTATTATTTTCAGTATTAAAGTTTGCAATTTTTACATGGACAACAACGTCCTCTTTGTTGTCTACTTTTTCTTTCACAATAAAATTCTACAATAGGTATGGTCACTCTATACGTACTAATACTTTGACTTGTTCCTTCGTCTATCTCTTTCGTTACTTTTGTAATGTGTTCTTCGTTCATGGTGTGCAAGTGAGACATACCGTGTTTGGCATTTTTAGTTATTTTCGATTACTGATTTTAGTGCGTTTAGCCATCACCATTCTCTCGTAAATGTTGTATTCGTCACTTCGGTTTATAATTTGTAAGTGTTGTCGTTATTTGAAAAATCCATCAAAAAACAGAATTGATTGACATCTATTCACTTTAACAGTGTTCATTTTAAATTCATCACTAAAAGTCGAAGTCTGAACGAAACAATTCACATTTTCAGCATCAAAAACACTCAACTAAAAGAAAAGGCAAAATGCCAAAAAATAAGGGAAAAGGAGGTAAAAACCGTCGTCGCGGAAAGAACGAAAATGAATTCGAGAAACGCGAGTTGATTTTCAAAGAGGATCAGCAAGAATATGCACAAGTAACCAAAATGCTTGGCAACGGTCGATTAGAGGCAATGTGCTTCGATGGAGTCAAACGACTGTGTCATATTCGGGGAAAACTCCGCAAGAAGGTATGTTACAAACGTCAAATTTATGTTAAAAAAATGCTTTCTTTTTTGTGAAATGTGCACACATGTGCATACAAGGCTGTGTGTTTGTGAATATTCACAGTTTATGTGCCAGAAAAAAAATGTGCTTCAAAGACAGGTTGTAACATGCATATGTATATATATTTCTTGTTTGTTAACAATTTTTGCCAATATAATTTTTTCTTAAACCCATTTTTTTTTAAATTCATGAGTTCGACTTGTGACTCGTAAAATTCAAGAAAAGAACAAAACTGCGTATTTCGAAAGTTCAATTGCAAAAGATTTTTCTTCGTCGTCAATTGAATTTGAATTAATTTGTTTTGCATTCTTTTACTAAAGCACACGCATTGCTAAAGTATTGTTAAAAGTCAAAATTGTGCAGACCCCTTCCACGTATTCTTTGACCAAACTGACATTTACGCAGTGCATTTGTTGCTTATCACACACCCCGTAGGCGACTCAACTGGTCGGCTAAACTGTGTTTATTTGTAAATTTTATAACAAACCTAAACATACACACACAATCGAAAAGTCGTCGATCTTGAACTGTATGTAGTATTTGGCCTATATATAACTATCAGGAGTATTAGGTTATGTGTTTTCTTGAAAATTGTAGGACATCGCTTTTGTTTGTGTTTAGAAGTAGAGTTCTGCGCATGACCAAAATCTTCGTCACGATCACGCACATTCACGAAATAATATTTCTATCACGTTCACGAAAATTCACGATTTTTTGGGCCTTTTACGATCACGCACGTTCACGCATGAAAATTTCCCCTGTTTTTCGTGCATTCGTATAGTTTAGACAAATATGTTCAGCGGTGTAATAAACAAATTATTTTTTCATGGTTTTTTTATTTTATTTAAACTTTAATCATTAATCTTAATAATATTCATTTACATTTTCATATTTTTATTTAAAAAGAGTATTTTATCTAATTTAGTACCTAGTAAACAAGTTTGCTGTTCCTCTATAATACGGCTTGAAGTAGAAAACACTCGTTCGCTCGTGGTTGACGTGGGTGGAACACAATGAATTTGTCACGCTAATTTTTAAAGAATAAACAAATCCTTCTGCGATTTCCAAAAGTCAAGAGTTGGCTATGCATTTAAAACTTCTTTTTTTGTAAGACTTGAATTAAAAGATGCATCGTAGAATTCTTCAAACTGTATTGAACAAATTTTAGAATCTGGTTTGCTCTTAGTTGCAAGATTCTCCATGTTTACATATATTTCTGTTGACATCACCTTTACTGATTCAACTATGTGATCTCGTTTCTCTGCACTCAAACAATTCAGGGACTTAAAAGAAGAAGGGTTTAGAAACAAGGCTATATAGTGAATTGTATTTGAAAATTTTTATTGCTTTTGCGAATTAAATACTAACAAATCATTGTAAAACGGTATTAATAATCAAGATAAGCCTTATATATTTATTTACATTTTATTTTGAAAATATCTTATTCTGATGAGTAAGGGAAGTAACATTTTATGCGAATGAAAAATAATAACCTCATTTGTTTTCTTTATTCTGGGTTTTTTTTTTTTTAAATTTTTTTCAAATTTCAAAATAATTTCAATCAAAACATGTACATATTGGCCATTATTATCTATGACCTTTTGCCATTTTCCGAATAGCTTCATAATTCTATCGGTGTAGAACTTCTGTGGTTTATTAGCGAAAAACTTGGCCAGGTGATTTTCAGAGGCGTTCGGTCGGCCAATTTTTTAATATGAAGAGAGTTTTGCACAGACTGATTCAAATGGTTAGAGGGTGCAAGGTCCAGGATATACGGTGGATGCATCAAAACTTTCCAACCAAGTTCCGTCAATTTGTTCAGGGTTATCAAAGGGAGACAACTCCCTTTCTGTTGGCACATTCTGGTCGCTCTTTCTTCATTGCTTAATTCAAACGGTCGAGTTATGCACAGTAGAGGACCAAATTGACCGTTTCGCCACGCTCTAGCAGCTCATAATAGACGATTCCCTTCGAATCCCATCAAACCCTCAACATAACCTTGTTTGCCGTCAATCCAGGCTTTGAAGTCGTTTGTGGAAGATCACCGGCCTTTGAACATGATCGCTTGCGTTCGATATTCTCGTATTTAAAAATTTTTCATCGCCCGTAATGATTTGCTTCAAAAATGGTTCCATTGCGTTACGTTTCAGCAGCGTTTCACTGATGGTTATTCGGTCAATTAAACTTTTATGCGTTAATCATGTGGCATCCAAACATCGAGCTTGTTTGAGTAGACTCCTTTTTTGAGATGATCCCAAAATGTCATATGGTTGGTGTTTAGTGACTTAGCTATCTTCTGACAGCTTCTGTGCCGGTCTTGCTCCATCAGTTGCAAAATTTCATCGACTTTTTCAGTGCGCGGCCGACCAGTATAAGGTGCATCTTTTACATCGAAATTTCTGAAACGGAACCTTGCAAACCACTCCTGGGTCCGGCGTTGGATAACAGCATTCTCACCGTAAACTGCACAAATTTCTCGGCAGGTTTTTGCAGCGATGTTCCTTTTTTTATAGTAAATAGGCATCGCATAGCGTATTTGTTCAAATATTTCACTCATATTCAAATCAGTATAACTTTTAACACGAGTTACACAGTTGCCTTCCCAAAAAATGTAGCCTGAAATGTCGCCTTTCAAACACAGGTTCGTTTGACACAATCAGATTTGTTTTGCCAGATTTATGGACTTCAACACTATCTAGTGGCCAAAATCGCGGAGACTTTTTATATGACCTATTACTTTAAGATGATGTTGCCAGATGTTCAACTTTATGCTATGACGGTTTACATCTGACTAAGTGCCTCTCAAACTGTTATCGATATTTAACGGAAAGCAATATAAAGAAGTGTAGTATAACTAAAGTGCCTTTTTGTGATTAGACGCCGTTCTGCATTTGTTATCACCAAAATGAAGTTCAATTAGGCTATTAAATTTTTTTTGAAACATTCGCGTTATAAATGATTTTAAAGCCTCTTAAAAGTTCAGTTAATTTCACCACAGTCAATACAAATTTTAACAAGAATGCAAAGCAAACCATTTCATAATTATAGAATCACTTAGTTTCGGTCTTCGTAAAACAGTTCGCACTTGGCATCGTCAAACCAATCGTGCGCTTAAAATAAGTCTAGGTCTAGATTCATTGATTTATCTAATCTGTTCTTCGTACCTCTTTCGTGATTACAAAATACAGACATGCCTAGTCAGGTGCAAGCCGATAAAAAATTTTAATTGCAGCACGTGCTTGTGTTGTAGTTACTTGCGTTTGATAATTATAAACCCTTCTAGTTCCATGTCTGCTAAATACGAAATCGAACTTATCATAGACGCCACAGACGGAAGTATCTGATGATCAGCCCATACATTGATTTGCCTTTTTGTGCGAAATACTCTCGGCTATCACGCAATTATACTGTGTACTTTTCACCATCACTAACTTAATTTTTAGTCCTGCCGGTAGCTTATCTAATGCCCTGTTTTTTTAGCACCTCATTGCTGCCACTATGGAATGTTATTCGTGAATGACTAAACGCTGTCGCCAACACGTAAAAAGCCAGAAAGTCGCAAAGACGAACATTCTTTGTAGCTTTTGTATTCTTAGTCGTCATCGTCTACGTCGCCAAGCCATATGAATCAATTTCACAATTAACAAATGAACTTTGGTTAGAGATAGAAAAAAAATGGCTTTATTGTTTTTGTAAAAATATCTTCTTTTTTTAATCATATTTATTTGAAGACTGTTAGTTCTACGCTTAGTAACTAAATTGCGATTAAGATTCGCAAAATGGCAGTAATAGGTATCAACAAACTTAATCTATTATAACTGTAATTAGGACATGTGAGATTATCTAACTTAATGGGTTTTTTTTTCTAGATGTTTTTTTGTTTTCTTTTCTTGGTAAGATTTTCTTTTTCGACAATCATGATTTTCTCAATTTGACAAATTCGAGCCTCAAGTGTTACGTCCTTCTCTTCTCTCTCTCTCTCTCTTTCTCACTCCTTCATTCTCTTGAGCATTGCTATTAAATTTTTAGATGTTGTGTGTTGCACTTTCGATGATCTGATTTATCCAATTAGTAAACGCTGAGACGCGTACGAACACTGATGGCGAGTTTTTCTGTCCGCATGGCATTTTGCCCCAGGACACAATGCCAATGACGATGCTACTCTGCTCTTCGAAATAGCCACAGCATTGTTGTATGAGTGGACCACCAGAGTCCGCAGTGCAAATGCTGACACCACCACTCAATGGACCCGTACAGAGGTTAGTCTCGTGCAAGGCCAGACCCTGTTGAGCGAGTATCTTTTCACAGAGTGCGTTATCCAGTATAGGCATGTTGGCTTCCTGAAGTTTACGTGGATAGTTGGGAACAGCGGTCATTGAAACGTTGCCCCAGCCGTAGAGCGTGCCATAGCCCTCGGGCATGGCATCCTGTTCCGGCAGCGCAGCCGCTTGCACGTAGTTGTCAAAGTGCAATGGCGTTTTGGTGTAAATGAGTGCAATGTCATAAGGAGCCACACCGCCCAAATACAATTCGTGCCGCACATAGTAGTCGATGTTGCGGAGTTGTACATTGGAGGCCTCATTGCTGTCGTGTATGTCGTGACTACCGGCAACGATCACCGTGTTCGCCACCAACTGTGGCGAACTTAGACAATGCGCGGCAGTCAGTATCCAATGCTCGTTGATGATTGTGCCTGCACAGTAGTGCACCAGGCCCTGGTTAGGTGTCATCAGTTGTATGGAGACCGTATAGGGGGCGCTGTGTGGCATCGCTTCGCGCTTGGCGAGAAACTTTTTACTCCAGTGTGTTTGACGTGGCGCTTCTAATGTGCTGATATGGTTTTCAAGTAATCCATAGGCGATGCCCAGTGATGATTGTAGGCTCCTGCTACCGATGTTGTTGCACTTCCGCACAGACGTTGACAGTGGTGCATTCGCGGATAGTACGACCATAATGCTTACGATTGTTGTGATCAACATCGAGTACACTAAGCGATACGAGATAATCATGATGTCTTCGTTATTACACGCGCACAAATCCGTTTTAACGCGTTCTCTTCAAAAGGGATTGGAGTTACTCCTTGTGTGGTTTGAGCTTTTTTCTCGCTTCTATTGAGCGGTTCAGCTTTCTGTCACCCTTTCTTTCTTTTTACCGATTGCTCACTTGCTTTTTTACTGTTCATTTCACTTGTTCTTTTGATATAGTCTTTTACTTTCGTGTCTTTTTTCATTTGGCGAGGCTAATCAAATTGTGGCTCTACTTATAGCAAAACTGCGCCATTTGGTGTTGCTGTCACACTTGGTTATCAGCCTTGCCCGATGATTTGATCGGCTGGCATACGATATTACACGAAGTTTCTCATTCACCATTCATTCCCATTTCTATGATAACGCTTATTATTCGCTCTTTCCGTGACTCGTTTTTTTATACTCTTCGTCATTTCTCAGTAATTTTGATATGGTTTATTGTTAGCACCCGCCGCTGTGAATGCCAAAGTGCTGACACATCTAGATATTTATTGCTGGTTTTCCAATAGGCACATTTAATTACGCTGCCCCTTCTCCGCTACCAAATCTATTAATATTTCTACATTGCTGGTGCTTCCCCAGTGTGTCAAATAGTTTGCCAATCAGTCATCCGACAGTAATTTTTCACTTTAAGGCAGGGCAGCCAGACTGCTTACCTACCTCACTTCGAAGATGTTTCTTATCAATTAGGGCAAGAAAGGCGGTTGCGCCGTATATATTCCAATTAAAACTATCGAATATTTAGGTGGCCTTTGGTATCATCATTGTGTGTGAGAAATTAACTATAATCAGCATATCCGACCCGACCCAAACATCTTTTTTTTTATATCAATTTTTATATCAGAGTTCTTATAGCCTTGCCAGATCAAACAAAGACGCCCTTTCCTGCAGTCTTGCCATATTTACATAATTTTAGTTTAAAAGAATAATAAAAGTTTCTGTAAGCCTGGTGCCCTTAAGTTAGATGACAGGAACCTACGTATATACATATATATATATATATATATATCTGTGTTGACTAGTTGTAGACTTCATTAATATATGTTTTTTTGTTGTTGTTGTTTTCTTTCAGGTCTGGATTAACCAGAGTGATATTATCTTGGTTGGTTTACGTGACTATCAAGACTCTAAGGCCGATGTCATATTGAAGTATACACCAGATGAGGCCAGAAATCTGAAGACATACGGCGAATTCCCCGAATCGGTTCGCATCAATGAGACGGTCACATTCGTCGAGGATGGTTTCGATGAGGACATTGAGTTCGGCGACGATTTCAGTTCGGAGGATGATGCTGATTCCGTTGACAATATCTGATTAACAAGAAATCAACTGAAAAATAAAGGAGTAAATACACAAGATAAAACAACAACATCAGCAACAACAACTATAAGAACCACAACGGCAATAGACATACAAGAAGTTAGAGAGCGAGAAGAGGAAAAGTTTTTGAAAAGCCAAGTGCTTTAGGAACGTATAAAATATGAGGGAAATTACAGACGGTGGTAAAGCAGAAGATCGATCAAATGAAGACTCATAAAGAAATATTGTTTTGTTAAGAATAATTTAGGCAGCGCCTCAGTGTTCATGGATTTATTTATTATTTTAAATACGATCACAAGGGTATTTTATTTGATCTTTTCGTTTTTGCCAAATCACTGAAAATCAACCAGAACTACCAACGATTTCAATAATGTAAATTCAAAATTTTTGTAAACATTCTGAAACATAAATTCAAAGGAAAAAAATATATCAACAACATTGAGTTGTATTCGAATGTAAAGAAATAAATTTTAAGAATTTTATTAATTAAAGAAGGAAGAATTCGCAAAAGTTATGTAAGGAGTTATATTTATTCCTGTATATTATGATTAAAGGGAAGGAAAAAAAGATAAACCATTTTTTTTAACTCTACTTTTATTTGACAAACAGAATTAATACTATAATCTGGTGTAACAATTATCATCCATTTAACCCCTTACCAATATCTCGATTTGTATAAGTTTTTGAAAAAATAAAAAGGCAATCCCTTCCTTAGTTCCTTATTTCTGCTTCTAATACTTTAAAACCGGCTATCAAATTATTAAGTTTCACCCATTCAAATTCAAATTCCGTTTTCCCTTCAAAAAGAAACTGTTATTTTTTAGTCAAAGTTTATGATCATATCTGTGAATCGAAACCAACAACAGATAACTACAAAAAAGGACAAACTGTAATTTAATGAATAGAATACACATAAAATAAATAGTTAAAAGCAGAGAAACGCAAACGGCAAGAAAAATGTTTTATTCTACGATACGCCCATTGGATTTCCCTTTCATATGAGATGAGTTATGGTGTGTTACAAATATGCTGGTTATTAGTTAATCGACAGTAGAAAATATTGTACAAATAAAAAAACCACAATATATTATAGAGCTGTATCTTATGAATGGGAGTGGTGGTCATACTAACGCCTAAGGACCGGTTCACGCACAGTCTTTATTTTATTCCCGAACATTCACAAAACTCGTTCTTATGCAAACGTTCTTTTTACGGAAAATATCTGCACACATTTTTTTGTTGTAACAGTTTCTTCGCTGAAAATAGATGAAGTTTACATTAGTAGTACCATGGCAGAAAGGCCACGCTGGATATAACCTCAAATGGTCCTCCAGAGTTTAGAACGCTTGTTGCTCTTACACGAGTAATAAAATCTGTTACGGTTTGCAAGCAGACACCAGATGCCGCCGCGGTCGAAGGAGGTTGTCGCCGGAAGTACATAAACATCTAACGACCAAGACAGTTTTAGAATCACAGTGCTGTCCTACAAACATTGTTAAAAAGGTTTGTGAGCTATAACAATAAAATTGATTGCCTAGTGGAATCTAAGTGCAAGCAAGTGTAAAGGCTCGAACGGAATCGTGTTACTTGTTACTCTGATTTGGCTGAAAAAAGTGTACAGAATGCGTGTTCAGTAACATTAGAGTCGTCATACCATTGAAGATGTCAAAAACTGTTAATGTTATTTTTTATTAATGCATTGAACAATCCTGTGCTTGCCATTTGAGAGAAATACAAAGACAGAGTGAGAGAGACGATGTCACTGAGCAAATTGAAATAATTTGATCCTTCACTGTAACACCAGAGTAACAAGCGGAGTCACAACTTCACATTCTGTTCGTTCACGTACAAACATCTGTATTTCATTTTCAGACGGATAACAACCAGAGCAACAAGTAACACCGTGTAAAGCTCCCTACAGTAGCACCGGGAAAAAGATTTTAAAAAAATTCATATTTGTATATATTTTTCGATCATTTCGGTACTTTTATTTTGCTCGTCAATTCGTTATGACCATTTTATTTAAATTTTAATTATTATTTATTTATTTTATTATTATTTATTTTATTGGTGTAGATGTATTTTAATCGTTCCATTTTAAACTTATTTTATATATAGATAATGTTTATGTATAAATACAACGTTTATGGACTTTTGTTACATGCAAAATTATTTATTATTATTATGCGATTTGCTCTTTTAATTATTTATTACAATTAGAAATGTTTTTAATTTGTTTAGGAAAACAATGAATAAACTTAGATATAAGAAAATATTGAAGCTTTGATGATGCACAAGCTTATATGTTCATTATTTATTAGTATAAGATAGTTTTTAAATATAGTTTTGCCATTGTTTCTAAAAATTACTCCTCGGCCTTCGACGGCGGAGTTGGCGTTGACTGCGCTTAAAGTTGGATTTCTCAAATTTTATTTTCATTTTTTTTTAGTTCTTTTTTCAATTCAAACATCATAAATGAAGCCTTTCGATTTTGCTAATGTATATTTTTTTTTATTATTTTTTATTGTTCATGCTAAAAATTTTTGCAAATTTTTTTTGTATTTTATAAAGATTTTTCAAGTAATTATTATTGCAGATTTTTAATGAATTTGTTCCTTGAAAGTGAAAGTATAATGCTAATTTTCATTTGATTTTAATTCTTTTTAAATGTTTTTTTTTTTTAGAAATGAATCAATTACATAATTGCTTTTTTTAAACAAATTATTATTGTTTGTTGTCTAGCACAAAAATTATTCAGTTAATTTCACTTAATTAATTATACATAATTCCAATTATGTTTTTACGTTCTCTTTACTCGTCTTTGTTTTTAATATTGGTTTATATAAAAGTATGTACATAAAAACAAAAGGAACTATATATTTCAGTCTTTTTAGTGTATGTGTGTGTGAACAAATATCTATTGTATGCGATTAATCAATTAAATAATTCATTTACTTAGGGTTGTTTGCTTTAAATAACTTGGCTTTCTTTCTGCAGCCATCGCGGCCGTTTCTTGCATGCTCGCATGCTCCTAATTGAATTAATTGAATAATTATTTCTGTGTATTGCTGATTCTTCTTTTTTTTTCATTTATATGTATATAAATATTCATTTTTAATAAATTTTACTGTTCAAGGTTCGCATACAATTTAAAAAGGCAAAATATCGAATACTTTTGGTTAGAAATTGCATTCCAGTGAAAAAATTCGATTGTAGAAAATTGTTGAAGTTTTATATAAAATTTGTTGTAGTTTGTAGATTCATACTTCATTTTTTATGCACAATAAGTTGAATTAAGCTAAATATTTTTGCTATAATTATTGGAAGCTTTGCTTCGCAAAAATTTTATTTAGTTGTATAATTTTTTTTTTTTTTATTTGTGTCCCCCTATATTTTATAGTAAACTTTGCTGATTTTCAAAAAAAAAAAGCGTGACGTGTTGGGCAACTCTGTGCAATTTGCAGTTTGTTGTTGTTGTTTGACGTTTTTCGTGCGGTACAATTATTGAGTAATATCAAATGCCTAACTCGGTTTCACGGAATGAATGTTTATTTTCTGTTTTAATTTTGTTGTTTTGTATTGAAACTTGGCTTTAACTTTGATAGTGGGTTTGTTTAGAAAATTTTACAATGTAGTGTAAAAAATATAAATAGGAAAACATTGAGACAGAAAAATTTAAAAATTAAATAAGTAAATGAAAAACATTTTCGTTTAAGTTTAAACAAAGAGTCAACAAGTTTGAAGACAAGTTTGAATATAAATAAAAACAAATAAAATATGAAAATTAAAATATATATAAAAAAATAAAATTATGCGTATTTTAATTTTTTTATGTATACAAAATTCTTAAAAATTTTTGAAAATTTTTTGATAAGTTTTTAAATAGAAAGCCATTTTTAAATAATAATAACTAAACAAAAAAATTTAAAATAATTTTTTAAAACAAAAGATTTTATATTTTTTTTTTTTTTTTTTGAAAGTTAAGAAAAAAATTAAAATATTCAAATTTTAAGAAACTAAAGAAAAATGTTGGAAAAAAATTAACAAAATAGAAAAATAACAAATATTTTAAAATTCCTGGTTTCATTTATGCCAAAAAATCACTTGAACTTCCAATACAATTTTTTTTATTCGTATCTCATCGCTAGTTATAGAGGCCTAGAGGCCAAGTTGAAAATTGTTTCAACAATAAAAAAATAAAAGTTTTGAACGTGTTAAAACCAAGTTTACTACACCTTGCAAAGCTGTCTTTTGATTGATGGATAGCTCGTTAGATGTATAGTTGCATAGCATAACCCATTTTCAGTGCGATGCTTCGATTGCATGACGCATTTATTGAATTTTTGCACGACCATTGCCATTTCCGCCTATTTAAAGTTAACCAAAAAAAAAATTCATGGAAATTGTAGCGCTAAAACGAACGTCGAACACTGGTGATTTTAGTCTAGGCCAGGCTAAACTATTGTACATTTAGAATTTAGTTAAAGGATGTTACTTGCTATAAACAAAATATTTTATTTGGAACAAAAAACGTTACCAATTCGATAAACGAGTAGTTTTGTATGTGTGTGTGTTGTGGTAGTTGAGTTAAAATAAACTATTGTATAATTTTGTTTATATTGTATCTCGTGTATAATTCGTTGTCGTTTTCACTATATATATTATAGGTAAATATATATATTTCTTTAGATTTTTAAGAACGTAATGTAGCATAAGGAAACGTAACATAATTCAAAATGTTTTAAGTATTGTACATTTTCGGAGCATGAATGAACAACTGTGGCTTTGCAATTGTTGCTAAAATATCTCTATGTGTGTTTTTCTTTTCTCTTTTTTTTTCCTTTTTTTTTACTTTTTTGTTTTGTTTATTTGTTTACAATTTAATTTAATTAAAAAATATTTACGGTTACGCATTTAGTACCTATGTATCTCTATGTGTATGTGTAGTAGTTATGAAGTTATGTCTAGATAACGTTACTTATATTGGTTGGTTGTTGGCTTTTGTACTTTTGTTATTTGTATATAGGACTTTTTTCTTAATCGCTTGCTTCTGTACTCTTTCGTCTATATCTTTCTCTATTTCGATAACTATGCGATTATAACGTTTTATTGAAAAATATAAAATTAAATTTAAAAAAAAAATACATATATTTTTTTTTAAATAAAAAATAAATGTAAAAATATACACAAAAATTATAAAACTACAACTTAAAGGTATTAATAAAAATAAAATGTTTATTTTTTAATTTTTTATTTCTGTTTTGTTTGTATTCTATGCATATGTTTTTGTGTAGCTATTCACGTATTTTTGTATCTGCGCATATGCATAGTTATTTGCCTGTGTATGTGTTTATGTGTGTGTGTGTGTCTGTTTGATTTATTGTAATAGTAGTTGTTCTTGCTTGTAACAAAACAGTTGATAATTTTACATAAAATTTTTTTTTAATAATTTGGAAATGGCAAAGATTTGCTTTTTTCGGTTCGTTCGTCAAACGGTATATTTGTGGCCTCCGGACGTTTTTTTTGTTTGTAATTTTTAATACTTTGAGTGGTTGTAGTTGTGTTGGTGTTTACCATGCTGAAGCCACAAAACCAATGCCATCGCACAAAATATCTTTCTTTAAACTTATCATTTTTTATGCGCATGTGTGTGAGGGAAGGGAAGTAGAACTATTGTACATTTGTCTCATTTCACTGCATTCTGCTCTCTTTTCACTTTCCTAAGCAATTTTTTAAAGCATTTTCTCGTGATTTTTTTCGTACTTAATCTTTTATTTTCTACTACAAATATTTCGTTTTCTCATGTGGTTTATGTTTTTCTTATATCTATCATTTTTACGTGTCTATCATAGTTTAAAGAAACTTAACTAAGGTCATTTTAACATCTACATTTTTTGTAGTCTATTTACAATTTTGTCTCATCGGATTTGTGTTCCGTTATTTACAATTGTTACTTACTTTTCACGGTCGATAACACCGTTGGGAAGCGGCGTTGGCGCCGGTTTCCACTTATTTTTTTTTAAGCTATTTTACAATTTTTTCCGATGAGATATCGGACTTTTGTTCCGTTATTTACAATTTTGCTTATCTCTACTTTACTTACTCTTCACGGTCGACAAAACCGTTTGGAGGCGGCGGCCGTGGAGGTTGCTGTAGCCATTTCTCTTTCATCGACAAAGTACTTGATGTAGTGCTTCTTGACTGGGATGGTTGCGGTTGCTGCTGCTGCTGGGTCGATGTTGTTGCACTACCACTCGGTGTAGCCGTCGACGTCGTCGATGCCGCGACAGTAGTTGTTGCTGTTGCGACGGTTGTTGTTATTGTTGGAGCGATTGTTGTTGGCTTTACACGTTCGGCACTCTTTTCACCCTGCAATGCTGTTGCAATGGTTGATAGGTTAGGGAGATTACTGGATGTTGTTGGTTGTTGTTGTGGAGGCAAAGCGGTTGTCAAAGGTATTGGGCCCATCAGTTGATAGTTTGGGTTGTCGCTGATAGTAGTGTCACTCGCTTTGCTGCTGCCGACAGGTTCAGTCATGACGACATAATTGGGATTGGCGCTGGTTTCAATGGTGCTGCTGCCGACATTGGGCGCTTGCATAATCTCATAGTTGGGATAGTAACTGGTGGTTAGCGTCGCTGTTGGCTCATTCGTTGTGGTATTAAGCGATTCATTGAGCAGTGTGTAGGTGCCGCCCGCCCCACTAGGGGAGGAAGTGGGTTTAGATTTTTTCGTTATGCCTGCCGTATTTGTTGCTGGTTGGGTCGCAATACCGGAGGTATTTGCCGTTTCATCAAGCAATTTATAATTGGGATTATCAGTGATTGATACGCTTGTTGAGTCCGCCAAAGTCGGCGACGTCGATGTTGCCGCCGTAAAGAAACGTGGCGTGCCGATATAGCTACCAGCACTACCACTTTCTCCGCTTTCAATTGTGCTCAATTCTTGGCCACTTGTGCTTTTGCCGTGCTCCGTCGTACCGCTTCCGACCGCCCATTTTAATCTAGACTCTCTGCTAGTACCAGCAGCACTTCCACCACGTCCAGTGGGATGCGAAGAGGTGCCCTTATGACTCATAGTACTGCTGGAGCGTTTGTGATGGAGTATGTGACGATTGAAACGGGATGGCACATATGCGAATGTATCGGCCACAACACGCTTCAGACCAGAATAGCGACCCGTGCCCGCCGTTGACGAGGCATTCGATGAGGCTGCCGATGTCGTTGATGGATGCAATGAAGATGACATCGCCGCCGCGTCTACCACATTTTCTGGCACTGAGCTTGACATGGGCATGATGCTAGGCAAGCGACTTTGTCCTTTAGCGCGGGGCAACAGATGCTGCTCGCCACTTAGTTTGCCGCCAGATGGCAGATCATCCATCTCGGTGCCCTCGTACACAGACATTTTGGCATAATTTGGGCTCGGATCATAGATCTCATAGCCGCGCTCATCAGTCACATGTTTTGGTTTAGCCAAAACCGCTGCTGCAGCGGCGAGTGCATCGCTATCTGGTAGTACATATGCGGCATCGTCATTGCCTTGGCTAATTTTCGCCGTTCGGCCGTAGTAGGGCCGTGGAAGTGGAATGGGCCGCGCAGTCGCCGCGCTCTTACTGCCTGCCGATGTCGACGGTGCTGAGCTGAGCTTAGGATTTTGGTGCGATTGCTGACCCGGCGTGCTACTGGCAATTAAACCCGAACGTACACTAAACGGTGAGTTAGGTTGCTCGTCTTTGGCCACCACCGCACTCTTGCCCTGATGCTCCGCTGATGGATTTGATTTGTCCCGTGAATATTCGCCCGCACGGAGCGGGGTCGTTGCGTCTTCCATTTCATTGTCACCGTCGACATATACCTCGCTGCTGAAATGTGCCCGATCATTGGCCTCCTTGACCTGTGCTTGTTTGCCATCTTCCGAGTGGAAGAAGGACACTTCTTGAAAATGTGGATCAGCCATATCCATTAGCTGGTTTATAATCTCCAAGAATGTTGGTCGTGCACTTGGACGATGGTGCCAACACCTCTGCATTAAATGGTACAAACGATCCGGGCAGTTGTCCGGGCGTTCCATGACCCCGCCTTCGATGACATAACGCAAAACCTGATCATTCGATAGACCCTGATAGGGTTGAGAGGCCAGAGTAAGCATTTCCCACAGCACGACACCGTAGCTGAACACATCACTGGTGCTGGCATAGATGCCATCACGTAAACTCTCTGGCGGCATCCAGCGAACCGGTAACAGGCCTTTGGTGCCCTTACGATAGTAATCCGTTTCGTAAATGTCGCGGGTCATACCAAAATCGCCTATCTTCACGGTTAAATCGACAGCGACCATGCAGTTGCGCGCAGCCAAGTCACGGTGGACAAACTTCTTCGCAGCCAAGTAAGCCATGCCGTCGGCAATCTCGAGGGCCATTTGGTATATACGACTCAACGGTGGTGGCTGCGGTACAAATGCTTTACCTTCAGCTGCCGCAATACGTTGCTGGTAACTGGTCACCCCTTCATCGCTCTCATCCGGTCTGTGAGCACGCAGATACGACTTCAGATCGCCATTCTTCATCAGCTCCATGACTACCAGTGCAGGCTGACCACGTGAACACACGCCGAGCAAGCGGACGACGTGATAAGTGTCGAACTGCTTCATGACACTCGCTTCGTTCAGGAAATTTACGCGTTCGCGATCGGTGGCATTCTCGTTGACTGTCTTGATGGCGCACGGCGTATCGCGATCACTGTTGTGGTATCCCTTCAGTACGCCTTCGTACACCATGCCAAAGGAGCCACGCCCAAGTGGACTGTATTGTATGATGCGCTCCCGTGTTATTTCCCACTCATCGGGTATATATTGCAAGCTTATATAGAATGGATTCACAGTGGGGAACATGGTAAGTTCAGAAGGCGGAGCCTTCTTGCGTAGTACAAAGACCGATATAATTGGTGCGCAGAGTACGATCAAGCTGCCAATCACGATCAGAGCGATGATGATACCGGACAAACGTGTTGGCTGCAAGTTAAAGAGCCAATGAATATGTGTTGGAGAAGAAGGTTAGAGATTCCAACACCACTTACCGGCACTACAATGTAAACCCGCTCCGTGTACTCACCCTCGCCCGCAAGCGAATTGGCACGTACTCGTATACTGTAATTACCTTCCGGCAGTCCCGTCAGCAAATAACCACTCGTGAGATTCTGAAAATCGACATCCGTAATGCAACGGTGCTCCTCGACACTATCCTGATCCTGTTTCTCATACGATATCGTGTACGAGACAACGGCGCCATTGGGGCGTTGGGGCGGATCCCAATGCAGACGCACATTGCCCCGCGAACTGTTCGTGTTGTCGAGTACCGCCTCCAAGTTCTCAGCGAGATCGACATGATCTGTAATCGTAGGAAATTTATATATCAATCCAGTTGGCTCGTATCCGAAATGTATTTGTCATAGGCATCTGAATGCCTTTTTTGATTGACAAGCAATTTGGACATTTTTTGGAAGGTAAATGAAAGATACTTGAAAGATATTTAGAACGAGTTTTGATGGCATTAAAATGTTGTTTGGAAGGTGTTTCAAAGGCAAAATAGAAGCACTTGGTGAACGTTAAAAATTCGAGGCCAGACTCTGGGCAAGTACTTCAAACATATTTTCAGAAGAATCACATAGGAAACACTTTAAACTGACTTCGAAACCGCTGTCACGTTAATCGTGACAACAATAAATGCCCTTACGTTTATGTTAGAAGGTAAGAAGTAAGCCCCATTTAGGAGCATCCCTAAATCCTTCCACGTCGAGCTTGTATTTTCACACCGATTTCGCTTACCCAACTTCAATGTTATTTTATCGATGAGCATAACTTCACTGCATATGTCCTGAGTATCGCCTGGGAATGTCTCACGACAAGCGACCACAGCCAATGTGTACATGGAGTAGTGTTTCAATTTTCTGAAGACAAATTCCGTTGTCGAAGCATTGACCACACCCACATAGACTTCGTAGTATTCGCCATTTGCACTCATACGTGTCTCATTCAATGAGGTCTTCGGATTCAGAGTATTTATCGTCCATTTGGTCATCGATGACGCATTCCAATCGCTGCCGTCGTGATGATCTTCATTCAGAGAGCGCATGTGACGCGTAAGAAAACTGCTGCCATAGTCTGAGCCACCTTCATCGACCGCAGCAACGCTACGACGTTTCTTCAATGAACCACCATCACCGCCACTGTCTTCTGCATTAAGTGCCGAATTGCCACTAGTACTGGCGCCTTTATTTTTTCCACGCGCTGCCCCTTTGGGATGGGTAGTGCGATTGGGATCTCTGTGTGTAGGTTGAGGAAAAAGAAAGTTTTGTAAAATCGGTGGCACATTTGTAGGCTGCTTCGAAAAACTTACTTTACATAAACAAAATTCTGCAAAGTGTTCTCGAACTCAATCTCATCCTGACGCGCTGCTTCGCTGTCCGCATCAAACACCGTCGAGCCCTTCTTATCCTCTTTTTCACATTTACAGTCATCTGCTGGTTCCTGACTGCTTTGCTGCTTGTCGACTTTTTCGCTAATCGGATGCGAGTAGCTTTCATCCTCTTTAGTAAAGGTCTCCTTCAGCGCTGTTCGGGAAATAAGGTTAGAGTGAGCTCTTTCGAGTAACTTGTTGTGTTCTTGTATCCATACTTACGATCTTTGCAATAGTTACGCGATTCTACTCTGTCATTGCGATTGTAGAGCATGGCACGTACAATGTACATAGTCAGATTGCCATAGGCCTTTACTGGTGGCATCCAGTTGAGTATCTGTGTGGTTTTCAGGTAGTTCAAATGAGTACAAAAACTGTCTTTGATACAAGAAAATTTGTCTTACTATTTCCGAACTAGAGTTGGCGACCGCCTTCAATTGCCGCACGTATTGGGGCTTCGAGGGTTTCGTTCTGAAATGGCGTATGTCACTTTGCGCGTTACGTGTCTCTGAGGATATCGTCATGGTTTTTACATAGTATGCATAAAGCTTATACGGTTCCAGATTGTATATCAAATGAGTTGTTTCCTTTGTCGGATCGCTGACGCTCCAACTGATGAGATCAAAGAAGTAAAAAACGCATTAGGAAAACGAGCTTA
This sequence comes from Cacoxenus indagator, assembly GCA_035041755.1. NCBI lineage: Eukaryota > Metazoa > Arthropoda > Insecta > Diptera > Drosophilidae > Cacoxenus > Cacoxenus indagator. The sequence goes on along the minus strand of JAWNKX010000191.1, from coordinate 732,966 downwards.
GACGTTTACTTTGTCTATGCCGAAATTGTAATATTCTTCAAACCTCAACCCTTCGCCTATGTTGTGCGACAGCCAATTTAGCCGCACCTACGGAGTATAGTCGAACTACCAGCGGTGTACAGAGGTACAGCAAGTACGTATACCCAATTTGTTAGGTGTAGAGACTCTACAATCTTGTCGTCGTTGCTAAATTCTAAATATTCTTCAGTTTTATAGTAATTGGATCCGGAACAGTGCAAACATGCAGACGGACAGATGGACAACCATTCCTCTCATAAAGCTGATTAACAATATCATATATGTGTATATGTATACTATAGGCTGGACACAGATACCAAATAAAATAGATTCAAACATACTTATCATCACATGGTCGATAGCTGTGCTTAGTAGCATTGCGATCGGGATCCTCCATAACAAAGTACTGATAACCGATAAATGTCCGATCATCGTCGTACTTAATGGGATTGTCGATGCGCACCAAAACTGTCGCAGTGGCAGTCCCGACGACGGTTACATTCAATCGTTCAGTGTTGCCTAAAGCAGTTGAAGGAGAAATCAATATTAGCATTGCTCAACAAAATTGAAGGATATATGAAATTCCAAATTTGAATTGGGGAACCCCAATTCGATTTTGCAAATTGCCAACTCACATGACCCCTTATTGCCGTTCGAGTCCATTGCTACTTCGTTCTTATTGAACTTTGTAATGTTCGGGGTCGGCAACATCGGTCGTAAGGCATCAATGGTCGAGTAACAAAGCTTCGGATTGAAATGAAAGAAGACACTACCCCGACGCAGATATACAGTCTGATTGGGAGCCCAAATCTCCTCCAGATCGTTGTTCTCGAGAACATAGAAAACGAAACTGTAGAGAATGCAAGCTTTATTGAGTGCTCCATTGGGAGGATTCCATTCAACTACAACTCTTACCCATCATCGTAGAGTCTTTCGCCACTAATTTCTCGAAGACTCTTGAAAAACCTCAAAGAGAAGAGACCAAAAGTCAAATGCACCTTCAAATACGTACGTATCGTATGTATTGAACCCAGGCCATACTCGAGTGCCTCCATTAAATGAGCTGCAGCCGGTGATTACAAGAAGAAATTGATTAATTCAACATTTGGGAAAGTTCTCAGGAGTATAACTCACGTCCACCACGTTTAATGCTTATTGTTAGACCACGTTCACCGCTAATCTGTGTGCAACCATTGTACTCTTTGGCGCGCACGAAGCTGTCGATGGTGCCGCCCTCGCATATCTTTTCACATTGATCGCCGCACTCCTGACATGTGGAATTGACCTTGGTGAAACCCTTCGGACAACGTGTCGTACACTGACCATTGTAGTGTACGAGCGGTACATGTTTCGAGCTCTCGAATTTCGTTCCAATGCGTTTGCACGTCTCCGCTGTGATGCAACGTCGATCGAGGTACTAAAAAGCAACGGATAAGAGAAAGATTATTGATGATGATTGGTCAGCTGGTTACATATGATGTTGTTGTTGGTGGCTTATCACAGTAGGAATTCCTGCCGGGGGAAATTTGTCTGATTGGTATTTCGTACCAATTTTATATCCCGCATCCGAGGCTTGGTAATTCTTGATTAGTGAATGGTTTCTCTAGGTCGGTTGCGGTTCCGATTGCCATGGGAACAGGCTAGGCTTGATGTTTCGTTACTTACGGTAAAATAGCCTGGCGGACATTTGTCCGTACAAGTGTTATTGTATATTGAGTAGTGGCGACAGCTCGTACACTTCTGTGAGTGGCCAGTTTTGACGCAACCACCCAGACAGGCGTCATCACAACAGGTGTTCTCATCTATGCAATTATTACGGCAGCGCTCCGGGCAAACTACAGCGAGTGAATAAATTGAATAAATAGTGAGACGTGAGGCTTAATTCTCACAAATAAATACCACTACTCACTTGTCTGACATGCTTTGTCGCTCCAACAAAAGCGCTGACCCTGATGTTTCGGGCAGATCAAAGTATCCCCATCTGCGCCAACGTCTTGCGATTCAGTGTTCTTATTATCGCCCGGGCACTTTTGACACTCTTGGTGATCGCGATTGCTCTTTAGCACAATGTCTGTTGTATTTGACGATACGATTTGTGTCCAGTCCACTGTCTTCAGATAGCACAATGATAGATTCTTCTCAATGCGTACACCTCCATTCGCGATTGCCGTCAGCTTGGACAGTCCAATGTCCACCAGGTCGCGATTCGAATAGACGACGAGAGAGTATCCATCGAAGAGTGACTTGCCGCGTATCACTCGCAGATTTGGAAATACTTGCGAAAGCGAATACAGCTCCAAGACGCGATAGACCACTATGTATTCGGTCACTTCTGTTAGCAACGGATATGTTTCGGAAAGATTGCGTGCATTTACTAGCGAAATAAGCAGAAAACCCTCGATGGCGGTGCAATTTGTCAGTTGTTTGAAGGAATTCAAATCATTGCGGATGTCCATTGATTTGCAAACTAATTGGGTGAAGAAAGATAAATTTAAAAAAATTAATACTTACATTTGGGTTTGTTGTCTTTATGCGGAAGGCTATAAAAGGAGCTGATTGTTGAATTCCTACCGTCACAAGAATAAAATTGGGATAATTATCCACCTATTCCAAATACTAATAATTACTGAAACTGCGTATTCAATATAGTCAACAACAATAACACCTTTAATAGTTCTTGCCACTTTTCTCATCACAATTCATATATTCAACACTACTGTATTTGTAACTATTTAGGAAGCACTGCATATATGAGAGATGAGTGGACTGAGTAGGCAACGCAGATTTAAAAGCACATTTTGAGTATACCCAAATTTGAGAGGCAACGAATTGTTTGAGAAGTACTCTTAACCTGTTGGTTTGAGAGGGACTGGTAAGATAGATTTAGGTAGCATTGAGCGCGTTCAGCAGAAGTGTTTGATGACCTTTTTTGGTGCTTTTCGCTCGTTGTGAATGCCTAATTCACAATTTCGATAAAAATTTAGTGATTGCGATGGCTACAAATTCATCACAAAAATGCTTTGATAACCAAGTCATCACATTTCAATCAGATGTTTTTCGTTTTTATACAAAGTAATAAAGGCACAAAAATTAAAATAAATAATTTGAATGTTGTTATTAGTTGCTTGTAAAGTGAAATGTAATGATATTTATTAATTTAATTTTTGTTTATATGTATTTATGTTCTTAATATATATTTAACAGATGAGTGGAATGGAGAAAGTGGAATTGTTGGCAAAATGTTTAACGCAGAAATGAAAAAGGCTATTTGCGAAGTAGCTAAACGCCGTAATTTTACAAATTTTTTAACATCACTGCATTCAGCAGAGACAAACCAGTAATCGATTATGATGAAATGATTATGAGAAAATGATGAGTGATGACTTCTGCTGAATGCGCCAATTATTAAGCATTATTGTTTTTCTGAGAGGATTTGGAAATTCTGAAGAATAGTGACGTGGAGGTTCTTTTTTCTTATTCTTCTATATCTACCCTATCGTCCCATCCCGTACCAAATCCAGTAGCTCCTTCTACCATTACCCCCTCTACAATTTCTTCATCTGTCGCTATCAACTTTCCCTCAACTACTTGTTTATCTTCCTCTATTCCCTGTCCTACTGTAACTTCTGCTCCATCTTCTACTAAAGTCTCTAGCTCCTGCTGTACTTTGTCTCCCCCTCAGAGTTCTTCGCAATCTAACACTGCCTCTACTCCATTGCCATGTACTTTGAAGGTGCTGCATCCTCGTAAACATGTTTTTATTTTCAGGTTGGATAATGAGACAACCTGTGACGATATTCCAATCATTGTAGTTATTGAATTGTAAATTAAATCTTAACTTTAGTTTTAATATTGCATGCTTATTTGTTAGAGGCTGATGTTTTTATCTGTAGCTAAATATTTAGTACGTAGACATTAGCTTTGGTATCGCATGTTCACCAAAGAAATTAGCAATTAACACCAGCTGAGCCCAGTCTATGTGACTGGGTGAATTTTGATGACACTTGGGCTTGCCCCACGTGAGATCAGTGTGTGGTCATGGCGTACCTACTAGCAGATTTTGAAAGTACTATTAAGTATGTGTATTTCTCAGATTCATTTTTCCAACAACAGGTCAACATTTAATTTGACAGCTGATTATCAAAAGGGTTTACATATATATTTTGAAGTGGTTTTTGCTATTCACAAGTTTAACGGTCGGTTGATTTAACCGGTGTTTGAGAAAGTAAACATTTTATTGATTGGACAAATAGGCACTTTAATCGGACATTGAGTTTTCTCAATTATTATTCCAAATTATATCCAAATTTCGAATGAAATTACTCTAGTTTAAAAAACGTTTGTCTACTTACGTGTTTCATTGCGCGATAGCGTCATTTTTACGGTCGGCTTTTCAACCCGTACTGCACCCACACCGACACCAGCAGCTAGGTTCATGCGTGCTGGCTGCGCTGTGCGTTTCGTAAGCGAAGCGGAAGCTAACGGCGGTGCAGCGGTCAGGGTTGACAGGGCGTCGGCAAATTTGCGATCCCCTTCATGTTCTTGTTGTCTCAATGGCGTTAGCAATGATTGCACCGCGCCTGTGGCAACTCCAGACGATGTGATAGATCGTGTTATTGCTGCTGACGACGCAAGTTGGGCGTTTATTGTTGGTAATGTAGTCGTTAGGAACGATAGAACCAATAGGGCGATGTAGAATAGTCTACATCGGGTGGTGCTGTTGGTGAATTTTGGCATTCTTTGTCGTTTTTGATGAGAATAATAATGCTGACGATGGTTTTCTTCTTGTTGTTGTTTCTTTTGCCACGTCACACCTTCGTTCATTTGATAACAGGAAAAGTGATGTCGTTGTTGTTGGTGTTGTTCGTGTTCATTTTTATTACATAGTGATGTACTTGTCGTTTTACTTTTCTCCCTTATTGATTTTATTGTTGTTGTGGCACGGTTAACTAGTTGTTGTTGTTGTAGTGATATTGATTGATGATGTTGTTGGTGTTGTTGCAATTGCGGTTGATTATAATAATAATTACGGCTTACACTCAGTCTTGTCGTTGTTGTTGTTGTTGTTGTTGTTGTTGTTGTTGTTGTTGTTGTTGTAGTATTTGCAGTCGCTGCTACTATAGCAGCAGCATTTCGTAGTACATAAGTTGTACGCACCTCATGGTGGTGGTGTTGATGTTGTTGCGGCTGCTCTTGCTCTGCTTGTTGTTGTTGTCTTTTAAATATATTGCAACAATATGGCAGCACTTGCAATTGTATAAAAAAGACTAAAAATTGCAACAAATTAAAATAGTTTTTCAATTTTCTAAAATAGTTAACGTTGTTGTTGTTGCTGCTGATGTTACTGCATGTGTTGGTGTTAACAAAAATCGTCATTAGTTTTGTTGTCGCTGATGGACAGGATGATTTTGCACTTTTTGTTGCAGCAGAACTGTTGTTGATTTTTTGGTTCCTATGATAGTTGTTGTTGGTATTGTCATTTGTACTGACACAGGTGGAGGAGCTATCGTCGTTATTAGCAACATTAGCATGGGCGGTATTTTTTTGTTCATGTTCTTGATGCCTCGCCTGCTCGTTGTGTTGTTGTTTGGGACAACAGCAACTACACCCACTACCGCAATTATTCATTAGTGTTTTTGTTGGGGGTGTTGTTGACACTTGTGTGTTTTTTATACTTGATGTTTCTGTTGAGCTTGCACATTGACAATAATGTAGGAATGTTGTTGCAGTTGCTTTACACGTGCTACAACTGTTGTTGCTGCTACTGGTGCTATGACTTCTACTATTCTTGTTGTTTTTATTATTGCAATTTTGTGCTGTACTTATTGTTGTTTTTGTTGTTGCTGTTTCGCTAGATGGTGTTACCGCAGCCGATGTTACTGACGCTGCTACTGCTTCTTTATAGGAACATAATTTACGCACGCTTTTATCATCAACAATACGTCTCGTCAGTGTCACTCGTCTCATTTTCACATGTTGCTGTACCAATTCGCTTGGTAAGTTATATCGCTGGCAACAATAGCTGCAACAATTTGTTGTTGTCTCAATCGCACTTCGACATATTAAACATATTCTAATTCGATGCTCTTTCTTATTGTCCCCAATAACTTGCTTCAGTTCCAATGTTGCTGCTCTTGATACCGATATTCTTTTCATTGTTTCATTGCGTTGGTTGTGCAATGCGCCGCCACTCATTCGTGATGTTGTCGATAACACAGTTCGCCGCCGTCGCATTTGTTCGACCATGTTTCTCGTTACTCGAACGCCATCCACTTCACTTAACGCTCCCAATTCTTTAACGGCTTCTTTTTCATCATAACCTGTTACTTCTTTTACTTTTTCGTCCTTTTCTTTCCTTTGTGGTTGTTCTCCTTGAGCACATCTTCCATCCATATATGACTCTTTGCACCTTTCTATGTCCTCTTTAAGAAAATGAAACAATTCACACAAATCATGCTTATTTCTCTCTAGATTCTTAGCTAGGGTTGGCAACGCCATTATTGTATTTGTTCTTGCTGACGCTGTCGTTGTTGTAATTTTTAATTTATCATTAATTAGCTGCATTTTTCTAAGCTTCTCACTAGCTCACCTTTCTAGCTTGATAAATATATCAATCAAGTGATCATCTTAAGTTTTGTCTTTAATCTCCGCAGCTTACTTTTTTTTTCTTACTTTGTTGTTTTTTTTCTCTATTTATTTTTTCTTTGAACCCTATTTGACACAGATTTTTTTGCGTTAATTGCTTCTTTTCAGTGTTGTTGTTTTCATTTCTCTTTTTTCGCTTTTTGGTGGAATGCATTTAAAACAAACAAAACGTTGAAAGAATAGTCGCTAAAACGAGAACAAAACAGAACCGATTAGTTTCACGCTATAAAAATAAAATATAAAAAAGAAAATTTTGTAGTATATTACTATATGTACATATGACATATACTCGTGTATATACATACACATATTGGTAAGGTGAAGCAAAAAGGCGCCAAAGGTATAACACGTGTTGTTTTCGTAAATGTTGTAGTTTCGTAAATGCCAACCTAATGGCATTTTTTTTATGACTCATCCACTCCACCATTTTTACGAAATTTACTTTTGGCTTTTAAGAAAGAATTTTTATAGAACAGAATAAATGTTCAAAGAGATATGTATGTAAAGTCGATTTAATCACCTGCATCATCATTATAGGATTTAAACGGATCAATGCCAGGATATACATCTTCTGGAGTTCCTATATATCACTCTAAAGTTTCTGATATAGTGTATCTTAATATGTACATGTATTAACTGTCATTGGTGGTTTTATGTCAGTCTCTTGTTTAAGTTCTAAGGTAAAGTTTGTGCTGAAAACACATTTTTGAAAGTGTTCAAAATAACGTACATATCTCCACAGTCATTCTATTGGAAATACATTCAAGCATAGGGTTTCATTCCAGAAATGCTGATTAATGCAGTCTTGCCCAAAGAATAGCTTCCAAACACAGCTGTTGTAGGAAGAAGGAATGAAATTGTTAAAAGTGCTTAAAATTTAAAGCCTGGTCAAATTGCTGTATCAAACATTATCATAGTGTTAGTGAAAAATTGAAGTGTGTTTGACGGAATACTCAAACGTTTTGATATTTCGTACAGCGAGAGAGTTTATCAATTCCTCTTTGACTATTGTTCGCCTACACAAAGTAAGTACGTATTAAAGAGAGAAATATAGGTAAGTGCTCACTTTTGAAAAATATTTGAATATAACAGACGTGAGCGCGTGAGCCATAATGGCAATTAAATGTTCGTCCGTCATTAATGTTGTCGTCTGCACACTTCTAGCTTTTGAAGAAAGAAGGAAATGAACGTTTTTTCTCCATCGCTCGCTGTATGCTGTATCAAGCACAGTGTTGGTACACTTCAACTATACGAAATGAAAATGTTCTCTTTATAATGGTGTGTTAAAATGAAGCATCTCAAAAATTAAACTCATATTTATAAAACGCTACAAAATACAATTCAGATTTTAATGCACTTTAACGCAATGTGTAGTTTTACGCAATTTTATTTTTTAGGACTTAACTTCATTTTCAACAATGCGGACTTGTTTGCTGCATGGAAAAAGGCAACGGGTCGAAGTGAACAAGAAGGTGTGATTTTGGAATGGTTTAAAACGGGTTCAAACAGAAGCATATGTGATTCGTATTTGACAGAAAAAAACAGACTATTTTGTATTAATTTGTCGCGTCGAAATAGCATAAATTTTGAAGAAATCTGGAGCTGTTAAAAAAAAAACATGTTGCCTGGCTCAGTGGTAAGACTGCTAGAGATCGAATGAAACAAGTTGCAAATACTTATATAACTTTCTGAGAGAAAAATTATACGTTTATTGCTTCAAGCAGCAAGCATAGCTGCTCGTAAGCGAAGACAAGTTGACATGGTAGCAGTGCTTCACTAAATCTTAATATTGTATAATAAAGAATTTACCTCAAAAGTTGTATTCAAACATTGTACTTTGATGATATTGGCTCCAAATGAAAACCTTCGCTAAAATATTGCAATATGAAAAATGTTATCATGGATGAACTTAATATAAAATAACGAACTGCTTTAAGTTACAAAGCTTTCCTTGAACATAGGCTATTGAATTATGTAAAATGTTATCCCTAAAGCGTATGTTATACTTTTTTATTGTAATTTTCAGGTAAAAAAATTGGATAGAATGTTTCGACTCAGCCTTTTTAAGGTCGGGGTTGGGTGCCACCAATTTTTTCCAGATCTTTGCCTATTGGTATGTAGAACCTAACGCAAAAACCGTACCGTAAAATCTTACCTTATCTTTTAGTTATTAATTTATGGCCACAAGAAACGCTTAAATTTTCCATAGTGTAGTGGCTAACAGCTTATTTTGTGCAGCAGCAATGTGAAACTTTGACACAGTGCAGTTAACTAACTAATAATGATATCGAACAAAGTTAAACGTCTCATGAATATTTCGCTTATAAATTCACTGAATTGAGATCTTCTTATTGCAAAACATTTTTTGATTAATAACGTGCATCAACCTTTTTCCCCAGTCAAGTGCAGGTTTTTTAATAGTTTGCGGGAGGATTTTTCCTCATTCTTCGATCATGGCAAGGCCAAATTTTCAATGATGTTCGTCACGTGATTCCTTGGAAAAGTGAAACCGATATTTCCTTTTTCTTTTTTTTAAAAACCGTAAGTTTGAGTGAAAGACGGAATCATTACAGGACCACTCATGTGTTTGTTTGTCCCACTTTTACAGCCAATTTGCTCCGAATGTACTGGACCGGTTAAGTTGTGTGGTATATCAAATGAAGAGGCTTGTTGCAAGAGTCTCAAATATATATGTATATATTTTTATTATAAATTTAAAATAATTTTACAAATTTTTAAGAAAATAAATGAAAATTAGAAAGGAAACCGAAAATATATTCGGTAACACATTCAACGTACAGAACCCGCCCTACGCAAGGTCAACGTGCACTTTGCCTTGTTTCTGCACAACATTCTTTTGTTAGTTCGACCTCGACCGATTAGAGAGCCGATAACTTCTTGATTTTTGGAAAAAATTATGCGCTTTTCCAATGCGGCAAAATTCTGATTCGGTGCTTTTCGGCATTTGCCCGCCACGCTACTATAGTATTCACTGTACTGGGACTTAACCCTATTAATTTGCAATTTGGCAGTCTGCTTTTCTGAACACACATTTTACTATGCTTGTTAGTGGACTCATTTTTAAAAAATACATGTACATTTCTTTGGAAGTCCAATCAAAGAGAGTTTATTCGAAGATAAACTACGAACGACAATTTTTTTAGTTTACCATGCGTGACAAACGCAAATATGGCTCTGATAAGTCAGATACAAAGATTTAATAAGAATGAAATTAGGTTGAGTTAGATTATAATGACAGTAGCGTTCTTCTTCGCTGCTGAAGATACTAAAACCCTGGATTATGACAGTTAAAAGCTTCGAAAGTTGTGGCTAAACCGTTTAGGGTTATAATCTGAAGTATTTTTGAAACTCCTATACAAAGTTATAGATACTTATTTCTTACCTGGCGATAGACAATGGTGTCTAAAATGTTGTTATAAATGACACTTGGAATCGGATGAATTTGCGGTTAGTATGAGTTGAGAGACTGGCGTGTACACGCATCGAATTCTGTTTGCTAACTGAATCTTTATTTAAGAGTGTCGAAGTGTGTACACTAAAATCTTAACAGCTAAGGACTAAATATGGGCAGTGTGTGTTTAAATCCTGAATTCTGTTTTGAATTTACTTATTTATGGTTGTCTTTTTGTTTAGTTCCAAGTACGTAAAAAACAGGATAAAAAGGTTACATTATTCTAAGTATACTAATTGATACAATGGCCTCTTCCTTAACGGAAATGCAATCATAAAATTCGTCTATTCTATGGGCAGCATATTATGCGAACGGTTTACGTTGTACGTTGAAGGGTACACGTTTATTGTTCGTCCTAAGGCAATAAATTTTATTGTTGTGTACAGATGAGACATGGCAATACATTTAGTTGGTGTCCAGATAAGACTTATGCGCAACTTATGTTATTTATAAAATAGAACTAAACACATAGCTTTGTACCAATCTACCAATTATTCTTTAAGCTGTCGTGTCAACTACTATCTATGTGTTATTTTTGAGCATGCTGCGCCATTTGTTTGTTTGACAGCCATTGGAATCAACCTCTAGGACTTCTTTGGTGCATGTTCTCCCGGATAAGCCTACGGCCTTGACTGTTCTTTCGGTTCTGGTATGTTGCAATAGATGATGATCCATCCAAAATTATAAATAAAAACGAAAAACTTAGTTTTTAGAAGATTTTATGGAAGAATTGCAAATGAAATTTTTGTGTTCGTCACATAGAGCGATGTCACATTTAGTGCATTTTTGATACAGGCTCATCACAGATTGTTTCACAATTATTATCGCGAGTTGCATTTTCAATGTTGATACGCAGGGTTCTATGCAGCGAGCTAATTTTAAGTCTACTCTACATCCAAGGGACTGTTAGAGATGGCGACAGCATCGCCATATATTCAGTGCGATTTAAAGGGTTCTGATCAGCTGACCTCTTATTATGCCAATAAATTACATGAGTTAAAAAAATGCTACATTCCGTCAAATACTGTCAATGGCCATCTCTTGGTTTTTCTTGATCAGGACATCAACGAGCACATTTAGTCGAACGTATCAACTCCGCCTTTTGTTTGGTTATAGTACAATTTTTCCTACTTCATCATTGGATGAAAGCAAATAGCCTATTTTGGATGGCTTAGGTTTGTATGACAAAAGAGTTAGAGTTAGTCATCATAGCAAAACATTGAAGCTCCAACGGGTCATGTTCGGGAGTTTTTTAACTCTTCGAGGATAGATCAGCAATTTTCGTGTCATTTAAACTATGTTTAAGAAGATAACGATACGTATCCCAAACGTACGATACGCTAATATCTCCGAATATAGTAAACTTTCTGCGCAAAAAACAACCACCACCGACCAGCTGCAGTTATCGGCTAAGAAAACTGAACACTTGGAAGACTCTCTGTTGATGATCAAAAGAAAGAGAACATAAAATAGAAAATGCATACGTCTGGCAGACGTAGCTTGCTTATCTATCTAGGGTTTATGAGCATTTTATAGTTACTCCAAAATCATCAGGTCCTGTCTAAAAAATAGAGTATCGTTTATTTATATCTATCTAACGAATGTAAAAAATTTAATCTTTAGACGTTGATGCCCTGTTCACAGATTTCCACTAATCCAATTCATATTGTTGCGTTTATGGCAACGACTCACAACCCTGGATTTTAGCCAAGTGGCGCCTTGCGCCTTAACTAGACTAATACGGTGGTTGACTTTGTTTTTCTTTTTTTTTTAAGCACACAGGGGGGAAAAAGAGAAAGAGTGTGTGACCAAACATAAAATAAACTAATACGGCGTCGACGACAACGAAGCTTGCTATGAAGCGCTGCTGGCGTAACCTCGCCTCAGCCAACTATTATCGTTGCTTTGCCAAAAATGTGTGCGTAACACAAATAAGAGAAAAAGAGAAATGAAAATGAGAGACAGCGAGCGATGTTGGAAAAGCGCAAACGTAGTAAAAATACGCGCCGCGCACGAGTAGCGTAAGTAAGTTATTGTTACTACGGTTGCTATAAGTATGAATGTGTATGTGCAATAGTAAAATAGTAGTACGCAGTTTATTACTACAACTGCGTAGTAATCGTCATTCTTAGGTACGTCGTCTTTCGTCTTCGTCTCCTCGTTTTCATTTTCCATTGTTGCTGTTGTTGTTTTATGTTATTACATACACACATACGTACATGATATGGCTGGGCTGGCAGCAATTCATCAAATCGGCAGTACCTCACTCGACCACCTCGTCTCATTTCACCCCGCCCCACACCAAATCCCTTCCAGAAGCTTATGTATGTGTCTTATTGCGTTGTTACAAAGTGTAATAAATGCGACGAAACAAGGAAAACAACAAAAGTCAAACAAAAACAGAACAACAATTTTTTGTTTTTATACTCCACATACATATGTATGTAATATATGTATATATATGTGAATATGTAGATATGTATGTATGCAAGTAATACTTGGCTGAGTGTTTTTAATGTAATTTAGTGAGTGCCATTATTAAAACGTAGTTAGTGAATGTTAGATTTTTGTTTTGTTTTAGCGCCATTTCTTGTCACATTTGAAGTTCTGTCTGTGTTTATGCCGGAGGATAGTTGGTGATAGGTAAGAAGAAAGGGTACAAGCAAAAAGAGAAGTCATAAAAAACCAGCCGACGTTTTCTAGTATGTTGCAAACAAAACGCACTTGTAAACACGTACACACGTATATACATACATCCATATATATATACATAGATTTGTAAGTTAGTGTTATAACGATTTCGTAGTTGTGCTGTTCCTATTTTTTGTTTTATGTTTTTATATATATGTATGTACATACATATGTTGTTTTATTTTTATTTTTTTGCATATTTTGTATACTCTATGCTTTTTTGCGTAGCTACACATAGGGAACACTCAACGCACATATGGCATAGAGCTCGCATACAACACGCGCAGGCACACGCATTCCCACTTCCTCTTCCGTTTCTATTCCGAGGGAATGAGTGAGGCTAGGCTAGGCTAGGCTACGCTGGGCTAGGCTATTCGTTGCTTACTGTTTGCTGCTAGTTACATACCTCCTTCTAGACCCCATTGGCGTGTCGCTGTCGCTTTCGTTCTCGTTATTTCTTTTGCCGTGGTTACATTATTGTTTTTATTTAGTTGTTTATTATGTTTTGTGCTTTGTTGTTGTTGCCTTCGTTCTTGTTCTTGTCTCTCGTTGTTGCTGCCGTTTGTGTTTTTGTTATTCGTGTGGTTTTTGTTGTTCCCGTTTTGTTATTGCGCAGTAAAAAAATTATAAATAAGAAAAAAAAAAGTTTAAAAACGTGTGTGCCACTAGGTCGGTTTTAATACCCTTCACAAGTGCCAATGCAACTTGAAATTCATAAATAACCTTTGAAAAATAGAAAGATTATAAAACTCAGTACATAAAATTACAACGGAATCCGAAGGAGAGATATACACAATTTGCATTAACAAAGTTGGTCTAAACAAAAAAAAGGAGAAATTAAGTTCCGGGACTAAAGGACTAAAGGTCAGTTGTCATACCCACCCAAGATAATCCCCTGTGGAATAACAGTTACATATTACATGCATACATACATACATAGGAAGAAGACAATTTTCGACCAAGGTCGGAGATGTTTTCTAGTGTAAATCATAGTGAATGCAAACATTTCTACTGTTTGGTATAATAAAGTTGTATCTCTAATCTTCAGCCGCAAAACAAACTTAGGAGTTGCATGTAGCATAATCAACTTTTTATATTTTTGGATATATGTATGTCCTTCATTAGATAATATATAGGACGTTTATGGCCGATCTGAAAATATCGAAATATCAGATAAATTAATTTATCGCAGGGATAAATCAAATATACAAAAATAGGAGAGTTATTTTCCAAGTTTTGTCTACAAACTCGATTTTTATACTCTTCACATATGTAATGATACAAGCGTCAAGTGCATTTCTGATTTTTCTCCCGGTGTGTATGTACATATAAAAAGAATCCGCGTTTTTGATCACTAGATGGTGATATATAACACTAATGCGATTATGTCAACCGAACACAGTCTGCAATTGTTGTTCTCAGCTGTTTCTTTAAACTGTGAGCTTAGAGCTGCCTACCCTAGTGGTACTACATTTCTTAATCACCAAATAAATCATAGATTCAACCTGTTACAATATTTCAAAAAACTCCAAGTTAAACTTAATCTAAATTCGTAGTTTGTCTCTAACCATGTCACTCAAGACCACACATTTCGTTCACACAGTAAAGGGTATATGTAGCTTTTTTGGCAAACTTCCAACAACAAATTCCATCATATGATGAAAGACGATATATATATACATACATACGTATATAAATGTACATACATACATATAAATGTATATGTCAAATTCTGACAACAGTATCATTAGCTAATTAACACAAAACGCAGCGCATGAGCCAATTTCGCGTTTATCAGATGAAATACATATGTATGTACCATTTTGGAAATGAAGAAAAACAAGCGCCAGCCAAGCCAACGTCAAAGTCGACGCTGATTTCGATAGTTGAATAAAGCACAGCGCATGGTGCAACAACAATTATAGAAGAAAGGCTTCTTTTTATAGACAACGTGAGTAAGGTGAAGTACGCGATAAACGACAAAGGCGACTCGAACCAATGACAAACTTACACACAACCTAAATAAATAAGAGTAGAAGAAGAGAGTAGAAGCGAACGCAAAAAAAAGAAGGCCAAGCCAAGAAACTAAACACAATCAGTAAAGCAGGCAGCAAGATGCAGGCGGACAGACAGGAAGATAGAGTTAGAGGCAAAGTGCAAAAAACGAAATCAAATAATCATGCGCCGCCGCTATTACATGGCTATCAAGAAAGGGGCGTGCATAGTTAAAGTGCGCGTGTGCTCCCATTATGCGAGTCAGGTGTCGTTTGATGTTAAACGAACATCATGACGGCGGCGTCAACTCGTTGCTAATGATATGATGATGATGACGACGATGATGATGATGATGATGATGACGATGACGAACATAATTTCTCTACGGCGGACATTTTTATTTTAAATTAAAATGTAACGAGACAGCGAAAAATGCCGTGTGGTTTTCCATTCCATCATTCCGCGCATGTGCAGCAATGATATTTTGAATTAGAAATGTGTGATAATTGAATTTATGCACGTTCACTCACTCAGAAATAATAAAATGATCTGTTCTCATACTTACACTATAGAGTATATAGAGTAAGCTATCCAAATAAATAATGAGCAGTGTGTGGAGAATCGTTTCTTGATTAACCCAACCTATGCCATTAGAAAACAATACACCAAGGGGGGCTATGAATAAAATTAATATTAATATTTAAGTCTTATTTGCTTAAACTTTTAAGCATTGTTTCGTAAGTGACCCGTATTGTTCGCTTTGAATAAACCACCTCTTCTCTGAACCCTTTCTTTCAGTTAAATGTAAACTAATAATTAAAATGGACAGCCAAGTGCCAAGTTGACCGCGCATGGAGAAAATTCCGCACGTTGAATCTGTTACCATATTTTTTTCGACATCATTTGTCTTTGAAAGTCGTCTCTCCAAATGTTCCCTAGCATGCATTGTCAGAATTGACTTAACGCATGTAGTTTGTAAATAAGTAAGTAACGTGCGTCAATCATGTCCACTCATTCTGTTTTCGTTACACAAGTAACTGGTAAAACGCTCTCACTTAATAAGTCACTAAAAAAAAGCCTATTTGTATTGTTGTCCTTTCATTTGATATATCAATCATACAACCCAATCGGCCTCCTATCGGACACACGAGTTATCCTTTAAGGGTGCGTTTTCACTTAAATGTACGGAACCAGAGGAAACTATGGATATAGCTTATATAGCATTTTAAATGCTAATTCGTAATGGTTATTTTGTAAGCCATTCTTCCTACTATTTTTTTTTCTTTTTTTGTTACTATCGTCAGACGAATTTTATCATGTTTAAAAAATTCACAGTCTAAGAAATCCGTAAACGATATTGTCGTTTAAGAATGCCAAACCAGATCTTTAAAATTTTCCTTCTTCTCTCTCTCACATCATGACATGCCCATACACTTACTCACTACACACATCGCAACTTGGTCATGTCTCACCAACTCTTTAAAATATTCCTCCTCTTCCTTACTTCGTCTCTACACACACATTAATATACTTTGCTTTACACATCTTTAAAATGTTCATTCCTTTGTCTCTCAGTTAGTCACTCCGCAAAACTGTTTTTATTGCCCTCTCATTCAAACACCTTAACGTATTTCCGCTTTGTGTGACAGATATCCGTAACAAAATTTTTTCAAACAGCAGCCCTTAATCACACACCTTAACACACATCTGCTCTATTAACTCTTTAAAGTATTCATTATTTCCTCTATCACTTAGTCACTACATAGTGTGTTAAGGTGCACTTATTCCTTACCAACTTTTTAAACCTTTTATTATCCTCTCACACACACCTTAACGTGTTTCCGCTTTTAGTCAATCGCTAAACTTTAACACACTTCCTCTTTTTCAAATTTTCAAACCTTTCATTGCCCTCTCACTAACATATCTTAACGTATTTCTGCTTTGTGTGACAGATACCCGTAACAAATTTTTTAAAACAGCAGCCCTTAATCATTTTTTATAATAAAATTACATATGCAATAAGTTGGTATGACTTGATCACTCAATCGTAATGCGGGTCGGGTCTAGGGTCTAGTCTTTTCAGGCGTCACGTTGGGCAGGCTGTTGTCCAGCAGGTTGATTAGTAGGTCCTCCAACGGGTTTGAATGACTTGACTTATACGACTTTCAAAATGAGTACGACAAATGAATAAGGCGACAGTGCCAAAGAACGTGTTTCACAACCTTCATTATAAAGACGGTTAAACGAATTTTTATTTTATTTCGAATGGTTAATCAATAGTTTAATCCATTAAGATGATTTGAGTAAACTATAGAAGTTATACACAAAATTTAAAGACTCGTAAATTCATCGAAACGAGAAGACTATATTTCAAAAGTCTTGAAAATGGTCTTATCAAAAATTGCATAATTAATCGCGAAATGCACTGTCGCATCTGTAATTGGATCATGTATGCATGTAGTATATATTATGCATGCATATTGGTTTAGGTAAGGGCGGGAAAAAATGTAAGATGAGTCCGCTACCGGTCAACATGAGCGAGTTTCAATAGAGGCCCGCCTCATCGTCCACTTGCCACTTTAATAGCATATTTAAAAGCTTTATTTATGCGGAATTTAAATTGTTAAATAAATATTTTTGTTTAATTATGCCGATCGAAGCTACAAACACAGCGCAGCGCGGCAAGCTAAAGAAATACGCCACAAGCTGACGAAGTCGACGGCACAACAACAACGGCAACTCGAACCGGTTGCAACTTCTTGACACATAGAGGACGCGCAGCGCCGTCTTGCACCTTGCAACACTAACGCGTCTTATTTAGTTATTATGATGAATAAGAACCCGAGCAATAATGATTATCATGATGATGTGTGGTGCATAAGTATCTTCTTCGTATTTATCAAAATTTATTTAGCGACTCATTATGACACCGCCCCATATGGATCCCTTATCATTTATGTATGTATGTAACTTTTAACAAAAATGCGTATAGAAATGATAATGTATATACATACTTATATATGTCTATTATTGTGTCAGTGTCAGTGCGTATGAGTGGATGTAGTTAATAGTTTCATTGTATAACTTACGACGATACAACGGACAAGTAATCAGCAGTTCGAGATCAGCCAAGTCATGAGCTGCCGCCATTGTACTAGTAGAGTAGTCGTAGTAATGAGAATGGATGACGGCGTTGCCTGAACGACGTTAAATGACGACAATAACTACGGCGACGGCGGCCTGGAGTACTTCTCTTTACATAAAAACCTCTTCTTCGTTTCACGGTGGTTGAGACTGCGGCGGCAACGGCAAAAGGGCCTCTTTGCGTTTAATGATAAGCAACGTGACGCCAACTCATGCGAGATAAATACATACACATTTACATACATATGTATGTTTGAACGCAGAAAGGAAGCATACAAAGCAATATGTGCGGATGGCATTAAACTTTCCAACGTACACACATACAAATATTGCGTTTTTAAGCATATGTAGATAGATGATAGATACCCACGCATGTACGCACCCACGAAGCTACAGTTATCATTGGCATTTTTGCTTATTGTTATTGTATTATACATTTATTTATTTATTTTTATTAGTTTTCGCCATTTTTATTATTGGTCCGACAGCAGCAGTACAGGCCCCTCTTAAATGTGTGAATATTATTCAATTTTTGCGTTGTTTTTTACGCCTTTTATGTTTCGTGTTGTTTTTCTAATTGTTGGTTTATATTTGTCGTAGTTGTTGATATTATTGTTTTAAATAGCACCCAGAGAGTTATTGCGTCATACTTAATGAGTTCAAGTGCCAGTGGGCCTTGGTAGTGTGGTTTGGTTTGGTATTGGTATGCTTTGGCTTTGAGGCTTGCTATTGCTATACGACGAATGAGATCTGAATGAGATGTGTGTGACATGGTAGGTTAGAAATAGTAAAGTAGCTTAAGAGGTCCCCGTGAGCTCGAAAGGTAGTTGATTGAACGCAACTAATAACAAAGAATAACAAGCAACAAGAAAATTAAACATAACTATAAATGGCAATTATTTTTGCTGTTTTTGGCGTACTGTGTATGTTTGTGTATATTGTGGAACTGATTACCAAAATTGGGTAAATATCGCTTTGGCTGGTAGATGTTTGACAGTAGTTGAAGAGCACAAAAATCATACCACAATACAGGAGTGTCAGAACTTGAACACATCTTATTAATAGGAGCTCTTCGTTTACAATAGAATATCTGGACATCTGGCAACACCTTAAAGTATTAGCTATTTTGTATCAAAATTACATAATTTTGTTAGTGCGCAATGCAAGTTTTCAGCTAAATAAGCGACATTTGCGTGAACGTTTGATTTTCTCCTATTTTATATTTTTTATTGGCATTGGCTTGCATTGTGCGACCGATATGGATGGCGCGTAATTTGTGAGGCCATGCAGTCCTGTTTGAAGGTTCACGCTCTCTCGCTGAAATGTTCGATTGCCCATGCTTTTTAAATCCTTTCACGGTACTCATTTGCACTCATCTTGATGCCACTGTATCCAAATTTTTTACGAGTATGATATAGTAGTTAGTTAGGTAGTTACACACGATCGTTTGTTCGCCCAAATTTGAAATTAGAGAAGACCATAATCGGCAATTTACCACTTTGGCAAAGCGCAATGCCTTCTTCTTAATATAGCTTAATTATCATTGACAACTTGTGCTCTTTGAAAGTTGTATGGCTGAAATTTGAGAAAATTTTTCAATATTCAGTGTATGATTGTTTCGATATGTACCGCTTAGCAGTTAATTTTATACCCCTCCTTCGATTCTTCACGGATTTCTTCACTTTCGATATGATTCGACCAACGACGAATGGTTGTCCATTTTGAGGTGGCGAAGAGCTCTAACAATAATAGTCTTTGTGACTTATGGCTCTACTCCTTTTAAATTCCATAGTTCATTCAAATCAGAAATCAAGTTTCAAAATAAATATGAACCCTCACCGAAAATCCAAATCAACGTTCGCGTCATTGAAATTTCTTCTTGCCTTTTTTTATGAAAAACGCAGTGAAATTTTATTATGGCCTTTTAAACAGAAAACACAACCAAATTGAAAATAAAATTTTAAAAAAGAAAGAAAAAAAAAACAGTTGAACTACACGAATTCCATGGTTCCATATATACATGTGAATGCTGAAGAATGCAGTTCCACAACTCCATTCGCCATTCGCTTTATCGTAATCGACTGCTTGAAATTCTGAAAAGCACACAAGAAGATGAGAAAGCAGTGAAGAAGAGGATGATTGACAAAAACATAAAAAAACAATCGAATTTGCACATTTAACGGAGCCATTGGAGGCCACTGCTACTCAAAAGCTTCGATAATAGTTGTCAAAATATTGTTTATTAAAAAATGGAATCGCAGACCCAAGTCCTCGAATGTATGCGCTTGTCCAGCAGGGGTTTTTTCTGAATATCGGTCTATAAAATTCATTGATAAGAAACATTTAAAAAATAAAAACAAAAATTACAATTTAAGAAATGCATGAAGGCAAATCTGGCTTAAATGGGACAGAAAAAGGTTACTGGCGCTGCAATGCCTAGATAGATCGACACCTGTCATCACAGGCCACTGTTTATTGGACAGGAACGTCGCGAGGCCAAACGTGGTAGCAAACGATTTTTGTACGGGCTTAGGTGGCGAGGTGGAGGATGTAACCACGGGTACACTTTAGCATCTCGGTGTAACTAATCCTAGTAGTCTGTCGGAGCTGGTTAGGGTGTATTTAAAGAAGTTATCAGAAGTTTGTGAGGGCCTATGTTTGGCCTTAGTGGAATGGCAGATTACCACCGTCAGTCGCTATAACCTAACCTAACCTCGTCATTAACTCACTCGTCAAGTTAGTCATATTAAAACAAGTTCACTGCTGTTTAATGTCAATGATGATGAGTATGATAAAATAGTTGAAACATTTATCTCAATAAACAACATCAAACAGACTTCCAAAACGGTTACGTTGCATGCACACGTTTGCATATGCACAGTTATTTTGTGCATTCCCGTGTGCGTGTGTGTGATTGCCTCGATGAGAGACTTTCTGATTTCGTTCGCTCATCCGTGCACATTGGATTCGACTTTGGAAATACTTCGACTACTTTGGGGTTTTTTCACCTCTCTCATTGATTTATTTTATCGTTAATTTTATACTCGTTTGAGAGCGTGTTTTCCTCTATGACGATCGGCCAACCCCTTACAACAAGCATAGCTTCCTTTTTTTTGGGTGCCGCGTTCGATAATTGAACAAAAACTACGCCCTGAGGTTCATAACCATGGATCAAACATGGATCTTTCACTTCACTCCTGGGATAAAAGCAATCAAAGCAATGGACCCAAAAAGAAGGCAAAGTTTATTACATCGTTTGAATGATGTTTTGAAGAGAAAGTTTTGTTTCACCAAGACAATGCGTCGGCTCGCACTTCAGTTATTGCGTTGGCTAAAATCATCCTATTCGCTGGATATGTTTGGGCGACTATTTCTGGGAACAACCTCGTATATCATATTCATATTGGCTCACTTGTTCATGAATAAATACGCAACGAAGTGGATAAATTCAATGACAAACCATAACGTACATAAAAATTCTCCGATTAACCGAGACGATCATGATAGCTCGTATTAGCTGCAGATTTAACCCACACATACATATGCTATACCTGCCATCGAATATTATCGATATGTTGATCGATAAATAAATCTCGTACAGCGTTTTCCTGCGATCACTAACAATACTCGCGCTTATCTGTGTGTGTGTTTTATTTCCATAAAAAAGTTGTTTATTGTATTTGCTTTATCAGTTCGAGTTTTGTTTCTTTCATAGCTGTTGTTGTTATTGCATTTATTTACTTCTATTTATACACATTGTGTGTACAAATATTTTTCAATGAAGTCACTCTGTGCACGCTGTACGTAGAAAATCCACCAAAGCTCTTCGTGCCTTGGCGCATATGCATTTCACAATCGACATCGCTTACATGTGTGCGTGAACATGTAAGTGATAAGCATGACCTGGAGGTAGACGGTAGCGAGTAGTTGTGCAAGTTTCGCGCCGAACGCAGCGGGCAAGCAACAACAATTTCAGCTTTTACGTCAGAAAAATGAATTTATGAATGAGTGAGTGAACGAGCGACCGAAACAATTAACTTCACATTAGTATGGTGCTGCAATCGCCACTAGTAGCGACGGTTGGACATTGTGAAGTTGTTATGACTCGACTTACCTTCTGCCATACAATCGCTTTAATTGTTTAGCAATCCAGATTCGAAAACATTAAGGCATAATGAAATGTATTTATTGGGTGTATTAAAATTATTTTCATAAGAGTCATACATAATATCCGAAAAGCTGTGCTCGACAATGTTTCTCTGAAAGGGTAAAAATTTTTCAGTTTCGAGTATAGCCCTTTTAAAGAAGTCTATCTGTTTTATCAAGGTTTTTCCAAGTTTAATATGGTGGAAGCAAAAGATAATTGTAATCGAAATTAATAATTACTTATATATGAGTAATCCTATTGAGATTATACAATTTTATATTTTTTAAGGTTATCTTGAATTATAATAAAATGTCACATTGATGGTGAGTATTTGGAAAGTGAAGTATAAACAACACCTCTCGTCCTTTTCAATTGATAACCTCTTCCACAAGCCACAAAGGCTTCTTACCCGCTGTTATCACTAACGAGGTCATGTCAACAAAAAGGCGATACAGGCACTCTTCATGCCGAGCAGCGTAAATTCTGTTGCCGTCAGACTAGAGAAGCACCGGCAAGATCACATATTCAAGATCAAATCTGCTTTCTTAAATCTAACTGACTACAGCCATATAATTCTTGTGGGAATGGTGTGAAAATGGATATTTGGACGCAAAACAAAATGTACTGTCTAAAATATCTAACATTAATGGCCACCCAAATGACGACTTCCGTTAAAGTTACTTACTACTCGAAATTCTTAAAGTTCACAAATGGCGCTATTCTTTTCATGCTATTCCGAACGTACAACAAATTAAACATTAGAATTGATATGAAACGGTTAAAAAGTCCAAAGTCACATATATAGTCATATGGTTTGAACTATTTCGATTTTGGAAAAACAAATGAATCACTGGTAAAGAATAAAAAAATATGTAATCTTTGCAACCAAAACTGAAGTATTGAATTAATCAGAATGTGTGTAAAAAGTATGTACGACTATAACTAACTAACTTCTTAAAGAACAAAAAAGATTGGCGGGTAAAATATGTGTGTCCTATGGGTCAAATTCGTATACAATATACACGATCCAAAACGCTACAATTTTGAATATTTAACAATTGATATAATGGTTTATGAAGTTTGGGAATATATGTATCTATGATCCAGTAAAATTAAATCCTTGAAACATTCAGAATTTGTATGCATGAACTTGATATAAACTCTGGAAACTTATTGACTCCTAGAGAAGCGTTAGGATATGTATGTGTTTTACATTAACTTCAACGCGACAAGCTGATTTAATCAACATTTTTTAACCTACCTATAGCGGCGGACATATCACATTCAACCAATCACAGTGGTTAGCGGTTGTACAATACCCGTTCTCCATGAGCGCTTCCGGTAGGAAATCAATTATCAAATAAAATGACAGTCGCGGGAATACTAATGCCTATAATCGATCCCATTTACCGCGACAACAACTTATTAACTCATTTTCAAACACGCTAACGCGACCGTCCCAAATATTAGTGACGAGCTATCTCGAAACTATTAAGCGAGCTTCGGATAGAGGGGTGTAAAAAAAAATATGAACCTATTTTGCATTGATAAAAGATGCAACAAAAAGCAAGGGCCCACATACTGGAAGGCAAGTCAATTGGCATTCCGAGGTATTGGTGCATTGCGCAATAATCTTATTTTTTTATACGTGTTGTTGTATACATGTGTTGTTTTTTTCGTGTACGTGAAAGATTGTTCAAGGGGAGATGGAAATTAGTTTGTGTTGCGTGAGGGTCTTCTATGTCGTAAATAAGTAAAACATTTTTGTGTAAAGTAGACTGGAGTCCTCACCCCTGAGATATACGCATGTAGTCGTCATCGTTACACCCTCCCCACCTTCCGTGTTGCCTATAATTCATGTGACCGTATTCGTTTTGTTCATTCAAATTCATAAGTAAAATTTTTGTTATTGTATGATTATTTATTATTATTTTTTAAATTTATTATTATTTTGTTTTTTATTTACTTTTTTGGCTTATCAAAATAAGCGCCTCGAAAAAAGGGCCGTCGTTGTAACGACTTTGAGTCATAATCTGACTATGCGGTCGGCCTCGATAATTATTGTTTAATTTATTCATTTATTGAACTAGTTATTTTTTTTTTTACAATATTTTCGTAAATATTTTGTTGTAATTTTAAATTTCATTTATTTTTACATTAAAAAAAGTATGTACTTGAAAATGTCATTCAACGAATGAGCTGAGCGAGCGACATACTCGTACAAATAAACACGGCAAATGGGGAAAAAAGCTCGCTCAGTTTCATTCATTCATTTATGCATGAAACGATGACGCTGCGGGCCCGAGGAAACGATCGGACGTTTGGTGGAGCGATGTAAATTGAGGCGCCGTTGTTGTGTGTGGGCACACAACGTCTGATCGGCTGCTAAAGGGCTGTCATCATATTGTCGTCGTCGCCGTCATCATTCATACATTCATTGAGTAGTTTTTCTGTTTGCGTTGGTGTATCTGTGTTCTAAATACGCGTGCGTATTACGCACAGACACACATACAATTGCAAAGACGTTGTGTGGTTGTGAATGTTTGATTGTTGATGCATTTTCCACACGTTTGCACGTAAGTGTCTGATTCAAAATACGTGTTTGTTTGATAGACCACATCAACAACAGCAACAATAATAACAACAATAACAACAACGATGGTGAACGAAAATAACAGTATAAATAATAGTAAAAACTACGACACCAAATTGACTACGAATGATAATTTTGTTGTTGTTGTTGTCGTTATCCCATAGTTAAAGTCGTTCTTGTCACCAACTACAATTAACATTTTCTTCTTCTTCTTCGTTTGTTGTGGTGTTATTTCACACAAAAATTCCGTAACAATTTTGTTTTCAAATTGAGATATTCAGATATTTCTTCCTCCGCTTCTTGGCTAAATTTTCTTATCTTTGCTGCATTACTCGTTGCTTCTCCCTCCCTCTTTTTTTGTGTACGTAAACTTATCCATTACGTAAGTAGAGTGAGTGATATAAGTGTTGTTTATGCGTGCCTCTCGCCGTTTTGTATCTAAAGAATGTTGTAAAGCCAGTCAATCACTCATTCAGTCAGTTAAGTTGCTTTGTAAAGTCATTTGGATTGTAAAGATTAGTGTAGATAGCATCAACTAATTGGGCCGATCAACAAGTTTCCATAGTTCAAACTAAAGGTCCTGGTCATGATTTTTTACACTTAAACCAAATGAATTCCATTCATTTTGCAGTTAAGTTTTTCACATACTTAGGACACATCGTAAAATTGTGAGTTGTAAATTGATTTGAAAAGGGAGTGACACCTTCCGACCATCCATTGCTACATAAAATCGGCTTGTCACGGATGTTTTATTATAAAAAGAAGGAATTAGGGGAAAAAGTTTTCACCAAAAAGGAAAAAACTAGTGGCTAGGAATTATTCTAGAAAGATTTTTATTTTAATTCTATTTTAATTATGTTAAACATTTACCTCAAATGGCTTCGTTCTAGTCAGAAAGCTTCAATTTAAATTAGAATGTGTTCTACCTAAAAATAAAAGAAAAACATAATGTTTAATAATTAATAAAGATTCGAATTTTGGTACAATATTTATAAAAAATACAAAGTACAAAAATACTGCACTCATTTTAATTTATATTTATTTATATATACGTTGAAATAAGCTCTAATGTGCCACAAGCAAAATGGCGAACAATTTGATAAAATATAAAATTAAAAACAATTCATTTTCCTACTATTTTTATTATAAATATTAGCTTATTATTTTCACTTTGGAATGTAAAAGCAGTGCATCACCCAAGTGATCCAAGGACATCGGAACGCTCGAACTCTGTTTGATTCAATTCAGCCTTGGTAATGAATGAAAGAATTGACAGACGTAAAATAAGAATGCACGACCGAGCAAGCGAATAGGTTACCCAAAGCTCATGGCACAAACTACACACCACTGTTGAAAAGAATTTCTATTTTGCTTCATCTCTAACACAAAACCAAAGAAAGAAGAGCGCACACAAAACAACATACATAAAATATAACGCGATCGCAGCTCTGCCAACACTGATAGCGTGTTAATGATTACACCAGCAATTGCAATTGCGACTGCGACGACGTGGTTGCCTTCACATTTCACTTGTCAAAATTTGACATTTGATGAACTGTCAGTCAATAAAACAGGCGCCAGACAGATTGGAGCATAAACGGGCCGAAGTATGTATATCGAAAATAAATTAAATCAACATTTTTGTTGTTTGATTCATTATTCATTAATTTGCCTATTGAATTAATTTAATTTTAGGCACGCAGCGACTTTTTCAAAAACAATAAAAAATATTTTTTTAGTAGCGGCAGTCGACCAACAGCAAAAGACCAACAAAAGATGGAAGATACAAATGAAAACAAGAGCAGTAAGAAATAAGAAGGATAAGCTGAAGTAAACGTAGCAAATAGTGAAGAAGACAATCTATCATCAGTCTCATAGCTTAAAAGGGCGCTTAGATAAAAATATGTACAAAAATTAGATAAATTAAAAATTTTTATTTTGAAATAATAAATAAATTCAACGGAAAATATAATTATAATACAATTAAATCTTGTAAGGCCAATAAAAAAGTTCGCTCAAATTGCTTTATTCTTGCGGTTATTTACATCCAGTCTATTCTACTCAATGCCCCTGTAATAAATACTCTATACAAGGCAATACCAGGATCTTGAATATTTAACAGTTTATATTATGACTTGTTGATATTGGGGATGCATGATCCAGTGACACTAGAGTGTTGACATTTTTGGGATTTGTGTGCATGGACTTGATATAAAGATAGTCCAAATGTCAGTTTAATATTTCAATAACCAAGAGTATGGACTCTCCTAGTGGTTGGATCCGACCGGTTCCCACAAATGTTTAGACAGAAACTTCGTGAAAACGTTTATGTTGAAGAAATTGTGTCATCAATCTGATGAAGGATGTAGTTACATATTTACTCTCATTCACTGTGTTACAAACTTCATGACAAAGTTAGAATACTATGCACATAATGTGAAGAGTATCATAACAATAACAACAATATTAAATAAACTGAAAGGGACAGAACAACACAAACATTTTAATGTATGAAAAACAAACTAATCAACTCAGCGAACAAGTGTGAGTTGAGTATTTCGAAAGAGGACCAAGTGAAGAGAGGAAGTAAAAAAAGAAATATAAAAAAAAACTAATACGGCTTGGCTTGGCCACACAGCACACAGCAGTCGTGAAAAAAAGTAACAAGAGTGAGATGAGTGGGGACCAAGAAGCTCAGAGCAACCGGCAAAATAACTCAACACAGCTGCAAAACAAGCAAAAAACAACAAAGGCTATTGGTATGAAATCAAATCAACCGCAACAACCAAAGCAAAAACAACAACGACAAAAAGTTGAATGAACAGAGCAAAAGAGCACAAATATTCAAGAGCTTAAACGGTACGATGAGAAATATGTTGATCATCATGCAAAATTAGACAAGCTCGGTTGCAAGCACTGGCATCTCTCTTTTTGTACAGCACGATCATTTAAGCTACTCTGCGCTTTACGCCGGCTATTGGCATCTTTACAAGAGTACGATCTCTTGTTTACTTTATACGATCACAACTAGATTTCGATTGGCGTACTGCATAAACAGCATCGATACACACATGCACAGCTTACGCTCTTCTTCTCAGTCAGTGTTATACGACGACTTGCTTTGTTATTATTGTAAGCAAGACACGAAAACAAGCGGCACACACATTTTATTGTTGGTCTTTTTATAGATTTAAAAGGTGAATAAACACAATAAAAAAAACAACAAATGACAGCTTAAATTAAAAGCCCAGCTTTGGAATTTCATTTGTCTTGACTTGTCATTGTTGTTGTTTTTAACGTTTCATTTCTAATGAAACACAGAGCCATGCGCATACAATTGAAAGAAAATGCGTAAGAACTAGGGATGGGTATCGAGCAACAAAACATCGATTATAATTTTTTACTAGTTAATCGATGTGTCGATTAATTGTTGCTGTTAAAAAATCGATTAGTCGTCAACTTTAAAACCGTGCGAAAAAAAATTAATTACACAAAAATGTATACGCAATTCAATTGGTTTTAATGCCACACTTGATCAACTGAGATCTCCTCTAATTTTAATAAAAGAAGAATAAATAAAAAATAAATATGTGATACATATGTATATGTAATCGTTTTTGCACTATATATATATATAATTGGAAGTATGTTTGTTTGTTTATTTGTCCGTTATGGACGCCAAAACCGCTGTACCAATTTTGATGGTTTTCAGGGAATCTTTATAATAGCCTTTAGAAGGTTGATGTAAAATTTTTGTGTAAAAAAATAGTTGAATTCGCAAAATATTACGACCAACTCAATTTTCAGATGCATTTCAAACTGAATAGATACAAATAAAACACAAACACAAAGCAGCATCTTAGAATTGAGTTTGCCGGCAATGCTGCTCAAACTGTACAAAGTCGAATTGTTCAATTATTCGGATGAAAAAAAAGTCGAAAAAATCAAGAATACGAAATGCCACCCAAAAAGTATGGGAGATCAAAGGCAGCAACGCGCCGGGTTCCTGTTGGTAATAAATAAATATTAAACGGCGTTCGACTAAGCCAAAGTTGTAATACTCTATTATATACACTTTTTAATAAAGACGTTTCCGAAGGCTGTATGCAGCAAAAAACTCAGGAACTTGAATTATTGTCATTACAGTTAATATGTATGTTTCTACTAGATATGTAAATAAAAATGAATAAAGTTCTTATAAAATATTGAATACATAGACAGGTATATAAGGGGAACATACGACCCAATAACGTTCAAACCAACAAAAAGTTGTGGCACCTCAAATTTTAAATATTAATTTGTATGAGGGTCCAAATATAAATCAATCCCACCCTAATGATCGGATAAGGGAGGAACTTTTATGCATACGAATGGAAGACTTACGGCCCGTCAAGCTGCTTAAGAATATACATATAAAGTATATTATCCTTCACTATGTTTCAAACTTAATGACACAGTTATAGTACGCTTCAGAGGGTGAAGAGTAAAATAGAAATAAAACAAAGAAAAGGAAAAATATATCAAAAAAGGTTAACAGACAATGACGATGCAACAACAAGCACAATACCAACAATAAGAGTTATTTACATCGATCACATTTTGTGTCACATGAACTGTCACAGACGACAGACAAAAAAAAAAAACAGAAATGGTGGGAAGATAAAGATCGCCAAGGGGCGAATGCAACAACATGAGTCTAATGGGTCGATCGGCTAGGCTATACATAGTAGACAGTTTGGCGGTTGGGTGCGGCAAATGATCGGAATAGCGCTGCCGACCACAACAACTGAACTGCAACTAGTAAAAGACGAAGACGAGGGTAGCGACTACGATGAGGAGAGATCAACGCCAACGTTTAAGTCCGCAGACAGCAGCGAATCTTGCTAAAATTATACACGAAACCATTTATTTTTAACCAAGCCAAGTCGTACCGATTCCAACGGAAACGAAGCATTCCGACGATTCCGATTCCAAGTAATTGGGAACCGAAGGTGAGGTGTTTGTGAGGAACGCATAGCTGACTGAACCAAAATCACCCCACCATACCAGACACAACACATCGAATGCAGTTGTGTTATTCAGATATACATGGTGGTTCATCAATTGCATTGAAACCTTTCAGTTCTAGTTCAGTTCTCTTTCTGAAAGCACTTCTATTGTGTTTTACAAACTGAGGGGTGTAACAATATTATAACTTGTGACTTTTCGGCCAAATATCGCAATTACACTAATCCGTTTCGTTTCCGTCACAGATGACCTGAAATGCAAATTGTTCAGTTCAGCACGCTTGTAATTACGTGAAATATGAACGTACTGGTACAAGCACCAGTTTAATTGCGCCACCCTGTTTTTCTTTATCAACATATCTACATATGTATGTATTGCACGAGTGCGAGACGATACATTTCATTTCATTTGATTTTCGTGTTTCAGTTCACGATCAAATACGTTCTAATGGTCGTAATTAAAACATTTTCGTTATGGCGGCGTCTAAACATGGGGCCCTCGCCTACTCTGTCAGGAAATAAAAGACGATTTTGAAAACAAAAAGAGATTTGGCGCTCATTAGCTAGCCCCAATGCCGCTGAAAAATTGTTTGAACGATGATGCTCAGACCAACTGGCAGCTGTTTATATGCCGATGACGAAGGCGTCTGCAGCACTCAACTGAATTTAACACAAGTCACATCAAGCCAGGCGATCGTCCGCCCACTCACGCGCCACACATCGACATCAACATATAACATAGACTATAATGCAAAGAAAGCTGTGAAGGAAAACCTATAAAAATGTTTGTTATCCGTTTAGTGTTGTTGTTCTTTAGGTCGGCATTTGCACTACACACCAAACTCACATCTCATCACATCTTGCCTGGGGTCTCTCAAAATATTTGTTCGTGGGCCAATTGACGACGTTTTCACATGTGGCTTATACGCCTGTGTATATGTTTTGTTATTTGTGCATATGCGTTCTTTCAATTTGATATTTTTAATTTGATTTGAATGTGCTTCCGAGTGCGTTCACTTTTTAGCAGTAGAAAAATAAATATCACATTTTGATCCCATTAACTGTTGTGCTGGCTCAAAAGTTGTTTTTCTTTATAAAATATGCACACATTGTGTATTTTAGTGTGCTTATGGTGTCTTAAATTAAGTGATTGAAAATGTGAGTGCACCACAGGCAAAGGCAGTGTAGGGTGCGAGAATGATATAGCAACCCTACCAACCACAACCAACCCAACGAGTGGAAATTGTTTAATGAATATAAATTCAAATGTCTTTGATCAGTACGTAGGTCCAAGAAAGCGGGTCTTTACTACCCTTAAAAAGAACATCAGTAACTTATAATATTTATTTAAATTAGATTTTGTTTTATTAACAATAACTATTCTAAATCAGGGGTTCTCAAACTAATTACCGCGAGCGTATGCCAATGGTGGATAATGGATATCAACTCTACCGCTCATACGACGAAGAGAACGATTTTCAGCACTTATACATACTTCGAATTCAAAGAGGGCTATGTGTGTACTTGGTTTGATAATTCCAATGAAAAGATGGTCGTTACTGACACACTGATAATACATGACCATTTTAATTTTATTGAAAAGGAGTCGGACGAGGTTAAGAAATGATTAGAAAATGCATTACTTTTATCTAAATAGATAGGCCTGACAGCCATGTATAGCACGCATTGCACAGCAATTCTATAAAATTGCGCCAAAGTGAATGGAATACTGTATTCTTAAGATAAAACCCCACATATGAAGTCCAATACAAAAATATGACTTGTATGTCTAGTGCTTCTCTTGGACTTGAACTCTTCTTTAGCATGTCTAAGATATACATAACAGAGATAAACAGAGAGAAAACAGATGAATGAATCTTAGCCGAATGTTGGACAAACACATGAGTTCGGTGAAATGTACCGACTACAACCTGACATCGTAATGAAACCAAAACTGAACTGAGTATATAATCAGTGTATTTTAATAACAACGTAAGACACGTGATCGTAGCACTGCAATTTTTTTTGTTCTGCCGATCGAGAAAACGAGCGGAGGAACGAACTCACGCTAATTTAATCAATCAATGTGATAGCTTTTTCAGACATGGACTCGGACTCGATTGGTTTACGGCACATGTGTTGCCAATTAACATATCTCGTGGTGCCTGGCGCCACCACACAACGTTAACGCCAACGTTGGAGGCAGTGGACCTGAATAGTGGAGTGGGAAGTCAAATAAATTAGTACAACAACTATAAAAAAATACATTCTAAACAATAAGAGTACAGCGGTGATTGTATTGAAATGTATAATAGCGCGCCACGCCCCCACACAGTGAATTGAAATGAAGCCAGATGAAGCAAAAAGCAACAAATGCAAAACGCAAACACGTTTTGGCATTAGTGCTTTTGCACATTAAAGTAAAGTTTCTTACGTTTTTTTCTTAATTTTTAATAAGTGTAATTGGTCAAGGAAATACCAACAACACCAATGACATGATCAGCAACAAACAACAATAACATCTGGCTGACATTGTAAAAGTCAATACCAAAGGCGCGCCCTCGTAAAACCTACACCAACATTAAAAGCAAGAACGAGGGGGAAAACAACAACAAAATTCCATTCGGAATAAATACATTTTTATGTGTGTGCATATTTTAAGTGTGATAAAGAAGGTTGTGCACACACTCACACGTATTTTAACGGTTGTTTTTTCTTTATATTTTATTTTGTTTCGTTTTTACGAACACTACAATCATATATACGACATATTGCCGACTTTACTGAGCTTGCAGCATGCCATGCGTTTGTGTAAGTTTGTGCATGTCTACCTGGAAATACATTGATTAAAGGAGCAAACTACGTAAACTGCTCTTCTCACCTTTTGTCATGCTAGATCCCACTCACTCATAAGTTTGAGATCGCTCTGCGTCTTTTTTTTTCTTTTATTGTTATAAATTAAAATGCAAGTTCAAGAAATTATTAATTTAATAGCACGTTCGGGTTCGGGCAGCCATTGCCTTGCTGCATTTTATGATTGTCCACATAACAATGTGCAATGTTAGTGTTGCGTCCCCGTTCGTGACAATTCCGTCGTTTTAGGATGGATTGCTGAACTCTCTATTGACTCGCGGAGCTGAGCTTACGCAACTGTGTAGTTTATGCAACCGCAAGCAAGAATAGAGCATTTTTGTGGCAGAAGCTCAAAGATACTTTCAATAAATAATAAAACTTTCAAAAATAATTCAAAAAATAAATAAATACGAGTAAATAAAAGATAAAAGAACGACAACAATATTAAGAGAGACTTAGTGTATTTCATGATCGCTATTCACATTTTTTTATACTCTTATACTTTGCCATGAAGTTTGTAGCACAGTGAAGGAGGTCCCATAAAATATATATTGATAAGACGAGTTGATTTAGTCGACTTTTGGACTTCAATACATTCCGTTCGGGATAACGGTAACATGCCAAAACGTAAATGCCACCAACAGGTGAACACTTTTTTTCTTTACTTTGACTATTGTTTTTTTTTTTTAAACCTGACCAAGTTCTGAACACTCTAAAACATGAACACTCAAAAATGCAAAATTTGTCATTTTTCCACACATATTTTAAGCACATAAGTACAATATTTTGTTTTTATTAATGTCTATCTATAGACAGATATACCGACCTATTCTGAGCACTCTATCTAAAAATTTCATATTAGTTGAATAGATAGAGGCTTTTGATATTTTTGTTAATCTCGTGCACATTGAAAGTTACACTATTACAAAAAAGCTCTTTTTCATAAAAGCCAAAAAATACCAAACCAAAGCGGCCAGTATGGTATTTTTTATGCATTTTCTTCAAAAAGGACGCCAAACAATTCCGTATCTACCATGTGCGTAGAGATATAAAGCCGCCAGGAAACGAAACTCAAATGGAATTTTTGAGTTTCCATTTTCCCACGGCTTTAATTGCTTATGAGGAGGCGTTAAAAAGCGGTAATAAATAGTGTAAAAAGCTTTTCTATAGGAGCAACTCTATCAAAAAAATCCAATAAAAATGTTTTATAACTTACTTTGTATTAATATATATTAAAGTCTATTTATTCATTTAATAGAGTTCACAGAATAGAGCGGATAGATAGCCCGTTTGAAAATTAACAAACTAATTATTACATTCTCGAAAACATTTGACAAATATTTTCAAAACATACGGAATGTCTACCAAAATAAGTAGTAAACCTTGGACTAATTTAAATTTAGTAACACTTAATGACGAGAGTAGTTTGGAATACTTTATCAAATACCTCAAAACTTTATAATACCGAAAGGTTTCTACACTAAAATTTTTTGAGTGACTTCAACCACTTTTTAGTATGATATTCACACCATACACTTGTAGGTTTTCCCAAAATCTATAAGTAAAGAATTACTTTCTGTTTTTTTTTTTCAACTTATTAGGCTATTTTCTTAAATAATTTTAAAACTATTTGCTTTAAATTAAATTAAAAAAAATATATATATATATATATTTAAGACTCTTGCAACAAGCCCCTTCATTTGATATATCACATCGGTCCAGCAGATTCAGAGCAAATTGGCTGTAAAAGTGGGACAAACAGACACACGAGTAATCCGATAATGGTTCCGTTTTTCACTCAAACGTACGGAATCCTAAAAACTACAAATCATACCAATTGTTTAACTTAAGCTTTTAAGACTTCATTCTTAACACTGGATAAGAGAAATTAGCTAAAAAGAGTGTGCATCTATATTAGGCTGACTAATTCTGGGAACACCCTCGAAAACACAACCTTATCCATGTTATTAAAATACAAACTTGGCATGGCCTTCTCTTCATAGATGACACAACTTAAATATCAAATCTAAAAGAGGCCATTGAGACCTATGTAAATTACTTTCTTCTACAATCAAAAGCTGTGAAAGTTTACAATTTATTAAAGCTGTACTAAAAAACACCACTGCATACTATTCAAATACTTCCTACTCTGCTTGACCTCAATTAAGCGCCACGCTGTGCGCGGTGAAAGAAGCTCACTATACACGCACAACACATATTCGTACAACATACAGACGCGCCTTGTGCGCCCATTTTCCAAGGCAATTGAAATCGAATCGCGTTTTAGGATGGGATGCGACCAGACAACTTAACCTGAGTTTTACTTAGTTCTTCTACTTCTGATGCACTGTTGTAATGTGTTCGTTTTTTGAAACATTTGTCTTTAGAGTCATTCGCTCGTTCTGTTCCTTCTCCTCACATTAATTTGTCGTTGTGTTTTATGTCTCTCACCATTGCACACACTTAACTCGAAATGAGGAGAGTAGAGCAGACAACGATGCCAGCCGACAACCCGACGACGGCGTCGACCACATAAGCCAAACGTGCTTTATTTGCACTGTCCCCTTTGCTTTTGCTATTGTTTGCGGCGATTTGAGTCGGTTAGACTGACTGAGTGTGTTTGTGTGTGTGATTGTTTGCCTAAGTGGATGCTGTCTGTATGGCTCAGATTGTCGTCGTCGTCATGGTGTTGTTGATTTTGTTGCTGGTTTGTCTGCGAATGAAACATTGGAATGTAGCATCACCACTTTACACCCTTTATCAAACACACACAAAGAAACAAGAATACAGACGACGAACGGACGTTCTACTGCGATACACGTTTCTTGTTGCTTCTTCAACCATTTCACTCCACTTAACTTATTCCACTACACCTAATCCATCTTCTATCGAATACGCTCCGTTCCAAAGCAGTGTTGCCACCATGCACTAATTTTTATTACCTACAGTTGCAATTTAATGGCACTTTAACAGTGATTCCCATAAACCAATCAAGCAAAGTATCATAAAACAGAAAAAAAAGATTAATCATTTTGAGCTCTTTTTTATATTTTTTTTTAATTTTCTGGAGAAACTTAAACTTAAAATTTAATTGTTAGCCAATTTTATTTCAATATACCTGTCATTGTTTTGCAGTTTTCTTTTATTGTCGATTATTGTATTACATAACTTATTACACAGTCAGCGGGAATAGCAGCCATCAATCACACAAACCGGAAATAAATAAAGCCTATCATACACAAAAACACACTCACGCATTCACCTATACACATATGTATACAGAAACTATGGCAGACAGTGTATGCACGCATACACACGTTCACATGGAGCAAAAGCGGAAGCGCGTCTAATTGAGCAACTGTCAGTCGAATTGGGAGCACAGCTTACTCGACTTCGAGAAACATATTTAGACGTCTTAATCTGATCCGTTGACAGCACGTGCGTGTGCAATGCAACTAATTCAACAAGAGCCAACTCAGCCGATCTTACTACAGACCATTTCATTGTAACGTGCAAATGCACCTCAATGCACGACCCGGCATGCCATAAAAGTCTTTAAATTCCTTGAACGAAAATCTGCCCCAACAAACCTCATTCTTCACTTCAATCCTCGTTAGTTTCATTCGTTTCATTCGTTCACACATACTCAGCTACACAGATACTTAGATACACAGAGATTGTCGTTCCAATTCTACTTGATAAATAAAATTCCAAAGAAGTCAGCGACTTCATCTGTGTGTAGCAGCAAAAATCAAATAACTCAGACAATGTAAAAACTTCAATGCGCTACAGATGCTTACAGAGGTACACATTTAATTTGTATGCTTCCATAATGTTCTCAACTAATAATAGAATAAATCGTCGACAGAATAAGTTAATTCCATAGTAAATAAAATTGTTCAGGAATTAATGCTCTATTATAATATTCTCTGTTTCATCTACTTCTGAATATAATGACTGCCTACTAGTTTTGAGTAAAACTAAACTAAAACTCGGTGCATATATAAAATGCCTACTGAATTATGACGCTCAAAATTTCGTTTTAATTGAATATGAAAAGCAGGACAGCTAGACTAATCTAGGAAATATGTATGAGGGTGACAGAATGAAATATGTATGTATATAAGTAGGTATATAAGTAGGTGAAATCACGAAAAGAGGAAGCTCAAGAAACAATAACTCGACAAGTACCTTAAAAAGTATATTTTTCAAAAAAAATTTATTATTTCAAAAAAAAATTACAAGTTTGACGAATGCTTTCAAATGTTCTGGGTATTCATTCACACACACACACATTGACTTGGGGGTCGTGTGATCCAATAATTCTAGGGTTTGTGTACTTAAGACTAAGTCCCACCTAATTTCAATTGTTTTCTTCAAAATCCAAGAAACGATAGACTAAAAGTTGAAATCCGGGGGTGACAAAATTCGGGAAACTTGACAGAGTTTAAGAGAAAATTCATAATAGATTGAGTATATTATTTAGATATACTTTAGATCATTGCTATTTAAATGTAGGGGACACAAAACACAGGAAAATAGAACGAGTCCAATGCTGAAGTTTATAATATAACGTCCTAGAATAAAACCTCAACTGAAATGAAGAAATACCCAGACAATGAGTGACTGACTCTGGTCGTCTGGAGTCCAATCTGGCTTTGTCTAAAATGCATCCAGCGTGTAATATAATGCCTCCATGTGTATGTCGGTGACGATTGTCCGTACAATCGGCCATTTGTCTGCGTGTTTGTCAATGCACGTTCATGTTTTTTTTTAATCATTGTTGTTGCAGTTGTAGTCTACGTCGTGGCGTTGTCAGATCAAGCGTCATTTGTTTCACAAAATTTTCTCTTTTTCACCAGAATTTTCCGATTCCCGTTGAAACTAGACAAGGCGGGAAAATTACACAAAACGATGATATGACATTAAATGAGGAGGAAAAGAAAATTTGTAGGCTCATTATGAATTCTGATCAACATCAATTATCAAAGAGGGGAACTATGTTTAAATACCCCGCAAACAGTTGATGAGAGTGATGATGATGATGTCCGGAGCCCAATGTGATAACGGAGGCATGCACAAAACAAAAATCAAATAAAGCGCTAAATAATTTTTTCTTCACGTTCAATTTCTCAGATATTTAATTTCGGGCTAATTTAAATGACCTCTTCGTTTTCCATGTCATTCGAATGTTGATGCAACTTATTTGTCTTGTTCTTCTTCGTTGACACATTCAACCGCATTCCTTTCGGCGGGTCATCTTGTACAAAAATCGATCTTGTTTTTCCTTTTACTCGCTCTCTCCTCTCTCTCTTTTCTCTTTCTCTTACGCTTTCTCAATAACAAAATTTCTATGTTCGGAGACTTGATTTAAACTTGAATTAGAAGCATTTGGTGGGTAATACAAAAAAAAATAGAGGCAACCTACCGCCGAAATCATATAACAGTAAAGTACAAAAAAGTGTCAATTCAACACTCAGAAAAGTGTAAAAGGAAAAAAACAACAATAAATGAAAAACCCTCAAATGTAGCAACTGTAATGTAAAAGACATTGAAAGAGAAACACTGGCACCGGTGAACGACGAAATCGGGAGATTTAGCTCAATTCAGCTCATCCCGTATCGACCATCTCGTGAACTCGTTTTATTCTTCCGTTATTTTTATACTCCCTTTAAAATTTGCTGGCAAAGAAGACAAATTCATTCAATGCGACACAACACAGAGTACCAACTACTCGTCCTCCTCACTACAACAATAATCGATTCTGCTTCTTTATTCAATCGTTATTTTGTTGTACAATAGCTTTGATTTTTGTTGATACTGCCCACCAGTGATCCTCTTTATTACGATTTTTCTTATTGCCATTGTTATACTTTTATCCATTGCTCTTTCTATCTGTCTATCGCAATTTCAAATATCACGCAATCCTTAAGACGGAGGATTGGGAAATTGTGTTGGCTTTTAAATAGCAGAAATAAATTGTCCTTGAGAAATAAGGTGCACATTTACAAAGCAATAATTACTCCTGTTTGGCAATACAGCTTGAAGGTGTATGGCATAGCAGCGAAATCAAAAAACACCGTGGTTCATGCGAGAAGGACTTAAAAATATCGAAAATTGGCGATATGATTAATCGTCAGGCCAACAAATATATGGAGAGGTTGAAAAATCATCCAAATAATCTATCAAGGCGCATTCTCAAACAATGAAGAATGGGAGGAGTTAGGGAGGCGAGTCAGCTGAGAAGATCGCATAGATATAGTTATTATTAAACTATATCCCCACTTACAGTTGTTTTGTTAATTTATGTATATACATATACAGTTTATACAGTTTAAGTTGTTCTTATAATAACAGAACAATTAAATATGAAGGAAAAAAAAACGTACTCTTTTTTTAAAAAAATCCTTCGTCTTTTAGAATTGCCCACAGATTATTTTAATTTTCGTGCTGTAGATGAAAGTAAGGACTGGTTCCTTATTTATCACTGTCTTTTAGTCAAATTTAAATGCATTGGAATATTGAATGTAAGTGGATTTTATTAGGTTGGACATCAATATTTTCTTTGATTTAATAGAGTTTGTAGTCTGCGAGAAATAAATAAATTTTTAATAATTCTGTGCGTTTATGAGAAAAATTATGATGCAAATTTTGTGAAATGTTGTGTCCGTGTCCAGTTATTGGAGCGGCTATAGGACTTATTATTGTATTGAAAAATTAATATTAAAATTAAATGTTGTGTTACCGAAATTTGTCTATTCCATAATGGGACATTTCGCTGTATTTATCTATGACTGAAAAAATAAATAAATAAAAAATAAAAACTTAGCGCCAAGTCATACTTTGTGTGGGCTTGTTCTATCTTTTTGGGGAGCATAATCTTTTAATCATCTCGTGACATTATTGTATTAAGCTAGTCACTCTCATTGCAAACGGGTCGATACCCACAGAATCAACTGTCTCACCGAACTTCTGAGTATGGGATTATTAGAGAGAAAACTTTCTTAAGACAAAACTTATTGCCTGGCCAGCAAGTTAAGTTTTATTTAAGTTGTTCCGAATAGCGACGAAAAACTTTGTTTTAAAAAAGGCCCGAAGAGCATCCCATTAGACAGTTATATTTATTAATTTTGATTCTGTTGCACATAGCGTCCGCCCACCGGAATGTATTTTATTCTAACATAACGAAAAACTTGGGCTGGCCATGAGAGGTGTCCGCGAACTAGAACTTTCACTGTACAAACATACCTTTTAAGTCGTACATAAATTATGTATTTCTTTCACATATTACGATACCATGACTTCCCAAATATTATAGATTATGACCGAATATTGGTCACGTCTCTGTCTAAATCTCTGCTAAGACTACATACTTATTTTTATTTGGTAAACAAAGAAGGACATAGGAGGATTATGTCAACTTTTTTAACTTCCTAAAAAGAATAAAGCCGAATTCCGCTGATATCTGGATAAATGTATAACCCAACGCCATGGTTATGATTTCAATTCAGACTCCTCACTTCGGCAAACTAAAATTTCTAAAGTTGCCAACACGGCCAGTAAAAAAAAAATTCAATTATCAGACAATGCCAACCACACCTAGGGTCAACGCCATCGCCACAGATCGCGTCAAAGTATTCGTTGTCGTCATCAAACGCCAAAACAGAAATAAAACTCAAAGCAGAGACGAACAAAAAAAAAATTGAAAAAACGAGCAAAACACTTTTAACTCAAAGGAGCCAACTTTTAATGCACCGCGGAATAAGACGACATTGCCCACTTTGCGCTTTCGAGCACGAAAATATGCGATAAAAACAAAAACTGAAGAAAAAAAACAAAAATTACACAAAAGAAGGTGAGAATAGCGAAAACAAGTGCAAAAAAAAAACCACGCCTATAATATTTATAATAATAAATGCATAAAAAGAAAAAAACACAAACCAGACAAAAACACAGCCAAGCATAAACGTCGCGTGCTGCTCGCCAACCACACCCACACACCACCACAGCCCTCACAAAGTTAAAGTAAGAATGACACCACCAACCACAATAATAGTTGCACCATATTGAATTTGGCACGCAAAAGCAGCAAAAGACAAACGCAAAGACAACACAAAAAGTGCATGGCCAATTTGCAATCACAAAAATAAAATATAAATAAAAAGCAAAAAATGTAAGTAAATAAAACAAGGGAAACATTTTAATTTCAACTTAAATAATATTATGATAGACATTTTTATGTGTTTAATCGAGTGAAATTTTTTTTGGTCAACGTAGACCATCTTAGGGTCGACGTTTCGCGTAAAATTGCTGCAACTACCAGATGGCATAAAAAAAATTAAATAAGAAAAAAAAAACAATTACACAAAAATTACTTCATTGGTGGTGACCCAGGAATATACACGGTATTCTCTTAGGTGGGGACGAAAACGTCGACTACGACAACAAATAATGGTAAAGAGTGCTCAGTGGAGCATCCACCACCAAACACGGCGAAAATGACAACAACAAACGACGACTACATCGACGAGAAGCAACCCTTGAGATGACGTTGACCCCGAAAAATGACACGAAACGGAATGCGTTTGATTGCAAGAACGTGTGGTGAATGGAGAAGGAAGCCGTGTAAGAGAGTGCGAATAATGAAAAAGAGAGAGGATAAGCAGCAGACAGCAACCAAAACATACCAAACGCCGACGAATGACGATGAAAATAAA
Organism: Cacoxenus indagator; assembly: GCA_035041755.1. Classification (NCBI taxonomy): domain Eukaryota; kingdom Metazoa; phylum Arthropoda; class Insecta; order Diptera; family Drosophilidae; genus Cacoxenus; species Cacoxenus indagator. Next base: position 691,685 of record JAWNKX010000191.1, on the reverse strand, counting down.
GTGGCATCTAATAACAAAACAGAACGGAATAGAAAACCAAAAATAGCACCTTAGCGAGTGTGTGTACATGTTTGATTGAAAGAGCGAATAAATTCAAGAGTGTGGACGAGGGCAGCAAATATAAAAGGACAAGCTTATGGAGCGGTATTATGTATGAAAACATGCATAACAAATAATACATTTGCAAATATAACAACGACAAAAGCACAAACAAGAAGGCAAAGGAAAATAGGCTGTGAATCAAGGCATTAAACATCAAAGCCGCCTGAAATAGTCACAGGCTTGTCTTGTCACTGGCGCTGACGCCAACGAAACGAGCGAGTGTAAAGAGAAGAGACAGAGAAAGCAGCTTTACCGCAAACACAAATTCTACGATGTTGACATCGAATGCATTTGCGTTCAAACGTACAATAACAATACAATAAATAATGCGCAAATCTGGGATAAGACTAAAAAGAGAATAAATCGGAAATTAAAGCCGAATTTAAAAACAACAATGTCGCCCATCGGCACAATTGCACAAACAATCATACTCTCTCTATCTGTCGAGCCAGAGAGAACTAATTCATGAATGTATACTCATTGTGTCGAGCTTTCTTAAGAAATACTACTCTGCTGCTTTGAGTACCGCATCCAGAGAGAACCTATTCATATTATATTATTAATATATATTATATGCTCTTTCGGCACATCTAACTTGGGCGGAAGCTCGCAACTAAATGAGCGACCCAGCGAGTAACGACGAATGTACAGAAAAAAACAAAGCGGCATAAGAGTCAAACGATACGAAACATTCACGCAATGTGCAATGTGCACACGACATGAATACAAACGAATGAACGTACGAACGAAAAGCCCAAACAAACGACGAAAAAACGGAAGCGGCAAAAAGTGCATAGCGTAACTACAAAAACATACGATTATGAATGAACATACGCGCGCAGCGAACGACGATGACGTCGACGATTAACTGCGACGCATGCTTCGACCGAATACACGAACGACGACTGAGGCCGACGCCAGCAGAGGCGCATTGCACTAATTTTCCTTCATTCAATGTTGCTGCTGTTTGCGTGTAGTTCTTGTTGTTTGTTGCTGTCGTGGTACAGCAGCGCCATTTCAAAAATAGTGCAAACACAGCCATAGACATATAGATATTGTGAACTATTGCACAGGCGGGTGAGGCATGCAGCAGACAAACAGACAGACGGTTTTATTGGTGGTTGTCTTTTGCGTGCCTGCTTGTTTGCCTGATGGATGTCTGGGCTGGTCATAGTGCTGGCGGCATACGCAATACTACGTGTTGGGGTTGTTTTTTCCTTTCGGTACTGTGGGTTTTTTATAGTTCAAGTTTTGCATCGTAAATTGTAAAAATTCTTTAAAAATGAGCAAAAACGAGTACGAACGAAGTACACCAACTCTCGTATGGCCGTAAAATGCCGCTCAAAGTATAAACGTAGTATTTTAATAGTATGTAGTACACAATTCATGAATAGTAGGAAATAAGATCTGACTCTGACTGATGTTTGGACATAAACTAGGCTAAAGGATGGTAAACTGATTTTCATAAAATCAGACGAAAATTATAATTAACTGTAGATTTTATGTGATTTGTAATAGTAATTTGAATTAAAAATTAAATTGATGTACGGGTCAATAAGGCAGATACTGTTATAATGGCAGTTTTCATGGAAAAAAATACCATTAAACCTATTTTTCAACCTAGTTTCTTCTACTAACAACCCATCAACCTGAATATAATCAAAATTCACAAAGGGCCGGGAGAATAGGCCGAATGTTGGCCATATGATATACAAGTAGCGCTGGGTCTATTATCTGGGGTTTTTCGAAATTAAATCCAAAAAAAAAAAATTAATTGTATTTCGGGTCATTATAGGGCATTTTTATTTTATTTTTTTGATTCAGTGTCTGAACTGTCTGTCCATTCGACTGCCTGCAACACGTCGTCTACAATACATGTCTGTACTTTCAACTTCCAAAAACAACAAAAACTGGCACGCCCGGCGCACCAAAGTCGTAATACTTGGCTACACGTTAACGCCACTGTCAACCCCGCTGCTACACACTGGACTATTTCCAGCCGGGGAGTTGCTCATTTTGTTGTTTTTGTTGTCGTTGTTCGCCATTCGTCTGTTGTCTTGAATTTCTCTCTTCATTAAAATGGAACAGCCGGCATACAACAATATTAACAAAACAACAACGTGGCATATGTACCTGCAAGACGTCTCCATGAATTTACACACTCACACACATGCACACACGCTGCTCGGTTTGACTCGCTCGCTCAACCAAGCATGCACTTTAACTCTGCGGTGCTTTTCCTCTTTCCACCTTTTAGTAGAGTGCTTACTTATACTTTGCTCTTGTTTTGGTTTTTTTAATTTGCGTTTTCGTTTCTTCTGATGCTTCATGTCCCTATCTCTGTTTTTGATTTTGTTGTTGTTTCTGTCATTCTTGTTCCTTTTCTTGTTGTTGCCTGTCTGATGAGAGCGCGCGTAAAGTTATTTCAAGTGTTTCGTGGAAATTCCCAGACTCTGCCCGCTTTCAACATCGCGTTTCTTTTTCTGCCGCTGAAAACACTATTCTGCTTTCTTGTCGTCATCATCGCCGGTGTTGTTTTTGTTATTCCTGCTGGTGCTGCTCTTGCTTTTGCTGTAATATATTGAACTCAACTGAAGTAACGCCGTGCCGGCGCGTGCAAGCAAGCAACCAAGATCAAATAAAAGCATTTTTATAATTTTATTTAACTGTACTCGTAAATTTAGAGATTAGCGCGACGATGTGAGGATTCCTTTGACTTACTACTGTTGATCTACTGCGCTCTTCAGTATTTTTAATTTTTATTTTACTTTGCTTTTGTTTGTGTTAAGTATTATGCTTGATTCTGTTCTGTCTGTGTTTCGTCAATGGTACCGCCACACGATACAAAAACAGCAAGAAATGCGATACAAAAGCAACAACAACAGCAAGTATAATTATAATAATAATATCAACAACAATAAAAACAATGTGCAATAATGAAGTGGTTAAGTTATTTTTAGCAATTTTCGCTCGCATGTCTTTGCTCTGGCAATTCTTCTTCTAAGCAGGTTATTCGTGTGTTGGTGGGTGTTCTATGAACGTGTGTGTATGAACGAAATAAATTTAGTAATTAATTAATGTTTATTTCTTTCTTGTTGTTTTTAGTGTCTTTATTACTTTTTTTATTTTGATTTTTTATTGTAATTCCATTTTAAGTTCAGTGTTTTTTTCAATTGTTCCTTTCCGTGTCTGTTGGCCTCATGTTTAATGCATTATTTATAAGACATTTGCATTTTTCACTGACTGTTTATGCATTTTTAGTCAAATCAAAGCTTCAAATGAATTTTAAGTGGTCTTCAAGTGAAAATGGCAAGCAAAGATTACGAGAAGATCGAGAAAAATATACATAAATTTTCCAATTCCTTATGGCAGGTTCTATTTTAGGTGTTAAGTAATGTTGATGGATCTGGGATTAAAATATTTCTGTATGTCCCCCTTTATTAAATTTTCAAATTAAACTACATTTGTCTATCGGTTAATATGGCAGCATGAGAATGTGGTCTTTCCCATAGGAACAGTATGGCTTTGTGAGTCAAGTAATTCTTTACAAAAGGAGAGTATAAATTGTATATCTATAAATATATGTTTTCTTATTACTACTATTTTTTTTCTAACCACACAAATGTGTCATGCAGTTTACTAAATATAAAAAAAAAAATAGTAATAATAAAAATAAAAAAATAAATAACATAAACTTAACCTAAAGTAAATGCGCTAATCTAGCGTAACACCGATGAGCATTGCTTTATAGACCGACTCCTTAGCCGGCTGATGTTTGCCTGCGAACCCTTTGAAGGCATCTCAAAGTAATCACAGTTGCGAATTCGGATGCAGCACCCCAATTGTCTGAATTTTGAAGTATCAGCCCGCAAATGTTATTTATACTCTATATATATATATGTACATTCGTTCATTTGTTAGGGACGCATGTGATGCGTCGCATGATCTCTGGATTCATAAGCGCTGTCGTGCTTAGACTTTTACCTAGGGTTCAAATCAAGTTCCTCTGTTTTTTTTTTATAGCTATCCTTTTTTTTTTATAGATAGCCTTGATTTGGAATTATTTGAACTATAGTATGTACAAAAATTATAAAAATTGTAATTGTAGCTTTTATTATCACCTCGAATTGGAATACGTATACAGTCGACGGTCGATAGTGTGAACCGTCTTTTTTTCCACTAGCTACTCGGTGTGTGAACAAATTTTGAAAGCGCTATAGTGTGAACAAACAAAATTTTGTTTTCTTTCTCTATTGACGCTAAGCAACGCAAAAATGTGCCACATACTATACATTAATTTTACACATTATGTTTTTTTTTCGATATGTATATACTGTTTTTTGCATATCGGCGCCGAAAAGTCCATGTTACCGTAACTTGTGTCTTTCATTGAGTTCGAATTGAGTTTGAAATTTTGTGTCATTTGAAAAGTGGCATGTTATATGAATGTTTGAAATGAAATTAAATGTGTGAAATTTACACAAAAATGAGTTGTAAAAAATCCAAGTAAGTAAATAGGAGAAGAAAGGCAGATAATAATAATGATATCAAACAAGGTTCAAGCGTATCAGCCTTAGCAACAAAATGTACAATTTGTGCCATAAAAAATGAAAAAAAAATATGAATTGCGTTAGCAATACGTGGAGTGGGCCAGGAAATCGAAGAACAATGAGGCTTCTGAACTTCCACGCATGAAAAAATGCCTTTATAATTGGTTCGTAAACCAAAGTGCCAAAATTTGTCCCATTAATGGCTTGATTATAAAAGATCACGCAAAGAAACTGCATGCTCAACACAAAGAAACTGATAATCAGTTCGGCTATGTTTATGCCACCTCACGTCACTTCACTAATTTATCCCATTGACCAAAATTGTATCCGATTAACTAAACTGCACTACAAAAATTCACTGTTATCATCTCTATTTGAAAAGCCTGAACTGACTGAGGCGTTAAAAAAAAGTAACTTTAAGAGATGCTGTGTTTATGTATTCTTCATGGAAAAAAGTTGGTAACCATTGTCAAATGCTGCAAAAACTGAATTACGTTGGCGAACATAACAGATGATGAAGAAAATCTACATTTGAGCATTTTGAAAAACATGGAAATGAACTCAGCAACTTCCATGTCTGACGAGATGGAACTTCAACGAGAGGAGCACCTGTCTTCGACGGAGGCTGTTAAAGTAACTCATAAGCATAAACAAGATACAAGTTTTGCGTCAACTAAGGGAGACCGCCATTTGTAATGTTATAAAAAGTAAAATAAAAATTTATGAAATAAATCAAAAAATTTAAATTTAAAAAAAAAATAGTTATACTTTGTTGGAACAAATGCTGAATACAGCAAGAAATATACAACATTCGATAGTGTGAACAGGGTCGCTTTAATTAGTTCACACTATTGAGCATTGACTGTATAACAATTTCCATGACGACTGGTTAAACGGTATAGAAATTTATATTTTGCAGTGCCATCTGGCGGTGAGCTCCAATAAAGTTCACCGTATGCATGAAAACATATAATACATAATATATGTACCAACTTTCATGGTGTTCGGTCAAACGGTGTCGAAGTCAATTAATTACGGACAGACCAAACATTCATCTTAATGTATTAAAAACACATGTTGCGAAGTTCAAAGAGCTAATCTCCAATAATACCCAACCGATTTCAATGAAATTTCGGGAATGTGTATGATTAGGTCCCCCAGTGAAATATTTAAGAAATACGTTATGTGAAGATGCTGTGATTGACCGCCGGACCCAGGAGCGGTTTAATAGTTTCCGTTTCGGAAATTTCGATGTCAAAGATGCATCGCTCTAGCCGGCCAATCACTGAAAAGCCGATGAAATTTTGGAATTGGTGGAGTAAGACCGACACGCAACTTGACAGGAGATAGCGGAGGCACTAAATATCAACCACGTGACACGTGAGTTTTGAATCATCTAGAAAGAGTACGCTATGCAATGACGCTCGATGTTGGGATACCACGTGAATTAACACAAATAAATTGTGATTGAATTACCATCAGTGAAACGCCGCTGAGACGCAATGAAATACAACCATTTTTTAAGCGGTTTTTTACGGACGATGAAAAATGGATTGACTACAAGAATAATCAAAAAATGGCAAAAGGTCGTAGATAATGCCCAATATGTATGTACTTTATTAAAATTGATTTTTTTTTATTCAAAAATTGAACAGTAAACCGCCGATACTTTTTACATCAAACAATCAAATATGTATATATTTTAAGCGGCGAATCCCAATTCTTAACTTATTTTGTGGCTGACATGTGATTAGCCTTTTCATGTCTTCTTCCATGGTGTCTGTTAACGATAAGTTCTCAAAGCAGCGCATTTTTTCAAAAGACAATTGAGTCCTCATCCGTATAAGAACGTTTTTGGCCAAATAAAACTGTAGGAGCACTAGTCTTGAGCGAGTTTTCGTTTACCTCAATTGAACTCAGTAGGAGAGAGGCAGAGAGCATTTACACTATATATCGTATTAGTAGATTTTTTATCACTTGGCCATCTTTATTCGTGTAACCTTTTTCCATATATAAGGTTCGTCTCATTTTCGAGTTAAATTTTAGACGCACATTCACCAGGTAAAAAGAGGACTAATAAATATTACCTATTATAGAAATGCAAACATGGTCATTATCAAAATTTAAAGTTTGGGTCAGGGAATATGACCACGAAGAATAAATAAATTATGCTGGCAATCGAGATTTGGCTTCCAAGTGACCAGCAAGGCCAAGGAGTACTAAGAACCAAAAAACCCAATAACTGCATTCAAAAGCTCTTACAAAATTGTAAGTGTAAGTGCTAACTTTTAGTTGGGTTTAAATTTACTGCGAGAGATAGGCCTATCTGATTTCATAAACAGTTTGTGTTTCTTGACAGATGGATCCTGTAATTTTTAAACATGAATGTCATTAAACTTGGGTATGTAGTCTGGAGGAGTTACACTGGGTAACGCAATCCATGGCTATAGTACAACGGGTTACAAAGGACCAAATACTATTTGTTAGTTATAAGCCAACGTAGTGCCTAGTAATTAAATTTTTTTCTTTGCAGAATATTATAACAAGTGTTCTATATATGAGAGTTCAGTAAGTACATCTAAATATATAAAAAAGGATGTTTATTTGATCCCTATGGAGTCCGACACCGTTTGACCGAGCACCATGAAAATTGGTACATTTGGTAGATGCCATCATGGAACATGTTTGTGACTAAGTTTGTTGCGAAAAAATAGTCGAATTCGATAAACATTAACACCAACTCAATTTTCAGATGATTCTCAAACTCTATGGATACAAATATTACACAAAAACAAGCAGCATCTTAGAATTGAGTTTGCTGGCAGTGCTGCTCAAACTGAACAAAGTCGAAATGTTCAAATATTCGAATAAAAAAAAATTTTATTAAAATGAAGAGTACGAAATGCCACCCAAAAAGCCAAACACTAGAAGATCAACGAAAAAACCGAAGCAGTAGATAGAGCGCAGAAGGCAGCAACACGCTGGGAGCCTGCTAGTACATATATAAAAATGAACTTAACTAAAGAAAAACACAAAAAGCTTCATTTTGTATTAAACTGATCGCAAAACTCTCGTCCAATAACCACCGACTGATTAGAGTAATTAAACATTCGCATAAAAAAATTTTCACGCTTAGAGAATCGGAAATCAACAACAAAATAAAAAAAATTGCATATCCGCCTACCTCTCTTCCATCAACATAACCCATCATGCTACAGAGCCATTGTGAGTGAACTGCCTAACCTTGAGAAAAGCAACAACTATTCATCATTCATGCCATGTTCCATGTCTAAAAATAAAAATGCTGCATTTTAAAAAGCGCCACATTCCACAGGCGCCCTTCTACACAACAACACCCAATCACATATTGGTCTCCCAATTCAGAAAACCAACTTCAAACCCAACAACAGACGACGGGAAGCAACAACACAACCGCAAATGAAAGGTTGCAGCAGAATAATAGACAGCAACAACAAAAACAACAATAAAAAGCAACAACTAAGCCAACGACGACGACACAATGACGACCATAAATATGAAACCACGTGTGTAGCTTAGTGTATAGGGAATGGCTTGTCGAGTGATTGAGCGCGAGTGTGCTACACCAATAACAAAAACAACTGGGGAATATCAAAACAAGAACAACAATAACAAAACAACAAGAAAACGAGACGAGTCACTGGAGCGGCAGCAGCAGCAGCAGCAATAACCAAAAGATCCCAACGTTTGTACAATCGCTCGCAATGATTCGGCACGTTTTGTCTCGTTTATTCTTATTTGTTATTCATTTGTTCGTTCGTAAATTCACCCGCTTGGCTCTGCATTCTCCTTTGTTAATCTAGATTTGTTCTTTGTTGTTGTTGATTTTATAAATACGTAAAGATCAACAACAGTGCGGCCGACAAGAAAAATAATATAAACGAATGTGAATACAAAACGGATTAATTAAAAACAAGAAAAACAAATAAGAACACAAAATGGAATGCCGAAAAATATCAAAAATTGTCAAAAACAACAAACCACAAGCATACACTCGCACACAACAGATTTAGGGACTCATTTGGGTTTTTAGCGGGAGAGCCGAAAGGCAAATCTGGTACTTTGGCTTTCAATGCTATATGCCACAAAAAAAAAAAAATAAATAAATAAAATAAAAAAAAAAAAAAATAACCCATACATACATATGTCACTATAGCCTGTCAGACAGATGGAGAGACTCACTCTCGTGTGGTTTGTGATGATCAATAAAAGCGTGTATGAACTACAAGTGCAAAGCGGGGCGTAAGTGGTTGAGCTGACTGCGATTTTTTGGCTGTATCGGCAAATGTTGTAGGCGCGAGTATGACGTCGATGTCAGCAACAAAGAATGTTTTTATTGTTAAAAAAATCACTATGAAACATTAATGGATGGTATAAAACGAAAACAAGAATTATTTTTACAAGGGTGGCTAGTGCGTCTCGTCAATCTCAAATACGCTTTTATGCTTTTGTGTGGTTTTTTAAATTTTTTAAATATTATAAATAAAATATGATATAATATTTCTCCATAGGTTTATAACTGACACTTGTCAAAAAAACTCTTATTTTTAACCTCTGCAGGTATCATGGTTTGAATGAGGTTCGAGTGAATTTAACTAATATGACTTTACATACAAAAGTCACCTAGCATTGTGAGAAGCCTCTCAAAAAGAAACACCGATCTAAACTAAGGTTTGATTTTCTAAAACACAGAATAAGAATCATAGACTGATTCAAAACATTTAAGATGACATGCAGCAACAACTCGTCATTGGAATACATGCATGCCTACAATAAAAAACGTTTGGCGTTCCTAAAGAGATAACTCGTGCACAAACAACTCGTTTGAAGTAAATATACTCGTATCTGAACGATCGATATGCCCGGCATACCTGGATTTTCATTCCAGTCTGTTTCATTTATGTTGTGTCCTTTGTTTTTAACTTCTTATGCTACAACTACAACAACATTAACATCAAGCACACTAAAATACTTGAAAGTAATCAACCAAAATTTATATATTTTGGGTTGGGATGGGATCGAAACAAATTAATAAAACTGACTGAATCTAGTTCCAAGTTATACACACTTCCGTTCGTTATCTGTCGCTAGGTGTGTGAAACAAACAAAAGGTTAGACGGGAGTGTTGTTTACAACATGGAAAACTCTGAGGAAATGTAGTTTTCACATGAACCACAAATAGGGCGGGTATTTCTAATTGTAATCTAAAGTCTTGATCAAAATGTAAAGACTTTCATTGATACACCTATAATACATAAATTTACTCAAGAAGGTTGGGTTCAATAAATAGTCAAGCTTACAGTGTAATGCCACTGGCACAACTATGGACAAGTTTGCAAAGAAGTTTCGGTACATTCAAGTCGAGTAATTTTCTACAATGGTACTAAAAACTTTTAGGGGAAAATTCGGTAATTCGGTTTTAGAAAAATTAACTGCCTAAGATGGGTGTCAGGGTATTTTTAAATTCGGTTCTAATGCAATGTACATATAATACAAGTCTTTCTGATATAAATCATATACAATATATAATTCTTGACTTTCAGCTGACTAATTATATTTAATGAATTCTTTATTATTTCACTCTTATTACTCATATAATCATGTTGATCCTGAACACTTTTAGCTTTTAGACCAATGAACTCCATTCACAACTCTCAAATCACTTCAAACGCCTATTAAAATTATTAATGAGTCATTGAGCTACTTTGAAGAGAACAGAGTGTGTCAATCCTTAATTTTGAAAGAACTTAATTCTGATGATCTCATTTCATACATAGAAGTCACTCATTAAGAGTGTTTACTTTTATTTGCATACAATTCCATTTGAAAGCTTTAGTGACGTAAGCCGCCAGAACTACGTCAACATAAAAACCAGATTTAGATGAATTAAATATTTTCATTGTTTAGTTGTTTAAATTCATTGAACTTAAATTTACTACAACAAAAACTAAACTACAGCAACAAAAGAAAATAACATTTTACAAAACCATAATAACAAAGTGATCGACATCAGAGTTACAAAAGTAGTCAGTCACTAACGCCTTTTAGGGGCTAACCAAGATTACCGCAAAAGAACAATACAGCGTGAATTATTGAATTGAGTAAGAATAAGTGAAAACTTATAACACACTCCAACTCCCTAGGGCGCAGATAGATACTCACCCATAGAGCCAAAGGCATGCAAAAGCAGGCTAAAAAGCTGCATCGTGGCAGCACAAAACAGGCGCTTATCATTCGTTCAGCACATGACACCCGACGCTTGCTTATTCTATTCTCTTTTTATGATGATGTTATTTATTGTCGTAGTCGACGACGACGCTCCACACGGTTGCTTGCGTTGCCATCATGCGTAATATACGAGCAAGCAAGCAAACAAGCAAGCAGTCAGGCAAACTAACAACGACATCAACAACAAGTATAAAAACCATGTTGTGTTATTTTTACAAGTGAATCACTCATCACAGAAAAGACACACAAAAACAAAAGCACGGAAACAGAGAAAAAAATATTTTAAAGTCTCTTATCACAGACGCGATTGGTGATGTAGGCTTCAGACGAACAGTGCAAAGCAAGAAAGTGTACGAGCCAAACAGCCCCGTGAGTCTAAGGTCCAATAACACAACAACAACAATAAAGAAAACCGGCACGAAGAGCACGATTTTAATAATGTGTACAAAAAGAAGAATAAACGAACTTTTTAATACCGTTTACGAAGTGAATAGTATAGAGCTTTGTCATTAAGTTTGTAACACAGTGAAGTTACCACTGGAGCTCCAATAAAGTAACACTAGCGGTACTAAATTGTACAGCACCTACATAAACGAATGTGCCACAGTGTCGTATTGTTGTAGTATGTATTGTGATCATTCCTTACACATAAAGCATAACAATATTGTAATATGGTTGTGTGCTCAAACCCTGGAACGTAGACAGATGTTCTTTCGACGGGTTGCGTGAAGAGTTTTTAAACTTCGGTATAATAAAACTTTTTTTTCTATTTCACAATTTTTTTGTTTTAGTTTAAACGCAAATTAGAATATAAATTGTGAGTAAATTTCGTAATTGATACAAAAGCCACACGCAGTCAAAGCACACAAATTTTAGATAATTGTTTTTTAATATACATACATGCGTATGCCTAAGGGAGCATTAAACTTAAAAACAACCTTATTAACCGGGGCTGTCGCAACTTAAGTTCAAGGCCAAGTAGTGGTATGAAAACACAATCTCACATAACCCACACACACTTAAATACATACAAAAAAAAAATGAAATAAAAGCTTGGGCGTATAAGAAAAACAAAACTCACACAAGCAAAAAAGCTAACGAAAATAAATACAGCTAAAAGAATTCACCGCTAAAGCAAAATAGCAGCGGAAAAGGTCAATGACACCTGCTGATGCCTCTGCCTTTGCCGTTGCTTTTACTTTTTGCGTTTGCCGTTGAATTGTTGCTGTTTGCTGGTTTGCTCTGATGTCCGTTGCCGCTGCCGTTGCTTTGCTGCTCTTGTTTTTTTTTTTGTTTAATATTGCTGTTCTGCTCCTCGTTTTGCTGCTATGCTTTTTCTTTCTTTGCTTTAAGTCGTTCGCTTTGACCAGCGTCATCCTTACTATCATCTCCAATGGCGCAGACGCCAACAACAACCGAAGAAGTTGCACTTAATTAGTTTGACTATGCTTTTGTGTTGTTAATGTACATATATTTTTGTAGGGTATTAGCCAGAACAATAAACTCAAGTTAATTATTTTTCAAGTGATTTTTTTTTAAATTTTTTTTTTGTGCTGATAAAAAATTTAAAAAACTAATAGGCAAAGAAAATTAGTATGGTATGCACAAACAAATAATCATGTCCAGATTAAAAAATCAGTGGGATAATAATTTTAAAAGTGCGAAAACCTTTGGGCATTCAGCAATCGAAAAAATCAATCTCTATTACAATAATAATGATGTCATTTTTTTTTACTTCTTGAATTATTTTTCAACTTCATTTGTGGAGAAAGGAATCATTTAACAGAATTCTCTAACCGAGAATTTTCAGTCTCATTTGCTGTTCTTGTTTTTGATTGGGAAATGTTCAGCAAAAGTCATCTCCAAATTGAATGCTTCAAACGAACCTCTTATCAGGCGTCTAGTCTACTTTATAGGTCGCTTGTGTAAAAAAGTGTGATAATTTCATTATGAAATTGAAGGTGGTTCGTCAATGTTATGAAATTGTTTTAATATATTTAATAGTCAAATTCCAAATATTTTGATATTAAAAATATTGAATAGTTTTGGTATTGCAGAAATCCAAACCCGGTATGCGGTCAAATAAGCTTCTTAATAACAAAGGGCATCAATATATGATACCATATTTATTTTTCAAGATTATTCTAGCTTTACAGCCTAGTACAGCCCACAGTTTGTTCTACTTAATTTAATTGTTTATGATCCAGAACTATGGTTTTTCTAATACAACCACTAACACTATTTTTAATATGCTTCTTTGCACAATCCGTATTCTATTTTGTTAAGAGTGGCCAGTGATATTCCGGCGAAGGCACTGTATTCGGTGGTTGACCATATTGAACACAAAATTTTCCACTGGCTTGGTTCCGGAATGAAGGCCGAATTGCTTGGAAATCAAATTATGTGGATGATACTCGCAACTACTTCAGCCCTAACTTAAAAATCGAATGATTGTGGTGCTTGGTTAGATTTCGCGAGTTCACCGATGTAAAGGACTCTAATGTATGTCACATAAACTTGGAGTAATAATTAAAATATTACCTACCTACCCTACCCTAACTTTAACTCTATCGAATTTGGATTAATCAAATGAAGTTATATAATATACATACCTCTATGTATACGTACATACATATATTTACTTATAAAATATATTTTTTTTATATTTTTCATTTATTCACAATAATTTAAATCAAGAAATATTGAAGCATTTAAACGACATACAAAAATAGGAAACAGTTTTAAAAATAAACTTTTTGTTGAATTGTAAATGCACAAAATTGTTGAGTTGAATTTAAAATTAGAACATTTAAAAAAAGAACAGTCACCGTTCATTTCACAACGCTATGCGAGTCGAGTTGAGTCGAGTCGACTGGTCCGAATATGTGTGAGGCCTACAACAATTTCCGGTTTTTATAGACACAAACATTTTTCTTTTCTTCCCGTTATTTTTCTTTTTTTTTTGTGGTTGCTTTCCAAGCAATACTTAAAAAAAAAAACCAAGAAATCAAATAACAGAAACATGGTAATTTAAAAATACATAAATTACACCATTTTTGAAATGTTTATTTGCTGTATTTTCTTTTTTAGTTTGTATTGTTGTAATTTTCAACCTTTCCAGTTATTTAATTTGTTTTTGCCAGCCAATCAAAGTTGCGTCAAAAATATAGCATGATTAATACCGTTTTTGCTTTTAATTTTTTGTTGTTGTTATTATTGTTTTCTTTTGGAATATTTATTATTAATTTGTGGCGTTTTTCTGGAACAATTTTAAAGAAATAAAAAAATATATTGAAAAATAGCATTTTATATATGTATGTATCTACATAAAATGCGGCTTTTATACACTTGTTATGTTTAAATTTTTTTCTTACTTACTTTGCGTTCTTCTGAGAGTTTTGTAGCATGTTGAATTTGTTGTAATTGTTGTCATCAATTCCCGTTACTGGTGGCGTTAAAATCATGGCGTCAGACGCAATTGATTTTATTTGATTTTTTTTTTATTTCATATGATTCTGCTCTAAACTTTGCTCTAAACAAAATTTAAATTTATTTTACGCACTTTTTAATTGATATTATTTATTTGTATTTTTTGCTTTTGCTTTTGTATTTACTTTGACTTAATTTTTTTTTTTTTGCTTTACAAATGAACGAAAATGAAAAAGGCGCGCGCACTTCTCATACATACGCACACAGAAATAACATATATGTACACAAATCCCGACAATTAGCAAATGAATGCGGGAGCAGAAACCAAACACACAAAAGAGCTACCAATGATGGTCTCCAAATCATTCTCTCTCAAGATTTATGTTGGTGTTATTTTTGATGATAACGCCGGCAGCAAAACAAGACAGCGAAACTTTGCGCTTCGGGGCTCTGCTAGCGTCAACACTCACTCTCCTTTTTGCGCTCAGCTCATATGCTTTAGTATGAACTCGACTGCTCTCTTCACAACTATTTTGTCTTCTTCTTCGTCTGCAGCCATCATCAATACGCTCGGTCTTCACGCAAAGCAAGCAAGCAATCACATACACACACTTTCGTTCGTTCACTCACTCATTCGCACTCATTCACAAAATACAACAAAAACCGCGAGGCCAGGCAGCCGAAAAGCAAAACAAAAAAAAAAAGATATGATAGATATGGAACAACTTCGCATAAATTGCTGCTGCGTAGTAATTTTTTCGAGTATTTCATTTGTATTTCTTTCCTTTATTATGCGAACTTTTCTACGCGCTCACACACACACAAGCACAAATAATTAGAACCCACTCGCGATCATACAAGATATCTTTTATATATTTTTGTACAAAATCATGAATATATACTTATGCGCCATGAGTTATGTGAAAAGAAAAAAATTTTAAAAAAATTAAAATTTGCGTTGCAATATCGATTTCAATTCCACTCACTCAAAAAATGCAAAAATTTACACACATTTGCTTTTTGCGCTTTATTATGTTATGCTTTTCGGCGGCGGTGCTGTTGTTGTTATGATTTTCTTCTACGCCGCAAATTCAAAACAAGCTGTGCCATGATTTTCACTACTGCCTATAGCTCACTTTTTCGCTATTTTGTTTATATTTTCCTTTATTTCTATTATTTTTTTTTTTTGTATGCACTTACGCAGGCACGCACTCACGCATAAGCTTGCTTTGTGTGCACTAGTAGTATTAATGATTTTCTTGAAAATTCACTTGTTTTCGGTTGTTGTTGCTTTTGTTTTCCTTTCGAATTTTGTTTCTTTCTGTTATTATTCTTATTTGTTGCGCGCACACACACACACATTGACACATACACCAATAAGGATTTATCCACGCGACGCAGCAAACTTTGCTTACAAGCGCCGCACCCGCATGCTTTCAAATCAAATCTGTTTTTGATCAACATTCTATACCCCGTCATTAGTTTAACACGTTTTTCTATGTTTCTACCGAACCGTACAAATGTACTATGTAACAGTATAATTTTCACAAAACTTAGAACAATTCAACACTCAATACATAAACATTTTTATTCATGTTTGCGCAACAAACACAAATGACTTAAATGATATTATTGAAAACTCTTAAGTGAATTGAATTTCAACGGAACATGAATCATTGGGGAAACATTTCAAACACTCCACAGAAGATGGAATTTTGGAAATGAATACAATATATTTTCTACAACAATTTGGCAAAAGTTTACACAAAGTGCTGGTTAACTTGATGCTTTGCAATACTAATCAAAACAGGGAAACAACGCTCAAATCGAATAAGCAACCATTTGGTCAGGTTTATCAATCATGATTTTAACGCCCCAAAGTGGATAATAACACTAAATTAGTTTGCAACGTGTGATTTGATAGACATTTTTATATTTGTATCCATTTAAGAAAACTAGAGCATAATTTTAAAAATATCAGAGGACACTAGCCGATAATGAAATTCTCGAGCAGCGATCGATAGAATGCTGTGACCATTGAAAAGAAAAGACCTAAAAAATACTACACATTGCCGGTCAGGTCAAGCCATAAAAAATTACTATTTTAAAAGCTATCAAAAGTTTTACATTTAATTTTTGGAATAAGAAAATAAATTTAATTAGCTTATTAATACACATATTGTAATATTCAATTTCATTAATTCAATGAAAAACTCAATTCGACTGGTTTTAATACTACAATAAGCGTCATCGAATGGAAAAAACCAATAAACATAACATAATGTTGCATATTTTTTGGCTTATTTTTTTTGTAGGGATGTGCTTCAAGTGGTCTCTGCGAAAATTGGCGTGTAGCAAAAAAAAATGGGGAAAAATGTCATCTCTATAGCAAATACTGAAAGATTTCTGCGACTGAAGTTTTTGTTCAGAAGTACCGCTTGTGCCGCTTTGCATCACAGCGAAACATAATTTCATAAATTTCAAATTATTTTTATTTATTATTATATTATTTTTTATGTTTCCGTGGTTTGTTTTTTTGTCTTATACTTGACTTTTTCATCTTAACTTTTTTTTTTGCAAGTTTTATTTATTTTACAATATTTACAATAAAAAAAGTCCAATGGTTTTCTATTTATTATTACATAAAAATTCATAAGGAGTAACTATACAATATTGCCGAAATACTCTAAAATGGTCTCTCAATTTTCGGTCAAATTATCAAAGTTTTGTATAGGAATTTTCATATAATTTTTATGAAAACTCGAACTTAGTTTGTCCGTCTGAAAACACATGGGTCATAAAGTAAACATAAGTAACTTGTTTCATGGAATATACTCATAAAAACAGTCTAGATTTTTGCTATCTAAAGCTATACAATTAAAAACTACTTTCTAGGAGGAACTTACATCTGGCATCATATTAATGAGACGCGGTTCAATAACTAATAATGATTTTTAAACTAAATGAAGTCGTGCAATGGCCGCAATATACAGTCGTCATTTGATTAATTTTCTTCCTTTTTTGGACAGGGGAGGCCAGACCAAAGTCTGCCGGGCCCTCTAGCCTTTCACAAAGAAGGTACAACACATCTTTAGATGTAATTCTCGAATTGATCTAATGGGCTCAGAACCGTTCTTGAGATATTCTGCTGCATGCTTTTGGTGTCGTTCCGGGCGGAAAACTTCACGGCTGCTTAGAATATGGAGAAAGAAGATATTGGTTCTTCATCTTCCCTGGCAACCACTTCTTAAGCCTGATGAAAGCATACAATTCACTTCTTCGGCTAAAATTAACGATGTCACCTATCAATGGCAGCCACACACACAGCTGACTTATTGAACTGCCTTAGTACCACCGCGGTACCTTCTTTATCCACGTTGACTGATTATTTACGAATACTATCTTCTATGAAAAGCTAACAGGTTAGGAATTGTTGGCCAATTCAGGAATTTAGTTTAATTTAATTTAGTCTGGAGTTTAATTGGACGTCTAAGTTTAATTTGTTTAATAAATGTCCTAAGACGATAAGCATATTATGGAAATAAATTTTACTTGTACGCGTATGAGTAATGAATACCATCAAGAAAATTGCTTAGTACTTTTGGGGAAAAAAGGATTTCCACCTGCTCTATAACAAAAACATGACGGACATAATGCGAAAATCCAATGAGATACCCATGATTAGCAGGTGGAATCCGGTTGACGCAGAGAAGACAAAATGTTCAAGAAAGAAGAAATGTGCTTTGTATTCTCAACGGTCTTACTGAAAGTTTTACTTTGCATTGGGCCTGAGGTGCACCTTCTATAACTTCTGGACACAAGTTACCAGACGTTTTTGCTGGTTCGTCGGATTTTGGTATCACTAAAAGTGCGCGAAAAAATGTGACCAACGAATTTCTATCGAGTTGTTCGGTTGAAAACGTGGGTAAAACACAGATAAACGAATGATTACTCAAAACTGTTGAGAGTGATCCGCATCCCGGCCAACCTTCGAGCAGAATAACACCTGAAAATATCGAGTGTGTGCGACTTGAGATTGAAGATCATCGTTTGTCTCTGCGCCAACTAGAAAGTGAACTTGAAATTCGGACTTTTATTTGGAGCATTCTAAACGAAATGGTCGTTGATGATGTAAATGTGCTTGAAGTGTCCCTTGCCACTTTAGCCTGTTTCCAAGATTGAAAATTTCACTAAAAAAGGTAACAGTGCGATGATACAATTACGATCGAAATAAATACGATGCCGAAAACTGGCTTCTAGAATTGCTCTGAATAAGGGAAGCACCGATGGGAACTTGTTGCTCAGTCGATTGGGGATTACTTCGACGGATGCCACGAGCTGAATGCGGAATAGCAGCGCAAAGTTATGAACGCAGCTTGCATACTCGTATATCTTACAGTTGG
The DNA here is from genome assembly GCA_035041755.1 of Cacoxenus indagator. NCBI lineage: Eukaryota > Metazoa > Arthropoda > Insecta > Diptera > Drosophilidae > Cacoxenus > Cacoxenus indagator. The sequence continues at coordinate 672,934 of JAWNKX010000191.1, read as the reverse complement.
AAACATTTTTATGTGAATTAAAAAAGAATATATATATTATCGATTAAATATAGGTATAGGTAAATGGAAATGCATATGCCATACACTAATTCTTAACTGCAGTTAGTCGATGTGGTATAAAGTTGATTTCATTACCTGAAATTGTGGGTTTCCCTACTGAAATTAGAGTACGCGCCCGAACGGCGGGGATCAGTATCCTCCCGAATGGAACACTTGCCCCTCTTTTCGGTTTGTTCACTTTTTTATGTTCCACTAGTTGGCAATCAGCTAAATAAGAGGATTATGCGCACTGCGTTAGCCGTTGTCCTTTGCGTGTTTCACAACAAAATTAACCGCTTTTTGCTCTGGATATATTGAAACCGAAGAGAAATGGGTTCTGCTTGACGATTGATGGCACTCCAAACATCTTTCTCACTATTTTAATGTAAATTTCGAATACAATTGCGCACGGGATTTTCGCACTCGAACACATCTTTTCGTCGCATAAAAAGCAGAATGACAGCTAAAGCGTACACAGTGACGACAGAGAGGAAGCAACTAAAAAATACCATAAAGCGAATTAGGCTGAAAAGAGATGGAAGCTCCTGAAGGCATGCTCGAACTACATCATTCATGTACATAACTTACATGGGATATTAATACAAGTATGTATATTGCGAAATTTGGCATGGCAAAAGCAATATGAGCGAACGAATGAATGGATGGCGGATAAAGCCTTTGGGTCCTCAGCTGCGTTTGAATCATTGTGTATGTATACTAGAGAGCTGCATGAAGATCGATTACGACGTTTTATTTCAGTGAAGTAATATAAAGTAAAATAAAGGCCAAAAATTAATTCGGTGTGCTCAATGAATTTTCCTTATGCGCAGCACAGTTGTATTGATTAGCAAAAATAAAGATAAATGAGTACGGCCACACACCACACACTCAAACCAATATTCACAGTCAATCAATTCACTCATTCACGCAAACTCAATAATTCACTTTTGCCATGCATAACACAAGCAATGCATTTCTATCATGTATTGCATATATTTGCCAATAAAGGGATTAATGGCTTTTTCACTTGATAGTAACATTGTCTTCGACTTTTTAAATATAACATAATATATAATGGTAAATTACATTATTGAGGTGGACTTTATATTGTTTTTGAGGGATTGCAGTGTAAAATTTTAACCCAATAATTAAATTTAAAAAAATTCTTTTAAAATTTTAATTATAAATTATGAAGCCAACAAATCTTTTAAATTTTTACGTTACAAAAATTCAAATTTTTTGTAACGACTAAAAGCGCCATCTATATGTCAGTCAACATGCCCCATATTGTATTTTTGATATTGTCTAAAATATTTAGATTTTGCCGTATGTTGCTAGCAAGGCTACAGTACAATACGTCTGTTTTATACAATTGACATCAAGTCAATAACAAAGTATTATTGCCTTATGCTTATTATCAAATTCCGCAAGCATTCAGTAGTTTACAAGTCAATTCTTGTTTCAAGCGTGTTGTGAGAGAGAAGTAAGTATATTATGTACGGTCAACAAATGGCATTTTTTAGTAAAATTGATTTTAATACTCATTTGAAATTTAGTCGCACTGGTAAGTAGGCGTCGTCTGTCAGAGTATATAAATAGTAGTACTTGTGAAATTCTTACTATTCGTGTGACTCGTTTCGTTTCAGCCTCATAACTGGCCATATATCGAACGTGTACAACTAGTAAAGATTGTATAATTTTTGTGTGGTTTAATTAAAAAGAAAAAAGTACAAAATGGTAAGTTGAAATTGATTCAGAAAATTTCCTATTCGCGGCTTTATAGTTTTGCACAATATTTGAGGTGAAAAAGGAAAAAAAAATTAAAAACATGGCGGCGAGAAAATTATTGCATGCGTTGGCATTTTTCTGGTGACGTCATCCATGTGGAAAGTTGGTAAAGAAAAAGGAATAAAATACGCGTGGCTTGCAAAAAACAGTCGCGTCTGTTTTTCTTATCTTCCAAAAAATAATCTGAAAAAAAAATTTGTCCTCGAATATTCCAAACTCTCGCAACGCTTGCAGCCGGCATCAATGTGTAGTTTTGTTGTCCTGCTTCAACACTTGAGAGTTTGCATAGGCGGCCGCGCCCTGCTTTATTGATTATTCTTATAGGATTACTCACGCCACGCCGCGTCACTTTTTGTATTGTCTAGTAAAAATCCTTTGACCATTTTTTTTTTTAACTTACTTTTTTTTTCTTTTCTGGTATTCACAGCGTGAATGTATCTCTATCCATGTCGGTCAAGCTGGTGTCCAGATTGGTAACGCCTGCTGGGAATTGTACTGCTTGGAGCATGGCATCCAACCTGATGGTCAGATGCCATCCGATAAGACTGTCGGTGGCGGCGATGATTCGTTCAACACCTTCTTCAGCGAGACTGGCGCCGGTAAGCATGTGCCACGTGCCGTCTTCGTTGATTTGGAACCGACCGTGGTCGATGAGGTGCGTACCGGTACCTACCGTCAGTTGTTCCATCCGGAGCAGTTAATCACTGGCAAGGAAGACGCGGCCAATAACTACGCTCGTGGTCACTACACCATCGGCAAGGAAATTGTCGACTTGGTGCTGGACCGCATTCGCAAATTGGCTGACCAATGTACAGGTCTGCAAGGTTTCCTGATCTTCCACTCGTTCGGAGGTGGTACTGGTTCCGGTTTCACCTCGCTGTTGATGGAGCGTCTCTCCGTGGACTACGGCAAAAAGTCCAAGTTGGAGTTCGCTATCTACCCAGCACCCCAGGTCTCAACAGCTGTCGTTGAGCCCTACAATTCCATTTTGACTACGCACACCACACTGGAGCACTCCGACTGCGCGTTCATGGTTGACAATGAGGCCATATACGATATCTGCCGTCGTAACTTAGACATTGAACGACCAACTTACACCAATCTGAATCGTTTGATCGGCCAGATTGTGTCTTCGATTACTGCTTCGTTGCGTTTCGATGGTGCCTTGAATGTCGATCTGACTGAATTCCAGACTAATTTGGTGCCCTACCCACGTATCCATTTCCCACTGGTTACCTATGCACCGGTTATTTCCGCCGAGAAAGCTTACCACGAACAGTTGTCGGTTGCCGAAATCACCAATGCATGCTTCGAGCCAGCCAACCAGATGGTGAAGTGCGATCCTCGCCATGGCAAGTACATGGCATGTTGCATGCTGTACCGTGGTGATGTTGTGCCTAAGGATGTCAACGCCGCCATTGCTACCATCAAGACCAAGCGTACGATTCAATTCGTCGACTGGTGTCCAACCGGTTTCAAGGTCGGCATTAACTATCAGCCACCCACTGTGGTGCCTGGCGGTGATTTGGCTAAGGTTCAGCGCGCTGTCTGCATGTTGTCCAACACCACGGCCATCGCTGAGGCATGGGCTCGTCTCGACCACAAATTCGATTTGATGTACGCCAAGCGTGCCTTCGTCCATTGGTACGTTGGTGAAGGTATGGAAGAAGGTGAATTTTCAGAAGCTCGTGAGGATTTGGCCGCACTCGAGAAGGACTACGAGGAAGTGGGCATGGACTCCGGCGACGGTGAGGGTGAAGGTGCCGAAGAGTATTAAATAAAGTACTCCCAACGATACTGAAGAACGCTCTAACCAACGCGAATCATCTCACATCAAACCCCAATTTAAGAACTTAAAATTCTCAATTTTTTTTAATTAATTTTATTATTTTACAAGTCTTTTAAAACAGCTATGAACAACATGGAAATTTGATAAATCATAAACATTAAAATTGAGTAAAGTGGAGGCTGGATAATTACAATGTTTTTGGTTAGCAACACCTTAAATTTAACAAAATAAAGATGTAATACATTGAACGATCAAAGGGTAAAGAAATATCTGACTTTTTCTTATTAGTCTATTTTCGTTGCTTGCGGAGATAAGGTGGGTTGGGTAAAAATATGATCTTCCGTTTAGTCTGCTTGAGTACAGCTGCGCTGAGTGGTGCCCATTGCAATCTCTTGTGGCTTAAATGAGAACGGGATGGGCGAGGTCACCGAACCTCATATCGTTCACGCTCGCTCGGTTGTGTTCGCAAGTTAATGAAAGAGGACACAAGGGAATTAGCTAAAAATAATTAGCTACGGCGGTCGTGCTTTCTTTTTCGGTCTATTTCTCTCATTCCAATGGTTAGATGGAGCGCTCAATTGAGTTGATGTTGTTTGTGCCTATGTGTGGGTATGTGCATGTAATTATAAATTTAGCTGCATTTTTTATTTTAGTTGCTTCATTTCTGTTGCAAGTATGCGCCAATATAGGGAGTGCAAGGAAATATTGATTTACAAAGCGCACGTAGAGAAGGCAGGGCTACTATGAAAACAAAATGATGAGTCATCGTCGAATTTCTGCTATTTTTGGTTATGCGTGAAGCTCTGAATGGAAAAGCTGAGCTAACAATGACATCATAGTTGTTGTGGTCGTTAATGTGGTGGTTGCGGTTGCCTTATATGGCGTTTTTATTTAGTGCGGGCCATAAGTTTTTGCTACTGTTTAAGGTGGTGGCGTGAGAGGCCTACATATGTATGTAAATGTAAAAGTATATATGTACATACTACATACATTTGCGAGTTAGGGTCACCTCCTAAATAAATAAGGGTTGACTTTGTTGTTGGCTCAGTTCACCGTGATTGTTACTGCATATCTACATGTGCACGTATTTGATTATAATGCAGCCTTAGCAATATGTTCGTGATATGCGTTTGTGTGCTTTCGTGTTTGCTTTTTTGCGCTTGCAGATGTTTCGAACTTTATCGATTTAGGACGAAAATTTATGGAAAATGCAATAGTTTTCGTAGGTTTGTGAATAAGTATGAGGAAAATTATTGGCAAAGCTATTTGAAAAAAAGGTTTATGACGATAAATGAGAAATAATTTCCATATAATGAGAAAGCGTTGGCCGCTTCCCCTAAAAATGTCTGATTTTTAATAGGCTCAGAATGAAGGTGTAGTTACTAGCAGATGCATCATGACTAAAACTTGACTGCTCAACGGAAATTGAGTTCCAAACAATTGTAACTTAACTTATCCTAACTTAGAAATGGTTAAATCTCAAATAAACGCTTACTCTTAAAGTATTTATTTGTACATAAAAAATAACCAAAAGTATTGAGTGGAAGAAATACAATATTAGTCAGAAGATTAAAAATTGTATGTTTCATTCATTGAAGTCATATATGTATGTATGTGAACTGTTATATGAGCAATGAAAGCCACTCATATTCAAGTTAAAAGTATCTGTGACAAAAATACAAATAAGGCTGTGTTATGGACGGCAAAATCTGGTTTGCTAAGCAAGTGGGTAGTTTATCATACCTCTAGAGAGAAATGAGTCAAATCACATCACACGCACATTCTCAACGTGCTTTGAAGCACGAAAATAATTTTCATGATAATTGCAACATTTCCGGTCAAGAGTTAAAGCCATCTGTCTAAGCAGCTCAAGACAGCGATTAAGAAAGCAAACAGCTGTCGGTGATCTCAACAGTCTCTCTAATGAAACTTCTGAGTTGAACTCATAAAAAATAAAACATAATTCTTTGGGCATTTGCGGCAATTTTATGCTCTTCTATTGAGAAGTATCACAAAATGTTTAATAAGGGAAATTTCCTTAAACTTGAATTTTAATTTTTAATAATAGTTAGGTTGAAAGCTACATACATATGTACATCTCTTAGTGATCAATTTAATCTAAGCGTTTTAAACTTCTAAGTCTCAGGCTCAAAACTTATGTATGTATGTACATACATTAAAATTCCAAAAATTGGGTAGACCTCATATAATATTAAAGGTCAACTGCAAAGTTGTAATTCAATTTTAGTCATAGGGGGTGTCAATATCGTAGAACAGAACTAAAAACGTTAACTGCTCAGAGTTTGGTGCAGTTAGACTGTAATAACTCAAAGCAATACAAATGCTTGATGAACCTGTTTGCCCACACATTACACTGAAAGGATCGTTAAAAAGAAGTTCTTGGAAGTGTAAAATAGCTGCCGGCTTTATATGACTGCACAAAAAAATGTCGGCGTGGAATTCGCAACCAAATTTTGGTTGGCGGGCAGTGAAGAACGAAGTGAAAAGAGATGTGTGAAAATGGGCCTACAAATTCATAAATTTTGTGGTTTTCTTTCATCAAATTTACAAATTGAACGCGCTTAACGCATATAATCATCATATGACAGCAACTTTAAACCATCATAATTATACCCAACATGTGCGTATGTACATACGTGTGTAAATAAATATTCCCTTGCTTCCAGCTAGTGTTGAAAGGCAACTTCCAATTCAAATAAAAGTGACGGTCGCAGCTGAATCCAAATTTTTCTCGGAGTTTTTTTCATTTAGAGTGCGCAGACATTGATAATACTAAAATGATATAGTGCAGTACAAATTGCAGATTATATTTCTATTTGAAGCCATTTAGTTGTTGAAGTCGTCTTTATTTTAAACTTATATAGTAAATTTATATAGTAGGAAAGTTATTTACACGATTTTTTTGGCTGGTCTTAATATTTTGAGACTAGTAATTAAAGTATGTATATTTAGACGATGATTTTTCCAGATCTATTTATTTATTTATTTTTATTGTATTCCTAAAAAGTAAAAAAAAATTCGTGACTGTTTGGTATTCCGCATGACTATACCAACAAATCTGAAAATCTGCTTTTGAAGTCAGCCAAAGAGATTTTGTCTAAGTTCTGTATTAAGAATTTGCAAAATGTGAAGATGTAGCTGCGGCGACTACAAATATTGCGAAACCTCACAGTTTTAAATTGTCCATGTTAATATATATGATTTTTTAGAAATAGCAGGATCAACATTAAAAATCAATGCTATGTTTACTTTTGTAAACTGTTATTTTCCGCTATTACCCGTGATTAGAAAATCGATGTTTTTTACTCCGATGAATGTGATTCTTCAAATATAAAAAATATAAACATACTACATTAAAAAGTTATTTAAAAAATAAATTACATTAGAGATATATGTACCTACAATAAATGTAAATTTAAATGTTTCTGTACAAAATACATACATAAATAAGAAATATCTAAAGAAGATGATAACTGAACATAAAGAAACCGATTTCAGGAGTATATGGTGTCTTTAAGTGAAGCGTACTGTCGGCAATGAAAATTGTCTAACACCTAAAAGAAGTTTGTAGCCAGTCCATCACTAACAATACCGGCGTATGAGGAAAGTAAAGCTATTTTTTGCAAACAAGACACACAAAGGGTTTTTGTCAATTTTCAGAGCATCATTTGCAATTTGTAGAAAAAGACTGCTACTTAATCCTGCGAATATAATATAATAAAAATGGCTGGGATAACAGAGGTAGATAGTGCTAGTGATTCAGATGAAAATCCTATTTCAGAAGACGACCGTGCCAAGTAAGTAGACAAATTGTTTGGGTTGAAGAAAAGTAGTGTATAAAAAGAAAAAAGCAATTGTAATATTAAAAATTTAAAATTAGAATAAAAGATCTATTAGTCCATAATCTTGATCAATGTGGTTGGCGCGAAGAGGTACGCTTGTTGTGCCGCCAAAAGTTAAAAGAGCGTGGCAATACACGTCTGGAAGAATTGATAGCTGAGGTGACGCCGAAGGTAATTCTTATTATTACGTTTTGTTGCTAAGCTCACGTTTCGTTTTACGCAGGCTCGCTCGTTGGTGCCTAATAACGTCAAAAAAGATATTGTATTGAAAATTAAAGAAATTCTTGCGGAAAATGAACGTTAACGTCTAAAGCGCAGTAAGAGTGTTCTTTGATGGCGACAACACCAGCAAGAAAATAACAGAAATGTCTTTAAACGTGATGCAAAAGTACTGTAATTGATGAATCGGAAATTTAAAAATGTGGCATAAAAAAGTACGCATGTACATATATTAAACATGTTACAAAAAGAACTTCCTTAACCGGCAAGCGTATCCAATATGGCTGTCAAGTTACAGCGGACATCCGATAATTTGAAATAAAGGTACATATTTTTTTCAATATGTTTTTAATTGAATTTGTCATTAACTTAATTAGTATTTTTTGTTTTTATTACAGCAGTAGTAATTCGATTTTTAAATATGAAAACTGAGTCCATTGTAAGTTGTGTACTCTTTGTCGCAATTAGAAAATATTTATTGTTAACCAAATAAAAGCATCTTTTATATTAGTTGAAAAGCTGTTAATAAGTTGATTAGCTGTTAATAATCGCTTTAAGGGGCATTGTAAATTTAAGAAATAATTACGATAAGGTGTATAGGAATGTATTCAAGTAATTGGTTTATCATAATGTAATCATGTTAAACAATAAACCAAGGCTAAATAGTAATATTCTAAGTGAGGTGCTTGGCTGAATGCGTATCGTGGAGGTCCAGGAGAAAGATTTCACCACTCTTTAAAAGAGTGGGCAATTACAGAGATCGTTTAAAGTGTTTTCAAGTGTAGTTAAGATTTACCAACATATATTTTGGTTTTAGTTATTTTGATACTCTTCACTATCAATGGATAGTTTATACTGTTTATAACTGTCATGAAATGTATAATAGAGAGGGTCAGCTGAAGTGTATTTGGTCGGCAAATGTCCTATTGCTCGTATGCAAACTAGTCACTCATAACACAGCAAGTTCTTACTGTAGTTAAGTTGAAACTAGGATTATAGGTAGTACAAAAAAGTTTGTTTATGAAATTCATTACCCCAAATTCATTTCCTTACAATGTCTTAATCTGTGTAGGTGATAAGTAAGATATCGCGAGTCGGCTGTACGAGCCTTACTACTTCTGTACCCATTGCTTTTAATGTAAATAATTTGCGTATCTTCTAACGAAAACGTCGTCACAAATTCTTTGAGAGGGTACACACGTTTGGGGTAAAAACCCTTGGATGAATTATGCTGGTGGTCACACAATGCTAATATCAACGGTGAGTCAGTCAAAATAATTAATATTTTTTCTGAAATTTAAAGTCTCATTTACCACGCAGGAACGGAAAACAAGATAGAAAAATTTAAATCGTCACGTGGTTGGTGTCAAGCGCAGCCAGTGCAGGATTTGGTACAGCGCAACACAGCGTCGACCCTCAATAAGGCCTGACGCCAATAGCTTCTGCCAAATCAAGACCGTAGTGCGTGGTGTACACAACCACATTCTGCTTGAGATGACACTGCTTTAACAAAACACTACGGATCTAAACTGAAGCGTTGAAATAGCTTCCCCCCCAAACCAGAGTGTTAAGCGACCCGTGCTTATTGGTTGGTTTGCAGCCGGGGGGTGATGTCCAGGCTGTATAAGAACGGAGCCTCCCCGATACCTGGCCACCTCGGGGAGTAAGTGTGGCCTTGTCTGCATACAGCGGATCTCTGTGCAGATGGACTATTCATTCTCCGCCACTCGTGGGAACAATGAGCAAAAATAAAAATTTCCTTAATAAACATATGCGGGATGTTACCGCACAACAAGACGCTAATCATTACAAGGAAATACACTTGAATGATAATAGACCGGGTGTTTTTAGACCAAACGAACAAAATAGAAGGAATAATTCCTTGCGTACGGGCATGTTGGGACCAACACAACAGCATTTACAACCTCAAACGATGGGCATGAACCATCACCAACATCAACAACATCGAGCCCAAATGCCAGATGTTGCTTTAGCCGCACAAAGGCTAATAAATTTAACGAACAATGAATTTTTGATGGCACAACAAATGCATCAGGTTGGATCGCATTTAGAACAGCAAAATAATGAGTACTGGGCGAACGCACCTCAGCAAAACATGGGGCAAGTTACTGTTCCGTATCAGCCACAGGCAGTACCGTATATTCCTCAACAGCAGCAAGACCAAAACACCTATTATTCAGAAAGACAGCAACGTTTTCTCGACCATTATGAACCATTGCAAATGAGTTGTTCGCCGCCAAAAGAAATGCATCGCTACTCTCCAGATGTGCATCGTTACTCTCCAAATGTGCACCGATACTCTCCTGATGTACTTCGCTTCTTTTATTCTCCAAACGTAAATCGCTCTTCTCCAGATGCAAAACCCTACTCACCAAGTGTGAGCCGCTATTCCCCAGGTGTAAATCGCAACTCTCCCAATAGAAATACCTATTCTATTCCTTATCGACATTCTCCAATTCTAATTGGTGACTCTCCAGTTAGTGACCGACACTCGCCCGAAGCACGACGCTTCTCTCCAATCGAACACTGCCTCACATCACCAGACCGATACTCGCCAAGCCCGCGACTCAAGAGGCGAAGCCCAAAGAGAAACTCGCGTAGCCCACAGAGAAACTCTCGAGGCCAACGTGATATTCGGCATTCACCCTTTCGGCCTTTAGACCGCAAATTTTCACCTGAAAGGCATTACCGATCACCAACAAGGCGCCATTTATCAACTAGTGACCACAACTCTCGAGTAAAAGGTCGTCGGCTACCCGAAAAAAAGGGAATTCGCATGTCATGGCGAATAGGAGGATTAGGCGATCCACACCGACAGGGTCTTAGTGGGGCCGGCACAAAATGGTACTTGCGATACCTTGATGCAGGCCTATCTCCCGACGAGGCGAGGGCAAAAGTTGATGAACGGCGCAAGTTTGCCAAATCAACTGGACCCTCTGCCTCAAAGATAGAGAAACGTTCGAAGCAACGTCCTGGTAATAAGGACTTTGCTCAGAGGAACAGTCAGCGCATCAAAGAAGAACGCAGACGTTCTTCAGAAAAAAGGCATCGTTCACCAGTAGTAATACGTCCACTTGGAAACCCTGGTGATATGGAATATCTTAATAGATGTGATTCCCACATTCCAAATCGTGAAAGAAGACAGGAGGAGGAAGAGTGTTATGATAAAATGAGGGCAACGGAAACCTTTGCTGAAGGAGATAGGAACCCTGTAATCCAAGTAGCAGTTTTACCAGAGAAGTATCCACAAACCATTCTCACGAAAGCTGAACTAGCCGAATTACAAGAAGCTATTTTATTTGAGGTAGCCAAGGGCTGGACGCACAAAATCATGTTTGATGCCGTGCACTTCAAACCAAGCATGCTCGTTGCAGACTGCGCTGACAGAAACACCGCCGAGTGGCTCGAGTTGCACGTGCCGCGCCTAATGAACTGGCCCATGAAGCCACTCACTACACATAGAGGTGAGGACATTCCACCTCCATACCTAATCACCTTGTTTTTGCCAAAGAGTTTGGGTTATGAAAAAGAACATCTATTGACCTTGATTGCTGCGCAAAATAATGTCGATGTGACGAAGTGGCAAATTAAAGCGCTCAAGGAGCAGGGTCAAGGACAACTTATGAATGTGAGAATCGATGAGGAATCCAAAAATGAGATTATGCGACAAGGCAATAGTCTCAGGTACCGCTTTAGTAAAATTCCAGTTCACGGCCTAAAAAAGATGGCTAGATTCTGTTAGAAGCCACATTCTGATTCGAAGATGGTAGATTGTTCAAGAAATGATAAATCAAATTTTATAATTCGAATACTTTTCTTTGTAATAATTTTAATATTTACAAATTTCATTGACCAATCATTACATTTCAATATACGTTGCACGAAACTTAACTATTTTGTTCATTAATTTAACATTATTTATTAATTTAATACGTGTGTGTGTTTACATTACAAATATTCGCTGTTAGCCTACGAACCTACAAATCTATTGGTTAAGGCCGTTGGTTATTGGAGAGGAGTTATGGAAATAACGGAAGGAAACAGCAGTTCTTCAGGATTGTTTACAGATAGGTGAACAAATATTTCATGGGAACAACTAAAGTTACCAATTTTGTACTAGTTACCGTTACATAACAGTGCTGGTGGGAGGGATATGCAGCTTGATTAGCTTTCCAAATACATAGATATACAAAAGGTTAAGCAAACTAAAGTTATTGTGAAGAAGAAGTCGTTACAATCAGCTTAGGAAGAGTGTCCAGTCTACTTTGGCGAAGTGTTCAGTCTAAGAGTGTTCATTCCAGCTTTCAGAACAGAGACGAATTAGGTTAATCAGCTTTATTTAAGATTAATTCCCTTATATTCTTTCGTGGAGTCACTGTAAACTATATACATATTTTGAAATCTGTATAGCATAAAGATTATGTGTCCTTCAGAAATATTGAGTGCCTTTATAGCTTCGTGGAAGTGCAATTTGGCTGCCCTTCCAGAGGTCGGGCTTCGAACTCCACTGTAGTTAGGTCGTGGCTGCGGTCAATGCCGCCAACCTTCGGTAGGTGGCGTTGTTCCTAGGTGTCATCAGATGTTATTCCCAATCACCAAGGAGTCGTAGCGGCATGCTAATCAGACAAGAACCGTTCGATTTAGATATTCACCAAGAATCTTGAATATTCAAAAAATTGGCGAGACTTGTAGAGGCCCTATGCTTTCTAGAATGAACGAAGAAAATATTTATAGACGGCACTATATTTTGGAAACTGATATTCATTGCACAATGTTCTACTATTCAGAGAGAATTATGTCGAAATTTAAAGTTTTCAATAGAATTGAAAAGTTGTTGTAGGGAATAAAATTAATTTCTTTGTTGCCCCTTTTTAAGGCGCTAACGTCTTGTTTTAGACTATCTCATATCACTTCATTTTTAATATGATTTTTTTGTTTTGTTTATAAAGAGTTTTGGTTTTATAACAATCTGAGGTTTCCTTATGGTCTAAACTTTTATCTTTTATGACATTGACTTTTAGAACATTGGATAGTCTAAAATGAATGCTTTGAAATTAGACTAAAATTGTCGTATAACTACTTATTTAATAAAGAATCTATTGAGAAGTCTTTGAATTTGGCGTTGGAATCGTCCGTAAAAAGCTGCGTTGCCAATTGTTGTTGCTGCTGTAACTGCTTTTCCTGTTGTCCTCGCGGTTCATCGTTTCGTTGTTGAGCAGTATTCGGCAACATCTTAATTTTGTTGCGTGGCTTTCTTAAAAACTTTGTCGAAATTTTAAATTTTTGAGGTTTTGCTATGGCTGTTGTTGTTGTTGTTGTTGTTGCGGTTGTTGTAGGAGTAATTATTGTTGATGATGTGGTTTGTATATTTTTATAATTCATACGATAATGACGCAGTTCTTGGCTTGTCGTTGTTGGTTTTATTGTTGGTGAACTTTCGTTGTAGTTGAAGGAATCTGTTATGTTAACGCTACTATCTGCGGTAGTCGAAATTACGCCACTACAATTAGCCGATGTTTCGCTGTTAATTTCATGCGTTGGTGTTAAGTTGCTATTAACAGCACTGCCTGAAACATATTCACTGTTCTTAACATAGTTGATACACGAGGATGGTGTTGTGCTATTCCTCATATTTACAGAAGGCATTAAACTGGTATTAAACTCATCCGTAGGCATTATAATGTTAATATAATTCGCTGGTGTTATACCACTGCTAACGTAATTGGTAGCATATAAGCCACTTTTCAATGTAATCAAGCTGTTAATGAGTTCAGCCTCAGCCGCAGAAGCAGCTGTAAGTGCGCTGTTCACGTAACTCACTGTTGTAAGTGCGCTGCTATTACGTAATAACGAAGTTGTTGTCATCGTTGTTGTTGATGTTGCTGTAGCGGTTCTTGTTGACATTTTCGTTGTGCCACCACCGCCGAAACATTTAAGAAAATTCTGCACGTGCAATAAGCTTTCATTATCATTGGTTTTCTGCTTATCCTCGTATTCATCTTCGGCTTCGTAATCGAGTGAATGTTGTTGCGACGAAGAAGATAATATTGATGAACTGCTAGTATACTGTAACGAGAGAGAGGGTACGACAGAACAAATGAATGCTGCTTTGTTTGTAGTTACCTAGTTAACACGCCACTTTAACTCGCCGCTACTATATGTGACCTTTTTTTGATACTATAGTTCTTGTTTGAACAAAAAAAAAAAAAAAAAAATTGACAGTTTTTAATGCAAACTTTAAAATCTTTAGAAGAGAATAGAGAAACTATGAGCTTTCGGACTTCAGTTTCTTTCACTCGCCGGTATGTATGTAAATACTTTTTGTCCCCAAAGATGTAGAAAATAAACATGTAAATTCACCTGATAAAACTATAACTTCCAGGCGGTGTTGTTATGGCAGCTCACAAGTTACATCATAGGGAATGGGAGGTAGAGTGGTCAGAGAAGGGACACCTGACGGCCAGTTTCTGGCATCTTTTCAGTATACGGTAGGAATCCCACTATCGATCTATAAGGTACAGCGAAAATTTAGACACATGAAGGTTGGAGATGTGACAAAATGATCTATCTAAACCATAATCCAACACTACTATTTTTGGAGTAACCGTTTTGGAAATGTTGGCACGCTACTCAAGCTGGCTAAATATCTTTCGACTTGACTCCGGTCATAACGACTACTGACTGTAATACCTTGACAGCGATTTTCTCTATTAGTTGATATAACGAATACTTTTTTAATTTGGCGGTTTGTATCAGTCCGATTCGCGCCATTCTTCTGTGTGTATGTCTGAAAAGTTTCTGTAAGAAATTCTTCCAGTAAACCTTTGAAGGGCCGGAAATTTTTGGTATTTGGTGAATACGTTGATTAGCCAAATATCTCTCTAATCTTACTAGTTGTGCATATCTAAATTGAAAATTAATGCAGTCTTGAAATTCTTCAAAAAGCCAATGTTGCTTTAACTGGGAAAGGGAAACATATTGACCCCAAATTATGTTTCAACACCATGTATCATTAGTCCTGCTCAATACAAATAACCCAAGTTGTTAGTACATACGACACATTGGATTAAGTGTTCAAGACTGTGTTTACATATGTAGATGTCGTCTTTAAACACGGTTTCGTAAGCACGATTTAGCTACCTTAGTTGAGCTGACACGGCTAAGATTTTAGTTACATGTTTATGGTTAAGATGAATTATTACGAGTTGAAGTGTCATATAACTATTGTATTGTCTTATATAAAGTAAATGCTTACGTCGTCTTCATAGTTAATAGTGCCGGTGCCAACACCAGCACGACAACTATTAAACGCCGGCAATTGCGGTTGCTGTGCTTGTTCGCTCTGTTCTTGTACTGCTACTGCTGCTATTGTAGTGGTGGGTTCTGTTAAATTGTAGGGCGTGGATGTGTTGCGGTTGTTGAATTTAAAAGTTGTGAATGTTTTCTGTTTTTTTCCTGTTACGGTTACTGTGGTTGCTTTTGGTGTATGCTGTTGCTTTGTGTTGAAGTTTCTGCCGCGCGTACGTCTTGTTACCGTTTGTGCTGCTGCTGTTGCGTCGACTATTATTGCTGTTGTTGTTGTTGTAATTGCTTTCGTCTGCTTCTGCAGCTGCGTGGCCGATTCCAGCCGATATGACTTTCAGCTACTTTTGGCAAGGTTATCGTCGCGCCTTAGATGGGACTATGAATAGAGAAGGAAAGAAGGCAAATTAATTTAAGCTGCTAAAAAACACAAATAGTAACGACAAAGCAATCAAAACAACACAACACAACACAACAATTTGGCGCATTTTGATGAGGTGTAACTGTGGTGAAGGAAATATTTTGAGAGAGAGATACAGAGATTGATTGACTGATTGATGGTAATGATTTGCGCAAGGCTGAGTGATCGTTGATGACGGGGTTGATGATAGAGCATAATTCGAATAATAAATTAACGGAGCACACAAATTATAAGTGCAACAATCAAAATAAACACAATCAAAAAAACAAAAGGTACACGCCACACATCAATCACACACCAACAACTACCTGCTGCTGATGCTGATGCGGCTGCTGCGGTGGCGTCTGATGCTGCTGCTGCGATAGCGGCAGCGACGGCTGTTGCGGCGCGTGTGGCTGCTGTGGATGGTGTTGATGATGATGAAGGTGGTGATGATGTGAAGTTGCTGCGTTGTAAAGCGCATATGCAACCGCGGGTGTTGTATGCAACATGGCACCGCCACATAGTATAACATCTTCATCAACACCAATACCAACAATGTTGCTGCTACTACTATTGCTGCAGTTGCTGCTGCTACCGCTACCAACACCACTACCACCACTAACACTACTACCAATGCCAATGCCGCCAAATGTTGTTGTTGTTGCCGCTACTGCTGTAGTTGCTGAAATAGTTGCTGCTGCTACGGAGGCTACGGCTGCTGCTGCTGCTACGGCTGACCCACCTCCACTCGTTGCAGCGCGTCCAATGCCAGTACTCAGTGTCGAGGCACCGCTGTTACTGCTGCCGCCGCCTGCCACTGACATGTTGGTAGTTAAGCCCAGCGGACGTGCCGTCAGCAATTCGGCAGCGGCAGAAACGGCGTGTTGTTGCTGATGCTGTTGCTGTTGTTGTTGTTGTGACTGATGCGTCATGATGCCGGGCGCTGTGAGGTGCGTGTGTGACATGTTGTGCATATGGTGTTGCAAGTATTGTTGCTGTTGGCTAAGACGACTGCCGCCCCCAGCTGTTGCGGCTGATGCTGCTAATGATGATTGTGCGAGATTCAAGGTGCTATGATTGACATTACTATTGATGTTAACCGATTGCAGTGCATTCGCCGAAACCACACTGCCTGCAACGGCCGGTGTGGCGGTAACTAAGCTACCTGAAGCAGTTGACGTTATTGAGGCGGTGGCGCCGGTGCCGGCGCCGGCACCAGTGGTGGCAGTATTGTACGCATGAGAGGATGAGACGTGCCTGGCGTAGGGAAGGAGTGGTTGAGAAATTATAAAGGAAACGAAAAATAAAACACAAAAATAGGACATAACACTCACCTCATGCCCAGCGGTGCATTGGTCGTCGGCATAGATGAGGCAATGCTTGTGGTCACTGATGTTGCACCACTGGCAACTGTTGTAGCGGCCACAGGCGTCAGTAGGTTTGGTGTGCCTACACGATAATCATTCGCGTTGCCCACTCCACCGTTACTGCTGCTGTTGTTCAATCTGTTGTTAATGTTGTTGTTGTTTGTCATTGTCGTCGTTATGGCCGACATGGCTGTTGTTGCTGCATTGGCCAGTGACATGGCTGCTGCGACTGTCGTTGCTGACCCTGCTGTTGTATAAATGATAGAAGACGCGGTCGTCGGGTTGACACCCGCGGCTGCAAGGCATTAGTTAAGAGAAGATATGTGTTAAAATACCACGCCGTCTTATGATCTTTTTTCATTTTTTAAACAGTTAATCAATACCACGAACACGAATGTTACAGGGTCTACATGCGTCGTATGAAGTTATATGGAGAAATGTTCGAGGGTATTATAAAATTAAATGTCACAAGAAACCGGTGAGACCGACTATATGATTTCGAAAAAAGATTGCTTTTCTGCAGGCCTATACTCTAATATATATTTAGGCGCTACTATTTCCAAAGAGTTAAAGAATTACTTTTGAACCCAAAAAAACTTGCAGGTCTGTGGTACTTGACAATGAGAGATATTGCGTAATGGGTTATTATCAGTAATACATGATCTTATAAAACACACTTTTTTATATATTAATAAACTGTTACTATAATTTGGGGCTAGTGTGTGTTTCAAAGTTCGTGGAATGGCTTGCCAGGATGAGGGCGGGAGTGTTTGTCGAATTGTGCGAGTTAAGTAACTTATTATTACTTCTGATACCAAACTATTATATATAATCCATCCATAATCGGATGATTAGTCTTTGAACTATCGCCGACCAAGGAACTTCATCGATGTGAAGTAAAGCAAAGTTTCGAAGGAAGGAAGCAAGGCAAGTCTGTTACACTCTGCCAAACATTAAGATTATCCATGGGTAGGGTGAGCTATCGAGATGGCGGCCCCAGTTGATGGTTGGGTTACATTTTTTTTTTACTTCAAATTATGTTCCCTTTAAATTGTGTTCCCTTACGTTTTTATACTTCTGTAGTGAGCACGAGGTTGGCGCAAGTCGGATATGACACTACTGATCATTAAATCTAAATCCAAACGAGCTTGAGGCTTGCAACGACATAAAGCTGCAAAATACAAAAGAAAAAGCTGCTTCACCACTCAAGAAGTTAAAGATCCCACAAATATTTTGGGATTCCCAAGGGATACTATGAATTGGTTATAAATATAAATTCGGGAGTGGTAAAAAGAAACCGTCAACGAAAAGATAAGGTCATTATTCTGCACGACACAATGCATTTGTGCAGAACAGCCAGTTTTCGTTAGATGGCCTGCAAAAAATGGGCTTCTATATTTTGGATTATCCATCCTCCAATCCAAATTTTGCTGCAAATGACTATCATTTATCCCCAAGATGAAAAAATTACTTCGTGGATATAAATTTTCTAACGAAGAAGAAGGAAGGTTTACTTGCTGGACAAACATTAAACATTTTCGGAATATACGTAAGTTTATTTATACTACCGAATTCAATATATATCCACACATGTTATTTGCATTATTCTCCAAATTCAACGTACTTAGAAAACTGCTATCATTTTTAAGGGTGTCCTCTCAGATTACTTCGAAATATCTTCATTTACACACCCACGCGGCTAATAATTTTACTAAGAAGTCCCTTTTTGATGGGTAAAGACATCTACGGTTAGGGTTAATTTTAATTACGATTACAACATATCCCGATGAAAGGCCCGATTATTTTACGCTTATAGTTCCATTTTTTTTCTCTATAGTATTTATTTGTTACTATCGTCAGATGTTTTAAAAATCACTCATCCTTGAGGCGGAATAGGAGCTCTAGGAAGTAATAGCAGCTAGTTTAGATGTTTGTGAAAGTGAATTTTCGGCTATCCAAGCGACGGGTCTCATCATCGTCGTTTTTTTTTAAATATCAATTGCGATGAAAACTCTATTAAATAATATACCTATCTATGTCCCTCATTTTTCTTTCTTTCTCTTTTCAATTCCCTATCAACATCCTCTATGGATGCAATATAATGGACTCTAAGAGCATGAATACCAGTGAGTGGTCATATGCGGCCATTGTTAAATTTCATCTAAATATATATTTATGGGTTACGTCAATTGAACCTATATAAAATGAGCAATGAGCAACGTCTGATTACTCCAACTAGATGCATCACTTAGGAGATATTTTACTATAATATTATATGCATGTATA
Source organism: Cacoxenus indagator (assembly GCA_035041755.1). Taxonomy (NCBI): domain Eukaryota; kingdom Metazoa; phylum Arthropoda; class Insecta; order Diptera; family Drosophilidae; genus Cacoxenus; species Cacoxenus indagator. The sequence goes on along the minus strand of JAWNKX010000191.1, from coordinate 653,857 downwards.
CAGCTAAATATACTATTACTTAATACTTACAGCTTAATATATAATTACTTCGAAAGTTGGGATTTACATATAGTTATTATGAAAAGAGTCCCAAGACTGCGTCATTGTCAAAATCAGAAATGTCTTTGTCTTTTGATTATACCGTTTATATGACATCAGACTAGACATCAGAGTTCTGTAGTGAGTGGCTCAGATTGTGATTCCACTTAAATACAGTGCACGTGCGATAACGTGAACTAATTACAACCATGCGTGTTCGCGTTTGCGAGTTGTTCACGTTTTCGAATACCAAAATTAAGAAAAAAAATGTGTTCATATTACCATCATACTATTTCTATGTTTTAAAATAAAAATTGATATTTATGAGTGAACAAAAGACAAAAGGATTTAGATTTATTTAAAAAATGTTTTTTGAATGAATGAATGAATTAATGGTTATTGATTTTTTTTAAAATTTAAGTGCATATGTATGCCATATTTTACATGTTTAATTATAACATACATAATATGATTATAAATATATATTGTTCACCTTTTAGAGTAGTCAATGCATTATAAAATCTGTTCACATTCAGCGGTGTTCACCTAAGGGAGTGTTCACAGTTTCGCGCGTGCACTGTATTCATGAACACTCACACTTGTGAGTGGATCGAAATGAAAATCTGCAGCTATTTACTATTCTCATGCTTCACAGTTGTCATAACATATGTACATGATATCAGACAGTATACATTCATAGACAATTTTTTTTTTTTTTTGTACATATTTGCCGAACTAGGAAAGAGATGGAAAGAAGACAGCAAATGTCCAAGTGATAGATACTGAGAAACAAAATCAACACAAACTCCACAATGCTCCACTAACGCGAATATAAGGAAGGGCAATAAAATAAATTTGCCTAAACGCACGCAATAAAACATACGTCGACACTCGAGGTTCGGGTTTGTCGAGCCGATTTACAGTGTGCACTCTTTATATTTACAAATGCTGCCTTGGCTCAATACTTGTGGCGTTCAATGCATTCGACCTTGATACAGTTTGTCAAGAAATTATTTGCAAAACGAAAAATAACTCTAAATGTATAATTCTACCGCTTATTAATGATGTTAGGCATTATTTAGAGAAAAAAGTAAAAATGCAGTTTTATTCTGCATTAAATAAAAAAAAACATTTATTCTTTAAAATTAACTTCAAGAAGTACAAATTAAAATATATAACATTTTTCTGCTGTCAAATAATTCCTTGCAAAATAAGAAAGAAGCGATGAAAACAAACAGAAAAAAGTAATTTGAAAAGATTTGGGATTTCTAGTACTTGGTGTGTCCACCATCGGCATCAATTACAGATTGTAGTCTTTTTTCGCATTGACGCAATTAGTTTTTTTATATCATATTCCTCAGGAATTTTGTTCCACTCCTCACGAATGAATCGAACCAAAAGCAAAACTAATTGAAACATCCGTCACGTCAATTGAGCTTCAATCCTGTCTTAGTAGCCTAAAAGGATCCACACCTGGCTTTGATAACATACCCACCCTACGATATGTTAAGAAAGCTTCCGCCTGCTGGCATCAATAAAATACTTGACCTTTATAATAAAATATTTGGCACCAGCTCATTCCCCAACAATGGAAGATAACAACTATAATCCCTATAAGCAAGCCCAATAAACCAAAAATTTCAATTAATGGCTATCGTCCAATATCTCTACTCTCCTGCATATCAAAAACCCTTGAAAAAATTATGTGTTATCTCAACCAAGAAAACTTGCTGTCCCAAAACCAGTACGCAAACAAAGCAAACAGATGCACCATAGATCCTCTTTTAATAATAGATAATTACATTTGAAACAAACTGTCATCAAAAAAACATGTATCAGTTCTTTCAATTGATATGGAAAAAGCTTTTAACAGAGTAGGAATTCGCAGCATTATTCAACAGCTCCTCTAATGGAAACTCGGACCAAAAATCATTAACACTCGCAGTTACTCAAAACAAATTTTTTACACATGCAATATACGCCGATGATCTGTGTCTCATTTTTAATCCAAAAGTAGGCTATGATACTGAAATAAAAAATTTGTTCGAAAAATTAAATCAATGGTGCACTTTAGTGGCACAAAAATATCCTGCGAAAAATCCTCACACTTACACGTATGCAAAAAACACAACTGTACAAACATAGACATTAAAATAAACAATACAATCATACCTAAAACACAATATCTTAAAATATTAGGGCTTATCTTTGATAAGAGACATTCTTGGAATGAACATTCTAGGTGCTCTCCGAACCACTCCCATCGCCAACATCCTCGCAGAAGCTGTACTCTCCGACCTGAGTACCAGATTTGATTAGAGCATCAGCTCTAGACTAACCAATACATCCGGATCTTCAATGCATACAACGCTAATCAACCATATGAAGCGGAAACGAGATCTTAAAATACCATAAAGCCTCCAACTCATCATCAAAAAAGCTGCAGAATTCAACATAATTATATCTACTCACCGAAAATACAAACAAAAGGTCCCACCATGGCAATTTAGTGAAAACTCAATTATACTCCAACTCGCCCATTATAAAAAGGACTCAACTCCCAAGGAGATTTACACGACAACCTTCAATAGTATTCGATCCAATTTCCCTACGTGGAAGTTTATCTTTACCGACGGCTCGAAAACAGACAACTCAACAGCACTTAGCGTTGTCACTGAAGATAATGAAATTCTAAGATTGGCTATAACACCCTTCTACACGTCCATTTTTACAGCCGAAGCTGAAGTAATTCTAATGGCTGTAAAACTGGCAAGTGCAACCAAAAAAAACCAAAGATGTCATATGCACCGCTCGCTTTCAACACTCCCCGCTGTACAAATTGTAAATAACAATGATCCGACCATAAGCAAAATCAGAGACATGATATCCGCAAACCATAAAAAAATAAAACTAATGTGGACACCAGGACATGCAGGAATAAAAGGAAATGAGCTGGCGGACACAGCAGCAAAAGCCGCCACAACAGCCCCACTAATTCTTCACAACACTTTTAGTCAGAAAGACATTAACAATTAACAACCTCGTCAATATGACAAGCAAACTAGTTTTAAAAAATATCTGGAGCGAACACACACTATTATAAAACAATAAATCCTTATCGGAAGCCTACAAACATACCAATAACTGTAAAGAGAAAACACGCAATTATCTACATTTGATTCAGGCTAGGACACACGAAGTTTACACACGAACACGTATTCAAGAAAACATCACCACCGATCTGTCCATACTGCAATAGAAGCACTCTCACTATTGAACATTTCACGAATAACTGCCAATTTATCCTCAACCAATGCATCTCCTTAAAAATTCCCAGTCCTAACTAACTCATCGCAGAGGTCACCATTGAAAATATCAACAATTTTGTTAAACTTATTTCTAAACTAAATATAAGCCTCTAAATACATGTAAAAAAACCGGCCTGAAGGCCTTCGTTGCTCTGGCTATAAAAGTATTGTAATTTAGGATTAATTCTAAGCTACAATAAAAATAATAATAATAATAATAATTAATAAGTTGAATTATACTTTTAGAGTTATTTTTCGTTTTGCAAATAATTTCTTGACAAACTGTATGTATTTTATTTGCTCCAACAACCGTAAATTTAAAAATTGGCTGGACTCGAGAAGAAGTTGAAATCAAAAATCTAAAGCGAGCCATTGCTTGAGTGTGTCGTGCAGGTATCGTGTGTGTATTGTATTGTATTGGTTTCTTATTGTTTTGCTAGCTTTGAAGTGTGGCAACAGCGTACAGCGCACAACAACAACAACTGTGTGTATCATTCAGTATGTCTTTGTGTGGGGTTTTGCTTCCTGATTAAGCAGTCTTTTTTCTGGCCTCTGGTATTTTCATTTTATTCATACATATATAGGCGAAATACAAGGCAGCCATGATCCGTCCATTACGTTTCTACTCGGCTTGCTTGGTACTCAATTTTTGTGAACGCTTCAGTAGCCTTTTTTCGGTGGTTATCGTCAAAACTGGAGCCGAATTAATCAGACGCTACAATCTTATCCAAACCGTCTGGCCACGGCCCTATAATTGGCGTCATGCGATGGCGAGTACCGAGGCTCCCTACCAACCTCCTAAGCACAAGATCGCCAACTATGTATTCTTTTAAAATCATAATAATATTTAATGTAAATTGCAAAAAAAAATAATTGCTTTTTCTGATTGAATACAGATCTTTGCTATACACCAATATTCTCGTACTAGTGTACTGTGTCAACCAATTATTGCTTTCTTCTGAAAAGATTTGTTATTACTACATGGAAAAAACTGTGTAGTTGCGAAAACAGTTGCGACGAAGTGACGCATTGAAGTCTAATATGACGGAAAAAGTGATCAATAATCGTATTATAAAACAGTCTACATATGTATGTTTACAAATATGATACTGATAAATAACAGACACATTTATATTATATAGACACAATGAAAAAGAAAATAAAGAACTGAGCAAAAAAATCGCCTTGTTTTGAGAGTTAGTGTTACGTGAAAAAAATGCGTGAGTTAAAAACATACTATAAAGGAGGAGGGCAAGAGAAAAAGTATCGCTGCTGTTTGGTGTTAAATGTCGTTGTGTATGCGAGTGTGTGTTAATGAATAAAAAATATATACATACATATAACGGATTTATTCTTTGTATTTTTTATACATAAATTATATTTTTTGTATTTTATTTTATTCATTTTTTAAACAAATAAAATTCAAAGAATAATTATGTTTAAAATTAATTATTAAAGGAAATATGCATTAAACTAAAATTAGGCTTACAATAAAAATGTGCGTTTGTGTAGAAGTCTATGTATATGTATATGTATGTGTAAATGTAAAAGTAAATAAGCATTCCAATGCCAGTTGTATAATAGCGGAAATAGTGTTAAGTACAGTATATATAATTTATATAAATGTATATAAATAAATATTGCCCAAAAATATATCTAGAAATGCGAATTTATTGTTATTGCAATTTCAGCATTTTCTTTCAATTATTTAAGCCTTGCAGTTGTTTGTTTTTCGTATATGTACACGTGTCCGAAACAATTTAATTTAGTGATAAATAAAAGTAGCTTAGAATTAGAGGAATACCATTTTGATGCGGCTTTGTGTTAAGACAGATACCGACAAAGGAATAGAGCGCACGCGAGAGAGCAGTGGGCAGAGAAAGAAGAGCACATGTGAGACCGTCAAGCAAATGAAGGATTGACTGAGTATAGTTTTTAAAACTGAACGATTCTTGGTTTGATATTCACCAGAAGCTATTAATTTTTTTTATGTTGTTTTTTCCTTTTCGTGTTTTTTTCTTTGTTTCCTTGTTGTTGTTTTGTCTTCACTGCCCTTCACTACTTACCGTGCTGCTCTGTTTTCGACGTTTGCGTGTTGAGTGGTATCTGCAGACGTGCATTCACTGCTAGCAAATGATCCCGACGTGCTATTAGCGACTTCAAATGTTCCTCTAAGCGTAGATTCTCGGATTGTAGTTGATGCAAACAGGAGAGCAGTGAAGCAACTGTAAGTGGGCGCGTTTGGTAAAAATGTTAAATATTATTAGACACTTCTTGCATTTAAAATGCAAATCTACTCACTGTCGAAATGCTGTGCCTGTTCCATGAGAAATTGTGAGCCTTGTTCCCACTGACGTTCAAGTAATTCTTCCAATGTCTGTGGCACAGACAAACCACCATTAATTCCACCGGTAAACATCGAAGTCAAAGTATTAGTACCACTACCACCGGTGAATGCAGGCAATGCTGCTGCGCTATTGGCATTAATCGTATTCGCATTCGAATTTAAATTCGAGCTATTTGCGTTGTTGCGCTGCATGTTGAAGTAGAAGGAAGCACAGTCGAATTAGAAATGATTTTACGATCGATCGTATTACACGATAAAGCCAAGCGCAAGCGACGTCACATGTTCGTCAAAAGAAGCGAAACATGTGTTGTAAAGCTTGAGAAAAGCTCAAAGCTTTGAGTGTGTAAAACGTATTGTTTAAGAAAATTATGACGGAGCGTAACTTACCACTTTGCCTGGGAAGGGAACGCCTGTGTATTGGGAGGCCAACGATTCGGGTGTGAAGATCGCGTGATCCTGAACTTCCATATGCAGCTGTTCGGATAATTTCAGTGCCGCACTACTAGTTGGATTCAACTGGTTGCCCAACATGTGCGCCGCCGTCGTTGTGACAATTGGTGCGGCTAACGTGGTTATCATCGGTATGGCGCTCATGACGTTTGCTACTGCTGCCACCGACGATGACGGGGATGTCGTTGCTCCGGTCACAGGGGCCGGCGGTGTGGGACCACCAATGACACCATTTACTAAGATGCGTATATCTTTGAGATCATTTTGATTCGCATTTGAAGCTTGAGTGGCATTGGTGCTCGATAGGGTGCCGGCGGCTAATGCTGCGGCCGCTTGTGCAGCAGCGGCGGCTGTCGCGTCCTTAGCTTTACGACCACGTTTACGTGCCACTGTTGTGGTTGTTGGTGGTGCAACTGCTGCGCTAACAGCGGCACTTATCACAGCCGCAGCCATATTTGTGGCACTCATCTCAGAGCTTGGGGAACTCGGTGGTGAATCTTTTATTGCGCTCACTGGCAACATTGTGATATCATTCGATAGAACCGTTGATGACGTTGGTGGCTGTGTCATAGCACCCGTTTGACCTGGTTGCGATTCGTATGTGAATTTAAGACCACCTCCGCCTCCGCCAACGCTACTCATGTTGCTGCTAATGCTTGTTGTCGCTGGCATGTTATTAAGTATGCTGCTAGCGAGTGAGAGGTTTGTGGCGGCGTTGGCGTAAATGTTGCTGCTATCAGGTGTTCTAGTTGTTAGAGTCGTCGTGGTTGTTGTTGTTGTCGTTGATAAGTGTGCGGATGATGTTGTTTTAGATTTAGTTGGCGTTATCGTTGTAGTTGCAGATGATGAATTGTTGTTGTTTAGGTTTATGGAAGAAGCATTTGTTGTTGCAATATTAGTTAATTGTTGCAAAATTTCCAAATCGCTGTGTTGATCAGCAACATTTACTTGTTGTTGTATTAGATTTGTATTAGAAGCAAAACTACTTATATTATGCGTTAAATAAGGGTTAGTTGCAGATGAAGTAGATGGAGATGGTATAGCAACATTCAATGGGTGTTGTTGCTGTTGCTGGTAAAGTGCTTGCTGAGCACGCAACATTTTTTTATTCAACGGTTTAGGAGTGTTGATGCTACTGCTAACACTGCTATTGCTGATACTGTTAACGCTTGGCAACATGTTGCTATAGTTTTGCGGTTTATCAACATTGGTACTGGTTTGGTTAGTGCTAATATTAGTGCTACTATTGTTAATGCTAATGTTGTTATTATTATTGTTATTATTGTTGTTATTGATACTGTTATTATTATTACTATTATTGTTGCTTTTGCTGTTATTGTTCTGCTTATTGTTAGCGGGATTATTATTGGTCGTGGTATTGTTGCTATTAGACAAAAGTGTGGTTGAGGTAGCTAAATTTGCTGCGACATACGATGATGCTGCCGACGTCGGTGGTATTTGTGATGTGTTTAGCAGATCATTTTTTGTAGCATTAGTGTTGCTGTTCTTTAGACGACTTGCTGGTGGTGAATCCACCGAAGAAGGAGACGACGATGACAGCGATGAAGACGAAGAAAACGATTGCAACATGACTACCGGCGATGGTGAGGGTGTGGCTCTGTGCGCTGGAGGCGTTGGTGTACTTGGTGCTGTTGTGGGTGGTGGCAATGTAAGTGGTGACGGTGCATTTGCTGAGGATGGTGGTGGCAGCGGTGGCGGTGTTGGTGTTGACAATTCGCTACGATAATTTTGTTCTTGTGCGGTAGGTGATGTTGTCAGCCCTGACGATGTTCCGGCTTTACCTAGTTTCTCAACAATCTCAGTGTTCTTACAGAGAGCTGCACCACGTCTTTTGCCCGAACGTGAGTTAGACTTGGTTAATGGTTGCTGTTGTTGCACTGATTGGTGATGATGTTGCTGTTGTTGATAGTGATGCTGTTGTTGGTGCTGTGTCGCCGTGTTCGTCGTTGACGGCGATGAGGATGTTGACGACGAGTGATGATGACTGCCATGGTGACTATGTTGGTGATGATGGTGGTGACTTTGTGCGCTATTACCACTTTCGCCAGAGCGTGATCTAATGTTTCATGGGCAATTTGTTGGTTCGTGTTGAATTTTGGGTTAAAATTTTTATTTTTAGATCGATATATATATTTTTTTTTGTTGTTGTTGGAATGTGCAAGTGGGTTTATTAGTAAGAGAAGAAAAAGGCATTGATTGATAATAAATTTGAAGTGCTTTTTCTGATATGTGTGTAAACAAATTAAAAGTTTAAAGTAACAGCATGTATAATTGGTGATGTTACACTCTTTGCAAATTGATAATATAAAAACTTAACTTCGACCAAAAAAAATATATAAAACAGCATTAGCAACAAATAATATTGAAAAAATAATGCCACTTGTTAACACCATTGCGTGTTATACCCAATAGCTGTAGCGTCAAAAATCAACTTAAACTTTGTTAACACTGGATATACTATTAGTACTCAGCTCAGCAACAGCAACATATAACTCATAATATATAAATTAATTGACTACAATGTTTTTAGTGTGTTAAATAGAGATTAGGAAAAATATCACTTCATTATATTCTTATATCTTGCAACAAATAAATACTAACCGGCTACGTCGTGTTGTGGCCGACTCCCTCTCCTGCAATTGAGAAACCCGTGTTGTTTGCTTTTCGTAGCTGATTTTGAGATTCCCGGTTTCCGTTGTCGTAGCCGTAAGATTCCCACCTGCATTCACTAGACCCACCGCAGGTGATGATTTACCACTTTGATGAATAACCGAAGACGCGCCGGCAATACTACTAGACGTAGTGTTAGGGTTATTATTTGAAAGCGCGTTTATTGCTGTATAGCCGGCCTCGGTCAAGTGTACGCCGGCTGACGAAACAGCTGATTGTATGCGCGGTGATTGCCGTTCGATATGACTGGCAGCGGATGACTGCGATACACTGACTGCGGAGGAGGTAGCTGATAAAGACGCTGATACAGCGGCCGATGAGGCTGCGACAGGCACATTTGTTTGCTGTTGACTTGTGGCGGCAGCGCTGCGTGTGGATTGTGAAGGTGGCGGATGATGATCTATTGAAGTAAAGCAAAAATGTAATAAAGGAAAAATAGAGAAGAAAAGCATATGACAGGCAACACACACCACTACTTGTCCCACTCGCGGTGAGCAGATTAATACCAGGTACATTGGCTGTTGATAGTGGCACGGAAACATAAAGGCTGGGTGCACTGCTATTGCCGCCTGAGCTGGAGCCACTCGTTGGTTGTTGCTCTTTTGAAGTGGTTCCGTTACCACTTAATGAGGTGGCAGTTTTATTCGAATTAGTTGGCACGCTCGTAGTAGACGATGAATCTTTGTGCGAAGATTTGGTGTTGCTGCTGTAGGCAGAGGAACTGGACGAGGAGGATGATAATGTGGCATTGGTTGATGATGCTGAAGAGGTTGAGGTAGCTGTTGTTGTAGCTGATGCTATGCTTGCACTGATTCCGCTGCTTGAATTGTGTGCGCCGTTATTCACCTCAGCGGTGGCAGAGCTTTGATGCGTGGGTGGACTGAGCTCAGTACGTTGCTATAATCGCAACAGAGTGACAGAGAGGAGAAAGATAGAAAGAAAGATAATGTTAAAATTAATATATGTATTTTTTAAATTATTTTTCAATAAAGATTTTCTTTAACACTTTGATTAGATCAACTACAACGAAAGACCGCTATTTCCTGTGTTGTTGCTAAACACACATAAATACACTAAACTATTGTTCGCTTTTTTTAGTTGCTTTGGCTGATTGTATGTACGTACATATGCCATCAAAATATATGTATTCATTTCCGCTCGGGCAACAACATCTGTTACAGCATAGCGTTGAAAAAATTATCTCAAGAATTACAATAAAATTGTTTAAAAAGTATAAAAAGACGCACAAACTGAACTCAACATGGCAGACAGAGTTACCGTTTGAAGTGAGAGCACAGAAAAGAGAAACACATTCAATAAAGCTTGGAATTCACCACGAAAGTGCGCAAACAAGTGCATCATGATGAGGAAGTGTACTGAGAACATCAAAAATCAGTACAAGTAGCAAGAAGAAGACTCAAGTATGGACAGAGAGAGAAAATTAGGTGTGCACGCGTGCGTATATGTGCATAAGCGGTAGTTGAAAAGGAGGCGGCGGTTGATGTGCAGGCAATACATGTCATAAATATGTATGTAAAATCAACTGTCAGTCAAATTAACCACAGCATAGAACAGCATAATATCAACGAAAACGCTGTAGGTATAGTGTGGTGTAAATGGTTGAGAGCTAAAAGAGCGAACGAATGAGCGAACAAGCGTGCACACAGGTACTAAACACAACATGGGCATCAAAACACACCTTACCATGGGTTAATTATATTATATTATAAAATGCTTCGGGCAATATTTAAACGGTTTCATATCATATGTTCTACCCCTTCTTTCACACATGCAGCATAAACTATGGAGCAACATTTAAACGGCTCCATTTATATATCCTTTTGCTTTTCCGTCATTTTCTCTCCTCTGTTACCTTACACAGATTCAAATAAACATTTTTTGGGCAACTTCAATCCTCCAGCGACGACTGTCAATAATAATTGTCTGCCTGTCTCGTGAGTCAAACCGAAAGAATGTGGCCACCAAATCAGACAACAGTGTGTTGTTTGCGTGTTGCATTGCATTTAACTGTAAATGCATGTGTGCTTGTATCTAAATATACACGTTTGTGTTTTTGCATAAGAAAGCAAATATTACTACAAAAAAAAAAAAATAAAGAGACACAGACACAGCGAAAAAAGGCACACAGCAACGGAAGGCAACAACCACACAAAAATAATTTTTTTAATGCTGCAGCAACATCAAATATTGAAAGTCACCCGCTGTGTTTCTACGCAATGTGTATAAGCCACAAAAACTGCAGTTGGTAGAGCAAAGGCAAAACATCAGGCAACTGTGACGACAAGGGTGTGACAAGAAGAGAGGGTAACGTATGCGAATATGCTAGTGCCTGACTACACAGAGTTCATTCGCAACGAATTTTGTTGTCGCTCTTGTTGTTGTTGTTCTCGTTGTCTTTGGTATTTTTGTTGCCATATTTTGTCTAGGATTGTTTTTTATTGTTTTGCTTTTTGTATGTAGACTAAAAAGTCCATGGAAACACAAATTTCCACAATACAAAATTGAGGCCTAAAAGGGGTCATCAACATCATTATCGTTTTCGTACGGACTTCGTTATTAATGCATTTCGCCAACTGTGCTAATATGTTGTTAAATATTTATTGGTATGATTACATACGTATGTGGCCAATAATAATTGAAAAAGAAAATATTATGCATTAATAATCAACCACGATTACCATGGGATCACATTGGAAGTCAACACAAAGGATGGCACTTCTCACGTATGAGGTTATTTAAAAGCACTTTAGAAAAGGTTTATTAATAGTGATATAAAATGATTGTAGGTAAAATCAACTTAATCCGCATTTACCATGCTCATTGGTTTTACGTATTCTTAATACATATAGCTCCAAGAAAAATGAAAAGGGTTCACCCCTAAAGGTGAAGAATGAAACTGTGTCTGTTGATAAAATCATAACTTTCGACCAGAGCTGTTTCGCCTAGAACATATTTAATATCGAAATGACTGAAGACATGAATACAAAAATAAAGGAACGATCGAATGCCAAGCTAACTTCAACTTCTTAGGAAAACCAAAAATGGTCCTGACTTCGCTACCAGGAGATAAGAGTCCAAATAGTAATGAGCAATCTAAGAAACAGCCAAGAAAAGGTTATTTTTATGGACCAAATATTTATCAAAACCCATCCAAAAACAAGTATGTAGAGACCTGGCTTCAGAACGCTATGAACTACTACAGGTTCAACCAACAAACGATTTGTTATCACAAAACACAAAAATTATGAAGAGGCTCAAGAATGTTTACGAAGGATCGAAGAACCCTCTGCGTTGACACGCTAATCCACGCTTTCCTCTTTTCTTTGAGAGGCGTTAAAGGAAGAATTCGGAAGTGCAGATTTCGGATAGAATCCTCAAAGATGACATGAAAAATCAAATGGATTCACCCACAAAGCTGTCAGGCACAGGCAATTGCGTAACAAGAGAGTATTGAAATGAAAAACACCTGAAAATATCTTATGTGAAAACATTGGAATTCGTAGATATATATAATATGATAGTATCAGAAACCTAAGAAGGATCTATGTGTGTGTCCTGACGCAGTACCTAATGATGAGTATTATCTTAATTAATCACTGCAAGTCGACTTTATGTTTTATGTTTCTACATGGTCAGTTAATTGTCAAAAGATCATTTAATGGTAGCAGTTCACTTCTCTGCTTAACGTACTACTGGTATTCTGATATTGAAATTATAATCAAGAAAGAAAACTGCCTGTATTGTGGTCTTACTGCATGAGGGATGGAATTGCCGATCGATATTATACAGCGCGTTGGTCACTATGCGACCGATTATTGCAAATGTTTTTGAAGAAAGCATTCGAATATCAAGGACTCGCCTAAAGAATTTGTTTCCTAAAAATAATTTATACAACACTTTCTTTAGCAGTATATTTGTTCATTTAAGGTACGTGCCATGCTATAATGATCTATCTGAATTCAAACTGTGTTTGTTCACACCAACAGAGCAAGTGTTAATATATTGTTAACATGCTTAAACCCCTGGAGGTGTCCAATTACTAACCTAGACAAGAATATAATACCTGAAAACACATAAACGCCTTCACGCTCGATTAGATTTGGGTCATTCTTCTGCGAAGTGAATTGTCTCAAAGACATTTTGAGACGCAAACTCATAAAACCAACGATCAAATACAAAAGGGAGAAACCTTGACAACTTTGACATTTTTATGATGGGCAAGACACAAAATAATTTTAAGTGTACGACTCGACAGGATATCTAAAACAAATTGTGTGCAGATGTTGTTCAGCGGGTAGTGCAAAAACCAACAGCGGCAAAAACAATGCAGCCAGCCGTAGTTTGTGGCAAGTGAGGACGCCAATGGATAGGAAGTGTGGAAGGAAGTATGAAATTCAAAGCCAGAAGTTGTGCAAGCCAAAAAAGGTAGTGAACACCACACAACATAAGTACAGGACAATTATTATTATCCTGTTGCTAGCTAGTGTAGCGGAACAAACAACCCTCTTCTTATACGGTCTGACAAAACCGAAATTCGTGGTGGACGGAGCTAGATGGCATAAATATTTTATTTCCATTATTTTATTTAAATTCAATAAAAATTCGTCAACGTCGGGAATAAATAAAATGCACAAATTCTTCATTCATATATAGCGACACATGTTAGGGTTTTTTCTGTCAAATCCAGGACAGCTGAATTGGCAAAACAAAAGGGTTGTGAAGTTGTAGCGCGCAAAGTAGATAAATTACAAAAAAACCGATGGTACCAGCAAAAAATATTTAATATCAGATTTCAAGGAGAAGAAAAAATCAAAAGCAAATATACTAATATTAAAAATACCTTAACCCTTGATTGCCATTTTCTTCTGAGGTAGGAGAAATTGAATAACCATAAGAAATTCAATGAAAATTGAAACGGGCAAATATTATATGAGCTACAAGATAAACATTAAAGAAAGGTAAGAGAGAATTCATTAGGACGCGCGAAATAACGAAGAACAGCAGCTGTAGCCGATCAGCAGACGCATAACGAGCGACAGAGCAGATTGTAAGTCAACTGGCAGGATATAAAAAAAAACAGTACGTGACTTGAAGCGCAGCTGTCGTTCTCGTTCTTAAACTAGGCGCAAATATGTGAAGCTAAAAACTGAATGAGTGCACCGCCTAGGGATGAAAAGCAAGAAAAAATAAAGAAGGTAAACACGCTCGCAGGATAATAATGTGTAAGGTACGTACATGTTACAGCTGAGAGCTACTGCTGTGGCGCGCAAAATGGAAGGACTCTGAGAGACAGACGAAAGCCGGCGAAACCTCGTAAAGAAAACGAAGCACAGCTGTCTATACTGTCTCTACACGAGTTCTTGCATCTTTTCATAAGTCGCATCACACTTTACTTATATATCTTATGTATATGTATATTAAACACATTTCGACGTTGTAATGAGAGTGATCCTTGAAGCCATTTAACAGAAGAGCCACAACAGCCAACGAAGCACAAGGAATAAAAGAAGTGGAACATTTTTTTTCGTTTACAATTATCGAACGATCGATGTTTTATAATTATCAAAAAAAAAAAGCAGGTGTTTAGGATATGGGAGAAATTGATGTACAGTTCGTGTGCATCCAGAAATGTTGTATGCGGGCTGTCTCTACTTAAACATTATTGTGTGTTAAAAGCATTCAATTATTTATAATTGATATGCGTTGATGTAACTAAAATTGCTCAGGGGTTGTCTTAAGCACGTAGTCGTATGAGATTCTTAAAAGAAGTCAGGAGGCTCATAGTTTTATACAATTATATAGACAGGTGGCAAAGTAAAATTCAGGTGTGTGAGTTTTATTTACTTATAACGAAATCTGAAATGAAAAGAAAGAGGGAGTAAATTATGAAGAAAAAAGTACCCAAGGATACTAGGTTGGCGTGTTGTGCTTTACGGAGACACTTAATGATCTATAATAATGCCCTTTAGTTTCGGATACACATTTGAATTAAGCACTATTAAGAGGGTAAGTAGATACTATAGAAAAGATAAAGTAACAACGGCATCGGCCCTTAATGTATATTTATGTGTACATTCCCTTTGTAATTTGAGGGTGTCAATTAGTAGTGTGCTATATCTATAAGGGAGTTACAGAAGACATTCGATCAATTAGATAGTATAACCCTCCTTCCAATGCACATCTTTATTGGCAGTCCTGACTTTTTATGCCTTGTTATCTCTTTTATTTAGAGTTTTACAAGAATTCTTTTCATGTATATTAGATTTAGTCAAACCAACCTTACAACGCGTAGACAAGCTTATTCTAGTTTAACAAATATCACTTTTTCGCAAACAATTTTCTCTGAACAGAGTTCTGCTTTGAATCGATTTAGAAAATTAGTTTTCCCTTGTGCGGCTTGGACAAAGAAAATTATCAAGATCTTGATTTTGCAAAGGTTTTTGATCTTCATTTTAACACAAATTCGATCGTTGCTATTTAAAACAAAAGAATTATTCTTATTAAGTAAGGTCTTTGCTGTTGATACTCTTCACTCATTTGTAAGTAACTGGAAAAACAGATATCCTAATAATCCTAATGACCCTTATGAACCCTTTACACTCTTATTAGCTACATAGAGATCTTCCTTCGACTACTTATGTATGATACACATTAGTAGGAGAAATACAGCTTTAGGCATATCCTAAAAATTAATTCTTATTCCCAGCGGATATTACGACCTTTTACCTTACGCTAAAACACAAACACAGTCAATATCTTACAACAAAATATACAATTCATAAAATATATACGTACTTGTATATCTAATACTTTCGTACAATTAAAAATAAGCTTTACAAACCCCCTGCAGCAGGCGATCAAAGTTATCATCATATTCTCGCTGGAAACTTCCAAAGCAAATTGTGTTGCGAGAGCGTGCCGCCAGTGCACCAAAAAGAAGGGAGGGAGTAGGTTGAAGCAGCATTTACTGCATTTACCGTGAGAGACTGAGATGTCAACGACTTATCAAAAAAAAAAAAAAAAAAAAAAACCAAATTAAACGCACAATTTTTACATGCAGCTGCAAGCGATTAAAGCAGCCATTCTCAAAAAAGCAGAATCAGATACAGTGTCAACCCCCGTCGTAGACATTTGCAATAGGAACTGATTACTACATTTCGTTGATTCAATAAGGAAGCGAGGTAGTAATAATGGAAGTCGAAGCAAGAATATAGGAGAAAGACAAATAGGTAAAAATAGTTTCATGTCAAAGAGGGCGCCACACATCACATGGCAGTGAGTCTGCGGAAGACTTGCAGCCAAAGATAGGAAAATAATGTATTATGGAAAACTATACATATAATCTTGGAGCTATGGTCATTTGATTATTATTCAGATATAGAATTTCTTCAACAGAGAACTCTCAATAAGATAATATCTTCTAGCACCTTACCCCGGAAAGTAGGAAGCGTATTTTTAAATTATGCGGGTATGCTGTCGCCGTGGCCATAGCAGCGGCAGTTATCACACCACCTGATGCACCACCACCACCTATGTTCGATGTCGTGGTGGCGCATGTATAAGATGGGGATGCCGATGCAGAACCACCGATGTATTCAATGGTTGCCGATGGCGTTGTGGATGCCGAGGAGGGTGATGAGGATGCCGATGTGGAGTGCTGACTGTGATGATGATGATCGCGGTCACGATGATCACGATCGCGGGAGCGATACTCGCGATGGTGGTCACGTTCACGATCGCGATGATGTTCACGATCACGACGATGATGTTTATGCTCTTTATCCTTTTCACGTTTCTCACGTTTCTTTTTTTTATTCTTACGATGCTCTTTGCTGTTATACTCGGCAGACATGTGTTCCGACATATGGTGATTATGTGCATCGCCGCCGCCTTCAGCTGTGCTGGCCATATTCACCACCGTGGTAGTGAAATCGACAACGGTTTGACGACTACCCACTGTAGTAGCGGCCACTGCGACAGCGGGCGTTACATCCATTGGTTGTACACCAGTGGTACCGGATGGAGGCGGCGGTATCGCCGCTTCCATGGTATCCATCATCATCATCGCTGCCGTCGTAGATGAATCTGACGACTTTGTGTTTTTTAACGCTTTTTTAGCGTTTCTCTTACGTTTCTCACTAATTTTCTTTTATGGGATTCACAAAAGGTGATGTTTTTTTTACTGTCTCTTTCGCCCTTCTAACTTCACTTTTTTGTTTTTTTCCTTAGCACTGTAATTATTTGGTGAATATTCTTTTTTGATACATTTATCATCGTTATTTTCTTGTAGCTTCACATTTGCCTTTGCCAAACACCGCACAATTTTTATTTTTATAAATTTTGCTTTTATTTATGTATTTTTTGTTTGTTTTGTTCACGATTCTTAAAACCAATTCTTTCTCCATACGAAAACATACACAGACTGAATTTAAAAGCTCACCACAATCAAAAAAGTATATAAACGCAATCTTCGTGAGATGTACTCTGATGTAGTGTAGTGTGCGAGGCGTGCGTTGGTGCTATGTGTTGTTTTTGCCTGAGGTGAATAACATACGCGCACTGTCATTGCCTCTCTTTGCATTATCAATGCTCTGCTCTCACTCAAATTAAATCAATTCGTTGAGTACCTTTTGTTTTTGTTGTTGTTAGCGGAATTTTCTTCGATAAAATTCTGTTGTATTTACTTAATAAATTTTTCTTTTCTTTTATTGTTGTTTCTCAGGTGCTCAATTCCTCAATTGAATATTTCACACTTATGCTTTCATATTTTTCGCCAACACTGTGAGCATTGCCGCGTACACAACAAAACAAAGTCGCGTCAGCAAAAATAGGCGCAGCTTTTTTCTTTGCTTTGTGCAAAGACTTTCAATTATACAAAAATCAGTGTCTAAATGGCTGCAACCTTTCGCGCACTAACCAAACTAAATGAAAAAAATACTGGCAGCAGCGCAAAACAAAAGTGGCAACGAACGAAGAAAAACACGAAAGACGACCAAAAAGACTTAGCCGGTTTTCCTTAGCCTGACACAAGCACTCCGTTTGAACGAAGAGATTTTTTTTGGTAACAGAACACAGCAACCGCAGCGACAAATGAATGCGACGACGACAACAAGCGTAATGAAAGACGTTTTAGATGCATTATGTGCTCCGAACGAAGTTTGTTTTTGTAATAAACTCAACATGGATATGCGATTTAGTTAGAAGGCCTGGCTGGTTGGGCTGGCTGATCAATGCTCGGCAGCGTTGCGACATACACACGTATATGTTCATGTACCCAGTCGCTCGCTCACTCGCACGAGACTTGCATATGCCTCTTATTTGTATATTCGACAGCGATTACTGCCTTAACACACATACAAATATAGTCGCAGACATCACGTAGGCACTTGTGGACCGGAGCGAGAGAGTGAGAGCTGTTCGTGTAAAAACCGTCTGCGATGGTGGTGAGAACGCAGCATGAGAGCGAGCAATATTGTTGGCCAATTGTTGTCTGTTTTTGGGGTAATATTTTTGAAGTCGTTATTATTGTTGTTGTTGTTATTGTTGTACTTATGTTGTTGGCTATGCACGTAGGTAAGAAAGAGTGGAATTAAAGTACACATACACACACAAGCACACATTTAAATGGTATTATGCACACACCAGTTAACCAGAAGCAGCAGCAACAGCAGCAGTTCTAATGGAATAGCATCAAAAGTAGTGAGGCGGAGGAGTCTTTACTAAAAATCTCTCACAAAACATAGCATACGCGTATGCTAAGAAAAAAAACAATATCGACTTTGTTGCTGTGGTGTGTTGCATATTAACGTGATGTGTATGCGCTGCTATAACCAGCAACGAGTATGTAGAAAACTATGCACTCACAGTGGTGTGAAAGTGGTGAAACAAGAAAAAGTGCATCAGGTGGGAATAAAAGCAATTTATTGGGAGATTTAAATTACACTGTATTGAGTGATGTGTAATTGGGTGTTTGCAAATTTTTAGGAATGTTTTCATTTACATTTTTAAAAATAATTATCCATATATTTTACGAAAACAAAACTATATCTGCTTTAATTTAGAATCTCGTACTTGTATTTCACAGGTTTTCCACAATTCTCAATAATTCCTAAAGAAATATCGCAGTTAACCATTTCACCATATGATATTAACTTATTGTAAAAAGTATAAATGCACACATCAAATATAAGCACATTAGGTGAATTTTGTGTAGTTTCGTGTACAAATTGTATGTCCCACTTCCATATCGAAAAGTAGATGTCACCCAGTACAATTCGTGACCTAGCAAGTATGCCACCTCATATAAGCCTTTTCACAGTTAGGAGACTGCCTTATTTATTATTAAACGCGATAGTATATGGACCTTAAAAAAAGTTCGCGGAGAGTCTGGCAAGTCCCATTACGCAGATTGCACGTTTGCCACATTGATAACGGATGGGATATACATATGTATTAATTAAACTTACGAATCCGGGTGTTGGCAATCGATTTAATGTCGGTAGGGTGGTCTGTGAAGATGTAAGCCTCTTCGGGATCGCGACGATATCATTAAAAGCTAAAAACTAGCAGTACGATTCGCAAAAAAATTTGTGCTCTTACAAAATACGATTAATGGAAGTTAGTCTGACATAACTGTTAAAACGTGAGCCCTTTTATATTTACATTGGGTACTTGTACAACGTACTGTATTTATTATTAATTTGAAAGTGTGTTTCAATTGAATCAATTTTCAGACTACTGTGCGTTTACTTCTGAAGACAAGAAAAACACAATCAATCAGAAAATAAGAAATACTCAACAAACCGATAAATACGCGATCAAGAATGACGTTGCCTCTTACATTATACAATAGATTATTTTATTATATTATTATTTATTTAATTTATTATTTTATTATATAATTCTTTTTAGATGATTCATTTTTAATAATTAAAAAATAAAGTTCATTGGGTTATGTAAATCTTCTGCGACCAAAACAAATACAACAGTAAAAAAAGCACTACGAAGTGCATAAAAGTGAAACTCAGAGAGCAAGCTTAAGCATGAGAGTGCAACTAACTCTCCCAACAATGTAACCATGTGAGTAGTTCTGTAGTAATTGTGAAACAAATATCAAAACAGATTACAGCGCCAACACATAGAGGGAAAACGGCAATGCCATGGAGAAGAACGCACGGCTAAAATACCAGGAAACCGTTGACAGACGACAGTTGTAAAGGCTTTTTGCTAGGCACTGTCATCGTCTCGTTTGAGTTTACGGCGATGTTGGTTGAAGTCAGCGGCCTCTGTCAGTGTCCATCGTACTGCTTTTAGGGGTATGGGGTATTAGCCAGAGAAGAGATAGATAGAGAGTCAAGCAAATAGTCTGCGCAATGACAACAAAAAAAATGTGACGCAGAATACAAAACGAAAAACTGTTTAAAAAGATAGCAACACATGCGTTTTTAGATATTTGTGCTTGTATTTGTGTAAGATGGAATAAAGAAAGAACTTGTTTGTGGTTACTTCTATTGTTGTTGGAGTTGTTGATTTTTTTTATATAAGATTTCAATTTATTTATATAGCAAAGTTCGTTATTATGGACATTTAATTATGTTATTTTTAATAGTAGAATTAAATTGTAAAGAAATAATAAAATAGTAAACTAACATTGACAACGAAAATAAGTGGTTTGGTTTTCTTTATATTTGTTTTTCCTTTCCTTATGTAAATATTAATTACAGGGTATTAAGACGTATTGTAAAATAATTAAGTTTTAGACAAGATCAGCTGCAAAAAGCATTTGAAGCAAAACTCTTCTCAAAAATATTTGATTGTAAAACTGTTCCCACAACAGACCTACTCAGAACGTTTGAGCGTAAGAGAACGAGAGAATAACAAATACAACACATACACATTGTGGCAGAGCGAAAAGGCACCACGATTGAGAGCAAACAAGTATTGCTCTCTGTACAATTGAGTTTTATAACGATTGCATTTTATGCAACAAGATGAGAGAAGTGGGTTAAGGTGGTAGACGTCTTGATTACGCAGTCTTACATACCATTAAAACTTCCAGTAGCCTCCTCCCCAATCATTCGACACACCAACACCAGACAAACTTGTATCAGTAAAAATGTTTTATCCTTTAAAGCTCCTTGGTTCGCTTCCTGCTCTACTCTGAAGGGTAATGATTATTGGCCATAAAAGCAAGTACAGGGAAAAAAGATTGGAAATAACATGCAGTAGACAAGGCAGGAAAATCTAACATAATTGAATTCAATTATATTATTAGGGGAAAACGAAAAGAAAACTTCAGTAACATCAGTAAAATATTACAACACATACCCACATATATATATATACACACACACAATAAGATTGCCAAGGAAGAAGATTTCAACACAAATTGGGAATAATAAAAATCGTAAAAAAGCAACAACCAAAATGCGAATAACTATGTATACAAGTACATGTGTAGTTAAGTTGAATAAATTTCCCCTAAAAGTCCTTTTCTTTCTTATTTTAAATTTTAAGTGGGATTTGTGTACAGGTAGACACGTTAACGCTTGTCAATGGGATAGAACGACGGACATTGGTGATGACGAATAATTCTGGACATAATTTCAATGCTCTGCAAGTGAAGCGGGATGCCGAGTCATGTAATGATTACGTTTTGCTTCTGCTATTCTTCGTGTTACACTACCAACATATGATAAGCCGAGGAAAGGGGCGGGGAGGTAGGTAGTATATACGGACGCGACGTGAGCGTTTTATCAAAATCGAATAACAGTGCTGAAGAGCAGAAAATGTTTTTATTGGAATTTCTATGGAAACAACAATGAGTATGAATTGGCTATACTGCCCAACAAGGAGCGAAATTTCGTGGTACCTTTTTGGGCACGCCTACATGCTAGGGCGGATTAATAAAGTTATACTTCAAGTTTGTTTGTCATTGTCAAAGGATGCTCTGTAGTTCAGTTTATACGGTACTAGGCTCTCATCTCAGTGCCTAAACATTTAAAGTATAATATTGTTTTTCCACGGGAAACTTTGGATTTTGGTCTGTCAGCCAACAAGTTTGTGGGGCCTCATTTCTTCGTTGCTCACATCGATTTCTGCGAAAAAGGAAAGTTAGTCATAACAATACATTTTTTATATAAAATGTTTAACTGAAATTCCATGAATTATGATTAGCTCTCATATACAGCAAAATAAATATACAGGTTTTTCGGCTTCTATTTCTCTTTTTAAATATGAAAGAATGAATGGCACAGTAGAAAGAGATTTGGACTTTCTATGCTGGATTTTTTTTTTAAATAAAAAAAAACTTTTATTTTCAGGGACCATGAAAGAAACTCAAAGGTTCAAACTTTTTTCTTCTTTAGGAAAAGCAAATTATTTTTAATAAACTAAAGTACATTTTTTTAATCCTATAATTCTAATCCGAAATTTAGCCTTATAGTTTTTGGGCAACGGCACGTAATAGTCTTATAGCAGATGCAAACGTTGTAACAATTTCTGTTCTATTTTACCAAAAGAACCTAACATCAATTCTCTCAGATGGATGGACAGAGGATCAGCACTTACAATACGCAACAACCTCTAATGATTGAACATTAAAACGAATAAAGATTTTCTTTTGTTGAGTTCTAATCACAAACCTCTTACCTAATAAACGATGAGGATTTATTGTTTTAATTGAAGTGATCCGAGGAAATCTTAACAAGGCATTGAAATTGCAATGTCATGGATAAATATACCAAACTATGACATACTCATTGAAAATATATCACTGATAGGAAATCATTTTTAGGAATGTATTATTTAGTCACGGTTCAAACTGCCTGAAAAAACAAATCAAATAAGGGCAGAATGTTGAGAGATTTCCGCAGTTGGTTGTTATTTTTAAAGTATTGAAAAACTCCACTGAGATGGAAACGGTCTATAGGACGAAGAGAAAATTAAATCTAAATAACTCTCATTATTAATTCTTCACATTGTATCAATGGTACGAGTTTTACAACTTTGTCATAGAATCTATAACACACTGAAGGAGACAACAAAGACTCTATAAACTATAAATGTATGTATGCTTGATCAGCTGGACGAGATGAGTTGATTTAGTCATGTCCGTCTATATGTATGTATGCAAACTAGTACCACACTTGTTGACTTAGTGAGCTGAAATAGTCATTTCGCTTGACAATGAATTTGACCCTTGAAATTTATTAAATTCTAGCAATTCGAACCACAGTTTAAAATAAAATTTTTTATTAATGAACATTTTTTGTTTGTAGATCTATGGAGTTGAAGGTTCAAGTATGAGTTCTTACGTGAAACCATGGATTCGCATACTTCGCGTAACATCAACAGTGTAATTGGCTTTAGTGTTACTACGCATCAGACAATAACAACTTGATTCGCCAAATTTCGCACAGAGAATTTTGACCTCACTAATATGCCACGCGGTCGCCCACAATCAAAGGTATATAACGACGAACTAAAGGTCACTGTTGAAGCTCCCCATGCTGTTGTCCCATCTCAAAGTGCACCGAATTTGTCACTTCAGATTGGCGTTTACAAAAAACAGTATTAACTCACCTGGCTCACACTTCAGCCTTCTTCAGCGTACAAAAATTGTCTCACGGTGAATGTTCAATAAAATTTTCCGTTTCCTAAGCTGAAAGGTTTGTAATATTGACTGACAGATTTTTTGGGTTTATATTTATATGTAAATATAAATTACATTAATATTAATGAAAACTTATAAAGGGTACTTTGTAATCTCTACACATATAATATAAGGGCGCCTATTGTATATGGGCACCTTAATCCTGACCTCCCAAATTTGTTCCACTCCGTAATCAATGTTCGGCTAACGAAAATTGCTTTGTTCTCGGGGTAAGGATTTATTATCCGACAAAGTCGAGCGAACACGTGAATGTGCGTAATCATGGTGAAGGTAAAACGTGCCAGTTTTATTGTTGTTATTGAAAAACGCCAACAACAAATAATAATAGAAACAATAATAATAATTCTTGCTTGACGGGATTCTTATTAAGGTACTCGTGCGTAACTTTGGCAACTTGTACGTAACTGCTATGCGTATCAGAGAAATGGCAATAATGCCGACGGCGACGACTAACTGTCAGTTGCTTTATTAAGAGCGATCGTCGCCAGGCGCTAGGCAACGCACACTTCATGCATAAACAATTAGCCATTCATACAGGTAATCAAAATGTGAAGGGACCAAATGCGAGGAAGAAGAACTGAAGTTAAGTGCCTGACAACTACAAACGTGTTCAATGACAACCGTGATGAAGCGTGATGACGGCAGGCACGATATAGCAGAAGCTCGAGTGGGTATATAATCCTGGAGCAAATCAAACGCAAAATCGCAAACAACGCAAAGTAAATATTGGCATTGGGAAGAGAATTAAACTGAATAAACACTTTTAAAAGCAGTTAAACAAAAACTGCATTAAGCAAACTTCGAATCAAATGAAATTTGAAAATGTCAACAGCAAAATATTTGCAAAGGACAAACTTTATGCGAAGAAGCAGCGTGTTTTAACAACAAAACAAAGAAATTATAAGAAAAGTAAAATAAACTTGGGTTTTATCGAAGTTATAATACTCTGCACGCTTCAAAAACAAAATCAGCATGTCTTTTTACAATTCATGGATATGCGCTCGAGACATTTTCCTTTAACATTTTAGTTCAATAAAATTCAATCATTAAGAAAATAAAAATTTTCTTGTAGAACTTGATTTTTAGCCTTGTTCACTCCTGTTGGCAGCATAGGGCCAGCACAAGGCCTTTTCATCTTTTGAACATACGAGACTAGTATTGGTGACGGTAATCCAATGGTTTTTCTAGTTGAGTGAGTGATTAGCCTGCCACTACCATTTCTTGGTGATGGAAATGCTAACTGACGCCGCCATGGCGTTTGACAGTTTTTTTTTTTGTTTTTTTTTTGGGTCAATCTATTTAATAGTCTTTGACCTCGCTTATGTTTATGGTCCTGAAATAAAATTTGTTGAGTTGTAATAGTTCGATACGCTAAAGCTCAATAAGTTTTTGATACAAGAACTTTATATGAAGGCTACGGGACATATATATTGGATTAATTAAATGATGTGTGATTAATAGAGTATGACTAAAAGATTTATGAGTTAGCTATACGATCCAGTGATGTTAAACTTCAATCGTAGGCAATCAATAGGCAGAGCTTAAAATTCAGTAGGAAACGTTGAACAAATTCAAGAGGAAAAATTTGAAGTTGACTCATGGATATTAATGGGGAGTTATATACGTAATAGAAATCTTTTTACAGCTTATGATAGTCCTGTAAAAATATTTGGTAAAATTTTTTTTCGAATGTCTGAAAAGAAATAATTTGTCATGCAAAAATTTGAATTATACCCATACGTTTGTTTGTTTGTTTGGAATATTTTAACTGTATGTAGCTGCATACATATGTATGTAGCATGCATATAGACAAATTACCTATATCATGTCTCCATTCTGCGTCACATACTTGATTACAAATTTATAGTACCTCTTATTGCGTGAAGAGTATAAAAAAGGGTGGACTACTCATACAGCATGGATGTGTGCGACTGAACGACCAACCAACGATTGTCGGTCGTTGTGCCAGGTCAAAAAGCCACTAACAAATTTCAATCATGCACAAAGTTTTCGCTTGACTAGCATTTATAAAATGCAAAAATGGCGACAGAGACACGTGTCAAGCCAAGGCACACGACGTCGTGCCCAAGGCAAGGCAACACAAAACAATCCAATTCCGAATGCGATCCGAATGTGAGTGTGAAGATGTAGACGACAATGACAAAAAGGTCGCTGCCACCGCTGTCGACGACTTTGGTAGGAAAACCGGGAAATTAATTACAGCGAAACATTTTCAAATGGTCTGGGTTTTTATGAGCGGTCAAGGTGAAAACATTTTACAAGTTACCTACTATTTTGGACTACGAAACTAATATGCGTAATGCTTAAAAACAAACATAGAACATCATAAAAAAAATTTAAAAAAAAAAAAAACAAAGAGAAGAGAAGAAGATACTCGTTTTCTGGAAACAAATTTTGTTGGATTTTAAGATTTTCGCCAATGGAAAAGTCATAAATAATAATTGCTGAAGTGAGTTTCTTTGATAGGTGTAGATAATTTTTAAGAAAATGTTCAGCCATCGTTAGCGACAATTCACTCTGAATCGAACTAACCACCATCGCCTTCGCCACGACCGTGTTCAACAACGAAGCGACATTGCATTAGTCTGGTCACCCTGCAGTGCTTTTTCTCGCCCTTTTTGCGCGTTGTGTTGCAATAATTTATTTCTGCTTTCATTTGTTCCTATGATTCGATTTATTTTATGTTTCTTTTTTCTTCATTTTTCTCAATTCACCGTGAATGTGACAAAAAGTTATTCGAAGCGGCACAACAAAAGGCCAACAATAGCGACCCGTTGGCCACCCTTGTTGCTGACTGCTCTGCGCCTAATGTTTTTCAATGCCGCGCGGCCTATTGTCAACGTTAAACATTAACAGGACGATGACATTTGTTGTTGTTGACGCTACCGTGTGCCAAACATGAGTCGTTGATATTTCTATAAAAAGGAAATCGTCGTCGCCGTCGATAGATACTTCAAGTTATGTTTGTGTTGTATGCCTGTTGCAAATATACTATCTGTCTGTATCTGCAGCAATAACAACTTCTGAAAATTACTGCAAATAATTGGCGTTGTCCTAATGTAAAATCAATAATGTGATCATTAATTAAAGGTGTGTGATATAAATAATGTCAAGAGATAACATGGGTAATGATATTTGGAGATTTATTTACAACTGGAATGGATCAATTAATAAATGAAGTTAAGGATGTCGTATAAGTTGTAATAGAACTAAGTACAAGAATCGACACGATGCAAATTTTTGAACTCTTCTCGGAAGGCTAGGTTGTTACGTTTATGATGCGCGTAAATCGATTTTGTATTCATTCCGGTCATTCTGCCGATAAACATATGAAAAGGAGATTTTTTTCAAGTACACAAGAAGAAGGGAAGAGTCAATCAAAGTCGGCAACAAAGAAATTAGTAATAATGGTGTGACTCGAAGGAAATTGATGACAAAAAGATCTTGTACTTGTAATAACTACATTGGAGATGAAGCCTATCCATCTCGGACTATCGGGAGATATCACCGACAACTTTGTAATTGAAGTGTTCACTTATCAAAAGCTTTAATCTTAAACAAAACTTTGAATAGGTCCAGTCCAGTAAGCCAAAATAACTAGTAGCGCTCTTATTAGGGCAATAATAATAATAATACCAGTGTGTTCCCAGAATAAATCGGATACATAGAATACACAGATACATAATCTTTTTACCTAATTCTTCTTTGCCAGTGTTGAGAATAGAAATCTCTCAACCTGTTCTGTTCAACATCATTCATCATACAAATTATCAAGCTAAATTTTTTAGCTGTACTAAATATTTTTTATAATTAGATTATAACATTTATCGCAGTAAACTGCATAACACATTTATCTTTGTGCAGTGGCGATATCGTAACCGTAACGTAAACTAAATATTAAATTAATTAATCCGTATGAAAAGAGCGCCTAGAGACATTTTATTGCTTTGACCACATTTTATGGCGCCTCAAATCTCAATATGATTGAACACCCACGCATGTTTATAGAAAAAACAAATTATAGAAAGAAAAAGCTTGTGTAATAAACACACGAAGATTTATAATCAATCCAAATATCAATTAATTAAAAAATAATGTATCTATCACAGTGTTATTTTATACTAGAACAACATCTATAGCAGTGCTCGTCAAGAGTCCAATAACAAAATTCGGATGATGAGTCTCTAGTTTTTTGTATACTTTAAGTTGATGTGTCATACTCAGAAATTCTTGAAAATCCTTTTTTCTTATTTTTATTTTTTATTTTTATTTCGTAAGTTTGAAGAGGTATTGAAAAATGTATTTTCTAAAATTATCGGGTGACTCGAAGGTCTAAATATAATTTTAGAAAAAAATAATCGAATTTTTAAGTCAAATATTTTGCATAATTCACCTGTGCAGAAAATAAAATCATATACTGTATCTGGTATTTATAAAGCACACATGAGGGATGAAATAATGGATGTGGCGTGAGAATAAATACACTATATTGGAAAACATTTGCGCGGGCAACGTCATTGTAAGAGATCGAGAAAGCGAGAGCGAGAGAGAGAGAGAGAGAGAGAGAGAGAGAAAAGAAATAGTAAAATAATAGCTAAACATGAAATGTTGATGATTAACAGAAGCAGTGAGGAATCGTAGATATGAAGGTTTTAGACACGTCATAGCGTAAAAGTATGTCAACATATACTAATTTATAATTATAATCATATACTTGCAATGAAAATCGATAGAAATAAGAAAATTGCAGTACCTTGATATACTTGAGTGGACTTTCTTCATGCAGCGAAACAGCTTATCTGTCTATAGTAATTCGGTCAAATGCAAACCTCAGCAGTTACGATTTTAGCCTGCTAACCGGGTTGACTTCTTTACAGTACATGCTCTAACTACCCAACATGTGATGAAACTAGCAATTATCGTGTGAGCATTCGCCCGTGTCAAGTGTTATAATTTTATGAATCTCAACATTGTAACACCTATTAAGATCAGGAATTTTTAAGGCTCAAAAATGTATTTTGAACACAATGCTATATTCTAGAGGCAGTGAGTTTCAAGTGGTCGTTAATCATTTAATAATCAGTTAATAATTTTATCACACTGATCTTCCAGCTTTCCTTTAGGGCATAAGCTGGTTTCACGAGTTTCACTGGGTTATTGGAAGTATCTATTCACAGCGAAAATTTTCGAGTGAAGCCTCTGCTGACGAACATCACATGTAATTGGAATTTTTTAGTCCTACGTTTTTTAACTTCAAAGCAAAGCTCGGTTGAGGCCATAATACTTTACGAGTTTGTTCCCAAAAGTAGTGTGACTAACATAGAATCATTTTTTAACTAAATTTCCTTTTCCAGTGTTAAAAATGAAGTTTTAAAAGCTAAAGTTTAAACATTGGTAATCATAAGATTTGTAGTCTTTTTACGGTCGCTAATAGTTGACAATATCACAGCATATTTAACAAAGAAAAAAATTGGTTACAGCCACGTGATACCCTATTTAAATTAAAAATGTCTAATTCCAACGGAGAATAAAGCTGATATGAATTCCACTCTTAGAAAGTGCGCTCCTTTGTTTTCAACAATAAAATATTGAGTGGGCGAATTCAACCATGTCCGCAACACCGGAAATGGTGAAAAAGGTCCATCAAATTGTAGTGGATAACTGTCGAATAAGGTTGTCGCAGAGAACAGAGATTGTGGGCATTTCAAAAATTGCAGCTCATCGCATATTGGCTGAAAAGGCTTTACGCAACGTCAGTGCGCGTTTCTTAACAATTAAACAAATACTGCGTCGTGGGAATGTTTCGAGAGGATGTCTGGCGATGTTTAACAAGAATAAGGCCGATTTCATGCGACGATTCATAACCATCGATGGAACGTGAATCTACCGCTTCACTTCTGAGCTAGAGAGCAATCAATGCAGTGGAGACGGAGGTGAGATCCGGCGCCAAAAAAGGCACATTTACATCTGCCGGCAAGGTTATGGCGACCGTTTTTTGGATTGCTCGCGGGGTCTTTTCGGAGAGTACTACGTTAATTTATTAAAGCGTTTTTGAATGATGAAATTAAGGAAACGCGACCGCGACCGTTGGGGTAAAAAGAAAGTTTTGTTGTACCAGGACATTGCGCCTCTGACTATATCCTGTTCCCAAATTTGAAGAAATGACTTGGTGGTAAGAGATTTAGTACAAACGATGACCACGAATGTGCTATATATTACTATTCTGAGACTCTGGATGTTTCGCTCTGTAAGGCAAATTTTATTTGTTTTCTGTGTTAGGCCCACTACTAGGAACATCATCGTATACCAACTATCTCATATATATACAGTGATGGAAAAAATAATAGAAACGCCTTGTTTTCTTTGTAACATTCAAATTTTCTTCTGTGAAATTAATTATATTTTAAATGTTATAATTTTTATTTAATATTTATTGAAGTATGTTGTAATTAACAAGAAAAAAATTGATATTCGTAAAATTCATATAACAAAAATAATTAATTTCATTTATTGGCCTTGGAAAAAAAAATAGAAACAAAAGATTTGACACTAAGAAACATAAAATTTTTCTTGAATCGACAGAATAACACATCATTTATTTGAATATTTTGTGGTGCTACCACGATTTTTTAATATTTTCTTCTTATTGTGTGTTTTAGATCGTGTTCAATATTTTTAGGGCGTCTAACATTTGGTTTTCCATCAGATCAAAACAAATTAACCTTTGTTTTGTTAGTCCACAAAACGCTTCTCCAATTTGTCCGAATAAAATGTCTTTTCGCGAAATTTGTTCCACTATTGATGTTCTTTTCGCTTAGGAATGGTACTGTTCTTTCTGCTTGCGGAATGTACCTTCAAATCTACCTCTATCAGCCTATTCCGTATCGTTCGACTAGTAACAGGAGCATTTAACTCCTTTCTTAGGTCTTCTGATGAAAGGAATTGGTTTTTCTTTGAATGCCGAATTAACAGTCAGTTGAACTTTTCAGAGGTTGCTCCCTTTCAGCCACGTTTCTCTGGTTTTCCTTCAAAATGAATTGCAGAATATACTTTTTTTAACATTTCATTAATTTTGCAATTGTTTTACCTTTATTTTTGGGAATTTTTGTCAATTCTCTTTCCGTATGTGTGCAATGCACCCGGCGACCCATTCTGAACCTAATTACAATAAAAAAGACGCATTTCTCATTAACGGTTATTTTGACTTTCCTTTTTTTAAAAATTACCAAATAGTACCTCAATTAAAATATTCCACACTATTTATTATAAAATTATGCCAAAATATAATTGCCTTTCTATTTTTAATTCCGATGAAAAAACGTGGTCACTTAAGTCAAATTTCTGCCGAAAAAAAAGCACAAAAGTGAAAACAAAATAAAGTACCGTTATAAACTAACTATGCACAGTGGGGTGTATGCATCAAATTTGCTCACAAAAGTAGCAAAATGGTTTGAACTGAAAAACTACATGCCGGTTCTATTATTTTTTCCATCACTATATATATATATATATATATATATATATATATATATCATAGTACAAGGAGTAGAACGGGAAATATTTTGAACAAAAAGCGGTAATTGGTGATTTAAAGTGTCGTTTTTAAACTGCAATGTTTTCCCGCTATAAAAAATGAATAGACAGGCAGCAAAAGCGCAAGTTTTGTTATTATTTGTTATTAATTAAAAGTTATATGATTCTTATTTATGTGGATTTTTCATTTCGATATATATTTGGTCGTTAACTTAACTAAATTAAAATATTTTTATTGGCCTTCATAATTATGAACTTTCTCTAAAATAAAATAAGAAAATTATCTTGCTATCACAGATTCAAGTATCACTCCTTGAGTGATTTTTCTTACCAATTAAAAAAAAAATACTCAAAGTTTTAGTATATTTTTCCAATTGAGTACATCTTGGAGCT
Organism: Cacoxenus indagator; assembly: GCA_035041755.1. NCBI lineage: Eukaryota > Metazoa > Arthropoda > Insecta > Diptera > Drosophilidae > Cacoxenus > Cacoxenus indagator. Next base: position 622,380 of record JAWNKX010000191.1, on the reverse strand, counting down.
TTTCATGACAAATTCACTCAGTATCGCTTTTCCGCACATACTCTTTCGAGTCCCGTGGTCACAACGCTGTCCAATACTATTGAATCTAAGGCTCACTAGACGCCGCAGCACACAAGTCATTACGTCTCGACCATTTTCGTGGTCTTTATATGCACATCAGCGGCGGCATCATATTTATATTTAGAAAATTATTTTGATACGGTTATGGAACATTTAGAATTGTGTGTCCCCCAGAGTAAGCCGCACACCACACTTGCCCTAAGAATATTCAGCTGTCAGCTGTAGATGGTTTCTTTTGAATTGTTGAGTAATTAAATGGACCGGCAATACCAGAAGTCTTAATAGAACTCGAGGCACACAGGTATGCAAACTAATTAAAATTAAAATGAATAAAATTGGAGTTTTTCATGTAACCCACCTCGGCATATATCCGAATGTCATTCAATGACATATGCCGATTTGTTTCAATTTTTATTACACTCAATCAATTAAATTATAAAGTTATTATTTCGTAAGTACATCATACATCATATCATATCATTGTATTTTCTGAACATAGAGAAAAGAGGTAAAATCTAACTAATTAAATAAAAAATTCATTAAACGTATATTGGAGCATACATAATCATCATATTCATATTAATGTATATAATAGGGGTTTATTTATTTCATTATATGGTTATTGATTCGTTATAGAGATTTTTTCAAGACAACGTAGTGTTAGCGAAAAATAGATAGTAATAAAATATACGAGTAGCGACACAAATTAATGATTAATACGTGAAGTTATGTAGCAGTTTCAGAACTAACCCTGGCGTTGTGTACATACGTATTTACGTGTTCATTGCTTTACAGAAATGTTTTTGTTTCAGAAACTACAAATCTTGTTCCTTTTTAAAAATGAATTCTATATAGAAAATCTCGTGTTCAGTTAATGTAATTATTCTTTTTCGTTTTTGGCACTTGAGACTTTTCATATATATTGTTTTTCGTTTCTCTTTTTTCGTTCATGTTCAAACATGTTTTCATTATGATTAATATAAGCTTATATACACATAACCTAGAAAGACGTTTAAAAAACTCTCTTTTGTTTTTTGTTTCGTTGTCATCATAATCGTTGGAAATAGAAAAGAATAGAATATAACGCAATATCGGACCGACGCCTTCGCTTGACCATTAAAACGTAGTCAACGCACCGGCACCCAGACCATAGCCAACGCCTTTGGGGCCAAAGTTACGACCGTAGCAAGATCTGCAGTAGATGTCACCATCTGGACCGTCATTTAGATTCGTTGAGTCGAGTGATTTGCGACAATCCGAGCAGTAGAAGCAACGTTTATGCCAAATTCTGCTCTTACTGATCATCTGTTCGGCAGCGAACACTGCAAAACCGCAACGTGGACAACCGCCGGAGGATTTTGGACCGTGCAATGGACGACCATCAGGGTACTGAATAGTCGATTCGCCGTTTGTCGAGACCAAAGTAGGTGAATGTCCATAGCCGAAGCCCTTTGGGCCGAAGTTCTTGCCATAGCAAGCGCGGCAATGGATGTTACCATCGGGTCCATCGCAGGCCAACATCGAATCCAAGGGACGCTTACAAGTTCCGCAAGTGTAGCACTTTTTGTGCCACACCTTGCCCTTTGATAGTTGTTGTTCGGCGGCGAACACCGCGCCACCACAACGTGGGCAACCCTCTCCTTCACGTGCCTTAATCGATGTCGTATCCGGATTGTCGAATGGACGTCCCGATGAAATTTGATCCTCTGTTAGACCATCAGTCTGTAGGAAACCTGAACCGCAAGCAAAGCCGTATCCATGAGGACCCCATTTTTTGCCGTAGCAAGTTTTGCAATAGATATCCTTATCGGGGCCATCACAGGCGATGATTGAATCCAAAGTCTTATGGCAGTCATGGCACTTGAAGCACTTCTTATGCCATTCGCGACCCTTCGACAGCATCTGTTCGGCTGCGTATACCATACCACCACATCGAGGGCAACCTTCACCTGGGCGAGCTTGTATCTTGTCGACATCGATGGCAGCACGGATTTGCGGTGCGCCTTCATTGTTTGCATAGCAATCTGATTGCAATGCACCACCGCCCTGTCCATATCCGTAACCCTTTGGCCCGAATTTCTTGGCGTAGCATCCTTTGCAGTAGATGTTCTTATCGGGACCCTCACAGCATAGAATGGAATCCAAACCCTTGTTGCAATTGCCACACTTGAAACACTCCTTGTGCCAGGCGCGACCGCGTGCTAGTTGCTGCTCTGCAGCATACACATAACCTCCACAACGCGGACAACCTTCACCCTCCGGTGCCTTGGCAATGGCCCTGGGTTCAAGGCGTGCACCATTGCGTATATCGCCGTTCTCGTTTCCGCGCAAGAACTGCGAACCATTATCCATTGATAGGGTGCCAGCACCACTACCAAAGCCGTAACCCTTCGGACCATATTTACGCCCGTGGCAAGTCTTGCAGTACAATTCCTTCTCGTGTTCGGCACTATTTGTAGAATCCAACATTTTGTTGCACATGCCACACTTGAAGCAGTTCTTGTGGAAGATATAACCGCCAGCCAGACGCTCTTCAGCAGCGTAGACACTTTTGCCGCAACGCGGACATTTAGGGGCCTCGATCGGTTGGAAAGGCATTTTGTTTATTCTATTTTATATAAAGTCTATAGATTATCTGGAAATGGTACAAACAAAACGTGGAACTTGGTACTGGATCTCAATTATACACATATGTTAGTAGCATCAAAGCGGTTAAGCTACAATTACAGCACAGTGAGTCAGAGTTAGCCGGTTTATAGCAGTGTGCGATTCTCGAAATACCGAGAAATGAAATTTCGGCAGCAAGGGAATTTTTTTTCTCAACTGCCACCGATTGATAATTTCTCGAAAATTATTGGATAATAGCAACTACCAAAAGCATACTGCATCACAACTACACCCGTAAAAAAATTATGTAACCTTGCTTCTAGAAATCCTAGCCTGAACCTTCTGTCTCTTAGTTAGGCTTTTCAAAAAAAAAAAACTTGTAGTAACGATGGAGAAGAGAAGACTTTAGTAGACAGGTTCTAAGGCTAAAGTCTCAGAGGCCCTTATTGACCAAAGTGTCTATGCATCATCTGTCCTTAACCAATGCAAATCCAAACTAACTGCTACAAATTTCCCCTCCGAACAAATAAAGGGTTTACTTTTACGAAATTTTGTGTTCGATACCCTCAAATGACCGAGGGAAATAAATATATAACCGTGTATTTTTTTGATTTGAATTTTATTAACCAATTTGAGTGCAAATAACTGGACTAAACGTAATGCGTATTATTATTATTTTTTTTAATATAAAATGACACTTTTTAACTTCCCAAGACTAGTAATGATTGAAAAGGAAAATGTCATTGAGACCGGTGTATTTAGCACGTTCCGTGAGAATGATTGAAAATTTCCCAAGTCCCAAATAAGCAAAACAATTTTATGCATTATTAATTTCTTTTTTTTTTTTAGTTCTATCTCGGCAAACTAGTGTTTCAAATGTTTTAAAATATTCCCAGAAGGCACATTTCGATATTTTTGCTCAAATTTTTCGTGTACACATTCTTCACACTCCAACTTCGAAACTGTGTCAGATTTTATTTTAAGAACTTTCGCGTGCTCCCCACTCAAAGAATTTGACTAAAATCATATAAAACTGTCCATATATATACATATCTATATGTATCTAAATAACATAATATTCATGTTTAAAGCAAGTTACTCAACAAATTCATTTTATCTCCGGTCCCATTAACGACTCAAATTTAGAAATATCAACTAAAGGGAATGACACATCAATCAGAAAAGAAAATCTAAGCGGGTTATATACACATGGCTACAAGTGTATTAGCAAAATGAGATTACCGCAAAGAAAAACGAGAAAAACTTGAAAATGATGTCTGTATCTGAGAGGTATATAAAAATAAATAAAAATAACTCAGGTGAATTAAAATATGTATATACATATACACAAATAATTCATCTAAAGTTATCGAGTGCGCAGAGAAGTCGTCATATGATGAAAACAAATAAGGCGAATTTGTTTTTTCCAAAAAGCTACACTGACTCATTGTAATACAATGGGATCGATGGATCGTTATGTTATATGTGCTAGGGAAATTTTATGCTATATGCTCAATACGAACCCGAAATGTAAACGTCTAACGGTACTCGTTGTTGTTTGAAAAGTTGAAATTGATAATACTTTTGTGAAATAAACAGGCAACACCAACTAAAGTTTGAACTGAACTGGAAAGATGCTCAAAGCAAACTGATCTCTATATTATTGAGAGTGCACACGGCACACGACAACGAATGATGACGACTACGACGACAACGTTTTTGGTATCGAAAGAATTTTGTCTAATATGATGCGTACCTAAGAGTGGGACGGAAATATTGCTACACTAAACAGTTTTTCACAAAAAAGATTGAAAAAAAGGTAGAATGAAGGGAATTTTTGAAGTGTGAAAAATATATTTTCACTGTTTCAAATAGAGAAAAAGCACTGAGTATATTTTAAAGAAAATACTGAACGATACGACCAGCTGTAGTAGCTTTGAAGTTATAATTTCGTCGGAATTTTTTTATATATTTGTTTTATTTTTTGTGCTTTGAATACAAAAATCAAATATATTCGAAAATAGGTTTGTGACATCAAAAGTTTATTATTTCCACTTATTTTTTCTATTGTTTTTGTTTGCTACAATCGTCAAACGATATCCAACGAATCACATGTTCAATAACAAATTAGTGTGACTGATCACTTATCCGTGATGGGGAATACGAGATTTAAGGGTTGGAGCCATTACACTGAATTTTATTTCCGAAGAAGTTTTTTATGAAATTACGCACACATTTCGTTAGTATTGAGCACAGTCGATTTTTCATTTCATTATTATTAATTTTATTATGATAAAATGTTTATATGAAACAGTTTTAAACAATTTAGCAACAGCACACAAGCATAATGACACAGGTTTCTGCTATCGCTTACTTAATTCGTTCGTACTAGTTCGTTAAGTTACTTTTCTTCGATTAACAACGATTTTCGACTGATTCGTTCGAACTGATCGAGCGCTCTTGAAGATGTTGAATCGCTCAAGCTTTGTCTGTTGCACACGGCACAACACACAAAAGAAAATCTGAGTTGACTAGATAGGGATAACTATATTCCGAGATAAATTATATATTTTATACGTTCTGCTTTAAAAGCGTCAAATAAACAACAAAAATACAGAAAACCGAAAAACAAATATTTCTTTCGAAAATCATTTTTTATTTCAACTTTAGACAAAAAATGACGACAGAATTTCTGTTGACGCTTTGTCATCAAGGAAAATGCGAAATCATTTAAAAACCCACGCACCTAAACCACCCACCCATACAAGTCATTTGGGAATCTGTTCATCTTCACAGATTAATGGGATTTATTTCGTACTGTTTGGCTCGCCAGGTCTCATCAATCAAATGAATAGTTCCCAAAAATATCGATCAAACAAGATTCTTTCTTTAACTCTACATACGAGTATATATAAAAACAATATTATTCACTCATGAGAAACACCTGCGTTTAATTTTTTTGCAATGTTATTTAGTTTTTTTCCTCTTTTTTCAGAATTTTTTTTTATAATTAGAATTTCATTTTGAGCGCAATATGCATTTTCATATTTCTCCCGCTCTCTCAAAATCGATCTGGTCGGTGGCCGTTGCTTGCAATAATTATTTTCTGAATATGATACGTCAAAATTTCGGCAGCACTACGCATGTTCAAAGCGCTGAGAGTACAGATTCGAGACATCCGAAAAAGAGATAGCATATTATGTTGTAATTGTCTGTTCATTCTTACAAACGATTTTGGTTTCTTTCCTTTGAGTTGCTCTTATCAAATGCAACTTTGCTTATGCATACGAAAAGCTTTCACTCAAAAACTTAATGGGTACTTCTTCGAACAAATCAACACGTTATGATGTTCGCGGCGAGATTACTCATTCAACTTAAAATTAAAAATATCGCCTCAAATCTACTTGTAACAACTCATAAAACGTTTATGAAGTAATTCAGTATAATTTATAAGGTTGTTTGAAACAACATTCGGCAGCATGTGGGCACCTTGAAAGAATTTATCAGATTTGTTTCGATCAGAAGTGAATCAATGGTTTCAAAATCTAATGCAAATAGAGCGAATTTTAAATGCAATTAGTTCTTAATAGTTTTATTTATTTTTTTCAGTGTGTGGCTTTATTACTAAATATTTGAATAATGGTTTCAACCGAAAGAATGAATGTCAAAGATACAGTTCGAAAACTAAAAATATATAGTAAAAACGGAATAGAACTTTGGAAATTTAATGGCACTTGAAATATGTAGTGAACCTTCTTATACTCTTCACACAGTGAATAGTATTATAGCTTGATCACGAAATTTATAACACAGTGAATGGGACATCGTAATACCCAAAAAGTATAAACTCTTGACCAACCTTACGACACAAATTGATCTAGCTATGTCTGTTCTCATCTTGTTTCAGAATCATAAACACAAATGGTGAATATTATAGGATATATGGTTATGAAATTACAACTACTCAATAGTATAGCCCAATATAAGTCTTTGACCCAAATTAAAAACCTTTTGGTTTCGTGACATAAACTCCAACTAAATATAAGTGAATTTCTCATATGATTTGTGAGATAGAAGTACTTTCAAAACCTCACGTCTTGCTTTCATAATTACTCGGGGTGGCCGCTTTTTTCCTATTTCTATTTTGCGGTTTGTAGGTTTTTGTGAGGTCTTAGTCAACTTCGGAAATGTTCAGCTTTTTTCCAAAAATCTGACATTATAAGCTAACTAGAAGCACTTCTGCGACGTAAGCTGAAGAACGTAGTACTTCAGAAGTACTTACTATAGTCGCTATATTAGTAACAACTGTGATTTTTCTTAAAAAAGAATTTACTTTAAAAACAATTTGATATTTATATATTTTATATTTATTTATTTTTTTTTTATTTATATTTTTTTCAGTTTTTTATCTACTTAAAGCTAGTTTCAATTTGTTTATCCAAGACTTGTGTAAATCGAATAGGTTTTTGTCTGTCCAGTGGGATTTGAGCCTCGGCTTCTGCGGTAGGCAGCGTATTGCACCACCACTAGACGACCGAGGCGGTATTAATGCTATAAATAAAGTGCTTCACATTAATATTTCGATGCTCGTTTTCGTTCGTAGGCATTCGTGTTTTGTGCTTCAAAGTTACTACTAATAGCAATATGAATGAAGTAGGATTTTAACAGGGTAGAAAAAAGAATAGCTATACTTTAGCCTGACGCAGCCAGGAAAAAAATGAATTCCATTCTAATAGATACTAGATACTGCTTTTTTATGGCGAAAAGCAGTAGGAAATAATATTCTTTTGGAAAGGTACTTCGTAAAGTTACTGCTGGGACGAAACAGTCGCAGTGGGGTTTGAGGGTGAGGGGTCTCACACATAAATATGTTGGTCAGAACAACACAATTAAACAGACTAAAACATCACATCAATTAAAATTAACAAATATAAACATTTAATTTTAATACACATTATGTTTCACCATATTTTCCATTGTCTTAACTTTATTTACTGCTTACAAAAACAAAAACTCAATAACTTTAAAAGTCGTCTCTACTCAGAGAAACCAAATAAATGCGTATGAGTACCATGATTTGTTTGTTTGTCTGATTGCCGAAAACGAGTACGAAATTCAATTCAAATCTATGATAAGCAAATTAATACACTCGTGCAGACCTCTAGTTTGGACCTTGGCCTTTTCGCACATTATTGTCATTGTTACCCATTTTTAATCGCAAATTATCAAGTTGGACAGAATTATTACATTTCAGTAACATTTCGCAAAATGAAATACGATGATTCATTTGATTCAAATTCTGTGATACCCAAACATCTAGTTTTCTAAATAAATGTCTTCAACTTTCGTATGATGGATGCCAAGAACCTTAATGTTTTTAAAAAAATATTAATATGCTTTTTATAAACTTGGTCCACTTTCTCGGTGCGAGGTCGACCAGATCTAGGCACATCTTCGAAATCGCACCCAACTGATAAGATATCTCTCATTTTCTTTACGCAAAACCGGCTGATTTAATAATCACACTGCCATTATTTTACGCGGATTGTTGGCTCAAGAGAGCGGGCATTCTCAAGACTTTGGTGCTTCACAATCCGCTCCGACACTAACATACTGGCAGCTTACGTTGACATCATTTTTATGGTACGAGTTCAGCTTTATTCGCCGAGTTGATGGATACAATTGGGCGAACATCGGCTTTAACACTACAAGCTTTGCAAACTGTAACTAAACATTGAGTAAACATTGTAACTAGACATTCCGAAACTGTCCCATCGTATTCTGTGCGAAAGTCAGAATGTGTTACAGAGACGACAATTTTATATTAAGATGCTGAGTTTGTTCGACTAAATCTTATGATTGAAGAGTTACTCATTAATTGAAACAATTTCTATAGCTCGGCCTGATTCTGGATAAACTAACTTTTTTACACTCCTATTTGAAATATATCTTCAGCTAATGCTATCGAAACCTAAGAATATTTCGATGTAATATTTTATAAGCGAAAAGGAGTTCCCATGTGTCGCTATGGCTTCCAAATTTACGTAACCTCCTCTGTTGTCTAAAACATTAAGATTCAGGGAGTCTCGAAATAAGGTCCTGTGACGTATAAGTGGCTCAGAAACTCGACTCTGTACCATGGTTGAGGAGATAAATCTCGCAGTTACTATAAATTGTGACACTAGTCGTTTGAAATAATTCCAACAGAGCGATCTCCTTAGTTTTCCAGACTCGACGTTATGAGCCTGGAAACCAAGAAATGTTTTAAAGCAGTTTATGACGTTCAAAATTCTTTATAAAAAATAAAACAAAACTCTGTACCATGGTTGAGGAGATAAATCTCGCAGTTTCTATAAATTGTGACACTAGTCGTTTGAAACAATTCCAACAGAGCGATCTCCTTAGTTTTCCAGACTCGACGTTATGAGCCTGGCAACCAAGAAATATTTTAAAGCAGTTTATGAAGTTCAAAACTCTTTATAAAAAATAATCAATGTTTAAAACAACCACACACTACTTACCCGCTTAGCACATTTTTCAATTTCCTGTTCATAATCGGTAGGTGGTACGCTAACATCCTTAATAATATCGCGAAAGGAGCTGAGAAATATGGAAAATTGCACTTTCAAATCCAGGTTAAGGTTCATATAGACGTTTCACATACCTATTGCTATCATCGAGTGCCGCAAGGGAAGACTTGTCTGTTTTGCGTTTCTTAGTTACGTTACTGCTGTTACTCGAATTGTTCTTGCTGATTGTGAGATTTGTGGCTGCAGCAGTGTTATTGTTACCAGATGACGAGCTAATATCCAAGCACGAACCTATTGCATTGTGTGGGCCATAGACGACACCCGTTACATTACTATTGGATGCCAACGAATCTTGGCTAAAACGGCTCGTGTTCGATCCACTGCCAATGAGTGACGATGTGGTTGTTGATGAAATTCCACCAATACCGCCGCCCGAGTCGCGAGTTTTGCTTAAGCCGAAGGCGTTTAAACTATTGCTTTGATTATTTGAACTAGTTGTGAAACTCTGCGGAAGATGCGCATGATTGCTTTGTTCATTTGCGGCGGCTAGAACAGCTGCCGCTGAAGCATGCAAGGCTGCGGTGCTGGAGGATATTGAAGGTACTGATCCTACTACAGAGGATGATGATGTTGTTGTACTTGTCAAGCTATCTTTATTTTTTGAAGACTTTGAAGATTTCTCACGTGATGAAGAGGAAAACGAAGATGATGAAGAATTTCCATCTTTATCTTTATCCTTACTAGAACTTGATATCTTGTTGAAGTATTTACTATGTTTATCTTTATCCTTATAAGTACTTGAACTACTCATTGATGCCGATTTCGAATTTGACGATGTAGTAGTCGTTGTTGATGCTGAAGTTGTTAATGAGGTTGCACCACCAGTACCACAAGTTATGTTTTGATTACTATTGCCACTGCCGCCAATTATTGTGGTACTATTATTTGCATTATTATTACCGACATTGACACTGCTACTTGTGCCACTACTACCACCAAACGCATTATTTGTAGTTCCACTGCTACCAGCGCAAGAGACATGTCCACTAAGCAAATTGCCACTGCCAGTAGTGCCATGACTTGTTGCGGTCGGTGTACTTGACGATGCAGGACCAACAGTTGTGCTTGCCGAGGATGATGAAGATGATGAATTTGATGATTTTGCAATAGCTGTTGATTTGCGTTGCTTTACACCGACCGACAAAGAAGAATTTGGATTAGTGGTTATTTTAATGCTAGTCGCAGATGTTGATAATGAAGTGGCATTCATAGTCGAATCAATCTCTTTTTCTGGTGAAGAACACGTATCAGAAGAAGAGCCATGGGTGATAGGCTTGTATGGTGGTATTGTCTTAACATTGCCACCTTTCTTCTGTAAACAGATGGAATATGAATATAATTCTTTGGAAATTGGCGAATTGAATAGTATACTAACCAATTTACTATAATGATGCTGACAATAGCCACAGTACTTTACATTATCCAAGTAATTTCCGGCTTCCTCACACAGTAATCCCAAACTTTGAGCGCATGTGACATGAAATTGTTGTTTACAACTTGATTTATTGCACTGCATGCAAGCGCCGATGGTAGCCCGATTGGGTTTGCCAATCTCAACGCAAATGTAACAAGCTGTGGATGTGGATGAAGTTTAGCATTAGGTGGAAAAAAAAACAATTTAGTTACTTACTCTTGGTATAACGCTCTTGAGGTATCATATGTAAGATAATCGGTTCCATTGTAGAGACATTGCCAAAACGTACTTCTGGTATGTACAACGCGCAAACCACATGCGCCCAACCATTGTTATCCGTCTTCTTGAGTGCGCCATCCCGTGAAGGACATAGTTCACAGCGCACACGTGTCGACCGTTCCTGTGTCTCACACTTACGGCAATACCAGTTGCCGGTGGGCACGGTCACGATGCCGTAACATGCCTGATGCACGGCCACTGTACAATTTTGGCCATCACAATAGACGAGCGGGTTCTCAGGCCAACCCCGCTCGTCTGAGCAGACACAGCAACCACCAACCATTTCCTTCATGTCGTCCAGCTTGAATTTTTTAATTTTGAAACTGGTGTGCCGAAAAGAGATTGTTGCAATTTTGCTAATGCTTGTCGTTGCAACAATGGTGGCGGCGATGATACTGTTGTTTGTATAGGCTGACTCAGGTCCTTGGCTCCATTGACAATGGTAGTTCTCAAAAGCTGGAATCGTTCAAATAAATAAATTATTTCTCAGCCAATTATATAAATATATCTACTATAATGAAAAAAAGCCCTTTTGATACTCCCAAAAATATACACAAAGAAAATTTCCCAAAACAGCTGATTTAATTTGATCTCACTTTGACTTAGCTCTCACGATTTCATTGAAAAAAGTAAGTTATACACAGTCACCACAGAAAACAAACATCAAAATCGGCGACATGAACATGTGTTTTATGTTTTGCTCTTTATTTAATAAACATATTAATTTATTTACGCAGAATGGAAAAGATCAAAATTTCACTTGACTCTCATGTCCGTGTGCCTGGTATGGTCCGCCTGAATGTTTGGCGGCATAAGTGTATGCGTGTGAGCGGCTAGCAATAAGTTATGAGCGTGCTCTATTGTTGCGTCAATGTCAAGGTAATTCTGTTGTTGCTGTGTTTGCTTATTTCATTTTAATCATTTTGGAATTTCTACAATGTTTTTCATTTTGTGCTTTAGCCGACCGCATTAATTTGCCATGTTTTATCAATTTCATCAGGTATTTTAACAAATCAGTTGCAAATAAAAATTGCAAAACAAAAAACCTAAAAAATAGCATAAAACCGGCTGCGGTTCAATGAACCCAACCAAGTGATTGAAGCAATAAAAATGCGCATACTTAAAGAGAAATCAGAGAGTGGAGAACCGACGAAAGTAGTAAGCCGAAAATAAATGAAAAAACAAACGAATATAGCGAGCAAAGCATCACAACATTAAAAAAAACATTTGGGGTCGTCTGGATCGGGTGCACGCAATCATTTAATGCACGTGTACTCATTTAATGTATGTATGTATGTATGTATGTATGTAGGGATGTGTGTATGTATGTGTGTATGTATGTATGTGTGTGTGTATGTATGTGTGTGTGTATGTATGTATGTACATAATATGTCATGAGCGACGTCATTGCGATGGCGAATATAAGGAGTACAAGAGAGATAAAAAGCTAAACATAAAGAATTATATATGTGACTTCAAACAATAAAATAATTGTTTGAATGTATTGTTTTGCATAATTTTTAATGTTTTTATGAAAAACACGAGTAATTTTTGTAAAGGTGGACACATCCCTCAAGACGAATTATATACATGCATATACATACAGATATGTGGCCAAAAATCGTTCTAAAAACAATTTCAGTACAATCGAATTTTAGAGTAAGTATTTATGTATTTCTATCGTTCTTACATTAAATATCGTATTTGTTTCTTGCAATCCTTATAGTTAATATATTTTTAATCAAAGTACATTAATAAAAAAATGCAAAATAATAAACCTTTTTCTCTATAAATTATAGATAGGCCGTGACATCATTGGTGTAAAATGGCCGAGAAAATGTTGTTTAAACTCTTTCATAGAACTTATTAACATGAAAATTGGTACATATATGGATGTCACCATGGAGAAGGTTTATATGCTTTTCACTTTATTGTAAGTCGTAATATAACCAAACGAACACTTAGTTTACGAAAAACTGCAGCCTTCTCAATTCTTAGGCAGTTTAAATGATATTGTGCGCTATTAGTTTTGGTTGAAAATTTCCCAATATTTGAATTGGTATATTTATAAAGCAACATTTCTGTAAGTATTAATCCGATCTGAAGTTATCATACAACAATAAAGAGCTGGGAATCCTGGTAATACCATGCTGGTAAAATAATGAACACGTCATAATACAATCAGCTGTTTTTACGTAAAGAAAATGAGTCCGAAAAAGAGAAAATTAGCTACAATTTGCTTTATTTCTTCGAAAAAGATTATTCTGCAGCAAGAAATGTACGCACGTTATGGAGAAGGTACTTTATCAGATCGATCTATGCATTGCCGGATTTCGGGCAAATTTGACAGGAAAAAATCTTATTCAACGACTTTCAATTTGCAAAATTTTACTGAAAGGGAATGATTTGGTATCACAAATCCCAGAATTTCTACAAAGATTTGATTATAGTTTCAAGCGAAATATGTCAAGTGGCTATAAATAAGAATGTAAAATTTTGGTTAAATAAACCTGGTTATTTAAAAAATTATTTTGACACATGGTTCAAGTTTTCGGATGTCTCTTTACCACCAAAACAATACAGTATAACCTCCATAGTTCGGACACTCGATAGTCCGAATTTGCTAATCCGGACAGTTGAATGTTTCGGACAGTTTACAAATTTTACCTCTACAGTCCGGTCCATTTTATTCTCTTTAGTTTGATTTCGAGAGAAACAAAATGATAAGATCATGTCAATTTTGCTGTTTTTAAACGTTATTTTGCCGTTAGTCCAAGACTACGAAAAAGAAACAATGAATCAGAGAGTAAGAAAGAATGCCGAAGTTCCTGAAGGAGTGTTAACTTGGATGAGATATACTTTGGAGAAGCATTTTGTATAGTTAAGAATATATGATGGCACCAAAAAATAAACGGAGTAATAAATAATGAATATCAAATAAAAGTTATCCCAATACAAATTAGGTCTATACCTTTGTGTAATGTTTTGATTTTATACTGTAGTCCGGACAATTCAGTAATCTGGACAGTGGTCGAAACTATATGTGTCCGGATTAGGGAGGTTACACTGTATTATGCTCTTTATTCATTGTGAATGCCTAATTTAAAATTGTATTTATAATTTATACACATAGAAAGCAACAACAGAAGCCGAAGAAGGCGAATGAACCCAAAAAGAAATAAAGAAGCATGTCGACGACGCGAATCTATAAAATTTTGCCCTACCAAAAATCGATCGAAGCGACTGAAGAAGTTTTCACTCGCCGTTTACATTTTCATCCTGCACAAATACCGAGCAATGCCGGAGCCCTTGCTATTCATATTACTAGTGGATCGGGTAGACAGACGTTGTTGTTTCACCACAGAAAGTAAAATTGTCCGTGTTAGATTTTCCAGATTCAATCCACGTATGTACATACATACAGCTTTTCAAGAAATTGTTTGTGACATAAAAAAACTAGTTTTCAATTCAAAGGAAAAAGTACTTATGTATATATGACTATTTAAAAAAGAAGAAACACCAAAAGGCTGCTGTTTTCGGGTGTCAAGAAAATGTTTTGACAAATTCCTTTTGAACTTATTTTCGAACTTTGGAATGCTTGTCTCGTTTTAAGTTGTTGGATATTTCTTCATTGTGCTCACTTGTTAAGGAAATAATTTTATAATCGTGATTTTTATATATTAAGAAAAAGATAAGTAGTGAAAAATAAACGAGATGTAGCGTTATAGAGTTTTAAGGAAATAAGAAGAAAACTTCGCTGTTAATATGGTAGATTTCTTAAAATGAATTTTTTTATCGGTTTTTGAAATAATATATAATATGCATATACTTTGCTTGCGATGCACGTACTTCTTACCCGGACCGCCAGCTTTTTAGCGAAATTGTAAAAAAAACATGTAGTCCACAGAAGCGGTCAAGGTAGAATAATGAAACATAAAAAATTGAATGAAATCCTCGTTAACAATATCATGATTAGAAATTGGGTTTTCCAGCATAAAGTTCAACTTTGTAGCGATAGAGTTATCATCTGTGGCATTATTAACTCACAATTCGTTTGGTGTCCATTTAAAGTAGTCTGTAGTACCACATAAGCTTTTCCTTAACAACCAAGAAGAAAACAACAACATTTGGCTAAGGAAGACTAGTATTTGGAAAGGATAAAAACTATGAGTGAAACACTTGACGAATAGCATTAGGTTCAAGAAATCATCTTTTTGCCGGAAAATCTACGAATCAGTTATTGTCAGAATATATATCAGAATCGTATAATTAGTCTTAAACATCTTGTTATACAACATTTTTTACTAAAGTTTATAAATAAAATAGTTATAAAATCTCCAATAAATAAAATACATAATGGGTCGGTTGACCATCACTTATTTTAAATTATCAGAAAAAAAATATTTCTACGAACAATACTACAAATATGTAATGTATCCAAATTAAAAACTACAATATTGTTTTGTTCTAAAAAAATTTTAAATATCATGAAAAATGTTTATTGTAATGAAATAAATTTTATTAAACCTATGGACTTACAAACAGCTTCAAATGAATAATACCTATTTACATATTTACAATTACCTAATTACATATAGAAAATTTACTGAATTTGACAGTAGTAACTTATGAGACGACCCTCGTAGGAAGATCCTGTGGGTGACACCTTTTGAGTCTTCTCTTTCTGGCTCTCGAAGTTAGCCGTCTCGCGAGTGCATTTGGGTGAAAACCAAGGCGCTCTAAATATTTCCCCGCTTGTGCCTGGATAACATCGCCGACTTTAGGAACCCTAAGATCCTTTTCGATATCCCGTGTACGCATGTACCAGGGAGCATTGCAAATTTTTCTAAGCGTTTTAGCTTGAACAATTCTGATTTTATTCATATGCGACTTAGCAGCTATTCCGTATACTTGCAGAGCGTACTTCCACATGGGGTTTAAAATTGTCTTGTATATTGTTGTCTTGTTATCCAAGGACATCTTGCTCTTGGGGGACAACAGCCACGACATTTTTCCAGCTTTTGCCAGCACGGACCGCTGAACCATTGTTACATGTCTTTGAAATGTAAGTCTCCTGTCCAGTATGACTCCAAGGTATTTATGCGCAGGCTTGTGCTTCAGAATAGAGCCTAGGAACGATATGCCAGGACAAGACAACGGCTGTGTGGCATACTTAACACAGACACATTTGCTGGCATTGATGCCTATGTTCCAGTCTAGAGACCACTTCTCAAAGCAACACACGTATTGCTGCAAAGACTCCGTGGAAACTTTTATCCTTAGACTTCTGGTTAGCACTGCAGTGTCGTCCGCGTAAGTTGCTATGAGTGCGTTTTCCTCATCCACTCGTGTGACTACACTTGTTTTAGGCATGTCTGCTGTATAAATCGTATACAGCGTAGGGCCTAATACGCTGCCTTGAGGTACACCAGCGCAGATTGGTCTTCTTGTCGATTTCTCACCATCGATTAGAACACGAAAGCTTTTGTCCGTTAAAAAGCTCCTGACGAGTTGGGACAGCTGAGGGGTAAGTAAGTTCCTTGCTAAGAAGGCCTTCATGCCACACCCTATCAAAGGCTTGCTGGATGTCCATGAAAACTGCTACTGCATACATTTTAATTTCCATCGCATCCAAAGCGAAGTACACCACACGGTGTAGCTGCTCCGGGGTGCCGTGATTTTTCCTAAAACCAAACTGCCACTTTGGGATTTTTTCTTTTACACTTTCGAGTTGAAGAATCCGATTCAATATCATCCTTTCCATTATTTTTCCTAAAGCGGGAAGAAGACTGATTGGCCTATATGAGTCAACTTAAGTGGGTTGTTTCTTTGGCTTTGGAATCATAATAATTAAAGCTGATTTCCAGATCTTTGGGAAGTGTCCTAATCTTAAGATGCTGTTGAATTTCCAGACTATAAACAATACAGCTCTCGTGGGAAGAAGGTTGAGCATCTTGTTATCCAAGAGATAACAAGACTTCTTTGCACTTTAGCTTTTTAATTTATTGCTTCACTTCTTGCAACGTTATCGGGTTTGCTGGTAATGCCATTTGGAATGGCGCGTCCATATGCATTTGAACAGTCCTGCGCACGAGCTCCGATGAGAGATCAAATGGCTCAAATCTGCCTTGTAGGCTGTTCGCAACAATTTCAGCCTTCTATTGACTGGAATAACACCAACCACCTGCTGCATCTTTGATTGGAGTCTTTGGAATAGCCTGTCTCTTAAAGCGCCTTGTGAGCTTCCAAAGAGAGTAGTTAGAAGATGCGCCAGGACTTACACTTTCTAACATGTCGTCGATTGACTCGTGTTTATGCCTAATTAGAACCTTTTGCAAACGATTAGACAGTCTTTTGTAGATCTGATAAATGTGAGTGTCTCCCGTTCTTGCGTATTCTTTCCGGACTCTTCTTTTTAGGCGTAGCATGTCGACATCAATTTGGGACATCTGTGTTCTCCGATGTTGGTTTGGAAGGCATTCAAACTTTGGAGCAGCATAGGAAGAGGCTAGTAAAATGTTGTTCATTAAGACTTTGACTGCACCTTCTATATCTTGTGGGCTGTTTATCTCTGTGTTTAGGTTTATTCTACTATCCAAATCAGTTCTAAAAGCTTCAACCGAAGAGCCAGGTGAAAGAATGCGTTGCTTACGGGGCTTGAATTGCGGAGCTTGATGAAGAGTTGCTACAACAGGCAGGTGATCCGAGGAGAGCTCATCCAGCAATTCCACGGAAAGCTTATTCCAAGCAATCCCATTAACAAAAAAAGTCCAGTGCAGAAGGAATGTGTTGTGTGTTATAAGAATAAAAAGTTGGCTCACCGGTAGCTACAATTTGGCATGTGCTGCTGGTTATAGATTCTTGCAAGCATTTGCCGCGGAGACAAGATCTAATGTTGCAATGAATCTACCGCCCATAGTTATTAACAGTTGATCAAAATCCGTTTTAGTCCATGGTTCTCTAGGAGGAAGGTACAAAGATACTATTTTTACGTATCCACCATTCATCAGCACATCTATACTAGCTAATTGCAACTGCATGCTAGAAATCGATTCATTCTGGTTATGACTAATACTAGAACGAATAAGAACGGCAGAGCCTCCTTTGGATCTACCACTGGGATGATTGGCATAGTATTGGTCATATCCTGGTATTGGTCATATTTCTGACCAGGACGCATATGTGTCTCTGTTATTAGCATTATGTAAATTTTTTTGGCACTGAGGAAAAGCCTGAGTTCATCGTTGTTCCTGACCAATCCACGTGCGTTCCATTATACGAGTTTTAAGAGCAACTTATTCAATTAGTTTCTGCACCAGGTCACGATAGGCTTTGTTTGACTCCATCGTTTCCTGGATAAGTTTGAACATTTGGTTCATTCTGTCATTTATATAATATATCGCTTTCTCCAACGTATTAAATTTGTTGTTGAAAATCTGGTTTTCGCCAAAATCACAAGCGTTTGACCAACTTTGTTTTGCGTGCGCATTGATAGTTTTCTCAGTATTTAGTTTTGCACTGTCAGCGTAGTAGAAGCCTCTTTTGACAGCAGCGTTTGGAATAAATTCCGCTTTAGTGTTTCTATTAGATTGTTTATTTAACGTACTATTGGCCGGTAGTCCATCTATAGGTAATCTTGCAGCTGGCTTTAGCTTTTTGCTCAACTCAATTCTTACTTTGCATTCTTTAAAGCTAGCAACGTGATCTTCACCACAATTGGCGCAGAAATAAATTTTAAAATACAAATATACTTTTTATGCAAATATAAATATAACAACTGCATATGTAGACGCCCTAAGAAGCTTATTCATATGTAAATTCCATAGCGCTGTTATAGACGACCCTGTTTAATTAAAGCCTTTTAGTTTACTAGTATACGAACTGTGAATACAGTTCACCTTCAATTTCTAAGAGACCTATCATGAAAACTATTCTCCTATGGATGTCTTTCTCTCGCTATTATTACCTCAAAATTCTGATTCTGCCCGAAGCCATTGAGAACATTCCACAGCACCACATTCCTGAAATCCTCTATCAAAGGACGTGTTATCTGTCTAATAAAAGAATTATGATAGCCGACCTGAAGGAGTGTCATCTGACACAAATTTTACAGGATGAAGCTAGGATTATCCCAAGTAAGAAGAACGATCGCCTGGTATACAAGATACCAAAACGCCAGCAAAAGCTTCTTTTAATTGTTAATAGATTTAAGCTTACGTTCATTCCAACTAGTGAATCGAACCATCACCTTATAGCTGAGTAGCTCATTCATTAATGACACAATTGCATGGTCGAAAAACAATTTGATTAAGAAATCTTCATGTAGTGAGAGACATATCTCTAGGCCCCTTTTCTATTATCAGTTTTGGCCTGGTTTCGCATGTTTCACTAGTTGGTTGGGATTGTTATGTTACCATCACTTTACGCTCAGTAGTAGAAATTGTAGTAAGAGGATCTGCCGATATTAATAACAGACATTTGATTTATTGTTTTGCCTGATTTCTTCAATTTAATGTTGTTTGTTCGATTTGGACGATGAGAATTACTTTTTTTTACAAGTTCTACTGGTCTGGGTGAAAACAGAAAAGTTTAATGTAAAATTTACTTAAGCCAGCTCTATTACATCTGTAAGCACTAAAAGGCTTAATACAAAGGCACACACAGCTAAATTCAGTGTTGAACTAACAAAATATTGTATATGACACAAAAATATGCAGGATCAAAAAAGCATTTCAATTTGTCGAAATTACATACGCCGACAATGATGAGTTGCAGGTATGCAGTCAAACAGATAAAAACACAAACATACACTCGGCACGAAATTATGTATTTATGCTTGTGTGCGTTAGTGTGCCATTTCTTCCCACACATACAAATGCAAATTCAGTAACTGTAAAAAGTTATTGGGTCAGCAGAAGAGGACGGCATCTGTTTGCATGTGTTGCCAACTGGAAACGGCGGAATTTTTTTTTTCTTTTTTGCTGCAGAGGTGCTTTTGGGTATTCACAGTACATATATATACATATATATATTTTGTTTTCGTAAATCAACATAAACAAGTTCAAAAACGCACATACAGAAATATATGAGATGCTGTAAAGAGGCCGACAACACACCCAAATCGAACACCATTCACGTTTTGTTTTTTGGGGGAGGAATGCAGCGAATAATGTCTTTGGGAGCTGTTGAGGGTGGTTTCTTAGACGCGCCTTCCTTTTATCACACACATTCAGGAAAAAGTAATTACTTCAATGAAAATAACTTTTCTCTACACTTGCAAATGGTAAATAATATCGATTTTATTTTAATATTTTTTTTGAGAGGGAATCTTAGATTTCATCAAAAAATCTTAAATTTTGTAGTTTCCGAATGAAGAAAAGCGCGCAGCTGCTAACGAGAAAACTAGTTTCAAAGTGAGAAATAACGACGACAAGAATAGGGGGAAAGAAGAAGACAGCAAGTAGAAGAAAAAAACATCGCGCGGTCACCCAATGTGGTCAAGCAACGCCGCGAAGCAACACCGACCGACGAACACCTTCTTTGCTGTTCTTGTCTTTGCCCCCGTCACTTTAATGTTCGATTGG
Organism: Cacoxenus indagator; assembly: GCA_035041755.1. Taxonomy (NCBI): domain Eukaryota; kingdom Metazoa; phylum Arthropoda; class Insecta; order Diptera; family Drosophilidae; genus Cacoxenus; species Cacoxenus indagator. The sequence continues at coordinate 601,846 of JAWNKX010000191.1, read as the reverse complement.
GCGCGACGTTGAAGACAGCGGTAAGGTTGCGGGGCGGTGCCACATAAATGGCGGCTGAGTGTGTAACAAACAAAAGAAGAAGCGCGCATATAAAGAACTTATTCTTTGCACATTACACATTTTTACTTTTATTGGCATTTGCATAAACTCTTTTTAGAACTTTTATTATAGTAAACACATAAGAAATACATATGTAGAAATTATTGATTTTTTCCCAAAGGGCACATTTTAAGGGCTTACTTTTGGCACATGTGATAAGATACACGACAAATGCATCAGTTCTTATTTTTCACAAAACTTATTTAAACAAAAGCTTGTCGTTTTTCAAATAATCTTTCAAAAAGATTTTGTACCGACGAAAATGCACATCACGGCACATCACCTCACGAGAAAACTGAAAAAAGTTTGCCGCAAAGAAGAAACACACACACAAGGAGTAACTGACAAAGAAGAGTAAGTAAAGAGAAAGCACAAAATAAGAGCGGCGCGCATAGAAGCAAGAAGAAATCAAGAAAAACATATATGTACACTTTGTGTGATAGACAGAGAGAGAGAGACAGAATGGAGTTTTATCTCTCACTCTCTCATCTCATTTCACTTAAATTCACTTGACTTTTGTTGCATGTGTACGTGCGCACCTTGTAACCCTGTTGTTGTTTTTATTATTATTTTTGCTGCATGCCTTGCACCATTTGAGCGTTTACTCTTATTAGATTTTGTGCAAAGGAGCTGAAAAACTCGGTAACACTTGGAATAGCGATCGGTTTTTTGATTTAACAAAGGTCACTGCTTTCACTTCACTATACAATTGACGGCGATTTTTATTTATTTTACTGCACTATTTTGAATAGTTGAACGACTTTCTGAACGTTCTAAACAACTCCCCGAAAAAATCGTCAACAACGTCGATGCGCAGTGTAACCGACACTAGCCGCAAGGGAAATGCTTAAATTTGCGAAACAATAGACCTTAAAAAATACCAAGGAATTTCAGTTCATGATATAAGGTGTCTCGAATTGTTAACAGTGGCGTATAAATTGTTAAATACTTATTTAAACATGATCATAGGAAATTTCTGGGTTGAATTAAATCGAAAGAATCTTTTCTAATGTCTTTTTTACCGAGACTAAATTTACCACTCTAGGATATTCGCTTTGATTTCCTTGCAAATATTTATGGAAAGTCATTAGGTGTGTGGCAGCCTAAGATTGTAATTCAGATCAGATAATCGGATACCCGCTGTCTTTAGCTAACTCTTGTATCAGAATAACACAAAAGTTATAGGTATAGATCGTAAAGTAAATCTTCTGATCGCAGTTATAAATTTTCCTTGTGAGTGTGTGTACTTCATGTGATCTTTGATTACCGACTCGGTAATAATGAGTCCCTTACCAGGTTTGCTAATTCATCACTCTCATAGTAGCCGTACTATTAGTAATAGTAGGAGTGGCACTACTGGAAGTCATAGTAGTAGAAACAGCATTAGTAATAGTAGTATTAGTAGTAATAGTCAAAGTAGTAATAGTATTAGCGGTGCTAGTTGTAGGTAGTTGTAAATACCTATTTTAAATTTAAAGTCTTACCGATTATTTTTTAGTTTCTTCTATCCCGGCTAATTTTGGTATTTTTTTACCTACTGCATTCGTGCCACCCTGTTGCCTTCCTCTGGATCTAAGCTGAAAAGCTGCGAGAAAAGTGAAAATTCGTGATTTGGGCGAATTTCAAATTGCTATCGAAAGTTGTAAATAATTCTACATATAACATAAAAAGAGATAAAGAAGGACACAAATTTGCATATAATTGAATTTGTAAGATCCGCCAACGACATAAGGTCTTCGGCAAAAGCTGTGGAAAAATCAATTTTGCGTTCATAAATTTGCACAAAAGAGAAAAAAGAAAAGTCTCTCGAGACATGGCCTCCGCGGGTGATATATTTGTCGTCTTGGCGGAGAATTGTGATGATGGTTGTTTAATTGTTGGACGCAATGCACAAGATCAATTAACATTGGGTGTGGCCCAGGAATTGGACTATTATGACGCCACCGAAGTGCTGTCAAGCGAGGTAGACGTGAGAAGAACTCAAACTCCAATTGCGATATTTATGAATAGGCTTTTTTTGTTTTATAGACTGATGGTGGTGCGCCATTAGATTCGGGGGATGGTGCGGAAGCCTTACGTGTGATACTGCAAAAACCCAAACCAGGCGTTTGGGGCGGGGATTTTGGTGCAAACGAACGTAATGTAACAATTGCCATATCCTGGTCTGCAGACGAAGCAGAGGCGGGTAATGAAACGCTGTTGAGCACGGATATTGTACGGTATGTCTTTGCTTTGCTGCCCAAATCTTGTTCTTTTAGTAAATTCCTTCCCATACACCCACAGCTTAACACTAGCGTTGGCAACGAGTGCCCGAACAGCTATTTCCCGTATTGGTGCACTAGTCGCTTCTCATAGTGCCGATAACGCCAAGTTCAATCTCATTGCCTGTGATGCCATCGAAGCATGGCTCATAAGTTGCTCTGGCAAAGTTTGGGCAGCTCAGCAGATTAAAGAGAGTTATCGACGTGTGCCCAGTGGTGGTTTGGCTGTCACCACAATCATCGATAAGGCCATTGATGGTCTAGATACAACGAATAATTTCGCAGCTACTTTTGATGCGGAGGCCAGTGCTGCAGATTGGTGTGGTCCTACGCCTGCTGGTGATGCCACCTACACCCAAGCCTCGATGTTTGAAACACTTCGTGCAGCAGCAAATGCTGCGACATCGCGTTCTGCTACGGTTTCGGTGTTGAGGGCCAACGGCATCTCATGCCACTGGTTCACTGCCACACCCAATGCCAGTGAGTCGGTATTCAAGCCATTTGTATTCTCACCCAATCCAAGAATCTCGCCATTAACCAAAGTGCCCGATGATGGAATAATTACATTGCTACACAAGCTGCACGCGCAACGTAAACCGGCCGCTTTAGAAGATCTGCGTGCTCTCGAGGCGGCTTGCGTTGATGAATTGAATGCCTATTTGGCAGATCATCCCTCGGCTGATGAGGAATTGGATGAGTTGTTGAAGGACTGCGTCGAAGCCGAAGTCAAATTCTATCGCTAGAGACTTAGCGACAGCTGACAATTTTACTAAGACGTTTGATTATAATTTTAGCTTGCAAACAAAGGTTAACGTTTAACGACCATGACATATACGCTACGCGATTTTTATGCAGCTTACTACAATTAAGCGAATAATATTGATTTCTTGTCAATTACGAATTTAAACTAATTTTTCTACATTAACTTTTAAGTGCAACTTTTAAGTGTTTTGTATAGTACTTTGCTCAAAAGACTAGATTTTGACTTGATTTTCGTAAAATCAATTATTTACTTAGTTATCATTCCTTGAATTACTTTTAATAAGTTGTTTCCCATCTTTGATGTATACTTTTTGTTATTTTTAATTTTTTATAAATATTTCGAATTTATGTGTTAAAAATTGTGAATCGAACCTAATTTTTCGTGCGTATAGACTTTATATATAAAAGTAGTATCCAAAAATATTTACATATAAATTATAAAGGTAAAAAAATAAAGGAATAAATTTGCATTTATACTCGTAATTGAGCTGAGTTGATTGACTACTAATATACTGGAAACACTAAATTGTAGACAATCAATAGTAAACGATCAATAATGGACACTCTGAATAGTAACTCATTAAACAGTTGACGTGGTCAATAGTAAGTCTCCGCAAGTGCTCCGGCGTTGCTCAGGATTTGTTTAGAATAAAGATGTAAACGGCAAGTGAAAACTTGCATAACATAATCCTGGCTTTTCGTGTCGACACTTCAAAACAGACAATTTGGATGAACCGGACTCCATTGTTCGCGCTTGAATAATTTTTATTCGATTTGTCTCCAGAAGCTTACTACGAGGTTCGTTAGTCTCATTGACTCGACAATTATGTTTTTGCCTTGCTACGAGCGTACGCCGACCAATATTGTGATTTCAGCGCGTCACTGGCGGCACTTTTCCCACACACAAGCGCTCTAAATTTATTTTATCATTTTCAATGCACCAAAGATATGATCACCACCAATAACCAATGAACTTTCGATTTGAATTAAACTTTTTTTAAGATTAACTCTAGTTGTCAGACTTCCGGTTTGGAACTTGATATACATATCAACGGCAAACTGATGAAGCAATATTGAGATATTCATACTAATATTTTTTCACCATACAATTTTTTTAAATCCTCTAAGTAGGTGATAATGTTCCAATTTAATACTACTTTAAAAAAAAAGATACTAATTCAAAAAAAGATACTTCTCGTACAAATCTTCTCCGTGCCAACCTCCGTTTATTTACCATTTTTCATTGTGTTCTGACGGAAGCTTGTGACAGACAGACAACATCCATTTCTATATATAAGATATATTATCTATGTATGTAACTACATACTTTTATTTTTATTGTATTTCGTTTAGAAAAATAAATTAATAAATCTGAACAGGATATTCTTCGTTAGCAGTGGTGCATTTTCGAAAGCGTCTACGCTACAAATTAGAAAAATATATTCAAGTGAAACCTAAAGCTCTCACAGCTAGACATTTTCGACGACAAGCTTAGTTTTAAAAATGGTTTGATTGTTGTGTAAAGCCTCCATAATTGAAATTTCAAATGACTGAAAGATTTCACGGAAATCCATAATGTTAGACGGCTCCGATTCTAACCAATAGCGATCGAATTCGAAGAACAAATAGCAATAGAATTTGTGAAAGTCCGACATCGTGCTATACATTCTCTGCTGCTGAGCGAGATTGTAGAAATGCGTCCGGGCCATGCCCAATTTGAGTAGACGATAAGCCATAGCTGTTAGATTAATACCAACAATAGAAAAGGTATACCCATAGGTAGGATGCATTGAGTGCAACAGCACGTGTTTTGCTGCGTCGTTATATTCGCGTGCAAAGAACAGCAAATCCTCCAGGCCAAGTATACCCATACCCCGAAAATCGGTTTTGGGGTCGTCGCCCTATAGGAAGATTTAATGATTTAAAGTTGAAAAATTGTTTTGTTGCTTGCTACCCACCTGAAAGCCTATTTCTTGCCATTGCTTTGTAATACGACCTACTAGTGGTACATCTGGCATAAGCAACTGCCATAACTCTAGCAACTTCGATTCGTGTTCTAAATTCTCTGCATCGTAAGCCTCCGCACGCAGTGCTTCTACATGATGCATAAGTCGTTTATAACCCCAAATGGTAATAACACAACTACCAAAGATTCTATTGAAATCCGGATGCACAGTTGGCTTTATGCGCTTGACACGTGCGACCACTGTTGTTGCGCGTTGCGAAAAGTGCACAAGTTCTTCTTCACTGGAGAATTCCACAGCCTCATCCAATGCACGTATGATTGCGATAATATCTACCTGTTTGGACAGGGCCAATGAACGCTCCACTTTGTGCGTACGACATGCACCTTCACGTGCACCATAGCAGATCCGTTGTAGTTCACAGAGGCGCGTGAATATGTGCAGAAACCACTTGATAAAGGGTCTTATGTGGCAAAATATAAGCGGCAGGATTTTGTCCAACAGAAACATGTTATATGACTAGGAGTTTATTGTTCAAGCGATCCGTTTCCGTGTACCTGTGTTTTCAGTTTATTGCGTTCGTTTTGCAATGATTATGCACTAAATACGGCGACTAGCAAATATTTTGTTTATAATAAATTGCTGCCATGGTGATTGAGTTCTGATTGGTTGTTTGGTTACGACAAAGTTGTAATGCCTCGGTTAGAAATATATTAAAGTTGATTTAGTTAAAAATTTAATTTGCACATTTTATTTAATGTTAAATATTATTATACTTCCGTCTACAAAATAAACGAATGCCAAGCGCGAAACTGGCAAGTCAGCTGTGTCGAAACATCAGTGCCGTGAAATCCCTTTTGGGTTGCTTCATTGCATTAGTGTTGGAAAAAATATAGAAATAGAAATGTTATTTGCCGTTGTCTGTTTGTTACTTAGCCTTTGAACTTATTATTATTATTATGATACTTAAACGAAGCAAATGTCTATAAAACAATTCAATTGCTCTTATCAACGTTTGAAGTAAAAAGTTGAGTTAATACGAAGTACGTATGATCGTAATGCGATCAGTCGTCTATTTGATATGATCGTCGGCTGTTGTTTTCGTTGTTTGGTTTGAATATTTGTGGGTTACGTTGATAAGCCTACATATAAAAATTTTTATCGTCTCGGGTGTGTTAAAAATATGAAATCCTCTACTGGTAAACTTTGGGCCACGTTGAATGAAGGCAAGTTGGATTAAATTAAATTTGTGTCTAATTAATTAATATATAATACAATATTTTTTTAATTAACACATTTTTCTTTTCATCTATAGGCGAATTTGTTGTGCAATGTTTGGTAGAAACCGAGCTAGAGGAGGCGCTTGATGTGAGTAGCAAAGAGTATATATTAATATAAATGTATACGCTTTGGCACCACTTTACCTGAAATCTTACTGTGCAATTTTTGTTAGCTATTGCCGCAAAAATTTGGAGCAAAACACTTCAAAAACTGTACGGCTGGCTGGCTTGTCTGTCTATGCTTTTGATTATATTTTTCACAAAGTACGTTTGCATAGCATTTATAAGCAAGTTTTAAGCACAGCGTCTCGAACGGCGTCGGTGGTGTAAAGGCTAGCATAGTTGCCTTCCAAGCAGTTGATCCGGGTTCGATTCCCGGCCGACGCACATGTGCATGAAAACCTTTTATTTTCAATCAAATCACATTTTTTGAATATTTAAATTTTTAGTAATTTTTTTTTTCAATTTCCAATTTTTGGTTTCAATGTCTTTACTTTTTTTTATTTATATGTTTATTACTATTTTGTTTTGTTTTAAATATCATCTTTTTTTGTTTTTTTTTGTATTTTATTATTAAAATTATTTATTTATATAATTTTTTTTAAATTCAAAATGTTTTTTTTATATTATTTTTAAGGTGTTAGATTCGTTTTTCCTAAATGAATCCGTTTGCATTGCTTGCCAAATTAATTTACCGGAAAATCGGGAAGCACGTCAAGAGCTGCGTGAACTCTGCCGAATAACGGCACAGGATGGAGTCTCGTTGGTAGTGAAGCATGTGTCTAGTGGTCACATAGTATCGGTGTGTTTTAACAAAATTCAGGTTGGTCCAAAAACTTTAGTAAATTGCACATGACCAATACTTCCCCTCTTGCAGTACACACCATCATCATCTGCTGGGGAGGAGCCATTCTTTCTAAAATTTCGCAATGAGCATGTGAAATCGCCCCAGGCACGCCGTCTGATGGACTTCATGATCGAGGTAGACGAGCAGATTGATGTTTGCACCATGTACCAGATGAATTGCTTTTGTGAGCTGATGTTCTTGGCCACTTTACCAGATTTTGGTCGTAGAGGTTTGGGTCGCGCTTTGGCTGAGTACACTATCGAATTGACACGTGCTTTTGCGAAAGGTGTGTTTTTGAAGGATGTCGACGAGAAATTACGTGATATGAGACCTGCAGCTGTTACAGCGCTCTGGACTTCAAGATTTTCGCAGAAGTTAGGCAAGTCCGCTGGCTTCAAAGTTCTCAACACGGTGCCCTACACCAACTTCAGCTACAATGGCAAACGCTTCGATGAACGCATTGATAAGCTACATAAATTTTGCGAGCATGTGGCATTTGTGTTGTAATGAAGTTTAATAAAAATGAGAAAGAAGAAAGAAGTTGAACATATAAAACAATTTGTTTTAAAAAAATAAAAACAAGTCCAGTGGAGATGCCATATAATAGTATATGCGTCGGCCGGGAATCGAACCCGGATCAACTGCTTGGAAGGCAACTATGCTAGCCTTTACACCACCGACGCCTATAAGGCAGTCGTTTCTAACAAACATATATAACGAATAGCTGTGTGCATATTGGGAAATTTTGAATTGCGCAACTTGTAATTTTTGCGCATTGAATTCCCTGGGAAATTTTATGGTGGTAGTAGATAAAATCTAAATAAATTAAATTTATTTTTATTTTTATAATGGCACTTAGAGATTAATATTAAACGCAGAAAACTGAATAACACATTTGTATGTCTAAAAGGATAATGACGTGTCTATAGTAACATACCGTTAATTCCCTTTTAGAGGAATGTCGTGCGGGTGTAGCCTTTTTAATCGTAGCTTTGTTCGGGTGCCTGTGACTCAGGGCGGCAGCGGGTTCGGCCCATCACAAGTCTTGTGTGATAGCGACTCCTGTGAGAATTATTCAAGTACATAACCGTTGGCATCGAGAGGTTCCTGTGCAGTGTGGTATTGCCGACGTACCAAGGGACGCTCGTGAATCTTGTTGGTGCCTTGTTCTAGCACGTCCCATATTCGTGTGGCATAAGACCAAGCAAGTGCCACCAATTGCAGATAGACGAGCCTCTTGTTAGCTACGGGTAGCTTGTTGAAAGGGTGGAGGACCCAGTCCAGCTCCTGAGCTTTTGGTATCACAGCGCTGTAAGTACCTTAGTGTGTTCACGCCATGGGAGACATTTGTCCAGGATTAAACAGAGATATCGGATTTGATCCATCTGATTTTGCTGTCTCCCTTGTCAACGTTGCCTCTGCGGGGTCAGCCAGGTTTCCGATATCTCCATCTCCGTGCGCAATCACTGAATTTGTGGGCTGCGCACTTGGTGATTCTCAATAGATTGAAACCTCCAGTGTTTCGATGGATTAGCGGTTATCATCATATTCGTTTTTTGATGTCATGTATCGTCGACGTAACCTGAGCTTATCACCGGTACCTCAGGTTTTAAAAGACCCTGCGGTGGGTTGGGAGAACAAGGAGGGTGATGTGCAGAGGCGAGTTAAGTAGCTTCACGAATATTTTGGGTGAACAGATCAACCGCATCTTCGATATATTTGCCCGAATCGATCCGAATGTTGAGCTTGATCTGTTTGTTGAGGCGCTGATGGAAGCCTGTTATGTTAGCGTTGAGAAGAAGAAGCCTGGGCAAGCAAACGTAACTGTCGGGAGCTATATATATATACAATGGTATATGGTCTGGATCGATAAACTAGAGTTTATTATGCTCTTGTGAAGTTCCTTGCGCCTTGGTGGAGAGTGAGGAGTCTGGAGCCTGGATGGAGTCGATGATTAGCATTCAATCCCTGCCGGCCAGGAATATGGGACGAAGCTGGTTAAAGAATGTGGTGAACTACAGGTCGGATATCTGTTTACCTGGAGGACAATATACAGCTGCGACGACCAGGTTGTGTGAATGCTGACTCAGATGCTTTCAATGGAGTCGGTCTGTATGGTTTCCGGTGAGTGATGCTGATGTGAGCTTTCTGATGTCGAAGAAGGCAAATTTTGGTATGTCGGTAAGAGTAACCGTTTTTTCTTGTGGAGCCAGAGTCTACCTTGCAGAGCAAACATCAATCAATGAGGAGTTTTATTGCAAATTATTATATTGGACAGTTCAAGTACCATTTTGATGGAAAAACGCTTGCAGTTAGATCTGCAAGAATGCATTTTCATTGGGCTGTATGCATTTTATTGTAAAGAAAAAAGAGTAAAGTTAAGTATATATTGTATAACCAAATAAAAGTATAAGTATCTCGCCAGGGTTTGCAAACATTATCAACTCAAGGCCGACACCATAAACTACATTTCTTCACACTAGACTCACTCTCACGTGCTTCTGATCGGTCAACAATAACGACAGCAAGCCTAGTGGCATGAACATAGAGTGTGCAAATATTCTCTTTTTTTCATTAATTGAAACAAATTAACGGCGAAATCGGAATAATAATCAGAAACACTACCGTCGTCACAAAAGCGACGCTCTTCTCCAACTGACACTACACACCGCCGTTCCGATTTCTGTTACTACCGAATGTCACAGTTTAATTGGTCGATGTAAGTATAAGCTTCACTCTGCGAATTGAGTTAAAGACATTGCAGACCCAATGAAGTATATGCGCATATGTATATATTCTTTATCTATAAATGTCCAGTTGCCTGTATATACAAGTATTTCTGAAGCTTTCTTTTTGACACAACCGAATGGTTACCGTTACTAGGGGGATATGGGTAAAATGACAAAAACTTCAGAATCATATAAATAAATTACGAATATTTGAAAACAATACTACGATTACTGTATCAAATATGTTGATCTCATGTACCATAAGAAGAAAAAAATATGGGTAAACCTAGAACCACTAGATATTGCAGATGATTTCAGTAGTATGATTTCAGGAACAAAAATCAATATAGTTTAATTACAAGTTCCATATAATTAATGTACACGGTTCCATATCAGGTACTTCTAATGTAAAGTGGTCACCAACTTCGATGTGGCCGAAGAAAACAACATCATTTGTTTTCATTCTTGAAACATCAGCAAAACAATATCAGCTTTGAAATGGGTTGGCGGTTCGCAGTCGGCAATGGGCCACAACGATGGTAATATTTCTTCATTTAATCATAAATTTAGGCACAATTTATCAATTTAGAAGAGTATTAGGTCCAAGCTCTTGGCCCCCCATTGCGACGCCCTATAAACACAGCAAACCTCAATTATTGAAAACTATATTTAGCAGTCGATTCTCGATTCTGTCGCATGTGTGGCGATTTGGTCTGTTAGAAGTGTTGCTTTATCATTTAATAGATTATAGTATTTTGCATGCTTGAGAAGCGCTCAGTCGAAAGTTCGCCGTTTGAGTGTGCAGTTGCGAAATTCGGTGCGTTTGGGATAATTTTCTGTTGTGTGGCGTTTCAAAAATTATTCTGTGCTCTAAGGGTTCTAAGTCGCTTGAATCAAAATATTTGCGACGAAATGGCAATGACGCCGTCAAAACTTATTTGCGATGGTACGCATATTGTACTTTATAAAGAAAGAGAAATTCGATTTTGGCTTTGGGAAAAATATATTAAAATAAAAAATTTATTGGCGTTTTTATACCTATTTGTGCAGGTGAATTTGAAATAGTACGCATCACAGCGGATCTTTTCGGTGCTGCGGAGGAGGTGAGTAAGGGAGTAGTTTCCATTTAAAATTCATTAGAAGTAGAGGACGTGACTGCACATTTGGGAGCTGCTCAATTAATAAATTTTGTACCCTCAACACTCAACGCTGAATAGTACTATAATTTTGTTATAAAGTTTGTAACATAGATATTGAAACGATAAACGTCGTCAGCGTCTTGATTTAGCCATGTACATAGGTGTTTCAACACTAGAACCTCAGGATTAAAGAGAGCTATATTTTGCATAACGCTGTCTTTCTACCACACGCTGTACCTCCCATATAAACTAGAGCCATATTCTTATTAAAAATACTTTCGACCTGCATTCATATTACCCTGAAAATAGCAATACCCTGGTTTTAATTAATCCCATACAAGGTGTTTTCGAAAGTTTGAGGAGGATGTATTTTACCATTATCAGTTGATTTTACAAAATTTACATATGCCAATACTCCTCCCAATTACCGAAAGACTTTAGGTAAGACCATTCTAAGAATTTAGTGTTAAATATGCTCTGTCAAAAAGAATTGATGGGGTAGAGAAGGTAGAGAAAAATTCGAAGTGATTAAAAAATTGGCATTGAAATGCCTTCGTAAGCCGAGTGATATACTGTGGATGTGAGAAAATACGATTATCGCCATGGTAAAAAACAATATATCAAAGTTTGTATCATTCTCAAAAATTGACAAATGTTTTCTAATAAGTTCCATAAAATCCAGTAACCCTGGACTGTTTATTGTCTGTGTCTAATTGCCCTTCTATCCGAAGTTTAAATTAACACATGTATTCGTATGGGTACTACCCCTGCTATTACATCGGGTTGCGACAAATGTATGCCGATTGTTAATCTTCATGCTCAAAAACTAAGGTATGGTAACAGGTGAACAGATGATTAAGAATTTTTACACCATACCTCTAATGTATTATGTATGTATAGATATTTCACTGTATTATTTTTTTATTTTATTTTATTTTATGACAAAGCTTTAATATCTTACATACGGATAGTATAATAATGTAATATAATACTGAATTAACTATTGTCATAAACATTACTGCTGGTCCAGCTTCATAGTTTCAACATTTAACTAAGTGTATACCCCGATAAATATTTGTACATTTACTTGATTTATGAATGGAAATTACTCTTAACAATAATTATAAGTGTAACCCTGATGTAAGTTAGGAAATAGATGTTTTCTGGGTTCAACGATTTTTTTAATACTTTAAGAATTTTGGGTTCAACGATTTTTTTAATACTTTAAGAATTTAAAAAATCAACAATTTTAATTTGCATTTGAAAATTACAATTAGACTCAGAAAAGTGAATTTAACTACTTGAAAAAACTATCATTCACGCACTTGAGAGTCATGCGATAACACTAGTGCAAATTATAAAAATTTTGCTGGCAAATTACGAGTATGTCACGAATATACGTAATTCTTTTTAAAGTCATTGAATATGTCACAATTTGAACTTCCAAGGCCGCCTTTTCGTTTAGCAAAACTCGAGTTAAGGGGATACTCTTAATACTGTGCGACTAAACTAATGAACCATATGAATGTATATAGAATTCCGATATTCTAATAATGACTATAAACTTGTCTAAATTTCAATACAGGGTTAGAAGCTAGATCAAGTTTATGAGTTCCGTTCGTTCAGTGGACCATGACTTCCTTGAGTCAAGTTAAGACGGAAGAGATTTCTATTCTTTGGCATGGAAGTGGTTGTTATAGTCCATTCAGTCGCTTCCCTGTCTCCTAAAGGGTACTACTGAAATGTAAGAATGGAACAAATGGTTATGGACTACCGAAATAACCGATTTAATAGATAAGTGACGAGATGTCGGTAACATATGACCACGTATTGAATCGGTTACAGACAGTCGTTACTCAAGGTTCAATTTCATTGACTGTTATCAAACTCCTTGTCTCTCTCTCTGTATTAGGTTAGATCTGATTAATCTAAATGTTTTGCTTTTACTTGTGAATATTGTGAATGTACTATTGTTTATTGCTATACATACTTACATGCAAATTTATATTTTCAGCTTTTTTTGTAATACATTTTTACACTATGAGAATATATGCATAGCGACTAATTTGCTATCGTCACCTCAGGCGATAGGTGAAATCAAAAACTTACTGCGACTGATAATCTCCGAGGGCGTATCTTTTGCAGTAAAGGAGCGGAGCACAAATAAAGTTGTGGCCATGTGCTGCAACAAGATCATAGTGAGTAATTTGTTTATACAGCTCAAGCATAAGTCTATTCGATTTTAAATTTTTTTCTCCAGAACCCACTTAAAGGTCTTACATTTGCTGAGCTCTTTAGTACGTTCAGTTCCCCGGTTATAATCAATATTGGTGAGTTCCTACATCAGATGGAAAGCGCATTTGATATCTATAAGGAGTGGCAAGTCGATTGTGCCGTGGAAATTGAATTCATAGTGGCCGATCACAATTTCGCTAGACGTGGTTTGGCTACACAGATTACGGCTCACTCTCTGGATTTTCTCCGACACATGTGCCATGGCACTTTAACCGAGGAGGAGAAGAGTCTCAATTACCTGAACATGTACGTCATGAGCGTCCCAAAGCTGCCGTTTCCGTCTTCACAACATTGTATACACAAAAATTGGGTGCTAAATTGGGCTTCCAAACACTTACTAGAAAATTTCATACGGAATTTTTATTTGAGGGTCATACATATGCGGAACGCATTGATCCGATACATGAGTGCTCAATATTTGCGGCTTTAAGGTTATAATTAGGTCTGGATTTGATTTTAAGTTTATTTTTATGGCTCTCTCGTATTTTATATAAATAAGGCGTTTATACATGTATTAAAAAGCTACATATGGTAAACCTAGAACATTATATTTTTGGAGTTCAATAGTTTCAATATTGTCTCAAATAGTATTACAATATCTTTCTGTATATATACGGGTCTTAGTATAAGAAGTCTGTCCTTTGCATTAGATTAAATTGCCTCAGTGGCTTGAGTATCCAGTGGTGAGGTTTATGGTTGCCTCAGATATATAGGAGTAGGTAGTGTTTCAGACATTCCACAAAAGTTTTGCTTCTTTAAATACTTACAGATATCGTCACTTCTGGCTTTCCATGTAATACGGCTAGACCACGCTCTGTAACGGAGCTGATTAACAGCCAGCAGTCTCTGACAAAGAGATAATACAACCTTCTTTTTTAATTACTTTTTTAGGATCTATAATTAACTCCAACCCTAATTAAACCCAATATTCCCCTACCACAGCCGTTTCAATTGTCCTATTTTTCAATTATGCATTTCAATACCAAAAGTTTTTAATCTCGCTTTAAAGAATTTCAAAAAATTTTAAATAAGATTAAAAAAGGTATTCGCACTCGAAACAATCTCTTTCGCTCAAAGTGCCAAATATGTTCGAATGCTTTGAGGCGTACACTGAAGAGGACTTCCCCCTTAACACGCAATGTCAACACGTCGACAAAGGTCCCCTTACTTTTTGGTTATCCGTGCAACTATTCATCGTTCATATGAGTGTGATAAGCAGCCGTGCAATGTGATTTCTGATCCGATGTACCTTGAATTTATTCTAGATTTGTTGTTGTTCTCTTTTTCCATAGCCATTCAATTTAAAAAACACTTTCGAAAGTTTCCTTATTAGGACAATGGGCAGAGACCACACGCACCCCTTGCAGGCTGTATGCAATTGCGTGTAATGATATCATTAAAATGATCCTTTGCAATGCATTCTCAGTCGAGAATTCTGCTTTGGAAAGCTGAAGTGGGATAGGAAGAGGCGGTTATGCTTCATTGTGTTCTATGACGTGTGCATAATTTGTAGTTTAAGTTTGTACTTACTGTATTCGTGTTATATTCGAACTACATATATATTCTAGTTTATAAGGGACAACTTTCTTTAACCACTTAACTGTTTTACTTGGTTTGATTTGGAATGTTTTCAATTAAAGCTTTAAAGTGGAAATCATTGTAAATTGGCGTGGGGTATATAAGCTGAAAAATTTGTTTATGTGGATCGGCAATACAAAAAAAAAAAAAAATTATAATAATAATAACAATTCTTATGTATTTTTTTTAAAATTTTTCCTTATATATTGGTTGAGGTCCTAATATTTTGGATAAATTCCTTTAATATTGATTTAATTCAGTTCTTAGTTGTAGAGCTGGTAACTTAGCCAATATTCTATAAAAAATGTATTACGTTAACGTTTGCGTTTATTAAGTAATTTAATTGAATAGTAATGAAATAAGAATAAAAGTAATAATAAAGAGAATGATTACAAAATTTAAAGATTTTAGTGTTATAATATTAAAGGCGTACACGTTTTTATGTATTTGGGCACAACCAGAACCACTGTAGTGGGAGAGTTCAAACACGGTAAGAAACCCTGAGATAATTTTAATATACAATTATTAATTTTATCAAAGAATTTCTAATTTGAATCACTGCAGGACTGTTCCAAAGTGGAATATGGCTTCTAAGTATAAGCCACATTGTGCGAGTGTACTGTCGTAATAACAACTATCCTGGCCTGTGAGTGGGAATGCTGTTCTTTAGAGAATGCAAGACATAAACAGGCGTGCGTCTACATGCATAATAAGTCGTTTTCGCGTACTGCCTGTTTTGGTGAACAAATAAACATAACATAGTATACACGAAGTTTGAAAAGAGTTTAACTCTGATTCACTGTGACTTAGGGCAGTATAGTAATTTGATCTCAAATTTATCGATTAATTCATTCGGTGCTTTCGTAATGAACTTTAATTTTGCAAGGCAGATTTTCCTGACGCAATAATTACCTTACTAATTGTTTTATATTTTTTAGTAGATTCTGAGAACGCCACACAACGTTAACACTTTCTCGGCGCTAATCCTAATTAATGAATTGTTGCACTTCGAAACCAAAAATTTGTCAACCAGCATAATTTTTTAGCATTAGTCGAGGAAGTCTAAAAAAAATGAAATAAAATAAATAAAAGCGACTAAGGCTAAATGCAAATATTTGCAAGAACAGACGTTTCAAACTACATCGAGTACTGCTGTATATTTTACGGCGACAAGGGTGTCAAAACATGATGGCACTATCAGGGTTGGTGGGGTGGTAGTAGTCGTTTACTTCCACATTGTCTGGCTTTACTTTATTTGCTTATTCAATATTTCCAAAAACATATTTTGACTGTTTTTTTTTGTGTGCGCAGTTCTGGACCACCATTGTACTCGAGCTTCTTCGATGCGACCCCAAAAGTGCTTTGCTCTAAAGGATACCATGATAAACAAATTGTTTTTCATTTTGTCTAATGCTGTTGTTGTTGCTTTTGCTGTTCTTTTTTTGCAGCTGTATAAACAAATTAGTGTTTTCCATTTGCCGTGGTTGGTTTTCAAGGTTCAAATAAAATTTATTTGGTATGGTTAGAGAGATGAGGAGGATTTCAACGGATGTAGTAATTTGTTGAAAAATTTGATGAGTTAATTGTGTTATGGTGAAAAGTATATTTGGATATTATTATAATCAAGTGAGAGGTGGTAGTCTGAGGGTTGTGAATGCAACTTTCTAGTTACCCGTTGAAATATGTCAGCTAAATTTCCCAAGATATCCCATAATATGTGCACTAGGCACTCCGGTTGTTTAATCAATAAATAAAAACTTCAACGCAGGTAACTTACACTTCTTCCTTTACACGAAGACATAAGGACTTTTATCCGAAATCCTATTTTTTAGCGTAAGAAGGCCTAGAACTATTTCCACCATCCTAATAGGTTTCCTGTACAATAGAGCTCACGTGTTATGTTGAGGTACAGAAATCTTGCACTATGTGCATAGTACATGAAGGATGGACCCTCCCGCCTTTTCATATCTATGGTAGAGGTAATTTTTGGCCATGCTGAGTCTAGCAACATGTATGCCTGTCAGACATTGTGGTGTGATCACAATTTTCACTTGACATCGTGATCTGAAATGAATAGAAAGAGAAATTGTTGATTTTCTGATTTGGAACTGTACATTTTAATTATCTTCAGGACTACTCCTTTGTTCAACTTTTTTATCGCGGTTTCTTACAAAAATATAAAATGATTTGTCAAAAAAGTTCAATAATTTGACTATACTACTATATTGAATTTTTATTGAACTTGTTTTTTAAACAATACTGATAATCAAAAAAAACTTTTACTCGATCTTCCTATTGTTAAAAAAAATAATTTTTTTTGAGATGCAAAAGTTTACTTTAATTTAGACTTTTGGGCGTTTCGCAATTTTAAAATGTTTTTCCTCATACTCCAATTATGTACCAGTCTTATATCCTCAAACCATATTACGTGTACCACTGTCCAACAGAACTTAATAAGCTCGAAAATACCCTCCTTTGTCATAAAAGCACCTCCAAAAGCACATAACACTCTCTATTGGTCAATGAAAACTCCGCCCCTATGGATAAATATGCTGTGATGTCTTGCCGCCATACGAGTTAGCCTGCGTGCACAGGCACAGTTTTATCCGAAAACAACCCCTCACTAGCTAACGCAGTCGTTACCAATATCCTTATCATTTTATATCACTGACTGCCAATTTTCATATATTTCCCGCATTCTGTTGTCGCTCGTGCGGGAGTACGGTAACAGTCGCGCATTATTTTAAGGGTTTCCATTACCCAGTGTCTCGTCTGAGGGCTCTGAGCCATTGCCAACCGTACTGGTAATAACAGCGCATTCGGCATTGTATTTTTCGTGGGCTCGGTAATTTTCAAGCACGTTTTGCGGACTAGAATGCGCTTTTCATGTTCATCTCCTCAGTGAAGAAGTGTTGAATATTAAGTTTAAGTAAAAAATATATATTAAGTTGGTTGATTTTTATTGATATTTGTAAAAAAAAAATTATATCTGATTTATGCAAAAAAAAAATAAATTTAGTGTTGTGGGTAACACAAATTTTTGATCAAAAAAGGGTAAGTTTTAAAGGATTTTTTAGAGAAGGCTTTTAATTTCGTATATTAATTGTAATACAAAAATATTGTGTTTCGAATAAAAGAGAGAATGTGAATACTTCAATTATTGTACTCATTTATTCAAAATAGTGGATTCTCATTTATTAAATATTACCGTAATTTTCTCTTAAAAAATGTTTTTCGATTTAGATAGGTAGCCAATTTGCAATATTCCAGATTTATTGTAATACTAGCCCTATTCTGCCCTTTTCGGAATCGGCACAGAAAATAAAAATTCAATAAAAACACAAAAATCAAGTTCAATGGTGTGTTAGCAAAAAATTTGCTTTATTTATGTTATAAGAATGAGAACTTCGTCAGCTTTGAGTATCGTCGCATGAACCACAATGATCACCAGTTTTCTGTGATTTCACGTGTTTAGTGAACGTATGAGTTAAACTTTTTTTTATTATGTTTTTCTTTGGCAGACTTTCGATTTCGAATGTGATATAATTTTCAACGGCAAACTAATGAAGCAATATTGATTCATACAACAAAATTGGATGGAATTGTCCGACTTTCGCCGGACGTTTTTTATATAAATAGTTATTCTGCTATTTGGGGTGGAGACGAATTCAACAAATCTGAGATCCTTAAAATCGTTCCAATCGTTCTTGAGTTATAAGTGATGTAACTAACCATAATCATATAATTAATTTCTTCAGATAATACCTACACCTTAAACAACGGTATCAAGAAGAAATATTACATAAGCAATGCCAAAAGAGCTATACAATTTTCCGCTATTCTCTTTAGATTTAGCTTTCTACATTGTCTATAAGAAAACCTGTTGTGGAAATGCAGAATTCAGAAATATTTAAGCAATAATGACATAAGATAATATATGTTCACTGATTTCCTTAGTTTTAATAAAGTATTTTTTCTAAAAATGATTGCATTCTTGTAACATTGATACCTATTCGACGAAAATCATTTAATTCAACAAACAACATTGTTCGAAACAGTGTATTCGGTTCTCAGTGGGGATTGTGTCATCCCGGTACTAGGCGTAACTTCAAATCCCTTTTACTTTACAACCATCAGAATATTATACTTGAAATTTACTTGGCAAGTTGCTTTTTCTGGATTTTTTACTTGGCTCTATGTTTCATATGTAGTGTGGTGTTACAAGAATTTATAGAATTTATCATATAAAATTTGGAAACACATTTTTATTCTCATTTAAAAAACATGAAACAAATTTACTTGATAAGTGTATAAATTTGATATGAACTCAAAGGAAACATTTGACTTAGCCACTCCCATCTGACTGTGAATATATGTGCCGCATCTATCGGTCTAGGCTACAATCTATTATAGGTAAATACGATGTTGGGATTGTATTGCTCTCATGATACATTTTGGCGCAGGAAGAATGTATTTAAAACTTGTCCTGTACTCTATTTGTAAGTAGAAAGTGTATTAATTTGGATCCTTGGAGCATGAGCAATATTCTCAAACGTACTGAACTTAATAGGATGTGAGTATTGACTAGTAATTTTATCACTAAATTACTAAAATTACTAAATTCCTTAATATATTTAGCTAAGCCTGTTCAGCAAATCCACATGAAATAAATATTTACCAGTAGGTAAATTTGAGCTGCATTCGAATGGTAGTCCTCTTCAGGGTTATACTCTTAGGCATATGACTATTTATGCTTTCAAGCGTTACAATCCTAATAATATTGAATTGTACTATGTCAGTTAGTAACCACATGCGTTAAGGTAATTTAACGCGAATTTAACACACGAAGCGTGTGTGTAGTTGTGTCTGTGACAACTTATTAAAAAGCATATGGGGGGTAAAGAAAATGTCTTGGCCTATTTATATATAGATGAAATATGGATGATTTGTTTTCTTAATACATCAAAAAGACGTATTTCTTTCACCGAGATCCGACATTCCGTGGAAGAATTTATCTTTTAAAGTATCACAGTAAGTGCTCTGAGTCAATTTTTATTTAAAAAATAGCAAGCCCACAAGTACAGATAGTGTTAAAATATACAAAAACAATATTTAGCCATAGTAGTATAGTAATTCAGTGCCCCTTTATGATATCCTTCATTTTAAAAGTATCTACATATTTTTAGATTAAAGGCTAGTTTAGTCATATTGTAGAGTGTAAATAAAAAATGGTTCCCCCATGTTGATGTCTCTTATTAGTTTCCTTTGCTTGAAGTTATATCAAAAATATGTTAAACAAGTTTATTATCAAATCAACAAGACGAAAAACAAATAAGTTGTGATATAAATCAATGATAACCATAACAGATAACAAATTATTAAATAGGTATATCCTCCACAATAGCGATAGACATTGGTGCGAAAAGTTAAACGTCAACAAGTGGCCCACTTGCACTTTGTTCGCCTAAGTACATCATAAGTGGGTGCACGTGCCGGACATACGCCGGAAGCATTGGCAGTTGTACTGAAGGAGAGGATTTAATGACGTACGTGAAATGTTAAGCCTAAAGGAACAAACTATTAATTGAGCGCCGCTTTGATAAGTAGTCAGTAAAGATTACAACTATTAAGGATTGGGTCGGCTTAAATGCTGAGCCCGTGGTTGGCATTCCGCTTGGCGATATTACCATCAAAATGTTCTCCATGGACAATTTCGATCTAGAAGCGACAATGGCACGCCACTTTTTCGAAAGCTCCCAGGCGACTAACGGTTCCAGTTCGAGTTCGGAATTCTTTTTCGCCGATGAGAATAGCTCAGAAGATGATGATGACGATGCCTATAGTAGTGGTTTCAACAGCGATCAGGAGAATAATGAGAAGACGTAAGTCACTTTAATTGGTGTGGTGAGTTTGGAAATAATAATGAGAAAGTTTTTCTTGTAATTTCAGTCGTACTCATAAGACTCGCCGCATGAAATGCGCCTCGCAAATGGCTCAACAACGTCAAGCCGCAAATTTACGTGAACGTCGTCGTATGCAGAGTATTAATGAAGCCTTTGAGGGTTTACGCTCGCATATACCAACATTGCCCTATGAGAAGCGTTTGTCCAAGGTCGATACGTTGAAATTGGCCATCAGCTATATAACATTTCTAAGTGAGATGGTCAAAAAGGATAAGAATGGCAATGAACCGGGTCTTAGTCTACAGCGCAACTATAAAAAGGAACCGCCAAAGAAGATTATACTCAAAGATCGCAGTAAGTAAAGAAATGTCGCGAATTCCACAAATTGGATTGTCGAACTTCAAATAATCAATCAAACTTTCTCTAACGCCCACAACTATCACGCCATTTCCCAGTCTTGCTACCTAAAACCCAACGAACTGTAAGGATTTCATTGAGTTTGTATAGTTTTGTACACAAAATTATGCCAGCCACCTTGTCTAATAGCATGATGCTCAGTCCGTTTAGTTACATATTTAAATTCTATACAAGAATTATTGAAAACATCATCATTGCGTGTCTAGCGTGTTCAATCATCTTTCGGCTAACCTCAAATTGAGGGATGCAATTCGCGCGGTCGATCTACAGTTCCCCCTCTTGAATTGCTTCAGTGCGATGATGATGTGCTACACGGCTGTCTGTGACTAATTAGAATTTTCACACTTTTCTCATGCTCCTGCAAATGCGTTTTGCAATTGTTTTTGGCCGTAGCATCGATCACGATCTGCCGAATGCAACGCACAGGGTTTCTTTCAAGGCGCGGCTGTTTTCCATTTGCCGTAGCGGTAAAGCACTTTATACTTCACTAATAAAAATAGGTTTAGTTACGGTTTTTTGGTTAATAATTTTCCTATTCAAAAGGTATGACGTTGCAGGCCTATGAATTTCGCCTGACTGTGACAGCAGGCTAAGCGAGATAAAGGCTTTGCCTTGGTTTTGATAGCGCTGCCTTTTGCCGTGGAAAGCAAAAGGGTTGTGCGGCACTTTATTTGTGTTGGTATATTTTTTTTGGGTTTTCAGTGTTTTTTAATATATTTTTTTTAAAGTTTTGTCAAAACAAAAATAAGTTTTGAGTGTATTATACTTTAGGGATATATGTCAGTAGTTTATTGGTGGTAGATTTATTGTACTACAAGTACTAAGTGATTGAAAAATTGAACTTATGAAAAATTAACAAAACAGATAAGAATTTATAGCGCTAAGATAGGATAGGCTAGGTCGTTGTCTGTAATAGACAGTAGTGGCAGTTGAATATACATACAATACATAATATACTTCTCCAATAACCAAGTTAACGCATTTTTGAGTTAGTCCAGTTTTCTCTAGAGCGAGTACAGTATGTTAGCAAATGAAGAATGGGCTCCTTTTTCTTTTAATATCTTGTGCTCTTTCTCTAGAAGTAATTTGCTTCCAATTTGAGCCTTTCAGCGTACTTAAATATAATTCAATGACCTGAGCTTTATATAACATCATAGATAATGCTGACCTATTTGGTCATCAATCAATGTTCTTTTTTGTCCTATCTGTTCTGTAAACTTGTACTCCGGCAACAAGGCTCCCGATATGCACATACATCTGCTAGTTGGCTTTTCGATTTTTTTTTCGATAGTCCACTGGCCCAAATATTTCGTACAAGTTTTACGGACCTGATAGATTTTGTTCGGCTTATCAAACCAAACCCCAAACTATCCAAGATAAGGTTTATTTTCAAAGGGGCGTGACAGGACCAACATTAGTATTTAATTACCTATTTTTTATTTGAACTAATATTATTTCTATTCGATAACACGAATACGTCATCTACAACACATGACGTTTTAGGTTAAGTTTGCAAAAACCCTTTCCCACCACAAATACCAATCTGTCAGTGTGAACTCAGAACTTTGATATTACTACTATTACTATCGATAAAGAATGAATGATATATACAAATTCAATTCTAAAATTCTAGGCCGTATAATATATATTTTTTTGTTGTAAAAAGCAAAATGCTATTGGAAACTAATTGATGTCTCTATCCATACTGAGCCTTATTTCTGCTATAGTTTGTAATGTTTTCAGTCACAGGGAGTATTTGGTAACTATATGTTCTTTGCATAGAGCAGAACTTATTTTTTTAAAGCATTCGTAGAGCTTCCGTTAGCCTATAGGAGGGATAATTATAGACTTCCAGTTTTATTGGGAGTATTTGGTTCATTACGATTTTATTGGGGAAAATTGGTGTAGAATGTTGAATGGGGACTATGCAATCCAATTACACTAGTACTGCCCTTTTTGTAAAAGTGAAATATGACGTTCACATTTATATTAAGATTACTGCACATAAACCAAAAACAAAGAGGAATATTTCTCATTCGTATTATCTGAATGTATCTCAGTATAAAAGTCTACTGACGTAAAGAGGTAGTGGACTAGGATAGATTCACTTTAGAAAGGGGTGAAATAATATTTTGGAAAGCCTCTGTAGCACAGTGTATAGCGCGTTGCATTGCAGAGGTCGTAAGTTCGAGTTCCAAGTTTGCTAATGTGTTAGTTCTTAGTATGTCGATGTTTCCATAGTTTCTATGTTTCTTATGCAACAAGAGCCACCGTTTTTCATCTAGACACTCCAACATCACAAATGAGATTGTTACTGCCCTTGATATTTTCTTTCTTTCTCACTTTCTTAATGTCATTTTAAGATATGAATTATAAGCTTGGTTTTCTTAAAGAAGTAGCCACACACCTTTAAATAATTTTCTATCTGACATTGAAAACTGGAATTATAGATCTAATGTATGGCTCTGTGTGAGTCATTGCCTTTGAGATTGTTTTCTAATAGGTTGATAGCGCGGGGCGGCCATTTTCTCTCTGATCTTTGTGATTGTAGATAGGGTAGAGTTTTGCACATATCAATGAGCTTACGAAAACACTTTGATTTATGTCATTTTAGTACTTTAATAATTTACCGAATGTTTCCTTTTTCTAAAATGGTTAAGACTTTAGGAAATGGAGTGAAGAATAGTCACAGCTTTTTCATACAGAGTACTCAAAAAGAAGGATTAAAAGAAAACATTTCGAGAATAATAAAGCGTTAACCAGAATGAAAAATAATGTGCTTTGTGTCTTCGTAAGATTTTCGCCAGGTAGTAAAGTTTACACGTGAACAAAAACACGATTAAAATCCAATAAGAAACACATCGATTCAAATAATATGGTATACAATCGACGTAATCATAGCGTGGGAAATTCGTTACACTTTGACAGATGGTCAAAAACAACTACTACGACAAGAGCAACAATAAGGGACAGACAGGCAGACAGGGAGATAGGAGGAACGATAGACAGATATATGAAGGCCAAAAGGAGCTAAGCGATACATGAGTACCAAGGAGGGGAAACAGCGTTTTCATGCTTCAAAGGCATTAAAAATAAACCGAAAAGATACAAATCGCTAAAGGAAAAACAAAAAATAAAAATAAAAACAAATTTTGAGCAAAACAGACAATCAACAACCAATGGCAATGGGAGCAGCACCAAGTGGGCGTTCTATAATTGGGGATGAGGTGGCATGGTTTATGGGTTTGGGTCAGCAGCCGTAACGGAAGCACAATCCAACACGCCTTGCAAATTTTCACACCATTTTGCAACAAGAAGATGCATCTCATGCTCTGACAACAACAAATTAAGTGGAGTCCCTTGCACCCGCAGACCCTGCTATGCTTGTCAGCCATACTTGTGGCTTGGCACCCGCATAAAACACTTGAATATTTGAACAAATTTGTGAAACAAGTGCGGTGGCCAGAATGTGTTGATGAAACGTCGAGTGGTTATAGCTTGAAGCAGTGGATGGTACGGATAGCGCGGATAGTGTGGATAAAGGAATTCAGCTACAATTCTGATTGGATTTGAGTCAGGATAGAGTGCAGTATATCGAAATAACATGATGAGAAGGGTTCGGGTAGAGTTTGTTGTATAAATAATGTTAGTACTGTTTTTGAAGGAAGGTAGAAAGGAAGAAGGAGGGTTTTGGCTGGCACAGCATGCAGCTGCGAAAACATCCGTGAGAAGGGTAGTTTTGGCGGTAGTGTTTGTTGAAGTACTAACGCCGTCGGTCACTAATGGGTTTGTAATATTGCAATGATTGCCTTTTTTTGTTCCCTAAGTTTTCTCTGTCTTCGAAAGGATTTAATTACTGAGGCGTTGCTTGTTGATTTTGGCAATTGATTTTGGTATCAATAAACATTTCATAAACGTTTAATAAACAAGTTCTTCACAACCTTTGCCTTTTGTGTTGTTCTTTCTTTTCAGCCGGCGGTTGCGCACATTCGCTTTCATGGTATCGCAAAGGTGACCGTTATCCTGGCAGTAAACTATATGCGCGCACCTGGCATCCGGAGGATCCACGTGACCCTATGCAACAACAACAGCATATTATACAACAACAACAATTTAATAATTCAAATAACTCCAATGATAATTTCAATGACGCTACTGGTGGTGGCGGCGCCAATTCTTCGGCGGACAGTGTTGGCAATGGTTTATTTACGCCAAATGGTGCAGGGCTGTAAACATGTGTAACCAATATTGGGCACGTAAGGCACACCTGCAATAATATGCAGCAATAGTAAAATACAAAAAATAACTTTATGCTAGTCACAGTTGTTAGTGAGGGATTTGATTCGCATTGAACTTTGTTCGTACGCAGCTAGTCATTTATACCAACCGAAAGAAGTACATACATATATATGTAATTTTTCAACTTAGCGAAACATAAAATTTAACTAAAAAAAAAAATTATTAATTTTAGAAAAAAAAAATGTTCTGTGGTATTTAATTACTTTAAGTTTGCTTTAAAGGCTTATGTATAGTTTTTAGTTTAGTTTAAGTTTTGCGTAATAAATTCATCGAAAAATCAAATCAAAGCACTGGACAATAGACCGATGAATTTCGGGATTTCTTCTTTTTTAAGTTTAAAAGGAAGAAAACTGTTTGCTTAATTGTAAACAGCATATATTTGGCGAGGGAGGAAAGTAAAATTTGGTGGAATAGTTTTTTTCTTGACATTTAAAAAATTTTGGGGTACACACCAAAAGTAACACTTTCATTGTTAGGTTGCGATATGTTACTACTATTTCCACTATGCAGTTCAACGCTAAGACCTGTAAAATGCAATCACCGTTAAGACATTACTAATGCACAAATATATATATACTAAAGCATAAATAGTCGGATCCGTACGGTTCCTACATGCACATATATTAGTATGGTGAAGAGAATCTTCGCGAAAGTCTCGCCAAGCTGATCGAGAATATATATGTGTATATTATTGTGAGGGTCCGATATCTCGTTCCCTTTTATCCCACTAACTTGTAAGTATTATACTTAATTCTTTAGTTACGTTGTTTCCGAGATAAAAATGGAGAATGTGTAAGTATTAAGTTAACTGGTACAGCGCTATGGAGAAGATGTGTAGCATTAACTTATAACATCACACCCATCGGAGTATTGTTCACAGCTGTCCGTGTGGGATTGTGTAAGAAGGACAACCGATTTCTTTATACTGATCAGAATCGCACCACTCATCACATAAATACACACAATCATCGACTAGTCCGTAGAGTAATGGTCCCCTTTTCCGATTTTTCTATATTGGACTGTCTTAGAAACTTATTGCAACTCTCATCAGGATATAAAGGCTCTAATAAATACTCCACATTGAAGAGCGTTTGAAAAAGCTGCCTTCTCTCGCCTATCCTCCTTATTACAATTCTGGACGGTACCTTTCGGCCTGTAATGCCCATATGAACGGTTGACTAAGCTCGGCTACGCAGATCACATTTGTTTGATGCAGTTTACGCTTACAAGGCTCAGTCTAATCATAGACTAAAAAGCGCTTACATTTTAGTCTTCAGATCAACGTATTCAAATTTCAGTTTTTGAAAGGTACTCCAATAGGCTAAACGTCTCGCAGAGACGTTCCAAAAGGAAACCCTACGGCCAAAGTAGATACAAAGTGGGAAGCAGTATTCGCAGGAAGCCAACCAATGATTTAAAACATTTTAACCCGACAGACTCGCATTTGTAAAATTGATTGCTTCTTTTTCCATTGGAAATATTTTAAATATTATATGTAAATAGTAATATGTAAAATATAATATACATATATGTATTATAGCATAATGTAGATATATCATAGGTTCGCAGAGCGGTTTGGTTATTTCACTGGACACTCATTACCTGTTATCCGAATGGCACAGCACGGCTCATGTTATTGGGTAAACAGGTGCCAAATAATTGTTGCACTTCCAACCAAATGTCAACGAGGGGTTAAAACAACACATTTGCTCACCTAAGTTTATTGCCATTTCATGAACGTTCCGAACAACGACTATATTTATTTTTATATTAAATTCTTATCGACATTGAACAAATGTATTGAACACCTGGATTTGCCACCCACCCTCAGGCTATAAAACAAAATAATGACAAGCATACGTCATAAGTTCGGCAATACTGTGCACTTCCTAAAACTCTCGTCACATGGGGGTTGAAAAATAATTTGACCCTTGCACTATAAAACTAGAAAATTATTTCCGGTCTTCATAAATGCACAGTTAGATCATTTATATAAAAATGTATAAAAAAAATAGTTTGTCCTCGGTACAATTGTGAAATAACTTAGTTTTTCCTCTCATCCAGAACTTCGTGTTCAAAAAATCATTAACTATGTTCGAAATTTTTCCTAACGGTCGATCAACACCCCAGTCAAACGCTTTGTTTAATCGACTCCTGTGGGCACTTTCCGTTGCTCAATTTTGATGTTTATCAGCAATTAGGCTTAGGGCTAGCTGAAGAAGAGTTCTTTTGTACAATTTTAGTAGTGATTGATAAATCAATTTCCTCATATGTAAATTCTACAACGTTGCTGGATTTCTGTTTGTGTTTGAGGTTAAGCATTTGATTAACTTCGAATTCCAAGATCTGATAAAAATAGCGACAGCTGCTGTTGTCGCTGCACCGGGGTGTTTTAGCTATGAGGATAAGGAGCTGATAAATGTATTTGATTGTTAACAACAGTCATCTTTATTATCGGTTCCTCCAATTCCCATTGGTGTTTAGAAGCTTTGAGATTTTAGTTGAAGTTAGCCAGTATATTTACAACGTGAAAAAGAGTCTACTGCGTGTTTTTTAAGTACGAGTAGATGGTACAATATGATTCACTTGCTCTCGATATTTATATGCTCAAAGCAATCATATTTCTATGCCAATTTCAGCATCTATCTAAAGCGAACCGTGTGATATAAAGTGGAAGTCTGCTTGTGATCAAACTTCTTTAATTCATTTTTTATAAGGCACGAAAACAGGATCAGGACAGACAGAAACCCAATGAGAATGTAATTTTTACCTGTTCAAATCAATTAATTACTAGTCGCTAATTGGTAGTTTGGATTGGTTGCATTTACTTTGGAAGCTAGACCAGCCTCGTGAATGTTGCCTAAAATATGGTAATAGCGAGAAAGATGGATACCAAGGATTTAGCTTTTAAAAGTTAGCTCGTTTCGACACATATATACATATATATATTTTTTTTTGAAAATTTTAATACTTAATACTGGATAAATATTGTTATATTGTTATATATCATAGATTGAGATTGAAAGCGAGGGTATTTTGATTGGTATCAACCGAGCGGTGCGTTTGATGCTATGTTTTCCCTTTTAAACTAAACAGCTGAAACAGCTACATTTTTAAATTGCTTTCAAACAATATGTCTTAATGTCTGCTCTGTTAACCGACAGCAAACATTGACACAAGATAGGGTGTCCAGTCGTTCCTATTACGTCCATTCGTTACATACAGACGGACATATCCTTTGGCCGGACAAATTTCTTGGTCCAAAGTTATATATTATGTTTTTAGAGCATAGTACATTCCGGTGGGTACATTCCGGTGGGTATACTATACAACTTTCTCAATAAAAGTGAGTCTGGTGAGTACGAAGACTACTGTAGTAAGTTAATATTGTGGACTTGAATCTAAGCTTTAACTGCTCGGTCGGGATGGATTCTTGTTTCATGTTGGAAACATGATCGGAGAGTGTTCCTAAAGTCCGGAAATGCATAATAATAATAATAATAATAATAATAATAATAATAATAATAATAATAATAATAATAATAATAATAATAATAATAATAATAATAATAATAATAATAATAATAATAATAATAATTATAATAATAGTAATAATAATAATAATAATAATAATAATAATAATAATAATAATAATAATAATAGTAATAGTAATAATAATAATAATAATAAAAATAGTAATAATAATAATAATAATTGTTAAAATGTAATGAGTAAAATGTAATGTTAATAACATAAGTAATAATATGAACCTGTTTTGAAATGCACTAATGTTAACTACTTTTAATGTAAAATCTGAATTGAACTTTATTAAAGTGCTTTCTCTTCTATTCTGGCGCTTGATGAATACGTATGCCTTAGGAGCTTGAGTATCACTAAAGGAAATCCACCAACCATCTGGACCTGTGAGGAAGGTGTCACTATTCAAAAAATTGATTCATATGCGAATGACTGAAGGTGACAGTATGCAGGAATATATTTCGGATTTCAGTGGAATCATTGAACAACTCACCGAATTTGGCATTTCTTTGCAAGAAGAATTGTTTGTCATTATGCTTCTTGCTAGTTTGCCTATGTGTTACGAAAATTTTGTATTTGCATTGGAATCTCGCGACGATTTGCCACAGTTGAATTTCCTCAAAGTGAAACTTATCGAGGAGAGTGAACGCAGAAAAAATAATGACTTGTTAAATTCGGGAGAAACGGGACAAGCATTTGTTGCTCGGCAAAACAACAACAAAATGTATAAAAATTCGGAAGGTGTGGATCACAGCAAGAATAACAGCGCCTATAGAAGCAAAAGCGTAAGGAGAAAAAACGGTAACTTCAATGTTATAATTGTGGTCGCAGGGGAGATTACGCAGCGGACTGCCGAAATAAAAGAGACGAAAAAGTTTTAAGTGCAACTAACGGATCGAGAGGAGCAGAGCAAGAAGAGACAGCTAAGTCTTTTTTCACAATCTTCAACGCAAATGAGAGAACAACAACCAAGTGGTGTTTAGACAGTGGAGCATCGTCACACATGTGTGGAGTGCATGAGCTTCTCGTACAGTTAGAACAGTACAATAGCAAAATTTTGCTTGCTGGAAATGAATATATAGAAGCAATTGGATGTTTTAATTAAATCAAAAATGTTCACTATTAAGCTGAAAAATGTTTTATTTGTACCGCAACTTCAATGCAATGCATCGACTACAAAACACGTTTTGTAAATGTTTATTTTATGAAGCAGAAAAATGAAGCTTTAAACATATTTAAAACCTACAAAAATATGGCTGAGCGACAAACAGGTTGCAAAATAAATATTCTGCGCACCGATAATGGCACGGAATACGGAATAAATAAGGAATTTGATAAGTATCTAAAAGATTGTTCGTCAATTATACGTTCCCCACACTCCCCAACAGAATGGAATTGCTGAGAGGTTCAACCGAACGCTGGTGGAAATGGCTCGCTGTATGCTGGCAAACGCAGATTTACCTGAAAAATTTTGGGCTGAAGCAGTACATACAGCAGCATATATCAGAAACCGGTCACCTACAAGTGCTTTAGTCAATATGACAAGTGCTTTCAATCGAAGTCTGGAATGGAAACAAGCCTGTCGTAAGTCATTTCAGAATATTTGGCTGTTTAGCTGTCGCACTGGACAAGACTCAGCATAGCAAGTTCCGCGCAAAGGGGAGAGAACTCATAATGGTTGGCTACGATGATAGGTCGAAGGCTTATCGATAATTTGATGAAAGCAGCAACAATATCATCATTGGCCGTGGTGTTTCCTTTGTGGAAAACACCACCGAGAGTATTAGTATTGAACTTACCAACGAGCCTAGTAAAAGCACTAATCCTCCAGATGACGCCGAATCTGTTAACCACAAAGAAGAACGAGATTTGGTAAACGACACCCCCGATGATGATTACGATCAAATTTTAGATGACATAACAGATGAAAAGGAAATCGGGACTGAGGATGTCGAGCCAGATTCAGCTAAAGAGAGCAGTAATGAGGTTAAACCGAGACGAGCACCAGGGCGTCCAAGAAATATTAAGACAGGATTACGGGGTAGACCTAAAAAACAATACAATACCGTGAATTTAATGAGGAGTACCGTCGTGGAGCCGCAAACGGTCGAGGAGGCATTGTCTGGCAAGCAAGCAGATGAGTGGAGTAACGCAATGCAAAATGAATTTAATGCACTCATCGAAAATGATACGTGGGAGCTTCTGGACCCTCCTCGTACTCACAAGGCCATTGGAAATCGTTGGGTATTTACACTGAAAAAGAACAGCAAAGGCGAAATCGAGCGGTATAAAGCAAGGCTAGTTGCCAAAGGCTGTTCACCTGTAGTAAGATACTTTACAATTCGAATGGTATTGGTGTTGGCAGCGGAGATGGAGTTGTTCGTGCATCAATTGGACGTGTCAACAGCATACTTAAATGGTCAACTAATTTATGACGTTTATATGAAGCAACCAAAAATGTTTGAAGTCCCTGGCAACAAAGTCCTGAAGCTGAAGAAATCATTATACGGGTTAAAGCAGTCCGGTAGAATGTGAAACATGACACTGGGCACAAGGAATGAAGACAACAATATTAACATCGTGACTGTATATGTGGAAGACATATTGGTGGCCAGTTCGGATATAATCGAGCTTAATAATATCAAACCTAAAATTTCTTATTCATTCCAGATAGTCGACAAAGGCCCAATTAGTCATTTTTTGGGCATGGAGGTGGAAAGGGTTGTGAAAGAGGTACCATTTTCATTAACCAACGGCAAAATATTACACAACTCTTGCAGCAATACAACTTCGAGAACTATCGCAAAGCAGTAGTTCCATTTGTACCAGGTTTTCAAGTGCAGTGCCATAAGGAAGCATGCAAACCTGTTGACCAAACCGAGTACCAATCGCTCATCGGATCGCTAATGTACATATCTATCACAGCACGGCCTGATATCTTACACTCGTTATGCAAGTTGTCGCAGCGAAATACAGACCCACATAACGAGCATCTGGCAGCAGCGAAACAAGTGTTACGTTATTTGAATTCAACAACAAACGTAAAGCTTAAATACGAGAAAGTACGGCAAATACGGCAAAGGAGTCGTATGCTACGTCGACGCTGACCTTGGTGCCATTCTATGCCGCACGTCGATAAAGTTAGCCGAACAATACTCTTTACCATCGAATGCTTGCAAAATGTGCTGAACCAGTCTGTGACACTGATCAGGTGTTCCGCGGAATCTCCTGAAAGTCGACTTAGGAATATTCTTTCAAACATCTTCGAGAGAATGTCCGGCAGTCTAAATGGTTTATGTTCTGACCTTGTTAGGCAATCACGATTATCTCAGTGCACTTCTCTTGCGCATATAAGTGTCATTATCCATCGCGACAATTAACAACTAGGCTTTGATGGGCAGATAATCTCGGATGGCCTGATAATCTATTTTATCATACCCAATTTCCTGGATTCGTTTGAGACAAGTTGCTTGACAAACTCTTGAGCTTTGACCTGCAACAGGCGTCACTAGAACTCTGGCATTTTTCTCTTTGTTGGTCTGTTAAGTTATCTTGTCGCCTCCATAGAGTCCACCATGTGTGAGAAGTGGTTTGTTGTTTGGCCTTCCATTTTTTACAGGTGAAACCCATCAGAAGTCACAGGTTATTCTGCTATTTTCGTACTCTTAATATAAAGATCAATACCTGCTATTTTTTGACGAAACTCTAATGAGCCACCTTGTGGTTCATGATCTCATAGATTTAAAGATTTGACCACATCATGTCTAAGGCAATGTTAGCCTTGTGAATTATTTATCCAAAGCACAATGGGCACCAAGGCTAAAAAGGTTGCTTTTCTAATAAGATCCGTTATACTAATTTCAAACTAGTTATCTTCAGAATATTACACCTCAAGGTCGCCCGACGCAGTAGACTTTGATATATACAATGGCATTCATCCAACAGCTCTGGACATTGCCGAGTCATCTGACCTTAGCTCAGACCATATCCGACTATTTATTAAACTTGGATTGATTCCAGAAACCATCGTATGCCGGTCCAGACTGCTCCCTCCCCACGCTAACATAACGGTCTTTTATGAGCGTCTAAACGAATGGATCAACCTCAATATGGAAATCAATTCGGACAAGGATATAGATGATGCGGTTGACCTGTTCACCAAAAACATTCATGAGTCCGCCGAATTAGCCTCTTCATACCGATTCCCTTTTTCACCCAACCCACTTCAGGCTCGCTTAAAACCTGAGGTTCTGGAGTTGGTGAGATATAAGCGCAGGTTACGTCGCTATATGAGATAACAGAATGAATTTGACAAGGCTGCATGGAGGAGAGCTGCCCGAGAACTGAGGCATGTAATGCAAGCTGTGCGATCGGAACATTTTAACAATCTGTTTTCTAATGCGGATTCAATGAAAAAGTCTGGCTTAAATCTATGGCGGGCCACCAAGTGCATCAAACAACAGCCTCACAGACATGCTCCGATCCGTGGGCCTCTAACCCGGTGGCTGCGTACGGAGACCGAGAAAGCAGAAGCATTTGTTAATGACTTGGAGAGCCGCTACACGCCTTTTAGCCTGGCTGACCTTGGAGACGTTGAGGAAACAGCTAAAGTCCTATCGAGGTATATCTTAGACCACAGTCCAACTAAACATGTCACCCCTGAAGAGGTTGTGACTCAAATTCAGAGACTGAAATCTAAGAAGAGCCTCGGACATGACAATATTGACAACAAGGTGGTGAAAGCCCTCCCTTGAATGGGAGTGTTGTTTCTGACTCATATCCAATGGATCAGGCGACTGTCCCGCCGCTGTGTCCTCTTGCGACTCCTTTGACGTAGTGCAGTTTTCGTTTCCCGTTAGGCGTTGTAAATGTTTTTGCTGTGTTTCAATGCAACACTCACGGAATGAGATAGCCTGCGTTAAGCTCGATTGGCATTTTGAACACAGATAATCAGGGAAACCTGTTTTTTGTGGTAGCTATAAAAAAAGATTATTTGAAATATCATTTTATCTCATCAAAAGCTGCGAAGAAATTTTCCAGCTACCTGGATAGATTCCACTCATGGGCCAGACGCTGGAATATAGCCATAAACTCTGAGAAATCAGCTTACTGCACCTTCACATTAAGGCAAGGCGTCTGTCCGGTTGTGACTTACAACACTAGCATCATTCCGCAAATGGAGCAAATCCGGTATATCGGTCTGATCCTGGATAAGCGTCTTACCTGGCGTGCACACATTAAGGTAGTTACAGCGCGCTGCTACCAAAAGCTCAAGAAACTGGAGTGGCTCCTCCGCCCATCGAATAAGTTATCTTTAACTATTAAAAGGCTCATCTATCTGCAAGTATTGGCACCTGCTTGGCGCTACGCCATACTGCTGCCTACAACATCAGAAGAGTGCAGGCGAGCAAGGCTCTCAGAAGATTTACGTGCGCCCCTTGGTACGTCCGCAGCACCACGCTGCATAGGGATCTTGCCGTGCCAACTGTTATGGAGGTGATTAAGAAATCAGCCTTCTATAATATTGCCTTTTCGGCGCAATTTGCATCATTTTTAATTTAGTATATGTCAAATTTTTTTTTTCACGTCATTATTTTTTTTAATTTTAATTTTATGCAGTTTACTGCGTTAAATGTTATAATTTAATTATGAAAAAAAAATATATATTTACGTTACATGATTCAAATTATGCTCGCGTTCCCAACAACAACAAAAAGTGGTGTGTTTGGGGACACGAACGAACGAAGCTAATTACAAATTTATTGTGGATAAAGTATGATATTTAATTAAACATAATTGGGAATGAAAACTTTTGAAAGCTTTGAAAACAAACAATACAGCTCTGCCATTTTCAGCTCAGCAAGCGTTTGATCGCGTCTGTTTGAAGGTTTGCTCTTTAAGCTCCTCCTCACAGGTGCCAGTACATTCTCCTTGCAGGCAGCTTTATGGTCGAGGTTCGGGATAAGCATTCGAGCATCCGGCTGTGTTCTTGGGCCAGTCCACTTTATAGAGCTGACTTTCCTGCGGCCGACGTCGATAACACATTGTTAGCCAACTACGCTGATGATACTGCATTCATTGCTAGCACATCCAGTGCTAGCGTGACATCCGAGCTCATTTAGTTCTTGAATAGCTTCAGCAGATGGGCTGAATCTGTCTGTGATCAGATCAACTATCACACTAGCCGGTATAATGACTGGATAAGGTCTCATGTCAACAGGCTAGTATCCGCTCTGGCTGCAAATACTTCCAGGATAAAGCTCAAGCGACCCGAATGAGCTTTGGGTAGTCAAACCACAATTTTTATGAGTAGCCCACATAAAAATATCTGATTCGTTGTAGATATCTGCTCCTGACACGAAAATAAGCTAAATTTCGGAAAACTACAATAACTACTTACAATTTACGAAAATTGTGATAGGGTCATAGAAGCCCCGGGATTTAATCTGCGAGTTCCTTTCTATTGGTTCTGAAAGTTCTCTTTCCTAATTATTTGAATATGCAGTTCTCAGTGAATAACTCAGTAATTTATTATATTTATTTATTGGAAATCTGTACAAACGATCCTTCTATTGTCTTCCAAAAATATGTGACTGTAAGGCCACAGCGGCTTGTAACAGCTCAACGTCATATTAGGCCTGTGGAGCCAACTCCGCACTGCACTTTTTTTTCGCCGGAGTGTCGCATCAGATGGCGTTCCAAATTGCGACTGGCTTTAAAAAGTTTGCCACAAAATTCACAAACGTATTTGTCGAACGGCCTTTGGCTTCCGTTCGTTTTTGTAGATGCTATACTTTTGAAATAAACTCTCAATAACTCTTCCGCGATGTCTTGATCATCCTCATAAAAGTCGTCATCGATTTCAATTATTTCGTCAACAGCCTGATCTGGCTGTGACTGGGGCTTCTCATTCTTCTGTTCAATGTTATTTAAATCAACCGCCAGTGCCACATCTAAACTACAGTCACTCATATCCAATGGATCAGGCGACTGTCCCGCCGCTGTGTCCTCTTGCGACTCCTTTGACGTAGTGCAGTTTTCGTTTCCCGTTAGGCGTTGTAAATGTTTTTGCTGTGTTTCAATGCAACACTCACGGAATGAGATAGCCTGCGTTAAGCTCGATTGGCATTTTGAACACAGATAATCAGGGAAACCTGTTTTTTGTGGTAGCTATAAAAAAAGATTATTTGAAATATCATTTTATCTCATCAAAAGCCGGATATGCTTACCCGAACCCCAGTGACCAATTCAATTTGATACGCTATTTTATAGTGTTCATTTGAAAACAGATTAATAGCTTCCGATGGGTTTATGTTAATTCCACAAGTACGGCATAAGCTTGTTTCTTTAGTACGACTGTTGTTTTGGAAAACAATAATGCACAAATTATGTAAAAGTCGAAAGTGTTATCCTAGCAGTATAGGTACTCCTCACTTCACGACCCATCTTCTTAACCACTACTCACTCTTACGCAAAAACGAGCTGCGATTAACAATTCAGATAATACCCGTTTAAATAATAATTTTACAACGATAACCCTGGAGCAAGCTCATGCTTAGGATCAATGCGCGTAACAACGTAGCCGCCGGAACGGAACCCGGCGGAAATGTGAAGAGCACCTGTACATTTAGAAGCCACTACAAAAGCAATAAGGCCCACATACCTTGGGGGAAAACTTTCCTTCATTTCCGCAGAGCCAACGGCACCTTTAAATCGTGCACCTGTAAATTATACAAACATTAAAAAATTATACACATATAAATAGAAATATATGTATTAAATATAAGCTTTCTTTTTGAAACATTTTCTCCCACAGTCTCGACAATCGATGGGTACATGCATGGCGTCCTGCGGTATGCGCAATATTGTTTAAAACGCGGTCAACTTACAAAATTGATCTTGGCTAGATTGTGTAGCAATGGGTTGGCTCCTGGACTGAGGCTCAATTAGCGTAAGATCGTGTATATTATCCGTAATATCACCTGACGTAATATTTTTTTCATGCTTCATCAGCATTGAAATAAAGAGCTGTTTTTTTCGACGTTCTTCATCTGGCTCGAAACAAGGCTTAGCAATTTCGCTTTTTTTCGCATTGTAGATGCAAGGCACAGCACCATGCCGCAGAGTACGCCTACTCGAAAAACCTATAAAATTCAATCGAATTAAACGCAATGGCTAATTATAACATTATCTCACTTACCCATTAAATATTGTGAGTTACAATCGACATCTTTTTTAAGAAAATGTACTTGGCAAACTCGGCTTGTTGATTTCAGTTTGCCGCAGCGACAGAAAGTTACCCATCGCCGCAAAAGATTTTTCTCTTTTGGAAAACGAAAAAAAGCAAGTTCTGGGTTAGTATGTCTTTTATTCTTACAATTGTGCACTTCACAAGCCATTTCTAAATATAAATCAAAATTGTTCCGTTTGCTGCTACGCTTCCGATGTTATGAGGCAATTTGATGAACAGCTGTTTTCTATTGATCGTGGATTTTTAGACGCAGAGCACCAAGTTTAAGGAGTTGGCAGCATCAAAATGAAATATGTGTAAAAAAATATCGCGGAGGGTTATATTTAACTGAGTTTGATAATAGCTACTCTCGTCGAAGCTTATCAAGGGTACAAATGATGGAATAACACAAGTCCAAAATAGAAACATGGTTAAGTTTTCAGTTTTGTCTGACAAAAGCCGCAATAGTCCATTATCAAAGCAATTCCATATACAAATTTATGTGACCCAAATAACTATACTTTGTTACTTCGCTATTTTTATGGTTATCGCAGGTAAGCGTAAACATGCAAGGACAGCGACAAGGAAACCAAGCTCAATAAAGCAAATAAATTTAAAAAAAAACCATGGTATCGAGTATTGAAAAAATGTTAATATTTTAATCAAGCAAATCAATCTCTGGCTATGAGAAAATCTGTAAAATCAGAATCTCGCACAATAAATCATAATAATATTACAAATCTTATTGCTCCATTTTTCTATGTTCTGTTATAGTAGTAAACCCTGTACCAGAGTGTGTTGTTTGTATTCGTGGAACCAATTCTGGTCACATCCCTATCAAGGGGATGATGTGGACAGGAAGAAAAGTGTGCAAAATAATGAGAAGGACAAGCAAGCTCAAGTAGTAACCGTGCAGTCAGATAGGGGATTTGCATTTATGATGAAACAGGAGATCAACTCTAATAATAAAGATAACATCTCATTTATACTGGATTCGGGAGCTCCCGATCATATAATAAACAATAAAAATCTGTTTGCTGACTATATAAAATTGGAACCGCCGGCTGAAATTGCGATTGCGGAGTGTGGCGAATGCATTTATGCCACGGCTAAGGGTATAGTGAGGCTCCGCACCAATCTAAACGATGATATAACCTTGGAGGAAGTACTATTTTGTGAGGAGATTCCTCATAATTTATTATCTGTAAACAAGATGCAGGTTGCTGGAATGACAATTGAATTTGGTCCAGATGTTGTCAAAGTTACGAAAAATCGAAGAGTAATTATTGAGGGTAAGTGCAAATCAAATGTACCTACTATTAACTTTAAAATTGCCCATAAAGCATTAACATCCAAGTCTAATATAAACAAAAATTATCGATTGTGGCATGAGAGATTAGGACACATTAGCAAAGGAGTTTTTTTAGAAATAGTGCGCAACGATATGTTTTTAAAGAATGTGGAACTGGATAGTGAAATTTGCGAAGCTTGTATAAATGGTAGACAGGCTAGACTTCCATTTCAGAAATGTAAGAATAAAGATTACATCAAGAGACCTTTATTCATCATTCATTCGGATGTTTGTGGTCCAATAACACCTTCTAGTATTGATGGAAAGAACTATTATGTAGTTTTTGTTGATCAATATACACATTATTGTGTGACTTATTTAATAGCCTACAAATCTGATGTGATGTGTTTTCTACTTTCAAAGATTTTATCGCATAAAGTTATTTTAATTTAAAGGTTGTTCATTTATATATTGATAATGGAAGAGAGTATTTGTCAACTAAAATACGTGAATATTGTGTTGAAAAAGGCATCAGCTACCATTTGACAGTACCACATACTCCACAATTGAATGGGGTGTCAGAACGGATGATTAGATTCATAACCGAAAAGGCCATAGCAATGATAAGTGGGGCCAAGTTAGATACATTTTTTGAAGTGAAGCTGTTTTAAGAGCAACATATTTCATAAATAGAACTCAAAGTAGAGTGTTACAAGAGAAGAAAACACCATATGAAATGTGGCATAACAGAAAGCCTAATCTGAAATATTTAAAAGTATTTGGTTCAATAGTTAATGTCCATAACAAACTCAGAAAAAGAAAATTCGATGAGAAGTCACTCGTTGGATATGAGCCAAATGGTTTTAAGTTGTGGAATGGGGAGTCAAGAGAATGTATGGTAGCAAGAGATGTTATTATAGATGAGACAAATATGGCAAATTCTAGGACTGTGGTGAATGACTCAAAGTTCCAGAATGAGAGTACGGAACAGGTAGAAGATATCCAGAATAACAGTACGGATGGTCTACACTCTTTTTCGAACGAAACGTTTTCGAAAAGTGTTGAGTAGAATTTCCCGAATGATAGTACGGAAGAAAAATCTGATATATTAATATCAGATAAACAGCCTAGTGATACTACAACATGTGAGAATGCCGATCCAAATGTTACAGTTGGTGAATAATTGCCCAGTTTCCAATTAAAGGAAGGGGAAATTGAGATCAGACAAAGTGAAATATTAAAAGATAGGCCCAAGAGATGCTATAGATTCCTGAATAGTTGTTTAATGAATGCACACACTTTCTGTAACAGAATTCCTAATACTTTCAATGAAATTAAAAATAGGAGTGACAGAGTTCACTGTGAGGAAGCCATAAAATAATAATTAGATTCTTATTCTTATAATGAAACCAGGTCGTTGGTACAGCGACCTCTAGATAAAAATATCATTGCTTGCAGGTGGGTTTTTACTATCAAAAATGATGAATTTGGCAACTCAGTTAAATACAAAGCTAGATTAGTTGCACGTGGTTTCACGCAGGAATATCTAATAGAATATGATGAGACATTTGCTCCAGTGGCTAGAATATCTAGTTTTCGATTTATTCTATCTATATCAAACCAATTTAATTTAAAGGTTCACCATATGGATGTAAAAACTGCATTCCTAAATGGTATTCTAAAAGAGGAAATCTATATTATGGTTCCTGAAGGAGTATCATGTGGAAGTGATAAAGTCTGTAAACTAAATAAAGCAATTTACGGACTGAAGCAGGCAGCTAGATGCTGGTTTGAGGTATTTGAATTCAGCTGTAGATCGATGCATTTACATTCTTGGTCATGGAGATATTATGAAAAATATCTATGTACTTTTGTACGTTGACGATTTAGTCATAGCAACTGAGAATATTAGGGTAATGTCTAACTTCAAATCATACTTGATGCGAAAATTCAGAATGACTGATTTATTTGAAATAAGATATTTCATTGGAATAAAGATAGATAGATGTGATGATCATCTATATCTTAGTCAATCCGCTTATATTAATAATGTTCTTAAGAAATTCAAGAAGAAGAAAGTCATCCAGCAAGTACTCCACTTCCAAGTAAACTTAATTATGAAGCATTGTATTTAGATGAAGAATGTAATGCACCATGTCGAAATCTAATTGGCTGTTTAATGTACATTTTGTTATGTACTTGTCCTGACTTGAGTTCAGCAATTAGTATTTTGAGTCGATATACCAATAAAAATAATACAGAACTTTGGCAGTGCCTTAAAAGGGTATTGAGGTATCTAAAGGGTACTATTGATTTAAAATTAACTTTTTTTAAAAATTCAAATCTTGAGGAAACTATTATTGGATATGTTGATTCTGATTGGGCTGGAAGTGAGACTGATAGAAAAGGACTACTGGGTTTATATTAAAATGTTTGAATCGTGTCTGATATCTTGGAATACAATGAAACAAAATTCAGTTGCAGCTTCATCCAATGAAGTTGAATATATGGCATTATTTGAAGCAGTTAGAGAAGCCTTATTGTTGAAATCATTAATTACAAGTATTAAGTTTGAATTTAACGAACCAATAAGAATATTTGAGGATAATCAAGGTTGTATTAGTATAGCTAATAATCCCACATGTCACAAAAGATTAAAACACATTCATATAAAGTATCATTTTTCAAGAGAGCAAATCGAAAATAATTAATTACTGTTGAGTATGTTTCCATAGATCAGCAGTTAGCAGATATCATGACGAAGCCATTGCCAGCTGCAAGATTTTTGAATTTGAAAGCTGAATTGGGTTTTTCAGAGTAAAGTTACAACTTAACGAAGTAATTATATTATTTATTATAAATACTACTTAAAATATGAAGTATATCAAATCCTTTTTAATTTTTTGTTTTTGTACTTAATCAGTTCTGTGAATGATAACTGAATTTAATTTTCATATTTTTTAAATTGATATTGAATTTAAATTGTTTAATTTCTGAATTAAATGAATTTTGTTTTGTTTGAATTATGGTTTTATGAAAAGGATTTTAATCATGAAACTAACCAATAATCATCTGATTAATGGTTTTTCTGGATTTTCCTTAATCCTAGAACTGACTTTTACAGTAAAGCTATTTCTATACAAATGTGGATCATTAAAATTGTTATTGTTCCCAGAATGCAGTTGTCTAATAAGAGCATGATATATTGTTATACTAATTAATTATTATAATTTGTTTTGATCAATGTATCTTTTGACTTCATACTATAGTAAAAGAAGCAAAAGCTACAATAATCAGAGAGTATGATTACGAGAGGGAAAGAGAGAGCAGGAATGTAACGGGACTTTCTGTGCGTGTGAAATGACGCGTTGCTCTGGTTATCGTTCTCTCGAGCTCACCTCTTCACTTACTTTGTGACAATAGAAAAGACAAGACAATAATTTTGTTAAATGAAATTGAGCAGTTTTCTTATTATTTTAATTTTAATAAAATAATTAAAATAAGTATTTAATAGAAATGATGTGTGCTTGGTTGGGAATTGATCCTTCTACCTGAGAAATTTTTTTCTTTATCAAATATCACCTAAGTAGGTGTTCCAAACCAGGCCTGAAATTAAAATTGCTCGCTGTGCCAATAATTTAGTTCGGCACTGTAGGTAAGCTTAAAAAATACTAATTTGCCGTTTTTTTTACATTTTTTCTACGTTTTTAATGAAGTGTGCCAATAATTTTGTTCAATGAAATTGAGCAGTTTTCTTATTATTTTAATTTTAATAAAATAATTAAAATAAGTATTTAATAGAAATGATGTGTGCTTGGTTGGGAATTGATCCTTCTACCTGAGAAATTTTTTTCTTTATCAAATATCACCTAAGTAGGTGTTCCAAACCAGGCCTGAAATTAAAATTGCTCGCTGTGCCAATAATTTAGTTCGGCACTGTATATAATAAATTTGTTTTTTATTTCAATATTTTCTACCTATACTATCGAAAGCCTGCTTAAAGTCCACGAAAAGGCAGAAAAGGTCTATATTGTGTTCATAAAATTTCTCAAATATTTGGTTCACCACAAAACCTTGGTCGACCGCTAATCTGTCGCTTCAGAAACCACATTGATACTTATCCATTATTTCTTCGGCGTAGAATTTATTCTTTGGTATATAATTTTGGTAAATACCTTACATCCACTATTGAGTAGGGATACACCTCTATAGTTTTGCCATTCAGCCTTATGGCGTTTTTTGTCTATAGGTACTATTAGGTATTTTATTTCTACGCCATATACTTGTAATTAGGGTATGAATTTCATTGTTCAGAGCCTGTCCACCCCTATTTTAGTAATTCCGCAGGTATTCCATCTTAGCCACTCCTTTTATTATTTTTTAGTTTTACCTCTTACAAGGTTGGTTCTTCGACATAGGTTTTAGCTGTATATATTTGGTGTTTCTCGTCATCAATATATTCATCGGTGCATCTGCTAGGTAGCTCAGAGAAGTGCTCTTTCCATCTGTCCATTATTTGTCTTCTATCACTAATTGTCGAACCATCTTTGCTCTTACATATATTGGTTCTTGGCTGAAAGGCTTTGGTTTGCCCCTTTATATTCGGATACATGGCCTTAAAATAATTTTCAGAAAAATCTTTCTCAATTTGTGCACCTTTTTGGTTCGTAACCATCTTTTTCTTCTTCCTTATAAGTTTCTTAGCTTCTTTCCTCTTTTCTTGCTATTTTTAATAGTTTGCTTTAGTGGCTCTCTCAGTATATTTTCTTCTTGCTTCTTGTTTTATCTCATTTACTTTTCTACAGCCTTCGTCATACCACTCATTCGACACTGGTCTTTTCTCGCTGCTCGTAACTTTTGCGATATTTATGACTACATACTTTATTTTAATCCAATGGTCATAGATATTCAAAACGCTTTCTCCGGCAAAGGTGACGACACCATTTCTTATATTATTCTCTACTGCGTTTTTATATTTAGTTATCAGTGCATTAACGTCTTCTACGATATTCGTTGGCGTATTTTAGACAACACGAGATGAACGCACATCTACAACTGATGTGGTATGCCTCCTATCTATAAGCACATGGTCAATTTGGTTAGCCGCATTACTGCTTGGTATTCTCCATATCTGGAGATGTATCCGATTATATCTATGGCTGGTTCTACTTATAAATAGACCTTGTGAGGCTGCAAAGCTGGATAGCCGTATTCCAATGTCATTTGTGTAATTATGTACCAAAAATTTTCCTGCAACATCTCTGATTATGCTTTTCTCCTTTCCAACCTTTGCATTAAAGTCGCCAATCAAAAGCGAAACGTCAGGTTTACTAATTTTGCTAAATAACTCGTCGAGGTCATCATAAATTTATCATAAATTTACTTTATCATAAATTTACTTTTCAGGTTTCATCGCGTATGCATCTACAATGGAAATATTTTGGAATTTCCTTTTCAGTCTTAGGTATCATAATCGATCGTTGTTAGGGAGAAAATTCATTAGGCTTTTCCTTGTTTTGCTATCGACGTAAAATCCCAGAATATCGAATAAGCATTCTTTCTTACTTCTCCGCTTTCTTTCCATCTAATTTCCTGCATTGCGCAAAGATTCACTTAGTATCTCATTAACTCATCTGCTTTCTCTGCCATTTTTCCCGTCCACGTAAAAATTTTCAGATCGTAGTCCTTTAAACATTGCGTTGGTCGACATCGAAATTCGTTTCTCATTCGAGGCTGTCATAGCTGTTATAAATATAATAAATAGTATATATAATATAATAGTATATATAATATATAATAATAATAATATATAATTAAAATAATATATAATAATAATATAAATAATAATAATACTAATACTAATAATAATAATAATAATAATAATAATAATAAGTTTGGTGAATAACATGCAGCTGACCTTGGTGATGGAAGTGCCATCTGGCGTCAATACGGAATACCACCTATCGGAGGAGGTTGGAGATGCTGATCACGATTTCACTGTTAAATTGTAAAATATCCCACTTGGGAAATTATCTCTGATATATTCTACTTCTGCCGTTTGAAGCCCACAGCTGATGGGGGATATAATGATGCAATATTTTAGGTTTTTGATATTTTGTAATATTTATTGTTTTATTCTATATATCAAAATGCAATTATGCACTTTATTACAGTAAAAAGTAATTTCTCGAAATGGCCACTCTATTTCACACAGCTGATTTGACTACAACAAAG
Source organism: Cacoxenus indagator (assembly GCA_035041755.1). Taxonomy (NCBI): domain Eukaryota; kingdom Metazoa; phylum Arthropoda; class Insecta; order Diptera; family Drosophilidae; genus Cacoxenus; species Cacoxenus indagator. The sequence continues at coordinate 556,981 of JAWNKX010000191.1, read as the reverse complement.
AATGTCTGACGTGTAAGAACATACATCTGGTTCAGGACTTTATTCGGTTATCGTGGTTTTTGCGCAATAAGTTTGGTTTAAATAATGAAAGTAAAAAAGTAAAGTTAAAAGTTTGAATATTGTAAGCAGTAAGTTTAAGTTTAAAGTGTGTGCACTTTGTCGAAGATCCCAAAAACAGTGGAAATATGTTGGTGCCTGAGAGAAGTCGATTTGTGATTTACGCCTTTGGGATATTCTTTTGCTATTTTCTATACGGAATTGTTCAGGAAAAAATAACCCGCGGCCGTTATGGCGACGAAGTACAGCCTGATGGCAAAGTTGGCGAGCAATACACCTACGCATTGGCGTTAGTTTGGGTGCAGTGTTTCTGCAATTTTATTTTTGCTAAAGGTGAGCCTGCAAACTAGCATGGAATGATTGAATATCAGAAATATCTTTGCAGGAATGCTTATTGCGAAGCCACAGAAGGCAGATACCACACATACGGGCTATTACGCCGTAAGTGCGCTCACCTATCTGCTTGCTATGGTGTCGTCTAATATGGCGCTACGCTGGGTGCCATATCCAACCCAAGTTGTTGGCAAATCCGCCAAGCCGATACCGGTCATGATTCTGGGTGTTCTCATTGGTCGCAAGACATATAGTTGGGTACGTTACGCTTGTGTATTAACCATTGTCATTGGCGTCGTACTATTCATGTACAAAGAGAGCAAAGTGGCCAATTTACCGGCGGAGACGACAGGTTTGGGTGAATTACTTCTCTTTCTCAGTCTCTCCATGGATGGTGTGCTAGGCGCCGTGCAGGAGCGTATGCGTGCATCGTCTGCACCGAGCGGCCAACAAATGATGTTGGCTATGAATTTTTGGAGTACGTTGATGCTCGGTTTCGCAATGATTGTGTCAGGTAATGTGTTTAACAAGGTATCTCTCTAAAATATTATATGTACTAAATTCCATTTCCGTTCCAGGTGAGGGCAAAGAATTCGTTCACTTTATTACGCGTCATCCAGAATTGTGTTCGCATTTGGCTATGCTGGCGTTATGTGGGGCTCTAGGGCAGCTTTTCATCTTTTTAATGGTTGCCAATTTCGGGCCACTTGCCTGCTCTGTCGTTACCACTACACGAAAGTTCTTCACTGTACTCTTCTCGGTTTTGCTCTTCGGTAATGTTTTAATTCCACGTCAATGGTTTGGAGCTGTGCTCGTCTTCGCCGCACTTTTTGGCGACATGGTTTATGGCAAGAAATCGCCACCGAATGCAAAGAAGGAGGCAAAAGAGAAAGTACCCGTTGAAGAGAAGAAAAAACTAAATTCATAGAATTTATGTTCGTTAAACGAATTAGTTTAGTTGTATCTCTAGTTTGTATCAAGTCCGCCAAACCCTTCATTTTCTACTACATTTTTCTACTGCTACTTCGACAACAAATTGTACAAAATTAGACGTATAGACTGCATGCGTGAATTTTAAACACTCCATTTTTTTTGAATTTTTCATAGTTGGTATTTAATTGATAATTGATTACTGTGTTAGCACTAATATATAAAATTGTAATCGTGATTCGTATTGAAAGAAATGCAGCTAAATTGAATAGGCATTGAAATATGTAAAGAATAATGAATTTTGAGTTAATTGAAATTATATTTTAATCTGAGAATTTAGTTTAGCTTTTAAGCCTTGATTTCAATAGTATAGACTAAAGGTGGGAAAGTGGTATAGGTAGGAAAGTGCTGAATTTATGCTTTATGTACCTCTGTACTATATGGTATACATCTTAACATTTCCGTTTTCAAAAGTTATGCGCACAACGCAGAAACCAACGAAAATATCATGATGGGAATATTATTATTGTAAGTTGAAAACACACTGAAGGAGACATCGGAGACCTCGTCATGCATACATATTCTTGATCAGCTTCACGACAGATTTGCTGATTAGTATTGCCTTCATACCATAAAAAAATATAAACGAAATATGCGATTTTCCTAATTATCGGTATTTTCCCACTTCAGAGTTTGAGTCCAGTTTTGTGTCTATACCTCTCATTTTTAACGCATCCAAGTGAAATTTGCATGCACAAAGGCCATATACATAAGACCAGGATTGCTGAATCGTTTAGGCCCCATATAAATCTATAGGTCTTAGTGTTGAACTGCAGTGTGTATATTGATTATTCCTTTGACATAAGTCTATATTGTAACATCGTTGTGTGCTCAAAATAATGAATATGTTGAAATATTTTCGTGAGGGTGTGTGAAAAATATTTCAACGTTGACATATCCAAAATTAATGTCTTCCTTATTTTCAATGGGCTTTACAATTTCGAACAGCAAAAACAGCAGTAGAACAAAAATTAATCAATTTAATGTTCATATTGTTTAACGGATTCTTTCCTCTATCATATGGAGTTGGCTACCACAAAACTAATCAGCTGTTCAACGGTTACTTGTCAGCCCTCGATATACATCTGCGCCTGCGCCAAAAGAAAAAAACGAAGAACACAACAAAGCGAAGACAACAACAAAACCGAATTTGCAAAAACAGCCGTTCACATTCGTTCTCACTTCGTTGTTATTTTTGTTGTTATCGGTTGTGTTGGTGTTGTATATATGAAAATAAAACAGCCCAGAATTTCGGTCTCGTGCGCCGTCGTCATCGTCAAGGATTGCTTTCGTGCGCTTCGTTTTCACTGCTGTTGATGTTCTCATTTTCATTCAGTTTTTTTCAGAATGTCGCGGCTGAAAGGTCCGAAAACAAACAGCTACAGAAGGAAATAAATGCATTAATATAATTTTAAAATTCTGAATGAAATAAAAAAAATGGATTGCAATAAAATCAAATTTAGAATTTTGTTTAAATAAAAACGTTTATAAAAAAGGAAAAAAATTGCATAAACTCGTTGGAGTTATAAAATTTAAGTGTATTCGCTTTGAGGCTTTCGCAATAAAAATCGACAAAAATGGTCAAGTGCACTTAAAACTACTATTAAAAAATTCAAAGGCCAATAAATAAAGAACAAGTTGAAAAAAAAGTGTACCAAATATTTACAAGGGACAAAGGAACGTTGTAGAAAAAGGTTTGTTTTTTTTTTTGGAATAGCTTTTGTTGTCTATTTTCCAAAAAAAAACTTTTTGACTGCTTAAGCAATTTTTACATATCTGTGCTAATTTTTTAATGAACAAGCAATCGGAAATGCATCTGTCTTAAAAAAATTTTCGGTATTGTTTTTCATTTTCCAGTTCTGTGTTGTATTATAACATACACGTACATACAAATAAGTACACATAATCTTACTCGCTCCCCCTAAAAACATGAAATATGCTCTTATCTCTCACCTACATGGATTTATATATATGTATATATGTGTTTACCAACATTTACACTCTTTCTAATGTCGGTAACGGTAGTTGCCGCCGTTCTTCTTCTTCTATTTGCCGGCGTTTTTCCTCTTCTATCCCGACATTTTTTTCGCTTATTATTATTATTCTTTTTCTGCTGGTTTTTTGTCGCTAACCGCAAATACTGATTTTCTTTCTTATTTCACCACTTTTCCTACCACAACGTTTTCTTTTCCGTCTCTTACGTCAAGTTGTGTTGCCGCCTTTTTGTCTCCAATGTTACTACGCGTTGCTCGCGCAATTTCTGTTATGTCGCCTGCTTATATTCAAAATGACATTTTTAATTTTTTTTAAAAGTTCTTTTTTTCGTATTATTTCTTTCTTTTTGTCAATCATTTAATTCATTTTATTAGTTTCAGTAATTTATTTTTATATTGGTGATTATTTTCGTTAATCTGTCCACTTTCTTTCTATCTTAAAATTAAAATTCTTCTTTTATTTTCATTCAACACATACTGTCAAATTTTTAATACACGAATTATGATAGAAACGGGGCATGACTAAACTGTATGTATGTATGTAAGTAGGTTGGACTAGATTTCGTTATCGCATTATGGTCTACAACAAGCACAGAATTATCAATACAAAGGTAATGAACTCGTCTCTCGCATTTGAAATCATTTTCTTGTCATACGAAATTCGCATTGAAATATAAAAAAAAAATACAAAAACAAAATAATCAAAGAATGCTGCCCAACAGTGATAAGAACTGCTGTTATTTTTTTGCTAGTGCCGCCGTCATTCCTAGTGGATGCTGTTATCGCCCGTGCTGTACCGCGTTATGAAAAGTGGCTTTTGTCAGCCGGCTATGTTTGTCATATTATATTATCTCTGTGGGTGGGTGGATTTTTTTTCTTCTTTTGTCTTAGTTTGAACTTTTGCCAATTTACGGCCAATTTTTATTTTCTTGACGTGTTTTAAAATTTAAATACGTCACAAGTGTTACTAGAACGAAATTTTCTTTTTGTTGAAATTATTCCTTGTGGAAAATTTTAATTATTATCTGCGAGTGTTTGAGTGCTATGCATTGATATATATATATTATATACAAACTGACATATTGTAAATAAGTATTTTATGCTTGATGTGAATTAAGAATAAAATATTCATGGATTGCGCATTGGTTATGTCTTCATCGATTGACCCATTTTAATTTTTCTCTTTCTTAGCGGTAAAGAGAATATTTATTAAATTCGGGTTATCTTATGGTTTGTCCAGTATAAAAGGATCGATTGATCGATTAATACTCCTTCTATTTGATAGATTTGATAGTGACGTCTTCTTCGTTCCGTGCTGATATTTTTGCTGGTTTTATTTTCGTATTTTTCACTTTTTTGAATTTTTATCCCCATTTGAATATTTGAACATTTCGGCTTTGTACAGTTTGATAAGCACTGCCGGCAAACACAATTCTAAGATGCGGCTTTGTTTTTGTTTTTGTGTTTTATTTGTATCTGTACAGTTTGAGAAGCATCGTAAAATTGAGTTGGTGTTAATATTTAGCGAATTTAATGATTTTTTCGCACCATAATTTACATTTACCTTCTTAAGGCTATTATAGGGATTCCCTGAAAATTTCATCAAAATCGGTACAGCGGTTTCGGCGTCCATAACGGACGGATATACAAACAGACAAACATACATTGAATTTTATAAATATAGATTAATCAAATCATCTTCAACTTTCAAGTGCTTCTATCATCAAAGTATTTTTATCACAATTTGTGCAACAACTCAAGACTCTCGTCATAAAAAAATGTATTCAATCAGTGATCAATCATGCAATGAGTTTAGCATCACCGACGCCAATAACGAATTTGGCATCGATACCAATAAAAATATATTTTTGGACGTACTTTGAATTATTATACAAATAGACCGACCACACGCAATTTAAAATCGTTTTCCGCCGCCCTCCGTCCGCTACCCGGTTAACAATTCCGTTTAGTGATTCTTTGCTCCCCTCGTCAAACCCCTGTAAAATGATGTCATCGGTCAATTGTTGTTGCGCCCACAAAATGTAGCAAAATGAAGAAAAAATACATAAGCAGGTGTAGCATATGAATAAGCAGAGGAAGTAGAAGAAAACTCGTGAAAAACTACATTAGAAAAAAAGAGAAAATTTTAGCGCTAGAAAAAACATTTTCGCGTTAAAAATAAATGCATTCGAAAATAACGAAAATAATTTTTTGTACGACGTCAATTTTGAAAAATGTTTTGATTCTTCGATAGAACAAAAATCAATAAGTTTCCACTAATAAATTTGTTTTTGTGTGTTTACTTCTTTTTGTTTTCATTTATTTTTGTTTTTTTCTTGCTTTCTTATAAAAATATGTATTTTCTGCTTCATCAACGCTTGCTTGATGAATTTTAATGGGTTTTAATTGCCGCATTTTCGCAGCTCGCAGTGTTTTTTGTAATTGTCCGTCTTTTCAATACATTATGCATAAGTGGTGGTTGAAAACGAATAGTCTTAATGTATTATACATTATTTAATAATTATTTCACTTCTAGAACCTTCTGTCATACATCATACATAATTTAACCGGTTAACCGAGATATATAATACCTGAAAAATAAGAAAGTAAAAAGTTAACATAAAATAATTAGTTTTTAATAAAAACTTGCTAGGTCGCTTTTAAAATAGTTCACATATGATTTTTAGAGTTATCAAACACTTTTCTAATGAATTTTCCAGTATAGTTTTAGGCGCTTTCCATGCATTTGTGTTATGCTTTTATTGGATTCAATTTGCCTTTCTTCATCAAATATAGCATAATTTGAATTCTTTCTGTTTTCAAAACTAAAATTGACACGCCGAAATACTCGAAGTATTTTTTCATTACTGTTTTAGTTTTTTATTGAATAATATCTAATCTAACTGAAATATGTGTGATGAAATCACTCGTTGTATTTGTTGTACTGGCAATTCTTAAAACAGAAAACGTAAAATAGGATTCAAACTAAGGCGGCCAATTCTGAAATTCTTATATAAAAGCATATCATTGAAAATGTCATATACAACTTATCACGGTTACGATATATTATATTGAAAATTATAGGAGTGCTTTTAGGTGGAATACTTTCCATAAAAGGTTTAAATACTTTTATTTTTGGTCTGAATTAAATCAAATTTAGCTCTTATTTTATCTAATTAGTGGAGCATTATAATCTCTATAATCTAATTTTGTCTAGGCAGTTCTGCTTGTTGATAGCTAACCATTTCAAACTTGTTCAAAACATTTTAGGATAATTTTTGAGAAATGAACTCAAAAATTGCTCATTGCTCGTGCAATTAGTCACAGATGGTTAGCTAATGCCTTTCGGTCTGCTTCGGTTTCGCAGTCTTTCATTTATAATGACTCATTCGTGGTCAAAGCCCCAGGCAACGCTCGCCGCGGCACCTACGCCATTTACGCCCACAAAAATTGTGAAATTCTTTGTAAAATAAAATTGTCTCAGCAGGCGATATTTCAAATGTCATTGTATCATGCAATTGCTCATTAGTGGCTTGTTGAATTGGAATGCATTGCTTGACTGTAAAGTTGAATGTTTCGCTGAAATTTCGCTTTCTGTCATCGTCAAGTGCCTTTTCATGTTGCCGCTTTACGAACCCCGATTAGACGTTTCGTGGATAGTCGTTTTTTTTCACGCTCACGTGTTATGCTTCCTGGCTGTTGTGAGAATTATTTCTGTTGCTTTATTGATGCAGAAAGAAATAAAAGAAAATTATGCGTGTGGTAATTTTTTGTGTGCGTTCGCGACACTCATGTATGTTCGCTAGTTGCTCTATACTTGCTGGCGATTTGTGTGCACATGCGTCTTTCTCTTTTCAACATGCTTATCAATTGTGTGGAAAAAGATTTAATTAAGAATTAAGATTACGAAATAATCTAGAAAATCGCATTTCTCATACCACACGTGTTTTCGAATTTGATTGTAATTGTATTTACAACTCGTATTTTTCATGAATCGTTGCATACTTTGCGGCATTCGCATGTGCAGAAATTTATTTTACTCTTATATATAATTAGTTTAAGCTGCCAATAAAATAGGTAGTAGTTCACTAGTTAAATTTTTTTTTTACTCTTTGCAGAACATTACAGATATTCTGAGCATTAAGAAATTTAAGACCTTGAAATGAGTTAAGAACTTATGATTCAAATAAGACCCACGATTAGCTCTTCTTCCGTGATGTTTTGCAACGTTCGAAATATTCAGAACATTATGTCTATTGGACTAAAATGTTTGAGTATCGATTGGGGTTTGAAACATGTGAAGGTAATCCTGGGAGAGTAGAAAAGATTAATAAAAAAGAGTAAAATAGTGTTCATAACTTTGAAATGATTGGTTATTGTATAAATTAAAAAAGTCACATTTTATACGGAAAGAACATTTTATCGATAGAGGAGTTAACGTCAAATTTTTATAAGGTTCCAAATAATCTTTATCGGTGTCCGAGTAAGAAGTGTACATGTCTGCTCAAGAATAGAGAATTGGTATTGAATAAACTTTCTGCTAAATTAGAGTTTTCACTACATTTTTAAACATGAAAATAAGCAATTTTAGGGTTCCATACGTTTGAGTGCAAACTGAATCATTATAGGACCACTCGTGTGTCTGTCTATCCCACTTTTACTGAAATCTTCGAATCAATTGGACCGATTAATCTGTGTGATATATTAAATGAAAGGGCTTGTTGCAAGGGTCGATCGCAATATCGATCTCTAAAACTACTAAACCAAAAATTTTGAAAACCATACTGAAAATAGTTCTTTACTTATAGATTTCGGGAAAACAGTCTATCGTCTGAATATAACTTGGTAACTCATACTAAAATTTGCTGCATTTCCTAAAGTTACTCAAAAAAAAAAAAAAAATTAGGGAAGAAATATTTAGGTATGATTGAGTGACTTATTGAGTGAGCGTTGTATCAGTTATTTGTTTAAAAAAATTGAATCTACATGAGTAGATAGGATTGAGTATTTCCTTCTGTTTGGTTTAGTTTTCCATAGAGTACAAAAAACAAACCGAAAAAATATTCGGTAATATATTCAACGTACGGAACTATCTCCACGCGAGGTCAACTCTAGCCAAATATTTTTTAAAATTAATAATAAAACTATATAACCGATTAAAAAAAAACATTTGATTGGTTTTCATTTGAAGATTTTCACCATATGTGTCACACATACAACTACAATAAAATCTGACACACATGCTTCGTATGACACACGCGTGCATTTTGTCAAAATCCCTTAACGCGTGTGGTTACTAAGTGTAAAGTGGCATACTACAATCCAATATAATTACGATTGTGGTTGAATTTAAACAGTTGGACGAACAATAGTATAAATAATTACGCCTTACCACTTTCTGTAACTCCCCGTAGTTACAAATATTTTCGCAGTGCCAAAATAATTTTTCTCCATCTCTTTGCTTTGGTTCCTATAATTATTGCTCAGATAATATTTATCTCATTTTCTATGAATTAAATAAACATGCAATAATTGCGCCATTGTTCTCTATTAATGGTGGCACAGAAGGCAAGAAGGCAAAAGAATTGAACAATGTGTCAATTATGCGCTTCCCTTTTCTATGCTTAGCGCTCTGCACTTTACTATTTTACTTCCTTTCTCTCTATTTCTCTCTATTTGCTGGGTTACCACGTACGCTCTCTTTGTTTTGGCTTCCTTGCTTTTGCTATCATAATAAACCGCACCACATCAGACCACACCGCATAACAAAACACTACGAGTACATCACACCACAATGCACCATAACACATGGTCGTTCACTTGCGCGCTCGCGCTTGCTCAAAAAAAGAAAACATCAAAAAATATCTGCAATTCAAAAATAAAATAAAAAATGCTCAAAAGTAAATGAACCCCAAGCGTTGTGCGCTCACTCACTCATTCGCATTATCTGCAGTTACGCTCTGCAATTGCAATAAAATTTCTTCTGTTAGCTTTTGCGGTTGTGCTTATTTTTCGATTTTCATTTTCTTTTTTGTGTCTTCCATGCGCTTTTTCTGTTTTGGTTTTTCCGTCTTGCATGTAGTTCTTCGCTTTTCCTTCATTCTGTTTTGATGCCGTTGTTGTTATCGTTATTGTTGTTGTTGCATTTTTTCTTTTCGAAATGCAGTGAAATTTCATGCGCTCAGCTTTACTCAGTGCTGCTTTGGCTCATTTTCTTCACCCGTTTGTCGCTCGCTGCAGATTGCATAAAGCATTTACACAAATTCCAATCAGATTTTAGCGTTGTACGAATACAATTCGTGGCTTTTGTTGTTCGTTCAAATTGAACGCACACCTTTTAATAAAAAATAATTATATCTTTTTCAGTGTGTTAATTAATTCAAAGAAACAACAACCAGAACACAATAAAGTGTGAAATTCAAATAATTAAAAAAATCAATAAAAACTCATTTAAATAAACTAAATTTTTCTCAACACACAATTCTTCTTAAAATTTTTTGGCAACTTCTCGTCGCGATTGAACGGTTTTCCCTTCGCTCGGCATTTCGCCCGTTTCGTTTCGTTTCGTTGTGTGCAATTGTGCGTGTTATGCAAACCTTTGATGTGATTGATGTGCAATAAAAACGTTGAAAAGTATATTACAAATAAATATTAACAAAAAGGAAAAAATAAATATAAATATAAATAAAATAAATATATAAATAAATTTAATTGTATATAAAACACAAATTTTTATGTTGCATTGTTTTGCTGTTTTCGTCTTCGGTTGGCTCTTTGCCGCTGTGTTAGATGCATTCATCCTGCCCTTTGGAAATGCGTCATGAACTTTCATCAATTTTGTTGTGTGCTCTACTTTTGAAACACTCTCTGTATCATTCAGTAAGCTAAACAGAGATAATATACCGAAAGAAAATACGAGAAAGTAAAAGCTTTACAAGTGTTCCGTTACTCGTTTGTGTTGCGTGTGTGCTTGACGCCATTACTGGCAAAAGTAGGAGTTGGACGGAGGTGTATTTCCCTTTTTAGTTTATTGGTGAGTTGAACATGGAAAGCTAAAATATTTCGTAATGTCGTATAAATCCGCTTTAATGACTCTGTTGTTGCGTAGTGGTAGTAGAAGTGATGTGAAAGTGTAGGGAACGTTCTGGTGTTTTTAATATAGTGAAAGAACAAGCAATACTGCATCAATTTCGATTACATATTATTTTATTTATTATGTTTATGATTGAACTGTGACACCATTTTGATGTGTTTTTTTTTGTGCCACATACATACATACATACAACAAGTGTTTACGAGTACATTTCCCCAAAGGGTATTTTCCCATTCAATATTAATAAAAATATAACTTGCAATTCAGTAATAAAAAAATAATAATAATCCAAAAAAGAAACTGGACACGTCTTAATCTAAAAAAAAACAAAAAAATTAAAATTGTGTACAAATTCCATTTATTGATTGTTTGGCAAGCACAAACATTAAGCCGTTAATATTTTGTGCTTTAACTTTTGTTTTCAAAGATAACTTCGTATCTGCGACCCATACTTTCCAATAACACTTAGTGTATTGTATACCAGCTTTCTTTACTACTTAAGCGTTAGATGATATTTTATTATTTTTAGTTTTTAAATTTCCTTTTTCGGTTTTTTTCTTGACTTCATTCTAAGCTGGCCAACCCAAAATCTGCGTCATTTCCGTACAAAACCAATTTTTTACGAGCTTCGACGATTCTTTGGGGTCATTGTGCTGCATGAATCGGTACTTAATTGGTTTGGAATCGAAGGCGTATGCTTCTATATGATTTTTCAGAATAACCAGATTATGAGACTAATCCAATTTGTATTAGTTATCATACTCCATGCCAAGAAAATTCACCCCTTCTACAATGCCACGCCTCCGTGAGCTGGCGTCTACTGTGTAAACCTAGGATTGTACTATTGGCATTTAGAGCAAAGAGCAAGCGTTTTACCATTTGATCCTATCCCCTTGATCTTAGTTTAGTTACTTCATAACACGTTTTTCCAAAAATTGATGCTTTATTATCGATGGGTTTTGACCAAGGTTTCTAGAAATGCCTCCAAACAAATTTGTCTCGCTTAATCGCATTCTGACAAGTCTTTTTTGGCTTTATCTAAGGGCTGGATCTTTCAATGACTGATTATTATTATGGATTCCTTTTTTCCATTCTTACTATGACTGATGTGTACATCTCTTTTACGATATATATCGGGAGTCCCTACGGATGAATTAATTGCATTATACACGCTTCTTCGAAAAATCTGCATAACCTTTACTTACGACGACACCCATTTTCCCCCCTTTTCATGCATTCCTCATTTTATCTATTTTTTCTCAATTATGGTCGGTTTCCCTGATATCATCTCTAATTAGTTTCATTTTACGACACTTTTAAAAACCGTTTTCCACTTACGTAGAATATCATAAAATTTTATCAAAAGCTCCGCAAATACTGGATATTCTAAACAATTTGCGACATTTATGTCTTTACTCAAAGTCGGCATTGTAACGCAAACCTGTTAACGGTAAAAAAGTCGCAGGAATGCACAGAAACTTAAGTTTTGGCATTTGATAAAAGAAAATATTTTCAGATGTAAACTGTTATATCGGGACAGTAACTATTGAATAGTAATGCCTCGGTAGCCTATTGGAGCCCGAGAAGTCAGGGTCTAACCTCATCAAAGAGCAAGGTTTAAACTTCAGTAGGTGGCGTTATTCCTTAGCGACGTCAAATTGCACTCCCATCACCAAGGACAGCAGGTTACTGCCGTTAGTCGGTCTTACCTAACCAGACCTCAACTATTGTATGGAAATTATTCTAATAAATTAGCTAAATCAATTGCAGTGAGTGCAGATACACTCCAAGCAGATACACTGAATAGCACACCTAAAAAAAAAATTGTAAGCTTTATATCTCCTGAACAACATACGTTAAAGACTTCATGTTTCTTTCAAATTAAACCCTTTTTAATTCTGAAGTTAGTGTATAAAGAGTTTCATTGATATCCTACACGTTACACTTACATATAAAAACTCTAAAATTATAAAATGAGGTCATATTAAGTCAAGGGTAGTTTAATGATTGAGGAATTACATAATACATACAGATCGTGAAGTTCGAAAGAGTCTTAAACAGTTGCGATTGAACTTTGACCCCCGACAATTCAATTGAAAGCAACGTTAGGAATATCCCCAGGCCTTGGATTTTGAATTGTTTAAAAATTATTTGAGGAATCAGTTTATCTGGTTGATTAACCAATTATACCAGTATTCTTTGAGGCATTAACTTTATAAAATAAGAACTCATCGAAATACGTAACTTCCATACGAGGTCACAATTTGACTTAACACTACGCTGCCAAGATTGTTGTTGAATTGTTGCAGATTTGCAAGATTTTTGAAGGACTACCTACTATTGTCAACAAATATAAATGTTTCAGTAATCTTTTATCTTTGAATATGTCAATGAATAGTATGAAAAATAGAAATTATTTTTTGTATGATGTGCTAGTTATTGGTCAGTACCGCCTCCATTCGTATTTTTAATGGTTTTATACGCTTAAATTATACTTTTGTCGTGACGTTCGTGTATGAAAAACTTTTTTATATCATGACGTATTAAACTTAAAATGTAAACAGAGCCCATTTGGTAGAGGCATTCGGATTACCGAAACCGAGGAAATTCGAAAGTGTTGCCATAAGATCAAAACAATCCAAAAAAGCCCTCGAATATACTCGTATGATTGTTACTAGTAACACGTTTTTGGTTAATAATAATACTATAATAATGAAGCAACCTTTATATTCGTCAGTTGTGGCTCAAATCGGAGTATCCGATGCCCACATGCTGCATATTTGCCAATACTCCTGTTGTAGACAAACCGCGTCTTCTTCTTACTTACATACTATACAATTCAAGTCCTCAAGCAAAAGAACAAGAGAGAAAGTGCCACAAATGCTCTCTCGAAGCAGGTTATTTGACGCCAATAACTCCGATGCAAAAATCGACTTTATGCGGCCTTTGAAACCCATGACCCAATTTTATGTTCCTCAAACTCGAACTAGAAGTTAAATTATTTTCTTGCTAAATTTTAGTTAAGACAAATACAACAACGGTCTACAACTTTGGATTTTGTGTTATTGCCAAAATAATTCGAATAATTTTCACCAACTTCATTTTCCGACACAGTGCTTGTAGTCATGTCGATGCATATAAAACATGCGATAAAAATCTCTTAAATGAAAAGGCGTAATGTGAATAAAAATCTCAATTTCAACCTCATATCGCACTGCCATGGGAAGAAACTACGTCATACTAATGCACACGACATGGCTTTGGCGACTTTGAGAATTTATAAATGTCCTTTTTGACTTTTGGCATTTTTATGGTTATTGGGGTTTCGCGCCAAAGTCATCGATTTTCATGACTACAGATTTAGTACTAAAATGGCGGCAGCACCGTCCGATTGCATGTTGAAATGTTAAAGAGCTGTAGTAAAAAACGTTGCGCATTTCGTACACGGCACGTTTTAACGAATGTTTGTTTGAATTATTTTATATTCTGTTTACAGTTGGCCTGCAACACCTGCTTTGAAAACGTTCCGAGGACAATAAAAACGTAAATATGCACAGTGGCGCCGGCGGTGGCGGCTATGAGGAGGTCGCTGCTGCACGACGCGGTCGCTTTCGCATCACATCATCGTCTACGCCACAGGGGCCACCGGAGACGACGTTGGGACGCTTTCGTCTAATGCCGACATGTAAGTAGAATAGAAGATAATGGTCGTAAGCAATGGCCCGCAGCGGCATAATTACACAATTCAATTAATTCACACATTGCAGCTAATTATGGCGCCATTTCACCCATATTGCAACGTGGCCGGTTCGCTGTCATACCAGAGGAGCCGCATGGCTCACCGGCACAAAGCACACCGCCGCCACCACCCGTGGGCCGCAACCTGCGCTCACCGTCGCCTGAGTGGGACTTTGACATTGAGCAGGTGAGTGAGCCAAATGTTTTTCGTGTGATTTTTTCTTTTAAATTTTGTTGTACTACTTCTCGTTAAGATTATAGTTTAATCAAAGAGAATATTTTCGTAAAGATGCCTCGTCGTCATGCACTTTCGCTATGGGGGTGTCTTAACAAAACACACCCCTAACTGACTAGATATGAATTTCTGTCCTATTGCGACATTTTTATTGATTTCTGTTTTCTGCGTTGTTATTATAGTTGAAGTTGTGCATATTCGACTTTAGAGCAACTTTCGTTAATGTTAAGCATTCTAAATGGAAATCTAATTGGAATTCTAATTCGAGAATTCTGTTGCCTAATTGAAGCGACTCTCGTAGGTTCTCGGTAATTACATTTATTTGTATGCAATTTTAATTGAACTCTTGACGATTCGTGCGTTATTTTGAATGACTTTGTAAAGCTAATGAGAAAATTTTATTTTGAACGAAATAATTTTGTTTTCTAATTAAAAGTCGGACATACATATTAGTTAATATGGCTACATAGAAATTTTTCTTAGTATTGAAGGGTCAATTGTGATATGAATGTAGTCAGCCTTGCTGGCCAATCAATCATGGGCCAACATTCAGATTTCAGAATATATTGAACCTGGACCTGAAAATTCTTCAAACAAAGGTTTCTCGAGGTGGTTAATCTATTGTGGGCTATCTATGGTGGCACTTGTTCTTCCAGGAATTGTTTTTTCATAATTCCGATTATTTATTTTTTAGGATTATAGTATTCCTCTCAGTAATGTGCTCAATAAAGATTTGAGTTCTTTTACTCTATTATTATCACGTTAATAAATTTAAATTAAAATTTGAAATTGGTTCTTGTTCCGGAAGGTTTTGTGGCATTTTTGATCCGAACCAATAACTTGTATACATTTTCTATATTATAAATAAGGTAATAATACAACATCTATATAAAAATAGGCCAAGACATTCTCTTTACCGGCACTTTACGTCTAAACTATTGAACCGATTTTGAGAAAAAATACACCGTTCGACTGGTTTTCATTTGCAGAAGTGAATCATATATTAAAAAATAAAACTAATTTGGCATTTCGGACGTAAAAACAATTAGGACTTGTCACACCCACAACTGCTATAAAATCTCACGCAAACGCTTGGTGCCACACATGATTGGATATAGTCATAATTACCTTAACGCATGTGGTTACCAAGTGTATAATAACATACAACAATTCAATATTACGGTTGTGGTTGAATTTCAATTGCCACTTCCTGCAACTCCGCGAACACTAGTTAAATTAAAAAGCCAGAGAATAATTACAATATGCCAAGTCTTGTCACCTTTTAAGTAATTTGGACACAACAACCGATATCAAAATGCAATTCTGTAATTTTTTTTAACTAATATTTTTTGAGACGTTTTTCAAAATAAAGTTTTTAGCTATAACTTCAGATCACAAAAAGTTCAAAGTCTTCGACTCTAAAAGTTTAAAATTTTTACTAAGAGCCATTTATTAGCATTTCCATTCTAGATCTCTATTTATACTTCACACATCGAAGAGAATGAAAAAACTATTACCGAATAAACGGCGAAGTATCAAAGTTAGTATGTCAAAGCAGGATCATGGTCATAGTCAATACCTCTAACCTCCATTAGGTAACGTCAGATGGCATTCCCATCACCAAGGACTGGTTGCGTCATTGTAAAAAAAGCCTTGCGATTTATGTGATTTCTGCTCACAAGATCAGCATAGGTGAAGTCTTTTGTAGATATAAAAGATATTCTGCAACATATATCCAGTTCCAAAAGTATGTTTCATATAAAATTGCCACTCCAGTCGGGGCACTCTTCTCGAATATATACATATATGTATTGTTGTGTGGTCTCCCTTCGCGTTGTTTGCCGCTGGTGTCAAAATCGCCACTTTTAAAACGCCGGAACCAGTACTCAAATGCTTTTATTGATGGAGTATGTTCCCCATGTGCTTCACACCGCAATCGATCCATCCATCATCTGTACTTTTCTTCAAATGAAAACAAAAAAGCAGCGCACCCGGAAATCGCGTTTTGTTGGCGCAAAGGTGGACATGGTTAGAGCACAAAAATGGTCGTTATTTACACTTCATCAAAATGACATATACTGATTTTTGACGGGAGAGGATGACACCTTGAAATGAATGGAGTGGCAGGTTATCTGATGCCATTTAACCTTAGTTATGACAACTTTTATAAATCCCTCAATACACCTAATAAAGAGAAATTGTGAACTCAAATATTGCATGTAACCAAAAAGTATCAATTCTAAGAGTAAGAGTATCTATAATCAAAGAGTATACATTCATGCTCTTTGGCTTGGCTTGTGCTTAATCACTCTCTCGATCACGTCAGCTGTTTTCATTAAAATGCGCGCGCATTTCATGCGTTTAATAGCAGCGATCTTCGGTGTTCAAGTACTTTAAAAGTTATCTATGAACACCAATTACAATTTAATTTGCAACTTCCACTTTTTTAACGGGAACAATCGTAAAGCCTATTAAAAATACATTGTTTGCTTAACTTTGTTGTTGCTTTTTTAACATCTAAAATTATCTCTATCAGATGTCTAGTGTACGCTTAGAACATATAAACCATTTCAATCCGCAAATATTTACGATTAATCGTTCACATCCAACATGTTATCGAACCTCGTTTTTTTTTGTGAAACAAAATTGAACTCATTTTCCATTTTGTAATCGTTCTTGAAACGATTCGATAAAGTAGAATTGCGGAAATTCTTTACAATAGGGCCGGACCTATACGATGGAATTCTACAACTAGAATTTGTGACACACGCGATCTGTGCAAATATTTAGTCATAGGGTAATTTAGAAAACAATTCACGATCGTTTCAATGTTGTATATGCTCAAGTTGTAAGGGTTATTGATTAAACATAGGAGGTATGTTTATAATCAGAAAATGCTCCATAATTTTGTATTTAAAAACAATGTTTATGTATACTGTGGATCCTAATCAAATCCTGTTATTTTACTTTGTTTTATGTTGCACACTTTGTTCTGTAATGAAAGACAATTTTACAGTAATACTTCCACATTCAACAAGTTGATTTGTTTCTTATTTTGATTTCAACCATAGTGCTTTATGTTGTACTACGCCTTTATGAAAGCTTTGGGAAGAATAACATATAAATCGTTGTTCCACTTTTACTGTCGTTTCATTTTAATGAAATGATTGGGATTTCTTGTTTTGAGACTGATGTTTCCATTTAGTGGAAATGTAACTTAGGGAACTTTAATACTAATTTTTGTTAGTTTTGACGTACAACAAGAGAAAAACTAAATGCCAAACGCACAACAACATTTAATTTGTTTAAAACTTTGCGGCGTGAGGTCGCGGTTTTATTCGTTCGTTCGTTTCGTTTTGTTTTCTGTTTTCTCGTAAGCTTAGGCGTTTTTTAATGTTCCGATAGTGTTTACGAATTCGTTGCAAAGTTATATTGCAATTGTGACGCGCGTTATTTATGTCGGTTGTTTTAGTTACATTATTTTAGCAAAAATGAGTAGGTGAATAAATAATTGTGCATTGTAGTTTCGTTTTGACGTATGCATCCACTTGTTGCCTTATTGTTGTTGGTGTGATTGATGTAAGATAAAATGCGAGCAACAAAGCAATAAAAAAGGCGTATTAAATGCAATGAATAATGAATTAAACCAACTAAGCAAACGTAAGCAAATGTTGAAAAAAATTTGTATCGTGCCTATTTGCCCTTCAAACTTGCCGATCAACAATAACTTCCAACGGGAAACAGAAAGGGCAAAACAATGGAATGAAATAAGTGCTGACTAAAGCAAATTGTGCGTGCGATAAGCTGGTTGACAAAGCTTGTTTTGTTGTTGAGCGACAGGAAAAAGAACTGAAACAACAAATGTCAAGCGCAGTTGTAAAAAACAAAATTAAAATCCAAGAACGCAAAAAAGTGTCATGTGAAGTTATGAGCTTCTCTTACTCATTAAAATGCAAACAAAAATATGTTTAAGAAAAACGTGATCAACTCAAATATGCATCAGGCTTGAATGCACCAAAAAAGTCCCATGAAAATAAAAAGGATACCAAAAAAATATAGTAGATCAGCTGAGTTTGGCGGGGTTGCTTTGGTGTGGTATGTTGTGTGCGTATATTAACGCACACATTATAACTTCACGGCATCCACCACGATCAGACGCATACATACACATGCTGACGCACATGAACAGTCACAGGCAGACAGATAGACACGTGAGAGAAGAGTCATAGGCCAAGTGGCTGTGTGCGCGCTAATGCAAAAACAAAAACTAATGGAAATTTCCAATTGCTACCACAGCCGCAGACATAGCCGCGTTCACATACATTTCCCGTTGCTGTTTTGTCACGATTTCACGTCGTTTTTGTTGTCATCGTTGTGTTTCTTATTGTTTAATAAATAATTCAAAAGCGCGAAATCGTTTCGATTGACTTATAATTTTTTAATTAAATGTCGCAGATAAAATGACAA
Source organism: Cacoxenus indagator (assembly GCA_035041755.1). Lineage (NCBI taxonomy): Eukaryota > Metazoa > Arthropoda > Insecta > Diptera > Drosophilidae > Cacoxenus > Cacoxenus indagator. The sequence goes on along the minus strand of JAWNKX010000191.1, from coordinate 538,074 downwards.
ACAGGCAATCCACCAAGCAACAAGAAGAATGAACGTTCGTACTAGGACATTTTTAGAAAGGGGTATCTGGCATCTATTTATGATATATCTGTTTCCTTCCGCATAAAAATGGGAGTTGTGTACACCTGGCATAGAGTTGTCAGGAAAATGCATGAAAAGGTTGACTCCGTTTTAATACGTATTTGTGTTTTTTAGTTTGGTCAATATTATGAAATCTCTGTTATATTGAGAAAATGAGTGCAACAACCGATATTTAAATAATTTATATACATATACAATTTATTTTTGATTTTTCTTGTATCACTCTGAAGTATTCATATGGCACATATTTATTTTTCGTTGTTATGTTGTTGTATTAATTACTTTTATTTGAAAAAAAATTTTTTCCTTGAAAATAAATATTTTTTGCTATTCAAAATAAAAAAGAATTGTTATTTCTGAGTGATGTAATAAAAATATTGTGTTTTTTGTTTTTACAATAAAAAATGAAAATAAAGTTTCTGTGTGATAAAAAATAAATAATAGTAATTATAAAATATATAGAATTATAGAATTAGATATCTTATAAACGGCTATTTTCACTTAAGATCAAACTAGAGTGTCATGTCAGTCTTTAGGTTGTATAACGACGCAGTCGTCGGAAAGAAGGAGTGAATATTTCATATATTTAAAAATACCATGTATCTACGAACGAATATATTACATGTCCAAAAATCTGGTTTTAGTCTAGTCCTATCTAAATAATTTGAAAATTAAAGAAAATTGTTCTAGCCTCAAGCACATAATTACGATTACGAATTCCATTAAGTCTGGCAATACAATTCATAATGGCCTCGGATTCTCTCTTTGTACTCAAAAAGAAAAACAAATTGTTCATGCGTTTTTCTTGTTTTGTTGTTACCAATTACACTTCCGTAAATTTGTGGTGAATCAGCAATTTGGAAATGTGCTCCTCATTAGGCCCTCTCTTTCTCTCACAGTCACAGTTCAACGCATTCATTAATAATTAATAATAATATATTGTGCGCGAGTCGTTTATTTAGTGTGTGTAATTTTCCGTTGGGCTTTCGATTGCGATTGCGAGTTCAATTGTCGCGTGTTTCAAAGAGTTGCATTCACACTTCGGTCAATTGCGCCAACACCCGTATGGCGTATAACGATAAGATTTATAAAGACATTCTCGTTTGCTTGCATTTAATTCATGCGTACTTGTTTGTCTTTTCTTATTTTTTATTTACTTATTGTTTTTTGTTTTTGCTTTTATTTTGCTTACAAGTCAGTATTTTGTGATTTATTGAGTGCTGAAGTGTTTATGATAAGAGTTAACTGAACAACCATCAATACTGAGCAAACGCCTTAGACTGGCTGTGACTTAATCTAATCATTTCCTAGTGTTGTGTTCTGCATACATCGCGTAAAAAATGTCTACAAACGTAATTATATTTATTTTTTAAATCATTTTATTAATTTATTTATTTTTAACATAATAAAGCACTGTTTCATTATTTGAAGTGATTACAACAAGAAAATATATTTGTGAGAATTTATTGCATTAAAAAATATAACATAATAAAAAAATATTTCAAAGATATAAAATACTTATAATAAAAAAACATCGTCGCAGCATCTACTCAAAAACTCATAAAAAGGTTTGTTATAGTTATCATTTAATATATTTATTTATTTTTAATTGTAATCCAATTTTTGTGTTGATATGACTGCGTCATCAATAATTTGCCATATGTACCGTCTAGTTGCTAGAATCTTTTAAGTAGAACTCGAAGTCTAAAAGTCTAAACTAAAAGTCGGCACTTACCGTTAGGTCTTTTTCAAATTCCTTGTGGCCATATAGCTCAAAAATTCTTGAGAACTGTAACTGTTTGGTGCAAATAAAATTACTTCATAATTTGGTTGATAATGTCAATGGCATTTACCTTCAACGGTTATGATTTTGTCAAAAGCATTGTTTCCAAAAATAAAATTTATAAAATTTTAAATTTTGTTTAAAAATGAATTTCTTCAAATATTGATTTACATTTGATTTAGAAACTATTGTATGCGCCAATACAATTAAACAACAATCTTAACCATACTGTGGATAAAGCGAAATCAGATTCCGTTTCACAAGAGGTCAGAGACATTTTGGATTATAATTGGCAGATGAGTTCTTATTCGGTAGGAAGCGAACGTTATCGTCTGCGTATTGTTTTATGAAGCTCAACTTAATGCTCCATAATATGGTTATTTTGAGATTTTTCCAAAAAATTGCGAATTGTTTGTTATTAAATCACTTTCTGAGCAATGCAGTTTCTATGTAATATTTAATTTTCTTCGGATCTACTGTTGACTGAGTTTCATAAAATTCGATTACTTGAACTTCAGACATCTTAACACAGTGTTCCATGAATAGTTCGTTACTGTGATACAAACGATGTATAGTATTCTAATGGAATTTTTTATAGTTAGGTTAAGAAAATAAGCGCAAGCTTTCTATCCTGACTCTTTTTATATCCTTCGATAATACGTTAACACAGCTGAGCATAGTCTTGCTTCAGAGGTGCAGCTATTTTGTTGGCAAAGCATCGGTAAAGAATTATATTTTCAAGATCAAAAGTGAATTCAAAGTAACAAAACATTAGGAATCTTGTACACAATTGAGTCAATTTTTTGTGTTCTTAGCTAAGGCAAGGCACAACGCTCCCCTAACTATTTGGAGATCTGGTTTAGTCGATGGGACGGCCGCTATATCTGAAGCCCACTGAAGTTTTCATTAAAATTATTCTTACTAAAATAACTAGTTCGAAGATATTTATTGAGGATCGCGATCACTTTTTTTTTCTTAATTTAAAAACTATATAAATTAGAACATTTGCTTTTACGCAATTTCGTCCATTGACATCCTTTGCGCCGCCATAAGTAGCGATTATAAGGCCGGTCTGAAAATAATCGGTTCAGATCATCAATACCAATACGAAACAATATATATAAATGCTGTTTAAAATGTTTATAGAAATTGAACAACTATTGTAATATTTCGGCATTACATCTTTCAGACTTCCCTGAATCAGGAAATTAATTCTCTACCAGGCTTCGAAACATGCTCTTGCCATCCAATAAAAAGAAAATAATGTGTTCGTGATACGCTCTGAATAGTAACACTATTCAAAGCTGAATTTCTTTTACCTTGTAGCCTTTTTCACGCAAAATGCGAAATGTAGCAAATAGCGTATAATAGGCGGTAGATCAGTTGGTACTGGAATAAATGCAATAGTGCTGTTATTGAAAGTATTGTGAAATTGTTTACTTTTTATCACGCATTCGTTGTCGACATAAAATGACTGATCTTTTTGTAGTCGTCATAGCGTATTGTGTTTTGGAATTCACTGAGGCACGTCAATCCGCGGTGCTTCCCACCTAACCTAACTCAGTTGTGGACAGCAGTATATTCTAAACAATTTTTTTTTTATATATTTTTTTTAATTGGTGTAATTAATAGGAGGTGTATAATTTCTTTTTTGTTATTTTTTTGAAGTATTTAGTGTATAAAAAAACACGTTTATTTGCGAAACGTGTTCTCGTGTAATTGCCATAAATGCGCTTATCAACGCTGAAAACTTTCACAATTCTTGAAGTGCTATTTTGAGATGTCGTCAGTGTATTGCTAAAAGCTAACAAAGTGCAAATAAAAATTCACAATTGTTGACAATACAATTTAGATAAATGTTGTCATTAAAATAAAAAACGACGACCTAAAAGTTAAATCTACACAATATACTGGAATAAAGCAAAGAATGTCTGCAAACCGTATTTAGCAAATAAAAAACAAGAAACAAAAAGTTTGTGAATCACATGTTTTGTCTGGGCACTTTGTTTAAACAAAAAAAAAAAAACACCTAATTGGAATTTTAATTAGAAGGTTGTAAATATGCCTCAGAGGAATTTTTCAAATTTCTACGACTTTAACAATTTATGGTAAAATTTTGATTATATGAAGTTCAAACTGAAAAATAAATAAAAACATAGTTGAAAATATTAAAAAATAAAAATATAAATAAATGTTAATTTCTTTTATTTTTGACATTATACCATTTGCTAAAAATATATTTAGCACCTCGTGTGAAGGAGTACGAGAGACTTGTGTGACTAACGAAAAATAAATTTTATTTTATTTTTAACAAATTAGGGTTTATGACTTCATTTTAAATACACATAAGCCGCTGTTGGCTCTTTATTTGCATTCGCCTGACGATTTTCCGGTAAATAAAATTTCCCATAATTTTCAAAAGTACGTTCCATTAAAGCGTAAATACAGCGCTATAATCAACATCAATTTTAAATTAACCCAAAAATTGTTTCGACCACAAAATGCACAAAAAAATGGCTACAAACGCAGTTTTGCGGTTTATTCAACTCGTTCATCATTTGCGTTGTTTACTTTAGTTCAACTGGCATTCCCCCATTGTTAGGTCCTCGAAAATATTCCATATATTGTTTACATAGTCACTCACTCCGCTGGAAATAAAGTTCGATTAATGTAAATAAGGGGGAAATTAGAAGTTCGAATAGAAATAGACACGTAATCGTCATTACTATAAACATCTCAATCATGATAAGAAAGTTTGTGCGCTGCCTGTTCCTGCTGTTGCTGTGATTTCTAGGGATTTCTGCCTATTGTTGCTTTTAATGTAAACAAATGTTTATGACGATTAGATTTCCTTGAAACTATTAAGTTTAAATTGTAAAAAAAAAAACTATAAACATTCCAATAGCTGTACTACTTTTTCGTATAGGGGGAATACTAAGCAATATTTAAAAATTCGCAACATTAATTTTTTGTCTTTGATCAATAAAAAAGTGTCATAGCGATGCTATTATTTTTTTGAAACTGTAATTCGAACAGCGAAATTCACTTAAATTGGAATATAATGTGTACTTCAAATATTATCAGTATTAATTCATTGGAACATTCTTAGTCACTTAGAAAAATGAAAATTTTGTATACATTAATTACAATAATAAAGCGTTATACTGGTTGTACATATATAAATCGTAACTATTTAAGTGTCGGACGTATAAGAGGATTTGTTAGTTAAAATTCTTCCTCCATAAATTAAAATACATTGGAACTTCCCTATAGTGAATTCACACGGGACCAGAAAATCAATTCCATATATAGAAACTTCATTGCACAGAAATCACGATTTGTTTTCAGTAATTTTCGTTTTAATGACACTCTTCCATTTTTCACTCTCAACAACACCTTCTAATATAGTTGGAGATCAAACACATTAGTCGGTAGTTGCTCTTTATCTCCACAAAGGTTCAAACTAAGTCAATTGATGAAGAAATTCGTCCCAATGTATTAGCATCCACTAATTCTTATTCGCCGGCTAATTCTTCTTCATCGTTATCTGGGTTTGTCAATGTTGAAGTAATGTACAACACACTTTTGGCAGTAGGAATATTTGGCATTACAAAATTATAAAATAAATGCCTGAGATAGCCTAAACTCCACGACTTTGCCGAACACTGCTAAGAATACCTTCATCGAACGGGTTATCCCTGTTCTGCACATCAATATCAACATTCACGTAATCGTCTAATGATTGCTACTGCTCAAAATCTGATAATAAAGAAGGTCCTCTTTATCCCAATGTGTAGTTTGAGTCTGCATGGCATCTTTCGAAAATCCGCCCTCTCTACAACAGTTCGAATGCCTTGTAGCAAATCTATGACCATAACAGCTTTGTTCTCCTACAATTGTGTGAATATGTTCGTCACAATTCGCTTTCTGCAATGTTGTTTTATGTTGTAGATAATGTCTTGGACCATTAGTTGAAGTAACGTAGTCATGTTGGAAGGAAAATAGGCGAGCTCAACATTTTGAAACTTATCGTATACATCTTTAGAACGCTTAGCGTAGTTATCAACAAAAAACAAAATGTTTCTAGAGAAGCGAATTTTTCGTCCAGCTGTAAACCCCATTCGTAATAATTTCACTTGTCATCCAAGCATTTTTATTGAACTGATAATACATCTAGAGATTATATTCCTTTAAAGGATCTCGCGAAAACGTTCATTATGATCATTCATCACTATCTTGTATGTTGACATTCGCCACATAACGGTTTTTAAACAATACCATGCCATTTTTGGAATTTATCCAACCAATCTGTGCTCCCTCAAAACTATTAGTATCCCAATGCCTCAGCAAACTCAGGCTGTTTGCTTCATTAATTATCCGGATATAGGAAGATTCTAATCACATGTTGTTACTATGTTATCAATTTTGGCATTGCGTCATCAATATCTTGAAGCAGATTCTAAGACTGTTGCGTTTAGTGCTTAATTGCTCGTGTTCTACATTTTTTACAATCACTGCATTGCTTTTTAACATATGTAATAAGGTGCTGGTAGAAATTCCAAACTGCTTAGCAATAACTTTTTTTTCGTTATTCCTCCTTCAACTTTATTAATTATTAAAAACTTATTTTCAGTGGAGAGGCTACTTCGATGCTACATTTTCACTTTGTTCACTGAACACAAGCAACTGCTACAAAATTGTTAATGATTGAACTTTCTATATGGGTATAAAAACGCATAATAGTTAAAATTCTGTTAGTTGGACGTGATAAGGAGATAAAAATAAGTAACACGAAAAAGCTGTGTATGTACTTGTAATCAATTCATAATAGGGAAAGCTTGATTGTATAGTAGTTCACTATGGGGAGATTCGACTGTATTTTTATTTAATTCAAAAGTAGGACACGTCTGAACATCTGTCCTTTCACATCACATGTTACCTGTGATATTTTGTCCAAGTCGAACTTTATTATTTAGGACACAGCGCCCAGACCGATCGACCTGCTGGACCATTGCATGTAAACACAGCGCCGGAAGGGGCAACACTCTGCGGATCTGCTGTTTTAACTCCGGATAAGTCATGATTTTCGGATGATCGGATGACAACGGCGTGCTGGCTATTCTTTAAAAAGCAAATCTCACATGTAAGAGTTTTAACTATATACAGTGCTTAATACTGATCAATAGCTTGTATTTCTGAGTCCAGAAGGACAGATGATTTCATGTTATATACCTCCATTTATTGCTTTGGAAACAATTAATATCGTTCGCGAGGTGTGCAACATTAATAAATCCCAGTTTAGGTTCGAAGTCCTATCGAATAATTTTAAATACATTTCACAATAGTTATAATATGACAAACACACTGTTCAATTAACTAGATCTTCTTCTGAACAATAGATATCAGATTCGACTCTTAAGAAAGAATTATCCATTTGATCTACCCTTCTATCTGATTTGTATTTGAATCTAGTATCATATCGTCATTTGTATTGCCAATTTTTCTAAATTCTCCTTCTTATTGTGGCTTCCCGGTTTTGTTTTGAGTTGAGCTTTAAAAAGTTGATTCAGGCCATACAATGCTAGAGTTTCCGACTTACGGAGCAAGTCCATTACGAACCGGTTTTTATTTTTAAAAGTTTCCTTTGTATGCAGCACTGTGTCTTCCTTTACAACCTAAAATCCTTAAATATTTGTTTATTTTTGAATTTATAAATTTTTATTGAAATTCAGTTTAAATGTTTTTCATTTTGGAAAATTTAGCATTTTCAGATAATTTATTACAATATTTTTTTAATTAGAATTAAACTGTAATTGTAACCTGATTCCACAACGTTTTGTTCATGGTTTCAATCACCGCCATTTTGGCATTAAGTTCTTGTAACATCTCAAAGACACGCTTAAATTTTTGTTCATAAATGCCAACAATTGCTTTGAGTTCCCTCCGTATAGCGGCGATTTCTTCCAGTGCTGGATCCATGCTGAGTTTATCCATATGGGCCGAACTTACTGTAGTTGTAGTTGTACTGCTACCACTGATTATATCATTATACACCTCATTTTCAGGGCTTTTATCATCATTCTCAATACGATACATACAAGCAATGCCATTAAGATATTCACCTGGAAAATCGGGATCGAAACGATCGATTGTGTACGATATGTCATGTGGCTTTATGAGCAAATCCATAATGAAATTCAAACTATAACAATTCCAGTCATTTGCTTGTATATAGAAATGTGTCAACTTGTTGAGATATTTGAAATTCATTGGATTTAAATCACGCAGTGCATTATTTGAGACATTTAGATTGCGTAGATTTGGTAACGCCATCAATGAGTCCATGGGCAGTGCTTTCAGACTCGTATTACTCAAATCTAAACGTACAAGCGAATCCGCTTGCCATGGATTCGGAAAATCATCGAGATCGGGATTGTCAGCCAAATCGAGGTAGTGCAGTTTTGTAGCACGCGAGAGCGATGCGATCTGCAAGAGTGCATTATTACGCAACACGAGCGTCTCGAGCGTTTCAGGTTCGGAGAAGTACAGTTCCATTATATGATTATCGCGTAAATCGACATTCACCACTGAACCGTACAAATTGACACGGTACAGTGAACAGTTGGCGGCCAATAGGAAACGTGCTCTGGCGATATTCAACACAACAGTTTCGAGTTGTCGATTGTGCGATACATCAACAGCGACTAGATTCGACTGCTCACGGAACGCGTTCTCTCCTAGCTCACGCAAACGATTCGTGTGCAATGTCACGGTCATGAGAAGTGCATTGCGCGCGAATACGGCGTTATCAATCACACGCAAGCGATTCCCCGCCAAATTGAGTTCCTGCAATGCGCTCAAATCATTAAAAACGTCCTCTGGTAGATCACGTAAACGATTTTCACTTAGATCCAAGTGCCGCAGCTTACTTAGGCCTTTGAAACTTTCAGTATCCAATTTACGCAAACGATTCGAACTCATGAACAAGTATTGTAACTCGCTGGCATAGTTGAATGTTAAACCGGCAATCTCTTTAATTTTGTTATCGGACAATATGAGTATAACCAATTTATTTGCCATTAGAAAAGCTTCCCAGCTCAGGTGCTCCACACTGCAATTTCGCATGTCTAATTCGCTTAACTCCAATGCATAGAAGAGATGCAGTGGAAAATTCGCAAAAGTAGAATTCTCAAAGACCAGCATATCCGCATTGGTCAGCGACGATGGTGGTCCAATGTCATAGGTTTCTCCATCGGGTGCTATACGCACCTCTGTCTGCAGATCGAAGAAGGCAATCTTATTAGCATCACTGAAATCAAAGCCACTGCAGCGATTCTTAGTGCAGTTATTGGTGAGTGTATTGATGTTCACCAATTGAGTTACGCGTTCATCCTCCTGCACGTAATCATCCTGATTCTGTACCACACTTCTATCGACTTCATCCACGGCATGACTCAGACTTAGTTGGAGAAGTGATTTTATCAAAAGCAGTTTCACAAACAAAGACGGCATTTTCGACACGATTTTTGACACGACTTCAGTTACGAATTCGTCGCTCCGTACTCGCCAACGTTTTCGATTCGACTGAATTCTACATCTATACTTGATTACTTTGTGTTTCGATTGAGCAAACAGTATAATGAATGAGGATGTCTGATCCACTGTCATAGACTCACTCATATTATTTTGCCATACTATATATACTAAATCAAAAGTTCCATATTATTTGCAAATTATATTTAATTTTTGTTGTTGTTGTGCAGTTCCATAGAAATCACGCTAATTGACCTCTACATTTGCGAGTTTTTGTCAGTTTTCGTTCTATACACATAGATTATTTTTGATTTAATTTTTCAATCATTTTCCTGTTTTTTATTCGTGTAGTGCAAAACAAAAATTTGTTTGATATGAAACATCTTCATATTTAATTTGTTTTAATTTATTTTGTCATGCGCTATAACGAAATTCGCTGGCATATCAGTTTAGATGCTTTTGCGTTATCTACGAAATAATGTAATATTACTCTTCTTACTTGAAGATCTTGAAATTTAATCAAACGTTTGTGTTTTACGATTCTGCAATCCTAAGATCTTCGAACTTTTTGAGTTTATATCTATGTACTTAAAATGAGTTCTGTTCTATTTTCAGCTCAATAAATAAAATGAAAACAAACAAAATTTCCATATACGAACTTAAAATGGCCAACCAATGGCATTATTCGTGGATTATATGATCTTTAATATTGTAAGGGTTTTTGTCTGTGGCCCTGGAACAAAGTCTTCTCAAAGTCGAAACTTCAAAACAGGAAAATCCCAATTTATGTATCTTACATGATTTCAAAAGAAACAACTTATCATCATTATCATTAGATAACTTATAATGTACCCAATGTAATATTAGATGAAGTAGTAGCAACTCAGGCTTCTATGGTGACGTTGGGACTCTAACCCGTTCCTTCACACATGCTTCACACAAGAAACAACTTATGTCACATGAATATTCCAAAAATTATCTCAAGTGACGTAGTGAATATTACTACCTGAATTAGCCTCACTCTTGCAATGATTACAGAAAACTTTTATAAAGCGTGTATCAAAAATGTAATTAAAAATCACCGCAATCTACTCGCGCTTGCATTTTAATTTGTCTTGTTGTAAATGCCTTTTCAAATTGAAAATAAAAAATTCACATTTTTCCAAAGAAACAAACACATGTCATAAGTTATTCGAGACCCAATTATTAGATGAGGTCTCTCCGAGCAGGTTGCTCACTATCGACCATGACCACGTTCTCAAATGTTATCGGCCCCTAATTCCTATGTCTCAATCTTCAGTATTCCCCCTGAAATCAATCATTTATATACTGGGAAGTTTGTCTTTAGTAATATATCATGTCATAAAAATTAAACGTACTTTTAAATTTAGAGAACTTCCATATGAAATTGTATATTCTTGAAGAAGGCAGAGAACTTAAAGTGGGTTTAAACCTGAGTAACTATCCGATTCGCTAAATATCTCTGTTCAAAAAAAACGTGCTTTTTGAAGTAAAATAATATTCATGCGAACACACATATAATTTCATTAAGGGTATTTAATGAATGTTTAAGCTTAGAGATCATAAAAAATAATATTTTCATAGCTGTTTTAGCAAAGTCATGAAGATATGCACCACAGACTTTCATGCCCAACTAAATAAACTGTTAATCTGCTCTGTTTATTACTTCAATTAAAACTTGCACAATCACTGGAACAGTGAAATTGTTTGTTTGAATAAGGATTTGATTTTTGTCAAAAAATCTCTCTTCCAGTCAACATAGCCTGTTCGTAAATCTATTTTTGGAAATACTACATTGCGTCAGTATGTACGATAATAGCTTTGTACTTCGTTTAGTTTTAGGTATCACTTCTTCGAATTGAATGCAATAATTATATTTTTTCCTATTCATTTAAAAAATGCGCGTGTTTATATTTCTAATGAGCTCACAATTAAGTCATATCGAATCATATTTATAATTTCAATTTCTACAGCCTAGAGCCTGCGTACCCACCAGTTTACATGACTTTTCCAATCATCAAAAGATCACATTTGCATTTGATATTGAATAATTTTGTTTCCGATTCGTTTGTTTCGATATAAACCAACTTTCGCTGTTGGCGATTTCAATTGAAACGGCATGACTTCGTTTAGCGATACATTTTCTCAATTCAATTCGTCGCAATTATTTTGCATACACACAAGCAGTAGAGACTCTCAGATACACACATGAGCGCTAAAAGTTTCTTTAAATTGTGTCGTTCAACACAATACAAAAGGCCTGCATTTAATTTAAATCAAATTTTCTTCAATGGTTTTGTTGTATAAACAAATTAGTTGTCGCCAGCTGACAGAAGCGGTGGACAAAACAACTGGACTGTGTGGACCTAAACAAAAATAAATGATTTTCACTTTTTGTAGACTGCAGCGCGTGTCTACTTGGAAATTTTATCGGAAAACTTTTTAGAGCAAAACAGTTTTGTGCGTTGGCGTGTGTGTGTAAGGTCACATTTAAGGTCTGTGCCTTAAACCCAATCCTCCATTGAGGAAGAGGTCAGGGGCAGTAGATAAAGCCAGTGCTTTACTGGCTATTCTACTGCGTCACGCCGCCGCTGCTTGTTGTGTTGAGAAATGTCTACTTAGTCTTTGAAGTTTTGCCTTAAAATTTACAATTGGCAAGTTATGTTTCAATTTGCATACAGCATGTAAAAATTCGTGACAAAGTTGGTCGAAATTATCAGAAAATATCTGTTTTTTTCTTTTATTTTCATTGATTAGGTGATTTGTGCCTTAATAAAAATTTATTGCCGCCTCAATTGCAAAGAACACTCCTTTTATGTGAGTTATAATTTTATCGTTTGGCATATCTTGTGGCTGTCTGGAAATAAGCAGAAGTTAAGATAATATTTTTTCATAACAAAAGTATTGAATATCAAATTTTTGAATTTTTATGTAATGGCCCTGAAAAACTCAATGTTTATGCAGCTTAAATATCTTCTTCTTCTTCTTAGCTTTCACAGTCCGGTGTGGACCATAGTTTCATCAACATTTTTCCTCCATTCCGCTCTATCTCTAGTCAGAGCTCTCCAGTCACCAACACTCAGCTTGTTAAGGTCTACTTTTACATCGTGCAGCTTAAATATAGGGTGTCAAAATTTCAGATCAATGTAACAAAAAACAAATAAGCGTTTAGACTGGAACTAGAATCTGACCGATTTGCTTGTATGGATTCTACCCCTTCTAGGATCCAGCTGAGAATGTATTAACTGCATGAATTTTATAACAAGAAAAACCCTTCATTTCGTTTTTTCTGTTGTTGAGGGACTGGAAGCGGAGTTGACGTCATTGCTATTAAAAGTCTACATAAAATTGTTATGCAATAATAATCAATATCTAAGAGGAATCTGTTTTTGAAATGTTGAATTCCAACACACCAGGGAAGCTTGTCGAGGTAAAATTTTCATTGTGTCTCAAGGTTACATTTTCGTTTCGTGCATTTGAAATTCAAATTCATTGTGTCAGACGAATTGAGATGAAATTCAAATAGCTTTAAAATAACATTCAAACTGTATAAGGATTGAATACTTCACATAAATTTCACATTCAAGTCTGGAGATTAAAAACATTATCTGACACACTTAAATTATTTGAATTGTTGGCGCTGTCATAAAAGCTACTTGGAATTTGTTCTTATTGTTCTTTAAAATAAATTCCTCGCTCCTAATGTACATTTGTCAACCGTTTTTCCAACTCCCGAAATAGTCTATAAAGTCCTTTATCGATATGGCTTTCAATGCTTACGTCGATTCAATCGAGTCGAAAAGGTGACCACGGATTGGGGTTTTCAGTTTAGGTTATAACCTAAGTCACTCGGTTTTACATCAGATACAATGGTTGGGGAACGATATGAGTTAAATTTTTAATGAAATGGTGTCGAATTATCATGGCTGTGTAAGCCGGTGCAACAAATTCGACATAGTGGGAATCGATAAACGTATGTTTATGTTTACAGAATGTTTACATGTTTACAGAAAATTGTATGTATGAATATATATATATATATATTGTATGTATGCAGAGAGCATAGGTATCAAGAATAGTGCTGACAATATACAAAAAATAAAAAATAAAATAATTGTATGATTCTATAGTAGCTACGAATTTTTAAGTAATTAATAATTCTTTTTGTACATTACTATATATGTATGTATGTCTTTTACTTAAGTGTTTATAGTATCAGTATATTGTGTGTGATTTGTCGAACATTATACCTATCTCCAAATTGTCTCTTTAGGGTTTAGGTTTGAAAACACAGCTGGAATGTGTTGTCAGACAAGCCAAGTCAAGTCATTTAAGGTTATTCAAATTATTAATTAATGGGAGCATTTCTTCGGTTTACGCGTTCCAATATTTGCAAATTGTTATCAGAACTTTGATCTGATAACCCTACTTTTTTTGAAAATATTTAAAAAAATGCAATTACATAAATAAATAATAAGAGTTAATTAAATTGAAATAAAAAATACCTTTGATCTTTAATTTATAACCAATTTAAAACATTCGATCCAATATTGTGTTGTTTGGTTTAACCTAAAATTCTAAGAGGTTATAATGACTTTTAACCAATAGCCTAATTTAATGTATATAAACATTTTGTATACTAGAATCCTTAAAGTGATTGTCAACACACAGGACGTTTTATCGTTGCAGTCAACTAATAGTATTCTTATATATGTAAGTGACTTTCATTATAATGTTTCATTGGTACAATTTAGAACTTTCCTCTTTGTACATATTTTTATAGAGATATTAAAATTGGCCTGCCATTGCTAACTGGTTAAACTTAATTATTAAAAAAAAAGTACTCGACTATCGATTTCGAAATATATATAAATTCAGAGATCTGGCTCAGGTGCTTTTGTTAATAACAAATTTGTCGCATTTAGGATGAGGGAAATCAATCAAATTATTCATTAGCTACCTAGAATCCCCAGAAATTCGCTGTTTCTGAGGCACAGTGTGCTGGGGATATCATCACGTTGTATTTCTACAAAAATAAAGAAACCCGAGCTGCCAAAAAATTGTTTTGCTACAAGATGTGTATGAACATACTCTTGAAAGCCTTGAACCGCGAAACAGTCAAAAAAGAAGAGTGTGTTCCATGATAGATGAACCATGCTGTGACCCCCAAGATCGTTTGATTTCATATCGCTGGACCATTTCCTGTGGGTGGTATTTGAAGGTGATTGCCTTAAAAATATACCCTTTATGTGCGTTGGAACGCTGCAACCTCTGACTGTGATAATATTTAAGTTGTTTGTTTCTCTTAATCTCTTAACATTGCTAGAAGGTCTAACGAAATGTTGTTCAAGTTCATCCAATCGATTGAGTGGAATTTAAGCTCAGTAAAGTCAAATAACGGTCTACGCTCACATATCACAGTTATTAAAAAGCTAAGTAACAATAAACATATTAAAAATGCACTCCTAATACTTGATTTTATAAAAAACTGTGAAAATATTACGAGAAGTTGGAGGAAACCATAAAACTCTATGCATACGCAATGTTCTTTCGGCGTTTTCATTAAACATTTGCATATACGATATAAGAATAATGACAAAACAATACGGAATAATTTTAATCTACTAAAAATAGCAACAAACAATTTAGGATATTTGTTTAAACAACAACAACAACATGCGGAAAAAAAGGAGAAAAAACAGCAGTTTAACACTAATCAAATTATATGATGAGTCTGTCAATCTAACATGTTGCATGTCATTAAAGGCATTACTAGAAACTTGCGAAAATCGAGGATCACGGATATAAACTTTGTAATAGAAATTTTATTAAATATAATAGATGTTTAAGCACCACACCACACCACACAGAACTTTTTGTCTTGTTGGGTAAGATCAGAGACACCTGCGAAAATTGTATACTATAAACCATTGCAATTTATTGGAAAATTAGGTTTTTAGTGTAAACAAAGTGAGAAATTAATTTGTTTAATTTGTGGTCATGCAATGCAATTGAATTAAAAAAATAAATGAATGTTTTCCGGAATTGCTGTAAGTTTAGACAAAGAACTGTATAGAAGCGAAAGTCTTTGTTGAAAACATCTTATTTATTTATTTCTTTATAATCTGTGCTATAAACACCAAGGACAGAAAATTCAAAGATGCATTTTGTTGTTGTTGTGAGAGGTTGTGAGTATCTCTTACTTTTCGGTTGAAGAATCTTATTCGAGTGTTGGGAATTCTTTCTTCTCCTTTCCGTTTTAGGTTAACGCTTCTGTAATTGTTGTTCTGGATCTCAAGTCGTGGAAGCCCAATGTTTGTAGATCTGATACATATTCATCAAGTATCTTATACATTTCATTATCCTATTTTTCTTAACTTAGTAGTCCTATGCTTCTGTAACTATATCTTTGCAGTTACATTTCAATCCATCGCTTCCTGGGCGAAGTCTTAGATGACTTCTAATAAGAGTTTATGGCATTGCTTTCTTTACAATGTACCTATTAGCCATTCGTACTAGCTTCATTGCAATTTCTGCATGATTGAAATTGAAGAATATGTAGTCTCCTTTATCAATTTCGATGTATACGAGTAGAAACTTGAAAAGTCACGTGTGAAGATGTTTTGTCATCGGTGTTTCCTAAGAATATTTTATTTATTTTGTGAAATATACGTAATTTTAAATGAAAGCGTTTATTTGTTTATATAAATTTGAAGCTCATTTTCGAATATTTCGCACTAAATGGCATTCGATCGTTGGATTCGACAGTTTTACTGCCACAATTCTTTTTGTTTTTTAATAAGAATTCAAACCTTTTTACTAACATTAAGCAACTGTTGCCAAGTGTATTTATAAAGCTTGAAAGAAATGCGAACAGAACCGCGAAATTAACAGTTGTAAGCGAACCAGAGAACGACAAGAGCCAACAACCAACAACAAAAGTAGTTACTACAAAATGCTCTGCTCGTCATTTTAATTGAGGAAATAATTTTATTCCAATGATGGCGTCAGCTTTCCGACAACCCACAACAATAACAATTACAATAAAGATAACAATGATGACGGCAACAAACACTTTTATTTTTGATTGTGATCACCAATCAATTGAGCTTTCTTCTTCTGTTATGTTGCAGATTTTCAATACGAGCTATCCAAGTTGTTGCCACGTGAAATTTGAGGACGAAAGCATTTTCCGTTGCGAATGGCAATGCAAAAAACGGAATAAATGAAGATAATAAAACAATTTGCGTAGTCATTCAATTAGTACAGAAAATATTTTTTGATTTCGAAAAAATGTTTGTATTGCCGTGTAAAAATGGCAGCATTATTAGGTTGTAGATTTGTCAATTAGTCATATTTCTATTGGTATCATTAGTAATGGTATCTTTAATAATGTACTTATTAAGTCCACTCATGGAGCAAGTCCATTTGCAGGGGTATTGTGCATTTGGTGTGGTCCGTTTAATCCTGTTATGAATCCCTTGGGAAATATTCTATAATATGAGAAACTATCTTCGATCTTTCATATGTGTACTTATGTAAGAATTTTGTATTTTTACATATAACATTATATATCACAAGTGAAAGAGAAAGAAACACGATGCATTGTGATCCATTGGTGTAAACGTCTTACATTTTTTCTAATTATATCGTTTTTGGCTTTTCGTAGTAAATGGTCTAAGTCAATGTAATTCAAGTGCCTTATGAGGTGATTAAAAAATTCCACTCTTATAGGTTATTGCACAAAACAATTGTTTAAATGAAAGATTTAAACAATTGTTTAGAGAATTTACTTTTAGAAAACGTAATATTTGTCTTATTTAATGCTCAATCCGGAAGTTTCTGTTTTCAATGAACACGTCAATGAACACTTTGATTGCTATCCTCACATCAATAGTCAAAACACAATTAACCGAAACATTCACCCTGCTGAGTCGACTCAGATCCGATGTTTTTAGTCTGGTAGATGTTCTTACGCTTTCCTCTAAAAGTGTTCGGCTTTTGTACGTCTTAGAAGGACAACTTTAGGGAGAAACTAGTGAGAATTTCTAGATAGATTTTCTTCCCTACAACTTTTCAATGCCTTGTATTTCATAACTGGCTTATCAATTTTGAAGCGGTCTAATTCTATTTTTCTTCTCATTTTTCTACTAATTTCTCAGATTTATTTTATATTCATCTGTTTGAGGTCTCTGTATATTGCCTTAATGCAAATGTACGAGAAAGCCTAATTTATTTTTCTTAGAGAGTTTTTACAACACTAAACATCTAGGATAATATCATATTATATTTAGAAGAGTAGTGACAGAGAGGTCCCACGACCAGTTAATAAATGTCGATTTATTATGTCTCCTTACTGCCTAATAAGTTGTCGTTGGTTTTATTGAGAACTTTTAGAACCCTGTTGAATGTGACGGTCTTTTTAGCCATGTTGGTAACAGTGCTGTGACATACTTACAGATATGTTATTACATTACTGTTGCATTATGTTAGTCAGTGTAAGTCATCACTCTAAATTGCGTTGGTCCATACGTATTTTTTTGAACAGAAAGTGTTGACACTAGCTAGCTTCAATTAACAATTAACTGGTTTTCACATTTTCATTTTTCCAATGTTGTTGCACCATGATTTAATCAGCTTAAATAGTCTGTTGTCACATATAGTATGCCCTTCATCCTTGACTTTGTTTCAAAGTGCACTTTGCTGCACGAATTTCAGTTGGTTGAATATTTTTTTCTTTTTCGTGTTATAATCGAGGATTCCTTCCTATACAATATTGTTTGACTACAATAGATTTGATTGTTAATATTGTCCTGGTTAAAGATTGTATCTTCATTTTACACTCGTAACATTGTTTTGAAATCAACTCTCGTTCATTTGTTCATTTTTTGAGCATTAAGTCAACAACTTTATCATTACAATATTACGGCAGTCAAGTAGTATTAAGTGCAATCAGACATCGAATCAGTTCATATAATGAGTATTACTTTTGGTTGGCGCGGAGCCGAGTAATCTTTTTAAGTAATGCACCTTGTTAGACATTACACACGTTTTCATGGCTTCAATGTTGGCCTTTATTGAGTTGCAAGATACTTGTCATTTGCTTGCCATTGACATCGTGTGCATTGAGACTGTGTTTTCGTAGGATGATTTGGAAAGGTTGATTGGTGTAGACAGGTGGCTCGATTTGATCATAATATTAATTTTAAAGATAAATGAGTCACTTTAAAATAAAATTAATCCCTAAGGAGTAATTCGTTTGGAATCGCATTAAACTAGTTCGCTTACCAGTTCTTTTGAAGAGAGCTTGAAATTGAATATGGGAGTTTTTTTTACTTTTTTTATTTTAATGAATGCAAAAATTGAAAACGAATAATCCGTTTTTAAGCCTTATATATGTACATATTTAACTTCTTTTAATAAGAGCAACCAATACTTTTTACTACTTATATTGATTCATATCACCAACAAATTCAGGTTGTACTGTAGAAATTTTTTTGTTAACAAGAACTACGGGGGAGTATATGGACTCCAGAATGAAGTGTTTTGAGAAAAAATAGTCAGTTGTTACGATGTGACTTTGAATGTGCATTTTTTGTTTTTACATATTCTTTTTAAACCTAACCTTTGTGTGTTTCATTCATTAACAACCTACAAGTGCAGTCGTATACATTTTCTAAACAATTGTAATCTAGTAGTACTAAATGAAATTAAATTAAAAACGTTCGCTTGTGTCTACTTTTGGATTCGATAGATCAGCTTCGGGTATTGGCGGTTTTGTGGGTTTAACATCCTGAACCTTATTTGATTCTTTGATAATCTTTGGTGGCATTGTTATATCCAAGCTATCCGATTTTTGATAAAATAAATAAGCCGCTGACATAAGACCCAGTAATGAGACTGTGATGAGAGTCCAACGTAGACCGGAATTGAATTTGAGACCACTACAGAGACATTCAGTAAGTGTTATTTAAATTGTGGCATTTCAAGTACTCACAGGAATAGAGAATATTTGAGCATATTAGTAAATGTTTTGTTAAGCGCCACGCCTTCTTCTACCCAGAACATTGGCATTAAGAGTTTGCGTAGGTGACGCATTGGTTCAATTGCCTCCACTGGTTCGACATCCAAATTGAATTGCAAACGCTTTGCTGCTTGAAACGGTGTCCCAGACATCTGCGAATAGAGAAGTGTCACACATTTTTTCGAAAGGTTTTGTTGTATAATACTATACTTACGAGTTCAAAATCTATAAAGACCGCATGATCATGCTCATTTGGGTGTAAGCCGTCAACAGCTTCAATCAATTTTGGATCTCCATTGTAAAAATGTGGCATTGAAGCAAATAGCGGACCACCCACGCAAGGCGCTAAATTCATAGTGCCCTTAGGTGGACAGGATTCGGGGTCATCAGGATCGTCACAGAAACAGTGCAACTTCTCGTCAGCCTTCAAGTCGCCAAGATCGAGCGTATAACGCATTGAGGGCATACCATGGTACGAAGATTTACGCTGATAGACTGCACCCAAGGACCTACACAAATCGGCAGTGAAGGCCCATAGACCCTGTTCTTTGGACATGCCTGGGGCAAAAATTGTCGAATCAGTACCTACGAACTGGTTGCATTCATCTCCCGGCCAAACGTCCATCTCCGTTTCATCAGCAAATCGTACAACCATGCCCAGTTTCTTATTATTTTTCACTCCACGACATACAGAAAAACGTCCGGCATCGGAGTGATTCGCCTGATATTTTTCGTGTATTATATATATAATAGTTTTTCTTGTTTCATTATGCAACTAACTCACCTGCCCCAAAAATGAGAACAGAAAATGTGTACTGTTGACTTGCTTCGCTTGCTTAATATCGCCCGTATAAAAGACCGTGCAAAGCGCCTTGGCCGCAAACTCCTCCGACGAACAGTCCACGGGTATGCCACGAAAGAATAAGTCCATGAATTTTACGGTTATCAAAGCCTTTGCACCGGGAAAAACTAGTGTGAGAGCCTTTGTAATGAGCTCCATCATAGCGGCTCGTTCACGTTGTACCGTAATTCCGATGGGCTAAATTTCGGGTTAGAAATTACTGTAACTGTAGTCATTGTATGCCAAGTTTGCGTGGAGAGTGGGCAAGTTTATTCCCACTAATATACAAATTATTATCAGAGCCTAATTTCTCTTCATTTGCAATTTATAAAGGCGTGCATTGTGGTTCCCACTAATAAATCTATTAACTGCGCTAAGTTGTCCGTTGAGCCCTGATGTTCGCCATCATTTTTATTTTATAGCGCAATTTTTGTATGAGCACTTACCGGATTTTTCGAGTGTGTTATGACTAAATTGCCTGACGCTAATTTGACTTTGATGATTTAATTTTTCAGTAAAAAGGCACATAGGAAATACAAAGTGCCCGTTTCATATTCCATGAAGAAAGTATTTATGTGTTTTTTTTGATCTGCTTACAATCCTGAATATATTTTAACCTAATAGGAAAAAGTAAGGAAGATTTCAACCATTGCATAACCTGCAAGTCGTTCCGGTTGAAATTGGACACTTAAAGAATTAGGAAAATTTTTAGGTTAAGTAAGAAAATGATTGCAACTCCTCATGTATAACTTACTGACTATAACTTACTATCTGATACGCGAACCAATGCTGCCACAGAAGAAAGAATTGTGGAATAATAGTTTGAAATTTTAATTAAAAGGGCATCATTTGGAACTCTGAATTATATTTGAGAATCTTCTGCTTGGAATCAGGTGAGTCGCTCGCAAGCAATGACAACAATAGATCAGGTGGTGGATAGAATGTTGGCAATTTTATTATCCTTAGCTTAGCTTTGTTCGGCATCGAAAATGTAATAAAATCGCTTTCAAATACATTTGCCGGTACGACAAGTGCTTACTACGCTCAGTAGTAATAAGCTAAAAGAGTTTTCTCGCAACGGGATGGTCGGTATGACAGCCTTTGACATACGTACAAACCAAGAAACAAACAAATATTAGTTTATATGTATATATGTCTGATCTGATTTGGATGCCTGACCACTGGAGGAGTTCACAACCAACTTTTTCAAAGCAGCTTTTTCTGCATACGATAAATGGCTAGCGTCTGTACAACATGAGTCAGCCTATCTTCGGAGCTTCCTAGCAGTTATCATAATGTACGTGTACCTAAAGAGGTTCCGAGAGTTCCCGGGTCCCTGCTAGTATTAAAAAAAAATATTATTTTAAATAAAATAAATAGTTTTAAAATTATTTAAGAGATTACATTAAATCTGACCATCCCCTCTGATCGACGAAACTACTGGGTTAAAATGTTTGAAAAAATACAGAAAATAGTTTGTTACTTTGAGATTTCTGGAAAACTCACACGAAGTCTGTGGTCTGTGCTCTGAATATAACCTGATAAATAATACTAAAAATTTTAGCATTTTTAGAAGTCACTCAAAAAAAAATTTTTGTGAAGAACGTTTAGGTATAATTGAATGACTTATTGAAGGAGCGTTGTATCAGTTACTTGCTTAACCAAAACGAAATGAGTGGATATGATTGAATATTTCGTTCGGTTTGGTTAAGTGAGGTTTCAATAGAGTACAACGAAAATATATTCGATAACATATTCAATGAAGGGAACGCTCGCCACGCGAGGTTATCTCGCACTTGGCTAGATATTTTTTTTTGTATAATGGGTATTGTATTTATTACTGAGTAAGGGAGTGGAGAATAACACAACTACTTATTCCAATATGGTAAACGAAAAGACGTACTTTATTCACAACTTGGATCGTAAACTAGAACGGACTGCCGTTACTTTGAACAATTCATTTGAATTTCTGCTTGAACTCCTGATTCGGTTAATAATGGATTGCTGATTTTTGGGCTGACTTTTATGAATCCTTCTTTAATATTGTTTACATTTCAACGTATGGAGTGTGACGTTACATAAACCAATTATGAAAGTTTTACCTTTTGAGGCAATCAATACCCTAAATCAATATTCAAATATCACGATACTACTTACCTGAAGTAATGGATGTGGCATCGTTACAATCTCCTCTCCCGTCAATGGGGATGAAGCTTTTTCATTAAATATAAAAGTATTACGCATGTTAAAGGAGACTGTATCCTCATCGACATCATCCACTAAATCGTATTTATCTTTCCATTCACTTGTTTTAATGTAATGAAACAAGATTGAAACTTGCACTATATCCAAATCTTCTTAAAACTCACTCAAAAACGAAGGGACCAACTTC
The DNA here is from genome assembly GCA_035041755.1 of Cacoxenus indagator. Taxonomy (NCBI): domain Eukaryota; kingdom Metazoa; phylum Arthropoda; class Insecta; order Diptera; family Drosophilidae; genus Cacoxenus; species Cacoxenus indagator. Next base: position 515,399 of record JAWNKX010000191.1, on the reverse strand, counting down.
TTGTAATGCCGGTTTACCGCCCTGCATAACCTCTTCTGGATTTGTAATGTTGAAAACGTAGATATAAAAATGCAATGGAAATGGCGTATTAGACCAAAGGTCACGTATATCAGTGCCCGGCTTAAGCGTTACTTGCTTAAAAATTTACATGGAAAATTAAATTTATTTAGAACAGTTTTATAAAAAATATTGTAAAATTTTTTTCAAACACCTTTTTAATCATAAATTTCAACATTTTCGGGAATGCCACCCAACCAAAAATTATCCCGAAAAATAGAGCGCCACCGGAGCTGATTAACAACTTGTTACGATTTACTTGCATACTGCTGGGCGTCGCCAATAAATCTTATTTCATAGAATTATATATCTTCTTCACTTAGTCCCGTATACAACTGTTACGTTCGAATTTGTAGAGTGTACTAAACCTCGCCACGACATTGATTTCAAAATAGAGTCAAGACAAGTTGTTTCGAATGGGTGTATGTGGATTTTTCGTGCGAAAATTGGCCATAATAATAAAAACAATAATAATAAAAAACCTGTAATGACAATCTATAGAGTGTAATGAGTTCTACGCTTGTATGCAAGCCCGTGGCAAAAGAAATAAAAAAAAGTATCTGAGAACAAAATGATTGTCAACATCAGTTATAGAATCAATTATTTTCAATTCTTATTTTATTTCGATAGTATGTAGTGATTTGTTTTTTGTTGTTGTTGTTGCAAATGTTAAAATGATCCGTGATCCCCACTCCCCCGCGACATATATATCATAGGTGCGTTATACGTTGGTAGTGCATGTATACAATTGCTTTATATGATTTTGACGTCGTAATCGAACACCCACACTTGACGTCGTTTCGCCTCACTAATGTTCGTCTCGCACGCATTGTCAGTGTGAAACGTGATCTATTCTAAGGACTTTGAACGCCAAGTTCAACTTTGTCAGTAGTATAAGTATTTGCCAATTGTACGACACTTGTATTATATGAAATTTTAATATAATATCGCACCTGTTTGGGTTCTATTCGTAATTATCTAACAATTATCTTCGTTTCTTATTCCTCAAGAAGAGTTTAAAGGTTCTCTGAATTTTTTTTTTTCACCTACAACAATTGACAAATGATTTTTTCAATGTTAGTTAAATGATATTGAGTTGTTGCCTACGTGTAAAATGGCAACAAATTTTGACATTTTACTTGTGAGAAGTATTCTTAGTAAATTCCAAGTGTAACTAAATTAGTCGATGTCATTTATATTATATTATAGTACAAAGCCTTAGATTCATCGATTGTTGAAAGATCCAAATACAAGGTCTGTTCAAAAAAGAATGTGATTTTTAATTTTGAACGGGTTACGTGTAATCGATTTTAAATACTTTTCTTTTCTTATATTGGTACACATGTCCGTAACATATGTTATAATTGCCATCCATTTTGCATTTTTATATTTACCATGTTCTTCACTGCTTCAACGTTTTCGTAGGTTCTTGATGAGCTGTGGCATCCAGAGCCGTCCTCGTATCCATCACTTCTGTGGCGAGCTTGTACCACTTGTAAACAATGCATTTGGTCACAGCAGAATGCCGCAATCAACATTTCAAGAACTTTGGAGCACTTAATTTTGTTGTTCACACAAAATTCAATGCAAATTCAAAAACATTATTATAAAATAGGATAATTGTCAACATATGACATGTGTACCAACATATTAAAAAAAAAAAAAAACAAAGGAAAAAATGAAAATCTATAACACGTGGACCGATAAAAATAAAGTCTTTTTACTTGTTGAACACACTTCGCAACTACAAAGTACGAACAAGCCGCGCAAATGAACACAAAGCCAAGTAAACAATAGCATGTCGGTGACGCGAAGTCATAATATTTTGCCCTACTAAAAATAAACTCGACGCGACTAAAGAATTTTTCACTTGCCATTTACATCTTCATTCTACACAAATCCCGAGCAATGTCGAGGCAGCTGCTAGTATATGTACAGTAATTCCCGCTTAAATGGGACAGAAAAAATGTGAGGCTTTTGTTTCTATTAACCGGGGAATTCATTTGTACGAGTGTCAGAAAAAAACCTCGCAGCGGTCCAATGGCATTAATCGCTTTCGTGGTGAATGGGGATGGTGTAGTGATTTGATCTTCCGAAGACTCTGACTCATCTGATTCAACTATAATATGTTCGTCGCTTAATTAATGGTCGCATTTTATAAAGACCTCGAAAGTTTGTACTCCGAAATGGAGCAATATATATGTATACATTTCGAACCTTTCTCAACCGTGTTCAAATATCATACTATATAATGTAATGTTGCTACTTAATATTAATTTCTTTCTTCGGACCCATTTTTCGACAATCACAAATATGCGTCTACACTTCTAAAGGGAGAAATTTCGTTGCAAAAATGTTGTTGCAATTAAACGGGTTTTGCAAATAAGCGGGTAGCAATTAAGTGGGAACTACTGTATAAATAAGTATACTTTCCTACTTATAAATCAGAAGGGAATATGATCAATGAGTAAAAAGTTGCTTAGACCCATATTACACTTTGCACTTAAACTTTTAATTTCTCTCTCTCACAACCGGTGTTCATAGAGAAGAGATGCGCCAGGCTACGGGTACGAAGTGTTGATTGTTGCCGACGGTGTACCATCAATACTCTCAACTTTTTGATATTTCTTGTTGTGTTCGTTCGGTTTTTTCGCTGTTAATTTATTCGTTTGTTCATCTTTTGTAAATTAAATTACGAAATGGCAAAAGTACTGTGGTCAAAGGACGCTACTCAATGTTAATAGAAAAAATGCAAGATTATGAATTATTATACAACACCAAAGTGGAAAGAAGTTGTAAATAACAGACAAAAATTTGGAAAGGAATTGACGATTACTTCAGAGAGTTGCATTGCCAAATGTAATATCAGTTTACTGTTACTATAAATATTTTATCTTGGGAGTTGTTACATCTAAGACGACTTAAATATGTAAGCTTAGAAATATAAAATTTATTCACAAACCTAATCAACTAAAGTAAAATGATAAAGACAAAAATGATTTTTCAAATATGACAATTTTCCAACCTCTAATTTCTCATGTGCATATGAAGAGCGAAACGTGTTCATTCAAAGGCGTTAGCGACAAAACTCACCTTTTTCGAACGTGCTAAAAATACTATATTAACAAATGAATGCTAAAAACTTCACTAAGAGAAATATATATACAGTTAAATAAAGATATAAAATAAGTACAAAAATAAAAAGTGAGGTAGACAAAAATTAATCTTTTAATTTAAAGAAACGCCGACACCGCCAGTCCTTTTATGTGCCCCTTCTTGGCTTTGTTTTATAGAATGTGATTTATTTTTATTGCCGCTTTAAAGAAATACTAAGAATGGATTTAATTAATGCAATTTCTTAGACAATATTTTTTATTTCGATTGTTGATTTTAATACAAATGTATATGTACTATCATTATAAATTTATGGCAGTTTCGCGAAACCAGTTTTCAAAAAACAGTGATTGCAATTCGATGTAACAATTGTTAACCGATTTATTTGCTTTTAGTAAATTGCACTTCGTTAAACAGTCGTGTTGCCAAGTGTTTTTACACTTCAGTTTATTTTTTATTTTACATATTTCTCCATGGTATATTTATTTTGTTATTTATTTTTTTATTTATTTATTATTATTATTATTTTTGGCTCTGTTTCTGTGTCAATTGAACGACGTCACGTGTTTGTTCGGCTTGACTGTTGTTCATTAAGTTTCATTAAATGAGTCGGTTTCGATTTCTGCGTATTTTTCCTTTTTTTTTCGTTATGCTTTTGTAACTGACTCTGTCTGGGGCGGGGTTTAAGAGTTATCGATAGCAGTTAATTTCTTTCATTTAATAACATTATTTTTTTTAAAATTATTTTGACTTTCTGTACGCGTATTCAGTTACTTGGAAGTTATCTTAAATTAAAATGAGTTGTGTTATATATGTCGTTTTTCTTTGATAATGTATAAAATGGCATTGACATTGTAATATTGTACTTTAAAAAATAAAAACGCACGTTATTTATGTTTTACTAGTGGCTCTGCCAGACGTTGTTCTTTTCTTGCCTGAACTTAATTAAACTTTAAGTACACTGTAAAAAATGAAAGAATTTACTAAAAAGTTGGGGTAAAACCTCGTGCTTCTAGAATGTGATGTCATATAAAAGCAACTGTTGTATATGTGTTTATTCTACAAGAAATGGTACAATAGAAGAAGAATAGAAGGCTATAAAGTATTGGTACCAGTGGCTCTGCTGACGCTGGCAATTGTGGTAATTTACCCTTTCCGCTTGCGCAACATAATCCCGGCGTTTCGTGTAGAAACTTCAAAGCATTGCATTGTTAATAAACAGTGCTGTTTGACAAATACATCTGTGGCGTAATCGACTTTTGGGGCGTATCTCAACGCATAACGCGACGAATATAACTGTATCCGTTGTTTCGGAGTCATAATGGATCTTGCTTGATTTTCGCTTTGAATTTAAGTCGTATTTATTAATGTTTATCAGACGTTCGTTTTGGAATTTAACATATGTACATATTAACAACAAACTGATGAAGTAATAAATATTTTGCAAGAACACTTAATACTAAAAATCTTCCGGAGGATTTTCTCAACATTTTATTTTACCCAAACTTTTCCCTGAAAATAGCGAACAAAAAAATAAATATATTAAAAAAAATAAAAAAACCAAAGAATTGACAAATATGTTAATTATTATTATGAAATTCTCGCATCTACATTTCGGCAAAAATCGTATATATACGTGTATACATATATATAGATTTACGTATTTATCTTTTTATTTTATTTTTATTGGCAGTCAAGCCCAAAATGAGTTATCGCTAGTTCTGTGCGTGCCATTTATCTCAAGTTTGACAGACTGTAATTTAAATTAATGAATTGCTTTTGGTATGCGTAAAACATACACTCATACCTACCTACATATATACATATCTAAAAGATATTACATTATTTAATTATAAAAATAATGACAGTTGAGGTCATTTAAACGTGTTTGGAATTGATTTTGTACCTTCAGTACAAGCGAGCTTCAATAACACAACTGAATTAATTTAACTATATCCCTGCAGAGTAGTATACAGTAAAGTGTCAATATAGCAAAAATTTAAATATTTATATAATATATGAAATAGGTTGCCCCAATGGAGACCAAATATGTATTTCTGTAATTTAAAACACATTATTATAAAATTGTCTAAAGACAGGACTTCGACTTCGCTAGGGCTGTGTTCATAAGTGAGTGTACTCACTGTCTTCGTAAATATCTCACACTCTTTTTGCAAACAACTCCCAAGCACAAACTCAAAAATGAAAACGGAGCGTAGCACAGAAACGTAAAAACCAGACAAAATGTTTTTCGGACAAAAATTAAAGTGAAAAAAAAACCTATTCGTTTCCTCTATATTTTTTTTTTTACATACAAACCTTGCTCTCAAAATAAGGAACACAACAACAACAAAATTAGCCATATAAGTTGAGCGTGCTAACGTGATGAGGCTTCAAACATTTGAGGGAAACATTTTTATATCTATATATACAAGGATGTTTGTCTGTCTGTCTGTTTAATCCCAATGGAATCCGACATGGTCGAGTACCATGAAAATTAGTACATTTGGTAGTTGTCATCATGGAGCATGTTTGTAGCTAAGTCTGGTGCGAAAAAATAGTCGAATTCGCTAAATATGAAGACAAAGTCAATTTTCAAATACATAAAACACAAAAACAAAGGAGCCTCTGAGAATTGAGTTTGCCGGCAGTACTGCTCAAACTGTACAAAGTCGAAATGTTCAAATATTCGAATGAAAATAACAATCAAAAAAATGAAGAGTTCGAAATGCCATCCAAAAAGTCAAGCACTGGAAGATCAACGAGAAAATCGCAGCAGTAGAAAGAGCGCAGAAGGCAGCAACGCGCCGAGGACCTGCTAGTATAATATATAGATAGATAATTATTCTCATATTTTAATTAATTGCATACTTTTCCTCGAAATCCTATTAACATTTTTTGAAGTTTGCACAATACTCTTTTGAGCTAAAGCAAACAATAATTTTAAATTTTAACCAATCAATATACGAATTGCCAGCCAATCGTTGCAATCCTTGCAATATGAAAATAATTATTCAGAATTAGTTTCAAGTAGGCAGTTCACTTTTTCTCTTATAATCAGAGGTCTAAGAAATATCGCTTACCGGAGTTATTGGGAGCGAAGAGTTGGAATGGAATATAAGGAGTGGAGCGGTCAGGTTAACCAAATTTGCCAAAGTAAACATGTAAAAATAATATTAGGTTAAGTTACACCCACTGGTCTTCCCTTTAAGACATCACATACGACATTATCAAGCGAAAATGGTCATGGTCGAAGCGCAGAGAAGTGGCTCAAACGGTGTGCAAGCGAGAACTAGCAGCCAGGATGGTTTTTACTGTGTATTTGGTGGGACTGAAAGGGAATCATCTACTATGTGTAGCTTGCAGCCATGAGTTACAATATGCATCACAAAACAAAACAGATTACTTTTACTTTCAAACAATTCAAAAGATTCTATAAAATTTGAATAAGAACTCTGTGCATACTCTGTGTACGAAATCAGAAAGATTTCTAAGCCTGAATAATAGAAATAACTCCACCCCAATGTCACTTACCGGGTCCAAAATAAACCAATAAAAGCTCAAACAGAACCCATGGTAAAAATTTGAAGTCGATAGCCCTTATGCATGCTAAGAACACACGTTTCTAACAAACAAACGCTCAACGAATTTGATTTTTACATATATAGATAGTTAGATAGATAGATATAGATAATACTGAATATGATATAATAATATTGCACTAGTTTGCTTTGAATATTAATGAGAATAATGGTAAAAGTATGGCCAATAGCAAGCTCAAACAATGAAATTTTAATTTCCAATATTATTTTCGCTATCGTTACTCGTTAAGAGATACGCGCACTTTTTTTGTGCAAGCTTGTCCAACTAATGAGTTAACTTTGAAGGAAAAAGTTTCTCAGTCCCCAATGCCTTTGTTAGGGCTTGTATAATTAAAAGCGAGCTACAACAACAAACAGAAAATTTTTCAAAATACACGTAAATTATTACATTGTATGACTGATATATGTATGTATGCAGATAAATGCGAATTTTTTGTCCCACTGTTTGCACATTTGCACAGTCATTTAAAAACATTTTTCGCTGTCTTTCAATTAGTAAAACAAAAGTCGAGTATTTGCATATCGAATTCATAAATAAGGAATGTGGAATTGATGAAATATTGCATTTTGCATTTAAAAAGTCACGCAATTAATGTTCTATTTGAATTGCTATAAAAGATGTAAATTGTACAAAAAAAAAAAATACTGTGCTTAGCCTGAAAGTTACTTTATAAATTTTAGCCTCATTAGAAATAATTAAGAAGCAAATGAATTCATTGCAAATGAAGGCAAAAGGTAAATTTTTTGTTAAGAAAAAATTACATTACTTTGACAGTTTTTTTAAATGATCAGAGTGCCCTCTTTCACTACAAAACATCAACAATGTGGGCGTTACAATAGCCGAAGCTAAAATATTTCAAGTGATTATTATCGATTCGCGAATCTCAAGTGTCATATTCCCTTTGGTGTTGTAAAAATACAATACATTTTATTCGTAATCGTGTAAATAATATGTAATGTTTTATTTAACGGTTTGCTTACATTTGTATGATACGATTATGAAATTTAGTCAACACTCGATTTAGTTAAGTAGCACAACGTTGCATTTTATTTGATTTATTGTTGGATTGGCACGTTCTGATTGAATTGAGTGTGTGTGTGTTAAATCGAAAAACTGGATATAATGGCAGTGTCAATGTGAATTAGAATATCATATATTATAAATCAAAATTTATTTTAAAAACTTGTTCTAAAGTTAATTTAAAAGGTACTGTGTTTTAAGTTGCGAACAGAAAAACTGTTGATGTGTTATTTTGTATATTTTTGTGTTAAGTTTGACGTCTGTTTATTCTGTGTACCACTACGCGTTTTAAATTATTAAAACAGTAAAAGTTAGGCGTTTATGAGGAAAATACAATTAGGCGGGGCACTGTATAAAAATTTAATGAAGTAAGCAAGCAAAATTACCTTTTATCGTACAAGAGAAAATGGTCGGTACCCTTGTTCTTTCAAGAACATAGTCTTGTATAGTATTTTCTCACGAAATTAGAGGGTTTTAGGAAAAACTGTGCCTATGCCATGATTGTCTTTAATTTATTAAAAATGTCAGCAAATCTAATGGCATATCTTAGTACAGGGTATCAAATGTATGAGATCAAAAACTAGCTTAAAAATCCAACTGTGTAGTTTTATGCCACTATTGTTTAAAATTATATTTGGTCTTATAGGTGTCAGATCTGGCTCGAAATAAGAGTAATCTGAATAACCAATTTTCAGCCACATATTTATCATCGGGTAGGGTATTCCAGCGATATTAGTGCCATGACACAAAAAGTTCCATACTAATCGTAACCTACTGAAAGGTTGTTTAACTAAATCACGAAATAATTTGTAGGCCTCATTTTAACGCAAGTGTATTCCGAGTGAAAAGCAACCTAACTTAAGTGCGAATCAACCCTAAGAAATCACTAGACGAGTATAGATAGGATTATTATATAGATGATCTATTACTTTCTTCATTAAAGAGTTCATTGAACATAATATCTCGGATTTAACTCTAAATCGACTTTCAACACGTATTAATAATGAAAAAGCATTTATATAATGCGAAAGACTTGGTTTTAAATTCTAAAATAACTCCAAGTTGAATGTCCAAAGCAGTCTTTTTCTTCAGCACATAATGCAATTTACTAATCTCGGAGTCAAGGCAGGTGACAAAAGGGCCAGTAATATAGAATATATTGTACTTGGTTGTAATTTGTTGTATTCGCGTATTACGGGGACTATTCAATAAGTCCTTAGAGTCCACAAGTAAGAATTCAGAAGTTCCTCAAAATGGGTCAACTTAATTTTGAACATAAAACGTAGTCTTCGGGGGGCCAAATCTGGTGAACACGGTGTATGTTGTTTTACTTGTAATTGTGATTTTAATTCCATGATGTTGGCCATGAAACTACGCATGCATGCGCTCGTCATTGTCTTGGGGACGCCCTACCGCCGGTGTTTCAGTTATTGTTTGCTTAGATGATTTCGCGTACACCCTAAAAAAGCCACGTTTTATTGTTCCTCTGTTTATGTAGTGCAATGATGTGTCCATTTCACGTCCACAATTATATATCGACGCTTAAACCTGTTATGATTTCGACTAATTTTTTTTTCCATTTTTTAAATACACAAAAAAATGAAAAAAAAATTTATTAATTTAAATGAATTGAAAAAAAATTAAGCTGCCTAATGATGGTGCTAAATAAAAAATTTTCGTTACTATGATCGCCATTTCTAGGTTTTTCTAAGGACTCATACTATAAGCCTCAATTCTTTAATAATACAAGATCGGTAATTCGAATTGGGTTTTATATTGATCAGAAATGTGATTCATGTCACATTATATCCCTACTAAATACTAGTAGCTATTATAAAAGTTCTAAGAGAGCGTTGTTTTTTTTTTTTTTTTTAAATCAGGAAACCTATGTTCTTTAAAGAATAACCCCAAACTATATTTCCACTTGGCACCACAAGTTTTTTAAAGCTGTCGAGTTCAGTCGCCTCGTCGTGCATCGCCACATTGTCTAGCAATAACGATCGCATAAATTATATGGAACCATCATATAATCAATAGCGAATATTTAACTTGAATAATTAATGCGAACAACAATATTGTAAACGGTGCAGCAAACAACAGTACGATTACTTTTACTTGGATATAGTGAAATCAATTTTCCCGGCAGCACTAAACCACAAAAGCCACCGACGTCAGTCGTTTGATCAACTTAACAAAGTTCGGTTAAGATCAGCGCAAATGCACCATGTAATTTAATAGATAAATGTTGGTTAATAATATCGTGCATTGACGCCTAGAGCTATTGTAAATTTACTTGACTGAGTGACTGGTTGGATGACTGAGTGACTGATTGTTTCACTGGCTGAACTGACTCAGTCATTCACAACGGCACGGCGGTACTCATTATTGAACATGTGCGAACATATCACTTGCCCGATACAATTTCAACTGCCGATGATTAAGTGTAGTCCATAAATTTCGTTGAAATATATTTTTACAGTTTCGCAGAGTGAGACTTGCTAAAAAGTATCAGAGTATGCGGAATTTGTCATATGGTATAATTTTCATGCTTTGCGGTTAGTGCGATACGAAACGTGCGATAGTAAACGTCTTGGTTATTGAGATAGGCTACTGAGTTTACATCATATTTTTTTTTTTTTAATTTTAGAAGCTTTCAATCGCTTGAGAACTAGTTGAAGTATTTCATTTGAAGAATTAATTTAATATATATATAAAAACCGATGTTTTATGTGTTTTATTTGTATGTATGTATGTCTGTCCGCTATAGACGCCGAAACCGCTGGACCGATTTGATGACATTTTCAGGGAAACAATAGAATAGCCTGTCGTGTAATCCTATTTGGTTTGGTTTGGTGCTTTAGTATATAGTTTGTCAAAGAAAAGTAATATAAAAAAGTTTAACTCACAAACGAAATGAAAAAATAGTATATTACAAGTTGCTTCACTGAAAGAATCAACTCATGCAGCAAAATACATAGCTGGAATAAAGCAAATTTTTTGCTGATACACCATTGAAATACTTGATTTTTGTACTTTTATCGAATTTTAATTTTTGTCGCTAATACCGGAAAGGGCAGAACAACGTCTGGCCGGCTACGCTAGTTGAATATACAGGGTGACATTCACAAAACTCAAAGTTAGAATGTTGAATGACTTGTCATCTCTTGTATTTCTCAGAACATAGAAGTTCCATCAATTAACATTATTAACATTCCTTATTAACATTACTCGTTTCGTTACAATATTTTACTTTGCCATAGATATGTACTACTTCAACTTCAGGGACCCCATGTTATTTTATTTCAGCCTTGAATGATGTTTTCGTCTAACTTGGCGTGTCCATGTAAAAATTAAATTAATTAAATAATTAGATTAGCTTCTCGAGGTAAAAAGTAAACTCCGGATCAACAATAAACTTGCTCATATACAAATAAGTTGTGGCATCTGTCTGGCTAAATGGCATCCAAATCTGCCAGACGACTGCTCCTTACAACATTAGGAAAATATAGTCAGTGCAAAATACGAGTAAAGTCCTGCGACGCATTGGTGGTCCACAATGATTTGTCAAAATATCTACGACATAAGAATGCCAGCGATAATTGAGCAAATCAATTACTTTAACAGCCGTCTCAGAGATAGACTTCTGCAACACTCCAACCCATCATAAAGGTCCCTATTCACAGCAGTACTTCGCCACCGTTCCAATAGGAGTTCGTAAATAGCTTAGATATCACTTTATTCTAAGCATACGTGATTTTTCCCAAATTGACAACTACTTTAAAATATAATCACAAAACTCTAAGGGAAACCTATAAAATACAGGTACAATCAACATGCAACAACGTTTCCACAAAACCGTAACTGTAATTAACACGATTATAGACCCTTAACCATTTTTCTGATTACTGTGGTAAGATTGAGTACCACCTAATCAATCCAGTACACAAGTTATGCTAAGAATAGTAACCGCAGAAATAAAAAATGTAAAAATTAAATTGACGTTAGTTTACCGTAATTTATACTTCTAATTGTTAGTTGCAGGTAAACGGCAATCATTATTGAACGCTGCACTATGACTCAACTTGAGGCTTAAGGTTGACTGTCAGGGCAGTGAGAACATATCAGATTGTATTGGAAAAAGCTTTGATTTATTTTTTTTTTTTTGCGAATCGAGTATTCTGCTTAGCAATTGGCTGAAATTGGATGCTAAGGGTGGGAACTTCTTTGCAATACCTTGCGGTTTTTTCCATTTTCTTTTGGGTTGTTTTTAGTGCAGAATATTGCTAAACTAATTTCGTGCATATGGGTTGTGACCATGCGCTTTGGTACGATTTTTATATACATTTCAACCATGACATCGGCTTATAAACGTCCGGTAATATCTAGTGATTTTTCTTCGTGTATCAAATTTGATTGATTATTGTGTAATTATTTAGCTACTTCTGTGTAGTTATTGAAATTTAGACACATACACTATATACTTGCTGTTATTGTCTCACATATGTTTCACGTTTACTTTAATTTGTGCTCTTCAGCGCGTATATTTTTTGTTTACTGTATGTCTGAAATAAAATGCAATTATACACGCAGCTTTGTTATGAACTCAAAAGTACATATTTTTTTCTCCATTTTCTTGAAACACACAAAGCATGACCAAGTCGAAAACAGAACTCATTTTTGCCATCATCATCAAGTCAACGCGTGCGTCATTTCAAATCCAGTCATTGTTTGCTGACCTTCACCTCGTGATATACTCAGAATTTGTGTATTCACTTGGGAATGAGGAGACACAATACACGTCTTTGGCTGGTCTATTTCAATTATTGGGCGTATGATACTTTCGAAATTTGTTGCTGTTGCTAATTGTCATTCTGTGAACTGGCGCGTTCGGAATTCGGACTTTTTGAAGAATTTTTGACATGTTTTTAAGTCAATTGAGTATTGTTTAAGTTACTTTTGATGTGCGCAAGTCTTTGTTTTTAGTGATTAAGGTTGGAAATTCCAGGGAAAGACATTATTAACCTTGTTTCATTAAGTCGTCAGAAATATAAAAGGTAGCTGTAAGGAAGCGAGACCTATTAATATAACCTTTACCGCGATCGTTGGAAGGTGTATTATAGATTGCTTGTAAAGACTACACAATCTGAACCCTATTGGAGAACCACCTATTCAAACAGTAAGCAATTATAGTGCCCGTCCCCCTTCATTTGTTTTTGAAAGTATTGATAGTAAAGGGTTTTTGCTGTATTGAAACTTATTAAATGAGGCCATGGAAAATATACAAATATATTTATAACTTTGATGGTTGTAGAGAAGGCAGCGGTATTGAAGAGAGACTCGAAACCTCTTCTTGTCTCACCACATGTTTCCTTATTACTTCCTTGCCATTTAAGTCTTGAGATAGGCATCTGTTTATACTGTTTGTCCTTAATGAACTTAATTAATTTACTATGGCGATATAGAAACTTTTTGCAAGAGAAACTTATATAAAAATATTACATTCAATTTAAATGTGATTAACTAACTGTTCGGCTATAATTATTAACGAAACTACTGTGCGACAGTCAAGTGAATCACATGACTCGCCAAACAGGCAGATAGTTTACTTAAGGCAAACGAATATTGTTATTTAGTGCAGTGAAAAATAATTCGAGAAAATGTTGATTGTAGGGCTAGTTTCACATCTACATATACGGGTGTGTGTGCTTGGCATTCATCGTTGTATCACAGATGGTGAGATCCCCGGCAAAAACAAATTGAATTACAAGTGGTTGTCTAATACACCTGCTCACACTTTATTTTTTCAATGATATACCTACACCTTAAACAATCCAACTATCCAACATCACAGTCATATCAACACAAGAAGGGTCCAGGTTAAGTTAAACCAGTAGTTAAAATCACTAATTCTTTTGCAATTCTCTTACAGATAAATATACCTAATGTTCAGATACTTGAAAAGCAAATCAATGTCGTACAAAAGAAAATTGTGACGTGAAATTAAACAGAAATACTTTTTAAGGCTGAAGGGCCGGTGAAAAGTATTTTAAGAAGCAGCTCAAAAAACAAATAAACAACAAAAAAAAAACGACAAACGAAAATAAAAAACAGCAATTCCTACGAGTCTTAAAGTAAACGACAAATGGCCACAAATTGTGAATACATTGAAAATGATGTCAGCACAAATCAAAAGAAATCCGCCATGTCAACGAACGCCTCGAACGCATCGATGACAACGCATGAAGAGAAACAGGATGGCAAGGAGAAGAGTTCGGAGCAGAGCAGCAGTCACAGCGATAATTCACGCTCCTCGGATAGTGTGCAAGACCAAGAGGCTGCTGCGAATCACACCAACACGGTAACGCCCACTGTACAGCGTCACCCCGTACTTTTGGTCGATGATAGTTTCGAGTGTGCCTTCGAAGCCTCCATGGATGATTTAGAACGGGGCATACTCGATGGCTATGAATCGGATACCGAAAGTGAAAATTGTTGTGATGATGATGATGATGCATCAGTGACAAGTCTCTCGCATGACGGACTGAAATATACGAGACGCATTGATCCCGCCATGTTGCAATCGCTGCCGCGCACGAACTCGTTTGATTTCCAGAGCAGCAGCAGCAGTGATGAAGATGAAGCGTCGAACGAAGGTGGAAAACCTGGCAATGATAGTTCCTCCATGCTCACTATGTCGCCAAAGTATAGACCCAGTGATGGTCGCTATGATGTTTATCACCTGCGTCCGTATCTGCTGCCTTTCACTGAACGGCGCCGCCTGTCGCAATGCAAAGAGGAAGACGATGAAGATGAAGGCGACAAAGCTCAACAGAGTAGCGTTGACAATGCGACAATAAAGCCCGAGCGTACAACACCGCCAACAACTCCAAAGTCTTTGCCACCACCACCACGCCCACCTACACCTCAGGATACTGCATCGAAGGAGAAATTCAAGGACTTAGAACGTCTAAGGCAACAGTTTATGCATAAGATTGATCGCATTAACACGCGCAGCTATGAGGACAACAAAACAATACCACCACCACCGCCACCACCACCACCAATACCCCCGACAATTCTCCCTCCATCGCTTAAAAAATTACTCCAGTCGAGCACAGCACCACCAAGTGAATCGGCAGTGGCACCGACCCCAAAAAAAGAAGCGTCACTAGAGGATGCATCCTTTAACACACCACCGAAAGCGTCATTACCACCTGCAAATAATTCAAGTGAAACCATTCCAAAAGAGCCGTCACCTGCTACTAGTTCAACAACAACGGCACTTAATATGTCTCCTACTGCGGCTGATGCAACACATACCACACCGAATGAGCAATGCTCTCAATCTCACACACCCAACTCGGAACCACTCATTATCAGGGGTAAATTCAAAGTGACCAAAGCACTGGAGGAACCAGAGCTACGCCCCGAGGCCAAACAATTACAGCATCTGAGCGCCACTGCGAATGCACAAACCATCAGCTTCCCATCAAGTTTCGGTGGCTATTCATCGGTGCAGGGCCTCTTCTCACAACGATATGGCAGTCATCGATTCCCGTCAGGAGCACCACATTTCTCAAAACAGTTCTTTGACACATCTCTCGTGGAAATACGTACGCCAGCGCAGAGCAATTTATCGCTCAATACGAATTCGTCGGATATGAGCAGTACCAACAACCAAAGTTCGAATTGTGATATTAGTAGTAGCAATGGTATTAATAATGCTGGTGGTGGTTGGCCAAACCGGAGACCAGCTAGTGCACAACTCTCTCGAGAGCTCGATGAAGTATGGATAAAGCGCTCGTCACCACCATTGGCAACGACCTCCTCATCGACAAAGAATGTGAGGAATGTCAAGAAGCAACCTTCATCGCCACTGCTTCAGCGCGATGACAGTACTCCGACGAGTGGCCGCACCACAGCGGCGCCCTCAGATGATGTAAGTGGAGCGTTAAGTTGTCCAAGCGTTTACTTGAAAATGGTATTCTAATAATCATATAAGGGTTTGTGCTGGTTGCGATCTTCTTCACTCCATCCCAGTTATGCTTCCTTATTTACCTAAGGAGGTGTCATTGCAATTTTCTTCCTAAAAACATCATATTTGTAGATATTGCCTATTGCCTTTTTGTTACAATACTTGTATGTAGACATCTGTTCGAACATCTCAGCCGCAAGAAAGTTCTATGTACGCACATAAACCATTAGTCCAACAGCTGAATTTTATTTTCAATGCTCCAAGCACGAGTTGCAGATTAGTCTTAATTTATAACAATGTTATAAATACACAGCTTTTGCTTGCTACCTGCCTAAACCTAAATTATACCAATGACCGTGTTCTGTTCACGAAATTTTTAAATTTGTTTAAATAATTTGCGCATATGACTGACGGTTGACGTCATGTGGTAGCCGTAAAATAATTATACTAATCGGTAAAACCGCTCAAAGCTATACAACAACTCAATTTGTGGCCATTAGATGCTCATCTTTCTTATGTTCCTCTGATATGATGGCTTAAGTAAATTTTGTTTCATTAACTCGACTTATTATTATTATTATTTATTTTTTTTGTCTTGCCTCATCATATTTTTTGCTCTTCTGTCAACTTTATAATTAAGCAAGTTTTTTCTAGTTTCGTCTGTTACTTTCCAAACTCCTTGTTTAAACGGTAGCCCAATTGAACTGTAATTTGTCAGAACCCTTTATTTTGTATTTAAAATTGAATGTACTTCAGCATCCAAAGAAAACGGAATACAAAAGTGTCCACCTCATTTTTAATATGACAGTCCATATGGCCCTTAGTCATAAGAAAGCATTAACACACACGCTCGTATTCCTTGGTGTTGACATTTCACTGCAAAATGTCCCATACCGAAAAATAGAATGGATTTGCATCTGGTGATTGTGGTGGCCATTGTGCGACTGATAAGAAGTGTGGAACATGGTTTTCATTCATTCTTGGGTGGCGCGTGCTATATGTGACAGTGCAGTCTTCTTGGTCCCAGCTGTCCAAACAAATTTTCATTAGACTGTTCTGGTAGCTAGAAATAATTGTTTATGATTTGCTGCTCCCCGGAGGATTTCGTAGATATCGATCCCTCTTGTTCCAAATCAATTACGGCGCTGATGCAATTTTTTCCGAACACCACCATATCGTTTTGCAATACTACTGGTATCAATAGGCGAGTTCAGCAGAAGTCAGCGCTGCCTTTTTCGCTTCTTTTTGCTCATTGTGAATGCTTTATTTAAAATTTCGTTCAAAATGTAGTGATTGTGCTGTCTAAAAATCCATGATAAAAATTCTTCAAGTCAGCGGATTTCGTTTGTAAACAAAGAAATAAAATGGCAATTTACAAGAAAATTTAAGTGATGTTATTGGTTGGTTAAAAGGTTTATTTGTTCACTCGTTAAAAGGGTTTACAGCTTTAATGGGATACCCACCATATTCTTCAGATCGGGCACCTTCGGATTACTGTGTTCCGTTCACTGCAAATTTTTTTAGACGGTAAAACCGTTTCTTTTACTCAAACACTTATTTTAAGGAGATCAAAAATCAACTGGATCAGTTTTTTTCCATCAAAGAGCAAACATTTTATGATCGTGGTCTCATGCTACTGCCAAAAAGATAGCAAAAATATATCGGACTAGCCATTATAAATTTTATATAATGTTAGCAGGGGATTTGTGTAGAATGAAGATGTAAATAGCAAATAGCAAACGTCTTTAGTCGTGTTTTTTAGTAAAACATAATCGTATGAGTTCGCGTCACCGACATGCTCTTGTTTATTTCTTTTGCGTTCATTCGCTCGCCTTCTTCGTGTTCTGTAGTTACTTTTATATACATACAGTTTGTCAAGAAATTTTTTTGACAAAAAAAAAGTACTTTTTTCAACTTTATGTTTTTTAAAAATTTTGTTTACTGATTATGATTTATTAACTTAATTTCTACATGTATATGTCGAAAAGTAGCACAGTTTTAAGAAAGAAGCAGAGAGAGAGAAAAGAGACCAAAAGAACTGTTAGTTTCGAGAGTCAAAAAAAGGTTTTGACAAAACAGAATATGGAAGGAAAAGTGAGAAAAAAAATCAACTAAAACTAATTTAATGTTTGGTATATGTTCCTTTGGCCTCTACCACGGCTTTTAAACATCGTTTCAGGGAATAAACTAGTTTAAGCAAGACGTAATCCCGTGGAATTTGAACCTATTTCCCCAGTATTGCACTTTTAAGGCTTGCTCGCGTTGTTGGTTGCCTTTATGCCACTTTTTTTTAAATATGCCCACAAATTTTCAATTGGGTTGAGATCAGGACATCTGAGCTGGCGTATCAAACACTTTTCCGGTGTTAAAACGCAGCCACATCCTGACTAAATATGCTTTATTTTTGGGATCGCTGTCTTGGTAAAATTTTAATTTTGGTTTGTTTTGCAGAATGAATCCAAATTTGCTTGCACTTATCACTAATTGGCACTTTAAAATATCCACATACTGTTGAGCATCCATCGTATTCTCCACAAAAGTTAATTCATCAACCCCTTTACTGGATATGCACCCCCACTCCATGCATGAAAGTTTTCCAAATTTTACCGTCGCTACGACATTCTACACTTGTAATGACTTTAACGGCTCACTCCACACTTTTTTATGTGCGTCATTATAGTACATAATAATTTCTGTTTCATCATATAATATGACGTCATCCCAGTACCTTTCCGGGTTGTCTACATGCATTGAAGCGAAGGTGAAACGTTTTTTCACATGCAGTGCAGAAAGCAGTGGTTTATTTCGGGCAACTCGCTAAGGGTACTGGTTCCTTTTTAGAAGTTGTCGTAGCGTTTCATGGGAAATGGTAGCACCACACTGTTCCTGGAATTTAGTAGCAAGGGACCTTGTCCAAATTTTTGGATTTTTGCTACCAAACGGCGTTCAGCTCGCTAAGATAATTTTCTTGGCCGGCCATGAGATAAATTAAGTTCAAGTCTGTTTGCTTTATTTGCTCCCTTATTAATATTATAAGCCGTTTGCCTAGTGAAAGAGAACGTCTCATCTAACTATTGGACACTTTTTCCAATTCGATGGTCATAATAAACCAGCTGAATGACATCAAATATCGTTCTTCGTCCAGGCTTCTTCAACATTTAATGTTAACCGCAAGAACTTCTCTATTTGATGACGAAATTGCAACTAACATTAAATTATTTCGTCATCAAGTGACGAACATAAGCACAAAGAAGAAATATCCAATAACTTATAACGGGACAAAGTGCGAAATTGGGTTCAAAAGGAATTTGTCAAAACATTTATTTGACACTCAAAATTAGCAGCTTTTTTGGTTTTTGATTTCTTTATCTGCTTCTTTGTTAGAGCTGTGATACTTTTTCACACACATACATATAATAAAAAATGAATAAATTATCAGTAAAAAAAGGACTTTGTCCATTGACTTAAACATGAAAAATTGTTATTTTGTATGGTGTCAAAACAATTTATTGACAAAATATAAATGAGCATATATACAAATTTTAGTACTCCTTTCCGTGGGATAATTTGCCAACAAACGCTGACTACGCTGTTCCTCAGTCTTATTAACTCTACGATCATGTTTTTACTTTAATGGGCGCGTACTCCGACGCATCTTTGGCATTTTTTCCACACACCGAATTTGGAACACAAAATTGATTTTGAATTATACTTATTTTATTATTTCCCTTTCACAGACTTTCGATTTCGAATTCGACATACTTTTCAACGGCAACCTGATGAAGCAATATTGATTTTATACAAAAAAGTTGGATGTCATTTTCCGACTTTCGCGGTATACTAACGCACCAAACTTAGCCACAAACATTCTCCACGATGACATGTACCAGTTGTACCAATTTTCATGGTGTTCGGTCAAACGGTGTTGGAGTCTATAGGCCCCAGACAAACAGATAGACAAATAAACAAACATAGATTTATATATATATAATTGTCTTTCATTTCCACAAAAAAACACACAAATCAATCAGCGGTTGTCCAAATAGCTTCCGATCAAATATAGCGCTTTTACATTATTCTTTTATAATTCAATCACGGACACGTTTCTTTTCTTTTTTTTTACTGCGATGCAATGATTCTTTTCTAAAATGATGGTTACAAATATTCTTAAATTTTGCTTGTCGCAAATTGCTCCACTAAAGGTAGCTATTGATTTCTATATTCTTTCTTTGCCTGCATCGTAATCATAAATCAATGCTGTCAAAAGCCAGCATTAACATAACCAGCAAATAACAAGAAAAAAACATAAGATAAGAATACACGAAAGGCGAAATGTCAATCAGCTAATTGTGTGTGAATTCATAGTACACACACACAATAATAAACAATAAACACACACACTTCATAGTGAATCGACAAGCTGAAAATCGAAGAAAAAAAAAAATTACACATAAACTTTAAAAAAGCAGCTAAATCCACTTTCAGTACTATAGATTTTAGTCTCAAAAACGAAATGAGTCAATGAGTAAATACTACAAACTTTGTGCATAAATAAAGATAAGAAAGTAAGATACAAAAAAACATTTAAGGCTCGGCTATGACGACGCTTTTTTAGATTCCACGTAACAGATTGGGTTGGTGGAAAAGTTAGGTCAAAAAATGAGAATCATGTTTCAAAATTGTTTTTCATATAAAAAAGCTACTGTCTTTAATCAAATATTTTCTATTGTTATTGATAACCTTTTGCCATCTTTCTTTGTAGAATTTTAGGGGTTTCTGATCAAAACGCAATGCCGTTTTGCTGTCGTTTCGCCATTAAAATAATTCTGCATGGAGTGAAAGAAGTGGTAATCAGATGGTGCTAGGTTCGGAACTTATGCTGGGTGCATTAACACTTCCCAGCCGAGGTCTGTAATTTTTTGCGAGTCATAACACAAGTGTGTGGGCTAGCGTTGTCGTGGTGGAACACTATGCCCTTTCTAATAACCAATTGCGGACGTTTTTCCTTCAGCGCTTCATATAGCCTTGTTAGTTGTTGACAATGGAGTTCTGAATTTATCGTTTGCCTAGGTAGAAGAAGCTACTGTTATATAACATAAGCTATATAACATCAGTGTTGCGGTGGCAGGCTCGTGCTATTTGGAGCATAACCTTCGCACATTATTTTCGTATTACCCATTTTTCATCGCCAGTTATCAATTTGGCCAGAAAAGGTTTCAAATCATTCGGTTTATATGGTCTAAAACTGTCGCAGCTATGTTACGAGTACTTATGGTACATTTGCCGGTCATTCTCCACTTTTATATAATTTGATCAACTTTTCGGTGGAAAGCCGACCAGACCGTATAGCGTCTTTCGTTTTGAAATTTACTGAACGAAATCGCACCAACCATGTTGATAAAGTACCTTCTCTATGATTTGCTTACTTTATTATGCAACTTTATTATGAGCCGTGGCTGCAGAACAAATAAAGTAAATTGTATCGAATTTTCTCTGTTTCGTCACATATTTTCTTCACACAAAAATGTCTGATTTTATAATGACGTCTTCATTATTTTACAGAATATTTTTACCAGGATTGCCAGCTTATTGCTGTATATATCCAGATCGGATTAATATCTACAGAAATGTCGCTTCTTAAATCTAGCAATTCAAATTTTTGGGAAGTTACTTTTCCACTAACCCATTAAATATGGCTGTCTTATGTCGTTTCCAATTTTACTCATAGCTCCTTACATTTTTTCAGTATCTAAATGTGACTACTTAGTATTGTAAAGTCGAGCCGTTTGTATCCAACCAGGCTTGTACTTAATAAACTTTAACAAAATTCGCTTTACAGCTCGAAATGTTCTTAATGAGAATCGATCCTAGTTTCAAGAAACAAGCATAGCAAAGTTCAGGTCCCAAAAAGAGCTCTGGTACTCCTTTGTGAACGGAGTCCGAATCGATTAATAATAGTTTTGCTTCGCTCAAATTTGAACTAATTTGACAGACTTTTGACAAATAGTACATAATATATACGTGTGCATATTATTGCCAATGTTTGATTCGCCAATCTTCAATTGACCACCAAAGCTTTTATTTCCTATTATTGCTCAGGATTTATAACATAGGGAAGAATCATTCTCAAATTTGTATTTTTATCATGTTATCTGTGGCTTTTGTTAGGATTTATATATGCATGTATATTGCTTTAGATATTCGATACTTATGTGCAAGAGGGCATCATTCTAGAATATTTGGTGTAAGAAAAAATTACACGCTTTTCTTTTAATTTTTTGTATTTTAAAAGGAAAATAACATGATCCCCAGAAATAAGAAAACTTTACATACATACCGTCAGCGGACGTCATTAAATTTTATCGCTCATGGAATTGAGCAATTACTTTATGAAAGTCTCTACTCTTTAAAAATCTGTAATGCCATTTCTCAAGGGAAGTATACAAAAAAAAAAAAACTGGCCAAAAAAAGGTGCAACTGCATGTCTTACTACTTTGAGAGTATTCCATTATGGTTAATGCCATTAAC
Organism: Cacoxenus indagator; assembly: GCA_035041755.1. Classification (NCBI taxonomy): domain Eukaryota; kingdom Metazoa; phylum Arthropoda; class Insecta; order Diptera; family Drosophilidae; genus Cacoxenus; species Cacoxenus indagator. The sequence goes on along the minus strand of JAWNKX010000191.1, from coordinate 493,102 downwards.
TTGCTTATGTATTTTGTATCTCGTGTTATTCCAAAAAAGCTTAGTGATTTATAAACATATGTATGTGCATATATCAAAGTAATACTAATAACGAAAAGGCCTGCTGCCCTCAGAGCACGTGACTACAGATTTTTTTCGCTCTCTTTTGTCCGGTTGTTCGTAATCGAAACCTGTTGAATGCGAAACACGAAGCGAAACTCGAAGTATATCAATACGACTGGGTGAATGAGACGGAAAACGTGCCGGCGAATGACGTAAATGGATTCAACAGTTGCGTGAAATTTGCGCCTTTCTGGGGTTCAAATTTATGCTGCACGAAATGTTTTCTATTGACGGCCGACTTTGAAAGTGAATATATTGAAAAGCGGTCTAAATATATATATATATTTTGTTGTTGGTTATTGAATAAATCTCAAGTCAGCCATAGAGTTTGTGTAATTGAAAAAACACACTTTGTTTAACGTATTCTTTATTTACGTATTCTTTATTGTGCTTAAGGCTAAAAATTAGAGATTAAACATCTAACTAAACGAGAAATTATAATCCCCGTATTTGCTATATGTTGACCAGCAGGTTTCTGGTTCTCGTTGATTTCGAATCATTGCAACTGCATTGCCATGCAATGTACTCAAATTGTTAATTAACATCATTATATTATTATAATTCTTGGTGATTTCGAGTCTCCACGTTGAAGTAAACACCGTGCTCTTCCTTTTTCTGTGAATATTTTTCTGAATTAGTCGAAAAAAGATTCAGACTTAGTGTCTCTCTGGTGAGAACAACTTACATAGTTGGTTTGGCTTGATTAATATGTCTTTAGAGAAAGATAGAATTTGTTTTCGATATTTTCCAATATCCATTAAGGTCGTAGTAGCTTTCTCAGTCAATGCCTTGACGGCGCATCTGTTATCACCATAGTCTATTCTAATTCTATATACACTGGTAATTATTTATAATAATACAAATATGTCAACTGTCTGACATTAAGGTTATTGCCTTATATGTCAAGAAAAAAATATTTTTTTCAATAAAACCTCTTTCGAGCTTTATACACCTTACCATTACTTTTTCCAATTTTTACAAATTTTGGAAGTTCCACAAAATATACGTCCTGGCTATGGCTTTGTTTCTAAAGTATGGTACCGTATCCATGTTTCGTCGACAATTATGTATCGGGGCAGAAACTCTTTAGGACTGCGACGGAACAGGGCCAAACAGTCTTAGAGTCGACCATACAAGTGCGTTTATTCTCTACTAAGAGCAAACACGGCAACCATCTTGCCGAGACTATTTACCCAATTGTAAATAGTTGCAATCGCAGGTGCAGATGCACCATTTCTTCGACTTTTTTTTGGTGTTAAGCCTTTCAAATAAAAGTGTTTAATCTCCGCGGGAAACTTTTTCCATTACTTCCAATACACAAAAGTTTGTTGCTTCAATTGACAATAAAAATGAAACCTTTTGGTCGCTATTATTGATATTTCAACAGTTTTCTAATGATTCACAACGCTTACTAAAAAACAATACTTTTCGATACTACGAGAGTTATGTGTCGGATTTTCTTTTTGATAGACCCACGGTTTTCCGAGTCGAAAGTATTTCTTTCTCTTTATTGTCATAATCGATTGTGATGATAAGTTATCATCCTCCGGTCCACTAGAAATTTAACCTATGTAGATGTTCCTCTCTCTAGACATTACCTCTATAATCAGTATGTGAACATTATTTGAATGTCATTTATAAATAATTCTTTGCTATTCACGCATCTTAATTGGAATTGTGCCGTCATCAATGCAGAAATATCATGGCGTGCCCCACCCGTGCGTAAATTTTCGCAATCATAAATTGATTAAATTTGATGTAGTGGAATACTAGGATTGTGAAACGAAGGCGACGGTGACGACAATGAATAATCGGTAGGCAAGACAAAGAGACGGACGAGTAAGTTGAGCCAATTAATTGATATGACGCCGTCGTTACGTAGAGGAAGGCATTATCATGCCAAGACCAATACGCGAGCTAAGCCAGTGTCTCTTCTACCATTGTTTGTAGACAATTCGGCATAATTGTGGCAATACTGGTGGCAAACAGCAGCAAAAAATAATTGTTATCCTATTGACCACTTGTGGCGCGTAAGTAAGTATTCAGCACTGCTAAGTCTTTGTTGTTGTTATTATCGTTTTACTGTTAGCCCAGGGAAAACATTTGCTTGCTCCTGTGATATTTTTAGTATACCAGCGAAAGTACGAGACGACGGTTCTACTTCAAAGTAGTTCAACGCAAATCAGGAGTTTAGAAATTAAAAAGAAAAAAAATTTATATAAATTTTTTGTTTGTTACGAAATTATGCAAAAAGCGCCAAATAATAAAAAAAGACATGTACGCTTTCAGGAACAAGATGCTGGTCGTATACCTGGTTCAAGGCCTTCAAGTGCGCCCGCAGAGCCAAATGCCAAAGCAGCGAAAAAGATTTCAAAAAAGATGGAGAAGGAAGCCAAGTAAGTATTTGGAATTACAATTGTAATCAGAACACATGCTTACAAAGAAAAATTGTCTAAATTACTCGCAGACGTCAAGAGAAGGAGAAATCCCGTCTCGAGAAAGAAGCGCGTAAAATCGAACGCGAAACGGCGCGTCGCATTGAACGCGAGGCAGCCAAACTTGAGAAGCTCCATCGACACACCGAGAAGATTTCTCGCAGCACAGAACGCGTGGCGGGTGGCAGTTCACGTTCTGGTTCGCTCGAGCGCCGGCGCAGTGGCGAAGATTCGCCAGTGCTGAATCAGTCAACTGTACACGGCATAGCGTCGCCGAATCGTCGGCCGACAATTTTCGATGTGTTCCGACCACGTGCGAAGAGCGATGCGAAGCGCCAGAAATCACTTGATCCGACGTCAGCAGATAGTAGTGCCACCAGCAGCACATACTCCGTATCGGGCGATCGTCATGCAGATGGACGCAGCAGTGCTGGTGCAGGTGGTGGCCTTATGAATTCCATGAAAGTGGCTATGCAAAATTCAGGTTTGATCGGCGGCGGCAGTCATCATCACCGACAACATCCGGCGGTAACGATAACCAATGCCGATGGCACAGTATCGGCGAAGAATAAGTACAAAGATGGCTCTGCACATCCTCATCAGGGCAGTGATGCGCAGGTAAGTTGTTATAATATTAAATAGTTAAGCCGTTATTTTTCACCCTTAATTCATTAAACGCTTTCTTGCAGTATTATCACACAGTGACTGCGGTGCGTCGTGCGGACGCATCACGCTCGCCAATGACCAAAGTGATGGATTTGTTCAGGCATCGTTCGAATTCAGCAGCGACTGAGGCGGATAAGCGCAAAGCGGTGAGTTTTATTTTATTCACCAATTTTCACCACTATTTGGTTGTTGTCCAGGCTATAGCTACAGGGTGTTGACTTTACATGTACGCAGAACGCAGCTTTTATAAAGCTTTTGCAAAACTTGAAGTACACTCTACGAAATAGGTATTTTTGCTTAGAAAGGGCAACAAAATTAATTGATGCGCTAAATTGTTCTAAAGTACTTAATATTTTGGAGGCCAAAGTAAGACAACTCTGAAATAATCTTGTATCTACTTCAGTTATAAATGTCTTCCTAGTTTTGGGTATACGTTATTGACCAATTTTGCACTTGTGGATAGAGATGGTTGACCAATCAATGAATCAGACTAAAGTTGGAAGTAATGCTAATTATTTCTGTGCCTTTGAGGAAAGCTATTACTGACAAACGAACGAAAGTCCACTTTTATATAAAGAACTGGGGCTTTACCATATCCTTCACCATGAAGTAGAACCTGTTTGGATTTTTCATTCAATTAAATTTCACATTTGAAATAAAACCTCTGACATAATGAAAACAACTTTTAGTACTTGTGACCAAGGAACTATCAAAGTATTAGACTTCTCCGTGTGAATGCGCACCAAATAAGGTCACGAGGTTTTCTGCTTTCAATGGCTATCAAATAAAAACTAAATGACGCAGCATATTGAAAATTTGACAGTATTCTATTAACAGATGGTGGTTGACAGGAGTAGTACTATATTTATAAAAATATCTAACAAACTGTGCGGTCCTGCGGAAGTCCCGGTTTAATACTGCGGGTATTCGATTATTCGTTCTTGCTTGTTACGTGTAATGCATGTGCAGGTGAGAGATTTGGCTGAAAAAGGAAGTAGTGTTACGCTAGGAATTTACATATTTATTTCAAAACTGCATGAAATTTAAATATACTAAATCTTTTGTAGGGAGATCCCAATTTTAATACAGCTTATTGGTAACGGACATTTTATTGGTTGTTTTATGTCCTTATTCTTTTTTTTATCCGTTGCTTAAAATACTCAGGTTTACAACTCCAGTTATAATATACAACACATTCCTTAATAATTGTAATACGAGGTGTGGCTATTAAACATTGAGACAGACGCTGTAAAACATTTTTTTTTTTGATTTCATACATATTTATTTATTATAACCTTCAATCCCTACAACGCTCCCAGCCTTACATTGTTCGAAACTGTCTTTTTGTGACAACTCCTCCTTGTTGTTCAAACGTGAGAACTTTTAGCATCATTTTGGCACACATTTTTTGCATGTTAAAATTGTTATGTAAATTTGCCGTACGTATTCTTCATAAATTCCTATAGTTTCAGCACCCGCACGAATACTTAACTAACGGTCAGATCGACGCAGAATACAAATTTTTCCGTTATTGTTATCGGTTTTTGACGTAGAAGGCGACCCAGGCCTATATTATTTTGAACATCTTCTCGGCCATCTTGAAAACAATTAAACGAAGGCTACGGCTATACTGATTTGTTTACTGCGTTCAAAAGTAATCAATTTGGATGAAGGCTATATTTAATTGCTAAGCCATCTTATAATGTTCCTTAAATGAGTATTTAATTAAATACTTTGGGATTATCGGCCGATAGCGTTGTAGCATGCATACTTCTTTAGCAGCGTCAGTATCGTTATTTAATAGCCACAATTCATATGCCTGTTTGCAAAGTTGGTTCGAAGCTGTCTGATATCGCTTTGTTTCACGTAGGCATTCCTAGAATTTTTAATATGTCCTATACAAATAGGTAAAGTCCTCAAAATGTAAATGCTAGCTACATATCAGCATTAAGTAACTTCATGAGCTCTTATTCATTTATGATTTCTCTAATCCTGGCATACTTTTTACGTCAATACTAATTTTTATTAAAAATTGGACAATAGCGATACTGCGTCCTTTTTTATCCTTCATAAATTAGTTACTTAAATTATGGCCTTTGATTAAGATAGGTATTTTTATTTTAGAGATATGTCCTTAATTACAACTATACATTTCTCAGCTTTTTTGCATTAGGTCAATGTTTGGTCAGTTTTCTATCCCATTTTTGCTTATTCATTATATCAGACTCTGCCCTGAATGAAAGATCCGTTTGATCTGTTATTTTGTAAAATTTAGTAAATCAAAACTCAGTCATAGTATTTGTCACATTCTTGATTTTTCTCTTGTCCTATTAAAGTAAGTACAAATATTTATTTTTTTATGTAATCGATTTTTTTGCTTTTGGTTTAATTTAAAAAGTTACATTTTATTCGGGCCAGAAAAAATGCGAATTTGCTCCGCCAGATTGATCATTGATTAAAAATTTTAAAATAACATTGGACCCCTGCTCTTAAGCTTTTCTAACTGAGCTTCATCAAATTGGGAATCTGAATTAGAAAAAAGCCATTTTAATTAGATATCGGAATTCCCTAATAAACGACTCGTGTACTCTTTTTTCCCCTCCTTTATATATAATTTTTCTGTTATTATTAGAACAACTTCAATTAAATTGTATGTACAAAAATTAACAAAACAACTTAAATAATAAGTGGGGATATAGTATTATGTATTAAAAGGATCTATTACGGAGATCGGCACGGTGCGATCTTCTCAGCCGTCTCGCCACCCTAACCCCTCCCATTCTGCGTCGTTTTAGAAGGCGCCTTGCTAGTTTATTTGAATGATTTTTTAACCTCTTTATATATTTTTTGGCCTGACGATTTATCACATCGCCAATTTTCGGTATTTTTAAGTCGTTTTCAAGGTCCGCCGTTCGCATGAACCAAGGGGCACCAGCAAGCATTCGCAATGTCTTGGCCTGCAGTACTCTCACCTTCGTGATGTTTGACCTCGCTGCTATGCCATACACCTGCAAACCGTATCGCTAAGCAGGAGCAATTATGGTTTGGTAAATGTTCACCTTATTTCCCAAGGACAATTTATTCCTGCTAGTTAAAAGCCAATGCAATTTACCAATCCTATGTCTTAAGGATTTGTGATACTTGAAATATGCTTCTTGAAAGTTAGCCGCCTCTCCAAATACACACCCAGGTGTTTGTATCCTGAATGGTGTTCCAGCAGCTGGTTTCCAATGAAAACTCCCGGACAGAAATCCGGCCGTAAGGCGTACGTCACATTGGCACATTTGTTTTTGTTAATGTTCCAACGTCGTGTTTTTTTTTTTTTTTTTTCAAAAATATGCAGGTATTGCTGCAGTGAGTGCGTGGCTTTGTAAATGCACTTGTTTCTGACCAGGATGGCCGTATCGTCTGCCAACGTGGCAATGATCAGATCCAGAGGATCCTTCAGTGGTATTTCTGACCCAGTGGGCATGTCGTGCGTGAACAGGGTATAGAGTGTAGGCCCCAAAACGCTACCCTGGGGTACACCTGCGCAAATAGCCTTGATGCTAGATTCCACACCATCCAGTACCACTGAGAAGGTCCTGTTCTCAAGGTAGCTGCGCACGATTAACCATAGTTGAGGCGGCAAGAGAATCTTGAGCTTACTGAGCAGCCCGTCGTGTCAAACTCGGTCGAAAGCCTGCTTTATATCAAGATACGCTGTCACCACGTACTCCTTAGCCTCAAATCCTTCGAGAATAAAGTTAACCACCCTATTCAGCTGCTCTGAAGTTCCGTAGGACTTACGAAATCCAAATTGAAAGGAAGGAACTATTTGGTTTACCTTTTTTAAGTCCAGGATCCGTGTCAGCAAACAGCGTTCAAATAATTTTGCTACAGTGGGTAGCAGGCTAATTGGCCTGTAGGAATCTAAGGTGTAAGGGCTCTTGCCGGCCTTATGAATCATGCAAATTCTCGCCTTCTTCCACTGTTTCGGCACATATCCCAATCTCAGCACTGAGTTAAAAATGAGGACGAAAAATAGCACAGCTTTTAGTGGCATTGCCTTAAGTGTAAAGTTGTCCAGTCTATCTTCACCTGGAGCCTTTTTAGTGTTCAACCCTTTAATATGTGCTGAGACTTCCTCGGCTGTAATGGGAGCAACTGGGAGGCATAATTGGCCTTCGCTTTCAAGTCTTATATGGATCTGGCGAACGCTGAGTTCTTAGCTGGTATCAAACGGCTGAAATCGAGCTTCCAATTCCTCGCCGACAGCCTCGGCTCGCTCGCTTAAAGATCTAGCCCAGGATCCGTCAGCCTTCTTGATTAGAAATTTTGGGGTACTAAGACCATTTAACATGCCAATCAGTGGTACACCTTTAAATTCCCAAGAATTTTTCAAAAGAAACTTATTTTGTAATTTGTTTTGGTTCTTCAATAAGCCATAATCAATAAAGCGGCATGACCAGTCCAAATCAACAAAACAAAGCCGTCACCAGTTAATGAACCTAATTGTGATAAGCGATTTCTGGCATATTAGAAATCTTGATCATGTGCCTTTGATAACAAAACGTATGCGATGTACAGCTTATCAATAGCGTGAACTCAAGGGTGAAATCAAGAAGGGTGTAATGCTTTGTCGCATTTCAATTCAAGTTCAAAGACGAAAGCTAAAATTGATTGGAATCGGTTAAGTATTTGTGATTAACTTTTTCGTTTTTTTTTTAATATTTGCTTGACCAAGTACACTTGTTTGTTATTGTATATACCCTTAACCATCCTTGATGTGAATTTCCTCTTTGACGCCATTTCTGTTTCTAAACAATCACAAACGCACACACACAAACGTGCTTTAATAACTTGCACATGCAGAGGGAGAAAGAGTTGCCATTTGGAAACAGGTGATCAACAGCTGTGTAAATACAAACAAACCAATTACGCTCTCTCTTATCTGCTCCCGCACGTGTTTTACGCTCTTCGTTATTATTATTGTTTTTTTTTTTTAATATCATACTCTACTCACACTGGCTTCCAGTGCAGCAGCCAATGCTTTTATTATTGTAGTAAAGAGCGTGTAGCCGCATAGGATTTCACAAAGTTTGTTGTTGATTTTGTTATTGCTCTCGCCTCTCATGAATGTTATTAAATTAATTTGGCGTTGTTTTTATAATCTATTTTTTTTTTATATTGTAGTTGCTTTTGTTCTTGTCTTTACGGAAAAATATCAAGTAAATTAAGCGTAGAGCATCGTTGAGTGCGTTCACTCGCTCGCTCACTCCCAGTGCTCGTCACCTTTGCTTTTGTCGAGCACTCATTGAGCTCAGTTGTATTTTCAATTGCATATCCAATTGGACGGACGCGCGCGCTGTTTACGTCCAATTCGGAAAAAATACTGCGAGAAAATATTAAGTTTAAAAGAAAAAATCCTAATAATTTTCACTGGTTCGATTGTGACGCGCGATTTGTTATTCTTGTATGTTACAAGAAACAATAGAAAAATTATTATGTAAAACCATATGGAAAAATATGTATTATAATAATTTTAAATGTGTAGTTGAAAGATTTATTTCAATTTTTAAAATTTTAAAAGTCTCAAAATAACTTCAAAATTAAAAAATAATAATAATAATAATAAAAAGAAAAAAAAAATTTTTTTTAAATATATAAAATTTAATTGCAATTAAGTATCACATTAAGTGCGATTTTAAACCATGAATTTTATATGACTTACCTAGTGTGTTTTTTTTTTAATTCTATATTGTGTTGCAGTTTGGATAAAATAGTACGCTGCACAGAAGCTCATAACAAAACCAAAGTGTTAACAATTTTTCATGTTTAAGATAATGCATACAATCGCCAAGATATAGAAAAAAATAATATTTTGTACCCAAATTAAATAAACAGAAAGCGATTATTAATCATTTTTCGGTTAAAATGAAAAGCGAAAAAAATTTATCATCATAAATCTTTGGGTTATCTAAGTGAAATATTGTGAATCACATTTTTACCGTTCTCTTCGAAAATTGTACCACACTCCAATAATTCAGCGATTCATGGACTTCCATGTGTTTATTGAAGACTGTATAGCTTATTTCCTCATCTTTCTGTTGCTTTATGTTTAACTATCCAAAAACATGGGCTTAATCCGATTCCAACGAAACTAATGAAAATAAATCAATTTGCACCGGTTATAATCCTAATTTGCTTACGGGTGATCTCATATTCGAAGTAAACACTTCTTGCTTTCGGCCAGTGTCTCCCTCATAGTTAATTTATTAATTGCTTCATATAGCTTCGTATGCTTCATATATATTATATATATATATATAAAACAAAGATGTATCTTTGTAACTTTATATAATCTTTGTTCCTATGCTTGAGTATCACGCTTGACTGTGTTAACTGATCGGTATGAAATTTGGAATATATATTCTTCCAAGACTAGCGAAGGGTTTTGTGTACATTTCATTGAAAGCCCTTAACTAGAAGTCGGGAAATTCCTTCCAATTTTTTGTATGAAATTTTAATTGCTTCATCAGTTTGCCGTTGAAAAGTATGCAAAATTCGAAATCGAAATTTTGTCAAAGAAAAATAATAAGAAAATGTAACTCAAATCAAAATTCTGGGCCGAGCTATCTAGGCTCAAATTTTAGAGGTTTGGTATTTTCCGAGACAGGAAGTGAGAAAGAGAAGACGGTGAGAACGAAAAAACGCGACGCCGAAATACAACACAGCATTTAGAGAGCATGGAAAGAGGCAGCGACACACCGGGTACGCTATAGTTGTCAAAAAATTAATGTCAAAAAATTAAGACAGATGGCACTTATTTTTGGTATTGTTGGTATTTTTATATCATTTGGACAGAGCCAAACCTTCATGAAAACTTTCCTAGAGACCTTTCATAAAGGAGCTTCTATCGTCGTCATCTCTGATGTTTATTGAATATTTTAAAACTATAAGCAAAACGTTATTGTTTCTTAACTCAACCAAAAAAGCATTAGAGTATTTGTCAAGCGTAATTTAATACATATGAAATTCAAAGCAATTCAGTGTGCGATTGGGATGTGTTTACCTACCTAGAACTTTTAACTTCCATAACATTTTATTGTAAATAATAAAATAGTACGATTACAAATTTCACTTAACAAAAGTTAAAAAATTACTTTAAAAAGTTCTGATTGTGAAAGGTCGGCGGACTGCACCGGATGCCAAACTGAAACGCGCATAAACAAAATATTAAAAATGAAATGTTGAACAGTTTTGAAAATTTTTCTGTAATAATAATTGCTTGGATAGTTTTTGAAACAAGTAAAAACCGAGAAAGCCAACAAAAAATAACATATATATTTCATGTATTTTTGCTATGGAAACGCTACATACAATACAATATACATATACTACATATACATACACAAAAACACAAAGCAGCACAAAATCGGCTGGTATATTTTCAAGTTCATTGACGGCGTCGGCAAACTCAGCCAAAATAAACAGCAAAGAATTAATTTTTTAAATGAATTCTATTTAAATGCACAAGAAATGGAAATGAGATTTCATACGGCAACAACAAAATAAATTATGCACATGCAAGCTATTAATTTGCGAAGTGTCTAAGTACATAGTTTGTTTTTTGGAGGCGTCTTTTTTCATATGTTATTTTTTCAAATATTTTTTATTTTATGTTTCTACTTTTCGTTTACGCTCACTCTAACTAGACTTTCAAAAGTTCGTAACTATTTTTTGTCCCTTTCCCTTTTTTTTTATCACCTTCTCTCACTCACACATTCAAAATTCATTTGGAATCACTTAGGTAATTTTTGGCCGCATTAAAGCACACTCTTCTCCCATGTGTCGAAAAACTACTACTTGTTTTTTAACTATTATTAGACAATGAAAGTAACAAATTTAAAATAAATGGAATTGGGAACTCAAATATTGCATGAAGCAATTATGATTTGTTATCAATAAGCCTTATCCTTTAGATTTTTTACAAGCTCGCTTTAATGGCTCTACAAGAAATTGTATTTGTGCCCTTTTTAATGATGCATTCCAAACACTCAAAAATAGCAGTAATTTTCGTTTCTTCTTTCTTTCTCTGTTTATTTGTTAGCGCTGTGCAACTTTTTGATATACATATGTAAAAATTAATTTAATAAATCATAATCAGTAAAAAAAAAATTTTTAAAAAAACCATATTAGTACCTTTTCCTTCGAGTTAAAGTTAAAAAATAGTTCTTTTTTATGGTGTCAAAACAATTTCTTGACAATCTGTAAATAAGTAAATAATGGTCTTTTCGCCCACTCAGTCAAGAGAGCTCCACAGAGAAAAATATTTATAAAGGATAGGACCCACTTTTTGAACATGACGTATAGAGCCATTGATCAAATTAATATTTACCATTCTAACGCATTGAGCTGATCTTTCAGAAAATCCTTTTATGGATATATAAATGGGGTTAATTATTTGAGAGTGACTAATATTAAAACTTCGACATATGTAATCGTGGTTCTCGAAGTTGGAACCTTGTTCTAAGCTAAGAACAAGCACGTCCCGAAGTATCCCGGTTTAATCGTTTACGGTCAAGTTGATAGCAAGAAAGCAATTATAGTAGTTGATTGGAAGAAAACTGTAAAATGGTAATGACATAGGGTCTAAGTTATATAGAGCGCAAATGTTTAACAAAGACTGTCATTCAGAAAAGGAGACGTCCGTGTACCCAAAGGTACATCTACTCGTATATGTACCCAGAGCAGATACTAGCCTGTTGATTTGAGACTTCAGCCCCTCATTATGTCGTCTTGTATTACGATTGATTTGCTCATGAACCAAGGTGCGTTAATGATCTGACGAAGGGCAAAGTTCTGCTATTATGGATGAGATAGAGATTGGTTTCAGCGGCAGTACCAGATTTGAGACTTCAGCCCCTCATTATGTTGTCTTGTATTACGATTGATTTGCTCATGAACCAAGGTGCGTTAATGATCTGACGAAGGGCAAAGTTCTGCTATTATGGATGAGATAGAGATTGGTTTCAGCGGCAGTACCAGTTAGGGGGCTACCATAAATACATGACGTTACCACTATTGCTTTCTTAATAATTAATTTGAGCTAGTTCACCCTCCGTAATTTTAGAAAAGTAGAAATACAGAACAGTATTATCAACCAAACGACTTATTTAGATGTCCCAGGAGGCTGATGTCTTCTTTGCTTAAAATGTAAAAAATTTAAATAAAATAAATCTATCAACTTTGTTGCAATTGTGTTAAAAAAGTACAGAAGATTAGCCATCATAATGAAATAATAATAATAATTTGTATTCATATTCCAGACTTTAGCTAAAAAAGTGTATTGAAAAAAAATTTTATTTGACGAATCAAATTTAAAATACAATAAAATCACTGATAAGATAGGCATTAGACAGACGCAATAAAAGTAATTATTTAATTTTTTTCATTATTTACTGTAAAGTTAAGCAACCAAACTGCTTTTACATATTTGTTTTACTGTAGAAATAATCATTTGAGCTTAGACAAAAACCTGACCTCTAAGAACAAAATCTACTATCTGCTATTGAGGATTGAGTAATTTGAATTTTTTGCAACGAATAGAATATTCTTCGAGTGTTGAGTGCTGAGTGTTTTAAAGGCATACAATTCGAATCAAGTTTTTAGTGTTGGCTGCGTTTGTGCATTTTTCGCTTTATAAGCCGAAATCGGAAGTAAATTTCTTCGTTGTTTGGAATTCTTTACTGTTTAATGACTTTCTCTAAAAAAAAATGTCGTTCTGGGACTGCTATAAATCTGAAACGCGTTGTTGATTAATGCGCCTACCTACGACGCCGCCGTTTGCAATGTTTTCTCGTTGTATAGAATAAGCTTTGGTTTAGAAGTATCTCTTTTTTTTTTGCATTTATGAGGTCGACCACTTTGCTCAGTTTGTTTAAGCGTCGCTAGCGCTAGCTTGGCGTTTACTTGTCTGCCAAACGTGTTCGTTCGATTGCTTTGTTGATCTGTTGATGGCTTGTTTCAATTTTCTCTTATTTTATTATATTTCACTTAATTTTTATTTTATTTTATTTTTTGATAAATCGATTTTGGCTCATTTGTTGTAGCGCGCCTTTTGAAGTTAACATACGCACGCCTCAATATTTTTTTTCATTTCATTTATTATGGCAAAAGTTTCACATTTTTTCAACTTAAATTTTCGTTTTATATCTACCAATCAAGCTGAACATTTTAACGCATTTTATTGCATTTTCAGTTTACAAAGAGAGAAATAAACGCGCCCAAATTTTGATGTTATAGAATATTTATAAATATAACGCGCGGTGTGACAGCGCGTATACGTAATTTGAAATTGTCAGACGATGTTATCAGTGCCTCAGACCTGTTTGTTGATGTATGCGTGCGCTCTAATCAACTGCTTCACTCCAACCTTTCTGTGCACCGTTCAAATATATACTAGATGTATATATAATCGATCATTTTTAGGGTTTCATACGTTTAAGTGAAAACGAAACCATTATGGATCGCTCCGGTCTGTCCCACTTTTACAGCCAATTTGCTCCGTATCTACTGGACCGATTAAGGTCAAATGGAAGGACTTGTTGCAAGGGTCTCAAATAGATGTAATTTTTTTTTTGTAATATCCAAGACTTGTAGTGGTTACATAAATTTATTTTTTTTTTTTCCTTAATATTTAATTTTTATTGTTATTATAAGAACAACTTAAATTAAACTGTATATACATAAATTAACAAAACAATTTAAATAAGTGAGGATGTGATTTAACAACAATATTAAAAGGATCTATTAGGGAGGTCGACAGGGTGCGATCTTCTCAACCGTCTTGCCACCCTAACTCCTCCCGTTCTGCGTCGTTTTAGAAGGCGCCTTGCTAGTTTATATGAATGATTTTTCAACCTCTCCATATATTTTTTGACCTGGCGACAATTTTCGGTATTTTTAAGTCTTTCTCAAGTTCCGCCGTTCGCATGAACCACGGATCACCGGTAAGCATACGCAATGTCGTGGCCTGCAGTACACCATACCCCTACAAGCCGTATTGCCAAGCAGGAGCAATTATTGCTTTGTAAATGTGTACCTTATTTCTCAAGGACAATTTATTCCTGCTATTTAAAAGCCAACTCAATTTCCCGAATCCTCTGTCCTAAGGATTACGTGATATTTAAAATATGCGTCTTGAACCTTAACCGCCTATCCATGACTTGTAGTGGTTACATAAATGGAATAGCTTTTGTCTGATAGGCTGGGTGATTAGCCTGCAGCTACTACTGTTTTGTGATAAGGCATCTGGCATATCCAAGAAACAGCGCCACCTACTAGAGGTTTCAAACAAAAACATTCTCGTACATGGAAACACGTTAGGGGAAGTCCCAAATTTCAAGTCATTTTATTCACCACATTTCTTCTACTTTGTGCGGTGAGCTCTATGAAAACTGTCTGATCGAAATGCAACTCTGCCGAACAATGCTGTCCGTTTGGAGAAATTTACTCTATATAGTTATTTTATATTATTCACATTATAGTTCATACTATAATATCTTTTTGCGAAAGTAACTTGCTAGTACAAAATCAAGTAACATGAATAGAAAGTGCTCGCATTGATATACTGGTTTTGTTTGAGATGGTACCCACAAAAACTGCTTTCATTGATTGACCTACCTGAATCGAGATTTTTACAAAGTTTAGACGAACATTTAGAGTTATTATTGTAGAACTTCATTCTCTAGTTCATACACTCAGACATATTCATTTTGCATTAATATGTTGTTTACTAAAGTCATATGATAATACCGAATTAATTAATACCGAAAAAATTATTATAAAAGAAATAGATGTTGATGTCTTTCTGCGACTATAGACAATTCGAAATTGACTCCATTGACTTAAATGACAAATGACGGTTATGTATTGCACGGTCTATAGATTTATATCACATCAGGTTAAACGTTTTAATGCCAAAATCCTGTAATGATTTAAATGTATAAAAATGTGTTTAATAATAATAACACATCCTAAGAGTAGAAGAAAATATATTATCTATTATTTCCCTCTAAAAATTCCACGGTTCATATACCAAACACGCTTATGTTGATTAAATATTAAATAAAGGTTTGTCTATATAAAATTATTTCCAAAGCTACGTTAATATTCATTGTCAAGACATTTTCTTGTATTCATTAAATGACGAAGTCACTGGCGTATGTAAAAAACCAGCCACTACGTATGCAGCTTACCCACCTTTGGCGATCACAAAATCGCTCATATCTTCATTAACACATTTCAAACATTTCGTCTGGAATCTTTTTCTAGAATGCAGTTTGAGGCGTATTTTCGGCTCTATTTCGGATACCCCTTTCACAACAGTTTTGTCAGTTGTTGTTTTGTCGCCCGATTTAAGTAGGAAGACGATTACAACGAATTTTCTACTTGAACGCAATAAAAGCAAATTTTTTCTCCGATTTACTATTTTTAAACATATTTTGCTCAGCGGCTTCGACCGACTTTATTTAATTTACTTATTAGTATTTAAATAAATTTGTTGCTTCCCCGTCGTAGGAATATTTGCTTGTTTGTTGCAGTTTTTCATATTGTGTTAAATATTTACGCAGAATTTTCGCGGCTGCCATTTCAGTGGTGCAAACAAGTTGGATGCGAACCGTACAAACGAGCCTCATTAGTTGAATGCGAGAAAGTACGTAATTAGCTTTAATTGGCTGTTGCAATGACTTTGTGAACCAATTGTTACAATGTGCCGCTGAACCGTTGCACCGCTGTAAACTTTGGAACGTTATTTAATAATTATCGAAGGGAGAAATAGAAATTTTGTTGGTGCTTAGCCAATTTGTTGGTAACAAAGTCAAATGTTTCTAAGGTGGGGCGTGAGCAAGGATTAATTGCCACAATGGCAGACATTATTATCTCATAAGAGCAGTCAGGAAAATTAATGTAAGTATGTAATAGTTTTGGCATGCAGTGAAAGTTATGTATCCCAAGAATTAAAAGCCACTCACGCCTTGCGCAAGAAAATCGTTTAATGAATTTTATCGACACCAATAGAAGTGATCCAATATTAACACGTCAGTCACCCATAATCTTTCGATTCTTGTCAATATTCACATGGTTTAAACATGGTCGCATTATATTGATAAGCTAGGACAGAAGGTAAAGGCACCACCTGAATTGTATTATAAACAAAAAAATAAATTAATAAATAAATTCATATGTTGACCTATGAACCCCGCAATGGTAATTTTGTCTTTGTTCTCATTGCAAATTGAGATGCCAATTTTTTTGTGAAGAGTAAATGGTATTTTTTAACACATTTCTAGTAGTTTCTACTTTCCAGGATTTTATATTCCCATAGTATTAATACTGGGTTACTTTTGGATCGATATTACAATAGCGTTCACATTACAGTGTCATTTTAGATTTATTAGAAACCTCTACTCAGGAAGCAATTTAAAGGAAGGAAGGCTTAGGAAATATATTTTATGGTAGAATAGTATTGTATATTGTTTTATATTCTTCTTCGCTCCTCTAAGTAGCATAAGGCCTGCACAAATCTCTTAATCATGATCATTACCTCTGACCCCGACCTCTGGGGTGTCGTAGTAAACTTCCACTAGGCTACCGAATATTGAATATTTTTGGACTTTTAATCTTACACTTTATTCATGTTAGACTTCATTATTTCCCGCCAAAAATAAAATGTACCAATTTCTTCGAGTAAAGCTTCAAAGTTACTAAAAAAAACCCTTCAAAGTTATTTGTACACCCAATAATCCAGTTGTGATTCTTTATTGTCTAAAATCAAATGAGTTTATTCTTAATTAGAAATAATTATGTCTGAGTTCTTGAAACCAAATGTACCTAATTTATTGACACTAGATGCATAGATAACTATATCCACCGGTATGTGTGTCTATCGAATCCGCGGTCGCTGATTTTATATCCCCCAGGCCCCTTAGCTACCGTGACCTTTGAATGAGTGAAAAGGCCTTTTAGAGAGGTCTATAGAGAAAAGTATCACCAAAAGCATAACAATCTTAGATCTTAGAATTTTATATTGTGGATTGTAAAACTGCTATACAAACCAATGGCTCAATTTCAAGTTTTTCGAACTATGAACATGAGAACTTCGTCATAGCTGAAGTTAACATCGCTATAATAAAGTTTGTCACACAGAAAAGTATATATCAGAACTATATATAGTATAGTATACCATATATTCTTGATCAGTTCAAGATGTACATCCCACACAAACCAATTTTTGTTATTGACATAATTCTTCTTTACTCTTTTGATGTTTCGAGCTGAACAGATTTTGAAAAATTTGAATTTGAAAATTGATGACCCTACGATCACTGCATTTCCTGATGCAAAATTAAATTTTTGTTTGTTATCAGCTTTACGAGAATTTTCTAAATTCTAAAAGCAGAGTAAATGCCGCATCTCCACATTCTCCTCAAAACCACTTGAATATCACACCTTCACAGATTGTATTCGTCATTATTCGGCCGGCTGGTTGATCGAACTAATCGTGCAATTACTCGTTTGCCCATTTCACTCAGCCAGCTACTCAGTCATTCATTCATGCATTCATTCAGTCACTCATTCATTGGTACTGCTGCGCTTTCATAAATTCGCTCAATTAATGCTTAGGGTCAAGGATTAATTTGTTTGTCAGCGAAAGATTTGACGTGCAAGTCGATGTCGACGCCAGCCATTGTCGTCTACTCTACAACTTTGTCGGTAGTTTTTTTGTTGTTTGGTTGGGTTTTCCACCTTCTCATGTGCAAAGAGCAGTTTTAGGACTAATGAATATATCTGCGTATTTATAATTTTATCGTCTATTGAGATCTTTATTTATTTTAATTTGTATGCGAATACTTCCGCTTGCCGTTTTCTCTACTTTGCCGTGCCATTTCAGGGCCAAAAACGCGTGTTGCTTATCGTCGCAGTTTTGCTTATTTAATTTTCTTTGTAATTTTTATTGTCTGCTTTTCTTTTTTATCATTATCAACTCATATTCATTATCGTTATCAATTTAATTTACTTTGCGCGCGCTCAGATTTTGCCAGGAAGCAAATACAGTGCATTTTTCGTTCTTTTTTTCTTTGTGTGTAAGAAAATCTCATGTAAAATTCATGAATTTATTCAAAAAATATATTACCGAAATGTGAAGAGAGAAAGCAATTGAAATGTGATTTGCATAATTTGCCGTTTATAGGAGCAAATTTTTTCTAATGCCTTGTTGTTGTTGTTGTTGTTGTTGTTGTTGTGTAAGCCGTGCCAAATTTGTTGTTCTCAGTTTTATGACAACGATTGACAGATTGACTGACAGAAATTTGTATTTAAATAAAATGTAGCTTAACAACCATGAAAGGTTCCTCGCTAAATATCTTTAAATAAATATGAACAATTGTGTAAACTCTGAAATTCCAATTTCGCAACAAAGAAATGTATTTGTTGCGTTTTTGTTTAAATTTTCCAAGAGTAATATATAAAGTAAAGCAAAGACAAAAGCTACAGGCAAAGTTATTAACAAAAATTTACTATCATGTGCAATTTCAGCATTAGAAATTGTTTTTTTTTTTTTAAATATATTCTTAGCGCCATCTAAATATCACAAGCACTAATAAATATATACTACTTTGAAGCATACTTTTGCGGAAATTTGGTAAAAACCATGTTAATTAAATTTTCTATAGCATGATTTTGTGCGCGATATATTTATTGAATTAAATGTGGCATACTATTGCAATGTTGGCAAGCAATGGCTCAGTGTTGTCAAATTTTCCGAAGAAAAAAAAGCTGTTTGGTGTATTAAAAAGAAAAAAAGCTGAAAAAAGCTTACGGTTTTTTTTGCATGATATTTCAATCGAATTATTTCAAAATTGAATCTAAATTTAATATTTCATAATTTTTATCGTCGTAAGCCTCACCTGTGACAATTAGCCTTAGGTAATTGTATTGTGATTCGCAGTCACAACATTTTCCATGTCAGCATAACCTCTTTTTATAATTATGATTATAATTATTGTAATTATGAGTGTAAATGGGATGTTGAAAAAAAAAGAAAGAAAAAAATGCACTACCTTATACATAAAATACTATTAAGCATGATAACATCCATTATATTTCTCAGCTTTAATTTGGTTTAATTGAACTGACTAAAGACCCTCTCGACCGCAGCATTCGACAATGGCAAGGAAAGCATTTGCCGCTAGTTCCAAAAATCTGTCGTTTAGCCTAAATTCCATTAGAATAGGAACAATACTTTGTTGTTTGGTCGTAAAATGTTGGTAACCGAGAATATGTCAATTTGTTTGAGAATGATGAAACTCTCAAGCAGCCTATAATTAATAAAAAATATTTAAATACAAGTTTCATGTATAAATAAGTTTCATGTATAAATAAGTTCCACTGTGAAGTGTATGCAACATTCTCGACTAAGTCTTGTGCAGCATTTGATTTAAAACTCATGTCCCTAATATAAATCCTTTACAACAGGTCTTTCAAAATCATCTTCTTTTATAATGTTAACATCACTGTCTTCTGGGATAATTCATTTTTAGCTATTGATTAACCATCAGCAGATCTTTTAACAGTTGTGTGGCATTAATTGAATAACATTGCAAGCACTTGTTTATTTTGGTTACAAGAAAATCAAGTATAAGTATAATATAAGCAATCAAGTCTCAAAAAATGCGAGGAAAAAATTTGATTTGGCAACTCTGTACCAGAGTACCAAAAACCTTCTTATAAAAAAGATATTAGAATAAGACAGGACAAAATCATGAGGACATAATTTACGAAACAAGAAGCTCATTTATAGTCCGGAAACCAAGCGGTAGGTATCGCTTAAGGCATCTGTAGAAAACTTTGTTCATGACAGTAGGCAATCGGATTGGGAGGCGTTTGTTTGCAGCTTGTCATTGAAACGACTGCTGAGCCGGTTGACTTTATATATTACTAAGAACATATTCAGTTCATGATGATTAAGGCAGAGTTTCATATACCTATTTTAAGGTATAATTTTTGTGGGCAGGTGTACTAGAACTCTAAATTTAATAAGTCACAGCTGTATTACAATTGTTTAAAATAAAATATATAATCCTAGCGTAGCCCGCCAGACGTTGTTCTGCTCTTTCCGATATTAGCAAAGAAAATAAAAATTCAATAACAATACAAAAATCAAGTATTTCAATAGTGTGTTGGCAAAAAATGCGCTTTATTGAAGCTATGAGAATGAGAACTTCGAACTTTTACAATTAAGGATCGTCGCATGAACCACATTGATCATCAGTTTTCTTATCACCAAACCTGTTTCGTAGCATCGGTAAAAAAAAATCCTGTTAAGTGAACGACGAATATTCGATATGAGTTAAACTTATTTTATTATTTCGCTTTGATAGGCTTTCGATTTCGAATTTGACCTACTTTTCAACGACAAACTGATAAAGCAATATTGATTTCAAACAAAAAAATTTGATGGAATTTCCCGGCATTCGCGGGAAGTTCGAGGTGGAAACGAATACAATAAATCAGAGATCATTAAAATCGGTCCAACCGTTCTTGAGTTATCAGTGGTGTAACTAACCCGACTTTGTTTTATATATAAAGAATATATCGCACCCATAACACTATTATCATAACTCATGCTTTTGAGTACGTTTTGAAATATGCATTTATTTATACAAATAATAAAATTGCATACTGTCCTTCATACCCGAAAGTAGCGGTTTCTTCATGGTTTTTTAAGTATTTCATGCGTAGCTGCCGCACTTACATAGAAAGCGTTGCATTTATCGCTGGTACATTATAGTAACACATTTCACACGACTTAACGCCTTTTTGAATTTACAATCAAGTGAATATATTGGAATGAGGAGTATTTTAACAACATGTTAAATAGAGGAAAATTAAAATTTTTTTTTTTACTTTTTTTTAAATAAAATATCAGTCTCTGCTCATGTGCTTTATTCCTTTTATATGAAGCGAATTTAAAAGATTAAACAATTAAAAATAATAATCAAAAATGTCTGCCGTTAAACGTTGGATCTATCGGCATACGCATTCACAAACAAGTCCCAGCTCCGCGGCGCCGAGTGCGACCAAAGCACAACGCGGTCGTAGTCAATCACTCGATGTGCAGGCTTTACAGAATAGCGGTTTACGCGCCATTTTGGTTAATGTAAATGTAGGTTCAAAACACCTTTAACTTGAATATATTTTTTTATGATTGTTAATATTTAATTATGCGGTTTTTTCACTTTTAATCATCTTAAATTATTCTTTTTCTTTATTTTACAGCGTGCTGCGGCGCATCAGCAACAGTTAGCCGTGCAAAGTGAGTACAAAAATCTATCTCTTTCTGTCATTTGTTCCGTGTTTTAATTAATTAAAAAAAAAAAACTACAGCAAGTACCAAAAAACCATTTTTCGAAAATTAACACGTGTGAAACAAAAAATATGCTATCAAAATACGTAGCACATAAGAAGAAAAATCAAATAAAATAGAATAATAAAATAAACAAAGTAAGTAAACAAATAAACGAAGCAGGGTTTGACTCGATCATCATCAAGAGGTTGCGTCGTCATGGCAACGTACACCCAGAAGCAAAAAACAACAGATACAAAAAAGATAAAGCAATGAAAACAAAAGCTTCATCCGGCGCTTTTGTTCTCTTTCTCTGCCTTTTACACACATGTGGCGCTACATATTGTACTAATGACCAGTAGACACGATTTATCATACTTAGCGTAACCTTGTATAAGTCTGCTTAGTGCGCAATGGCTTTCTTTTCTCCCGTTTTCATTAGCGCCCTTATACATGTTCGCCCAACATGCTTGACGTGTATACAGGGTATTGAACAGTCATCATTGGAAACAGAGGAATGCGGTGATTATGGAAAAAGAAGTGTATTTGAAAATCTGAATTCCAGCTTTTTTTGTAAATGCTAAATGTATATGGCTTAAAAATCAAGAGGTTGGTTGTCTTGCCTTATTTTTTTATTTTTATTTTTTTTAAATTATTGTAAGACGGAAGTAAATTGTTTTTGTTGTTCACTCATACAACATAAAACAGAATGTCTTGTAATGAAAATTTTATTTTACGACAGAATTTAAATTTTTTTATCTTAAAAAACCTACGTGATTGACCAAATGTTATCCGGGTGCCAATGTCAATTGTCGCCATCATTAGAGGGCCAAGGGAGTCTAATTCTCATTTTAGTTTGAGTAGCTACATATGTACATCATAAGAATATTCTATTATATAAGACTCTTATATAAGGCGTAGTTTCGATGATCTGAGTTGTTGGCAATTGGATATGATTCGAACTAAAGTAACAGAAAATGAGAACACCCTAGTACTGAAACATCTCTATTAAAGAGCTATACTATCTCGTAGAAATCCTACGCTTCCAAGTAATCTGAAAATTGGAAAAAGTATTTTCTTCTATAGGTTTGGGTGTATCCTTCTGAGATGGTCACGTATACCACATGCTCTGGTACAGCATAATCCAGTTGTCATTAGAGTGGATGGGCGATTCCAAAGTGATGAGTGTCTGGTTCTGTATCTATCGACCTCCTCCCTGACGACAGATTTCCGAACCTACCAAGTTCATCTAGGTAGATGACTAATATAGCAATGAGTACTTTCCCCAATCACATGAACAACCTTCTAAAGTGAAGTACAATTATTCAGATCGTTTCATACAACTGCTCAACATTTTCTACGTAAGGTCAAACTCACATGTCATATGTCAGAATAATTCCGTTGACTCAATTGGTTTATTGTTGTAGTTTATTATTGTTGTAATTAATAATACAACAAATATTAATAATAAACAAACAAGTAAGGAAAAAAATGAACCTTTAATGACACCAAAAGCATTTTAACATCACCATTAAGCAGCATTCCATTGCAAAGAACAAAAACGCAGCTGGAATTTACTTAAAATTATATGCAAATAGGTTGTTACAAATTTATTACTCAACTTGGTTATATTAGTTATAATTTTTGGCAATTGTTTAGTTTTGTTTTGGCTATTTTATTTATTTTTTTCACACAAACCTCTCTATTCACTCATTATATGTGTTTTTATTGTTATTGTAACGCGGTTATATTTAACACCTTTTCTAACCTAAAACACCGATTTTATTAAAAATTTTGATTGTGCACATCTAGAAGATACGTCGAAGATACGCCTTTCAAATTAATTTTTTTTTATCAAATTCCGTTCAGTGGTTTAAGCAGGAAAGGGAACTCAAAAATGTGTTTGCCGTTTAATTTAAAATTTTATTTTATTTTTAAATTGGTCTATTTTTACATAAGACACAAGAGTTTGAATATTCTAATTCTAATTTCTAATGACACCGAAAAGATACAAAATATTTTACTATTTCAAGTTTTTACCATCATACATAAAATGAGGAAGCAACATCTTTACAATAAAAAAATGTCTTTAATGATATTATTCATCTAAACATAAAAATAAGTTTTAATAAATACATTTAAACCTTGTTTTACACGATTTGCTCTTTTCAAGAAACTGGTGTAATAATCCGTTTAAAAAAGACATGAGCTCCATATAGAAATGTATTATATGTTCCAATGAAAAAAAAGGTATACAATTTGAACTATTTTAAATTATTTTCAATTGTCTTTTTTTATTTGTTTGAAACAAAATTAACAAAACCGTAAGTGGGTAATACAAAAACATAAGGTAAATCAAATTCAGTTACTCTTCTCTATATTTTACTGAAACTTAGTTGGTTCGCATTGACCTCACACTGAATTCACATTGGGCGGTGCCAAGTGGTATCAAAATTCACCCAGCTACAAAGTAGACTGGGCTCAGCTGGTGTTTTGCTAATTTTTTAGTCGGCATGCGAATACCAAAACTAATATATATCTACAACATGGCTACAGATATAATATCATCAGCCTTTTACATCTAAACATGCAACAAATTTTACTACTCTAAGAGTTAACTTCTTTACAATAAGGAGAAGGTAACTACAAAATTTTATAGCATACCTAATGCTATAAAGCCTTAAATAAGAAATGCAAATGCCATTACTACGAGAGTGATAGAAGAGATAGTTATTAGGAGTTGGGAAAAGATAGAAGGGTAGATTTTAAGTTATCAGATGAAGAAGAGATAGATATCAGGTTAAAATGTAGGTTGTAAGCTTGATAAAACACGAAATAGAATATATATTAATACGGAGACAAGATATTTGTGGTACCATTTTTACCCTATTTATCATCAATATATTTAAATGGTTGGACCGAAGGCCATAGTCGCCAGTCCCCACTTTCCTAGGTTAATGATAACTTTGTAAACTTTGTTCTGTTTTAAATAAATATTTTAATGAAAAGTATGTGGTTGGGAAGGTATTGTTCTAAAGATGTTCGTAGGATTTTTATGCCAATATATTGATGTTAAAGCAGGAAAAAACAGGTGAGAAAATGTAACGTTCTTAACAACAACAAGAAGCATTGAAAAATCCATGCGGCTAACTGCTTGCTTAGCGAAGTTCTGGAATGAGAGAAAGAAACTAAACACCGCTGTTTTTACCTGTTAGAAAACGAAAAAACGGAGATAAGCGGTGTTGTGCTCGCACACGCAAACAGCAACGATATTGGCAAGCGCCAATAAATAAATAAAATAAATAAATAATAAATATGTGAGTGTGCACTTACGAGGCTCTGATGTGAAACATATTGACATATTTTCGGTACGCATTTTCAACTGTCCATGTTTTACTACTTTGTGTTTGTAGCAAAATGAAGCACTACTTAAAGCAAGATAAGGCCTATATATAAGGCGTATAAGGGTTCCTCCGTTTAATTTCACTTTGCATTATCGGAATTAACTTAACGCATTTGGTTATTACTAACATAACATACGAGAAATCTATATATTAATAGATTAGAATTCATATAGACACGTTTTTTGTGGTACCTTTTTTTGTATTCATTTCGACTAGGAAAACTTAAACAGTAAATTGAAAATAAATTAAAACTCTTATTGAAAACTTAGGATTGAATAAAATCGGCCATCTTTCTTTATTTCCTTCTGATTATATATTTTTGAAAATGTTGCCATAGAATGAGAAATTTAAAGGAATGCCACAAGTTTCTTCTGAAGATGGGATCACAAATTACTCTAAAAGGGATAACAAAAATATTTTTTGAATAAACCCATGTAAAAACAAATGAAGTTTAAGTATATTTATATATATAGCTCTATGAAAAAATAATTTTACTAAAATTGAAGAAATCCCGGCACAATTATGTGGAGCCCTGTTAACGCGAAACAGATGTGTTAGCTTAACAGACTCTGTTAAAGTGAAATGTTGTTGGTCCTTGTACGCGACTCTTACCCTCTGTTTGACTTTGAAAAAGTGTATGCATGTGGCTTTAGAGTTGTGCATTGTTGCTGACTTTTAATGCACTCTTGTTTTGTGTGTTTTTTTAATGGTTGTTGCATAGCTTGTTCGCTTTTTTTATGTGCTACACCATTTCTTTGTAACCAGTTTCAATGCCAAATGTGCGCAGCGAGTCAAGAAGTGTAAGAAGAAGAGTGAGTGCAAGAGAGAGAACAATAAATGCATCCAGCACAACAACAAGTTTAACCAAAGCGGTATTCATCAACATCATCACCACCTGGTGTTGAGCATGAATAAAACAAAAGTTTGCGGACCCATACTTTTGCAATGATGGATTTTTACATGCATATATACAGTGGCCCGCAGCTTATTTGAACAAGCACCTTTTCCTTTATCTTGCACATGGCGCACAAAATCATGACGTAATTTCTGAAGTAGTTACTCCTTCATCTGCCTTCTGTTCTTGGTCATGCCACTAGACATTTGTGAAAGCCTCTTAAAATCATCAACTTGGTTCAAAACCAACGCAACGGCTCTCTCACAAATCACTTAAGACAGTTTTTTATTGTTTTGATTCAAAACAATTGCGTGTTTGCATACGGAGGTATGTACATAAATGTATATATATGTATTTACTTTATTAAATTTTTTTATTTTATTTATAAAAGTTTTTTATTTGCATTTTCGCTTTACATTTACCTCAGTCTTTGAGTCCCTGTCAAACTGAATTCGAATTTGCGCCAAACGGCACGAGACGAAAACAACACTAATAACAAAAACAAAGCACACGACAACAATAAGACTCAGCAACAAAAAAATCGTATCTTTGTATCGTTGTATGTATTTACAACGAAATCCACGCAAAACGTGCAAAATTCTGAAGTAGGCAAATACATATTATGGAGCAAATATTTATTCGTACACCTTTGATGCAAAACGATAAGTGTAGTTTAGTATCTTTTGGTTTTGTGAGAAAAATAAATTTAACCGTTATTTTCCTTCAATTGGATGTATTTCACACAGAACGATAGAATAGGAAAATTAACGCCTAATAATTATTCGTACACACATGTCAATTATAATATAGTTTTTGCAAAAATAACTATAATCTACTTCTTTGATATCATCATATCACGTGCGCGAATGGCTACTTTAGCACTGCAAGCAACTGAAAACGCTAACCAGTCGCCCGATTTAAACACAATACAGCATATATGGGAGTTATTGGGAAAAAGGATTTGGAAAAACAGAATCACGCGGTACGACAAAGTACTAACAATGTCTTCTTTTAATAATTCGCAGCACTTGTTACTAAAAGATATGATTTATATTAGTGTACAAATAATTTCTTAGCATAAAAATCAGCCAAATATTAGTTGGTTTTACGTTTTTATGAATGAATTATAACTTCAAAAAATGTTTAATAAATATTTTTTTTTGTTTCATTATTAAAAAAGTTCTGTTTGATTATGTTAAAATTGTGCTCAATTTCAACGTTCAAATAGAAGGAGTACGGATAATATGTCCACTGCATGTAAATACATATATTTGTATATACTTATGTGTATATACAGTTCGCTCGGTATAACGTAAACACCCTAAAACGTGAATGACACAAAACGTGAACACTTTTTCTCTTTACATTGACCATTCCAAAACGTGAACTAGTCCTGAGTACTCTAAACATGAAACATGCATATGTATGGTATGTACATACATGCCTACATACATAACTCAAAACTTCGGCGGAATTTTCGCATATACTTTCCGTACCGCATGCTCCAACGCGCTCCCCAATACAAGCAATTCTAGTCGTTTTTTTTCTGGAGCAAAGCACGTTTTAATTCCATCATTTGTTGTTGGTATTCTGTGTTCTTCTTTGATTTTAGTTAGCTGTAGTAGCGTAATTGTGAAGGTGGCACAAAGTTTTGATAGAAGTTTGGTACATGAAAAAGATAACTTGTAAGTTTCTATGGCAGCCCACTTATTCGTAGATAATCACCGACCGGTGTGATAAACGGTCCCTTAAACTAACTAAACTTTGTTCGGCTTCGGGGTTTCTTTGCAGAATCGACCCAGATTCCCACCGGAATGCTATCCAGCATATCTGCCCTGCTGATAATTCTTCCTTCTTTACAACAATAAGAATGACAAAACGAATATGTTGCTTATTAGACAAAATGGATTAGTATGTTAAGGACAGAACTGCCCCATATCTTGAAATTACCTTTATGACTAGGTATTTCCAATATTCACGTAATTCTTATAATTTGAGAGTTCGTTTCTGATTTATCGGAACTAAGGCCAATGAATAGTCTACAACGTAAATATCCAGCTGTTCCCTGCATGATCTGTTATATGAACGATTAATTGGAATAAGTGTATGTAGTTTATTTATTGCCTAGCCACGATATCTCTGCAAATCTCTTAAGAATTATGTAAAGAATAAAGAAACAAAGCGATTGATTTGCATGTTTACCTACTCAAGTGTAAGGTGACTAAAAACACTTTTGACATTGAGTTCCAAGGTAGTCTATGTTTATCTGGCCGGTCTTTAACATCCACTACAACCAGACAAATAGTCTGAATTTGTCACGAACGCCATCTTGCGGCGAACCAAAGACTGTGTGGGTGTGTGCTCGAGACTGGAGCGACTAGGCTAATGAAAAACGTATACAACAAAAACAATAACAAAATAATAATAAATAAACCAGTTGTTAGTATATGTACTACTGTCGTATCTACATACATGCACATATGCATACATACGCATGTAAAATGTTAGGGTAAAACTCGTTGAATGTCTGATCGAAAGGGTGAAAGAGAGAGATGGTTTACAAGGGGTCTAATAAAAAATCGAGTAAATGGCAAATGTCGTGTGGCTTCTCGATAAGGCCAGACGCACGCTTCAGATTAAACTAGACAAATTAGTTCGTAAACATAGAATTAAATCTACAAAACATAGACCAGCGTGCCACTAAGAAAACATCCCAAACAACAATAACAAGAAAAACGGTAGTGAAGCACTGTTATGGAATGCCTACGTGCTCAATAGCACACAACCACATTTACTTACATTGAGAACGTAAACAACTCGCCGGCTGCGACTGGCTGTGGTTCTTGCTGATTCTTCTTATTCTTCATTCTTTTTTTGTGGAATGTGTGTTGTAATACTTTTTCGTGTGATTGTTTTTGTAACCCAATGAAAGAATTGTCGCTCAACAACAACAATAAAATGTTCCTTTATTGTTGTTAATTTATTTTTGAATGTTAAATACGGTTAGTGCGTTAAACAGAGCAATTTGCTCTTTTTTTATTATTTAGATTACTTGCAGTAATTTTTTCGTAATTTTCACAACTTATACACATGCCAGCATACTCGCTCACACTAATGCTCTAAACAAATACATAACGTTTTATGACATATATAGAAAAAACACCCCCTTTTTGTTGTATTGAATGAAAGTGACATTAACATTTCTGTTATAATGTCCTTGCTTCAGTGAAAGTGAAAGAGCACGTTAACATAAAATCATTCGTTTATGGCGTCATCACAAAATACATTCAAAAATTGTATTTTTTAAACGACCGTAACATGACCATTTTAACTACTTCACTTGAAATAGTGCACATTAGCGTGATCTGACCAATTTTATGTTAACATTTCACCTTGTTGTTGAATGAAATTGTAAATCGGAAATACTTACTATGTAGTACAGACGAGTTAATAAAACTAAGTTTTATTTTACGATGTTTACTACCAACCAACTATACATAAAGAAACTACTCAAGCCGGGCACCGTAAAAATGTAATTAAATCGCAAATAAGAGGCATGTTTCACATTAACACCGCCATGTAACTTGGTTAGTATAACAGTTTATTGTCGCTGTTAATTTTGTCTCCTTAATTTTTTTGGGGCATAAAAGTCAGTCTATTGTAAAAATTATTATGTTTCTACAACGATTTTACGAAATCAATCGTGTTATTCGACCAAGAAAAAGTATTCAACGATGGAGTCAAAAGAAAATGAAACACGTTTCTATTTTGAATATAGTATGGGTGGATTTCATATTCATAACCTTTTTCGTATACCTAATTTGGTTGTATGGCCCAGGTCAAGAAGAAGTACATGTCTTTTACAGGTATCAAAACTCTGTTCGACAATTAATGGGGCTTGATCCTAAAAGTGACATGATGTGAGGAATAGTAGTAATAGGAGGATGATAGTAGAGTACAAATATCAACTTTTCTGGGCACAATGCGGGCCATAGGATCATCCACCTGCAAGGCGCTTGTCACCCATTTGAATACTTTGCTTTAAGAAAGCGTTAATGTGTAGCCTCAAACTAAGAGAATTGTACAGCACTTGAGGGTTATAGAACTACATAAAAGGTTGAGGAAAATTAAATCCAATAAATAAATTTAGTAATCTGTATCTCGCGTTGTATAACTACGATCAGGCAAAACTTAATAGCATTAGAAAGATAAGATTTTCTTCTCAAAAAACTACTCTGACAGTTTCGTGATTGCTTGATTCAGTATTGTTTGATCGCACATCAAAGTGGACACCATCAAAGACAAAATGTACCATATTTTACAGTTTTTCTTGTATAAAACCTAGAATGCAAGCCAGGGGACTGAGAATGTGAATAGTGTTTATAGACTGATAGTGTGACGTCGAAAAAGGCGGAATCCCAATAAAACCCATTTTTGAAGCGAAAATTCCTTTCCACCGGAAAACATCCGGTGGAAGGGAAACATCTACCATGTATGTACAAACACTTAATTCGGACTCATATTATCAACGATATTAGAGCTTTTGAAACTAGCGATTGCCAAGAAGCGACCAAACTTGGTCAGTAGAAAATGTGTCGTTTTTCACGAAGACAATCCTAGACCGCACACCTCAATAATGACTCCCTGAAAAAGGGAGGAAACTTGGTAGTGAAGTTTTAATGCATCCACCGCATAGTCCGGATCTGCCACTATTACTGACTATCACCGGTTCGTATCTATGATGAATAATTTTGCGTTGAAAAATTGGCCCCAGAAGAAACTTGTAAAAATCGACTGCTTCAGTTTTTAACCAATTGGGTCAGAGTTTCTATGACAGAGCCATAATGGCAACAAGCTATCAAACAAAACGGTGCTTATTTGACCTAAATCGGACAACGAATTCCTTATTAAATAATATTTGAAAATACCATAGGGTAAAAAAAATGAATTTATGTTTACTTAACCTAATATGTATATATATAATATGTATATATATGGTATATATATGCTGGCACCACTTCTGCGAGTGAAGAGTGAGTGCAGGCATTTTTTTCGGCCATTCCTTTCGTCAGACTATTGCCAACCTCTCTGTCAATAAGACGTCACTGCGAAAAGGACTACTTTGATAATCCTCTCTGACAACTCTGATTAGAGTGCAATATCACTAAGGCGCCAGATCTTAATATGTCCTCGAGTTTTGTATTTGAAACGAATCTTCAAATTTGTGAACCCAACTAAATGGGGTAAGTTGAGAAATAAAACATTTTTCGTCGAAAGAACTATCATTTAGATTATAGCAAATAGTTTACTGTAACGTGTCGGTAAATTCTATGCAGCTTACACCACATTGGTGTTTTTGTGTTAATAACAGATGGCGATCTGTTATAAACAATTATGTTAACAGTTTCTGTTGCTGTTATATATGACGACACATTATTATATTTTCTTCTTTCCTTATTATTTTATTTTCATTTGTAGTTTCTTTTAGCGCTGCTCCATTTATTCTATGTACAAAAACGTATAATATTTTTGTTGTTGCCTTTTAAACGCCGGTTACGTCGTCGTCATTGTGGTGCGCAATTTGACAAGCCCACAGTGCAGCAGCAGCAGCAATCGTTGTTGTTGGTGATTTGTTATTTTTGTTGTTTCTCTTATTTTTCGTATTGCCGCGTTCCCCTATGCTGACTGATTCGTGTTCCTTTGCTTTCTGCACTGTGTATCGAGCAGTACAACTTTAACAGCCGACGAAGCAAGTTGTGAGTGCTCGCAATTTTTTCAGTGAATAATATTTCAATTGAGTAAAAACAGTTAATGCATACATATTTTACAAAGTGTCAATTGAACAATAAAAGGTTTCATTCTTGAAAAAGTTACTAATGAAATACAGAGCTAACTAAAAACTCTTTGGCACTATCCCTTTATTAAATGTGTTAAAAAAGATACGTACTCATGTAGTATTAATAGAAGTTAAAGAATTAAAAGATAAATTACATATGTAAACAAAAAATAAAAAACAAAATAAAAGTAATTTAATAATTAAGGAAGTTACGAGTTTCAGATCCAAAATACATATTTCAAAGAAAGCCGGTACAAAAAAGCCGTTCATTAATTATTAGTTAATTAATGCTGAAACAGGTTTTTGTCTGTTCGGCATTTTTTCGGTAATAATAGTTATAAAAAATGGTAAAACAGAAATGTTATGTTAATTGGAAGTGCTTTGCTTAAGCGCAAATAAGTGTTTAACCCACAATATACGAAAGAATCGGAAATTAATAAAAAATAATAAACATTTCTATTAAAAGATGAAAAAATAATAAATAAAGAAATGAAGTAAAATTCAAATTGCTAAAGCAAAATCCGCCGTAATAAAATTAACAATTATATTAAAACTTATTTATTTGCCTGAGTCTGTATTTTCCAAAAAATGTCACTCGTCGGAAAATTTTTGTCGCAAGGAGGAAAACAAATTAATGTTTTTAAAAATTTGAATTTTTAAAAAAACTTTTGCCGGGCTTAGTTGTTTTCCGTTGTTATGCCCTCTATGCTGTTATTGTTTTCAGTTATTTTCGTGCGACTTTTTAAATCTCTTTCTTTCTGCTTTTTCTCTTTTTAATAAATTTATACTCAGCGAATAATAATAAAAAGAAGAGAGAAAAAGAAAAACAGAAAAAAATATAATTTTTTCATTTGTGGTTTCCAGAATTTTTCGCGTTTTGTGTGTGTGGCCCAAACTTGTCAAGAAATGTGCATGCATACATACCCTACAGTTAGAAGGCCAATTTACTGTTTGGCTTTTAGTGTATTCTATGTAAGACCTTTTATGTTGTTATCATTAAAATTTAAAAACAACAGTTGTGTAATGTAAATCAAAAATTAGTTAATGAAATGCATTTCAAACGAACTATGTTTCTTGCTGTTAGCCCATAATATTAACCGGAATTTCTTAAATAAGAGTTGAAAAGATCTTTAAATCTCTTACATTTCAAACACACTTCTAAGGTCTGCATGCGTTCTCAAACTGAAGATTCACCTATTTAACATAACTTAAACTATCGGAACTAACAAAGAACAACCCCTTTATTAAATAGTAAACAACCAAAATTTTTGATCTGACTTTACTATGTCGTGCATGGGTACCAAAACTGTGGATCATAGGACATCTCGTATCTATCAAATAATGGGTCATTTCCTTTTGTCGTATATTGGTTTCAATAAAAGCAAATTTTGGAAGTTGGCAACGAATGGGAATAGCTAGTCTTGACAAGTAGAATATTTTAAAGTATAAGTGTAACTTCCATTGGTATTTTAAATTTTTACGAAAAATCATTTTATTGAGAATCAAACAAAGGTATCGAGTTTCTTCGGTGGAACCAGAAATAGAAAAGGTTATTGAGAAAAAAAAATAGGTTTTTGTGGAAATCACCCAAAAAGTGTTTATAAATTCCTATCGGTTTCTTCTCTAATTTATGGGTATCGGGAAGAAGTTATATAACATTACAGATAGTTCAAATAATTTTGTATTACATTGTGTAGAGTATAAAAATTCGATGACGCTGAAGTTCTCGTCTTTGTTCTTCTTCTTAAGTTTCTTATGTCTTTTCAACCAAAACTTTTTATATTATTATCTCATATAGTATAGAAATATCTAGAATATAATCGATGATCGTCGTTGGTATTCACTATCGTCGACTGCTGCTCAAGCAAGTTTTGACGTTTTGTGGTTTGGTGCGATACATAATTTTTGTTATTCAAATATTGAAATTTTAATATGAATTTCAACTTAAGACTCACTGTTGTTTATTTATTCTTATTTTTTTTTAATATTTATTTTTAAAAGATTATTATTTTTCTGTTCTAATTTTATTATCATTTATAGTACTTATATACATTCACTTTGATACGATTTTTTATGTGCTTTATAGTAGAGAAGCCTTGAGTCTTGCGTTGATAACACATTAGAATTGTATTTGTGCTTGTATGAGCAATGCAGTGAATTGAACTTTTTATTATTTTATAGATTTATAAAAATAAAACAAAATAAATAAATAGAATACGAATTACATTTTCGCAATGAACTTCATCCTACATAGAAGATCGAACAGTTTTGTTTTGCATCTGATATGTTTTTCAGCGACAGTTTCAATGCTATTTGACCTTTACTGCCAATCAGAGATGAAATTTATTTTGCTCACTGCCTTGGCATGTTTGAACTCTAAGAAACATTTTCAATCTAAAATGGTGACAGTTAACGAATAGCATTGCTATGCAACGCAAAGTTTAAAATTCATAAAAACATTTAAATTAAGACCTTCTGGCATAGGAGACCAACTTATAGACTGCACTGAGCCTGGTATCACCTTGTGGAACAGCCAATAAAGGACACCTACACCTTTACACAAGGGAAGATAGATATATCTTATTTTATGTTATCGACTTATGTTCGCTTTTTTGTCTGTCTGGACGAGCTTCACTATTATGAAACAAGTTCTGGACGAAATTGTGTCGTTAGGTCTTGTCTTTGATGGCGGAATATTATACATTCTGTAAATATATTTTTTAAATTTTGTTTGGTACCGACAGAAGGGCCACATATGCCCTTGGTTACTTGTTACTCCCAGAGCTAGAAATAGCCCAAATACTGTTCGATTCTTTTATGCTTCCGCTTCTTATAAATATGTAGTGTCCCTTCTAAAGTTCTCCTATTTTTGCCTATCACCTTCCAGCACTCGGTAAATAACCCGTCTCATCTTGTTGTTTTGAATGACTTGAAACTGCTAGGAGTTCTATGTCTGTGGTCTTGCTTACTATTGAGAGTATGTTGATCATCCTGAGAAATAGTTCTGAATGCACATATGTAATTTGTATACCGATATGTAACATCAATACTTCAAAAGTGAATTAGTTCCATAACTCATTGAGCACAAATACAATATTGGCGGTCTTTAACGTACATAACTATAAGAGTTTTCCGTATTTCTCTGAGTTCGATGAGTGTCTATAAAAAATGTAATTTACTAAACTTCGATGCGAGCACAATCGCAATACTTTGTGTGTCCTGTAACAGCAATACTTTGTGGTACCTAATATTGCATTTGGAAGTTCAGAATAGTACATTATCTCATGCATCTAAATTTCGCCATGTGAGTACTTGAGCGAGTATGATGTAATAACAATTAATATTTTTAGCGCACTTTTTCAAACAAACAAGATAAAAAGTGGCAACAATTCTGAATTCGAATGAAATAAAATAAATAAGGGAACCTCAACTTATAAATATACAAATTCTGGCATCCGGTGCCAAATATAAAAATCATAAATTCATTACAAAATTATGTCAATTCAGATATTTTAAATTATTTGTCAATTTACTTCAAGAATCCATTTTGATTTTTGCACTGTTGCAATAAAAAAATAACAAAACAACCACATTTTTTTTATACGTTGAGATATTTTCATGCAGTTATACGACACCGTCGTAACCGCTATTACTCCACCAAAGCGTGCATGTACATACATATTTATGTACATATGAACGAACGCAAGAAATTGCGCAGCGAAAAATTGCTTTTGCCAAAGTTTTACTTAAAATTTTGGATAAGCACGTCAGGGCGGCAAACAGCAAACAGACGCAGACACATTATTGTTTATCTAACAAGCCCCCTTTTTAATAGGTTTTTTTCGTTCGTCAATTTCAGTTGATGTAGGTTCTTACATTTATACCACACGCACACAATTCATCTTTTTTTCTTCCATTTACATATATTTTTGCACAAACTTTTAAACATTTATATGTGTGTATGTATCTGGATTAACATGTATCTAAATACATAGCTTGTATTATACTCAGATTGTTTTGGGGATTTGCGTATAAGGTGCATTTTATATATATATTTACATATTTTTTACATTTTATGTGATCTTATTCTTACGTTATTTTGTTATAGTGTATCGGGATATTGGTTAACATACCCTCAAGTCAAGCGCTCACATGAATTTTGATCATTTTTCTGTTATTTTTTTGGGTCAAAAATGTCAAGCAGAGAAAAGTTATGTTATTCGTAAAGTAACACCACATTAAAGACATTGTTTTGCCAATGCCAGAAAAATTGATTTGTCAAATTTTTGTTACAAAAACATGGTGACTCCTCTAACCATTTATTGTGGATATTTTTTAGTTTATTTTCGCCAGCTATCACAAAATCTGATAATTTTGCGGAGTTATTCGATAACTGGAATAACTTCCATTGAATTTTATCCTTAGAAATTCTGACATTCTTAGGTTTTATTAAACAAAAAAGCTGGAGGTACTAAAAAAACTTAGCTAACTATGAATAGGGAGACAGTCACTCTTGAAATGGAATAGCAATACAAATGTAGACTGTTATATACTAATTTGTATGTTTTTTATTGTTTTTTTTTTGTTTTTTTTTTTTGTTTTAGAGCATTTTTAATTTTTGGAACTGGAAGTATTTAGTAGATAGCCGATTTTGAGTCAGGTAGTAAGAATGGGTATAATTTTGTGTTACTGGTTTACTGGAATTACCTGAAAGGTCTCCTAATCTTACTTCTCACTTCTAACTTCGAATTTAACTTAATCAAGTGAGTCACCCAAAATGAATGACAACAATGGCTCAGGTTGTGGATGCAATTTCGGCAATTTAATTGTCCCATTCGCGCAGCACATACCTGGTGTTTTACTTTTTTACTTAAGTGAACCTCAACGCCCACACACCTTATGCTTTTCACTTTGATTCAAACTATAATCGTAATTAAACGTAACGTTCGTAAACGTTCTCTTTCTATTCTTTCGAAATGTTGATCTTATGATACGGATGCACGTGAATAAGCGATTCACATGCGTTCTGCTTCTCTCGGGAATGCTTATTTTTACGTGCCACAAAGGAATTTTTCACAATGCAATTAACACATCTGAAAAGAAAATTAGCGCTTGCTTCGATCGACATAGAAAATGAAATAAAATCATTTTTCAAAAACATTTGCTTTCTGCAAGTTAATTGTACTATGTCTATTTTATTCGCGAAAGTGTAAGAAATGAGTGGACAAAGTTTAATCGCTATGAGATGAACGGTATGGCAGCCTATAACATACATACAAATAAACAATAATTTAAATATGTAATATATATAGCAGTGCTGGAATTACTAACTAACTTTTGGATTACTTTGAATTTCATATAAAATACTTTGACATTACTTGATTAAGTAAAAAATCTGCACGACCAATTTCCTACTGGGTATTTTTATACTTTGTTTTGGCTGGCTTCTCATAATCTGTTGTTTGTTTTTTTCCCCTGCAAATTTGTGGTGCAAAAATGTTTTTCTTTTTCCTGTACATTTTTGAAAATTGTGCTTACATATAAAAATTAAAGAGCGTTATTCTCTATATCTTATCACAAAGCAAACTTTTTAAATTTCAAGGATCACCAGAACTAAATCAAAATGTCTAATTTTATTAGTGCCTAAACTAATTTAGTTTTTAGTTCGGTTTGCTGTTTAAGCGTGTTTTTTAGTTTTTGTAAACTATATATTTTTATAGTCTCGTTTCAGCCAAGCAATTAGTAAATTTTAATATATTTTAGTTCAAGATTTAGATAGTTTAGGATCTATGTTCTTTTAAGAACAAATTCTCATCAAGCATTTCCATCTTGGCACATTAATTCCTCTACTGGGAAAGGTTATCGTCTATTCAATAGTTTAATCACCATATTATTATTTAGAGTATTCACTTCAGGCCACATCACGTCAACATCGTTGTCGTCATTGTAGTAGAGCATTTAATTAATATCGAAACAAGTAAACGAGAGAATATGAGAATTGGGTCAAGTCGAGGGTCGTCAATTAAATTTCAGTACAATTATAGTTGAGAATTTTTTTTCATTTATTACACATTTTTCTGTATGATGATAGACTGACTGTATTTTAATCATGAACGATTTATAGATGTCTGCCGTGAATATAATTTTCTCGAATTTACTTAGTTTGGTATTGCTACTATCTAAGAAACTAATTTTTGAATGAAATTGTTAATAAATGAGGGAGAATTCTTTTCAAGCACAAGTCTGAAAATCTAAAAATTAACCCAATCAATTCATAATTTCATCACTTGGCAAAACAGAATCAGTCGAGGCAGATGTAAAAAGAAAATGAACAAAAACAACAAATCTCAGTCTCATTCACTAGACGGACCATACATTCCCAATAGGGACTAACTGAAAAAGTCAGCAAATTATTTATAAACTCATATATATATATATTTGTATTTTTTTGACAATCTGGTTCGACATTCCGGCATTCGGTAACGAATACTTCGGATTCCTTATCGCAAAAACAAAAGCATTTGTTGAACTTGATATAATAAAATTTAAAATAAAAGAGTGCAAACTGGTTTGAAATGTTTACAATTGCATGCTTTTCATTTTTCATTTATTTTATTTTATTGTATCTGTTCACTAAACATATTCCGAACTGATTGAAAATGTAATCGCGATGAATATGTCGGTTCAGGCTCTACTCCAATTTTATTTTGCCATTATTAGCCAACCAACTAATTTCTGGCAGGGGCATGACAAGCGCACCATTTGTTTTTTTTTTTTTTCAATTACTTCCAGCTCAAAAACTTGTCGTCCTTGAACTGTATATCTTGTTGTGTTGTGAAAAAGATAACGAAGATTGCTGCTCAAGGCCATCTTCTTCATCCACTTCACCGCTTAACCGCGTAAATATAGCCAAAGAAAGTTTCCTTCAAGCTAAAAGATTCGTGAGAAGTCTTTCTATTTCTTGATATTTTAATATCTTGGCGTAGGCCACAGCATATCACTAACGACGTCAAATGTATCCTTAAACTCCTTTTGCACATATAAGTAAGTGTGTTTTGTGGTTTCTTTATATGACGTCCATATTTGATTTTTTACACACATCTTCACTTAGTCAGCCACGGAAAACGTGCCTTTCAACTCGTTCGTTCTTCTGTAAATTTTGTAGATTGAACACGAACGGCGATTCATTTATTTTTACTTTTTATTTTAAGTAAATTTTTCATTCTGATTTGTACACTCCCACAATAATGTTTGCTCACGACATTTTGCATTAATTAACTTGAATATATGGGCTGCGTATCTCGTACATGTTTATATATAACAAA
Organism: Cacoxenus indagator; assembly: GCA_035041755.1. Taxonomy (NCBI): domain Eukaryota; kingdom Metazoa; phylum Arthropoda; class Insecta; order Diptera; family Drosophilidae; genus Cacoxenus; species Cacoxenus indagator. The sequence continues at coordinate 454,048 of JAWNKX010000191.1, read as the reverse complement.
CAAATATTTGCATATGGCACTCGTATTTTAATCAATACTTTGTTCAGTCACATTACGAACACAGTGCAAATACAGATAGTCACAAACAAGTCACCGTAGAATATTTTAATTTCGTTAATTTTACTCGTAAATATGTGATAAATAGTCGTACCTTAATTGGAAGAAGTGTGGTATTAAACAAAAATAAATCCCGCTTTAAAAATGACTATTCCAATACTACTCTGTGGGCTTTTGGTATAACAAATTTTATATTAATATATTATTAACAAGTGGCCTATTCAAATCGGAAGTCCAACCACCTCAACCAGAATCTTGGTCTTCGAAATAATCCAATTTCGTAGGGAACCGGATTTTAAAAACGATACGACAATAAAGAAACCCCGAGAAGATTCTAGTTCAATAAGCTTCGGTTCCATAATGTAAATAAAACCACCTTATAGTTGTATAATATTCATAACAAGTCGCAGTAGCATAATAACAAATATACCAAGAAAAACCAACTTGCCAAAAGTATATTTCCCTTGTACTGTTCTGGCTGTTCGCCCTCTTCGAATTAATGTAATACTTCAAGATTTTTCTATGGCACTAAGGAATTATAAAATATTTATAAATATCCATATTATTACTCAACATTTTAAATAAATCGTTTTCCTTCGGACGCCAACAAATATTTTTTTATATAATTCACAAAGTCCGGTAATAAGTTGTCAATATGACAAATAGGATACTTCAAAATCTATGCCAATCACAGCCACAAGAAATTAAACACTTGCTGAATAGTGTAACCATCATTCACTGTACAATATTGTATTACTACAAAACCTTTATATGCTTCAATAGTTAAAGTTAAGAACTCGAAATTGAATACCTAAATTTCAATCGTTTCTTTTTCTTCCATATGTTGTTTCATATTTTCTTTATATTACTTACAAAGTAGAAAACCAGTAAGAATTAAGATCATCAGTATGTGCATGGTATATACAAGTTTCCCACAGAGCCACCGTTGGGTATTACTTCACGAATGAGGAAACATCTGCCCAATTTCAGCAGAGAAAAAAAAAAGAACAATTGTGGACCTGAGAAACCGGCAATATTGGGACTCTATATAATATAGAGGCAGAAATCCTTCCCACTATTCCCAATAAAGCATATTCCTAATTCTTTATGCTAACCTACCCTAAGCTATTATAGATTTTCCTTTCATTCCGTACTTGAAGACGAACGACTCCGACCCCACGAAACAGATTTTGCGGATGGCAAACCACTGTAAAAATGACGTTATATGGGAACTTTATAAATTTTGTAAACAAATATATGAGCAAAAGGGAGGACGAGAATTACACAATTGAATGAACTGCTCAGGCAGGCTTTATATTCATGTATGGATATTAGTTGTTTGAGATGCCACAATTCGTTGTTTTACTTTCGTACGACTCTGATTGTGGTTCGTTGTTGTTGTTGTTGTTGTTGTTTCTTGTTTCTTGTTAGCTTTATTTACTTTTATTATGTTTATTGTTGTCGTTGTTGTTATTCAATTTATCAAATGTGCAAAAAGGTAAAGATAGCACATATTAATATTAATGCCATGCCTGTCCGCTTTTCGTTTGTAGCCAGTTCGAACAGGCGTCAGCGTCGTTGTCGTTCGGGTTGTGGTTGCGCTTGTTGGCAATAATAAAAGTGTTTGCTTTATTTGTTTGTTTGCGTGGCGAAAACTATACTAAAAATAAAAAAACAAAAGTAAAAAAGTAACGAGCAAACGACAACACGAAAAACAAATTAATTAATTCATAACAATAAAATAATAAAAAAAAACAACGAAAGCAAAAATAAAAATAAAAACACAAAAAATAAGTCAACTAACCGTTGTCGCAAGCAATTGAATCAAGATGATAGTGAGTGAGTAGCTCAACCTGAGTGCGAAGATAAATATTTAACAATCGAAGTGGCTTATTGAAGTTTGCTTAGTGTCCGTTTGTTGATTAGAGAATGTTTAGTTTTAATGTATTTTTAAGTGGTTGACCGTTGGCTAAACCCGTCGACTTAATGTGAGTCTTTCAACTTTGTTTTTTCTGGCACGTGGCAGCGAAAAAATATAAATGCGTAGCAAATTTTGGAAATATAATAAAGTGGCCAAAACTTAGGGTACTAATTAAGCCATTAAGCGGCGCTCGGAATAAAAATCGTAAATAATTTTATTACGGTTATTAGACTTAAATTGTGATCGAAGCCTTGAGTGAGGCCAAATAACTCAGGTTTTTGTATTTTTAGTATTGCTTTATTATAAGGTACTAGCAGATACCCGGCGCGTTGCTTTCGCTTGCTGTTGTCCATGCCGAGATCCTCGATGTTCTTCTGTTTCAAGTGTTCTATTTTTACTTTTTAGCTTTGCTTGGGATGCTTGTTTCCAATTGATACTTTTTTGGTGGCATTGTTTTGAGTTTTTTTTTTAATTTAATTTATCGATTAATACGTTTTCTAATTGATAAACTTACTAACGTCTTTTTCGTTACGGGTTCGCATTATTAAACCGTTTTGTGAGTTAAACTTTTTTTATTTTTCTTTGACAGAGTTTCGATTTCGAATTTGACAGCATTTTCGAAGGCAAACTGATGAAGCAAGCAATATTGATTTCATAAAACTATTCTATTTATTTATTTTTTCCTCCCGACTTTCGGGGTATACTAACACACGAAACATCACAGGATTACTCGACAGTCTATTCTAGAGTTTCCCTGAAAATGTCATCAAAAACGGTGCAGCAGTTTCGGCGTCTATAGCGGACAAACATATAGACATACATACAGGTGGACATACTTTCAATTTTATATATAAAGACATAGATTTGTGGGAAAGGATAAATCTGACTGGAGGAAACAGTTTATAAGTTAAATGTGATATTGTATAATATATAATATAATCTTAAGATATTGTTTCAAAGTTTTAAAAAACTTCCTGACTGACTACTCGCAGCTGTAGGTTCGGTTTGAGAAGCTGTTCCTAGCGTTTTTAAATTCAGAATTAAGTTCAGACCCTGTTAATATAAATACTTCAAAGTTTAGTAAGTAAACAAGCAATCTCATGTTTCCTTTGATAGTTTCAGCCATTATCATAAGACAAGAATTTTTGTATTCTTTTATGCTGATACCAAACTCACCAGGTTAGTTTTACACTTTACACGCGTCTGAAGAATGTACCGTTTTAATGTTTCTCCTGACAGGAGCAAAAAATAATTTTATGTAGGTAAATAATTAATTATTTGCACATCTCTGAATTGAATTAAACCTCAAAAGTGCCTTTCGCACTTGCCGGTTAGGACTTAAATGAGCTGTGATTATTATAAGATGTATCAGCTACTAATGGTAATCCGAAAAATTATACTCATAACGCTACTTCAGGGTTGACAAGTCGATCGGGGGTTATTCTTACTCTCTTTGTTTGACTCTCTTGAGTTGCATCATACCAATCAGCTTGATCACGCGAAATTGCTATCAATCACGATTTATACAAGTGAATTACCGGACACTCAGTCCTTCATTCGTTAACTTACACAGCTTGCTAGTTAAGGTATTTATCAAAACAACAACTAACTTTTTTTGGCGCTTAGCTATGAAAAGCATACTTACTTGCGACAAGTATTAAAATGTCCACATTTTCACTTTTTTATAAAAAGATATATCAGAAAAAGACACACTCACTGACGTCAATGTGTACAGCCTCAAAATGATGTAAATATAAAAGTTTCTATGCGCATAGTATGATAATAAAAATCTGTGACGTGTGTTAGGGAGTGTCCTTTTTAAATACAGCAAACACGGTTTTTTTGTTCTTATAAATTCTCACATGCCTTCCTGGGTTTGCTTTATTTATTTATTATTTATTTTTTTTCTAACTTGGCGTACTTGTGTGTGTTCTGTATCTATTAGCTTTTTTTCTTTGTTTTGTTCTTACTTAAGAAATGCTCACCACACATGGATATAACACATCATGACAGCATTTTCAGAACGAACATAAAATGGCGGTATGCAATAGACGGCTGAAGAGTGTTTCAGATGATGTCTCGTGCCACACAGGCTCACCATTCTTGTCAACATGCGTCCGACACAAAACAATTTCATATTTTCCATAAATGCAAAAAGTAATGCGGTTAGGTCTGTTAACGTATTTATAAAAACTTGTGTTGAAATGATTTTAATCGAAATAGAAGTCGAATCGATAAGTCAACATGACTTCGATATGACGAATAATAGAAGCCAAGGGCTTTTCAAAACCTAATGAAATCAATTGGAAAATGACTTTTTCATTCGGAACTGCTGATTTCAGCGACAGTGTTTAGCTTAAGTATGGATGAACGAAGTCCACAACAATAACTAAGACGTGTTAAAAAGGTTAATTAAGTCAAAGCTCAACAAGCACAACAACAAGTGCTCATTAATATCGAGCACCGGATTATAACAGACTACAAAATCATTCTAGTCTAAAGCCGTGCCCACTTTTGAGTGCTGGGGTGCTGCTGCTGAGGAGGCTGGTGGTGTTGCCGCTTTAATCACTCGATCGTGCTCGTGAGCAAACTTAGGAAAGAAAACTAAATAATTTTCCGAATTTCGAATTTATTTTTAGAAGTGTTGTTTACAAACACCAAAGAGCAACGGGATATGTAAATGTAAAGATGTATGAGAACCAGAAATGGAAACAAGTCAGGCAAATTAACTCAGGTGTCAAGAGGTTTCTGTCCCGTGTTGTTTACATACTCGGCTCAACTTAAGTAAAGTCCGGTCGGCTCAGCTCAGCTGCCACTTATGACAAATATAGGCCCAGAAAGAAGAGTGCATTCGAAATGTAAACGAAGTGAGCAAGAATAATATGGAAATGGTAATTGAAAGAATAATAGAATTGAATTTATTTATTTATTTACAAAGAAATTACATATAATCAAGTCATTCATTCTCATTAATTAAGTTGCATTTACGATGTGTCATTTGTAAGTACGGGTGTTTAGTTTGGTTGTCAAAGGCACGTGTCAAAGTATTTAGCATTGCATGTTGCATGCAAATCGATGTTAAATGTTTCTTACTGAGTATAACTACCATATTTGCTTTATTGAATTTTTGCTTTAGAGCGTGACTCAGTGATTGGTTGTTAAAATTTGACTGCTTACATGTTTTGCATTTGCAGTTTTTAATATGAAATTTACTTATATTGATGTCAATAAAGTACCAGCTAAGTCACCCATTGATCAGGTACCGGTTGGACAGTACTTTTACGGTAAGAAGATTGATCCGAACACTTAAATTATGCTAGCGCCATCGTATCATCTTAATCTTGGAGAAGACAAGTCGCTTGAATATTCTGTAAAGATTAATTCAAGGCGGTTAAAGGTAGTCTTTTAAAATTGATTTGATTGACTTCAAGTTCTGCCCACCAGGCGATGACACTTTTTCACTTCATTCCAAGCAGTTAAATTGACTTATTTAAATCTAAATAAACAAACAATTTTATAAGCTGAATACAATAATATATAAACAAAGAAAAAGAGCAAAAAGAAAAAAAAGAAAATAAATATATAAATAAAAGATACGCTGAGAGGAAAGAACAGATGACAAGAAAAATGTTCGCAAAGTGTCAAGGTCGGTTGCGTATTGCTTGTTGTATTTATTTTTTGCCTTTTTCTCTTTACTTTCAAGGTATTTACTAGTTGTTGTTTTCATGCGCTTTTAATTGTTGTGTCTCATCCCCCTTGCCTCATAATGCATTAAGAATCATTTCATTCATCCTACAAAAACAACAAACCCAACAAGCGGAAAAGCAAGCGTTCAAGATAAATAGAAATTATTTAAAAACTTCCGCTGAAATGTTTTCAACGTTTGAGTTTTTTTGTTTTAAATTGCAGATTTAATGATGCGGAAATGCATTCTAATGAGATTCCGCCCACTAATTTTGGGGCTTTATTTTTGGCACTTCACTTAAGTTTTTTTGATTTTTAGTGGTTTTAATGAGAACATTTTTAACCTGCAATTTTCAATTTCAAACAAAGTAGTCATTAATTTCTTAACGTAATTGCAAATTATTGACATTAAAAGTACGAAACTGTGCAAACCCTGCACTAACGAACAGCATAAAATGCCATTACAGCCCAATGGACACTAATATTTGTTTTTTAGAAATGTGTCCAATGTCACTGATGACGCATGATTGGATTATTGAAGCATATGCAGGAAATCGCATTAAAAGTTTCATATCTGAAACGCTTAAAAGTATGCCATACACAATTATTACTGCTAAAAACAAAACAAAAAAAACTATAAAGTTCAAAGGTCGTGTACGAGGTCATATGTTTTGTGGCTCGACTTTAGTTCTGGGGTACATACCGAAAACCAACCAATACACTCAAACTCACACTGTTTGCGAAACTAGGTCAGAGGTTAGTGGACCCACATGTAGATGCAACAGAAATTTGTAGGTGTGTATGAGTTTATTTTCAGAGTGCAAAAAGAGTGCAATGGAAGCGAATAGTAGTGAGCGTGGAAGTGGGGAAATCTAATGTGTATTATGACGCAGCAGAAAATATTGTAGGCTATTTTAGGTGTGGATTTATAACAAAATTTTGCCCATTTTCAAGTAGTTTGATTTTAAAGTTATAACAAAAATGTATAGAATTATTTTTTATAGTTTTTCTTCATTAGGTCTATTCTTTTTACAAAGGTCAAACAAGTGAATTGAGTCATCTAGAATTCTTGGCAGTCAATGTCGTCATACAGCAAATTATAGGGCTGTTATTTGATTATTTTAAGACTGCAAAATGTAACCTTTTTGTGCTTTTCCGAGTACAAAAATTAGTTCAACTTGAAAAAACCCTAAATGAGAACGGTCTGAAGCCATTCCAAATTAAGAGTATTTTATATTAAGTCTTCGCGAACCGTCTGATTTAAATTCTTTTGAAGTCTTTGTAATGAAAGCACCGAAAACCGTTTAAATTATAAATCTTTCCTTTTCCTCACAATGAGGACTCACAACAGTAAGATTCATTTTTAGGAGCACTACGAAAATAATTCGCAATCAATAATAATAATACTCGTTTCCAATATATCTATGTTTAGGAACCAATGCAAAATTAGTGAAGGTATATAAATAACAGAGGTTGCTGTAGCAGCGGTGTCAACATTGTCAGCAGTAAGAGCAGTAACGGCAGTGTCAGTAGTCAAAAAGGAGTATTCGTTAACATTGCCGAAATGTACACCGACAAACGTTATTTACCATTCTTATATTTATATTTAACATTCTTACATATATTTTTGTTGGTTTTTGGAAGTTGGACTGAATTGCCAAAGGTCAATCTTTCGTCTTTCATTATAAGGTAATGACCGCAGTGCCTCAAAATACGAGGATTATATTACCAAAACCTATTTTTGCGAAAAAAATAAAAAATTAAAATAAAATAACAGCTATCACGTAGACAACATGCCAAAGCTTCGGGTATCTTTCGGACAAACTCAGCAAATATTTTTGCAAACCGACCAAAAAAAGTAGGTATTTTGCATATATAGTGCTTGTTGGAAAATCAAATACCGCTGACACTCGATAAAAGAATCACCTGAACACAACATGAAAATCATGTTCAAGGTAAATGCCAGATGAAATAAACAATAAAATTAAATAAACAAAACTCATAATAAAATTACTCATACGCGTACGTTGACCGATTTGTTTTCTTTTGCTTTTTGAGAAACAAAAAACGTCAACAAAATTTATAAAAAATCGCGGACTCTAATTCAAAAGTGAGCATAACTGCAATTATGTGTTTAAATTTATCAGCAAAAACACAAAGCAAGCAAAGTGAAAAACAATTTTTTGTAGGCTTCCCCACTTGAAATTTGACACCTAAACAAAGATCAACGTGGCGTATAAACTATTTTTTTTTTGTAGTAGAAAAGAAAACCTTGATAACAGTAGACCAACTCAAGTCAAGATTCTGGTTGGGGGGTGTTTGACTCTGCGACACATGTGAGTGTGGCTTGTGCCCGACAAAGGTTGATAAGCATGCTAATCGATTATTTCTTATTATTCATTTTGTAGCATTCTTTAACGCCCATTGATATGAGAATTGTTATCGCTTTCGAAGTACAGTCGTATTCACTTGACCTTAATGCGCAGTTTAAAAACTTCTTACTGTGTTAAAACAAGTACATTTGAACGTATGCACGTGCCCGTTAACACGTGCCTAAAGGTAGGTTACATATATCTTAGCACAAATCGGTGCATATTTTTTGGCAGTTAATATGGGTGCGAAGTGCAAATTTTTTGTGTAAAGAAGGATGTATACATTTTTTAGGTTCATGGAGGCTCAGTCGAAAGGGAAAGTTTTCGATTTTATTGGCATCATCAACATCAACCCTAAAAGCATACTACATATATATACATATAATGTCACATTCACTTTCAACCAACGCATGCGTCTGAGCAGTGTACCGCTGGCGTCGTCTAACGCCCCTCAACAACGTACTTTTTCAAAACGTTCTTATTCTTTAAAACAATTTTGTTATTATATAACAAATGTTGGTGTTACTTGCTAGAAAAACCAAACTTTTCATTTCCAATTCAATTTGTTTTTTTTTTACCATATTGGACCATTTGGACCGCCTCCATATTGTATGTATGCTCATCCATAAATTTTTACATCACGCCGAGAATGTTTACTTGCTAAAGTATTTGTTACATACTTTGGGGTACAACTAATTTTCTATGACTGGCATTGGCGTTTTACTTTTTTTTAAATTTTTGTGTGTTCCCTTTGTTCTTATTCACTGTCCATGTTTATTGGTGATTTGTCCACATTTTACGCAAATTTCCCTTGGATGAATTTGTCGGCCATGTTTTATGGTCGCAAAATTTGTATTATGGGCGAAATGAGTATGTATTGCGCAACACATAACTAAGACTTCGATCGATTTATTCAATTAATGTTTGCAAATTATGCAATTTCAACCCGCATAACAAAATTTTAGTTGCCCCACTCAATTTGATCTGCTCATGATTCTGTTGTGTTTTTACAGCTGTTAATTAACAGTAGCACAGTATCTTTCTCCTAGCGCTCTCTGTATGTTGCTATCTCATTCGAGCACATTCATGTTTTCATTTTTATATATTGTGCCCCTAAACACTTGTTACCTCTCTTGTTCCAATCTCTACACACAACGCGCTTTGCTTTATTTAGATTACATACAACCACAGAGCACGACAGTCAGAGTGAGAATGGAAAAGACAGACCAAAGCACAAATGTTAGAGAGCTGTGCTGCACGTGCAACTACACAACGGTCTCTCTCAACACTTATATTCCCCGCTTCTTTCTTATCTTTCTTTGCTTTTTTCATCCTGTGTTTTGTTCCAACTCACTTCTCACAGTTTATACGTTTTCACATTTCTAAGCAATCGGACGTATTTTTCTTGTAATCACGCAAGTGTAAATTATTTCACACGGCATCTATTTCGCATGCAATCGTATAAGAATTGAACCAATTCTATAACGGAAAAAAGTGTCCAGTTTTGGGTGACATATGGATATATTTACACAAGTACGAAAAGTGAATGGTAGAAAAAATAAAAGCATAGAAAACAATATTCAGTTTAACCTCACTTGAACTCGTACTTTCATTGAGTGTGCGGTTGTGTGGATGTGCGTTTTGCAATGCTTTGCTTACATTGGAATAAAGTTGCTTTGATTGATGAATTTTATTGCGCAATGTTTTTTATAATCTGTATTTATTTGTATTTTAATTGTTGGCATAATGCCGCTGTTTTAATTAATTAGTACGTTAAATACTTTATTTGAAATTATTGTTAATATTATTGCCAAAGCAGGGGGACACTATCCATCAGTTCTTCACTGTTCTAATAAGTCGAAAACAAAAACGACCGCAATTTCTCTTTGTGCGTCTCTTATTGCCCTCTCTCATCTTCTGGTGGGCGTGCATACTGTTCCGCCTGTTTATCAGTACCAGTGTTTGATTTTGATTTCCTCGCTTTGCTTGCATGTGCGCACCCTACTTGAAATTGAAAAGTCTTATTGGTATATGTTGTGTTGAAATGGCTACATGCAATGGATTTTTAGACCTGTTCAACTGTATACTTTGTATTATTATTCGGTGTATTTATTACTCAGTTTTTTATTCTGATCAGGTTCTATAAAATTTATATATACCCTTGTTCATTTGTCGGCAATTATCGGATCCGATCCGAGCTGAAATTTTGTGGTTTTAAGTAAATTCACATTAAACCTCGAAAATTTTAGTGTGTTTTAGGGGAAACCTTATTTCGTATTCTTCAAAGAATTCCTACAGATAATACAGACCTACTAACGCTCTTGAGACACGTTTCATAAGACGTTTGTGGTATAGAATTTAACTATTTCCATTAATTTTGTGTTATTCTCAAATATTGAGCCCAAACCATTTAGTTTTTGAAACATGCAAATTAAATATGGAAGAAGGAGTCCTTTACAAAGACACTGAAAATTTTGCGACAGGCGATTACTGAATCATATAGCCCGCATTCCAAATCGCTGGTATCAGTGCTACGTAATGACCGTTCATATCAATATAATATCTTTGCGTTGTCATACACAGCGCCTAAAGGTTTGTGAAGTGTATTAAAACTCTGTATAGGTGAAGTTAGCATTCTTGTTTGCTGCTTTATTTACATATGGTGATAACAATAGCAGTTTGTTTTTCTTGTTATTTTAATTTATTTTATTTTAATTATTTTATTTTTTGTCGTATATTCTTGAATTTCTTATGTGCTTGATTGCACTCAAGACAGCAGTCGTAATGATGTCACTATCAGTAAACTTTAAATATATATTTTTTAGTAGATTATTTCTTTGGGTTTTTTTTTCGTTTCGTTTTTTCGTTTTATTTTTGCAGTAGTTCCCGCGTAATTGCTACCCGTTTATTTGCAAAACCCGTTCAATTGCAACAAAATTTCACCAAACGAAATTTCTCCTTTTAGAAGTGTATAAATTTCCCCGTATAACTGTCACCCGCTTATTTGATGTCCCCTTTTAATTGTTCCATATACTAATAATAACTGTCAAATAGTAAATGTATGAAAAAATCCCGCATATTTGTGATTGTCGAAAAATGGGTCCGCAGAAAAAAATTTATATTAAGTAGCAACATTACAGTATATAGTATGATATTTGATGACGGTTGAGAAAGGTCCGAAATGTATACATATATATTGCTCCATTTTAGAGTATAAACTTTCAAGTTCTTTATAAAATGCGACCATTAATTAAGCGACGAACATATTATAACTGAGTCAGGTGAGTCATAGGTTAACTGCAACGATGTCTCAATTATCCGTATACTCGGATAAATGAATTCCCCGGTTAATTGTAACAAAAACCTTACATTTCTGCAGTCTCAATTAAGCGGGAATTACTGTATTTAGTTGTGATTAAAAGTAAATATTGTATTACCTAGACTATTAATACGATCCACTGTAGTACTGAGTCGGCAAATGATTCAATTGAATCTATGATTTCTTTGACGCGAGAACGTGAAAATTCACACAAAATCACACAAGGGAAGTAAGAAAGAAGAAAGGTAGATAAGTCCGATTTATTGGCGGCAAACAAGATTATTTCGTGAACCGAGTGTAGTGATTGTAAACAGCAAGAATACAAAAAAATCTATTTAATACTGTAATCTGAAGCACATGCTTTTGTACAACAACAAGAAATCATATCTTTTATAGGCAAGATAACGCAAAATAATAATAAATAATAAAGTAAAATATGGGAAATTTCAATGAAAGCTTCCTCTCGCCTACCTTTACTTCATGTGACATATATTTATGTATCTAATTGGGGGTGCTGAACTTTATACTCAAGCGCAACCAACACCAAAATTCATGTGTACGCAAAAATGCAATTCTGTCCTATATATGAATTTCAACATAACTTGACTATTGCCCAACACTATTTGTTCCTTCAAAAAATAAATAAATAAATGAAACTGGTTAAAAATAAAATGGAATCGCATATCAAAATAAAAAATAAATAATTTAACTAATAAATATAGTTAAATTAATAAATACAATAATATTGAAAAAAGCTTTTTTCTCTAGAAACTGCAGCATTGACTTACTTTGAGTGCGTTCAACTTAAGTCAAGAGCACAATAATAAAAGCAGCCAACGCAAAAACAGTAGCAAAGCTTATTTTATTGAATGCATTCGGTGCGTTCGCTCTTCTTTGTTCTCCTTTACAGACAAATGCTTTTTTCTCACTCATATTCATCCATAGGAAAGTAGTTTGATAAGTTCTAGTCATTGTTACAATTCGTGTGTGCTTCATAAAGATGGTACTTAACAATGCATGTGATGATTTGATTTAGTTTTGGTTTATTTATTAAAGATTCCTCTCATTATTTAAACGTTAATGTGGCACTTCGTGAGGATTAGGTTGTCAGTTAATACAATTTACATTTTCACTTTCATTCCACGAATTTCTGCCACTCTTTAATCGAACACATACGCGTTCGATCATTTTTCAGCCTTTGTCCTTTTCGTAGACCAACAAGAATTGGAATTGGAGTGAAAGCAAAAGTGAAAGAACAATAAAGATAAAGGTTAAAACAAAAGAACGACAAACAAAATGAGAGAAGAGTGCGTGACCGGCCGAAATGTAAAAAGAATATATAAGCAAATCCAGACGTTTCTTGAAAAGTGTACTGTGACCATGGGACAATAGAAAACAAAAGAAAAATTAAATGATATTGAATTTAAAGTTTTTTAAAGTGCGAAATTGAATCCTTTTTACAATTCGAATTAATAGGTGTGAGAATCTTTATTAGTGTTATTGCGATTATGTGACTTTATAAAAGATATAAAACTCGCAAACAAAAAGGAAAAATATCAAAGCAATATAAAAAGTTTATTGGCAACCTTGTACAACAGCACTACACTGAATCAGAGAAAGTGTAATAAAGGGAAGAAGGAAATAAAGAAAGAAGTGTGAAAAAACCCATAAACCAAGAAAAATGCATGGCATTACTCATCTTTACCGCCAGCATGCAGTCGAAAAACAGCTGAGCACCGACAGCTGGCAACATGGCAACGGTGTCGGCGTCGGTCTCGGCGCCGGTCATGCTTTGTGTGGGCGCAGTGTCTATGCCTATCACAGCATCGAAACACAAAATACTGCAACGATGAACACGAGTCGTTTATACAGCGTCGATTCCGGTTCAAGTTCGGGGTCGGGTTCATCGAACTCCAAGTCGCCAAATTGGTCGCAGGGTAAGGCAGGAATTATTTACAACAAATTAAAACTCCACTTCAACAACACCTTTATTTATTTTTTCCTAAATCTAGATAAAGTAATTGATAAGCTGGTTCACTCATCGCAACCGCAAGCCGTGCCCGATGCCCACAAATCTCTAGAGAATCACTACCGCGATTCACCAACTCAGACGAGTGCAAGCTGCAGTCTGAAGCGTACGCCCTCGTCGAAGCGTAACTTCTTCGATAGATCTCAAAGTCCGGCAGTATATGGCGTAAGTAAACTGTTGAAAGGAATATTTTTAAACGTTTCTAACTCCCCAAATTTCCTTTGCAGAGCATGCGCAGTTACCGCGCTGAATACTTAAGTTCCCCACCCCCTCAGGTGACGCAGCCGCAGGCCGGCTATTTCCCACACGATCTGGATGACATCTATGAAGCTCAGACCGATCATCAGTATTTTACGCACACTGGCGCCTCGTCTCAGCATTCCTACGAAAGGCCAAGCATTACCTCGATTTTCCACCGTGTGGGCGCAGCGCCCAACTCACTCGATGATTATGGTATGCGTCCGTCGGTGGATAGCTGCACAGGCAGCCACCATTTTGTGCGTCATCGTTTCGATAATTCTAGTTTCGCCAAGAGTCTGAGCATTAACGAAGATGAGAACGGTGAATCACCAAAGGATCATAAGAAATCAAAGGAGTATAATCATCACCATCATCATCATCACCATCATGGTCATCATAATCATCATTCAATACAGGAGCTACTGAAGCATTTTGGCAAGAAGATGCACGTCTGGCCACGCAAACACCACGACTCGAATGGCGGTGGCGGCGGCAGTGTTTGTACATCGCCGCAAAATGATCCGCAAGAGAACTTCCGTACACGGTCGAAGAGTTTGGATGTGAACACGTTCAGTCGACGCAATCAAATTTTGGATGATTGCGGTGCCACCTATAAGATTTATGATCGCATTGTCAAAGAAGGTAACTTGTTCAAGGGTTACTTTATGAATAAGATTTGGTACTTGCTGTAGTCTAAGTTAGGGTTTAATTTAAGTGACTGAGTAAGTGTCAAAACTTACTTATTACTTTCTTACTTTCTTATCCACCGTTCTTTGTTAGGTGCTCACATGCGTCGCGCCTCTGCGGATTTAGAGAAACGTCGCGCTTCTGTTGGCGCTGCTGGACGCAGTCTACGTGGTGATGGTACGCTCGATCCACACCATGCCGCTATACTATTCAGAGATTCAAGAGGGGTAAGTCAAAAAATTTTAGCTTTATATTTATAACCTTAGAACCTTGACGAATATGTGTAAAATGAGTATTAAGGCTCGAACAGGATAGAGTTACTGTTACTGTGGTTGTGTTACTGTGACTTGCCCGAAACAAAGTGAACATAATGCTTGGTTCACTAACAGTAGAGTTGTCATACCATTGAAAGTAAGGTATTTTGTCAGTTATTTTTTATTAATGTGCTTACCGTTTGAGAGAAATACAAAGCGGGAGAGAGTACGGGAAACGATTTGTTACCGAGCAAATTAAAAAAATTTGACTTCACGGTAGCACCCAGAGAATAAGCAGAGTCACAGCTACACATTGTATTTGTTCACAAACAAACAGCTGTATTTGATTTATTGATGGGTAACAAACACAGTAACAGTAACACTATCCTGTTCGAGCCTTTAAGATTGAGTTTAGTTATTTTTTATTTTGATATTCGTAAGGTTACTAGGTTACTAGCTGCTTCAAATTTAACCTCGGCATTGTCTTTTAAAGGCTTTTTAAGGCTAGATTGTTTCTTAGCTTAAAGAGTTAGTCATTAAAAGACAGTTAAAGCGCTTGAACTGATGTGAATGTCCACAAAATAAAGTCTTAGACCACCACCTAAAAGAGTGCTCCATATTAAACATGATACCACTTACTTTATTACTTTAAGTGAAATGTCTTTTTATGAAAAAAACCTTCAACCTGAGTCAGCCGCGGATCTACTGATATGCAAAAAATTTATTCAGGGTCTGATTAATATCCCTGGCCAACTCGACAAAAAATTCTACTATAGGCTTTTTTCTAACCATTTGTTCGACATTGCGTTTAAACATCTGATGCTTTACTTTACGTATTCGTTTCGGAGGTCGTTAACGTTTACCTTGGCCACACAAACACAATTCAAAAGTTATTCCACGTGCTTATATAGAGAGGTTGAAATCATATTAAAAGAGTTAATAGGTTTTTAAAGCTAAATTTTACAATTTATGTCTATAAAATTGCCTTCCTAACTCATTCATAACAAATCTAATATACAAGAAATTAATAATAAAATCATTTGATTGAGTAAAATAAAAGCTAAACTTGCGTTTGGGGAAGTCACTATTTTCCGTTTCCGCTGCAGTCGTTTTGTAATTTTAAAATTGAGTCCAAAAGTATGCAACATCTTTCGACAAAAGCTCTTACTATTTTTACTCATGTTTTCTTAAATGTGTAAGAACACATACTCTTTGGTTCAGAATCTAGGGGTTTTATTGATAAACCCGATAATGAAATAGCAAGTAGAATAAAGATCATTAATGTATTGTGATATTAATTCAGAAAAAATAGAATGATATTTTTTTAAAGAAGCATTCAATCATAGTAAACTAAAATGTAGAAATTATTCATGGCTTGACAACTCGCTTCGCCAATGTACGAGTAGAAGTACAATTTACCATATATGTATGTGAATACAATATCTTTAGCTACAGCTTTTTTAACTTAATACACTTCGTACGTAACTTTCCAATATCTTATGTTATTTTTTTATAAATACTTTTTAATCCCACCCAGTAACAAAATTTCTAAAATTCGTCAAAAAAAGAAAGCACTGGTTTAATAATGTGTTGTCATTGATGTCAAAACTATTTCCGTGTGGGTGCAAGAAATAGACGCTGGGTGTAAATCTGTAGAGTGCTGCATGTAGACGTAAGTTGTAAGACAATTAATGAAAATTCGGCAATTATGCTCACATAATTTTAATGGAAATTATATTTTATTTTTATTTTTTAATTTTTTTGTTTAACGTACTTATTTTATTCAAGTCGTTCTTGAATCGGTAGTACCGATTCGGTAGAATAAGTTGTACAAATATTTCCCAAATCTTAATTGGATAATATATATGAATCTTATCGTATGAAACCCAGAAAACTATGATCATGTCATTGTTAGCAAACATATTAGGTTTGAAAATAAATAGCTCCTCGGCAGTCTAGGGATTAATTATTTCCATGATGAAAACCGAAAAGTCTTGAGATATTATAAATAAGTCTCTATATGTAGTATAAGGTGCAGATCTTTTTTTGCTTAAGCATTTAAAGTTAAATCAACCCCTTTTTGACGAACAAAAATTCGGTTGTAGATTGTGTTCATCCAAAAGAGTGTTCGCTGTACATCTTTAAGCTGAACGTAATGCTCATCTATACAAAAATGGAATAAGCGGCATTTTTACACGCTTTCTTATCATTTTATTTACCACAAAATGTCATAATCGCGAAAACTCATTGAGAAATCCCAACTAGACTCATGACGCACTCAAACCAAACAGCAATTGAAGCAACTAATTTGAACTAAACATGCGACCACGTGGGAGAGAGAAGGTGTTCAATAAAGTAGTCTGTCAAGTTGCTGACAAACTCATTGAGCAAATTTAAAAATTGTCATACAAAGTAATCGAAGCTGTAGAACAGGTTTTGATTCCAAGCTTTATAAGCAACAAACATTAATGTTGCAATGCTTTCGTTTTTCCAAAGCCAATTGTCCACATCCAAAACGACAGAAGTGGTGGTGAAAGTTTAGACTACGCTCATTAATATAACCGTTTTAAAATGACAACTAAAATCTCATAAAACTAACAACGACATTGAACAAAGTGCGCGCTCTCCACGATGTCTTCATCAACAATCTAACCGATTCAACTCTTTCATGGGAGCATACACTATCATGATCTTTTTGTATCTTTCTCACTCTTCCAACTATTACTATTTCTAAGTCGCATGTTTCTCTGTCTAATTTCATAATCCTTTGTGTAATCTTATTAATATTTTTTTTTTGTATCTTCTTTCTTTTACCTTGAGCGCTAAAAAGTGTAAAAAGCTAAAAGTACACACAGCAAATACATACAGCAAAATGTACTCGGTTAACTTTGTTTATCGGCGAAAAATATATTAACACATTTAATGGTTGCTGTGGCCCTCTTCTACTTTGCTGTTGCTTTTGTTATTGCGTTGTTGACTCATTATGAGCTTTCTCTTTAACCATTGTCGTCGATGTGTGTGTGTAAGAGCGAGATAGTACCAGAGCAGAAGTGCGAAATTTGGTATTGGTGCGATTTTTATTCGTCTTTGCTAGAAGTGCAATAGAATTGAGGTCACAAGAAGAAGTGCCAAAAGTTGGTTTTTGCTTGTATAGTAAAAATTCGAAATGACGGCATTTGAAAATATTTTCCCTACCATTACATCAGAGGTTATGCAGTAATGAATTTTAAAAACTTTTCACTAAGTTGGCAGCACCATTGAGTGGAGTCCGCTTTGGTGATAATCTATTAATCAGTTTACAACAGCTGATGATTTTATCATTCATCGGCAGTAAGCTTTGTTTTATGGGTTCAAAGAACTGAAAATGGGTAGCATGAAGTAGCAAATTTAGTTTTGGCAACAGAAAGAAATCACACAATAACAAACCTGTTAAATAGTGATCGATAGTATTTGTTAGGACATTTGTCTTAAGTTCGGTTTCGAGAATTTTAATTTCATACAAAATGAATAACCTTAAGGCTATACTAGAAAGTGACCAGACACCTAAACCATGGTCATTCGAGAAGACATAAGGATTGTTGTTATGGCCTGTAGCCCTTTAAACGTTTTGAATAGAGTTGTTAGTGGTATGATAACTACCTAGCTGTCAAAGAAAATTTACATAATATAGTTCACAAAAGTGAGTTCCTTGATAGTTGAGAAATATTAACCGGAGATTTGAACGCTTCATTCAATAAATTCTGTATTCGTCGTACATATTAAGATTTCACTGTTCTAGTTTAATGTGGTGCACGCATTAGGCGGCGGAATTTCTCTGATTTTCATAGTTAAACCAACGTAACCTAGAATTGTTTATTTAGGCGCATTTCATGTGTTCGTTCATTCATGTATGTACATACTTACGCGATCAGCTGCGCGCCATTGCGCTCTTTTCTTCATACTCACTCATTCAGTGTCGCCTATTCCCTGCAAGTTACACGCTCATTCGCTCTCTTATTGTGAATTCAATTAATGGTGAAATAAGAAATACACAAATAGGAAAAAACGGTAACCAGTTTCGGTTTATACAGTGTAGTGTGCAGACGTGCGTTTTAAGCGAACGGTGCCGCGTATCTTTAGCGAAGGCCAAACAACTACAACAAATGAATACAATACTAAAAAAAAAGAGAAGGCAACAACAACTCTAGAATTTTGCAATATTTAATTGCCCTTCTTTTGTATTCGTTTTTTTGCTCTTCGCGTTTGAGCTTTTGTTTGTGTTGCTTCCAACTGACTTTGAATGTATGTAAATACATACATACTTTTATTGTTGGCTTTTACCACAAAACAACCGAAAAACAACAAAAATTTACTACGTCGCATTTGGTTGACTGGGTTTTCCATCGTTGACTGGTTGACCTTTAAGCATAGTTAACATGTACCGAC
Source organism: Cacoxenus indagator (assembly GCA_035041755.1). NCBI lineage: Eukaryota > Metazoa > Arthropoda > Insecta > Diptera > Drosophilidae > Cacoxenus > Cacoxenus indagator. Next base: position 435,060 of record JAWNKX010000191.1, on the reverse strand, counting down.
GTTATTCCGTCTTCGAATCTGGTACACCACGTATCTCTGTGTTGCCAGCGCATACAAGCAGCGCCACCACCAGCGGCGCAATGAGCAACGGCCCGAGGCCACCACATGTTCTACCGCCGGAAATACGAGTTAATCAAAAGTTGGCTGTGCATTTTGATCCCAATATTCCAATCAAGATCAATGATGATGACGATGGTAGTGATGGTGAAAATCATAGTTCAAACAAACGCTTGCACGCGACACGTAAATCTCGTTCGCTGAGCAATTCGCCGCTCCATCGTAAAAAGAAAATTCACCACCTGCCGGCGTTGGTCGATGCCAGAGCAGCGGCGAATTATAAACTTTTGAACAACAGTAATTTGCACGATGTCATCAGTGGCCAACGCCTCTCGCAGCACGTAAGCCGACGAGACAATGACACTAAATCGCTACCACAACAGCAACCAAATCAACAACAACGACAAAATTCGCATAATCTAAGTCAACCGTTGCTCCCGTCGCGTAAGAAAATTAGTGCGAGAAATTTTCTCAACAGTTTTGGCAATAGTCTCGGAACGACACGCTACCAAAAGCTCAGTGTAGGTCATTCACATCAACAGCAGTCACAGCAGCAATGTCAGCCGACGTCGACAAAGCAGCCATTACGACGTGAGAGCGCGCCAGCTACATCAGCGCCGCTGCAGCCACTCGTCTACGATCATCGCAATAGCATCGGAAGCAGCGGCAGTGCGCATAATTCGCCCCGCACGCATTCCCCACATGTTGTACACCAGTGTGTGTTGATACGTCGCCGCAGTGATTACAGCGTCGAAGAACTGCAACAGTTGAAGCAGCAGCAGTCGTCGCTGCCACATCCATTGTTCCCGCGAAGGAAAACAAGTGTAAGTCGGCATTGCAATTGAAAATGATCGTGCGGTGTCGCCGTATGTGCACAAATTAGGCGAGAGTGCATGAGTGCGTGTGTTCATTTTGAAATGTTGCCAAATGTCACTGTGTTAGGATTGGTTTTTTCTCCTCTTTTATTTAATTATTTATTTATTTGTTTTTTATTATTTTTTCTTTTTTGTTTTTAATTTTTTATTTTTATTAGTTTACTTCTAACTTCACGGCGTCTACTTGAATTTGTGCATTTATTTCGCTCACTGCTGTTGTTGTAAGCAATGCATGACTAATGTCGTCATCTTGAGGGGAAGAAAAGTACCTTGTTATGCCGTTTATTCACTATGCTAATTGTTTTTCTCTTATACATAAAACATGGGGGATCAATAAGTTAATGGCTTGTATGGCGAAAGACTTTTTTAACGAAAGATAAAATAAGTATATAAATATATGTCTCTTTATAGCTAAAATTAGTTTATTTTAGTGATGACTTCATCGTTGGTGCCAAAACTGTTTCTTCCAAGCCATCATTCAGGTTTGGAAACAAATAGTCACTTGGTGACAAAATCTGTATAATCAGATCATCGTTGAAACGTCCCAATTAGTTCTGGTATTACGTACAGATTGTTACGCAGCGCAGAGAATTTCAGTATAACACTTCTATTATACACAATTAAATTTAATGTTCTCTGCCTACAATTATTTAAATAAACTAAATGACACAGCTTACTCAAAGTTTGACAGTAAACTATCGATACATGGCAGCGAAGAAGAGCATTGTGTTATACTCGAGATTGGTTTTAACACATCTAATCAGGACGTTACATAAAATAATAATAAATAACTGATATGACGTATCGAACGATCGTATTTGGTATTTGGTACTTACGTGGTATAGTGGTATTATTTGCTAATACTTGGTTGAGTGTAAAGTACAATGAGAGAAGGGCAGAGATTGCCAGTGCCTATGAATAGGGTGTCCCATTATGTGACGTCGTTAGGGAGTTAAGAGGTTGTACTATTTTTTTTTTATTCTCAATATATTTATCGATGACTTATCTAATGTTTTCAGTACAGTAGAATCGCGCAAATTTTATCTCTCGGTTAAGTTAACCGAATTTCAATGTCCACGTACCGCTCTAGAAAGTTAACTTTTGGTTGCTAAATTGAATGGAATATGCACACAAGCAAATTGACATGCTACAGTCTTATGATGGAAGCATTGTAGCATTGCTTCTACCACATAGCGTAACAGCGGAATAAAATCCAATTATAACGGTCAAGTTAGGATATCGAATTATTGTTATACAACATTGTCTCACAAAAAAACGTCCCGATTGACAATATTTTGAATTTGCAGCACATTTAATTTGTACTGACATTTTGATACTTATAATCAGTGTGGGATGAATTGCGCAAGCTGTTCGTATAAAAGGCTGGAACAAGATAATAAGTGGGAGGTGATCATTTCGATAGTGAACACAACATTCCGTTTTCTAAATTGATTAAATGAAATAAGGTTTAGGATGATACACTTCGAGAAGTTCAATTGTTGATGCCGAAGGTGCGTGATAATGTTGACATTAGCATTGATGCCAAAAATTGGAACAAGGATAAAAATACGGAAAATAACGAAGATTTCGAAGCGTCTGATAATGACGCATCAATTATCGAGCAACATATTCAACAATATCAGTTTCTCGGAAGCAATTGAAAGCATTAATACCTTGATAAAATGGTATAAAAACTATAGGGATGCAAATTAGGTGGCATACCTTGCCGATATGCGCACGAAAATTGTCAATAATTATTACACAAACTCAAGAAAAACAAGTCCTGGACTGCTTCTTTAAACCACTTTATACAATTTAAACGTTCAGGAGAGACTGCGAACTTTAAACCAGCCAGTACAAATTAAATCTAAGTTTCTTTTTCTGTCATTGAAATAAAGATAATAATAAAGATAAAGAAAATCAATGTTTATTATCGTATTCTTCATCAATTTCAAAAAATATTTCGAAAAAGTTAATTACCCTTGAGACATTTTGGTTAACTTCTTCGAGATACTATTGTAATTGCACGACGCCTATGAATGAGCCTTCACTGTTGTCATATGCAGTTATCGTCGCTTTCCGGTTTTTAGTCATAAAAAATCTCTCGTTTTTTATCTCCTACTTGCGTTTCTCTTGCCACTTTCGATGAATTCATACCAACTTAATACTTCGTTTTCACATCCAAGCGTTAAGTAATTTCGTAAAGTAGACTATCAAAAAAACAAATTATATATGGTGAAGAATTTGAGTTTGTACCAGTGTTGCCAGACGTCTCGATTTTTACACAAATTGCCAAAAGTATATAGAAAAACGGTATAATTTTTTTAATGGAAAATATTTTCGCTAATCTAGAGTTCATAAACCTGAAAAATGAAGTTAGTTTTGAAATGGTTGAGAATACTGTATTAAACTTGACAGCCGATATTTCGGTAGATAACTTATATGAAGAATTTAATTTGTTAAAATCACCCTAGCACGTAATAATAATGCAATTGTAATTGTAACGTTACCACTGCACAATAATAGCACCAGCTCTTTAAACACTTATAAAAAAATTATATCAGGTATATGTTGAAGCTAGTTTCTTTTTTATTAAAAGTTCCAACTTCAAACTGCGTTTTTTTTTTCATAAATAATTATAAAATGGCCGGACGCTAGAAACAAATGCTCACTTAATTTAATGAAAGCAGAATTACTCATCCAATTCAATCTGAAGCTAACATGTGCAGAGATCTTCAACTGTATTAAAGAAAACAAGGGTTAAGTTAACTCTATATAAATATAAAATATGAATAAGTAATGCAAAATTAATATCATGTATGCTTAATTTGAAACTTAAATGAAAGAATAAGTAATTAAAAGCTATTGATTGAACTATGCCCTGCTTTGGACGAAAGAAACTCGCTTTTTTTGCTCAAAAAGTTTTAAAATATTGATTTTTCTAAAAATCTGGCAATGCTGGTTTGTACAGAAATTTTGAATGGTGCGTGGGTGTAGAATTGTGTTAAAAAAATATATATATATTTTACGTATTCAATATAAACGTAGCACTTTAATTCGTGATTATTTAACAAATTTTTGATCGTAATAGTCAATAGTATAACACATAACACATTGCTTTAAAGAACTTACTGAATTCGTTTTTAAATCGCCATAAATATGCACCGCTAAAACTCTCGTAACGAATATTCAAATTTTTACAATTATAATTTTAAAAAACTTAATCCGTTTTGAGAGGATACCGTATGGAGTTTTTAAAGAAATTTATGAAAACAGCACCAAGAGCAAAAAACTTTTTAGCAAATTAATTAATTTGAATTTGGAATTACCCGGTTAAGGTGTAATGCATCAACTTTACTCTCATCACGCTGAAAATTAAAGTATACATTTGATTATAAGCAATGGGCGATTTGGGCAATGTTCAAGGGTGAAGACGTTCTTTAGTCATGACTACAACATTTTTTTTATCGTAATTTTATTTTGCTCCTCTTTTTAGACAATAGGCTAATTTTATAATAATATAGCTTAAATTACAGAAATATAGGCCGCCCATGAGCCCCGTGACTATGTTTACTGCTAAATGTGGGCCTGTCAAATAACATCAATATTTGAGATTTTATAAGAAATTCTTCAATGAATCGCTTCGACTTAACTGTCTAGTGAAGTAAAGATTTTAATTTATATCATCAATCATCAATATTATTATATCAATTAAAATCATCGTTTGTCAATAATTAGCTCGCATTGTATACGGTTTCTTTCTCTTTCCTCTTTACATTCCCATTCGCATATACACAAACATTAAGCGATACAGTTCTGTTGAAAGATTAGGATATGTGGATATGTATGTCTATAGTTAGCTTGAAATTGTATGGTCGGAGAATCTCAGATTTACCAACTAAGCCTGATGGAATTTATCTATAAATGTTGGCCTTCTCTATTGTATCGAAGACGGTATACACAGATAATTTCTTCAAACAGTCAGCTTTACCCAACTATTTCTAATATATTTACATGTATTTATTTTAATTTTACTAACATGATCCAATATTTTTTATGTTTGCAGTTACCCGTGGCCGATCCGTTCTTAGAGAAAGTCAATCTATCTGATTTCGGTAAGTAAGCCATCTACGTTTCTTTTGTTTGAAGATGAAAGCCAAAAAACTTAAAATGAAATAAAATTTTCCCAAATCTAATAATAAATAAATGATTGCCAAATTAGCTGACATTCTGGACACACTTATAAAAGACTTAAGCCTCTTTAAAAAAAAAAAAATTGCGACTCAAGCTAATTTATTTATATGAAAAAACCAAAACAACTATTTAAATCGTAGGAAAAATTCGCCGAACGCACCAATTTACTATGGAATATATTTTAAAATTCAATGTCCGATTGAAACAGACACGCAAAATACTCGTCTTGGAAAATACATAATTTATAGAATATATATACATACATGCATATGTCGATATTGAATTTTCGTGCTACGAGCATGACAGGATTCCAACTTTGGTCGTCATTAGCGTTTGCGGGTTGGGTACACATGCAGCAACAAGTAGCGAGATTTTCATCGCTCTCTTAATCACTTTAAATTTTCTCGTGCAATTATAGTAGAGCTCACAACCATGTATAATTATATTCAATTCAATAGCATATTGATTGTGATTAGCACTCCTTGGGTGCTATTGCCGCTGATGTCAATGAGTTTCGTTTCGTTGCGTTTCGCTTTTCAGCGCATAATTAAATGCCGATTGAAATCTCAGTGTGGTCGAATTTACTCTCATAGACGTGATGTACAGTACATGGCTGAGACAATGGGCATCTGATATTTTCAAGATGTTGGTGGTATGAAGTAAATCGTTTCAATACATAGAAATTATTTAAGCGATTCCAGTTCAGTAGAAAGTCGAACCAACCTGAATTCGGATCGGAATTTTTTGATATCTGAACCAAACCTCGCATATTCAATTAATATTCAATTTGTCTGTCTGTCTATCTATCGGTGTAACTCTTTTAGTGGGTGCAAATACGACAGATGACAACCGATTTGCAGCGGGGCAAGTTAGGATACCATACAAAATAGGTTTTAATTCCGCACTGTAATTTCTTTACCCTTTTTCAATATAACCTTGCCCCTTTTGTATACTAACCATGCAGGTTATCACATTATCAGAAATTTGGCTAGGATTGCTAATCACATGTGTCTTTTCTTATATATCTCGACTTTTAAAAATTATGCCAGAAACAATGTTTTGTAGCCCTGTATTTTAAAGACTGATATTGCGCTTTCACCAAATAATCAATACATTTTATTTTATTTCGTCATAAAATTTCTAAAGTCATTACATAAGTTATCTACTTAATATCTTCTGCTCTGAACTTTACTCATTACAATGTGGCAACTCACTTCTTGCATTTCTTTTTTATTCGGTAAAGTTTTGTTTTGGAAACTGTACTCTTATTATGTCTATTACATAAAACTATTTCAAACTACGATATATCAAATTTAAAATTATATTATACTAGGAAACCCGGCAAACGTTGTTTTGCCCACTCTAGTATGTGGCGCACGCCTGACTCATGCTTAATGCTCTTTGCCTATGCGCTCTCACTGTATTCATAAGAGTGCATTCATTGCCTTAGCAAATATCTGCTCACGCTCTTTTTGCAAACAAGTCACAAAACAAGCACAAAAATTAAGAAGAAGCATAGCAGAAACAACGAAAAAACGTACAATTGTTTTGTGCTTGTGGTCTTGTAGTTGTTTAAAAAAAAACTTAATACTAAAAACAAGTATATTTGCATTTAAAAACTAAAAAAAAAGGATGCCGGGACTTTCCTACAGTAATTATCTACATTTTAAAACAAAAAATAACTAAAGTAGTAAAAAATTACGGACAGCAGAGGGAAACACAGGCTTTTTCCACTTTGTTTTATATATATAGATTACAGTTCTCTAGATTGTTTGTTTACAAGCCATTTAGTATTGAATAACCTAGTATATGCAAACAACAAAATTTTACATTACGAAACGTGACAACGTGTTCTTTTTACAAAACCGCTCAGTTAGGTAGGAATTCCATAATTTTCCAATAATAGACAAACACATTCAAAGTTGCCCAATCATTGAATCAGTTAAGAATTATGTTATATATAGATTAAGGCTCTCTCTACTGTGTGCCTAATGATGCTATTATCAGGCGAATTTTGTTTGAGTGACATTTTGGGTGAAGCACATTATCCAATCATTGATCACAATATTCTTATTTATTTAGATCAAAGAACCACAATGAAAATCTTTTTTTTATACTCTATCTTATTATCTGGTATTGAATTTTCCAAGGACTTGTTGACTTGTAATAAACTTATTTTGACATATTCATCAATATGCCAGTACCTCTGTGCGGGTTCATTAATGAATACTCCTATGGAATGTATTAGTATTTATTTGCTGTCTACCTTTGGCAAAGCAATTCTCTGTGCTGCCTAAATGAAGCGATTAACTGAATTTTCAATGTCGAAGATTTTATTGTCGACCGCAACCGAAATATGTTCGGAATATTGAAATGTTTTCGTGAGATAACTTTGAAATGCGTACTTAGCCTTTTACTTTGTTGTAGTGTATTTAGCTACGTTCTTCATTCGATGTTGTTGGAATTTTTTGTTTGTTTTCGTTTTCTTTTTATCTGCTAATGATTTTCTTTGCTTTGAAACACACACAAACACACACACACTAAAACAGAGAGACAAAAACGCCGAGAAAATTGCTATTTTCCTTAGCTAAATCTTTCAACAAATAAATTTTCCTCACAGCTGAAATAAGCGAATTTAGTTTATGATAAAATTTCGAGGCGTTTAGAGCGAATCGCGTGCGCCGTTGTTTTTTGTTTTTTCTTTTCGCACTTCCAATTTAAAAATTTCATGAAACAAAATTTTCATAAAAATTTAACGTTTCTCGAATTCAAGCCAATTAAAAAAAATTAATAAATCGTGTAATTTTTCTACATTTAAATAAGAACATTTAAGCAAATACCAATGGAAACGTGAAAACGTCACCAGGCGCACAAAGATTTTTATTTGATTTTTCGATAAAAAAATATTTTTTGTCTCTTTCATTCAGCGTTTGCCAAATCAAAGCAACTTAATCGAAATAGTACATAATCGAAAGAAGCCTTCGCCTTTTGCTTGATGCAGTTGTGCTGTCGCAAGTGAAATCAAATCAAGTTACATAGTCAATTTAATTTAGTTTCCATATGAAAATTCATTTGGAAAATTAATTTCATTTCCATATGAGCATATGGTCCTTCTCAATTTTTGTTAATAGAGATAATTTTATCGCGCAATATGTAGATACTTTTCAGAAACAAAGATTTTTGCTGTGCTAAAAAATGAAATGGGTTTAACTAAACTGAAAAGAAATTTAAATAAAATGAAAGTAAATTGAAATAAAATGAAAGTAAATTGCTTGAGATCCATTTTGGCCTCGGCCATGCTTAATTGTGGGTGTCATTTTGGCAAACGTCACCGTTGTAAATTTTTTAAGCGTGGGAAATAAAAATAAAACATAACACAAGAAAAAAGTACAAAAAGAAACAGTAAAACTAAAAACTTAGTACAATAAAAAATATCAACGAAATTGTTTTAAATTTTTTTTTGAAAGGTAGAAATAAATTTTTATAAAAATTCATTTAAGACGTTCAGTTGGAAGCTGATTGAGTATGTACTTCAAAGTGTCTATAATTTACAAACTTTGATTTATTGCTGCCCTTGCCTTTTTAAACAAGTAAACAACACGCAACATATGATTAGTGTTGAAACCATGTCACAATAAAAACTGCAAACGAAACGGAAATATTAATTTTTAATGAATAATTTTTTTTACTGGCATAAATTATATCCAGCCACAAAATATCTCTTAAGAGAGCTTACATAAACTAAATATGAAAGGATTATCCTCAGATGATTTGTGATGTCTAAAGCTAGCGAGCTCTCCTCGCATCGGTTCCACTAACATGAATTCCGGATAGTTCGTTTCCGGGTTCTTATGATTCCGGCAGTTTGTAGCAGTTACATATTGAGAGATTGTGAAGAAAACTTAGTTATTTTTATTTGTTAATGGTGAGATTGGCAATATCCACATATCCAACTATACTTTTCCTTTTATTAGGTTGTTCAAAAAGTTTTGCGGTTCGATAATAGAGGGCGTTTGCTACTAACCTAAATTTTTTTGTTATGTTGGTACACTCTTCATATGAACGTATGTGAAGTTTTATTTCAATTCAATTCATTCTTTGTTTACAATTTAGTATTTAGTATTGAACAACATAGTATATGCGAACAATGAAAAGTTCTCTTTTTAAGGTTTGTCGAAACTCAAATTTCTATTTAATTCGGACTACGAAATTTTACACTACGAAACGTGACAATGTGCTCTTTTTACAAAACCGTTCAGTAATCTGAGTGTTAGAACACGCTCAAAAACTAGTGATTCACTTCAGACACTTCCAGTTCCACACTATATTCTAATGAAAGGACATTTTTACAAAGTTATTAACCTTACCAATGCTATTCTCCATAGGAATAAAAATTGCCAATATAAATATTGTAATATTTCCAACACTTTTTTAAATCAATGACGTAGACAAAACAAATTTCTGATTCCTATGCAGCGCCTATACGTGTTTCAGATGGCCGTGCTTAGATTAGCTCACCTTCAGTAGGTCATGTCATACTTTACTTTTGGCTTTAGCCAAACCTGGAACAGAGAAAGCAGATTAAATATGCTTTACCGCGTAATTTAATTAATATAAATTCCTTCTCTAGGCAGTGTCATAAAGGTCGCTTAGATTTAATCACAGTCCCACGCTCTCAATGTACGTATTCTTCCATACACAAAGCTTATATGTGGTCTAAGTTAGAAAGTTTTTAGCGTCAACATTTTGTAAAACTCTGGGTCTGTCATAAATATATCTCTCGAGGTACATAGTTCTCGAAAACTAAAAAACACTTAATCTCATAATCGGCACGGCACCTTCGTCTCCCATTGGCGCATAAGGAGGCATTATGTATCAGAGGGTATTCTTATAGCATGCCTATTCTGGGCCTAAATGTCTAAGCTCATTTTTCCATGTTTCTAGAGCGAAGCGCTTAATTCAACGTAAACGCCCTTACAGAACAGACGCCACAGTAGTCATAATATACGCATGAACTGATAAGGTCAGTTTGGATTTGGTAGGGGTCCCTCTTTTGTTAGCCACTACCAGATTTCCCCTTGAGTAAGTTACCATAATTGAATTTAGTGATTCAAAGTTCAGGATGTGCCAAGTTGAAGGTATGAGTGGGAGTATAGCCGACTTTCATTATCAGAACACACCTTCCCTGCATACCCAAGACTTGATCTGTTTTAGGCGAATTTGCAAGGAACTTGGGGATATTTTTATTCTCCAATTTTGACCCTCCCAGCTAATTAAACCAAATAATATACATCTGCATCTGTATCCCTGTTTTGTGTGTGTACATTTTTGATTAGCTCACGAATGCATTTTTTATGGTTAATTTATTTCTTGGCAAACAAACAAATGATTTGTACTCTTCTTCTGAATCACCGTCACTACTAACACCGAGCGAGCTCTGAGACCCCCAAAAATAAACAATACACCCGATCTAGGAACAAGACAGTTGGAGTGACTAAATGAATGAGTCGATATTTATTCTGTCTGAGTGTATGTGTCAGTCTTCAGCTGCCTCTCGTCTGCTCTAATATCTGCAGCAGACAGTCGTACGTCTCATTTTGTCGGCTCTATAAATTTTGCCAGTTTGCCTCGTGTATCGGTCTCTGCTATACAGCTACATATATATATCTGTTGTGTGGTAGATAAATAGATAAGTTCATCAAATAATAAATAATGCAAAGACAGGTTGTAATTTTTAAAAGGCAACAACAGATACAGCAGATAATGGCGATGATGTTGTAAAATGTTTGCAGATGTAAGCACTCAAATGATTTTAGTTTTGCGCCATTTTTCAATTGGAATATATTTTTTTTAAATAAATTTCACTATTTCCTTATTTTCTAAAAAATAATTTTTAATTTACTTGTGCACAATTTGCAAAATGCTACATTAACGTTAATTAAAACAAAATTTTTATGCAGCCCGAGACATGAACCAAAATAGAAAGATCGCATGCGTGAAAGCTTTTTGTGAAATCACATGCGATATTTGTAACGCTTTGTGTCATATTTCAAGGCAAACATTTTTACAATACAATACAATTTTCAACAAAATTATGCAACAAAAAAAATAATAACAGTTGTTTACAATTGTAGATTGATTTTTTTGGTCTCTGTATTTGTATTACAGTGAAAGCTCCTTTCGTAAATAACCCATATTTTTCGTAAACGCTTAATGGGGACAAAATAATGGAACTAAATTATTTTTCGGGTGCTTTATTTAGTTGGTATATACAAGAAAATGTTATAGCTTTGTTAGAGAAGAAACGCATTAATTCATTACTGGAAAACTTCTTTCGCAAAGTTATTTTATCTGTGGGAACAAATTAAAAGTCATGCGTTAGAAATAAAATATCTAAACCCATCACCACCAATCACGACTCTTGTGAACTGGGTAATTGTCATCATTTTTCTTAATTGCTTCATAAAAACTAACTTATGCTCTATACTCGCCCTTACTACAGAGACCTAACCAGGGAACTAAATCACCGTAAACAGAGGGCATTTCTTCCAGAATTGTTTTTAACAGGCTTTGTTTGCTTAACAAAAAACTTCGTTGCCGCGCTATATAAGTTTTTCTCCATATTTTCAGACTTTATTGTCGATTAAGTTGCTTAGTTCAAAGGGTGATGATCTGATTATTTTTACCAATGTTTCACTGAATTTGTTAGAAGAACATTCCCACTACCAACATATCACGCTTTTATCAAATATACAAATGCTATTTATATATGTTGTCAATTTGATTAATTTATTTGAACAACTTCGGTGGCCTGCCAAGAACATTGCGATTCCGCCTTCATGATGAGCATTCACTGTATTGGTTTTTTCTTCCTATTTTTTTTCGAAATGACAGCGAATAATTTCTACGCCAACTGTTTGAGGTAGCTCGGGCATTCAGAGTGATCAACAACTCAAATAGAACGGGTCTAAACAAGGGAATAAAACCTCAACAAACGTTCTCAATATTTTATATGGTGGCAGAATTCTTATTAAAAATAAATCCGAAAGTGCAAAAATACAGTTAAAGCGGTGGGTAAATCACAAAGCAAGCCTCAACGGTGATGCTGCAAATTCCTACGAACGTCGATGCCGCATCGTGGCAAAAGTCAAGTTCAGTTGCTGTCAGTAAGCAAACTGCATATGCCAACAACAACAACAACAACAGCAATACTAATTTCAACAATAACAATATTAAAAAATAGAGCAAGTATCAGAACAGAAATCAACGGAGTTGGTGATAATACTATAGGTGCACGCATGTTACAATTGCATTTTTATTCGAATCATGCCGGTCGCTTGGCGGTACTCGGCGCCGGTGAATTGTCCACGTGGTCGCTTAATTATTATCCGCTCGAGAGCATAAAAGAATTCGAGCAAGTCTCAGAGGCGTGGAAGAAGTTATTGGCGCAGCTATTGAAAACAGGTTGGCAAAAAATCTGAACATACAGAATTGGCGGTTTTTCTTTGGATCTCTATATAAATTCATATAGTTTTTAACTAAACTATTATTCATTAAATTTCTTCTATTTCTTACTTATTTCAGAAGAGGACGATTCGCAAATTTTTGTAAAATTCTTTCGTTTTCACAAGTGCTATGATCTGATCCCAACCTCAGCGAAACTGGTCGTTTTCGATACTCAGCTGCTGGTCAAGAAGGCCTTTTACGCGCTTGTCTATAATGGCGTACGTGCAGCGCCGCTCTGGGATTCAATGAAACAAGAATTTGTCGGCATGTTGACCATTACGGATTTCATTAAGATCCTGCAAATGTATTATAAATCACCAAATTCGTCAATGGAGCAATTGGAGGAACACAAATTGGACACATGGCGAAGTGAGTATGGTTCAAATGGTTAATTATGATAGAATAACAAAACAAGCCTATTGGGACTATCTCAGGCAGATGGTCCCGTGTCGGTCTGCTGATTGTTTGCCAAGGGTCTAATGGCCAAAATCGAATATTTCATAGTACGTTTAAAATAGACTTAAAACTTTCTTTGATTAAATCGTTCAAATCTACATTTACACAACTCTAAACGAATCACTACAACTTAAGACATCTGAAAAAGCGAGTCTAAAAATTATATCCTCTGCACACGTTATAGTTTACAGTATATATGTTGTATATATGTTGTTTATTTAAAAACTTTCTTACTTCTTGTTCTAGAACTCCCGTGATAATAATATATATATATATATAATAATATAACATGAGCTGAAGACAACATAGCATTTTGCTACCACTGAATCGAGAGCCTCCATACCAAACTATTTTCGAGTTCCTATTTAAAAACAAAACCTTTTTTAACTGGAATTTTAACAGAATTAATTAATCATAGAAATGATATACAATGAAATTCCCCATAGCCGAACACCCATCGCCGCACTGGTTTTGCCCAGTTATGGGAGTTGTCCGCTTATTTTGTTTGAACTACATTGTTAGAATCACCCAAATGAACAGTTTGCTTGGGTTGAAAACATTTAGTTATGGTAGATTGCTTACACATGGATTGCTTTAACTTTCAATGTTGAGTTTCAATATTAGTCTCTCTCTGGATGCTTCGAACGCGCAACTTGTTTCAATGTCTAATGACCTTCTAAACATAAGTTTCTCAACTATCACGGTCCTCACGTCATTCTTATAAAATCACACTAATGTTTTATGCAAATTGCAATAATTTTTTACTACTGGAATCAAAAAAATAAATAAATAAATAAATAAGTAAAAAAAGGAACACAATACCAGCGTCGTAGAGCGTTGAGCATTGGTGAAAAGGGAACTACAAAATTTGTAACAATTCTTGCTTATGCTTTTTATTAATTCTGTCCGTTTATGAGAAATATTTTCATGAAAATTTAATGAAATATAGTGTCCGCGTCCAGTTGTTATTGCGTCCGGCTATTTTTGTTGTGACGAAATTTGTCCGGCTATGGAAGCTGTCCTGCTATTGGGGCTGTCAGGAGTGGGGCATTTCGCTGTATTTCGTTATATACTCCTCCAGGGAGCATAGGGCCGCTACAAGTCTCTTATTTTTTTTTTATAGTATAGTTCCCTGGTTCAGGTTCTTCAAGCGTAAAAAGTAATACATTTTCAGCATTCTCCAAAATAACACTGACGATGCAAGCCTTTCGGTTACAGAACTAAAACTAGTTATCTTATATATGCAGTTTTGTTATCCTCTCCACAAACCGTTTATCAAATTTTATCCCTATTAGACCATTAACTAATTAAGTTTACTTTTCGACACTTTCAGGCGTGTTGCAAAACGAGGTAATGCCTTTGGTCAGTATTGGACCCGACGCCTCGCTCTACGATGCCATAAAAATTCTCATACACAGTCGCATACATCGCTTGCCCGTGATTGATCCGGCAACAGGCAACGTGTTGTACATACTGACACACAAACGCATATTAAGGTTCCTGTTTCTATATGTGAGTACACAATGAAAACGTTTGAGTCCTTTAAAGGAACTCGTGTTGATAATGGGATAACGGGATTCCATTCATTTGCAGATTAACGAATTACCAAAGCCCGCTTATATGCAAAAGAGTCTGCGCGAACTGCGCATAGGCACCTATGACAACATTGAGACGGCGGACGAGTCGACGAGCATCATCACGGCGCTCAAGAAATTTGTGGAGCGACGCGTCTCCGCGCTGCCACTGGTTGACAATGAGGGACGACTGGTTGATATCTATGCGAAGTTCGATGTGATTGTAAGTATGATATTGTAGTTATCATCCAAAAGCCATGTAATTATAATAATTATATCTTTGAAATATCGTGTAGAATCTGGCTGCCGAGAAGACCTACAACGATCTCGATGTTTCACTGCGCAAAGCAAATGAACATCGGAACGAATGGTTCGAGGGCGTGCAAAAATGCAATCTCGATGAGTCGCTCTTTACGATTATGGAGCGCATTGTGCGTGCGGAGGTGCATCGACTTGTTGTGACAGATGAGAACCAGAAAGTAATTGGCATCATTTCATTGTCGGATATTCTGCTCTACTTGGTGCTGCGACCTAGCGGCGAAGGCGTTGGAGGCTCAGAAAACTCGCTACGTGCATCAGATCCGATACTGTTGCGCAAGACAACCGATGAAGAGGAGGAGAACAAGAGTCCAGCATCCGGTTCAGGTTGTCGTAGTCTAATCGAAGATATACCAGAAGAAGAGCCAGCGGTCGCGATAACAGTGACAGCGGCATGTTCCACAGCGGATGTTGATAACGGGGATAGTGATAATAATAAATCCACCAGTGAAGACAAGGTGAACAATAATCAAGATGATCAGGAGAGGAGGGTAGTGGTCGAAGGGAGGCAGGTTGGTGATGGTGTCACAACGACGAATACGAATGCGACAACAACAAGGCCAACAAACAGTAATAGAAACAATAGTCAAGCCGAAGTGTCCTTTGCCGCTGAAGCTCGCGAAGATGATGGTAACAACGAGGAAGATGAGGGGGATGACAGTGGTGACGTCGATGAAGATGACAACGATGATCGTAACCAGGATGATGTGTTTAACAACAGCGAAAAATGTGATGAACTAAAGCAATCAACGCGACAACCATCGACCACGACAACGACTACGTCGAATTCCGATGAGGGCCTAACCAGCGCTGTATCAGCGGCCTCGGCGCTTGGTCAAACGCTGGCAACGCCCTCTGCGCGCGAAATGGCGCTTGTTACCGAATAAAAATTTTATGTTTTAAAATTAACAACAAAAACACAAACAAAATCTTTAAACTATTTTACAAATTAATTAATTAGTTTCTTCCCCCATTTGATGAGTAGTCGTTGATGATAATGATGAAAGTGAAAATGATTAGATTATAGTAATTAATTAATTAACTATACAACAACAAATTAACTATACCAACAACAAACAAACTTAAGGTTTAACAGTTTATTATTAGCAATGTTTAACTATTTAATTATAAATTATGTACTTTATTTATAAATAGTTTTCCTATGCAACAAAACAAACAACAAAAACTGTTAAACGAAACAAGCGTAACGTAACAGAGAGGCGAAGGCGCAACATTTTTTGTAAGTTAAGTAGATTGTTTAAAGTAACTAACGCTTCTGTAAAAAATGTGCTTATTATATTAATAATTATTATGAAATTTAGTAATATTTACGTATATGTAAAAAACAAACAAAGAAACCTAAAAAACAAAGCCAACGCTAAACTTATTGGCAAAAAATAAAGAAGCGCCCGGAAAGCGCTAAAATTGTTATGCTTAATTATAAACAAATAATAATAATATTAAAAGCGGAAGGCGTTTAACATTTTTTAGAACGTTGCTGATGAATGAGAAATTTTAATTTCGATTGCAAGCTAATTTTATATTTATCTTAATGGATATAAAATAATTATTGTAAGTAAGCCATACACACACAAACAAACACACACACACACACAAACCTCCACCACCACTCAATAAATTGTATATTTAAAAAATATATAAAAACCAAAAAGGAACTTAAAAAAAGATATAAAAAATTAAAAAGTCTTTTCATCTGTATATAACTTTATTGAATGCAGCTTCTACACTGCTGCAGAAAGTCAAATCCTCCCTCTCTTCGCCGTTCATTGCTCTGTTGCGATCCTACTTGGAGGATCGATCCTTCAGGGTCAAAGTGCGGGCGACGCTGTCTCGCCCTCATCCTGTGCGGGCAGGTGTTCCTCTGTGAAGTGTGCTGGGACCTTTCCTATACTCACTATTTTCTGCTGACATGCCAATGCCTGATTATACAGCCCTCGCATATGGCTTCATATGCGGATGATGTTTGTGACATGATGAGCAACCCTTCCAGCGTAACCAGCGCCCTTGTCTTACAGAATTATGTGGAGCCTGGGCACGGAGATGGAATGTCCAACTCAACCCGAGCAAGAGTACCAACGTTTGCTTCACTCTCAGAAGGCGACACATACAAGTCACAGTAGCGACCTGTAGAAGTAGACTGCGTCGTCTCCATTGGTTGTTAGATAGCAGAAACCGACTGTCCTTGCAGAGCAAAAGTACGGTCTACAACCAAGTTGTCTTGCCGATATGGCGATACGGCATACAAATATGGGGAACGTCGTCTAGGACTCACCGTACAAAACTTCAGGTTTCAGAATTATGCTCTCCGCACAATCACCGACTGTCCTTGGTACGTCAGGAATAGCCGTATACACCATGATCTCAACATAGCCCTATTTGAGGACGAAATAAACCTACACACAAGTATATATAACAACAGATTAAGAAATCACGCAAACAGATTGGCTAGGAAACTTATCCACTTTTCAGACACTATTTCAGACAACTACTGTCATAATCTTAAGATATAGGTGTGTAAATAAAGTAAAAATTCTGTATATAAATATTATCACTAGTTATATACCTAATCTTAAGATTTATATGTGCAAATAATTCTGTATATAATTATTATTAAGTAGTAGCTATATACCTGGCGATTTTAAGTATACGAGCTGCCTAAAGGAGTGTCTGTCCCCTGATCGGAAGCAGGAATAAAATTTTATATTTAAAAAAAAAAGCTTTAACACAGTATTAAGATAATCTCAACCCTGCTGGAAGAATACCAACTTTAGAAACAAACTAGAATTGAGAACCATAAGAATTGAAAATAGCCTCGTTGGAAATGAACTATGGCTGTCATCGGCTCAATACCTCCAACCTTCGGTAGGTGGCATTGTTTGTTCTTCAGATAGCACTCCCATCACCTAGGACTTGTAGCAGCATACTTATCAAAGTATCAGACAAATACTATTCAATTTATATAACTATCAAAAGATTTGGATATACAGCTTGAAAAAACCCGGCCCTATGCTCCCAAGAGCAGTGAATAAAGAATAATTCTACGCGAGAGGCAGAAATTTTGCAAAAAAGCAACAATTTCAGAAACAAGCCAAATTTAATTTCGCCCCATCCGTGGTCATATCATTAGCTTCGCTTAGGTTGTGACGGCTGACGGCATTAATCTGCCGTCCCAAACTGACGACCTTACAAAACTGAACACCAATTCATAGACACCTTCCCTAGCACAGTCTGACAAACTGCTAGGGTTAATTAAACCGAGTTGCTGTAGTCTACCCCTATAGAAGGATGACCTCCTCCTCTTCCAAGGTTCCACAGCTCCTCCAGAAATCGCATTTAGCCTCGCAGCTTGCCTTCCCAATAAACAATGGCATATAATGATTCTTAGCACTTTATTATACATATAAATAACATACAGAATGTATGATTTAAAATAATAAACCAGTGGATGTTCATCTCATATATATGAAACCTATCGAGAGTGAATCTTTTCCATAGCGAAGATGAGCCTTTGACAAACAATTCTCTTTGCCGTAACGTTTGGTTTTTATTATAGTTTTCTTTGAAACGCTGTTATGTTGATAATGCCTTTGTGAAACCGGCTTGGACATCAATATTCCTATTTTTGGTAGTAGTGACACGAGACTAACACGGTTCTTACAACAAACGGGTATCCGTAGTGGAACCGACCCCAGGAAATATCCTCTGACTAAGGATTGCCATCCCTCGAAAACGGTGCACTACTTATAATAATAAAACGCTACAACAACACCACCTGACATCTATATTTGCTTTTACATTGGAGTTAACTGCTTCGCAAAGATTCAGGAAGCTCATTTTTTAATTGTTTCTGTTCGTCGTAATTTTGAGTAAGATATTGGGCTCCTACCAATATTGGGCATTGCATTCAAGAGCTTCGTGCCCCACAATTCATTTGAACCGAAAAGTGTCGTGTGGAGTGACAAAGAGTTAAACAGAAGAAACCAATTATAATCTGCCTGAGAAGACATGTTTCTCGCGCATTTTGTTTTTGTACTTAACTTTATTAAAGAGAATTTCTTGAGTGATTCCATCGAGTCATGCTACAAAAACGTCAACTCTAGTATCTCACGCTCAACGCCACAATCCGAGCCTCCCGACCAAAGGACTCGCGATTTAAATAAACCATGCTGCCGCACCTGTGCTTCAAACTGACGCGTGCCACCACCCACGCCAAAGTAGTGGGTTTTGGCAGCGACGAGCACGACGCCACAATCGCGCCTTAAGCGCTTGGAGCATGTATCGAGTAGCTTGATGTGATTAGTAGGATTATAAATTGTTTCAGAGGTCAGTATGATATCGAAAGGATCATGCGAAGCAGTTAGCTTAGCGAATTTGCTCCAATCACCCGCATAGAATTTTGACAAATACTGGGTGCGTTCAAATGCCAAGGAATCATCAGCATCAACTTTTCCAGAGCCGCTTTTAGGTTTGTTGCAATCATCAGCTAAATCTGAGTCATCGGAGTCACTCTTAGATTTATCAGAGCCGCTTTCAACGCTGTCAGAATCGCTATCAGCCATTTCGAAGTCTCTGTCAGTTTTGTCATCATCATTTGCCTTCATATTCATTAGAACATTGGGCATCGTTATTTTCTCCAAAACGTCGTGGTTCTATGATAGAATTAATGGAACATTAGATTTGATTTGGATGATTTAAGCATACAAGCACTAACATAGTCCTGATAATGCACGGTGGCGCCGTGGATTTGAGCATAAATACCAAGTAGACCAGAGCCACACCCCAAATCCAATACGCGTTTAGACTGCCAATGAGTGTCCTCAAAATGTGATGACATATAGGTGAGCAAGTCATCGGTGCACTCCCAAATCTTCGCGCCACCTACATTTATTCATTTATTTGTCTTAGTGGCTTTTCACAAATGAACAACAACAAATCACCTTCGTATACGCCCGGCAATAAGTCGGAGAGTTCATACTCGGACAAACGAATGGCGGCATAGCATTCATCCTGCTTTTTCATGTCCTCCAACATGGCACCGGTGACCATGTGTCTTATGGGTGTGCCTCCAAAATACGCACGTTTCGCCTGTAAGCTGCAATAATCGAGCGTGTCGAAAATATCCTTTGTCAGCGGCACTTCGGTGGCATCAAGCCATGTCTCTGGTGCTAGTTGTTTAATTGAGTCATCCTCAGCGCAGAGTTTTTGCTCGTCAGTTGCCGATTTAACTTTGTCCTCTTCGTCCAATTTAAAATCAAACCGAAACATGTTGCGCAGCTGGTACGTTTTGCACAGGTGTTAGACCAGCGTTGTTTCATTATTGCCCAAAGGGTTTGTAAGGCCGTGTTTACACTGTCATGCTTGTATAACGTTGTCTTTTCTGAACACTTACAAATAAAGTTTTCTAAGGCAATCCGATTTTTGCTAAACTGCTTTTAGTTGCCATATAAACGTAGTATATATAGGCGACTCATATCCTTTCTGTTTTATCTTTTTTACTTACAATATTACAAATGCCAGTTGTAATATAATGTAATATATTAAATTGTTAACATAATTTTAAACAAATCTAAAAAGGAATAACCAATAAATCAATAGAAATTTAAAAAACTTAGGCGACTCATATCCTTTCTGTTCTATCTTTTTTACTTACAATATTACAAATGCCAGTTGTAATATAATGTAATATATTAAATTGTTAACATAATTTTAAACAAATATAAAAAGGATAACCAATAAATCAATAGAAATTTAAAAAACTTAAAGAATTAATTTCTATGCAGGGTCATCTAAACGTCGATTACTATCGATTTTATTATTAAGATGCGTGGAGCTATCGAAGCTGGAAAAAGAGATGTGCAATGTTTCTATCGAGGGGTACATTATAGCGACACACGTTTTCCACTTCGATTAAACACCATCGATAATTAAACTTAATAAAAATCAAATTTAATAGGATAGTATTCTATATGCAATACGGTTTTATTACTCTTATCGGCAGTAATTAGACAAAATATGTATTTACAGCAAACCATACCTTAACTCAACATAACTTCAGTTTTGTTTCGTATGTGATAGGCTTCAATATCGAATGCGACTTGCCTTTGTTTACATGTGTTCTGGAGACGTGCTTTAAAATTAATTAGGAATAAATCGTAATAATCTCGTTTAAGAATGCAATTGTAAGTAACGCTAAGGCTAACAACATTGGCCACATGATATTCATAGGGTTCTTCTTCACAGACACGAGCATTTCAAGAATCCTGAGGATGGATTTGAAGTGGATGAATTGGATGAGTTAGTCGAGGACGTAGATGAACTTGGCATGCCAATTGTATTTGCTGTTGCAGATCCCATTGATACGGAGAGCGATGTAGAATTCGATGGCGCTGCAGGTAGTGAGGGTAGTGATAACTTCGCGCGTAACGATGATGACGACAAAGATGAAGAGGATCATGTAGATATTAGTAGTGATAGCAGTTTCAATCCGTATGCTACGGATTCGGATGACGCTATGTCAGAAGAGGAGGACACCGTTGTACATAAGTCGTTACCAAAGGACGGCCAGAGAAAACAAAATAGAAACGCTGTTTACGATGGCCCGAGTACCAGCGGTGGAGTCGCTGGTGAAGATAATAACGGCCACAGTAACGTTTACGACATGAACGAGGAAGATGAAGACGATGAAACAGTGCGCGCGATTATTGCTGCTATTAAGAAACCACGTACCTCACCGCCAGAAATCATATTGGAAGATTGCATTACAGATATTTGTTTTCATCCGAAGCTCAACATCATAGCGCTGGCCACCATCATTGGTGACGTCTATCTTTATAAATATGCAAACGAAGGTAACACGCCATTGCGCACAATTGAAGTGCACCCCAAGTCATGTCGCGATGTTGAATTCACCGAGGACGGATCTAATTTACTTACCTGTTCGAAGGACAAATGTGTCATGGTCACCGATATGGAGACGGAAAAGCTCGTCAAGTTCTACGAGACGGCGCACGATGAGGCTATTAACAAGTTGCACGTCATCGATGAACATCTCTTTGCCACTGGCGATGACAGCGGAGTCGTAAAACTATGGGATTTACGCAAAAAAAATGCTATTTTTGAGCTTAAAGAAATCGAAGACCAAATAACCCAACTGCTCACGAACGATGACAAAAAGTTTCTGCTGGCTACAAGTGGTGATGGCTACTTGACAACATTCAACATTGGCGCTCGCAAACTTTATGTGCAATCAGAGCCGTACGAAGAGGAGCTCAACTGCATGGGCATCTACCGTGGCGATTCGAAACTAGTTGTGGGCACATCGAAGGGCCGCCTGTACACATACAACTGGGGCCAGTTTGGCTATCACTGCGACATGTATCCGGGCCTTAAGGCACCGATCAATGAGATGATACCGATAACAGATCGTATTGCATGCGTGGCCGGCGAGGAGGGCATCATACGCGCTTGTCACATTGCGCCGTTTCGAATTCTAGGCGTTGTGGGTCAACACAATATGCCCATCGAGGCGCTGGATGTGAACTGTAATGGTGAACTGATAGCGTCGGCGTCGCACAATAATGATGTGCGTTTCTGGAATGTTAAGTACTTCGAGGACTTTGGTGACATCAAATACAACGAGCGACACAAAATATTCAAGGAGAAACGACACAATCTTCCCTCATCAAAGGCGACCAACGCATCCGATTTCTTTGCCGGTCTAGCAAATTCACCGGATGATGAGGATGAGTAAAGTGAGAAAAGTACCAGCACTTTGGCAGGCCGTAGTCACACTCACTCAATTGGTCATTTAGATTTGTTATATTAGCTAAACGTTAATTTTACGAAAAAGTTCAATGTAAAATTCTACAATAACAAAAGAATTAGACGGAAACAATGAACGTTATCATGAAGATGGTGAATATCCCTATAGTTTCCCACTTATCATTCGGATACAATCACTAGGGGCATGCTATCATTATAAGCCAAACGCTACAATCATGCGCGCGGATGCGATGCTGATGACAAAGACGAAGCTGAAGCTGAAGACGAAATACCAAGCAGAAGTAAAAATAGGAATACGCACGAAAGTGTTCATAGTACGGGCGAATACGAAGCACAAGCTGCTAGTTTCAAACTGTGCGTTACGGATTTTAAAGCTGAATCGCTTGATTTCCAGTGCTGTTTTTGTTTTATTTTTAATTTTATATATCGTGCTTTGCGTTCGACCGGAATATTCGTCTTGCACTATCTACACTTCTCAGCTTGCACGCAATGTAAGCAATTCGTCTACAGCTTCGTTTTCGTCTCTCCGTGAACTATGATTGTAGTCATAGGTTTATTTGACATATCGAGCTGAATTTCGGCCACACCTTCCGGGCTATGAAAAACTCCAAGGTCAAGGTTGAAATTCTAGGAGAACCATAAAGGAACCTTTTTTGCTTGTAAATTGAAATTCTTTCGACAGAACATTTCGGCGTATCTTAAACTCCTTTCTTCTTTAAAAGTTTTTTCATTCAATTCCGTTTTCTGATTTTCCGATTTAAATTTGATGGTGGCAAAAAAGAGCGAATTTTGCATGATTGTAAAAAGGTGATCATTCAAAAGAAATGAGTATAGTACCCTGTAGCAAGAGGAGGGAAGCATGAAAGTATCAGAGGATATGTTATATTGGTAAATGAAACTTAATAGGTCTTCATAGTTAATAGCCTTCATACGTTTTAAAGTTTTCCCCAATTTAAATATTGGTTGATATTATAGATAGCCACAGTTCAACAAGAATAAATATAATACTTCTATGTATCTTGGGTCTGTGCGACCATGACCTTTTCCGAAAATTATTGACATATGTTACCCATGTTTCATCGTCAGTTAGCAAACAGAAAAGCTTCGTTTTATTGCCATTCAGTAACATTTCTCAAATTGAAGTGCGCTCAATAAATTCTTTGTGTCCAATTCTATGGTACTCAAAAATCCAGGTTTTAATGGGAACTCTGCTCAATATATAGGAAACAATTTTTACTAATAGTAAATATGAGTATGGAATCTATGAATGTGTCATTGTTCAGAATGTTCTAGTGAAGTGAAATTGGGAATGGTAAAGTTTTAGGAACATGATTTTTGTTTCAGAAACTACGAACTTTGTTCAAATTTTCAGGTTGTCCAAAATTTTACAATTCTGAAAAGTTTCATTACTTTCTCTCAAAATTTCTGATATGTTCAAAATGGAATATATGTATGCATATGAAATTTTACTTATTTAGCCGTTTATAAGGAAAACGATTACACCACATCTTTAGTTATGGAATTGGGGATTATACGTAGTTACAAATGTTGCTATGGTCACAATGTACCATAGCAACATTTAATGTACCATTAAACGTTAAAGATAAGAAAAAGGAAAAAATGAGGGAAAACTACTTTTTAAATTATTTTTCAAAACTAATCCGGCGTAGCGTAGTGTCCACGAAACCGGTGCTATGCTGTCCCGCCTTCTATATGTAGTGGGCTATAAAATTATATAACAAATTAAAGAAGCTCCGAAACCAACGCCTCATAAGGAGCATATAAAGTTACTTACCGATAAAATTAAATCACAATTGTTACAATATTTTTGTATGCCACTGTAGATCGAAAAGTCAGTTTTCGGTTCTTCGGTCTTCTTGTTAGTGTATATTTAAAAAAATTATGTATTAAATTTACTAATTATATTATCAATGATTGTTGTAAAGATATTTTCTTTGTTTTTTGTTTCTTTTTGTATCTGCTTATGCTAATACAAACCCTTTCAAAAGTAGAAAGTTCACTTCGAATTTGTTAACGTTTTTTCTTTGCGCTCGTTACGTAATACATAGCACTTCACAACTGAGCCCTGTCCTTTGCTCCTGCAGGACAATGCATGGAAGTGTGTACAAAAATATGTTTCACAAAATATTTCATTTAAATAAAATACATAATACGTAATCAAAAATGAGTTATACAAAATACACACAGCGATCGCTTCATGAAGGGTTACCACTTCAGCCACTTCACGCTGTAAATACAAATAATATTTATGGTTTCTAATACGATATGTGGATCGGCTTAAATGCTCCGCTTTAAGACTAAATAATTTAAACTAAAGCAATAAATAATTTGTAACAATGATAAGAAAACAAAATAACGGTTGCTTTTGAAAAACAAACATTGCACGAATAATAATTGCAACTAAAGCAAGCAAGCCAGCCAGCTGAGGAGGAAGGATACAATCAAGAAAATAAGCAGTGAAATTCAATTTCGAAAAGGAATCTGAGTTTGGAATGACGTTCGTACTAATTGACTTCGACCAAACGCACGCACGCTGGAAGACAACAAATCACGTACGTTCGTTGTCGCGTATATGTATATAATTGTAGGTTCACGTTTTTGATTTGTGCACGAATTTAATTGCTGTGATTGGATTATGAATCGTCGATTGTGGAAATATAGATGCATGCGTGCGAAAGTATATATAGTGAAATATAAATTAATGTCGTCCTTGATACTGTCTCTTTCCAGTCGTCGTTTCACAGCGTTGGCATATTCCGACGGAAATTGCTACCGCCCTCCGCCGTGCCATTGGACGATTCCTGTTGCACTTTTTGTTTGGCACGACGCGCCTTCTGACGCGTATGTTCGATCTGAAAGTCCTCGACGCGCAAATTCAAACGCTGCGTGTTATTGATGATGAACTCCTCCTCCAGTACATGTTCGGGCGGTGAGCGTAGCACCTCGAGCGTTTCGCACAGGCCCGTGCACTGTTTGCGTACCTTGTGACGACTCAGCGAGGCACCGATAATGACCAAAGCCACTTTGAATATAACTCGTATGCCCTCGGCGAGAAAACAATCCCAGACGCGCAACAACGTTTCCCAAGGCAACGTGCGTGTCATGGCACACAGGAACCAATCGGTCATGTAGAGCAGCGGCTCCACTTTGTGCTTCTGTAGGTGACGGTAGACGGGCGGGCAGGTCTTCTTGAGCAGACCTTCCAATATTCCGGCATCATTTTGCAATACTTCGAGGCCGGGTATGAAATAGTCCTCCAGATAACTGGATAAAGACAGTGGCAGTGTGGAAATAGAACATTTTATAAAATAATTAGTAGCTTTAAACAACAGGTAGGTAAGTTGAAATCCGGTATTTCTCTAATTTTTTAGATATCAATAATGATAAAATGATACACTACACAATCATCGGGTTGGTCTTTCAAAATGCCAAATATTGTTGATCAAATCCGTAAATGTTGTTGTTGCGAAGTACGAATTGCCGTCGAGGAAATCTAAATCATTGATAGTGCAGTGAGAGCACTGAGTCTGAGCGTGGCAGTCCTTGGCCAACACCAAGAATTATCGCCAACATTTACATATTTAAAAATTTTACTCAATCTAAAAGCTACGAAATTCGGAGTTATAGTTACTGATCAAAAGAGGCCGGATTTCAAACTTTATATCAAATAAGTGATCAACTTACACATCACAAACACTGACAAAAACCCAAAAAGCATCCTCGGCAGGTAAATGCATAAGCAGAAAGGCCGCAATTGGCGCTTGTGCTTGACAAAAACCCACTTTCGGATTGTAAAGCGAATACGCTTTCAGCACATTGAACAATTCGATTTGGCCGACTTTCTGCTCATCTAAGAACATCTCATGAAACGGAAATTGTCGATGTTTGTCTTTTTTGATCTCCTCGATGACGTGTGGGTTGCCTGGTTTCTCAAGCAATTCTTTGTAGACTTGCGGATTCTTTTTCTTTAGCAAATAGGCACCAGACAGATAAAACCATGCCCTGGGACGCACCGACTTCGGTATGCCTTTGCGGCACCGATCACGTATCTACATGAAATGTGACAAGCAATTAATTATGACCAGTCGACAATGGAAATGTCACCTCACCTTTTTATAGTTCTTCGACATGTAAATCGACCAATTGTCAATCATATAGAGCCACTTCTTCTCGCGCGCAATAATCTGCGCCTTGGAGAGCTGCTCTTTCGGTTTCTCTGTGCGCTGAAAGCCACCATAGAAACCATTGCGATCTGGACAACTGGACACTGTCGAGCAGAGTGATATTGTGTCCACCGAACGTGGTGACGTCGCCATAGCCAACTGAAAAAATCAGAAAAAGACGACAACCAAACAGAAAACTTGTAATTATAAATGCGCAAATGTGTAAAACGCCCACCAATAACATCAAAAAAACCTAATAAGCGATGAAAATAAATATATAGATTTCTAAACGTTGTAGCAGCCCTCACAAGTCGGTACGGGCGAACGAGGCGGCTAATTGAGCGAGAGACCAAAGCCCATCAGCTGCAATGAGCGAGAATCCGCGCAGTTCACATGTTACTCATATTCCAAATGCTGCGCCGGAACCGGTTGTGTGCGAGGAGGTCCACAGTCAATTATACGTATATCAGACAACGAATAATATTAATGAAATCTAATTCTTTGTCAAACGATAGCTACAAAGCAGAAATTAAGACGTGATGAGCGCTTCTTTTGATTGGCCAAAAGCAACGACACCTTATGTGTCATTACGAAGAATTCATACCGTTCACCTGATCATTAGTAGCAGATGTGATAATTATAAAATCTTTTAGCAAAACATTTTTTAAAATATTAATAATTTGTCAATACCGTATATACATCGGTATTAGACAGAAGCCTTACAAAAACTTTTTCCCCGTAGGTCGACATGTTTTTGATGATTTTCAATCCCATGATAAAAAAAAATATTGGTCTAAACCCATCAGAAGGATAATGAAATAACGCAGTATATACCTTAGCATCATACTGAATCGTTTTTGTCATATTAGCATAGTAAAGTTTTATAATGTTATTACAATTCTTGGAGGTTTACAAAAAAAATATATATATATATATATGACAAAGTACACCGAATTATAATATAAACCTGGGTGCAAACCGCACAGAAATCTTCGAATCATGGTTTAAATGGTATTCAAAATTGTTAACACATGTTGTTGGGTTTAACAAGAATTCAGATGAATTTCGAAAGTAACAAGAAAACTCAGTTGTTAAATTTGGTTCCAAATTTCTAAAATTAAGAAGACTTTATGTTTCCCTGATTTTAGGAGGGCTGGAAGTATTTAGATGCCAAGCTTTAAAAATGAGTTTTTATATATCTATGTAACAATTAAGTACTGTTTTCTCATTTCCAAGTTAAGGCTTGATGGATACTAATCGTAATGATGTAGATTAGGTATCATATTAAAGACAGATTTTTAAATTCCCAAGCATAATAAGGAAATATTCAAATAAATTTCTCATGTAAGACACGTCGTGCAGCCGATTATAGGGTTAAAAAAAATATTGCTATAAAAACTACAGCAAAATCTGTATCACAAGGCCAAAAAGAAAGAACTAAATAAAAACAGTTTTTCCCCGCTTTGTCTTATTTTTAATAGTTTTTGTTTATTTATCTTTTACGTTATTTTTTCGCATATAGAGCAGCGTCCTTTCACGGAAAATCTCTGCAGCACAGTACGCTTAATGACGGCATCAATTAATGAATGGGAGCACGAATACATATAAAAAAATTATATATACCACCGAAGACCAATTATGCGAAAGAGCAGATAAGTTGATCATGAAACAAAAAACAAATACTATTGCCGTGTTGCATTGATAAACGAGCACATCAATTCATTATTATATGAATTTCTTGAATGTTATCAATTTGTCAAACACTTTAACAAATATAAATAAATAGATATTTATGAAAAAATATACATTTATAATAATAAACAAATCTCAGGCAGACGGACATTAATTTGATTGACAAATACTATTACGTCGTAATGAATCTGAATGAGTAATAAAAAAGTCAGCAGGTAGTCAACCCACCCACAAGGCAAAGCAATAAAAAAAAGTACTAAAAATCAAATGAACGAGGGAAAACAGAAGCGCAACATCAAGGAAAATAACAAACTGTCACTTTTTTTTAAAACATGCACAATAGTATTACTATAGTTGTAGCCCAGTCTTTTCGACAACTAACTATAAACACTTCCACTCGCTAAACTAAATAGAAGCCAACGTCCCCCACATACCCTATCGAACACACGGCAAATAAACACATCTCTTGACTACCTTTGATATTGTTGTTGTTTTTCGGCTGCCGTTACTGCTATGCGCAATTCCAAAGCTTTATAAAACAACTTTCTATTATTTTCCACTAACAAAAAAACACTTTTTATTGAAGAAAAATCACCAGCACATTTTTAGAATTTTGTTAGATTGGTAATGTTGTTTGTGTAGTCGTTGGACAAACGCCATTAGAACGCAGTTATTTGTGGCCAAATGTACGAATTTGTTGGATTGGATTTTTTCACATCGACGTGTTCGCTCGTGTTTTTAATTTGGTTTGTTTGCTTTGCTGGCAATTACTTGCATTTGCAGGCAGGATTTCTCTAGTATTTTGTGCTTGAATTATGCGTTTTAATATGCAAATTTAATCAATTTTTGCAAAACCACAGTCTTCATCATATTTAAGCGCTACATTTGGAAAAATATATCACTACACAAACTCCAACCGATGCATGAAAATCCAACTAAACCTGTGTAGTGTTGTAAAGTTAAAAATCTCCAAATGTCAGCCCGTATGTGCCGCGTGTTCGAATAAACTATATGGCAATCCCGTGCAAAAACATCTGGGCGCAGCAGAAAGAGCGCGAATTCTTCTACTGTTTTATTTATATTAGTATTATTTAAAAAACCAAGTTTGCGTATCATTAAATATTTAAACTTTAACATTAACTAAAAAAGGCAGTTAAGCATGTCTAGGAACACCTCAACGGCACGGCCAAAAGCTAAGCAGATGTCAATGAGCTCGTTTTTAGGCATTAGTCAAAGCCAGAGTCAGTCTCAGTTAAGCCAAGGTGATCAAGACAAATTCAATTCAAATCGCCGATTAAATACATTTTAATGTTACAGATGAACCAACTGGGAAGCGCAATGCCTTTAAGACAATTAAAGGAAAGGTGTACAATCCAATTTATTTGGACTCATCGTCCGAAGATGAAGCAGAATCGCAGAGCTCGATGTCATCAACATCCGCTATAAAAGTGCAAAAAACAATGGACACGGAGGCTGTCACCGTAAAAAAATATTCATTTGCAAGTTGCAGTCAATCACCACTGGCACCGTTCAATCAAAATAACAGTTACTCAACGAAACCAAAAGAAGACTCACCAATAAAAATGGATTTCAGCAACATAGACAAGTATCAGTCTACATTGTCCAAGCTAAATGCCAATATGAAAAAACCAAACTCAGCAACCCGCCTTTCAATGCCACATGTGAAACCAGCAATTGCAGTGGCACCAACCACCACAAAAAAAGAGACGGACAAATCCCTGGAATCGAGGCTCTCAAAGTAACCCTATAACATTTTTAACAACTATTCTGCATTCTTTCTGACAACATTCCTAGACCACCTTAGCCCAGCTGAATTCGAGCAAATCGAATATCTTTCAGTGTTACACGGAGCATATTCGTCTTATTCACTTTACCATCCAATTCAGTGGGCCCAACTACCTGGGCCCCCGTATAGTACTTCACTACATTAACACAAACATAGACATACACACATCCACTGATACGATATGTTTTTCTACTTCTTTCAGCAAAGATGCTAAAAAGACAAATCCAACGCCAGCGAAGGAAGCTTTAAACAATTGCCAAGTTGAAACCAATTTAGAGGATAGTTTCGATAGAATGGTTAGGCAATCCCAAGCCGAGACTACCAAGCAAATTAAAACATTAAAGTCTAAGGAAATCAGTTTACAGCCTGATGGGTCACCAAAATTAATAGAATTTATAGACTCAAAAAGGGAAACATCAAAGGAGTCGACGCCAACAAGGAAAGTTTTGAGCCAATCTCAAATTGGGACTAATTTGGAAGATAGTTTCGATGGGATCGTACCAAGTTCTCATGTTAGTAGGTCCAAGGATATCAAAGAACAAACATCTCAAGAATTTTTAAATATTTCTGAAAACGTTAAGCACAATTTTGTGAAGCGGGATATAACCGCAGGGGTGACTAAGGATTGTTTACATAAAAAAAGTAATGATCAAACGTCATCGAAATATACTCGTCGCATCTCCAACGATTGTTTCGATGAAAAGAAAATAAAGCATTTACTGCCACTAAATCGGTGTGATTTAGATCAACAAAGTATATTACCACTTGTGCCTGATAAACGAAAGGTGAACGTTGTTTTTGAGGAGAATCTAGCAGGTTACCTCACCTCTTTGGAAAAAAACGAAAGTTTTAAAGTCAATCAAAGCTTATTCTCTCATGACGTCAACGAGAATGGGCTTAAAGCCAGCTTAAATTTGATCAAATCGACATATTTAGAACTCATGGAGAAGACGTGTAACATAATAGATCAAATTCCTCCAACATACTTCAACGAGATTTGCGGTTTCGAAAGGGACACTTTTCAAAAGCTAAAGGTCATGCGTCAAAAATTCAAAGCGAAAACAAAATTATTTCAAAACAATTTGGAGAAGCAGCAACGAGCAGAAAAAGATAAACTGAAAGCCAACCAGCCATGCAACAATGACGCCTACTATGACGAACTGGAGGAGGAAGAGCGCCAAATGCACGAGGAACTACGTGTAATGCAGAATATAAATGGCTTGACATCTGTAGATGGAAATTACTGCAATGGAGCACCCGAAGATGAAGGCGATTTAGAGCCAGCACTTTCAGGTAATATGTCAGACAACCATGCCTCTAAAAAGGAGCTGACGGAAGCTGAACTCGCAAACCAGGAAGACATACGTATGCGTGAGGAGCTTGTCCATGATTTATGCGAAGACCCAGATGATGATAATAATCAATTAGGCATAATGCGAAAGAAATCCGTCAGACAACTGCCATATAATAAAGACGAGGATGACGGCGAGCTTAACGATTTGCTTAGTGACATAGAAGATGAGGCCGCCATTTTAAAGGGCCAAAAATCAGAATACAACAAATACTCCTACAGCGACTTCGAAAAGCAGTCAAAGCAACAACTTAAAGACAAGAAACCTGCCCATCATGTTATTTCTTCTGTGGGCGAACGTCCAAAAACGCCAGTCTTAGACGAGGATGGATTTCCTATATATGACGAGAACGAATTTGAGTTGGCCTTTTCACAAGCTGCATATAAAAATGTCAACCAGAAACCACGTGACTCGCTTGCATCAATAATAGATATAAACCTTGATGAAAACTTGACGACCTCAAGCCATGCAATAAGTTCACGGCATTCGATAGTTGATTTATGTGGAGACAACTACCAGGCGAAGGGAGAAGTTGCGCCAAAGACGCCAACATCAACCACTGGAAAGGCATCAGTTTTAACGTTTACGAAGTCAGCACAAAAAGTTGCAGGCAACTTTCATGCGAATGTACACAATGATGGCATCACCGGCGAGTTCGATGGTTATAGTTATCCTCACTCTGAGAGTCTGAAGAACGCTCTAAACTTTAACTTCGGCCTGAAAAGTTTCCGCCCGAATCAATTGCAGGTGATAAACGCCGCGCTTCTTAGCAACGATTGCTTCGTTTTAATGCCAACCGGTGGTGGTAAGTCTCTCTGCTACCAACTGCCATCCATATTAACTGAGGGTGTTACAATTGTCATCAGTCCACTGAAATCGCTAATCTTCGATCAGGTCAACAAACTAGCATCTTTAGATGTAAGTGAGTCTGTTTAAATCTGTGTTCTAAATTGAGATTCCCTTTTTCTTAAAGATTTATGCCAAGAGTTTGTCCGGCGAACAAACACTGGAAGAAGCTCGTGCCATTTACTGCGATCTAACAGTAAAACCGCCACGGGTTAAAATTTTGTATGTCACCCCAGAGAAAATATCCAGCTCACCAAAATTCCAAGACATACTCGATCTCCTTTACGAGGGTAACTACATCAGTCGCTTCGTAATCGATGAGGCGCATTGCGTCTCTCAATGGGGTCACGACTTCAGGCCGGACTATAAGAAGCTTGGCATTTTGCGTAAACGCTTTCCAAAAGTGCCTGCCATGGCGCTCACTGCCACTGCAACGCCCCGCGTCCGTATGGACATCTTGCGGCAACTAAATCTCACGGACTGCAAATGGTTTCTTTCCAGTTTCAACCGCAGCAACCTGCGCTACAAGGTGCTGCCCAAGAAGGGTGCATCCACGCTTGACGATATCAAAGCTTTCATCAATTCACGGCCATCTTACGCCAGCGGAATTATTTATTGTTTGTCACGAAAGGAATGTGATGAAGTGGCGAAGAAGATTTCCGCGTTCGGCATACGAGCAGCGGCCTATCACGCCGGTCTGGCGGATCAGGTTCGCGAATTGCGTCAAAAAGACTGGATTACGAACAAGGTGCGTGTTATTTGCGCTACCATTGCATTTGGCATGGGCATTGACAAACCAGATGTTCGGTTTGTGTTGCACTACTCGATGCCGAAGTCGATCGAGGGCTATTACCAAGAAGCTGGACGAGCTGGGCGCGACGGGGAACTAGCTGATTGCATACTTTACTACAACTACGGAGACATGCAACGCTATAAGAAAATGATGGATAGTAAGTAACACCGATGTCAAAGAAAAAAAGTTTAATTGTAATCCCTCTATCTTGACAGTGGATAAGTCGCTGTCAATGGACGTGAAGAAAATACATATCGACAATCTGTATCGCATTGTGGGCTACTGTGAGAACGTCACTGATTGCCGACGTGCTCAACAATTGGATTACTTTGGCGAGCATTTCACAAGCGAACAGTGCCTGGCCGACCGGCGTTCGTCCTGCGATAATTGCCTTAAGAAGCGTGATTATCAACAAGTTGACGCTCTGGAGCCATGCCGTAAAGCAGGACGTGCTGTGAAAGATCTGTGCAGTGGCCGTTCGCGTTTTACACTGCTGCACATAGCAGACGTCCTAAAGGGTTCGAATATCAAGAAAATCATAGATTTCGGCCACAATAAGACACCTCATCATGGCGCGCTTAAAGATTGGGATAAGGCTGATGTTCAGCGTCTGCTTCGTCGTATGGTAATTGATGAGTACCTGCGTGAGGATTTGATATTCGCCAAAGATATACCACAAGCGTATCTGTATTTGGGTCCGAAAATATCAAAACTAATGAATGAAACCCCTTACATCGAATTCTCATTTGTGCGCAAGGAGTGTGGCGTGCGTGGCGCCGTTGCCAGTGTAACTGACAATAGCAGTGCCAAAAGCGCTACCAACGATAACAGCTCTGCTCGATTCCGTCAGATTAGTGAACGTTGTTATTCGGATCTAATTGACTTATGCCGTACCATAGCTGCAGCACGTAATGTAACTATGAGCAGTATAATGAACTTACAAGCTATCAAAGCAATGTCCGAACAGTTGCCGGAGACTGAAAGTGACATGTGCTCCATACCACATGTTACCAAAGCGAACTTTGATAAATATGGTGCTAAGCTATTAGAGATTACACGTAACTATGCCGCTGAGAAGTTGTGCCTGCTTATGGATCTAGAAGATTTGCATGCGTCAACGTCAGTAACTGCAGCGGATGACACGTCAACGACATCGGCAGCTGCTAAATTAAAGACGGCAGCAGGAAAAAGAAAATTGGCGCCATGGGCTTTAGTCGGAAGCGATGAAGAGGCTGAGGACTGGAAAACTCTGGCTGCACGACAAGGTGACTCAACTATGACTAGTGGGCGAGGCGGAGGTAAACGAAAGCGCTCTTGGCGTGGTCGTGCCGGTGGTACTAAGAAATCCAAAAGTAACACAACCACCACTTGGGGTGGCGCCAAGTGTAGTCCAGCAAATCGAACTAGCGGTGCTTCACCCTCAAAACCCAAGAAGACTACCGCCAGTCGGGGTCGAGTTGCCAGTAACGGTAGCAGTGGCAGTCGAAAAGGCAATGGTGCTTGGTTGGCCAAGAAAACAGGCACCAGCAGTGGATTTCAGCTTATGCCCATACCCGGCTCCAAATAGCGTATATATTATGTGTGTAGTTTATTTTATTTTTCGTATATAGTTTATGTGCTTTGTTTATTTATTTTTTTTAAATGTACTCTAAAACAAAATATGGTCTCTGTGTATGGAGGAATGGCAATATAGAGAACAGAAAATCCGGCGAATTTCTTTTGTAGCTTTTTATCTTAATATAATTGTTCATGAAACAATAGCATTATAAACTATGCAACATTTCTAAACACACAAATCCACAGAATCACTGTGGCCGTTGGGAGTCCTCGTTAAAGTCATAAGCTCCCATGGACCACAACAGGTTGCTGTTGGTCTCGATTTGTACAAACTCTGCAGCGTATGTGTTCGACGTGCTCACTTTGCCGCCAAACTCCATTATGTCATGGTCTAAGGAAGCAGAGAAATTATTAATAAACAGCATCATATTTAACTATATGGCGTAGTAGGTTTCCAAGGCAAAAGGTGCTTCAGAGTCGATTCAGGAAAGATTCTTAGGGCAACAATGTTACCGCTTATTTGGATATTATAACTTCTACATACTCACATAAATTCCATTTGAGACCCGTGGTAGTCACATTTTGCGCGGATTCGCCTAGGGGCATGATGCCACACCAGCGCTGATTCGTGACCAAATCGACGGGTATCTTTATTGTATGTTTGCCTGGTCGTAGCAACCACGTTATCGAGTTTCCACTTAACAAGTACACATTAAATTTGTCCTTTTGCCATTTGTACAGAGTGTTGATGTTAGCCATAATCTGATCCAATCGGCCGGATGTGTCATGAAGTACTATTACGTCCTGTATATTCCTACTCTCCATTACCGGCTGCAGCACGCCAATGGCTTTTGTAAAATCTGTCGCACTCTGATCTGGTGTATGCACTTTTGGCGTTGCGCTGAAGAAGTTTACAGTCTCCTGGGTTATTGAGTCGAAATCGCCAGTTATTACGTCAGGTGGGCTTATCTCGGAGTCGGCGTTTTGTTCTCGCGAGACATAATGTTTCAGCACGAAGTCTCGCCAGTGATTGGAACCACCATCGACAGTGCATCTTATCTGTGCTATAGCCGTGTAGAGTGACGAAATTGGAAACGGGCATTTTTCATTTATAAAGCTCTAGTATATGTACATACACGTACAACGAGTTTGTTTACGCACCCTTCTGCCATAAATTGTGCACCACGTGCGCTGGCAGTGTTATTTCACGGTTGAGCACAACGCAAGCGTGTCCCGTTGAAAACGTGAAATCGTCATTTATGAGATTACCCGGCGTCCATTTGTATTCCTTTGGCGGAACCGTTTTGTCCATTTGTTTAAATCCAATTGTGGTCTTTGTGGCTAATCCGTAGCGAAAAGTTTTAAAAAACCAACCAGCTTTTGGCGTTGCCATATCGTCCATCAAAACGTGAATGCAAAAAAACTTTCTATTGTGAAAATTTTATTTCAATTGAACAAAATGTCTCGTTAAAGTGGAATAAACACTTTATAAATGACAAGAAAATTAGTTGTAGTTAAAGCTATGAAAAAAATAAAAGATTATTTAAATATATAGAAAAATTAAATTTCTACTGTAATAAGTGGGCAGCGCTGTTATGGTGACAAACCTAGCGATAATAATTAAAAAAAAGGTTTCTATGGAACAATAGATTTTCCATTTGGGCAATGGTGTGTGAAATATATGAAAAGAATAACAGATTTTAGTCAAAATAGAAGTTACTATAAATAAAGAGTCATAAAAAGAGCACATCTCAAAAAGAGCTTGCAGTATATTTGTTTATATATCGTTCCGCCACTAGAGTAGCTAAGCGTTCGAAGGCAACGACGGTAGAATTTTGCACTAGCAAATTTTTAATATAAACAGCCGAAAATGTTTCGAAAATAATTCGAAAACGGTATAAAGAAAATTCATTTGAAAGAATGTAATGCTTACTGCCATTTTGAAACAAGTATCGAAAAAGAGGTGGTGGAAATATATCAGATACGCCTGGCTATATAAAACGGGTTCTATACACGCACACAATTACAATGGAGGGTATAGATCTATGGACCGCGGTTTCTAATGATTTTGTAGAAGGTGCTACTAGTATTAATGAGAAATTATCCGAAAATGATGGGCGAAGTGTTGGCCCTAATAAGCACCAGCTAAAGGATGAAATCGTTGATGAGAGTGCTGATCAGGCGGAAGATGGTGGTAGCGATTGTAACAATGAGAACGCGCACGAGCAAGACGGGAATGACAGCATTTTAATTTCGCAAAATGCAAATTATGGTAATAGTGCCTCGAATGTTACCACCAGTGACCCCGATAACAATGCGTTATTCAATTTTGAACTGAGCCCTATCGTAAAGCCTGTTGGTGCGACAAAGAGTAACCGCACAACAGGTGTAGGAAATACATCTAATACGAGACCTACGCCGTCTCAGATAAACGCGACCGATGAACAAGGCAGGCCTATCAATTATGAATTGGGCGTAATCTATATCTGTCCGGCTTGTGGGGCAGAGTATGCCGCACAGGGTCAATGGAAAGGGCACATTAATCAAGTGCATTGCTATAACTCACAGCGTGGTTTAAATTTCGTGAGGATAGATAAATTATACCACCAGTGCTTGGAATGTGGCAAACATATTGCAATGCACAGTATGGAGAATCTTTTGAAACACAAGTTCACCCATTTGCCGCATCGTTGTGTAAAATGCGCTGTTTGCATGCGTCAGTATAAATACAGACAGGATCTGATGGTTCACTTGCGCATGTTGCATCGAGATGACATTCTTGCACTGATGAATGACGTTTCCGCAAATGCCGTAGGTGCGACCTCGACGAGATATTGTCCACAATCGAAATCGTATAACAAAGGTGGCAATAATTTATCCATTATGCATGTAAAAGAGAATGCAGTGGATGAGTACGATGCCGACGATAGCATTGAGGTAAGAAATGAACCAGTCATGACCGCTGACAACGAAGATTTGGATCCAATGGCGCATGTGGGCTTTGGTTTGCGCGCCCTGTTCGACGACGACATGAGTCGCAGCTCGTCGACTTCCTCCAGCAAGCGGCAGCTCGATGAGGTCAACAACGATGCAACGGTTGATAAAGAAGATGTATGCGAGGACTATATACACTACATCTGCCCGCAATGTGGCACCGAGTGCGAAACCGAAGGTCAATGGAGCCAGCACATTGAATTCGTGCATGACTATATGAGTCGTAATGGTTTGAAATTTAAAATTCTAAATACTCAACAGGCCCAATGTCTGGAATGCAATAAGGTAATTTATTGTAAGCTGGAGTTTTGGTAATTTTTCTTCACAAATTGTTTTTTTGGTTCTTAGGTTGTCGAGCCGAATAACATTAAAACCTTGCAGAATCATAAATTTGGTCACTTGCCCCACAACGAGTGGCTGCGTTGCAAATTGTGTTTCATGAGCTTTAAGAACCGTAAAGCGATACTAACTCACTTGGTACAACAACACTACTTGGAGTCGATTGTTAGCGACGATTGCGACAACGAAGATTCTACGTCCACGTATTATGACCGTAATCGCAGTGATGACAGATACGAAGCGCACATTGATTACTTGTGCCCGCAGTGCGGCAAAGAGTTTTACGAAAAGAAAAATTGGCGTAAACACGTTATGGAGACACACCGGACCTTACAACGCAACAACCTCACAACTTTGAACTTTAAAGTGCTGAATGACCGTCAGCTCATGTGTAATAAGTGCCACAAAATCATTACGAACGCTTATGGCATACAAAGCGCATTACAGCATCGCATCACTCACCTGCCATACAAAGCTTTTGCACGCTGCCGCATCTGCCGAAAATCCTACACAGATCGAAAACGCCTGGTCATGCATATAGCAACAAGACATCCCATCGGCAACGATGGCCGTGTCATACGCGGTGATGATAACCGAGGACAATCGTTGGAGGAGGGGAGTTTAATGCCAGGTAGCGTATCATTACATGGTTTGGGATCATCAATAGACCTAGTGACCTCACAAGGCAGCACAGCGTTTCAAGGTGTGAGTTCATCGCAAAGTGAAGGAATGCCACAAGCTGGTGGATCATCGCAAGGTAGTGGTTATTCCAGAAACTTTTTGAGTGCTCTTCTCACAAAGAATGAAGTTGAGACGCCGAAGCCTACAGAACTTCGAAAGCCCTTTGAACCACGTCGGCAAATTGTTACTGTAGAGAATCAGGTTTATGAGATTATTTACGTTGATGAGGAAAGTGAAAATGATTTCAACGGTAACGCTGATGACAATGATGATAAAACAAAAATCAACGAAAATATGTTCGGCGTTACGACAACACCGCGATTTAAATGCGTTGATTGTGGGTCACTGTTTTTGACTCAAAGAGCATTAAAGACACACATTAGAAAAGAACACGACTTCCTAGACTTTAATCAGACAAATTCTAATAGTTCAACTGCCCCAGATGAGCAACGCAGACTAGATTCAAGCATCAGCAACAGGTCAAATGTTGGTGATGATAGTTGCAACGCTCCATCCGGAGCGGAACGAAATTTCATTTTCCTTTGTCCATCGTGTGGCAAAGAATACAAAACACAAATCGATTGGCGTCGTCATATCAATGAAGCGCACAACTTTGACAAGCGAAATTTCCTTAATATGCAGCAAGTCGATAAAGTCCGGTTCAAATGTACTCATTGCAATGCTATTGTTCATAACTCGAACCTGAAGGGGCTCCAGGATCATCACTTTCGACATTTGCCGTACCGATTGTACCTAAAGTGTCTGGTCTGTGGTATTCGCTACAATCACAAGCCGAATATCATAAGGCATCTGCGTTGTCGCCATAATATCTACAATATAATAGGCGATGCGGACTATGCACCGCCGTATGCGAAAATAGCCGGGGCTGGTACGCCATTGGAAGAGGAGGTAGATGAAATGGAGACATATGAACAAATTGAAACTGAGGATGATGATGATGATATCGGCAATATCGACGACAATGATGATGATAAGAGTGACAGTTTGCTATGCCCCCAATGTGGCGAAACCTTCAACTCGAAGGACAAATGGCACGAACACATTGAACATTGAAGCAGGTTGAACCAACCGCTAAGGTTGGTTCAACGGTAATGTGGTCGATAGAAACAGCACATAAAACGCTGACTATGCCGGTGAAGAATCGCAGGATATTGAGGAGGACGATGAGGATGTTAATGAAGGCGATGAGGATATCCAGTTGATGGAAGATGGCGTGGACGATATTGATGACGCGAACAGCAATAGCAGTCACCCCCCATATGTGCCACCAATGCCAACTCATCTGTTAGATGACGATGTCGAATTTGATGAGCAGTATCTTTTAGTTTGAACAACACGCAAATAAGTCTGTCTATACTTATAAGCAACCATCTATTAGTCTTGTAACATAATTGTTTAAGAAGTTCAACAACAAAGTAAGTCGAGAGCAGAAATAGTACCCTAAGCGCAGCTACTTTCTCCCAGCAAAGCTCAGTGTATTTCTTTTTTGGTTTTTTGATGTGAATACGTTTTTGTGATGACAACACTTAAGTAATATACATACACAGTTTGCTGTTTTAGCTACTTATCTATTCGAAATTTAACTACATAACTCGACAGGTACGGATTCTAAGAGTTCTTTAGGTTAAGTCGCATCGTTGCTGACTGACGGAAGGTCACCGTTTAGATATCATTTTTTCTTTCTAATTGCCAGCCGACTATGCAGAATACCGTGCTCATACTTCGTCTCCAAAAATCATTATAGCATACGTTGTATGCGGCAGTGGTGCCCCATACTTGTATGGCGTAATGTCAAACAATCATGTCCACAACTTGGTGACAAATTAGCTTGTTCGAAGAACAAGCCGGCGGAGAAGCCGGTTCAACTTCCTGAGCTTCTGATAGCGCGCTATATATAGCTTTGTATGAAGTAGTGGATCGTTGCCAAGATGCTCCCTTGTGGGACACCGGCTGTATTACGTCCATTTGGTCGATTTTTTGCCCCTCGCCGTCACGGAAAAGGCTCGTATTGCAGGTAGCTTTGCAAGATTTTGCAAAGCAAGATTTGCGCTTTGATTTTCTGCAACACCCCATCAATTCAAACCATATCGAAGGCTTGTTCGAAGTCCAAGAATGCGGAGGAATAGTTTTTCGTTTCAAACGCTGTTAAGATATGTTGAATGACTCCATGCAGATGTTCTTGCTCACAGCCACATCTCCTTTTTTGTATTCTTCGTATATAATTTATGTGTTTTGTTAAAATTTTTCTTTTTCAAATGTACTCTAAACAAAATGTTATGACCTCTGTTTATGGAGGAATGGCAACATAAGGACCATGCACAATGATACCTCCGGCGAATTTCTTTTGTAGCTTTTTATCTTAATATAATTGTCTACGAAACAATAACATTATAAATTATAGCTGTTGCGAATCCTCGTTAAAGTCATAATCTCCCATGGACCACAACTGATTGCTGTTGTTCTCGATTTGTACAAACTCTGCAGCGTATGTGTTCGACGTGCTCACTTTGCCGCCAAACTTCATTATGTCATGGTCTAAGGAAGCAGAGAAATTATTAATAAACAGCATCATATTTAACTATATGGCGTAGTAGGTTTCCAAGACAAAAGGTGCTTCAGAGTCGATTCAGGAAAGATTCTTAGGGCAACAATGTTACCGCTTATTTGGATATTATAACTTCTACATACTCACATAAATTCCATTTGAGACCCGTGGTAGTCACATTTTGCGCGGATTCGCCTAGGGGCATGATGCCACACCAGCGCTGATTCGTGACCAAATCGACGGGTATCTTTATTGTATGTTTGCCTGGTCGTAGCAACCACGTTATCGAGTTTCCACTTAACAAGTACACATTAAATTTGTCCTTTTGCCATTTGTACAGAGTGTTGATGTTAGCCATAATCTGATCCAATCGGCCGGATGTGTCATGAAGTACTATTACGTCCTGTATATTCCTACTCTCCATTACCGGCTGCAGCACGCCAATGGCTTTTGTAAAATCTGTCGCACTCTGATCTGGTGTATGCACTTTTGGCGTTGCGCTGAAGAAGTTTACAGTCTTCTGGGTTATTGAGTCGAA
The DNA here is from genome assembly GCA_035041755.1 of Cacoxenus indagator. NCBI lineage: Eukaryota > Metazoa > Arthropoda > Insecta > Diptera > Drosophilidae > Cacoxenus > Cacoxenus indagator. Next base: position 392,928 of record JAWNKX010000191.1, on the reverse strand, counting down.
ATCGCCAGTTATTACGTCAGGTGGGCTTATCTCGGAGTCGGCGTTTTGTTCTCGCGAGACATAATGTTTCAGCACGAAGTCTCGCCAGTGATTGGAACCACCATCGACAGTGCATCTTATCTGTGCTATAGCCGTGTAGAGTGACGAAATTGGAAACGGGCATTTTTCATTTATAAAGCTCTAGTATATGTACAATTTAACATGATGGCATAAGACGACAACATAGCTATCGTGTCGACCACAGCAATAGTATGCTCAGCCTATGGGAAAACACTGAGTCTGCTACCTACTCGTATTTCTAGTGATCATCAACTAGAAATACGAACAGTAAAAAATAAATATCAAGAACCCGGAACATAGGACCGGCGTCTAAGAAAAATACTGACGCCAGATGAAATAAAAAACGTACCGACGCCAGACGTAACACATTTAAAACTAACCGAAAAACCCACCCTTTCATAGCTAGTAAATCGCGGCAGGACAAAAAGGAATTACTTTGTTCAGCCGACGTTCAAAATAGTATTTAAGCAGAGTAAAAATCATTTTGTAAGCAGTTCTAAAGTTAGACTCGTGGAGGCAAGCCGTTGTGCTGCTCACGAAAGTAATAAAGTAAAAACAAAATAGAATACCCAATCTTGTTTAATTGGCGCCAAACGTGGGGCAAGTGTTAAAATAAAATAGAAAACTGTGTTAAAAAAAGCCCAACACCGTCAACACCGACGAAGGACAACCACGCAGGATCAACCCGCCTAATTTATAATCTAGAAAAACATGTAAGTAAAGTGCTCCTTTTATGTTAAGAGAAATTTTTACACAGTCTTTTTTATAAGTCCCCAGTATAAGATTGAAAAGTTGTAACGAGTGCCAAGAATCGCGTGATTTTGAACAAAGGACTTAAATTGAATTAGTGGCGAACGTGAGTTAGAAGATCTAGCTAAGACGTTTAACCATGTGGAAGTGGATAGACAGAGTGACTATAACCAAAGTAGTGACTGAGGTTGGTGGCGGAGCCAAGAAAAAATGAACGCAGCCCAGGTTCAGCAGTTAATTGAGGCTGACGTTAGGTGTGCTATTTCGACTCAAAAACAGATATTTGATCACCAGATTAGTGAGATAAACCAGCGTATAGGGAATATAGCAGCTAACCCATTTCAAATACAAGTGTACGAAGACACATAATTAGTTGAGGGTGTCAAATACGACGAGTCATTAGACATAATAGAGTCTCTCCCGGAATACGAAGGGAAACAGGAGTGTTATGTGTCTTGGAGACACGCAGGGCACACCGCCTATAGATTATTCGAAAAATACGAGGGTAGTTGCAAACATTACCAGGCAGTTGCGATAATTAGGAACAAAGTAACGGGCTTGACAGACTCGGTCTTTTCGTCTTTTAATACCCCACTGAATTTCAAGGCAATAATTGGCCGTCTCGACTTCACTTACGCCGACAAATGGCCAATCCATTTAATAGAGTGTGTCAACCCTGCGAGAGGGTAACATGACAATTTTACAGTTTTACGAGAAGGTCGAAAAAAGCTAACTCTGCTGAGCAACAAGACTATAATAACTCATGACAAAGCAGTGGCGTTAGCGTTGAACGAGAAGGTGCGAGAAGGCACTAAGTGACATCGTATTTGCAGCTCGCCCGGGTGATCTCCCGACAGCACTTGCCTTGGCCCAAGAAGTGGAGTCGAACCATGAGCGATACCGGTTCGCTGCAAATTATACAAGGAACTTAGAGGGCAACGGACAGAACAGAAACAGCAGGGTAAAGGGAAGAATAGTGAAAGGAACTAACAGAGTAGCAATCACAATCCCCAGTACAATCAGCAAGGGAAAAACCCTTACTTTAGAAGGCGCGAGCAGAAGCGCGATAGAATTCAGAAGGAGCTAGACGAGCCGATGGATGTGGATGCGTCAAAGAACGTAATATAGCCCTCAGAACTCGGGACATAGGTATACTGCCATCTATGGTCAAGATCAATATCAGGGACAAAGACATACCGCCCCCGTTAATCAGAATCGTTATCAGCGGCAAGGTTTTAAAAGGCCAAATGAGTCCGAGAGACGGACGGGTCACAAGCTCCAGAGAATAAACTACTTGACACCAGAAACCCCTCCTCAAGATTATCGAGAGGAGGACTACAGAGAAATTTTTGAGACGGTAGTCACCGAAGGGGAGGAACACATTCAGATGCAGGTTTCGTCAATTTTTTAGGGAATCGTCCCTGCTACCGTTCATAGAGCGGTCAATTGCAGGGAGAAAAATAAAACTTTTGTTTGATACGGCTGCGTCAAAAAGTTATATTAAACCCCTTGTAGAATTAAATCATGTAGTAGCAGTAGACAAATGTTTTCTGGTAAAATCCATACATGGCGTTAACCATGTAGGGAAAAAGTCTTTTGTTCGTTTTTTTGGGGTGGACAGTACTTTCTTCATTTTGCCAAACCTCACGACGTTTGACGGGATAATTGGCTTTGATCTGCTAACGCGGGTCGGTGCGAAAATTGATTTCAAGTCAAAAATGATTGTTCACGATAACGGGTCGCAACCAATTCAGCTTCTAAAGTGTGCAAATGTGAATTTCACACAAATAGAAGAAATTGAAGTGCCACAGCACATAAAAGCTGAGTTTTTAAGAATGCTCAGAAATTGAATCAAGGTCTTTGCGGACCCTAATGAATTACTACTTTACAATACTTCGGTGGTTGCCACAATCCGGACAGAGAATGATGATCTGGTATATTCAAAACTGTACCCGTACCCAATGGGTGTAGCCGACTTTGTCGATTAGGAGATAAAAGAGCTTCTGCGAAACGGCATAGTCAGACCTTCACGGTCACCATATAAGATCCCAACATGGGTTGTGGATAAAAAGGGGGTTGAGGAGTTAGGCACTAGAAAGAATCGTCTAGTAATTGACATTCGGAAAGTTAATCAGAAGACGATTGACGATAAATACCCGATTACCAGCATTTCAATGATTTTGTCGAACCTTGGAAAATCTAAATACTTTACAATGCTTGATCTGAAGTCAGGCTATCACCAAATTGCGTTAGCTGAACGCGACCGTGAGAAGACGGCTTTCTCCGTTAATGGGGGAAAATATGAATTCTGCCGACTCCCATTTGGATTAAAAAATGCGCCAAGCATTTTCCAGAGGACCATAGATGATGTGCTTCTGGAGCAGATCGGGAGGACCTGTTACGTTTACGTCGATTACGTCATAATTTTCTCTGAAACAGAGAATGACCATGTCAAACACATTGACTGGGTCTTGAGGAGTCTATGATGCTAACATGAGGGTATCACGTGAAAAATCTCGCTTTTTAAAGGAGGAAGTTGAATATCTCGGGTTTATTGTGTCAAAGGACGGCATAACAACGAGCCCGGAAAAGGTGAAGACCATTCAGGAGTTCGTTGAGCCCTCCACAATGTTCGGAGTAAGGTCATTTTTAGGTCTGGCAAGCTATTATAGGGGCTTCGTGAAAGACTTCGCCTCAATTGCGAAGTCGTTGACCAATCTATTAAAGGGTGAGAATGGTAGGGTAAGCGCGCACCAGTCAAAAAAAAAATAAAAATAAAATTTGGGGACGTGGAACGGGCGGCCTTTCACGAGCTAAGGAGAATTCTGTGCTCAGAAGATGTCATGCTTCGTTATCCCGACTTTAAGAAGACGTTCGATATAACGACGGATGCCTCTTCGCAGGGCTTGGGGGCGGTACTGTCCCAAGACGGTAAGCCAACCACAATGACATCGAGAACGTTGAAGGATGAGGAGTTGCACTATGCAACCAACGAAAGAGAACTGTTAGCAATAGTATGGGCATTGAAAAATCTCAGACATTATCTCTACGGTGTAAAAGACCTGAACGGATCACCAGCCGCTCACATCTGCGGTGTCGGATCGAAACCCAAATGCAAAAATAAAGTAAATCGCGACAGGATAAGAAGGAATTACTTTGTTCAGCCGACGTTCAAAATAGTATTTAAGCAGAGTAAAAATCATTTTGTAAGCAGTTCTAAAATTAGACTCGTGGAAGCAAGCCGTTGTGCTGCTTACGAAAGTAATAAAATAAAAACAAAATAGAATACCCAATTTTGTTTAATTTGTACATACACGGACAACGACGAGTTTGTTTACGCACCCTTCTGTCATAAATTGTGCACAACGTTCGGCGGCAGTGTTATTTCACGGTTGACCACAACGCAAGCGTGTCCCGTTAAAAACGTGATATTGTCATGTATGAGATTACCCGGTCAACCCGTATCCGTTTGGTGGAACCGTTTTGCCCATTTGTTGAAATCCATTTGTGGTCTTTGTGGGTGATCCGCAGCGAAAACTTTTAAAAAACGAACAGCGTTGCCACATCGTCCACCAAATCGTGAATGTAACAAAAATTTCTGTGACAATTTTTATTTTAATTGAATTAAATGTCATGGCAAAGTGGTAAAAATATTTTCTTTTATTGATAATGATATTAGGATACAGTTATGCAGTTGATTATTATTTTAATATATATGCAAAAATAATTTTTTACTGTAATAAGTGGGCAGTGCTGTTATGGTGACGGACCAAGCGATATTAATTAAAAAGAAAGGTTTCTTTCTTAATTTTGTAACAATAGATTTTTCGTTGAGACAATGGTGTGTAAAATAAATGAAAATAATAGTGGTTTCTAGTCAAAATAAATGTTACTATGAATGAAAATTTAAAAACAAGTGCTACATTCAAAAAAGAGCTTGCAGTATATTTGTTTATATATCGATCCGCCACTAGAGTAGCTAATCGTTCGAAGGCAACGACGGTAGAATTTTGCACTAACAAATTTTTAATATAAACAACCGAAAATGTTGCTAAAATAATACGAAAACGGTATAAAATAAAATTCATTTGAAAGAAAGTAATTAATGCTTACTGCCATGAAGAAGCCAAAATATTAAGGCTTAAAAAATGTGTAAATTTTGAAAGACGTATAAAAAGAGGTGGTGGAAATATATCAGATACGCTTGGCTGTATAAAACGGGTTCTATACACGCACACAATTACAATGGAGGGTATAGATCTATGGACCGCGTTTTCCAATGATTTTGTGGAAGGTGCTACCAGTATTAATGAGAAAATTTCCGAACATGATAGGCGAAGTGTTGGCCCTAATAAGCACCAGGTAAAGGAGGAAATCGTTGATGAGGCTGACGATCCGGAGGAAGATGATGATAGCGACGGGGAAAACGAGAACGCGCACGAGCAAGACGGGAATGACAGCGTATCAGCGTCGCAAAATGCAAATGATGGTAATAGTGCCTCGAATGCTACCACCGGTGACCCCGATGACAATGCGATATTCAATTTTGAACTGAGCCCTATCGTAAAGCCTGTTGGTGAGACACAGAGTAACCGCACAACAGGTGTAGGAAATACATCTAATACGAGACCTACGCCGTCTCAGATAAACGCGACCGATGAACAAGGCAGGCCTATCAATTATGAATTGGGCGTTATCTATATCTGTCCGGCTTGTGGGGCAGAGTATGCCGCACAGGATCAATGGAAAGCGCACATGAATCAAGTGCATTGCTATAACACACGGCGTGGTCTAAATTTCGTGAGGATAGATAAATTGTACCACCAGTGCTTGGAATGTGGCAAACATATTGCAATGCACAGTATGGAGAATCTTTTGAAACACAAGTTCACCCATTTGCCGCATCGTTGTGTAAAATGCGCTGTTTGCATGCGTCAGTATAAATACAGACAGGATCTGATGGTTCACTTGCGCATGTTGCATCGAGATGACATTCTTGCACTGATGAATGACGTTTCCGCAAGTGCCGTAGGTGCGACCTCGACGAGATATTGTCCACAATCAAAATCGTATAACAGCGGTGGTAATATTTTATCCATTATGCATGTAAAAGAGAATGCAGTGGATGAGTACGATGCCGACGATAGCATTGAGGTACGAAATGAACCAGTCATGACCGCTGACAACGAAGATTTGGATCCAATGGCGCATGTAGGCTTTGGTTTGCGCGCCATGTTTGACGATGACGTGAGTCGCAGCTCGTCGACTTCCTCCAGCAAGCGGCAGCGCGATGAGGTCAACAACGATGCGACGGTTGATAAAGAAGATGTATGCGAGGACTATATACACTACATCTGCCCGCAATGTGGTACCGAGTGCGAAACCGAAGGTCAATGGAGCCAGCACATTGAATTCGTGCATGACTATATGAGTCGTAATGGTTTGAAATTTAAAATTCTAAATCCTCAGCAGGCCCAATGTCTGGAATGCAATACGGTAATTTATGGTAACCTGGAGTTTTGGTAATTTTTCTTAACAAATTGTTTTTTTGGTTCTTAGGTTGTCGAGCCGAATAACATTAAAACCTTGCAGAATCACAAATTTGGTCACTTGCCCCACAACGAGTGGCTGCGTTGCAAATTGTGTTACATGAGCTTTAAGAACCGTAAAGCGATACTAACTCACTTGGTACAACAACACCACCTGGAGTCGATTGTTAGCGACGATTGCGACAACGACGATTCTACGTCCACGTATTATGGCCGTAATCGCAGTGATGATAGATACGAACCGCACATTGATTACTTGTGCCCGCAGTGCGGCAAAGAGTTTTTCGAAAAGAAAAATTGGCGTAAACACGTTATGAAGACGCATCGGATGAACGACCTTACAACTTTGAACTTTAAAGTGCTGAATGACCGTCAGCTGATGTGTAATGAGTGCCACAAAATCATTACGAACGCTTATGGCATACAAAACGCCCAACAGCATCGCATCACTCACCTGCCATACAAAGCTTTTGCACGCTGCCGCATCTGCCGAAAATCCTACACAGATCGAAAAGGTTTGGTCAAGCATATAGCAACAAGACATCCCATTGGCAACGATGGCCGTATCATACGCGGTGATGATAACCGAGGACAATCGTTGCAGGACGGGAGTTTAATGCCAGGTAGCGTATCATTACATGGTTTGGGATCATCAATAGACCTAGTGTCCTCACAAGGCAGCACAGCGTTTCAAGGTGTGAGTTCATCGCAAAGTGAAGGAATGCCACAAGCTGGTGGATCATCGCAAGGTAGTGGTTATTCCCGAAACTTTTTGAGTGCTCTTCTCACAAAGAATGAAGTTGAGACGCCAAAGTCTACAGAACTTCGAAAGCCCTTTGAACCACGTCGGCAAATTGTTACTGTAAAAAATCAGGTTTATGAGATTATTTACGTTGATGAGGATAGTGAAAATGATTTCAACGTTAACGCTGATGGCAATGATGATAAAACAAAAATCAACGAAAATATGCTCGGCGGTGGTACTGATGAGGACTATACAATAAACAACACTAATAGCAGCGTTAGGACAACACAGCGATTTAAATGCGTTGATTGCGGTTCACTGTTTTTGACTCAAATAGCATTAAAGACACACATTAGAAAAGAACACGACTTCATAGACTTTAATCAGACGAATTCCAATAGTTCAACCGCCCCAGAAGAGCAACGCAGACTAGATTCAAGCATCAGCAACAGGTCAAATGTTGGTGCTGACAGTTTCAATGCTCCATCTGGAGCGGAACGAAATTTTATTTTCCTCTGTCCATCGTGTGGTAAAGAATACAAAACACAATTCGATTGGCGTCGTCATATCAACGAAGCGCACAACTTTGACAAGCGAAATTTCCTTAATATGCGTCAAGTCGACAAATTCCGTTACAAATGTAATCAATGTAGTGACATCGTTTATAACTCGAAACTGAAGGGGCTCCAGGATCATCACTTTCGCCATCTTCCGTACCGACTGTATCTAAAGTGTCTGGTCTGTGGTATTTGCTACAATCACAAGCCGAACATGATGAGTCATCTGCGTACGCGCCACAATATCTACGATATCATAGGCGATGCGGACTATGCACCGCCGTATGCCAAAATAGCCGCGGCTGAGTCAGCTAAGCAACAAGCACCTCCACAACAAGCACCAAATGCGCCACCTGCGCCTCCATTGACAACTCAGGCTGCTTCCACGCCAGGGCGCATGCTCAAACCCCGTATGATCGATACACCAGTGCCAAATCGACCAGCAGGACTGAATACAATCGAAGATAACATCTCATATCACAACGCCGTTGATCTAGACTTTATTACCTACTTTTGCCCAAAGTGCAAAAAGAACTTTAGCACGCACGCCTTCTGGCGTAAGCACATTGTCGAAGAGCATAACTACAATAGCCGGGATGGCTTAAATTTCCGACAAGTCGATCACCATCACTACCTATGCCTGGAGTGCTACATACGCGTTAAAGTGACTCATTCGAAGGGCGCCATTGGTCAATTGCAGTCACACAAATTCCGCCATCTGCCGTATCGATCGTTCAAATGTCTGACGTGCAACGGTGAATTTGTTCGCAAGCAAATGTTTTTCAAGCATTTGAATCGGGTAACTAATCTTTGCGATAATAAGCCCTTGAACAACACCAATGTTACCAATTTAGAGAACGCTGAAGGTGGTACGCCAGTGGAAGAGGAGGTAGCTGAATTGGAAACAGAACCCGATATCATCACGTGTGATCCAGATGAACAAATGGAAACTGAAGATGATGATGATGACATCGGTAATGTCGATGATAAGAGTGACAGTTTGCTATGCCCCCAATGTGGCGAACCCTTCAGCTCTAAGGACAAATGGCACGATCACGTCAACATTGCACACGGGGTTGGAAATTACTCTAATTTGAATCTCGGCAAGATCGTTGAATCACGTGATCATCAGAGGCATTGTTTCAAGCCCCTACCCTATGCCAAGGAGGCGGCGCGTCTTCAGTCGAAGCAGGTTGAACCAACTGCTAAGGGAAACGGCAATGTGGTCGATAGAAACAGCACACAAAACGCTGACTATGCCGTTGAAGAGTCGCAGGATATTGAGGAGGACGATGAGGATGTTGATGATGAAGGCGATGAGGATATTCAGTTGATGGAAGATGGTGAGGGCGATGTTGATGACGCGAACAGCAATAGCAGTCACCCCCCATATGTGCCACCATTGCCAACTCATCTGTTAGATGACGATGTCGAATTTGATGAGCAGTATCTTTTAGGTTGAACAATGCGCAAATAAGTCTGTCTATACTCATAAGCAACCATCTAATAGTTTGTCAGTGACCCATTATCTGTCCCAATTCTCTCCATCAGCCAATGTCTTGGTAGCGTAATACCTGTGCTTGTTTTTTTTCAAATTGTTTAAGAAGTTTAACTACAAAATATGTAGCGAACAGGAACAGTAACCTAATTTCTCCCGGCGGTAGACTCAGTGTATTTCTTTGCTCCAATTATGAACGTTCAAAATTACACACGAAATTTACAAGAAATAAACGACATCACGTCAATGTAGTATTCTATATAATCATACCTTTATAAAAAACATACTCATTTATTCTCAATAAATCTAAATATTTTATTTCAATTGCAGTGGCTTTTTGTTTTAACAAGGTTGCGATGTCAACAACCAAAATAATTTCTCCCTTCTATAATTCTCTAAGTACTTCCTAAACGACTCTGGCAAGTGGCGTGTATTCCATGAAACTTTTATCGTGACTATGTAGTCGCAAGGAAGGCAGTTTTTCAATACGATTGTCACATAAAACATGAACTCTTGGCCACGGGTACACCCACAATAATGCCTTACGACAATAGTGGTTGCCTTGGCGGTGGGGGTTTTGGTGGTTTACACTCAGATTATATTCTACTGATCGTATAGGGCAAAATCTTGCTAAACCTTGGCTGTTCCCAGGGCATGCTGATTTGAAGTTTTTTGAAAGTTTCATGACATTAAAAATGCTGTTGAGTGTTTCATTGATTTCCCCAAGAACCTTTTAAAAGGTGAAATACTAGAGTTTGTGAGTTACGAGCACTGTCTGCGGCAGCTCTTTATACGTATTTGCAATGAAGATACTTAAAACACGACTAGCAAAGGTCCGTCCATGGAAATTAATGGTATTGATGCAAGAGATCATCATTTTTTATGAACTACAGGGGCCCTTTCTTATTATATATGCCTTTCATATCGTATTATGCCTACACATAAAAATTTTGGTTTTTTAGTGATACTTAGCCATTAACATTAAACACATTAAGCTGCATAACATTTAAGAAACTACTTCTACAAAATTATGATTCTTTCTTACTGCTTCTGGCAAAAAAGCAGTATTCTTGCCTTTTTAAATATGAAAAAATACCTTCTATCAGTATTAAAATTGTATTCATCTTTTTTCCTGACTCCATAGACTAAGAGGTAGCTAAGCTATTCTTCTTTCTATCCTGCTACAATCCCACTTCATTCATACTTTTATTGATACTATATTTGAAGCACAAAACAAGAAGGCAAACGAGCGTCGAAGTTTTTTTTTTTTTTGTTTTTCATAATTAAATTATAACATTTAATGCAGTAAACTGAATGACATTTGTTTGATTAAAAAAAAAATGACGTGAAAAAAAATTAGACATCCAAATTAAAAAACGATGTAAATTGCGCCGAAAAGGCAATGATATAGAAGGCTGTATCCTTCTTAGGGGGAAGCGTTGAAGTATTAATGTAAAGAATTTTATTTATAGCATTAATACCGATTCGGTGGCCTAGTGAAATGTACTAAGCTGCCGACCGCAGAGGTCGATTAATTGGTCGATTATAATTGTTTTTAATGTAAATTGTTATTAATAAAAACCGCAGTAGTTGCTAATTTAGCTACTATAGCAAGTACTTCTGAAGTACTACTTTCGTCAGGTTACGTAGCAGTAGTGCTTCTCGTTAACCAGTTTTACACGCAGAAACAATTCGAGCTATTCCTCTCACGCATGACTTGTTTGCGTTGCACCAGGCCTACGGGGTAGCTCGTATTGCTTGTACCTTGTGATGCGCGCAACTGTTTTACGTTCTTCTTTGTGTTCGTTCGGTTTTTTCGCCGTTGCTTTATTTCGTTAGTTTTTTGTAGAGTGAGTATGTGCGAAAATTACGGGAGGTATGTGGTTGAAGCAAGCAACGAGTTGCAGCGTCTGAAATCAAACACCAACATCGAAGAAACAGAAATAGCGTTGCAAGCAATAGCTCGCTGCATGTAAAACAGGTCTTAGCTGCTAAGGTCAGATTTTTGGAAGAAAGCCGAACACTTCCGAAGTTGACTAATACCACACAAAAATCTAAAAACAGCAACATAAAAGTAGGAAAAAAGAGCCATCTTATATAAAAACGAAATGAAGACGTGAGATTTTGTAAGCACTTCTACCTCACAAATCATAGGCAAAGGCTTTTTCCCTACTTCCAGTTACTGCTAGGCTGTTCTGATACGCCATCTAAAGCTAAATATTGAAATCAAAGGTATTCTGGTCACTCTCCGTGTATTTGGATTGACGCCTTAGTATTCCCTTATCTCATGAAATCTGTATATGTACGTTAGTATGTGCAAAGCAAAAACAAAATTTTGAGAAAAGACAATGCGAGTGTTATTGAATTCAACATTGCATGAACAAAGCGCAGAGCCCTTTGTACGTATAGTAGAATGTACTCATTCTTATGAAGTAAACTCCACAGCTTGCTCTAGAGCCATTCATTTGGGTAAACTACCGAGGTGTTTACTCTTAATCATAATAGGAACTTGTTAACTTATAAAATTTCGTGATCTAAGTAGTGATGCAACATGGCGATTAGCTTCATAATCCTGTTATCACTCTTTACTTAACATCAAATTTATTTTATGTTCTTTTGTTGATAATCTCCCTTTTCTGTATGTCCAACCTTAAACTGTGTAAATGGAAATGAATTACAATTAATAGTAAAATGATTGAAAACGGTTATCATTTGGTGAGGCGCTCTGTGTAAGCCGCCCACAAGCGATCGCGATACAGAGCTGCTGCATTCTCCACTGACTTCGCCTGCAGTATTCCACGACCGACAACGGCGATGTCAGCACCACGTTCCTGTATCACATGCTCCGGCGATTGGTATTGCTGGCCTAGTTGATCGCCGCTCTCATCAATCTTAACGCCCGGAGTTAGTTGTATGAGACCGGGGTAGGCAAAACAACTGGTCGATTGGCACACAACACCCGCCACAAAGTCCACATCGCCACCCTCCGTGGCAATCTTATTGCTCGCTTCCTTGTACTTATCATCGATGAGATTGCCCGACGCCGACATCTCTGCCAAGAGGAACACGCCACGTTTCTTACCGCTGTTTGCTCCATTCAAGCCGGCCTTAAGACCCTGCAGTATGCTACGCCCGGGCAAAGTGTGTGCTGTCACTAAATCCGCCCAGTCGGCAATCTTGTAAACCCCCTTGCTGTACTGCAGCGAAACCGTGTTACCAATATCCGCAAATTTGCGATCCTCGAGGAGTAGAAAATTATGACGGCTGGAGAGCTCTTGCAATCGTGTGATGAAACCCGCACTGAAATCCTCTACGATATCCACATGTGTCTTGAGCACGCATATGAAGGGACCACATTTGTCAGCAACATCCAGAATTTCGTCACTTTTTGTTAAATCGGCGGCGATGCACAAATTCGTCTTTTTGCTGGCCATCAGATTGAAGAGGGTCTTAGCTACTTCGCTTTTGGCCAAAGTGGCACGATTCTCGTAGCTCAGCTTGGTGCGCACACAGTCACTAACTGAAAGTGAAGACAGTTGTTCAATCATCAATTATAACAATTTGAAATTGAAATGTTTAAAAATTATAATAACCACAAGGGACAAATTGTAGTAGACATCCTCGGGTTTAAATTTATGTCACATTAGTTTTCAGATGTCTAAGTAAAAAATGGCAAAGGAAGGTCGCTTTTGTCAGCACATTTACAGTCCTATTCTTAATGCCTTATTATTTAAAGGCACTACTATGCAAAATCCTTACTCGTGTATAATATCCAAGCCTAACAGAAAATTATGTCTTGCTGTTGATTTTGTCTTCAATAACTTGGCTATGTGCCCAATATTACAGGTCAGCTTGGGGTCCTCGAATTGAGTAAATAATGACATTAAAAAAGAATTGAATTTGTCATATATTTTCTATTACATGATTTTACTAGTGTCAAAAATTTATTTAAAAAAAAATTCAAATTCAAGCCAAACACTTATATCGACACCAACTACAACGGCGGAATTTAAATCCGTTTATGACATGTCTATAACTAATGGGTATGTACGACCATATTCTACCTAAATTTAGTTCTTATCACTCGTTCTAACGATAAACAATAAAATTCTTTAATTTCCTTTTCTATCGAATAGAGGGTTTGGTTATCTTGTCTTTAGCTTATGACTCTAACTTGCAATTGAATTGCAGGAATTCACTGTTTTTGGCTACATTTGCCCTTATATTATAGGAATAAATAAGCATAGTTCACAGACCGATGTATCGGGGACTATTTCACCGCATAAACGATTAAAGTAAATTATTTTATTTCTCACTTGTATACTTAATACAAACATAAGTCGTTTTGTTTCCTTTCCAAACCCGTTCCGACTAATTGTTCTAAAATCCGAATTCAACTAGCCTGCAATATTGTTATATCTGATTTCGAGTGTATTTAGAAATCTTTTCTGTATGAATAGAGAGGATGGTATTATCGTAAGAGTGTGGTAGGTCGCATACCTCGCATATTAGTATAGATAATTATGCACCTTATTAACACTTGATTGAAACCACTATTACATTTCGTAAATGCTAAGTGACCACACTTATAAAAGCTTATCGACTATTTTCAGATAATTAGAAAATGAAATCCCTTTCAGACGTCAACACTTCAATCTTAGCGCAGATGCTTATCACGAACCAAATCAAAACACACACGCGACAGAATTATTATGGAACAGATTACGTTTCGTTATCAATAAAGCATCTGTTAGCTGTGATGGACATTGCGTTCGACCGACCGGCCGACCGTATGATAATTCTTCATAATATACGCTATGGTTACTTTTGCTAACCCTACCGCCTCATAATTTATGATTCCAATTTAGTATACTTGATTAAATCAAATTCTATACGCACCGACTTCCTTTTTACTATTGACAAAAGAGCCGTCGCTATTAATCTGCACCTCCGCAATGTACTTGGCCACCGTATCAACAGTGGACTTTTCAATGCGTCCCGCTTCGTGCAGTGTGTTGAGCAGGTATGAGAGCGTGAATAGGGAGTGCATACGCACCCCTTGCTTACAAATGTTTGTAGCACCACCTTGTTCTCGGTCGACAACAACGACAGCATCCGTTACCACGAGGCCCTCACTTTGTAGATCGCGTACCGTTTCCAGAATGCTGGAGCCCGATGTGACGACATCCTCGATTATGAGACACTTGTCATTAGTATTGTAAATACCTTCTATCAGTTTCTTTGTCCCGTACGACTTGGCTTCCTTGCGGCGGACCAACATCGGTGTGTTTTGCTGTACAGACACGATTGATGCTAGTGGCAACGCTGTGTAGGGAACACCGCACACATGTTTGGCACCCAACTGTTGCTCTTTGATGTACGAAGCAATAAGGTCAGACACTGTTTGCTGTGTTACGAGACATCATGTAAAAGGGTGTTGAACATTGTAATGAAACCTTGGCGGAAAGCCCACTCACCATTACATCTGGATAGCTTACTATGACACGCAAATCAAAGTAAACCGGTGAGTTAATGCCCACCTTCATCTTAAAATCGCCAAATTTGAAGGCGTTTATTTCGAATAGCTTTAGTGCAAGCGACTTCCTAAGGTCCGAAGTATTCTCCACCATTTTTATGATATTATTCCTACAGTTAGCTAACCACGTTTTCTGATTAATCGAACCGGATGATGTAAACAACGAAATCACAACCTACTCCGGCAAAGTTACTTTAACAAAGTTAGCGAAATCACTTTAATATGGAACGTTTGACAAATCCAATGAAACACACAATAGTGCAAAGTATGCAGTGGACCAAATAATTATTTTTACACCTTCAATTTGAACATCTGAAACATAGCACAATTTTAATAAGACCATTATAATTAGTTTTTGCTTTAAAAATCTTAAAATAAACTAAAATTAAGCACACATATATCAAATGTTGTAGTGACAACAATTATTGCAAATTAGAAAAAAAGACATTATTACTACTTTGTCGAACCGCCTTTGGCTGTAATAACTTCCAATAAATAGCTTCCAAGTTACGACGCATAATTTTGACCAGGCTATTTGTGACATTAGCTGAAATGTTTTCCCATTTGTAACTATTGACTGTTTTCAACGAATCAAGTAAATCCTATATATGCTCTATGGGGTTTAAATCGGGTGACTGGGATGGCCTTTTCAATTACTTGCAGTAGTAAAATAGCCATTTACGCACGACATATGATGTGTGTTGAGGGTCACTAACATGTTGAAACATAAATTTCTGACTGTCAAGCCCAAGTTTCGTGGCACTTGCATGTAACTTATTTTTTAGGATATCTAAATACTTACATAAACTTATCCATTTTATCGGAGATGAACTGCAGTTGTCCGACTTATGCTATCCAATCCAAACTATTACATTACCAACTCCATGGTTTAAAGGTGGTGTTAGCTATTTCTCGCTTATTTCCGCAATAACTTCTCGTCAAAATTTTGGGTAGCAATCTGGTCCAAATACATTCAATTTCGATTCAACGCTGAACAAAACTTTATTACAAAAACAAGCAGGCTTATCAATGTATCGTTTCGCAAATTCCAACAAAATGAAGGGTTTGCGCCGCCTAATCCTGCCATGAAAACCAACAGAATGCAAGCAGTTGCATATATGGTATATATGGTAGTTTGTGAATGTGAAAACTTTGGGTAACAGAAGTTTCATATTATTGTTTAGTAAAATAGTTTGTAAACAACTGGTTACATTTCTAGTGTATTCGGATAATTTATAGCTGACTTAATGACTTGACTTGATGAAATGAATTAGACATTCGATTTGAGATGAAATACATTCGTATGTGGCTCCAGGCTTCTTTTACGCGCCCATTCACATGGCCCAGTGCCGGATTCAATTGAGTTTGTATTTGTGTGCCGGCGGTCTGCGTCGGTTAACGGTATCGGGTGATTGCAAAAATGTACACACGCAATCAATACCCAAAAAAACATTCATTTGAGTTCAAGTGATCAAACTTGTTCCAACACATATATTAGGTCTTGATTTTAAATCAATCAAACTATGCAACTTCGTCAACAACGTTCGTCAGTGCGATGCTAATTTTATCCAATGTTGAGTTTGGTTGCATGATTAAATGTGAGTAATATTCAGTCTATGATGAAATCAAGAAAAAAGTGATTTTTGCAGTTCTTTGTTGTCTATATGTATAATTGGATTCTTTTCTGTCAAGGTTTCTGACAAACTCAGTTTTGGTTTAATAGATTTTCTACCGTCTTTCACTTCCTGACCAATTTCTCACTGATTAATAATAATCGGTATTAGTTCCATTAATTTTGGATAGTATATTTTATTCCTTTTTTGGTTATATGTTTCCTGAATACCTGAGTGCATCTTTCTATTACATGATATAACGGAATTTGTTTGATAGCTTCAACTTCTGTTTCCATGTCTCGTGGTCTCATTTTACATTTATTGAATTCTATTTGTTTACCGTTGGAAAACATTTTTTTCCCTGTGCCTTATTATAGCCGTGGTAAGAAATTTCCGAATAAATTGCTTTCTATTCTTTTGTAATAAATTATCTGAATATGTCTCCCATTTACTCAAATTGCTTTCGGCAATGAATATTATTCTTTTTCCATGTATCTCAGTATTTTCTATAAAGTTGAAATATATCGGTATTGTTGTTCTGCGTTTATTTTCAGATAGGGTCCTCACTATTTTTTACTCTAAATCAGTTACTTTAATTTCCTTTCTCTTCAAATACTCAACATAAAACTGGTATTCACCCAATTTTAAAAGCCATCTTTGATGTCATGGTGACATGTCTTTCTCTTTATATTTGGAATGTAGAAATTTAATTGGTTGATGGTTGGTTAAAATCTTAAATCTTCCACCGTAAACATACTGTCTAAAATAATTGACACCGCAAATTATTGCTAAAAATTGTCGCACAATAATTTCTTTCATAGTTATTTAAAGTTATTGAAACGTAACACTGTCGGTGTCCTTCAAATAAACTTTTGTTCCCTTCTTTAAATGAAAATAAATAATAATCTTTTACAAATTTTCGATAATAACCAGTAATTTTGTTTTACTTTTATGATTTATTATATTATATTATTTTATTATTTATTTTTAATTTTACTGTTATTGCAGAACAACTTCAATTAAATTTAAAAGAAAAGAACAAATAAATAACAACTTAGTGATGAGTGAACTTATCTAAGTGTGATTAGTAATTTATATTATAATTACAATGATCTTTGATGATTGTTGAGCTGACCTTAATACGCCGCAGCTTGTTGGTTTAGGCCATCCCCAATTTTGGAACCATTTAAATACCTTTCTAAGTTTTCTGTTTTCATATACCAAGGCGTGACATAGCATAGCGCATTGCAGGCGCAATTTATGCCTTTTATACGCCGATATTGTTTTGCAGCGACAGCTTGTTTCTGCTGTTGAATATCCAGCCCATTTTGGCTATGGGTCTTGAAAGTGAGTCGCCTATCCAAATAAACACCCAGATATTTATGCCCCGGTTGGTGGTGTAGCAGTTGACCCTGTAGATAGACTCCCAGACAGTCATCCCTGCGCAGTGAATGGGTCACACAGACGAATTTTTCCAAGTTGATAACAATATTTCAGCGTTTTGCCTAAAGCTCCTGGTCCTTGGCCAGGATAGCCGTATCGTCAGCAAAAGGGTCGATCATGATGTCCTTCTGGATAGAAATAGAGAAACCTGTAAGCATGTCGCTGGTGAAAAGCGTGTAGGGCGTAGGTCCCAGTACGCTTCCTTGTGGTACCCCAGTTTTAATTGTTTTTACTGCTGATTCCACCCTATCCAAGACAACGGAGAAGGTCCTATCAGCCAAATAGCTCCACACTAAGAAGAATAACTGTGGCGGTTGGAGACCTTTGAGTTTATAGAGTAGGCTGTTCCGGCGTTCCATGGGATTTACGAAAGCCAAACTAAAAGGATGGTATTTTTCTCCTTACCTTCTCAATCGTAAGTAGTCTGGTAGGAGGCACCTTTCGAAAAGCATAGCTAGGGTGGGAAGCAGAGTGATTTGTCTGTACGACTCCAATGCCGAAGGACTATTTCCACTCTTATGAATCATACACATCCTTGCCTTCTTCCTTTGTGACGGGATATGTCTCAGCCTCAGCACCGCATTAAAGATAAGGACCCGAGTAAGTATGGCTTTGACCGGCTACGCCTTCAGTATGCTATTGTCAAGCCCCTCTTCGCCTGGGGCCTTCCTGGTCTTCAAACTTTTTATGTGCAACGTAATTTCTTGAGCAGTGGTAGGGGCGACTGGAAGGCACAACTCACCAGGACTGTCAAGCGCCGTCTGTACAATGTGTCTTCTGGACTCCAATGGCTAGAAGGGGGCCTCCTCAGTGAAAGCCCATGAACCGTCAGCTCTCTTGATCAAAATTTGGGAGACACATGCGGTTTATATCTCTTCGCCAAGGACCACAGAGTGTGATTTGTGCTCGCATCAGTGGTGATTTGTTGCAGGAATCGATCACTTTGCTTCTGCAGCGCGAATAACTTTCTGATTCTATTGGCAACACTGCGGTAGACCCTGTCAACAATGAGATCTCGAGTGCTACGGTACTGCCGCCTAAGTCTCATTTTCACAAGCAAGACTTCATCAACAGCTGGCGGAAGACTAGTTTTAGCGTCGGGCTAAAATAAGCTATATAGGCAGCTGAATGCACTTCATTAAGGAAGATTGCATGTGCATCATCGATGTTTTGTGGTTGGCGGATTTCAAGGTTAAGATGAAGAGTCTCTACAGCTCCCGACGAAAAGTTGACATGTTGGTACCAGGAAGTAGTAATCGTCTCCTGGGAGTCCTAATCTTTGGGGCAGAGTTTGAAGTAACCACAATGGGCGGCTAGTCTAGGGAGAGCTGATACTCAGTTCTTATTTCTAAATCTTCTTCACGCAATGCCACAAAGAAATCGATGGCACTGGGTGTGTGACCTTGGGCGAATGGGAAATGTGTCCCTTGTCCACTAGCCAGTATTTTAACTGAAGAGTATAAAACTGCATCCTGAAGGCACCTGCCCCTCTCGGGGGATGTGAAGCTGCCTTTGGCATTGAAATATCCACCGATAAGGAACAATATCAGATCCCCCATGGTGGTGGCTACTTGAATAGAAGACATTTGCAGTCGATACGTCCCTTTTGTTACTCATTCACTAAGCGGATTTTCAAGGACCACAAACTGATCTCACATGGGGCAGGCCCAAGTGGATTACAAATTCACTCAGTTACATAGTATACTGGGCTCAGCTGGTCTTAATTGCTAATTTCTTTGGTGAACATGCGATACTAAAGCTAATGTCTACGAACCACCTATTTGACTACAGATAAAAACATCATCGGTGTTTAAGAAATAAGCATGCAAGACTAAAGCTTATATTCAACTTAGAGTCCATTACATACAATAACAATAAAGATTTAAACATGGAGCAAAAATGTAGGTTAGAAGATTAGTAAGTAAATTACGCAAATAAGGCTAGCATTAATTCAACGACGCTAATTAAGACGACGTTACATGTGTAGGAACTGTTAGTTTATTGAAGAGAATAATAAGATAAGATAATAGGATAGATTTTAAATTATCAGAAGATATAGAGGTGGATACTAGGTTATAAAGCAAATTGTATGATTGGCATAAGACACGAAATTGATCATGCAGCACATAAGTAGTCCTATATACAATACAAGTACCTATATACAAGATGTATATTCCAAAATAGGTCTAGGATGTGAACAGCAGTTTACTGATGACCAAATGTGGCTACCGAAATACAGCTTTGGGTCCATGAATACCCCCAGATCGTTAAATTGTGAAACACGTTCTAGAGTGTGGTCGTTGGTATGATAACTATTTACAATCACATTTTTACCATAAAACAACATAACCTCCTTACAGTTTTACAATTAAGTGAGAGAGAGTTTATAGAGCACCATCGAGGTAAAGAGTCAAGGTTATCTTGAAGAAACTTTAAATGAACAGGAGATAAAATAGACATGCATAGTTTCTCATCGTTAACGTACATTAACACGTGAGAACGTTTAATGGCAACTGGTAAATCGTTTTTATAAATTTCAAATAAAAACGGACCAAGGTGAATGCCCTGTGGGACACCGGAGGTTACACAAATAATCTCGGATGTGGCTGTTTTAAACAAAACTTTTTGAGTACTGGACGTTAGGTAGGAAGTTATCCAACTGCCAGGTTGGGTGGAATGACAAACACTGCTCCTCACAGGCTCAATTTGAAAGTCCTCTTCCGAGGACTAGTTATCTGCAATCCTGCACTCAGTGTGTCCGCATACGAAATATCTTTCTTGACTCAGTATCTTTCGTAACTCAGTCTCCTCATAAAATCTTCCCTCTTGCTGCCACGCGCCGATATTAAGATATTGGGTTTAAGGCTTAGTCTAAGCATGTCTCCCTACTCTTGGCTGTAGTGACTCACCTAACAGCCTGAATGAGAAATTCGAACACGTGACGGAGCTGCTTATCGCTGCCTTACCCCAAAAATGAGTCGTCCATACGTAAATCTTGCTATATGGAAAGCTGATGGCGTTCTCAATCACAGGAATAAGTTGGAAATCTCCATGGCGGTCAAATCTATTAACGTCCGGCTTATTTCCGAATCTCATTTCTGCATACGCACCTACTTTAAAATACAGGGCTCCGAAATCTATGGAACCAACTACCCGGATGACAACCGTATGAGGCGATACTGATCCGGTCATACCTTCATCACCACCTGTTGCAAACCACCCGGACAGTTCCGCAATTATCCGAACAGCAATTCAAAACCTTCTTTGATCATTTCGCCCCTAATTACCTGGTCGGCGGGGATTAGAATGCAAAGAATGGCGCTCCAGACTCTCCACCCTAAGAGTATAATAAACTCCTACAGAGAGATTCTTGCTGCGGGAGCACCCACGTTATACCCGTTAGACTCATCCAATGTAGTTATACTGTATACAAAAGCATATCTCCAACAACTCTGACCATCGCTGAGTCGACTGACCTTCGGAAAACATACCATTGAGTACGAGGGTGACAAGGCCACATGGAGAAATGTGGACCGACAGTTAAGTCAGGTTATGCAAACAGTGTGAGCGGATCACTTTAACCAGTTAATGATAAACACGGATTCTTCAAAAAAATTGGGGTTCAATCTAAGGCGTGCCAAAAAGACGTTAAACAATAGCCCATTAGACACGCTTCAATCCGCGCCCCCAAAAATCGGTGGTTTCACACTGAGACGGAGAAAGCGGAAGCTTCACACCATTCAATCTGGCTGACCCAGCGGAGACAAGGGAAACAGCAGAAGCTGTCAGTCATTGTCTTACGCATCTGTTATCATCATCATAACCTAATTGTAGCCCAATTGTCTAATTGTATTGTCTAGCCTAATATATAAGTTAACACGATAGCATGACCACGGCAGCGACATGCTCAGCCCGTGGGAGAACGCTGAGTCGGCGTAAAACTAAGCAAAGTAGCTGACTGTGCATCTGGCGTATCTCCGGCGAACTGAACTTGACGCCGCTCATGCAGCAGAACCGCGGAAAACCAACTTCGACATTCTTAGGAGTAAGCTAACTTTAGAGATAGTGTCCCAAGTACGCATAAGTTAGTTCTGTTTCGAGACTCGAGTGAGCACGCCGTTGAGTTGCTCTCTGTTCATAATAAAACATATAATCCAACAATTTTTGGTTAATTAGCGCCCAACGTTGGGCAAGTGTTATAAAGTTTAAAAAAAAGGAAGAAAGGAAAACTGGAAAAAGACCAGACCAGAACAAACGTGAAATCAGTCAACAAATTACGAATTGAAGTGATTTAGTTCGGACATTAAAGATATAAGATATAAGAGGACAACCACCATCATCAACAGTAACAGAGGAACCCGGCTGACACCTAAACTAAGAGATCACCGAGAAATATGTGAGTAAAGTGCTCATCATAAGTTAGTGAAATAATTAATAAAAAAGAGAAAATGTCTATGTTGGGAATTTAAAATAAAATACTGACATTTGTAATAAAATTTGTGACGAGTGCCAACAAGCCGAGTGAAATTGAAGTAATATTTAAATTAAATGAGTGACGAACGCGAGTTAGAAGACCTACTTGACGTGTTTAATAGTTTCATAGTGGACAGACAGATAACCGAAGTAGTGACGGGGGTTGGTGGCGAAGTCAAGAAAACATGGATGCGGTCATAGAGCGGTCAATTGCAGGGAGAAAAATAAAACTTTTGTTTGATACGGGGGCGTCAAAAAGTTATATTAAACCCCTTGTAGAATTAAATCATGTAGTAGCAGTAGACAAATCTTTTCTGGTAAAATCCATACATGACGTTAACCATGTAGGGAAAAATATTGTGTTCGTTTTTTTGGGGTGGACAGTACTTTCTTCATTTTGCCAAACCTCACGACGTTTGACGGGATAATTGGCTTTGATCTGCTAACGCGGGTCGGTGCGAAAATTGATTTCAAGTCAAAAATGATTGTTCACGATAACGGGTCGCAACCAATTCAGCTTCTAAAGTGTGCAAATGTGAATTTCACACAAATAGAAGAAATTGAAGTGCCACAGCACATAAAAGCTGAGTTTTTAAGAATGCTCAGAAATTGAATCAAGGTCTTTGCGGACCCTAATGGATTACTACTTTACAACACTTCGGTGGTTGCCACAATCCGGACAGAGAATGATGATCTGGTATATTCAAAACTGTACCCGTACCCAATGGGTGTAGCCGACTTTGTCGATTAGGAGATAAAAGAGCTTCTGCGAAACGGCATAGTCAGACCTTCACGGTCACCATATAAGATCCCAACATGGGTTGTGGATAAAAAGGGGGTTGAGGAGTTAGGCACTAGAAAGAAACTTCTAGTAATAGACATTCGGAAAGTTAATCAGAAGACGATTGACGATAAATACGTTAGCTGAACGCGACCGTGAGAAGACGGCTTTCTCCGTTAATGGGGGAAAATATGAATTCTGCCGACTCCCATTTGGATCAAAAAATGCGCCAAGCATTTTCCAGAGGACAATAGATGATATGCTTCGACTGGGTCTTGAAGAATCTTTATGATGATAACATGAGAGTATCACGTGAAAAATCTTGTTTCTTCAAACAGGAGGTTGAATATGTCGGGCTTACTATATCGAGGGACGGCATAAGAACAAACCCGGAAAAGGTGAAAGCCATTCAGGAGTTCGTTGAGCCCCCGAAGTTGTTCGGTGTAAGGTCATTTTTGACATTTGAAAATTGAAAAATCTCAGACACTATCTCTACGGGGTGAAAGACTTGAATATTTTTACTGATCACCAACCGCTCATATTTGCGATGTCAGATCGAAACCTAAATGCAAAAATAAAGCGGTGGAAGGATTTCATTGAGAAGCATAATGCTAAGATTTTCTACAAACCAGGTAAGGAAAATCATGTCGCTGATGCATTATCACGACAAAACATTTATGCACTGGAGAATGAGGTAGGGTCGGACGCTGCGACAATTCACAGTGAAGTGTCCCTGACTTACACCATCGAAAGGACGGACAAGCCGGTGAATTGTTTCCGGAACCAGATCATTCTAAAGAAACACAACTTGACTCAGTCTGGAACCTTATAATGTTTGGGGAAAAAACTCAACACATCATTTGCTTCTCAGACATAAGTACTTTGCTGGATGCTGTAAAAGCAGTTATAAGTCCCGCGGTTGTAAACGCTATTCATTGCGACTTACTAGTCTTGGCGCGCCTACAACATGGCATTATGGAGACCTTTCCGGCCACAAAATTTTGGTTCACTGATAAACTTGTGATTGACGTGGTCAATAAAGGGAGCCGAAGGGAGATACATCACATCAGAGCATAACCGGGCTCACAGAACGGCACAGGATAACGTAAAACAAATCCTCCAGGATTACTATTTTACCAAAATGACAAGAATAGTCAATGAGGTGGTAGCAAACTGTAGGGTTTGTCCTAGGGCAAAGTATGACCGGCACCCAAAGAAGCAAGTTTTAGGGGAAACGCCTGTACCGTCATATGCTGGTGAGATTCTACATGTCGACATCTTCTTATCAGACAGGGTACACTTTTTGAAGTGTGTCGATAAATTTTCAAAGTTTGCTTTTGTCCAACCAATACCCTCGAGGATAATAGTAGATGTTGAGAAGGCAGTTTTCCAGCTGTTGAACTTTTATCCAAGCACAAGGACGATTTTCTGCCATAACGATCTATATTTAAACTCAGAAACCATAAGAAGCCTCCTTTCGAATCACTACAGTATCCAGATGGTGAATGCTCTGCCCCTGCATAACACGTCTAACGGGCAAGTCGAAAGATTCCACAGTACCCTCCTAGAGATTGCTCGATGACTTAAATTGGAAAAAAATATCGATAGCACTGTCAATTTGATTCTACAGGCAACAATACAATACAAAAAAAGTATTCACTCTGTCACCGGTAAAAGGTCAATAGACGTAATCCATTCGGCCCCTCCGGAGCTTCAGGAGGAGATAGGGAGGAAAATTGAAAGGGCTCAGGAGATCCAGTTGATTAGATTCAATGAATCCAGACAGAATAGAGTTTTCCGTCCCGGAGAAATGTTGTTGGTTAAGACCAATAGAAGGTTGGGAAATAAATTGACTCCCCTATGTGTCGAAGAAACTATCGCAGCCGACTTAGGGACAACAGTCCTTATTAAGGTGAGGGTGGTCCATAAGGACAATTTACGTTAAAATTAACACGCACGTTTTTATATCATTCCTGCAGGATTTTGCTGATAAAACTTCTAATGATGACTACAACGACGTCGTGATTGACTAACTTTACGCATTCAAGCTACATCCCTATCATGGACGGAGACGTCGTACTCTGGACCGAATTTGGATATTTGCGACATACCACGAACCTGACGACATACGGTAAAATTACGGCCGAAACAATGACCCTGACGTAACAGTTTCCACAATCACACATAAGGAAACTGCTTGAGGCGGACATAACACACATCGACACACTCTTGAAGACGGTGGACATTCACCATTGACAGGCCAGAAGCATCAACCTTTTGGGAACAGTCCTGAAGGTAGTTGCGGGGACACCGGACTTCGACGATTCGAACTGGTACAGTACGAACAGACCCAGCTTATCGATTCAGAAAATAGCAAATAGTTATTAACACACAGGTGCAAGAAAAAATGAATTAACTATCGGAAAGAGTAAATATTTTGATTAAAGAGACGAATAAGAAACAAGTAAATACTGAACATTTGTATAAGATGCTATTAGCGCGAAATAGAATTTTAATAACCGAATTGGGAAATTTAATGTTATCAATTACACTTGAAAAAATTGGCATAGTAAACCCAACAATACTAGATAATAGTGACATTAGAAATTTAGTCGATGAGCACTTTACAGGAATTAGTTTAACGGACTTAAATGAAGCTTCTCATGTGAAAGTCTTGCAAAATAGGGATGTATTGCACTTTGTAATAAAATATCCTAAGCCTAAGTTAGTATGTAAGAAGATTATTGTCTTTCCTGCTCCCCATAATGAAAAAGTAATCAACCCAGCTGATAGCGACAACATCGCGGAATGTAGCAAGCAGATAGTGGCCATCGGAGATTGCAGCCATATCGTTACATCAACCTTCTTCAAAGAACTCCCGAAAGCGACGTGCACTCAAAAGTTGCGCTCTGCAGTACCCAACCAAATTACCTCGAACCTGTAAGAGTGATCGATGATGGTGTCGTCGTCATCAGTGGCAACGCGGACACTGACGACATCCTGAGCATGACGATCTTCATAAGATGAGTATGGGCAACTTGCGGCATATCAACGGTATAGAGACGAAACTGACGACAGACCATATAGTGTCTGGAGCGGTAACCTTTGCCAGTGTTATTGTTGTCTACGACCTGGTAAAACTTTTTCAAGTCTGGAGGAAGAGAAGTCAGCGACACGTCCTTCATGTGGTTATTGACGGGTTGAAGAGAACCGAGGACGGCTCTCACTTGAGCAAGGGCAAGTTAACACGATAGCATAAGACTTCAAAAAAGCTGTCATGTTGACCACAGCAGCGGCATGCTCAGCCCGTGGGAGAACGCTGAGTCGGCGTAAAACTAAGCAAAGTAGCTGACTGTTCGTCTGGCGTACGTCCGGCGAACTGAACTTGACACCCCGCATGAAGCAGCACCGAGGAGAACCAACGTCGACATTCTTAGGAGTAAGCTAGCTGTAGAGTTAGCGTCCCAAGTACGCATAAGTTAGTTCTGTTTCGAGACTCGAGTGAGCACACCGTTGAGCTCCTCTCTGTTCATAATAAAACATATAATCCTACGATTTTTGTTTAATTTATAAACTAGTCGTTATTATAATCATACAAATGCGTCATGCAGTTTACTGCGATTAATATTATCCAGTGATCTCTAGACAATCTTGCTCTAGATACTGACCTTCATTAAAACAAGGAATTTTAAGTGATTATTTATTTGAATTTATTGACTTAAATATATAAATAAAATATTATTCAAGTACAAAGTTATATATAGTCGTAATTATTACATATAATTCAAGTAAATGGTTTAAGTGGTTTGTTTCTCTTCTCCTTAATTCATTGTAAGTACATTTATGCTGTTCTCTTCTCGTGTTGTCTCTTTACAAAATAATTTTTGATAAGAGATTTCTCGATGTGTTTTCCAACTTTTTCGTTTCTTCAAACATAATGAAAGTTTAAAAACTGAAAATGGCTCAATACTATTTAAACTGTATTGTTGAATTAAATCAAAGAAAATGTTATTGTTTCAAATCAACCTGTTATAAAAATATGCTTCACTCAAACTAATCACGATATACGTGGCTACTGTTTCTTACCAAAAATACTTTTATTAAACATTTTTTATTATAATTTTTTTTCTATGTCACAAATGCCTAAATTTATGCTTTTATAGCCTATCAAGTGTCACCAACCGCCAACTTTGACTTGCTTTTTCGTTTCTAAACACTACCTTTCCTTAACTTCAGTCCTTTCGCAAGAAAACCTAAACTTATGTTGCACTGCTCTGATGTCCTCAATATTTTAATTAGATTTTTTTCTATAAAAATCTTTGACACCAAAAAGAATCGCACTCAATCTGCTCTTTCATTACTTCATTATTCATCTCATCTATTTCTAATTACAATTATAGAGCTTCATTTACTTTTGGCCTTGTCTCTTTCTTCTTCCCCTTCAAAGTGTTGCTAGTTCTTTTTTAAATCGCTCTGTGTGGCTTGGACTTTTATTATTTATTTACTTGACTGATTTGCGTAATTTGTTATACCTTCGCTAATAATTTTTAAAAAATTCGAAATGGTTCAAATTATTTGAAATTATTTTTGTTTTTTATGACTTTGTTACTGTTATAATTTTATGTTTATAAAATGCCAAAAATTTGTGCAAATATCTAAATTGTTTTAACGCTTACTTTGTGTTTTCTTGTTTTTTTTTTATTTTTACTTTTGTCTTTTAACAATATTTACGGTTTTCTCATTTTATTTATTTTATACACAAACCATTTTTTTTTTAAATTTAAAATTGATCGTTTTTATGCTTTTCCTTGCGTTCAATTTTGTTTTATTTTTAATTTAGTTTAATTTCTTGTTTCTTTTTTAAATATTGCGTTTTGGAGGCTTCATTTTATCCCTGAGTGATTGAATTTCATTTGTCATGTTTTGCATTGTCTTTTTCTTCTTATTCTTCTCATTTTTATTATTAGTTATTATATATTTTTTCCTTAGTATTTTACATGCGATTTTTGTTGCATTAATTTTATACAATACAAAAAAAAAAAAAAAACAAATAATGAATGACAAATATTTTGCGGTCTTTGAAGGTTACCTTATTGTTTTATGCTATGATTTTTTCAAAAATAATTTTTTAGTGTAATTCGTGATGATGACTCACTTTTAATGTATATTTTGCTGCTTTCAAAGTTTTTGGTTTTATTTATTTTTTCTTTAACACTCTATTCGTTACATAATACTTGTCTGTAAATAAGTTGTTGTTGCTTGTTTCTTTGCTTTGTAAAATATTTGTACTTTTTGCAAGTATTTTATTACTTTATCTCTTCCAGTGTAACACAAGCTAAAACGCAAACTAAATGAAGTTTTCCCAACGTTTTAGCCTGTGTATAATGCGATTTTTATTTTCGTTTGAAATTAACTGTAACTGTTGATAATTAATACACAAAGTATGAAAAAGAAGAAGCTATTTTTAAAAAAGCTTTAAGCCAAAATATGTTTACATATGTTTTGTTATTGTGACAAGACAATTTAAAATATTTGTTGGTCTGTTCAACAAAAACAAGCGCCTTTCGAATTAAAACATAATTGTTTTGCTTAATTTCCATACTCTTAAATTTTTTGTATGTGTTGCTTTGTGGTACAGCATTATTATGGGTGTTTTGGTTTTTAATATCTTTTTCTTTGCAATATATTTAATTAATAGTATTGTTTTAATTTGTATCTTTCAAATGCTTTAATTTTGAACAGTAAATTACGTTTTCACTTGCTTCGAAGTGTTTGCACTTTGCTTCTTTTGTTTTATTGTTTTAATGCTTTACTTCTGTAATTTGTCAGCTTTCCAAAAAAATATTAACTTTTCGTTTTATTGTATTTGTTTAATAAGTTTTTTGTTGATTTATTTCTTGGGTTCTTTAGTCAGCATTATTGAACTTTATGTTTTCAATTATCAATTATGCTTTGTGTAATTGAATATTTTCTTCCCGTTTGGTTTTTATTGTTTGTAGTACATATAGTATTGAATTCTTTTATATATATATATATATATATATTTGTATGTATGTGGCTATATTTTTCTTTTGTTCATATATGTTTTATATTTTTGGTTTAACTTGGTTATGGTTGTTTAGTTTAAGCTGTTTTTGGAAGTTGGGCATACACAAAGCGTTACCGGCCTTTTTTATGTGTTTCTCAATTTCGCGCATAATTAAGAGAGCTTAAAATTACAATCAATTAATTTTTCATACATATTCAACTTTCCAATGGCAATAAAATATAAGACTAGAAATGCATACTTTTCTTCAAATACGCTTTTTATAAGTATGCGTTAAAAACATTTTTCGTTAAATTTTTTTAATCTGTTTAAATGTTTGCAATTAATGTTTATGTTTTTTTTCTTTTAATTAAACAATCTAACAAAGTTTAAGAGTACGCTTGTGTACAAACATACAATAATGAATTATTTAAAATGTTTCAACATTATTTTGCATTGAAGTTCTCCTCTCATATGTTAAAAGCAACGCAAGCATTTTCAGTCCATTCCATTTCATTCGTCCCTGCTTGCATTGCATTTAAATACTAGTTTGCTTTAAGTTAATACATAAAATTAAAATAAAACTTTTTATAAAAATTGCACATTACGAATTATAAAATATTTTTTTTCTTACACTTAAAGAGTATGAATTTTTGGTTTTGCCTTGACATTTAGTTTTTTTTTAAGCCAATTTTTTAAATAATTGTAATTTAGAAAAGATCACAGATCCTTCAAAGAAATGAAAGTATACGACGTTAAAACTTTAATTTTTCTGAAATTATTTTCAACGCGCAGACCAAATTCTTCGTATTACTCTTAATTTTTTTTCTTTGTACATATTCCAATTGCTATAAATTTGAGGGTGCCGATTTTAAAGTTTTGTTGCAACATTTCAGAAAAGTTCAAATTTTCTTTTTCGGTTTTTTTTTTGATTTGTGCGAACTGACAGAACTAAAATTAATTAACTCAAATAGAAAAGCGAAATCATTGTTGTTTCTTTTATTTTTTTTGTTTTGCTTATTGGTTGTCGTTACGGTTATGTGACGCTCAACAGGACCAATGGTAAACATTTATAAAATTTCAAGTAATTCGGGCTTTGGCAATGTGAGCGATATGTTTCGGACGTTATGCCAAAGTCAAATTTACTTCTGATGAAATTTTTATAAGAGTTTACCAGAAGTCCTTGTACGATCCTCAAGAGCCATGTATGCCATTGTTCTGGCCATTATTACCGCCAGTACCGCCTCCGTTGACGTTCTGTGCCGAAACCTCGGACTTGACACGACGGGCGATGTGTGAACGTGTGTGCTTTCGTAAATGATCCTTGCGATAGAAACCTGCGGGGATAAATGGAAAAATGTTAAAAATTGTTCAAACCCTAAAAAGTTTACCTTTTACACACCTTTGCCACACTCAATGCATACGTGTTTCTTCTCGCCGGAGTGTATGACAATGTGCAAGGTCAGTTGCTCCTTGCGCTTAAATGACTTCATACAGATCTGTAGGTGAGATTAAAGAAATGATTTAAACGGGTTTAAAATAACACAGCACATAACAAAAAAAGTAGCGTTAACAATGTGTGTATCATCAAATGACGCCTATTTTCATGATGACAAAATAACTTTTTCTGAAACACGTCGTATGGGGCTATACAATCACAGTACATTTAGGATAGTGATATATTCAGTATTTATGTGAATGGATCTTAAAAACAAGTTGAACTTCAATTTGAACCTGTTTATCTGGAAGATTGCCGTCCTCGTGATTGGATCCGGACGTTTACAACGAAAATTAGAAACAGAAAACGTCTGTCAATATTTCAAATCTCTAACTCAAAAACTCACACGGACACACACGGCGACACCAAATCGTCTCATCGAACTGATCAGTAATATAAGTCTCCACTGTCTGAAGGCAGATATCTACCTAAGCCGTATAAAATGATTGGTCCATCTTAATTGACACGGGTACTATATTTTATAGAAAGCATATAGATATATTGTAAAAAAATGTATGATATACTCCCAATTCGACCCAGCATAAGAATTTCGCAGTTCTTCTAAAAGAAACTTCTATAAAAGACACAATGATGCAAATTTTACAAGAGTTCATTATGACGAAATGCCTTGAAGCAATCTATCTTTTTACATATTTACATCTCTGTGTTACAGACTTGAAGAATATTACTATACACTGCATGAAGGGTATAAAAATGTCGTTCTCCCACAAGCATCCACTTACATTGCAAACATGCGGCCGGTCAGGTATATGCGAAAGCTTGTGCCTGGTCAAATGATCCTTGCGTTTTAGTGCCGCATTGCAAATGTCGCAGACAAAGCGTCGCTCAACAGCATGAGAGATGACATGCTGTTCGATCAGACTGCGATCCGGATAGGCCATTTGGCATTCCGGGCAGCAGTAAAGCGTTGAGCCATCCAACGCTCTCGTTTCTCGAATCTCGCCCGGTTTTGGGCGTGGTTTCTTTTCTTTTGGAGGTTTCTTCTTTTTAGGTTTCTTTCCTGTTGTAGTGGTAGTGCCTCCGGCTGCCGTGGTATTCGTGGCGTTGCCAACCGCCGCGCCAGTACTGGACACACCATTAGCGATGGCACCATTTGGAGCACCACCATTGACGCCATTGACCGCTCCAGCACCACCACCATTTGCCAAATTATTTGCGTCGTTCAGATTAGCCATATGCGCATGAGCATCCATGCCCATGCCATTGTGGTGTGTGCCATTGGTGTTCTGAGTGGGCGTGAGTGCGACGCCGCCCAGCGCAAGGCTAGCCAAATTCGTGCCGTTCTTGAGCACGTCGCCTTTGATGTTGAAACCCGACGATCCATCCAGATTCAAGTTCCCTGAGTTGATCTGTGATCCGATTATACCTGAGGCGGATTCCTTCTTTATTGTTTCGGAGTACTTGAGAAAGTGTTGTATGGAAATTGGCAGTGTTGCGGATAGCAAATGTGATGAGTAGTCGACGGTGCTGGCTGTATTGGCCAATGTCTGCCACGACTGATTAACATTTTGTAGTATCTGATGATTGAGCGCTGTGAAATAAACAGCATAAAGTAAGAGGCTAATTAGAACAATTCAAAGTTGTTATTCTCTTGTAGTACTGGGTTCTGGTAATATATTTGTTTTTTGCATCTCAAAAAACATCAAGAGCTTATATATGTATATCTTTACAACTACTCATGAATATGTGACTATTAGTAAAAAAGACCTAAAGACCTTCCTAATGTCTACGACCTCGAATGTCGGCTAGTGGTCGCACTGTGGATATTATTGTGAGTGGTCTCAAATGGTAAAGCAACTTATATCTAAGATTTGTTGTTCAGTTGTAATAGACATTTTTTTTCCAACTCAGCTCATATTAACTCACTAATCCCAAAGATAATCTGGCTGCCTATTTCCTTTGCTTTAATTTCTTTCCGCGTGTTACCGTAATCGTAATCCTCCCCCTCTCCTTCTTATAATATCAAACATACACGCTACACGCTACCACCCTAAAACTAATCTTTCTACTCAGTATTCTGGAGAATCTTTCTTATTCATGCGTTATCTAATAGCTTTCTGGGCAAGTTTCTCAAAAACCTACCCCAACAACAAAGCACTTTTAACGCTTATATACAGAAGTGTGTTCAAAAGGCAAAGAGATGATTTTCTTTATTTCATATGTACCCGTCGATTTTCTTAGAAAAACTCAATCCCATGCGACCTCTGTCTACGCCTCCGTCTTTGCTGCTATTTTCTCGCTGTTGCTACCAAGGACGCTGCCATTGTCAAATTGAGTATATACATAGGAAGCATTTGCCCCAGCTCGAATAAGGTTTAAAGCTACCCAACCCGCCGACGGCCTACCATGAAAAGCCCACAGAAAATTGCACTAAAATAACTTAAAGCTGCACAATCTTGCCAAACGTTTTGCGGAAGGACGAGATGGGCTGAAAAAGTCTGCCGGATACATAAATTAAGCACAGAAACAAACGCACACACATACGCATGTTCAAACAGTTATATTGATAAGCGAAAAGAAAGTTTAAAAATGTATTAAGTAACATTGAAAAGTTTGCAATCATACAAAGCGCACACATACTTGTAAAGAGAAACCGCTCCACAGTTGCCCGTTAAGCAAACGTTTATAAATAAAGAAATTTATATTGGCTTAGCCGAAAAAATAAGTAAAAATGACGAAGAGTAATGTGCGTCCTTGAAATTACACATATACCTACAGACATATATAATCAGAAAAATAAGCATTCCCTTTGCTGCGTCTGTATACTCGTCGTATGTTACTGTAACATTAAGTATATCGTTCCGAAAGGCTCTTTATGTACATATTTAGATATTTATGTTTATACAAAGTTGTGTGTCTATATTTGTCAGGATGTGCGTTTGCCTACCACTATTGCTGCTTTTCCAAATTATTGCCTGCCAAGTTTGGTATTATTTCTATATTTTTCACCTTTGTCCGCCATCAAGTAAAATTCTCAAATTCCCACACTTACCTTCTCCCAGGATCCCCCCACTTACCGTCTTCATTTTCAACTTTTGGATGGATTTTACCCTTATGATCACCAGCAGCAGCATTCAAAAAGTTGAGATCACTTTGCGGCTGTGAATATGGTATGGATATATTCTGACCATATTGCATTGTATTATTGGCGGCCGAAACTGTAGTGTGAAGAAAGTAGATAAAGATAAAAGCGATAAAGAGAAAGAAAACATTGATGTTATTAATATACTCGTATATATTTTTGTATTAGTGTTATTACACATTATAGTATCTCTAATACATCACAGGATATCGTTTAAGTCACAACTATATTTAGAAGAGTGTGCATTTTGTTTTGGTGATGTTAATTTCTTTGTTTGTTGGTTTTATTTGTTTATGTTTTATTAAATGTTGTTGTATATTAATATTAAGAGCGCCGCAGAAATACGAATATTTTGCGTATCGTACGCGAGCTTATCAAGCAACACACACCGACTGACTGAGTGACGAAAATTGGAATTTGGCTCCGTTCTTCCGTACCTGCCGCAGTAGCTCAGTTTAGTTCAACTCAGCTGCTGCCTGCGGTCGACGGAGTCGAAGTCGGCAATCTAGAGACGTAGGTCGGTTGGTCGGTAGTAACACGAACACTTGGCATGATTTATATACATACATATATATATATAAATATACAGATATATGCCATCCATGCTTTGCCATATGTAAATATATAGAAGCAAGTAAACCATTTCACATATACATAAACATCATTGCCGTTAGCGTTAGCCGCAAAAACAAAAAGTATTGCATAAAGCTAGGCGCAGACATTAAATCTATTTTCCTGAGTTGTGACTGTTGTTGTTGCTTACTTCCTTTTTTGGCACATGGGTGCACACAACGCTCGTTTTTCCGACTCGGCTTATTTTCGGTGGGTTTTGTCTGGCAGGCTGACTGGCTGTATTTTAGGTGCTGTTGTCGCCTCCTGCATGCCTCCCTATATGCGTGCGTGCGTGCTGCTCGTCTGCGTGTGTATAACGCTAGCTGCCAAGGCCAAATTTCGAGTAGCACATAATGTGCACACAGACGCATACACACATAAATGAATAAAACACCGGGCGGCACCTAAAACGCGCGCGTGGTAGGCTTACCGACTGTCAGCCACCGGCCGCTATTACCCGACGAAGTCGTCGTACTATCACATAGGAAAAAGGAAATTAAATATGAAAACGCCGTTTTTTTATTTCTCTCGTTTGTTGCTCGCTCTACTTGGTTTGGCTCTGCTTGCTTCCTCGGTTCGGCTCACTCATACTTTTTGGCTACCTGACGGAAGCACGAATGGAGGGAGTGATTTTATTGCTTTGGGTTCTCACGCATCTGTGGACGCTTTTACACTTCGTCAGTTATTTTGACGATCTTTCAGCCAGACGTTCGACCATGTGACGCTTTCGTTTACTCACTTGTCTCTCCCCCTATATGTCTGCCTTCGCCCTATTTGTCTGTCTCTCTAAATGTCAGTCTTCTTCTCTGTCTGTCCGCTAGCTCAGCTGTGTTTTCGTCCGTTGACCAAGAATGGGGGTGTGTTCGCTTGCTTGCTTGCTGACTCGCTCGTTAGTTTATCGTCGCTGTAGCCAACTTTTTGTGTGGGTTGTACAATGTTATAAATAACATTTTTTCGCTGTTGCCAATTGCCCGTTTTTTATCTTTCGAAAAATTTGTTTCTTGCCCTTTCCCTTTCGTTATCACAGTTGGAACTTTTATTTGCCGTTGATGTTTTTGTTGTTACAACAGTGAATTTATTTTGTGTAAGCGTACAATTTAATAAGAGCCTTTTCCGTGCTCCAAATTTTTTAGCTTTTGTTGGTTTGACTTTCATGCGTATTCAGAGGTATTTGTCTCACGCTTGTCTCTTTGACAGCCGGTCGGCCCCGCTATCTCTTTAATATAGCACCACGCAATTTCTATAATATATTTTGTGACCTTGAATGGAAATTTATACCCTTTGTTCAGCTGCCCTTATTGTTCCTGTTATAATATCTGGTGCTGTGATGGAAATTGAAGAAAAAGGCGACAATTTAAATCAGTCGATTACTTAATCACTACTTTAGAGTAAGAAAATTTGGAGGATAACATTCATATGGAACCAATCCCTTTTAACGATATGCTAAACATTGTAAAAAGAGGTACTAAAGTTGTAGATCGATTTAGAGTTCAAATTAAGCGTTAATCAGAATAAAAGTTTATTTAAAGTTAAATTAAAGTTAGTAATTTGAATTTCATTAATGACAAGGACCGCTTCATGCTAATCATCGGAAAGCCAAACGAGTAATTTGATGTCTTGCAGCTATTATCGTTCTGTGAGTATGCTATGGAGATATTACTCCTATGAGCTAGGTTTCTAGGTTTTTCTAGTTATTTTCTAGACTCTGCCACTTATTGTAAGAATAAAGCGTCAGCCCCATGTGTTCACATACTAAACCTTAGTGATTGTCAATTCATCAGACATTCTCTGAACGGAGCCATTGGGTACTTTCTTGCAGACGTGGCGCAAGACTACAATATTTTGGGAGTGGTAGCTGAATCTCTCAGGGGAGGGCCAAAATGACAACTGATATGGAGGAATTGTCTTTGTCCAAATTGTACAGCGGTGTTTGTCTCCAACTTTCTCACTCAAAATTTTGGAGCAGTCCCGTGGTATTTGAGATACCAAAACCTTAAGCATGAGGTAATTTGGAATTATTTACACCAACCAGCGTTCTGTTGAAACGTAAGTAAAGATAGCAAGTTAATTGTGTTAGAATACCATAAAAAGTTATACGAGAGTATGTTCACGGATATTTCAAACAGTATATTAAGGTTGTTTTCGGAACCTTCTAGACAGAGCTCACAGCCCAGCTTGTGCAGGTGATTTATTAGCCGGTTACGGCCAGTTAAGTAATTCACCTATAAAGCCGACTTGCCGAAATTCACTTTTGGGAGATTTATGTTGTGAAGACAAGGAACTTCGCTTGACGAAGTCCTCTGTTACAAAACTAGAGTCAAGAGGTAACTCCTTGATGATTAACTGCTCAGCCAATGCCACTAAAATGTTCAAGATTGTCAAATTTGGGGTCCCTTTGTTTCTATATCAATCACTGAATAAAGTATTACCACTACTCTTAGAGTCTGGGTTGCCAAGATTCTAGCCTGCCTTACTGAGAATTATACAATCAATTTTTCTATAGAAAACCATGTTAAGCTTTTTAAAGGATACCTAAAGAACAATACGATTACGAATGACCGTTACTTAAAGTTAATATTGAGTTGAATATTAATAAAGTTCGAAAGAGAATTAAGTAAAATTCGCTTGATATTAAATATTTAATCAACCACGTTGAATGAGCTCAGACAAATCGACAGTCGGACGGACACAGACATGATGGGTCAATGAAGGTATGGAGCATTTGAAGGGACTGTAAAATAAAACAAAGAAGGCAAATAAATTCCAAACTGGGGGGGCGACTTAAATAGCGAAAACAAGACACAAATTGTCAAAATACCATAACAAAAATGTATACGAAAACATAAAGAACGAAGCACTAAATAAGAAATTAAAAC
Organism: Cacoxenus indagator; assembly: GCA_035041755.1. Classification (NCBI taxonomy): domain Eukaryota; kingdom Metazoa; phylum Arthropoda; class Insecta; order Diptera; family Drosophilidae; genus Cacoxenus; species Cacoxenus indagator. Next base: position 355,809 of record JAWNKX010000191.1, on the reverse strand, counting down.
GACGCTAAAACACTAAACAAGAAACTTTGCACCAACGCAACTAACGCTAAGTCAAATAACTTGATTAGGTATGGGGTACCCGATGTTTCGCTACCAAATGGGCTACCGAAACACTAGGCTAAGCGGTAGACACAGTGTCCATGAGAAGAGGACGTGTACTGTCAGCTAGTTTCATTCCTGTTGTTGTATGTTATGAAGCATAGGCAACATTTCACTTTTCACTTCACTTTCACATGGTGAAACGAACGACAAACGAGCAAAAGGGAGAGTGAGTGAGTGAGCGAATGTGGGGAGTGCGATTAAAACGATGATGACTCGGTGACTCAAGCGCACGCTCTCACTCTCACCAAAATAAGCATCAACAGAGAGTAGAGTAGAGCAGCAGAGTCAGTCAGTGGAGCTCGAATGAAACGAGTTAAATCGGTGAAACATCCGACACCGGTAAATGAGAAAGAGTAGAAGTATAAGTAATGAAGAGAATGAATATTTATGTGTGTGAGATTAAATGAGAGTGAGAGTACGAAAAGAGCGAGCAACGGTGGCGCAAGCTCAAACCAATAATCAACTCGGCGGCACGTCGGCGTCATCAGATTTTAGGCGAGCGGGTGGCTGGTCTGTAAATGTGACCAAGGAAAAGAGCGAAGCCAAGCCTCCTCCCATAAGGAGAAAGCCGCACGCGACCGAGACACAACAAAGTGGAACAAAATGGAATGAATTGGGTGGAAAATAACAAAATGGAGGATGTGGTGAATGTGGATCATGGTATTGTAGCTTTGGTTAGAATGATGGCGCCGCTATGAAAATGAATGACTATGGAGAGAGCACATTGTTGTTGTTATTGGTGTTATTCCGTTTTGTTGTTGTTGTTGTTCATTTGCCGGTAGATGGGTGGATTCCATTCTATGCTTATATGTGTGTTTATAGTGCAGCGCGACGATTCACACGCACGCATGAGACAACTTACACTCAAACGAGTGCAGAAAATACAAATAAAAAGTGAATAAGAGTGCCGTGCGGCATTTGTTGGCTTGGAGACATTCTGGTTTCACTTGGTTTGATTTGCTTTGGCTTGGTTTCGGTTACGGAAAAACTGCAACCCCTTAGCACTACTGGTGGGGGTTGATATTGGCACGCGCATACAAACGGGCAAGTGAAGTCAGTGTCTGTGTGAGTAAGTATGTAAGTATTTCGGTGTTTAATGCCGTGTGTGTAAGCGCATTTTGGCGAGGGTAGCTTATAAAACAAAAGTAACAACAACAATAACAACGAAACACTTCAATTCACTTGTGTGGTTGTCTGGAGTTTGAGTCATCATCATCATCATCAACGGCACCACCAACAACAAGGGCATCATTATAAACTCCGTAATCATCAACCTTAGCATGATAGTCTTTGTCAAGATGAGCAAACTTTCTTACCACGTCTAGATCTGGAAGTAACACACGAAATTCCTTCATTATTTGTATTTTATTTTGCTCTAAGCGATTAAAGCAGTTTTCACATTTTTCTGTTTTTTCTCATTCTAAAAGGAATAAGAATGAAAACAAGCCAAGTCGTGGGGTGGCTTCAACTTGAGCTTAGTAGAATTTCCGTTATTGTTGTTGTTGGTGCTGCTGCTTTAGTTGCCGTGGGGTGTAACTCATACATACATACAATATACGAATGCTGTCGAGGCATACACATATATATAGCAGACACGCGCATACATACGTACATGCAACATAAGCTTCTATGTATAATAAAGCATTTGCACTCATACTGCTTTGCTAATGCGCTGATTTTTAGTGTTGCATACAACAAGGCGCACAAAGCAAAGTGTATGGTGGCAAAGATAAACTCGCAATCACATTCACACACTATTAACTCATACAATAAAGCATGGGTGTATCAAACCCCACCCACAATAAATGACATGGAAAAATGGAAACAAAAACTAAAGTCAACTAAAACAAAACTTTAACACGACTGTTGACTGCCAGGCATTAGGTTTTTCAACAACTCGTCGATTATCAAGCTCAACCTCATCATTATAGCCGTCGTCATTGGCATTATGATCATTACTAACATTTACAGTTTTCCAACTATCTAGTATAGATGTGTGTGCTTGTACTCAGATTCATCGCCAAAGCAACAAATCCAGGAGAAAAATCAATAAGCCAAATTTTAATCTCAGTTGACCACTTAAGTTTTTGACCCCATAGAGTTTTGGTATACAAGCTTTTACTTCCTCTTGCCTTACTTTGGATTATTGTAAAAAAATTGAAAAGTGAAATTTTTAAAGTTCATAATGGCATTGAGTTAAATAACAATAAACTGCATTATGAGTGGTCAATTTAGATAAATTTCATTATTCCCACATACTACACTTTGGTCAGTGACCTTTTCTCTTCCTCTACAATTTTTTCATTAATCTTATCAGTGGCTTCGATTCAATAAGATTTCTGCCACTACAGCTTTAGGCTATCTATTGTATCTATTGTATCTATTGTACGCTTAACTAACAATTAAAATAGAACTCATACTGCACTCCTCTTATTTGACATCAGTTATTTTTCTTTGCATCTAATTGCTCACTCACTATTGCAATGCTTCACACCCAACCATAAATCGCAACATATTCAATTAAATGCAATCCTTCTTCTATTGCGCTCAGCCACTTTCCTTCCAATGGAAAGTTTGCAAAGTGCGCAGGTAAGCAGTTTTTTCTATGCCCATCACACGCAAAAGTTCAACTCTCAACGCCAACGAACCGCGACCTGTGACCTGTGACCCAAACTACACACACAGCAAATACCCCTGCTTCTTCGTTGTATTGCATACGTTTTCTTTGTTCTGAAACTTTCAGTAGAATCACGCTTACATAATTAGAATGTAGGTTTGAGTAACCTGATTTTAAATTATCAAAAGGTTAGGTTGGGTTTGGGCTAGGCTAAGTGGCATGGCACGTATGTTTATGCATGGCACTTATGTAAACTGATAGCGACCAATATAAGTTATTCACACTGTCACACTGTCACAATGACTTTTTAATGAATCCAAGGACTGCCAAGAACTTTAAAACTTTTCTGTTAAGTCCTAAATAATGATAAAATAAATTATCCGTACTCGCCTCTCCTTCGATGTTACCACACAAGTTGTAATGGCTGATGCCGTCCGATAGGCACGAGACGGTGAATAGAAGCAAAAACGATCACACATAAGAGGAAGAGCGAATAAGTCATTATATCGTGTAATATAAACTTTTGTTATCCAAAGTATTTTCTAAGACGAATCCTCTTTATATACAAGCCTCGAGCCGAAGGCCTTGTAACTAGCACTCTAAAGCCTAATTTAGATTATATATTATGTATATAGTACATAGATTATATATATGTACATAGTCTATGTTTATAAATAAATAAATAAAATATACAAATCTTGCAATACTGACTGGAATCTGAACGTTAACATAATACAGCAATAGCCTCTTGAGATAAGTCGAAAAAGAAAGCACTGAAATATGTAAAAAGATCCAAGCTGCTATCCATATGTTTTCATATCAAAGACGCAATCAGTTCAATTTAGTCGAGAGATTCAGAATTTAATGAAAACTTAATTGTTTTAAGCAATAAACTGACCTACATTAAAGAATCAAATTACTTGAGAATTATAATCTCACATTCAGAGAGATAATATTTAGAGATGAAAGCTTATTGTGGTATATCAAACTATTGACTGCCTTCACTTTTGAATTTCAACCTCTGGGCGAACACAAGTATTCTTAAAACCTTCTAAAAGTGATTTCTTGGTGGTTTATCATTTTAGACTACAATACGGTAAAGTAAAGAATATTCGCTATAAAATTACATGTAATACTAGATAGACCCGTCAAACATTGGGCGCGTTCAGCAGAAGTGTTTGATGACCTTTTTTTGATGCTTTTTGCTCATTGTGAATGCCTAATTCACAATTTCGATAAAAATTTCGTGATGGCGATGGCATTTCAATCAGATATTTTTCGTTTGTATACAAAGTAATAAAGACACTAAATTTAAAGTAAATAATTTGAGTGTTGTTATTATTTTCACGTCATTATTCTTTAAATCCGACAAATGTGTTATGCAGTTTACTGCGTTAAATGTTATAATTTAATTATAAAAAAAAAGTTATTATTTGCTTGGAAAGTTAAATGTAATGATATTTATTTATTTAATTTTTGTTTATATGTATTTATGTTCTTAATATTTATTTAACAGATGAGTGGAATGGAGAATACGTTAATTGTTGGCAAAATATTTAACGCAGAAATGAAAAAGACTATTTGCGAAGTAGCTAAACGCCGTAATTTTACAAATCTATCATCACTGCGTTCAGCAGAGACAAACCAGTAATCGATAATTAAGTCAGAGAAAATGAGTGATGACTTCTGCTGAATGCGCCCATTGTTTTGCAACCAAAGAACGTTTGCGCATTTGTTAATATTGATAGGTAACAAAGATGTGTTAATTTCGAAAATCTTCATACATTTTTTATTTAACGTACAATCTATATATAAAATCGTTTGCATTTAAAACTGTTTTGGTGAATAGTGAAAGACAAAAAACTTGATATCAATATGGTAAAAAAAGGGAATAAATTACTTACAATATGCATTACAGACTGATTTACTTTGAAACAGTTCAGAAGAATCTATAAAGCTTGAATGAGAGCTCTGTGTAAGTAACAGTTAGCTTTTTATATATATCTGAAAAATCGAAAAAACTCCACCCCAGGACACTTACCGGTATATTTACAAAATATAAATTTAAAAAAAGTATGAGAGCTTGAACAGAACCCAATGTACAAATTTGATGCGGAGAATAGGCGTTTCTAACAAATGCACAAACGATTTTATATATATAGAGATAACAAAGCATATTAATAGATCAGTTCTTCAGTGATCTGACTGGGAGATCAATTTTGAGGCGTCGCTGGAGTATTGTGTACTGCAATGATTCCTTCGTGACTTTCAGATCCAGCTTGCATGAATTTCTGCTGTTTATGTTCTCTTTGTGTACTTCGGTAAGCAACCTAATCATCTGAGTTTCCACCGTTTCAAGAGCTTATCACTCCGCCAGAGAACGCATTCTACTGTCTGTTTCGTCAAATGAACTTTATGGGGTATCTACGATTTCTTTCAAAACTACATGGGATATGATTTGCACTGAAAACAGGTTCAAAATGTTCAAAAATAATTTTAGCACACATATACATGCATACATCTGTAAGTGCTTTAGGCAAACGGGCAATCACGAAAAGGTGTGGGTTTGGTTATCTATTCAAACAAAGACTTAACAAAGTTGATAATGGACTCTAATATTTGATGCATTTTATTGCCCTCACTCATAAACCATCATAGTTAATGCGATCTTTGCGTTATTTACAACTGTTGAACAAATACAGACACCAATAGATTTTGTGTGTGACTTTTGAGATACGTATTATAATACGTACATATTGAGCCTATCATCGGAGTCTTTGGAAGTGATTTACAATACGAAGGCGCATGCAGAGTCAAGGCGATAAGATACAATTTTATTTCGAAGGAAATTAACCAAAACGAAGACTTTAAAGGAATACAATCAGTAGTGAGATGATAATTTCGATACAAATGCAAACACAAACACACACACATAAAGACAGAACGCTGCAGTAGGCAGTCCTGCAATCATGCAGGTAAAAAAAAAACCTGGGGAGCAGCGATTCCGTTGCCAAAGTTAAGTCGACTCAGCCGGAGCGATGATGTGGTGTGGTGCAGCGCCGTGTGTTGCGGTGTGCGGTGAGCGATGCGTGCTTAAGCAAAGATCAATGAACTGTGTATGCGCGACGAGCTCGGCGTTGGCTTGGCTACTTCAACTCGGCCTTTTTTTGTGCGGCTGTTGGTTGGAATTCTTGACTTCAATTTGCCTTCTCTTTGTTGTTGTTGTTGCTTTGTGTATGCGTTTGTGTGTGTGTGTGTGTGTTTTTTTTGTCAATATTATATATTCCAATAATGTCTATACCTATTTATAGGCTGCTACTACTACCCATGTTGTTGTTGTGACCATGGCAAATAAAGTATGGAATACGCTGTAACTCATACCTCAATCGACTGCGACAACGGTCAGTGAAGCATTGTACGAGCCAATTGGAAGCAACATGAAAGGAGTTGGGCCCTGATTATGCAAAGTCGCAACTAATTAAAATGATAAAAACAAAATGAGTAGGTAACAGGGGTAATAGCGGGTAAGGGGCATAAAATGCAGCGTGCAGCGACTGCAGTGGTCGCGGCCTCGTCAGCGCATCGTCAACACATCAAATGGCGTTGCAAGTAAAATGCCAATTTGAAAAAAGGGGGAAAACCGAGTAAGTGAAGGAGTGACTGAGCGTGGAGCGAAGAGTGGATTGACTACGTGGAAGCGTATGTGTTTGGGGGTTGGCTGAGCATTGAGCGCAGAGTGTTACTGCTTCTTGACTTGGTTGGGGTTGATTCAAGCATAATAGAAAAGTTGCAACAACTTTAGCGGAAGGAAGTCAGTGCAATTAGAACAACAACACCAACACAAAAAAGGGCAAAGCGAAAGTCTAAGGGTGGAGGTTAAATAACATACACACACAAGCAAAGTCCAAGCACACATTACACATAACGCATGCATATGTGCTTTTTTAATTATGTTTGATAGTGAGTATGTATGTATATGTGTGTATGCCGCTACATATAAAACCCACCCTCAGATCGCGAAAGTAAAATGCAGAAAATTCAAAAGTTATTAGAGTTCATTGCATTTACAAGCGAAGCGAACAGCAGTAACAACAACAACGACAACATAGAACAGTGTACACTTTCCAGCCCCGGTGGTGGGTGGTGGCAGTAACAGTAGTGGTGGTAATGACTCAAAGCAAATAATAAAATAATAAAAACATGTCCCTGCTTGACAGCGTCGCTAGCACTGTCGCTGAGCAGTCCGCTGCGCTGCTGCGCGGAAGTCAACGAATAAATCGATAAAAATGAAACTTAAACTTCTAATTCTTCTAATTCGTGTTATTCTTCTCATTCGATATGAACTTCACTTTCTTCTTCTTCTTCTTCTTCGTGTTGTTTTTCTCATTACTGTTTGCTTGGAATTGTTGTTATTCTTGTACCAGGTGTCGTCGGAAATAACTTACATACATATATACATATGTATATTACTGTTATTTGAACAGGAGGATCGTGTACGTTGACACTCCTTTGACCAGAGAAACTTCTGTTACCTGTTTCGTCTTCGTCTTCGCCGATTGGTTATTGTTGTTCTTATGCTTATTATTTTTATTTGTATTCGTTATTAGTAGAGTTAGGAACTACAACGAGGACTACGACTACCTCTAGGGCTACTTACCATTAGGTACATTTTGTTGAAAATGATTGCCATTTGTTTGATAACGCTGCACATGATTGTCTGCTCCGCCTCCTGTAGCTTGACCACCATTGATACCCGGCGTTGCAAAAGCGCCGGGTGATTGAGTGTCATGGCCAAATTTTGCCGCAAATTGATGTATGCCGGAAAAAGGGCCGCCAAACGCTGAGAAATTCATCATGACACACACGCAAAGACAATTTTACATCCACATAAGTTTTACTTCCAATAATAGAATTAATAGTCCTTGACTTGAGCTAGACGACGGGTTGTCGTCAACCCGCGACGCGGACTGTGAGCGAAACTACTTTCATTTTCCAACTAGAAGCGAAGCTCAGTTTTTGGTTAGTGTGTGTTTGATTGGCGTCGACGACGACGGTGGCGCTGATTTAATCACGGCGCCGATGTTAATGATGACGGCGATGACGAAGACGATCGGCTGACTCCCAACCCCAAAATACGTATGGCGTGTTTGTTATTTGGTCCGACAGTGATGGCTGCCGGTAGTGTGATGTTGATGCAAACAAACACATACAAAGCTTAACACACAAAGCTTGCTATTTTGCTTGCTTGCTTTACGTTTGTGTTGGGGGTAGTTAAATATACCAGCAACTTTCAATTTCGCTTAAACTAAACACACACACAACAAATTCGTTCATGTGCATACGGACGCACACATACATACATTTGTTTGTGTACCGTACACATACACTGTGCACTGCTGCGCGCCGGTGACGACCGCAGTGTAGGCGGCGGCAACGCGGCGGTGGCGACAAGTACAATTGCAGCAACAACAAGAGTAATACAGCGAACACTAGGCAGCAATAAGAACAACAAGAATGTACAAGCTAACGCGCGCGCACACACACAATCACAAATTCATTCTCGAACGAACGAACGTACATACGCACGTACTATACAATAATGGAAAACGAAAGACAGACAGACAGCGACAACGACAATGACGACACACAACACCCGCGAAGAAGGAAAAACACAAACCGGTACAACGAACGCCTGGCACTAAACTAAAAAGTAACGTTTTTACGATGTGGAAAGAAAGCGGAAACACAGAAATACAGAGCAGCAAAAGCGAAGCAGCAGCAGCAGTAGCAGCGCATTCATGCGCTCTGTTCTGCTTTACTCTACTCTATTCGATAGGCTGTGGATGTGGATGTGTTTTTGAGGGTGGAAGTTTTTCTACTTCTCTGGAAAATATTTCACTTTTTCTACCATTCAATTTCTATTTTGGGGGTTAGGTTGATGGCAACAACCACAACAACAACGCCTGAGTGTGGACTGAATGAGTGCAGCACAAGTGCGTGAGAAAAGATCCTCTCTCATGTATGCAAGTGCAATGAAATGCACTTTATGATTAGCACCAGCATCACCAGCAGGATGAGTACGACCAAGGTCTGATAATAAGCGGAGCGAAGACACAATTTAATTAGAGAGACAAAGAGAATTATACAGCTTAAGAGTGCGCCTGCCGCCTATGCAGTTTTGTTTATTGGTATTGGCTGCTGCAAATGCGTGACCCTTCTTTTGAAGTGGGGAATTGGTTTTTAACCTCTTATTGCATTGCAAGCTATTACTCTTTCTCAAATATTTTTTTAAAATTATTATAGACAATTGTAACGATTAACTAAAATATGTGGAATATATTTTAGAAAGGTATGTACGCATGCGTAAATAGCTGAACATCTATTAAACTGGCTATTTTGCGAATGCATCCTCTTTGTATTTAATTTTGTTATAGCAAAAATGTTGACTAAAGATTTGTAGTGCTGCAATTGTAGTTCATGAATATTAAGCTGCAATCAACCCTTTAAAAATTAAACGATAGTCAGTTTGCCTTTGTATTAAAATGAAAGGGTAAGTAAAAATAGATTTCTTAGGCGAACACTCCTTATAGGCGCAAGTCCTCTTAGACGGGGGTCTTTCTTCTTCTGACATTCCTCTTAAAAGTACACCTCTTTGAAATAAACACTCCTTTTAAAAGTTTTGTTCGTCCACTATGGGATTTTACTCATCCTACCTCTTAGCTTTGCACATACGTGGTTTTTATAGATATAAAGCCATAAATAAAATATCCACTAGCAACAAAGTGCATACAAATGGGGGATACTCTGTATAAAATTTGACGATTTTTCTTGATATTTTCGTGCGAATGCTCTTCGGTAGTTATGTCACTTTAAATTAAGTTTGATATGGAAAATGGCTAGAGGGTCGTTAAATTTTTAATGAATTACCTTAATATTCCAAAAAGACGTATTTACTTTTTTAATTAGAAGACTGGATTATGTACATATTTCTTTGGAATTCCTAAAATGCGAAGTCTGTTGAAGAATGTTGTAGTTTGCGAACGCTTGCGCAAGTGGAGTAAGTTTTTAACTGAAAGTCACTTGGGAAATACCAGAGATGATTTGTTTGATAAACGGCTCAAACAGCAGATTAGTTTTCGCAAATCTTTTTTTTATTTTTTTTTTAAGTATTCTCTATAAAACGTTCTGTTGTGAGTTTATTATAATAATGGTATCCCCACCATGAAAGCAGGTTGAACACCCTTATTACAGAAATATAAAAATGCCCTATGTTATAGGAGTACAGCATTTCTTTCCCCATTTGTTCAAATCGAATATAGATTTTATGTAGAATTTTGTAACTTTTCGATTGTTTAAGCTATCGAACAAGGTATACCAAGTTCGTTTTCAAAAATTTTACCTTACTTAACTTTAATATATTTTAATGAAAATTATATAGTTGAAAAGGTATTGTTCTCTAGATGTGCGTTATGTAATAATATGCCAATATACTATGTTATTGCAGGAGAAAACAGGTGAGAAAATTTAACGTTACTTTCATGAGGCTAACTGCTTGTTCAGCGCTGTTGTGTAATGACAGAAAGAAGGGAAACACCGCATACCAACACCAACAATGGTACGCGCCACAGAAAAAGGAACGCGCAAAATAAAAAATCGTGGAAGTTGTGTTGTATACAGTAAAAAAAATCATTATATATATTATATATTATCATTAATTATATATTAAAAGGGAGTCATTCTTTTAGTACTTTTACCTTTTACCCCAACTATCGTCAACATATTTTCATGAAAATTACATAAAATAAAAAGTGAATTTCGACCACTGGGCGATACTAGTTATTACTATTTTAATAAACACACTTCACTGTTTGATAGTCCGACTATTTCAGAACGCATCAATCTCTTCTAGCGACTTTCACCTGTCTTTTAACCTACAATTGATACCGATTTCTTCAACTTGGTTACTTGATATTTGGGCATGTCTCCTACTTTCCGAAAGAAGAAATTCCACAGCTACGGCACAAAAGTACGTATGGCCCCAATACTTGCCATCTATTAGTAGGTTAGTAAATTAAAGTAGTCTACTCCTAAGCCTAGAAGGTGTACTATTACAATTGATCTAGCAAAATTCCGGTAAGTTCGTACACTTGTCATTATTTTTTTAAACATATTATTATTTATTTAAACATATTTTCTCATTATGGGCTTCTTTTGATGTTTTCATACTTTTTCAACAGATTATAAATTATTTAAAACTATACTTCATTCAATTCACAGTTAATAAGCTTTTTGGCTGTGGGTATTTTAACACGTGTTTGAGTGTTTAAAGGTGGTTATATAGCAGTTGCCGCTACAATAAGAAAATGTTCCATTGAATTTCCTCAAAATAATTTTTAGGCTTAATAAATTTAAATAATGAAATGTGTATGAATAAAAATTTTGTTTTTCGCTTTCAAAGTAGGCCCAATTGTTGCTTTATCCAAACGAGGACTTTTTGTAGGCGCTTTGATGTTTTTATTCTAACAGCTGCTGTCTCTCGGTTAATTTCTTTTTCAAATCCCCTGGTCCTACATCCGATATGATAAGCCTATGGTAGCCTTAAGTGAATATTCCACGTGTGAACATGTTCTTGTCATAAGCATAATTATATAAGACTGAAATAGAACTGCCCACGTTTTACTTCAAATTATTTTCAATTTCAATTTTCCTTTACATTTTGACTATATATAGAATAAAAATTATGGACGCAAGTATGAAAACACCGCTGTTATATAATGCCCGAATACATAGAACATTTAAAAATAATGTTGATGTATATATTTAAATTGATGTTACATATATATAGATATACTTATATAAATATAGTTGAATACTTCCATGACTAAACAAACGGTCATCATTCATAGAACCAAATGTCGGTTCCAATAAACCGAACGATGCGGACCACAATTGCCAATAGGCGTGACACTTAACCATTTTTTATGAATATTCCAAAGATTATTTTTCTTTTATTCTTTTATCAAAGACTATTATTTTTATACTTTATTTAAATAATTTACTAAACATTTGGCTTAGCACAAAGCCATAAGAAAGTTAAATAAATAAAAAGGCCAAAGATCGATTTTTTTCTTGTAGTCAACTTAAATTTAACGCGTATTTTGTGCTACTTTCTACATGGTGTTCACAAAATATATTTATATAAAAACGATTTTATCATTTCTTGTTTTCCTCGTTATAAAAGAGAGCACTTTAAATAAAGTAAAGCATTTAGATTATCAAAAAAATAACCAACTTAAAACGATATCACAATGTAATCAATGAAAGCGAGTTTTAACTCGCGTACTTTAAACAATAACAATTGGAAAGCGAATGTTGAGGTTACAAATCGTCATAGCATATAATATAATAATATTTGTTCGGATATTAGCTTTTAGCATTGTATATCAGAAAGACTGTTAAGCGTTTATACTTTATGCTTAAATACACATAGACATAGAGTATTTTAATACAGCTTAGATAGCAGAGCGCTTTTCAAGTGAGTATGCTTAGCAAAAATATATATATAGTTGTGTGTATAGTGATTCTAACATTTTGATATTGTTCTTTACAATAATGGTTTTTTGCAGCTTACAAAGGATAACCCATAGCTGCAGAGAGCAATGGCTCCCACTCGCGATTAATTTCTAAATTGAGCATGGTGCATTGTTCAGCAATCGGCTCGTCCTCATCGAGTATGGTTATAGGGAAGAGATCATTCTGTATTAAAGAAATTAATAAAAGAAAGTCCATTAATGGAATATGAGCTGAATGTCTGTGCATAGCCTTACATTTTTAGCTTGCCACAACTGCTCTACAAGCCTTAGGAAACGTTGCATCTCTGAACAGCTCGCAAAGAATAGAACCAAATCATCGGAGCACTCGAGGGGTGCCTCTTGACAGGAGAAATCCAAAATGCACCACCAAGTTTCATTATGTGCAGATATTTTGATGCCCGTCATCTCTTTAATATCAGCGCAAGTGAGTATCTCCAAGCCAGAGTTTTTGCCATAGACGCTGCTCATGTTCGTGTAACTTTCTCGGTGTTCGCGGGTTGGTTGGTTTTGCTGATGTTTTGATAAAGTTGTTGTCGAAGTTGATGTGAATGTTGTATTTGTATTATTTGTTGTTGAGCAAGAGAGCTGTGAAAATCTCGTGGGAGTAGAGTTTGCCGAAGCACAAGACCTCTGAGTACCACGCGTTGGAGTGCTCATGGCCGAACTTATCTGAATTGCCGAAAGTTAAAATGAGATAGTAAACAACAACAATAAGTTTCGCTTTAACATACCAAGCTGTTAGACTCCAAAGTGGTAATAATTTCGTCTAGTTCACGCTGTACCAGTTTAATTTCATGCATTCCATTCGCTTCTGGCTTGCTTATTTGACGCAAAGGTGCATTGAAGTCCTCGCGTAAGGTGATTAAATGGTTTTGTGTTACAATGAGTGTACACCCCAGTGATTTGTGCTTCTCTTGTAACTCAAAGAGCTAACAAGGGAGACAGTTAATAAAAGTGGATAACTACAAAAACATTGTACCACTTACACCACTCGCCGATTGCAGCAAAGCTTGTAGCCACTCCGATGCCACATACTCGTCAGGTGCGGCCATCTGCAGCAATTGGCCCTTTAATAAAATCTCAAAACAATGTGGACGTGTAGCCTTTACAGCACGACGTGCTCCTTGGCACTCCGCCAATGCCATTGCCCAACTTGGTATCTTTTGACTTGAATCATTGAACATGTACAAAACGCCAGCCCTGAAAAGTAGTGATTTTTTAATTTTCCCTTTCCTCAAAAAGCTTTAATATTATTACTTCAGCAAAAAGTATCCCGGGTGCCAACCCATTTTTGCAACAGCAGATGCTGAAGCATTCTCTTTGATGCGCCGATGCATAAGGAAGCCTTTAACATGCGGACCTAGCGGCTCTTGTTCATCGGATCCCAAAGCACCTGCAGGCACATTAACTACAGCATAGAAGAGCCAAGAATCATGCTTGCCTACACTAGAATTGGCGCGCACAAACGTTTGTAGCGGAATGAAATGTTCAAGAGTTAATTGGCCGACCGCGGGCAACGTTGAACCACTGCGACGGGCACACAATTCAAGATTGGCAACCAAACCATTGGCGGGATATGGACCGCCGGCAAGTAACACTTGCTGCATATCACGTGCGCTATTACAAAGCAGTACTGTGTTACCAAATGGACCCATCTGCAACGAAACGAACAAAATAAATTAGGCCTGTGTTTATTCAAGTTACGACAGTTGACTCACCAAAATCACATCTAGATCCTTGTAGGCAAGCACAAATTTTGCACAGAGGCAATTACGCACCAAATCTGTCACATAGAGCGTCTTATCAGTGAGAAATACTAGGACCGGCGTCATGAAGCCCTCGCGACTATAGCCAGTATAAAGCTTAAAAACCTGTAAACAGATAATTAATTTGAGTAAGTTTTTGGTAAATTGAATTAACCGAGTAAATCATAAATCATAAAGAAAAATAATAATATTGTATAGAGTGAATTCACTAAGACTTAGTGACAATTCTTATTTCGATGAATTTAGGAGTCTATTCGGATAAATGTAGACCTCTTTCAAAACATTTTGAGATTCCTAATTTTTTAATTTAGAAGTTCTTTAAGGCTATATTTAGTGTAGTTTGAATTATTTGAACTAAGCTATTTGAACTGAGCTGAACATTTTCAAACGTTTTTTTGTTGGTTGCTAAAAAATTCGTCCAAGTTATGAGGAATTTAAGTATCGAAAGTATTAACTCTCCGAAAAAAGTGACTTTATTTAAGTTGTTTTAGCATGTCTGACATGCAACTAAACATGCCAAAGTAGAAATGACCCAGTCGCTAAAATAAAATATATAGATGATCTAAATGTTTAGACGTCAATTCTTGTCTAAATTAAACTGATTGTCGTTATAACCAAAACAAGTTTAAAGACAATTTCTGAAGTCCTTCATTATAATAAATAGTTCAGAAAGATTTTGTTTTGTGGGAAAAAGACCACCAACACTCACTCACCTTCAACAATTGTTCACTTGGCTCGCGTAATATGGGCAAACACTTGCCACTGAATATGTCAATCGAAATTTCACCAATGCCTAACTCGAAGCGTGAAATATCGCCAGGCAAATCGGATTCCATGCCCACAGCAAGTTCACGACGTGGCGAATTTACGCCAGACATTTCAATTTCCATTGCTATTTCCGCGTTCAAATCATCGATCAGCTCGTAGTTCTTTGGCCGCGCGCCTGGCACATAAAGCTGTTTGTTCAACAGCCTCTGTTCACTGCGCAGTTTGTCAGCAAAGAAATTATTTTTACGTATCGACGATTCGAGTATCTTTTTCTGGGTAACATTGCGCAAAAAGCGATTAATTAGCGATACCTTTGCCGCCGGTGGCTGTGGAGGTTTCAATAAGTGCGCATAATCGATGTCACTACCACCGATGCCATTCCCACCAATTATCGAGGTCATAAGGGATGAAGATGCCAACGATTGGCGGGATTCGCACATGACTGGGTAGTCGAGAATGACAAGATCGCTATAGTCAGTGACAGAGGTCGTCGTCGTCGTCATCTGCTTGTCGTTGCCTGGGCCAGTGTCAGTTGTGGTGATTGTTAGTATATCATCAAATTCCTCACTGAGTACGGTGCTCTTTGAATCGCGACCACTGCCACCGCGTGCATACAAATAACTGCCAACCGTCGCCGAAGTGACACCTGGCACCGCCAACATTACACTGTTTAAAAAATCGGGGCTGTGTAAACTGCGGCCTTGCTGTTGTTCATTGCCATAGCGTTGCGGTTGTGTCTGTTGCAAGATATTACTGCCACTTCCGCGTTTCTTTACGGGAGACGGCAAGTGACGCGACTGTTTCTCAATGCAATTACGTAGATCTTGCCCAATTGCAAGTGTATTGGCATTGGAAGATTGTGTTTTGTGCTGTTGCTGTTGTGTTTGCTTAGGTATTGAACCTGAATATGTATTGCTGTTCGACTGGGAGCTAAGCTCAGATATAGTTGAGGATGATTGTGTGTTAGGTAAATTATTCCCATTTGAGTGCGTTTGTGTTTTTGTCGTGGCCTCCATGGCTGTTGCGGCAAAGTTCTGCGATCGCTTTTGCTCTGTAAGGTATAAATAATTTTTACTGCTAATTCTACTCTTCTATTAACTTTTTTCCAACTCACTAAAGTAGGTATCTGTCGCTTCCTGCTGTTGTCGTTCTATTGCTTTGGCATCTAATGTGTTTTTATCCACAAATGGCAATGCTGTCGCAGTTGGGGATGTTGCTGTTTCCTTCAAACTGCGAAAGAAATTCGAGAAAGTTTTGGCTATGGGCGCTGCAATGAAGGTACTGCGTAACTGACTAGCTGCCGGTTGAGCGACTGGCGTGTCTTTCTCCAACAAGCCAGCTACGCTGTTATGGCGCGGTATTTCCGGTACGTTTGTCTCGTACGATACACCAGTGTGTTCGAAAACAGTGCTTTCACAATTGATTATGAATTTATTGCGAAATTCCTGTTTAACGGGGGTTTGATCTGTTAGAATTTTGTAAACTACACTTTCATTATCAAACTCCTGTTGGCGATGTAATGGTGTCTGACGTCTTGACTCCCCCTTTTCTTCTTGTTTTTCGGACTTCTCACTATTATTTCGCGTTGGCGTGTGAAATGTCTCTTCATTATTGCGGCGCAGTTGTTCGTCCACGTTATGGACGAATTTCTTCACTTGTTTGCTACCATCCAGACTTTTACTCAGGAAAGGTTTAGCCTTAAATGGTGGCGATTCCGGCTCGTATTGTATCTCTTTAACCACCTTATGCTCCGGAGTTGGCTCTGGTACGCATTCTACGACAGATGTGAGATCTTCAGAGCCTTCGGGTACTCCGCGTTCTGGCAAAGGCATGGTGAAAATACTCTTTAATGAACCGAAAATCATTTTGCTGCTATTATCGAGTAGCTGATGCCTAATGTCGTGCACATTGAACTTTTTAACTTTTGTATTGAGATCTTGTTCTTGTATGATGTCTGTATGACGTTTAGTCTTCTTTAGACAACTCGACTTCGGCTTCTTTTCCTTATTCCAAACCGATTTTTGTTTTGGGCTGGCATCGTTCAGATTGCCTATGCTCGGTTCAGAAAAGTAACAATTGTCACCTGCAAGAGCGAAATTTTGAACCTATGTTTTTTCAAACATACATACGAAATACTTACCGATCAAATTGTTATTGGCATTACTCATGCCAATGCAATCGCATGAGCTGCTTTTCGCCTGCTCATATTGCTTGTGATTTGAGTTCTTATCTTGCTCATCAGAATCCAGACTTGAATTTGAACTTGTACAAGCGCAATGGTACAACTGCTCCTGCTTCATATGAGCAACAGTTGTTTCACATTTTTTACCCGGCACATACTCGAAAACACCGGAGTTATCATACTGTAAACCAACTGCCTCATTCGTGTCGTATATATCAGCATTCCCATAGTCTAAGACATCCGAACATGCATTGCGATAAACCAGACGGCGATTCCGTTCATTAGTGCCATTCGCATCATTCCCATCACCATCGACTGCGCAAAGTTCATTGTTAGCACGACCAGGTTCACGTTCCGAACACCATGAATAACGGCCCGCAGCACCAACCACACCTCCACCACCCCCCAAATGCTGTGCTAAATTACGACCATTCTTGTAAGTGATAAAGCCGTGTTCAATGTGAATATTATCGGTGCGTGTGTTTTTCAATATGTCCTCGTGAAAGGAAACGCGCTTCTTTGGTGCCTTTGGAGTCGTTGTTGCTTTGTGCACTTTACGTCGATAAACTATGCTCTCTGTGGCATCAAATGTAGAACAGGCACTGGTCATCATTGCCTCTCGTTCCTCCTCCAGTGTAGACTTTGGCGTAACATTCAAGTTTTTATCAATTAGTTGCTGTTCATCAACAACATGTGGCACCACTGCCACTGGCTTTAGCATATCCTCAAAATCTAAGCCCGACTGCGAGGTAATTGATTCGACCATTAACTCCTCACTTGATTCCGAGTCCATCGTTTGCATGCCTGAATCACTTGGCGTAGTATCATCCAGTGTGCTGTTAATGCTAGAGCTCATCTTATTGTTATAGTTGTTGTTACTGACTTTGGCTGAGGCGGTATACAGTGGTGATTCCATTATGGCATCGTAAGCGCTTGGCGGGCGCTCGACCAGTGTCTCTATGTAAGTTTAAGAAGTAGGAAGCTTAGTATAAAATTGCTAACTTTGCTAATCTTTTTGATATTTACAGTTCAATTGTTTCTATAGGGTTGATATGACCATTTCAGCCAATTGAAGTTCCAATTAATCTTGCACACTAATGGAAGTGTTAAAATATAATTATTAAATTTTGCACTGTTATGTATCACGATTTCCTTGTAATTAATCAATATACACCAAAGAAGTTGAACATCGCATCATTAAAGCCTTACCACCAACCAACCAGTGGCCGAAAAATTAAAAGCAACAACTATAAAAACAAGAACAACCAACATGATCCACTCAAGTCACACAAATAACCAACCACCCAATTTTACAGCCTTTGATGACGACGACCTTGTTAAAGCATTGAGATTAGTGTTGGAATTTTGGATTGTTTACCTTCAATCTGTTGTGCAAACTCCATACTTTACTATGTCGTTATTATGAGCACTAATAATTTTTGTTTATTGTTGCAGTTGTTGTACAAATTCTAACGCCCTTATTACTACTTTTCCATTTTTATTACATTACAGCAATAATCAATAAACGAATATGACAGTTGCTTTCGCTTTTCCTCTTTTGCGTCATCCGACGAAATTAGTGTTGGTGATGATTAGTGTTGGTAACCATTCTGACCCGACGTTACGTTTTGAAAATAATTTCATGCTATGGGAACGAAAATTTTTAAAATAATGTTTTTATTATAGATATTAAATTCGCAATTTGATTTAATGTATAATTTATAAAGTGTTTTTAAATATTTCGTTTGTTGCAAAAATAGCAAGAAAATACATACAAAAAAAAAAATTACGTAAAAAAATAACGATTAGGATATCGATTAGATTTACGTAAAAAAAATCATGATCTCCTAGAGAGAAGACTGTTCGGGTGGAGTAGTTTCATAGTACCGTTATAAAATCATACGCATTTCATATAGATATGAACACACCCATAAATAAAATAAATGTCACTTTGAAATGCAACAAAGAAACAACAACGCAAAAGCACAAAATGAAATTGCAGCAAATGAAACCTTACAAAATTAATTTATCACACCTTGAGTAGATAGAAGCACATAACGAAATTTCAGAAAATGTTGTCTGTATATTAGGACGCGTATCAAATAAAATATCTTTCAAATTTTATACAATTAAAATAAAATAATGATTATCAAAAATTGTTGAAAAATGTCGCGTGTGCATTTTCGAAGCTGCTAAAATGTTTCGAAAACTGGTTAAGCTGAAAATCAGAGGCAGAGCGCCAATAAATGGGCAAAGCAGACGTAAATCGAATGAGCCATCGAATATATTTAGGCCGCGATTTTGAAAATTTAATAAATACGACAACATACGAGAAAAATTTTTCGTAGCGAAAATTTACAAAATGCAAAAAGTTTTTAGGCAATTAGAGCAACACAAATTTCTGGTGATTTTGGCAATTTATTTATATTTACTAGAAAAATCGATTTTGCTGTGCAATTGTGTTCATGGTTTCAGGTAAAATCACTTTTGGGATTATAAAAAAAATCACAAAATCATTTGGTGGGTATTAAGTGCGTGTTGCATCAGAAATCGATTGCGATGTCGTTGGTAATGTCACTCTTGATTGATAGACAATATTTATTGCAAATACAATACTGATTTCAGACAAGGATGCAGTAACAACCCAGTGAGATTTAAATATCCATACCAATTCACTCCAAGACACTTCTTATTGTATGAAAGCATGCCACCTTCAAGGACTTTTCTTATCTCCTTTCTTTTCTTATCTTCTTTCTTTCTCAGTTGGTCTGATAGTTCTTGGGATTTGAATTAAAAAGCATTTCTGGAATGATCCTTTTGCATATATCTTAGAAGAACTAAGAGAATTTGTGTTGTGCCTTCTTTTGGCGTATTTTACAAGTACACACACCTGATGAGCCTTTTTTGGAATAACTCAAATAGTTATTCCTACATTGAAATTATTATTCTGCCTTCGTATATTCTTCTTATTTGACAATAAGTGCATGGTGCTTCTAAACGACTTCCAAATGCATTTGCTTCTGGTTCTGGTTCCAGTTTCGATAAACATATACCGCATAATTGGATTGGATTGAGTAAACTCAAATCAAAGATT
The DNA here is from genome assembly GCA_035041755.1 of Cacoxenus indagator. Lineage (NCBI taxonomy): Eukaryota > Metazoa > Arthropoda > Insecta > Diptera > Drosophilidae > Cacoxenus > Cacoxenus indagator. The sequence continues at coordinate 335,687 of JAWNKX010000191.1, read as the reverse complement.
TATAAATAAGTTATTTATTATTATTACTATTTTTAATATTATTTTTTTTAAATTATTTTTTTTGTCAGAAACAATACTGAAAGCGCCGAGTTGGTCTCACATTATGAGTCAAGTCTTTCGCTGCCGGATATATTGCCAATACCGTCGAAGACGTACGATAAGAATCGTGCACCCAAGCTGCTTGGACAGCCGACAGTAGTGTACTTTCATGTGACCGTTCTATCACTTGATTCAATCAACGAAGAGTCAATGGTGAGCCATTCTTATGTATTCGAAAATTTAATTATAAAATCCATACTCCATTGCCTTGCAGACTTACGTTACAGACATATTCCTAGCACAAAGTTGGCGTGATCCACGTCTACGCCTGCCAGAGAACATGAGCGAACAATATCGCATACTCGATGTCGATTGGTTACACAGCATTTGGCGTCCGGATTGCTTCTTCAAGAACGCAAAGAAAGTCACATTCCACGAAATGAGCATACCGAATCATTATCTGTGGCTCTATCATGATAAAACATTACTCTATATGTCCAAGTAAATGGTGCACTGATCTCATGCCTACCCCACTATCTCTAACAATGTCGTCTTTCCAGATTAACTTTAGTCTTGTCTTGTGCCATGAAATTTGAGTCATATCCGCATGATACACAAATCTGCTCCATGATGATTGAAAGCTGTGAGTAGCAATAAAATATTTATTTTTTTAATTGAGCATTAATATTTTAGTAAGGATTATAACTCTGACAAATGGCGGAGATAATATTGGATGACTTTTGTACACATATCAGGTCCATCATACCATGACGCCATGTCAGTCATTAGATGATGAATTTTGGTTTTAAACTACTTTAACGAGGATGATTTATGGCGTAACCGCCATAGTGTCCGAGAGTAACAAATCTCACAAACATCGGAAATGAAACCATATTAAAAAAAATTGATAAGTAGGCCCCGATGACTAATTTTAGCCTCGGAGGACTCTCAAAACCCAAGCTATGACAATTTTACTTATTGTGTTCACCACCAGCTAGAAAATAGCCCTCCCCAGGAAAAAACTTTGTTTCAATAACCGATACCCACATTCCGATAGCTTTCCAGCTTAACGTTTTGTGGTCCATAACCTGGAATCAACAATTGGCAGTGTCGATGGAAACCCACATCCAAAATGTGCCGTAGGAAAAACAGTTAGTTAATCAACAAGGAGCAATATTTTCCATCAATTGTATATCCACAGACGGTGACTTTTGGCGACAAAAGCATCCCCCTTCAAGTGCAGTTGCGCCCTTCAACTGAAAGTTCACAAATAAAGCAGCTATAACATAGCCTATCTTAACAACCTCTTAATAGTTAGGATTCCGGACTGAATTCGATGCATGAATCAGAAGCTGAACAATCAGCTCAGGATGTAATTCCTACCAAACGTAAACCAACTTTCCTCTCGAGTTGATTAACCTGTTTCGAAGACTAGAGCACTGTTTAGCTCGTCGTCACTATTAAGAGTCTTTTTTTGTGAACTTTGAAGTATTTCTCAGAATGGTCAACGACCTGACCCAACACTTTTTACTTGTTGTTGACATATTTGCCAATGACAAGCCTTCAACTAAACACATTGATGCGTTGTGTGATAATTCACTCATTTTAGGTATAAGTTTTTTTCACTACGAATTGGATTTCCCACTAGTTATACGCTATCTCAATTCAGATGATTTTTCTATTCTCTTGCTCTATTACAGTATCCCACACTGTTGAGGATTTGGTCTTCATTTGGAACATGACCGATCCACTGGTAGTTAACACTGAAATCGAGCTACCACAATTGGATATTTCGAATAACTACACAACGGATTGCACGATTGAGTATTCTACAGGTTTGTATATTGCATTGATTTCCGAGACAGACTTTTTCCAAAACTCTTCGTTTGTAGGCAACTTCACATGCCTAGCGATTGTGTTTAATTTGCGTCGGAGACTGGGCTATCATCTATTTCATACGTACATACCGTCTGCCTTGATTGTGGTCATGTCATGGATATCCTTTTGGATTAAACCCGAAGCAATACCAGCACGTGTGACGCTTGGCGTAACGTCCTTGCTCACACTTGCCACCCAGAACACACAATCCCAACAATCCTTACCGCCGGTGTCCTATGTTAAAGCTATAGATGTCTGGATGTCTTCGTGCTCTGTATTCGTCTTCCTTTCGCTTATGGAGTTTGCTGTGGTCAACAACTACATGGGTCCGGTGGCAACAAAGGCCATGAAGGGCTATTCGGATGAAAACATTTCAGACATAGATGACTTAAAGGTGTTGTACGTCATAGGGCCAACGGTTGCACCAATTTAACACCTTATCTTTTTCGTTTTCAGCATCACCGCGAATCAATTATTGAGCCACAATATGACACTTTCTGCCACGGCCACGCGACCGCCATTTACATAGACAAATTTTCACGTTTCTTTTTTCCATTCTCCTTTTTCATACTGAACATTGTGTATTGGACGACTTTCCTTTGATGACGACTATAATGACCATTGTTGCGGAATACGAAACGCAAAATGCGATGATTTTTTAAATTAATTACAAAGAATAAGTAGCGCGCATTTGTTTTAAAAATGTAAATTAAACATAAGTCGTAATTAACACACAATAATAATAAAACAAACGAAAGACATACAAAAAAAAAAAAACTTTTTAATTAAAAAAATGCATTTTCATTTTGAAAAAAATGGTGGAATATTCTTTGGTATTTTGTTCTTGTTACATAAAAAATTATTCATATTTGTTAAAGACTTTTTCTCATTCGATTCCATAACCATACAATTCAGTTTTGCTAGCTTTATCGAACATTCCTCGTTCTACTACGTCGTTTGCTGATCATTCATTTTCATTTTCAAATTCATAAATTAGTTTTTTAATTAGTTAATTAATTAGTAAGTGTCTAATCACACATATGAACAGTTAGAGATTTTACTACTTTGAAGCTTTCATATTTTTCTTGTATACTAAACTTGCATAACTACTTTGTATATATATATCATATATTAATTATTTTCCGACTTTAATCAATGTGTTGTATAAACTAAACGTTTCGCTTAAAAATTAAACTACAAACAATAATAGTTACTTCATTAAACACCATAATCGTGATCTATGAAATAAGTCGCGAAATAAATACGAAAAAAATAATAATAATTAAATATACTACATACATACACACATACATATTTATCATAGTTACATATTTATATATGGTGGAGAGGAAAGGAAACGGGTAGTAGGTTTGCTTGATTGGGTACTGTCTCTAACCGGCCGGTTGCTCTATATATAGGTCAACTATATATTCACTCTACTGCAAACAAGCTTGTATCTTTTCTATCCACTCCTGCGCAAGATTAGCATTCACTGCATAGAAGTTGTAAGTGCGCCGAGAGGTTTTTAACTGTGATAAGGTAAAAATTAAAACGATTGGATTAAGAAATAATTAAAAACTCACATCAAAGAAGCCTTTTTCATCAACGCGCTTCGTACCGATTTGCGTGGGTTGCGCTGCTGTCACTGATTGCACTTCTGCGAGATCTACATACGAAATAAAAAAAGATTGCCATTTTAGCTGACGAAGTGGTACAAAAAAGTTCTTTGACACTGTGACTAAAGAAATTATGTCAACCTCAGATTATTATGGGCTGCAGTGCCACTCTCCATCGCTCTTCAGAACTAGACTCGCATGGCTGAAGGTAGAGAGTTCACCCGGTATCAATAGGGTTGTAACTAGGAGAATAAAAAATAGTACTACTCGTCATGAGATCCTGATATGAGCCGCGTAGACCACAAGTATGACCTAGGTTCCGGGCTATATGTTGACAACTTAAGGTACCCCAAAAACCGAGCCAAACTAAATTGAAAAGTATTTTTCGACACCAGTAGAATTTAACAGACCTATCAAGCCTTTGACTGACGTGTCCTCCATGGTGTCATAGTAGCGTAATTGATGTTTGATGGAGTCCAAAACAAACCAGCGTTGCTTCCAACGCTGTAGCAGTGACCCGCGTTTGTACAAATGTCTGAATGCAAATAGAAAATTATTCATTAATATAGATCATACGCTCGGTCTAAACACTACCACCCACCCTTCATGCGTACGATTCTCAGCTACATTGCTGCTGAATTGATTGTAGAAATGATGACTAGAAGTACGCGCCGTTGTCGCTGCACTCGAAGCGATGCTGGCTGTGTCGCCTTGCGAGATGTTAACATTTGGCGGTACAACAGCGCCCTCGATGGCTTTGTATTTCGTGCAATTCTTCATAGTCTGTTCCGTGCACTTCTCGTGATATGAATTACCACAGTCCATGCAGCGATATGAAACTGGTCCCCAGAGCAGCTTCGTACAGTGATTGCAATTGGTGGGCGTCGTGTACGGATGTTTCTCAAAGCGATGAGGATGAAAGAATTTCTCCTGATAGCCAGTCAAACGCCCTTTCATGATAATCTCTAGCGTTGAGCGTTTATGCTGTAGTTTCCCTTGCGACTGCAGCAACATGCTACTCAAAGATGATTTTCGCTTCAGTTCCTGAAGTTGAGGTGGCACTTCCAGATTACCCCAGACATGTTGCCATTTCTGCGGTAGATGACCACGTTCTGTTTCCGCCTGTTTCACTTCGTTTAGTAGACTCACAAAGGCATTGGGATCACAGCGTTCAATGTTATCGTAACCCGCACTAATAACGATACGCTTGCCTCGCAATTCAGACAAATCAATTTCGTCGTCCACATTCGTTAGCTCCAGTTCGTACGGCGGTCCGTGCGCCAACTCCTCATTGGTATAGTAAGGCCAAACTTCCAGAGCCGCAACAGCGTTCTGTGGACGCAGCACATCGTCCTGCGGCGAGTACATAAAGTTGTAAAACATTTGAATCTTTACGTGTTGTCGGTCGATATAGTCAAAAATAGAGTGGCCAATACGATTGAGATTCGAGGGATTGCGGCTGCGTATATCCAGAGGATAGACGCTTTCGTCATCAGAGCCGGTGTTGCCTGAAAATTTTAATACAAAGAAAATTTTATTCAGGCGTGGTATTTATAATAAATCAGGCAGAAAGTAGTTATTTGGACACCAATTAAACCAAGTAGAAATGTGAAACATATTTAAATTTAGATCAACTATTGATTGTATGTAAATTAAGCACTTCATGCACACAACACCAGCTTACATTTGTTATTACCCAATAAGTTCTTAGTGCTCAAAGAGCCACGCTTATCCTCCACGGATGCAATACCCAAATCGAAGCGCTCTACCTCGCAGTCGAGAATGAATGTACGAAAACGGCATGAAACCGCATGATATGCCAAAAATCGTATATAGAATTCATTGAACTCAAAGACTGTTGGAAACTGTTGCTGGATCTGATAGACCACATCGAGAAATTGCAGAAAAGTGGGAGCAAATGCGATATTTGTGCTAACATGCGCTGGTTTTAGATTACTTCGATGCGCGAAGCGATGTCCAAACGCAATCCACTCCTTCTCAACGAGCACACGAAACCCTTCAATAGTGCGATAGTATGGATCTAAGCAAAGTTGTGCTATTGATGACAATTGTGCTGTGACGTCCCAGCCGTCCTCAAGTGAAAGCATGACACTTGCCTCTTGTAGATCAATTAGATCGACAACGGCGCCGGCCAGTTGCATAAGCGATGATATTTGCTGCAACCAATCTGACTGTTCCACCATCTTGGCGAAAGTTTGGTCCACATCATTGGTCGTATTTGACGGCATGCAGGCGCGTATGAGTTTTTTAAAAGCAATACGCGAATGACGTATATCCGGATAATCGACAGGTATGAATTCGGCACCAAGATCGGCATTTACGCTTGACTTCGTTTGAGATTTCTCACCTGAAAAGTAAAATTTATTAAATATGTTATATTATTAATCAACTGCTATCTCACCCAGCACGTAGAGTTTCATTTTACGATAACCTGTAGTCGCCGATGTATTACCAGTTGTGTTCTTCATTGTACCACTTTTTTTGTTGCTGGTATCACTCGTATTCAGTTGGGTCTTGTGTTTCCTCGTCACCTCTGGTGTCAGTGAGTTTTCCGCACGGTTTAGATATGCATGCTCGTCGGCTGTGCCTAAGAGTAGTGAGTTCATTGAAAGATTCATTCCTGTGATGTTGTATTGCGCCATAGCCAGCGACAATGTTTTCGGCATTGTTTCGATCAGAGTCATAAAGTATTGGTCTTGCTCATGATAGTTGGCCATATCATGCGACATCGTATTCGAGCCTGTCGTATTCTTTAACATGCCAATTACTGATTTGCCATGAGGAAGAGAACCGCGTATGAGCAGCGAACCGTTTCGGTGCCGCCACGTTGGTAACGGGATGCGTTGATTCTTGTAGCAACGTCCGAGATGAGTTAGAGCCGCATCACTGCAATGTGCTGGTGCTGCAAACAGCGCCGGATATGTCCGACATACGCTGTAGTTTGCATTGACCGTCGTTATGCGAAAACCGTTCTGCGCTTCAGCATCAAAACCCAAACGCTTCCAGTCCTTGACGTAGCTGCGCTCACGCATGCGTTCGATATCTTTGGTTGTTAGCACACGTGGTAACGTATCATTGGTCATCTCGAACTCATCATCCTCCAATTCATCGTCTATGGAGCGCGTTTCTAGAGCATCGCCAGTAGGCCCTCCAGTGCTGCCACTCGACATTATGTCAAAGTCTAAACTGGGCGTAACCAATTTACGCTTGGTTTGTGCCTTCTGCTTGAAGCCAGCTTTTTTGGCTGTGCGCAGCAAAGTCTTCTTAGCGAACCCCTTCAGTGTTGAGTATTTTTCTTTAGTTTTTAGTGGCGCTACACCCGGTATTATAGTGCCATACGATTGAAATGCAAAGAATTCAAACTCGTCGATTGGATGCCTAGCTTTGTTGAGTATTTTGCGAAAGCTCTCGATATTCTCGGGGGTAACTTCGGTGTCAAAGGCTACCTTGATCAACTGAAATGTGCTAGATCGTAACTGCAGTCCTTCGGGCAATGTTTGGTCTGAGTGGGCCAAATACAAAACCGAGCACTTCTTCTCTTTCAAAAGCGATGATATTGGGAAGGCACGCACAATAGTCTGCTCACAGGCCAGGGGATCGCACGGTGACCCCTTAAACATGATTCGATAATTTGTTAAAAAGAGAGCCCCTTCAGCTGGTATCAAGCACTGTGTGTCATCCTCCCTGCCATCCGGCATGAGAAAACAACGTAAATGATCTGTTACACACTCCTCGCCTGGTAGCAGGGACGGCGTTTGTATTTTTGGCTTTTGCACATGTGGATGGCGCTTTGCTTCTTGATAAACCGATTCCAATGATTCAATGTGCATGTGTACGACACCAGGTACCATATCGTGCAGATTTCGTATGTGATCCGAAGTAACACCGCCCTCATTACAGACGCGATCGATAAAGCGTGAGATTATTTTGGCAACTGTTCCTCCCACTTCCAGAGCGTCATTCTCCTCGAAACCCTCGTCGGAATGTTCACTCAAACTGTGTGAGTCAATAATACTACAACAACAGAGATATGTGAAAACAAATTTTCAAAACGCAAGCTTTAGTTGCAGATACCTATTTGATACACTTTGATTATCCTCCAAACGAAAAGATGGTTTCGGTTTGTGGCCCGCCGCATTCACATCGGGTGGTATGAGCAACGACACCATACGATTTGCGAAGTGTATTGCCTGACTGTACAAAGTCGACTCCTCCGACTTAGCCAATTCCTACAATGAGTAAAAAAACAAAATAGCGGTGCATATTATTACAAATGGTTTATTTCCAAAAACTCACGTTTTTCTTCTCCTCATCTATAGTTGGGCTCTTGCGCATCTGCTCGGCTGTAATCTCTAAAGCTGTTGGTTCCTCTAAAGGCACATCATCCAATACACAATTTGCTTCTTTATTATGCTCATTCTGACGACGATGCTGAATGTACAAAGCCTTAATTTGTGCCTGTACATCCTGATAGTATGTTGACTCCCAAAACTGTAAATTTTTCCAGATCGGATGATCTTGTATTTCTGTATAAGCAAATTGTATAATTCCCGTGGAGAGTTTTCGACAGAATATAGTGGACATCGGTAGCAGTGCCGCGGCGACGGTGTATTCATCAACGCCATTGGAATTTTGCAACGTCTTATTCATGAACTTTATGACCAAATCGAATTGTTGATGATCCAATACGGACTTATTGCCATGTACATAGCCAAATAACTCTCTGCAGAGTATAATACGAGCATCGCGATGTTTGAGTGTGCGCATTACAGCGGGCACTAATTTTCGTGCATCCGCAATTTTATTTTCAAATATGTATGAAACACACGTTTTGAGTACCTAGTGGGAAACGGTTTACTATAACTTGAAATTTAGAATCTGTACTATACTCACCTCCAAACGCCGGGCCGAATTTAACACATTGGGACGCACATCCAGTACTTCTGGTAAACGTGGACCCATAGGAATTATACGATTCTGATTACGCGTCACATTAAAACGCTGCGACATCGCATTCTTACGTATACCATCGTTGATGATCAGATCCACTTTTTCGGCGCAAACACGTGGAAATGCCGGTTGATGAATTCGATGAAATGAACCTTCTGGAGGTCGTAGAACTTTCTGAGCGTACTTTTGCGTGTTTGACGATTCGTTTTCGTAAAGAGCTTTGCCAAGTTCCTGTATATGAAACGAGACCTGCAAACAATATAAAGTGTATTATAAGGTAATTAAAAAAAAAAAAACTTACGAGATTGCGATTATTTGCTTCCGATTTCAGCAACTCATTCATTGAACTATAGAGCTCATCCCAAGCATCCGAAGCTCGCCAAGGTGGGCCACGCTCATTGACGAATGTCGTGAAAAACATGCTATCGAGCACACGAAACAGGAATTCACTTTCGATTAAATCTCGTGCACCCAGGAACCCAGCCTTGTGAAAAGTTATAACAGGTTTTGGATGGATGCGTATAATAGTTAAACAGGACCGATATCCCTGCAGGAGTTGTGCGAACAAGCGCATAAAGATAGCTCTCAGCTCTTTATCGATTTGCGCGTCAGTTTTGGGATAGTTTGTGGGTTTTTCCAGTGATGGAAAAGCTAAATCAGCTTGAGCAAGATTTGGAAAAAGTATCATTGTCAGTAATTCTTGGGTTTGCTCCCACAGCGGCGATGGTAAAATAGGCACCGGTGGCGATAACGATTCGGGTATCGTAACTAATCCACCATCGAGATCGACAACAATTACATCTAGCAAGTCAGTTATGTCCGATTGCAGTGAACTGTGTATACCCATGATAAAAGGCGTTGGTGTTGAAAGTACTTCAGTCAGAGGTGCCGGTAAAATCGGAATATAGACATGTGTGTATCTAAATGGATACATAAGCGCCACTAAAGCCTTACAGCTATCAGTTAAGTGCGAATAGCTTTTTGAGTGGAAGAGTATCTTATTCTCTGTCATAACCGCACACAACAATATCAGCACATTCTTGATACCCAACTGCTTGAAAAGGAAGTACACTGAACTACCTGTCACGGGAAGCGATGATGATTGTGGTGGCTGGAGTGATTGCTTGTCACCAGCACCAATTGAAAAACGCACCTGAGGCCCGCCTGCGGGTGGTACTTGTATACAGCCAAGTATATTACCAATAAGATTTTCCAGAGCATATGGCAGATTCTCAATATATACGGTATATATCGTACCAAGGCAGTTCTATAAGTTAAGTCATATGTTTTTCAATTTTCATTATCAAAAATATTAAAAGAAATGTGCACCTTAAATGTTTCAGCGCAGTCCAAACGTGATATCAACACCAAACACTTGGGCGCATACATTACACTGTGATGTGATATCGGTGCTGTTGTTGTACCCGCTGCCGTTGTGGTGGACACTACCGTCGTTGTTGTTGCAAACGGAACGGCTGTTGTGGTTGGCGTAATCGTTGGTATGACACTCTTATATTTCGTATTTGTTGTAATTGTTTCATCTTCCTCATCGATGACTTTTGTCAGAGTTATGGCGAGCGTTTCATGGAAGCTCAAGCAAGCACAATAATGCTTGTTAGCATCGATATCAGTTAGAACGGAAACAAAAAATTTCGGCTCTTGTTTCTCGTATGATAAACTCCAGCCCAACGGTTGACAGAACTGTGTGTTTAATATATATGAAAAGAAAAAGTAATAATTACTAAGTATGTTGAGACTGGACGATATATTTACCCATTCTATTCCCTCCATGCAGGGTGTGTCGGGCCAATCTTTTTCGGGGAAACGTTGTACAATTTTTCCGCACATCGGCTGACCGCTGACAGTACCGGCGGTTTCTGCAAAGTAAAGAAATTTATGTACAGCAACTCTTAGGGCAACAAGTTTCCAAGCTTACTCTCTTTGTCGTTATCATAACCAATAATTACAAAATAATCAGCAAGCCTGGACATTTCGCACGGGCAGCACTTCGTTCATTGCCGCCTCAAGCACTGACTGCACCGTGGTGTTACCTCCTATACTCTAACCGAACCGAACCGACGTTACTGACCGCTTGCCAACAAGTTTCCAATCTCAACAACGATGCTTGCCAAATCTACAAAAGTGACGACAAGAAAATTTGATCTATTGAGTTTAATGTTTTTTTATGTTAAGTTTTTGTTGTTGGCTTTGTTGTCTCTTTATCCACATCGACGAAAAATTTGCATAAAATCTCTCAATTAATGACTAACTTTTTCGTGGCGTATGTGCTTTGCATAAATTATTAGTTTTGCAAATTTCTTAGTAGTCTTTTTAAAATTTATTTCTTATTTATGTATTTTTTGTTTTTATTTCTTTAATAGTTTATAGTCTCTCTCGCACAACAACCACACCCCGTATATGTGAACTACACACGCTCCACACTCTGTACAACCTGCGTACAAATGTCAATTGAAATTCTAAGCAATTGCTTCACTTTTTCATTAATTTTGCGTGTGTTTATCATAAACAATTTCAGTTAAAGCTCATGCATTCCATTTCTACTTTGCCTTAAAACACCCACTTAAACAGTGTCGATTTTAGCCAGCCAACCCAATCAGTCAGCCGCTAGAGATGAACTATAAGTAAAAAGTGCTGCCACATAGAAACAATGTTCGCAGCCTTATTATTCGACGTGATTTAAGTGAGCTTTGCTAAAATTGTAGAGGTACGTAAACGTTGTACAACCTATATAGCTGACATAATCGTGAAATAGTAAATTTTTTTGTGTATTGTTCATTTTCATAAACAACACATGAAGCAATTCCACTACACTCAACTCGATTGCGTTAATGAGTCTTGAATTTAAATCGGCCTGTTTTGTCTCGTCGAGTTTTGTAGAACAATAATATTTAACATACATTGTTCGAACTTTTTTTTATGAAGCTTTTCTAAGGTTGTGCTGTGAGTGTTTTTTTATAGTAAATCCATTTTTAAATATGAGACTCAAAATCAAAAGTCTGCTGAATTTTCTAATGATAATACTACAGTTGGTTTGCTGCCATTGACGATATAAATTAAAGAGATTTATAATATTTATTAGTGTATGTTTCATACCAGATCAATGTCTGGTAGGCAGCTACGCTGGAAGTTACTACGGGGTAGCAACAGAAAATAGAGAGATATAGAGGAAGAATCGCTATAAAAATTAATTATTCTTTATCTATGTATCTTATCCCTGTTCGACAGTGTGAAATTAATAAATGCAGTAAGGTGGTCGGTCCTAAGAGAGGAATCCTGTATGATGCTACAATAGCACAATTGGCTTATATCTATATATAAAAGAGTAAAAGAGCATAATAATATATTTTGTCTATGAGGAGCAAATATAATTAGTTTATAAATTCGCTATTTTTCTATGTGGAACAAGCAGAATAAGGTGATCTCAACAGGGGATTAAGCGTATAACACTGTATCTAAAATTTATTCAGTATGGCAACAACGACGGCTGGGTCTCATCTGTCATTTCGTTGTTATTCACTTTGCAGCAATCTTGTTGGATTTTCGTTTGTGTTCTCATAGCTACATTTTGTTTCTGAAGTCGTTTTTACTCGAATATCAGCGTATTGTGATAGAATTGTGTTAAATGTGTGCAGTGTCTTTTATCTAGCACAGACCTAAATATTTAAAACATGGAAAATACATCAGTTTAGTCCTGTTTATTTGTGTTTTTTTTTCTCTGTAGAGAGGCTCATTCTTGTCTCTGCCAGTTTGTCTGGTTTCTCTGCTACAGCAGGTAAGTGCACTAAATGTGCCTTATCAAAATAGGGGCAGGAATGAGAGAAATTATTTGAACATTAGTATGTTCACGGCTAATGTTTTCATTACCATATATAAATATTTATTTAGTTTAGATGTAATTTTGGTCGTTAATGAGAGAATACTGGAGTACGGTTTCAAGGTTGAATTTGTAGAGCCTAAATGGCTTTTTATTTTATTTTTAATTTATTTATTTATATATTTTTTTGATTTATCTTCTCATTTTCTGTGCAATTTTTTTACTGTTCTTGATTTACATTAGTTCTGTGTTTTCGGAATAATAAGTATGGAAAATGAACAGAATGAGCTCGGACTCAGCCACCATATGCGGGAAGTCTCAATGACTTATCCGGAGATGCTCGACCGCGCGAGTAAGTATGAACGGCCTGGCCTTTATGAAGGTGTTGATTAACATAGTGATCTACTTGCGTTTTTCATTGCATTTGACACATAGCATCTACTTATCGTATACTGTTGGACCAGCAGAATGCGCTTGAATTAACTGCCAGTACTTCAGCGCCATCGATGACGGGATTTGTATCAATAAATCCATACATGGATGAACACCATGGTACACACTTCTTACCCATCCAACACCCTCCATATACCAACGAAATTACACTTCAAACAAATTTGTCCCCTGCTCCACACACAACAATGCCACTTTTCCATGAAAATCATGTAAATACACAAACGTCTTCGACACTCCATCAGCAGCGTCATAATCAACAACTACATCGGCCGGAGTCATCTGTGGTGGAAGTTAGTTATTGCGATTGCACACAGAATGGGTAAATAAGAATGCACTGTTGGCAATGAAAATAAAACAACTAATCTTGTGTTGTATTGCTAACATAATTCCATAAAACAGAGCGGCTAGTCCACGTTATATACATACGGAAGCCAGAGATGGCGTAGACTTTGTGCATTCCACGCAACAATATAATTCGCATGAACAGCAACAGCAAGGAACCGGTACAATATCGCGTGTGAACGGTGTCGGCGAAGATGAAGTTACAGACTCACTGCGTCAAAACATCACTTCATCTGAAGGTAACGAGGAACAGGTGCAAATAATTGATAGTGGCGCACAAATGGAGAATAATAATCCATTATTGATTTCAAATGATTGGATATCGGGATCGGATGATGTGGCTTCAACTAGTAGTAGCATCATTCCATCACAGTCAAATGGACCCGATTTGTCCCGGTCTCGAAGAACAAACACGCAAAAGACTGAGAGCAACAGGCCACCACCCCAATTAACAATTGTAGAGAATCAGGGTCAAGACTTACATACAAACGCTAACAATTCCAACAGTCTCAATGTTTCCGCTTCAACGAGCACAGATTTCATTTGGGATGATGCCATCGAAGATTCGGATAATGCTGAAGACAACATCGATATTTATATAGCGCCAAGGCGTACCATGTGGAGCAACAGCACGCACAGTTCATTCGAGACTCTTGCCACGCATGACAATAATCCGATTGGGCCTCATAACTACGATGATGTCACGTCCGACACAGAACACGTGCAATTTGCTAATACTCGTACAACCAATACAACTACAACCACATCGGCTGCTCAGGCTCATAAAAAATCAAAGCATCCAAACTCACACACAGCGCCATCATCGATGACGGCAGCTCGTGTTCGTGGACGTGGAGACGGCAGCGCTGCAGATGCGTTATCGACTGCGTCGTCCTCGTCAACTTCCTCCATTATTGACTTGGATGCAGTACCAAGCACGAGTGGCCTACAACAGAGAAACTCATTCGATAGAACCATACGTTCGCGTTATAACGACCGACTGACATGCATACCGACAACTGGTGCCGGCTATGATCCCCCCTACCATATGTCGAACAGTCATGCCGAATTGGATGACGAGGGCGACGATGAATGGGAGGATCTAAGCAACATTGCAGTTGGCGGAAATAATTATGAAGACCACACCCCTACAACATTATGTCTCCGGGATCACAACTATTATACACACAATCGACTGAACACCAACAGCTTGCAATCCGACCAAGATCGTCATCTCTATTATCACTGCATCGGCAGAAATAATTCCACTATTGCCGTCAATTCGAATGCAACTGCAACACGCACTACATCCAGTGTACGCATGCTGCATGCAATTCCAACAACAGCCAGTGATAGTAGCGATGATTTCATGAACAACGTTGTAGCTGCGTCGGACGAGGTGATTGCTTCAACAAGTGGCCATAATGATGCCACCAGTAGCTCTGGTGACATCTCAAGACAGCGCCTTATTCGATCACCCAACAATAGCAGGGACACTGTAGTTATGCCATCAGCAAAGCATCGTCGTATTAGCGGTAGCCCAACAGTGAATTATGACAGCTTTCCCAACCTGGAAGTGGAATCACAGAATATCGTATCCAATTCGGAAGTGAGTATTCAAATGACAATACTCTTAATTAAACGCTTGCTTTATACTGTTATTTGTCTCAAACGTTACCAGAGACGGCGTCGCGAAGCGCCTTCCGGGTCCTACGTTATAGCTTATGCGGGGCGACAACAACCTTTGACCAGTACCATGCGAGCGAATCGCGTTATTAATGCTTCAAATAAAATGGAGTCGAATAGCAGAAATACTGCGTGTGCATCTACATCTACGAGTTTTCGTACTGTCGGTGGAATTGACGAACGCCATGAGAACCCAACCGCTTCCGGCACAGCTGCGGTACTGACTGCTCCTGATTTACAATTAGATTCATCGTCAGAATCCACAAATAATGATGACGATGATGTTGTTTTTGTACATTCAACACGCGAACCAATATTGTCAATAGATCTGACTTCGGATGATGATGGTGCTGGCTCTATCAATGCCCAGCACACGTCAACGATTACTACTAATGAAACTGTTCGGATCGAAGGTGAATACCCGGAAACACCCCATTCTCATATGTACACTAACAGTGGAAATAGCACCAATACCAGCAACCGTGAAATCTTAAATGACCGAGAACCATTTATGGAGAATTTCCATAGTCTTTATTCTCCAGTTGATCTAGGCACACTACGGCCGCGCGGTGAACACAACTACCATTTCGATCAAACAACCTACCATCCACAAACAAGTCAAAGAGATGAGCTAAGTTCACATAATCCAGATAATTCATTACTTTCGGAAATGGCAGCTTCACCATCTCCGTTACCACAACACTGTCGTCTCCATCGCTATTATATGCCGATGGAACAGCGACGTAATCTTTCTGGGTGGCGTACGCACTGCGTACACGAAACTACTAATTCACCGCTCTCAGTTTCAACATCAATTCCGACACTAATCAATTTTCAGCCCTCACGCGCGACTACTCCATCAAGTAGTTCTTCTTACGTCACCTATTCAACTTATCCACCCTACTACGTATCACAATACAACCCGTCTGCGCTTTCGGCAGTTTCAGCAGATCGAAACGGTGCTGGCGGAGACGGCAACGGGCACGGGGTCGTTACAAACTCTTCCGGTTATATGCCGCAGTATGAAATGTACCCCACAACTTCAAATGTGTTGCCGTTACAGAGTGCGTCACGTCCGTTTGTCGTGCAACGTAGCACAGTAACATCCTCTTGTACGCCAACTGCTGCCTCAATGATACCAACATTGTCGTCATTTGTCCAGGCGGCCAATCAGCGGCCCAGCATGTTTCTCTCCAATCCTCACTACAATGGTACCAGTGCAGGTAACACCGGCAGTAGCCGATCTTCGTATACGGGCGCATTAGATGCGGCGGCGGCTGCAGCCGCTGAGGCTGCTGCTCAAGTTCAAACATTCAATAACGGATTTCTAACTCTCACTGGACGTAGCTTGCCTCCGCAAAATGATAGTAAATATATGCTGTATTTAAGTCGTAAACTTCAGTGATTAATACATTCTTTTGTCTGTAATAGCAACAATGGAAATGCACGTACGTGGCGAAGTGACGCCCCCATCCGCGGTCGACCTCTCGCCGCTAGAGATGTACACAGGTCGACCAACATATTGTACATCCCCATCATTCGGTATACGTCGCTCCGACGGTTACTTTAATCGTCAGCATTATCATCTGCAACCACAGCAGAGCCATCATGCACCACACTATGGACCGCCGAATCAAATGCATGCCCATATCCATCCACCGCACCGTGCCAGTGCTATAGTCTCAACTACCATAACACCTGCGCCACCGTATCCAGTACATCATAATCTATGGCATCGCCAGCAGAATATGCAAGAAATACATCGTCGTCATATGACGCCTACACCTATTGATCTCTCATCGAATCCACTTAATCTCACTAATAGTCTGCGACCGCGCTTTTTGCCAAGCATTTGTAATTGCGTCCATGCGCGCAATGGTCCAGTTTCCAGTCTTGATCCTGCATACTATCCACTTGAAACGGCTGGCCCTCAGAGCGCCCAAACTGGCCCACAACCACAGTCAACGTTCTCCACTGGTTCAACACAGGCTTCACAGCCACCGCTGCGTCGTCGTTCGGCTATACACCATCACATGTTTCATCATCATTACTCACCGGTACATTTGGAGATTGGCCTATCGACGCCACTCTCGCACATTGGACCACGCATACTCATTGGACCATCGCGTTCCAGTCGTGGCGCAACTTTGGTGAGTATCATATGGTTTAGTGCACAAAAGATCTCTTTTGGTCGCAGTGCCGTTTTGTCCTTTAAGTGCACCCTTCATTAAGATAAGAGACTTCTTGAGTGTCTCATCTATTAACCGGCGTGCCCTGGTTTCGCGTATTCGACTGGCTGGTTGAGACTAAAGGCCTTACAGCACGTAATACTGAGTAGTAGTGATAGTAGTCATATGGTCAATAAAAGTAAGTTCCTATTAAAACAGCGACCATTTTGCAGGAAATCATTGAGCGCAACACCTTGCCGCATAAATACCGACGCGTACGACGTCCCAGCGAGACGGATGAAGATGCCGAGAAATGTGCAATTTGCTTGTCCCTATTCGAAATAGAAAATGATGTTCGGTGAGTATCCTAATTGGGATATCGTGTATATGGCAATAGCCTAATCCCAATGTCTTCTGCTCTTCTATCGCTGTTCTGTCTGCTCCGCTGCCTCCGTTGCCCCATCTGTCACTACAGTCGCTTGCCATGCATGCATCTCTTCCATACCGATTGTGTCGATCAATGGCTGATCACTAATAAGCACTGCCCAATCTGTCGTGTGGATATTGAAACACACTTGGCCAAGGAAGTGCTCTCCAGCACTGCAACAGCTGCTGTCAGCACGGCTTTATGACATAGCGTGCATGGCATGATTATGTAAGAAGCGGAGGGCAGCCTCTCTGAAAATTTATCACGGACGAAAAAGCCAAATAATGCAAAATAAAAGGAAACTATTAAAAAGGAAATATCAAGAATAGCACCGTACGGTAAAACAAAACAACCCACCAACAAGATAAGAGAGAAACCACGTTGGTGGTCCACATTTGAATGCTTTTCTAAATAAAATTTAAAAAAAAGAAGTACCATAGAAAACTAAAAAAAAAAACTAAGTTTGGATGGAAAAACTCAATTGGTGTTGTGGAATTAGTAAATTTGTTGTCAAACCGATTTTTCGACTATTTTTTGTTTGCAAAGTGGAAGAATAAAATTTCCAATTGAATCCTTTTTGTAAATGCAAAATTAAAAAGATCGACATTTGTAAGTGTAAGGTTTGTAATTTGATTTTCTCCTTTTTTTATTGTTGCCTATTTGTTTTGTAACCGAAAGCTGAACGCTTTGACGTTTCTCGTAACGTCCTCATACATTATTTTTTGTTATTTTGTTTACTATTGCCTAGTTATTAATTAATTAAGTTAATTAGCTTTTAAGATATTCAAAGCTTGCTTATATAAGTGTTTTTGGAAATTTTGCGCAGCATATTTTCTTACCTGTATAGTTTTTGTGCCATATTATTCATTGTTTTTCAAGTTGCAACAGAAAAGGAGTCATTTTTTAAAATTACTGTTTCGCTCTATTTTTCATCTTTTTTATTATTATATTTTATCACATATTGCAAGTCAAATGAGTTCTTCCAAGAAGAAGTAAAAGAGCTAAATGCGCAACTAAAAATTTCCTATGTTAATAATAAATAAAATAAATTTAAAATGCATAAATTTATAAATAAAAACGCGATTGTGTTTTATTTAGTTCGTCAGATTAAAAACAATTTGTATTTAGGTTAAGGCATAGTGTTATTTATTTATTTATTTTTTTTTTGAAAAGAAATCCATTATTTTGACCAAATTTTCATATATTATTTAATAAGGTTTGGATTGTCCGATTTAGGCCAGATATGTGCCGTTTTGTTTAATGACTTGTTGCTATTTTGAGGGTAGCTTCAAAATTCCCTTATTGTAAAAGATCTGGCCTTGCTGCTAAAAAAACACGGACAATGAATTTTCGCAGTCCTTTACTGAAAGCATTTTTTTTCTATTCCAAGCTATTTTTTGTCCCGGATACAGCAGGAGCTGGAGTTATTTGAAAACCGAGCATATTACGCTTGCAAAGAAAAATTGTAGTTGAGAAAACGTAACTAAGACATATTATTTAGCTAACCTAATATTAAGAAGACTTAATGAGAAACAGTTCTTAGATGATTATGAAGAAATAGACACCAGATTAGATTGCAAGTTGTAAGTTTGACACGAAATAGATAACCTCTTCTAACTAAGCAGAAAAAGAGAATAGATAGGGTCAACAATTAAATTATGCAAAAACATTACACCGAGAGTCGTTCTTCGACTAGACAATGTAGATAGTTGGATAAGCTTTAGGCAATATCGATGGGATGGAAGGCGATGTTAGGATCCCAATGTAAGTTACGCAGTGCAAAGAGTAAGAATTGATTTTGAACTGATTATAAGCAATCGCTGTAGTTTATGAAGTGTGGGTTCCTTACACAGTATCCATATTCTAAAATATGTCTAACTAAGGATGTGAACAGTAATTTAGTAGTGTGGGCCAATGTTTAATGCATTCTAATAACCTCTGGCCTATTGATGAAAGGGAAAATGTGAGAAACGAAGTGCAGCTTTGGGTCCACCAATACTCCGAGATCGTTGTGAGAAAGAGAAAGCTAGTTAATGGAGCACCATTGAGATAATGAGTAAAGATCATCTTGGAGAAACAATAGTTGGATGGGGGATATAATGGACATGCAAGTTTCACATCGTTATCATACATCAAAACGTGAGTTTTTTATGGCAGCCGGAAAATCGTTTGTAAAAATATTAAATAATAGTGAACCAAGGTGACTGCCCTAAGGGAGACCGGCAGTTACACGATTAGTCTCGTATATGTCCGCATTAAAAATAACTCTTTGAGTTCGAGAAGTTGGGTAAGAGGTTATTCAACTGATGAATGAGTAAGAAATGGCAAACGCTGTCAAATGCCTTGCTGAAGTTTGAAGATTGACTAAAGAAGTAAATTCTAAAAACATGTGTCGATCACTTTTTGGTAATCCCTTTTTGGCCAGTACTTAATAAAGGTAGGACCAAATGCTAAAGCTGATCAGTGATAATTCAGAATTGCACACATTACATTACTGCCCTTTTTATGCGGCGCAATTATATATGATTGCTTCCAATATTAGTTGCATAAGTACGACCAATCTGTGTTTGCAAGCAGACGGTTAAGCTTTGAAAAATCGGTTTTTTGTAGGCTGCGTCTTATTATTAGAGTTCAATTTCAAAGTAGGGTTATAGGCATCCTCAGGAGTAGAGAGAGGATGACTCCTGGATAAGAAAGCTTCATCAATATTGTCGGTAAAAATCAAATCTAGAATTCGATATATGATACTAGTTACGTAGTTGACTTGCTGAAAGAAAAGATTACAGAGTTGCAATTATCGGAATTCTCCCACAAATAAGGCCTTATCAGAGTATTTACCTAAAGAAATAACGTATTTAATAGCTATAAAATGTGCATTGTAAACAGACTCGTCAGATGCAGGTGGAATATTCGAGCATTTTAAAAATAAATGCGAATTTGAAAATGATACTTTTACACATATGATCTCAATATCGTCTGTATTATCAATAGACACAATATCTGAGGAAGATGAATATTTGACAGAGATCAATACTCCACGACTCGTGAGACCAATTCGATTTTTCTTAAAAGTGGAGAAATTGCTGTTCAATAATTCAAAATTTGAACATCATGACGAAACCGAGTTTCAACGAACAAATTGTGTCTAACCATTTTAATGTTGGGTTCTCCAACCAAGCACGAACCAGCACACAAATACCTAGGAGTCTTATTAGACAGAAGCTCACTTTTGGAAGACATACTGCAATGGTAAAACAAACAGTTCTGTCCAAAGCCAAGAAAATGGCGTGGCTACTTTCCTTTACTTTAATTACAAAATTATATTGAGCCCGATCTGGAAGTATGCGATACAGGTGTACGGAATTGCCACCAAATCCCACTTAAATAAAATACGAGTGGTTCAAAGTAAAATATTAAGGAGAATCTGCAAGGCTCCATGGTATATGCGTACATGGGATATTGAAAGGGATTTAGTAGTCTCTACAGTCGGTGACGTGCTACAAATACAAGCCAAAAAATATTTGGAACGGCTTAGTTCGCACGCGAACACACTAGCCAGGCATCTTACTGGTGAAAGGCTAAGAGCTAGGATAAAAAACGAAAACCATGCCACTCAGAGGATCTTCCTGATAGAGTCCTTTCTTAACATATACTTTAAGTTAAACTGTAAATTTAAATGTATAACTGTTACATTTTAATTGACTGCTTTTGTACAGTCATTAGTTTTTTGCTAGTTTTTACATATAATTAGTTTAATCTGCCAATAAAATAGGTAGTAGTTCACTAGTTTAAGTAAAATTTGTAAAAAGTGTAAACAGATACATAATGTTTACAAAAAAAAAAAAAAAATTGTGTGGAATTTATGAAAAAACTATTTGATTTTTTTCTTTAGTTTCGGTAGAGTGAAATTCTACATGCGCGATATCATTTTTCGACTAGCATACGAGCGTTGAGCCGAAGTTGTGAAACGAAAACGGAGTCTTCAGTTGTGAAAACAACAACAAGTACTTTTTGCTGAGAGCGCATTCGTTTGATTGAAGCAAAGAAACGAAAACAAAGCAACAACAACAATTGCTTGTCTTCTTACTGAGAGAGAAGTCGTTTGAGCGAAGCAAACAATAACAACGAAGGCATGCGTTGATACTGATAGAACAACCGTTTGACCGAAAACAACAACAAAGGAAGGGCACGTGATGTTGTTTATATTTATATATTTATATACATATTTATTCATTCGGTTACATACTGAATATGTTTCACATCAAAAGCTCGTGAGTGCTTAAATTTTTTTCTTAAATCTTTTATTCAGTACTTATGTCCACATAGACTACTAGTAAAATGTTTAAATGATGAGAGTAGGTGTATTTAGCTTCTATGAGCAGTTCATAGAAATTGTATAATGTTATGAAGAGGTAGGAAGAGAAAAAATACTTTTAATAAATAATTAGTTTACAGTTAGTTTACCCAATCGACTGGTCTTGTCCTTTACAAACGTCGCCTGCACTGTAATTCCTTTAACGGAAGTAATCTGACACTGACGTTCTTGTGTTGAGCTAACTTGGTTTAGCAAATCCGACTTATTTGAGGTCACGGTGGAAATCGGGGTTTTTTGCTTTGCAGATGATTGGTGACAACTGTCTTTGCACTATAGCCACATTTGATTTTTGGAATCAAATCCAATGACATAGTGAAAGTCTGTCAAAATTGCTTTGATTATGGCTTTGTATAAATATATCTGCTTACTTTCGGATACGGGCAGATCTAATGTTGGAGACCCCAGCAAACAAAAAAAGGACAACGATTTTCGGTTCTGCACGTGGAATGTGAGGTCCCTTAACATACCACGTACAGCCGATGAGCTTGCCGAGGCCCTGGACTGCTACAAAGCAGACATTACCGCAATCTAGGTGCGGTGAGAAGGGTCTGGCAAAAGGAGGATAAGAAATTGCGACCCCTACTAGGCGATTGCAACTGGGAGGGAAGACAGCGCTTATTTGGGTGTGGATTTGTTGTTCGAGACAGACTAAGGCAAAAAGTCTTTAGCTTGAAATGCATAAGCGAGCGACTCATAACAATCCGCATCAAGGCTAAATTCGGCAACATTAGCCACATTTGCGCTCATGCGCCGACAGAGGAAAGATATGGCGATAGCAAGGATGGCTACGACACGAAAATCGTTCTGGGAGATTTTAACGTACTGCTGGGGAAAGAAAAAATCTTTGCTCGAGTCGTCGGAAATCACAGCCTGCACGACAACACATCCGGAAACGGACTTACGCTGGTGGACCTCGCCTTGGGGCGAAACTTCTCTATAGCGAGTACCCTGAGAATGATATGATTGGGCGCATGCACCAGCTCATCTGTAAGATATGGTCGGAGGAAATCATGCCCGACGAGTGGAATCTCAGTATCGTTTGCGCGATCTATAAGAAAATAGACCCATTTGACTGCGCTAATTACCGAGGGATCGTCTCCTTGACATCGCATACAAAATCCTCTCTGCCGTCTTTTCTAAACGGGAAGTCCACAATAGATCAAATAGACAAATTATTTTTGGCATGGGAAGCGAGGTAATCGAGGTAGTCGAGGTGACGACGTTTTTCTTTACCTTTTTTCGTGGGTTTCGTTTATTGATACATGTTTTTTAACACTTATAAACTCCACATCAAGCTGGTAAAATTTTCGTCATTAGACGCATAAGGGAAATTTATAACAGATTTACTGACACAGACGGCTATAGTAAAGCTCATATAACTTGCGCTACCACTGGTAGAGCTTCTGTGGCAATTGATGGGACAACAATTCATTCTGCACTTAGAATTTCAATTCCGAAACTATTGCCTCTGTCATCTCAAATAGCGCATTTGTATCCCTTTTTAGATATGCATTTATCAATCATCGATGAAATAAGTATGATCGGCTTAGTGAAAAATAACCAATAATTATAAGGAAGAATTTGGTGGTATTTGGAGATTTGCGGCAAGTACCACGAACAAAACAACATCAATATATAAGCAAATATATATCTATTAGAACACACATGGTTGGATTCCAACTTTGGCGAAAACTTAAATTTTATCAACTCAACCAAGTCAAGAGACAGGCTAATGCGTTTTCTAATTTACTAACTAAAGTAGGCAATGATGCGTCTTTAGAAAAATAAGAAATCGAGGTGATAGAATGAAGGTGTTTTACAAAAATTGTGCCCTAATGGGATTCGCCTATTTCTCAAAGATGATCATGTAAACACCTACAACAATTACGTTCTACAACAATTTTTTTTTTTGTTTATTTTTTTTATTTCCCATATGTCGTGTACATATGTCTTTACTTTTTATTAAGACTATTAGTACAGTGTTTTAACGTTATTTTAGGGTTATAGCTAACTTATGAGCAGATTACAAACGTTTTTCATTTTTGTAAAGATGTAGGGGAAAAAACCAAAATAGTAACAAAAATAATATAAATTTGAATTAAATTAATACAATTATATTATTCTACCAGATCCACTGGCGTTGTCCTCTGTAACCTGCGTATGCATTGAAGTTCCTGTATTGGTAGTAGGTTGACACCAACATTTGGGTGTTGGGTAAGCTTCGTCTGGTAGATACGACTTATTTTTGTAATCTCCTCTGTTACTGTTGGAATATTAAGATTACGATGCAGGTCATCGTTAGTTATATACCACCCAGCCTTGGTGATCATACCAATGATTTTTGATTGTTGTCTTTGTATTATGTCTGTATTTGATTTTTTGGCCGTCCCCAAATTTGTGCTCCGTACGTCAAGATTGGTCTTATAATGGCTTTGTAAATCAGTATTTTGTTTTCTAATGTTAATTTTGATTTGAACAGTCAGCTTGATTTGGTCCCGTTTTTTAAGTATATGGTATTTCCAGTTGAGTTTGTTGTCAATATATAATCCTTGGTATTTGACTACATTTTCAATTTTTACGTCAGCTCCGTCAATCGTTATACGAGGTGGTGTGAATTTAGTTTTAGTTGTATATATAACATGTACTGTTTTGGTATTATTTACTTTTATTTGCCACTTTTCAAACCACCTTAGGGTAGTATCCAGATGCTGTTGTAGTTTGGATGTTGCTATGTTTACTTGTCTATGTGCGCTAAGTATTATAGTGTCATCAGCAAATGTGGCTATCATTGAAGCGTCGTCATTTGGTGTTGGTATGTCCGCTGTAAAGATAGTGTATAATAACGGTCCTAGTACACTTCCTTGTGGTACGCCTGTTTTGATTTTTCTTAATGTGGAATATTCATCTGAGTACTTAATGATAAAATGTCTTTCTGTGATATAGTATACTAATATCTGTAGTACGTTATGCGGGAATATATTGCGCAATTTGCTGATTAGTCCTTTGTGCCAAACTTTGTCGAATGCCTTTTCTACATCTAGAAAAACTGATATGCAGAACTTTTTGTCGTCAAGATCGTTTAAAATTTTATGAGTCACACGATGGATTTGTTGTATGGTCGAGTATTTTCGTCGAAAGCTAAATTGCTGGTCAGGTATTATATGTTTGCGTTCTATAATAGGTAACAGTCGCTGGGACAGGAGCTTCTCGAATATTCTTGACAGCACTGGAAGTAAGCTAATTGGTCTATATGATGCTGGATTATATACGTCTTTACCAGGTTTTGGAATTGCAGACATTAATCTAATTATCGCGTTGAAAATATTACGTATGTATATGTATACCACTGCTTGAAGTGGTAGCTCCCTTAAAAGTTTTCCGTCAATTTTGTCATACCCGGTTGATTTTTTGGGCTTTATGTCGTGCTGTATACATTTGAGTATTTCATTTGTGCATGTTTTTTTTAGGCGAGTTGGCTGGGGAGTGACTGTCGAGTTTATATGACAGTCATCTTCGTTGAGTGTTTCATCAGCAAATATTTTTTCATAATAATTCGCTAGACCAGTCGCCTTGTCTAGGATCGTTACTGCCCATGATCCACTGTCCATTTTTATAGGTGCCTGGTGTATTGTTTTATTTGTCAGTTTTTTTGTAGCTTTCCACAGGGAGTAGTCGGTACAGCTTGTCGGTGTTAGCCTCTGTAAATACTTCGTGATTTCGTATTTTTTTCTGATTTTGGGGATATTTTCTAATTTCTTTAGTTGCCTTGTTATATTTCTTTTTCGCATCGGGGGATCTGCAAATGGCCCAATTTGCGAAGCGTAGGGGGTGTGTATTGCTTTACATGGTGTATTATCTTGTCCGGAGTAGCTTGCAATACTGCTGTCTCAATGGTAGCGTTTAGGTGGACTATAGCTGATTCTACGTTGTCGGGTTATCTCAGTGGAATGCTTGTAGTTAAGTTTGTGGTAATGTAGTCGCGATAGGTATCCCAGTCAGTTTTGTTGTTGTGCAATAGTTTAGAATTGGTCGTGTTCACTTCAATTGAATTAAGTTCTAGTAGTATAGGTGTATGGTCTGACGAGAGTTCCAGCCTTGATGTTATGACAAATTTATTTAAGTCTATGTTTTTGAGTATATAAAAGTAAATGAGGTGTGGCTTTTTATTTTTGTCTTTTGGCCAATTCGTGGGTTCGCCGGTACTAAGATGTTTAGCTTTTGCTAACAGCAGGGCACCCTGTAGGATTTTGCCTTTCTTGTTTGATATTCTGGAACCCCAGTCTGTATGCTTCGCATTGTAGTCGCCTGCAGCTATAAAGCGTTGTCCGAGAGTTTTTAAGAAGTCAAGGTATTGCGACTGTGATATATTGTGCTTTGGTGGGCTGTACACGGCTGTTATTCTTAGTGGTCCGGATGAGTCGAAGTTTTGTATGTTTGTCGACTGGATATATGTTTCTTGGAATGGAAGCAGTACGTTATGGTTAATGTTTTGTTTAATAATGATAGCAGTCCCACTGTGTCCTGTGTGGTACATCTTGTATCCACGTACATATGTTCATGTGCTGGCTACTTGTATAGTGTGTTTCCGATATGATTTTTTAATCCGTTTGCATTCCAAGTTAAAATCTTTATTTTAGTATCCATTCTTGTTGTCGAGTTTTGTTAATACTACTCTCATAATTTTCATCATATTACTACTCATTTGTTTCGCGAGTTGTTTTATTATATCTTTTATTTCCGCCAAATCGTTTCAGAATTCAGTTCTATTTTCTGCGTTTTTACTAGTCTCGTTTTTGTTGGTTTCGTTTTTGTTGCTTTCGTTTTTGTTGTGTTCCTCATCTTTTTGTTGTGGTTGTATCTGATTTGTGGAATTTTTTTGGTTACTTGCTGCTGTTTGGGCGTACGTTATTCCAATTTTAGCTTTGTTTGATATCTGTTCTACTGCCTGATGGTCATCCTTTTTAATGTTTTTCTCTCTGAGTGAGGGAAATCTTTGAATTTTTAGTTGTTTATAGACTTCGCAGCCCTTGTAGTTGGCTGTGTGTGAGCCACTAAAGAGAGCGCATTTAATTTGATCGGCACCTATTAATTTAGAATCAATAGTCTTGTGCTTGCCGGCGCATTTGACACAAATCGGGTCTTTGGTGCAGAAATTCCTTGTGTGACCATATTTTTGACAGTTAGAGGACTGAGATACCGTGCGTTTGTGGTGTGGTGGCTCAAAGATGACTTTGGTACATAGGAGTGTGGTGATTTGACAACAACAATTTGAAGACAAAATTATCTCTACAGCCACTGATTCAATTACAGGATCTAAAAATCATGAAAAAAGTGCTAACTTTGGAGTAATTTTTGTATTTTTTTTTAATTTCCTTTATATTTAATTTTTCTGTTATTATTAGAAGAACTTCAATTAAACTGTATATACAAAAATTAACTAAACAACTTAAATAATAAGTGGGAATATAGTAAAGTGTAGATATAATATTAAAAGGATCTGTTGTGGAGGTCGGCAGGGTGCGATCTTCTCAGCCGTCTCGCCTCCCTAACTCCTCCAATTCTGCGTCGTTTTAGAAGGCGCCTTGCTAGTTTATTTGGATGATTTCTTAACCTCTCTATATATTTTTTGGCCTGACGATTTATCACATCGCCAATTTTCGGTATTTTTAAGTCGTTTTCAAGGTCCGCCCTTCGCATGAACCAAGGGGCACCAGTAAGCATTCGCAATGTCTTGGCCTGCAGTACTCTCACCTTCGTGATGTTTGACCTCGCTGCTATGCCATACACCTGCAAACCGTATCGCCAAGCAGGAGCAATTATGGTTTTGTAAATGTTCACCTTATTTCCCAAGGACAATTTATTCCTGCTAGTTAAAAGCCAATGCAATTTACCAATCCTCTGTCTTTTGGATTTCGTGATACTTGAAATATGCGTCTTGAAAGTTAGCCGCCTATCCAAATACACACCCAGGTATTTGTAACCTGAATGGTGTTCCAGCAGCTGGTTTCCAATGAAAACTCTCGGACAGAAATCCGGCCGTAAGGCGTACGTCACATTGGCACATTTGTTTTTGTTAATGCAAATTTTCCAACGTCGTGTCCAGTTTTCAAAAATATGCAGGTATTGCTGCAGTGAGTCCGTGGCTTCGTAAATGCACTTGTTTCTGACGAGGATGGCCGTATCGTCTGCAAACGTGGCAATGATCAAATCCAGAGGATCCTTCAGTGGTATTTCTGACCCAGTGGGCATGTCGTGCGTGAACAGGGTATAGAGTGTAGGCCCCAAAACGCTACTCTGGGGGACACCTACGCAAATCGCCTTGATGTTAGATTTCACACCACCCAGTACCACTGAGAAGGTCCTATTTTCAAGGTAGCTGCGCACGATTAACCATAGTTGAGGCAGCAAGAGATTCTTGAGCTTACTGAGCAACCCGTCGTGCCAAACTCGTTCGAAAGCCTGCTTTATGTCAAGATACGCTGACACCACGTACTCCTTAGCCTCAAATCCTTCGAGAATAAAGTTAACCAACCTATTCAGCTGCTCTGGAGTTCCGTGAGATTTACGAAATCCAAATTGAAAGGAAGGAACTATTTGCTTTACCTTTTTTAAGTCCAGGATCCGTGTCAGCAAACAGCGTTCAAACAATTTTGCTATAGTGGGTAGCAGGCTAATTGGCATGTAGGAATCTAAGGTGTAAGGGCTCTTGCCGGCCTTATAAATTATGCAAATTCTCGCCTTCTTCCACTGTTTCGGCACATATCCCAATCTCAGCACTGAGTTAAAAATGAGGACGAGAAATAGAACAGCTCTTAGCGGCATTGCCTTAAGTGTAAAGTTGTCCAGTCTATCTTCACCTGGAGCCTTTTTAGTGTTCAACAATTTAATATGTGCTGAGACTTCTCGGCTGTAATGGGAGCAACCGGGAGGCATAATTGGCCGGTGCTTTCAAGTCTCATATGGATCTGGCGAACGCTGAGTTTTGAGCTGGTATCAAATGGCTGAAATCGAGCTTCCAATTCCTCGGCGAAAGCCTCGGCTCGCTCGCTTAAAGATCTGCCCAGGGTCTGTCAGCCTTCTTGATTGGAAATTTTGGGGTTACCTGTTGTTTATACCTTCTCGCCAACTTCCACAAGGAGTGCTTTGTGGGGTCGTCGGGGGAGACATTTGACAAAAACCTGTGATTTTCTTCCTGTTTATGGAGCATCAGCAGCTTTTTGACTCTATTCGACACTCTACGAAAAACCCTGTGAAAAAAAGAGGGTCGCGGGTGCGACAAAACTGTCTCCTAAGTCTCCTCTTAATAAGCAGCAGTGCTTCAATAGCTGGGGGAAGTCCAGAACGCACTCTTGAGCCATGTGGTGGATTTAAGGGGGCGGCAATGAGAGCAGCTGAGTGCACCTTATTTAGAAAGATCGAGTGCGCGTCTTCAATGTCTTCGGGCATCAGGATTTCCAAGTTTAAATTTAGAGATTCATCCAGATCTCGGCAAAATGCAGCTAAGTCAGTTCCAGATGGCAGCAGTCGTCCTTTTATTGTTTTGATCTTCGGAGTGGAATCAAAATCAACCACAAGGGGGAGATGATCAGAGGAGAGTTGATACTCAGTCCTGATAGACAACTCGTCCGAACGCAGCCCATTATAAATGAAGAAATCAATAGCGCTGGGTGTGTGTCTTTGGGCGTACGGGAAATGGGTCGCTTGACCAGTTGCCAGGATTTGAGCTGTTGAGTTTTGCACAACTTCCTGTAAGCAGCTACCCCTTGTATCCGCTCTAAAGTTACCCCATAATCTGCTTTTGGTGTTAAAGTCTCCACCTATGAGAAACATTCTTCCTAGATTATTTAAAAGATCTTCGAAGTCTACAGATGACCAATTAAGATGCGGAGGTAGATATAATGCACAGACTATTAACTCGCCCCTACTGGTTGGAATCTGGATGGTGGCCATCTGTAATTTCGCTGTTCTCACTGGCTCTTGTAAAAAATAGCAGATTTCTTGCTTAATAAGCACAGCCGCTCCTCCTCTAGACCTGTTGCTGGGATGGTCTGCCTTGTGAATGTTGTAGCCAGGTATAAAGATCTGGATTCCAGTTTGCTTCTCCTGCAACTGTTATTGCAGCCTGTAACCTGCTAATGCTGTCAGGAGTCGGTGGCGATTGCTGTAGATGCACAGCTCTGTTGTTCACATTGCAAGATCTGTTCGGAGGATTA
Organism: Cacoxenus indagator; assembly: GCA_035041755.1. Lineage (NCBI taxonomy): Eukaryota > Metazoa > Arthropoda > Insecta > Diptera > Drosophilidae > Cacoxenus > Cacoxenus indagator. The sequence goes on along the minus strand of JAWNKX010000191.1, from coordinate 305,684 downwards.
GTTATATGCAAACCAGCACGTAGTGTGTCTGCATATGAGGTGTCTCCCTTGACCATTACCTCTGCTCCATTAAGCTTAGTGATTAACTTGCGGGGGTTGGGATTAAACACACCGGTGACATTGTGGCCTTTGGTATAAAAGGCTTCCTTGATAATATAGTAGGGGGTGGTGCTGGCCAGATTGCGAACAACTACCCTGAAAGCTTTGTCCTCCTTAAGCTGGTATGTGTAGTGCTTAATGTTAGGCTCTTTTAGGTAACGAACCAGAATACGATACGAATCAGAATCCTCAGTATAGACCCTTACAGTATCATTTCTCATAACTTGAAGTGAGGAACTGTTTGGTCCGGAGACCAGAGCCAGCTTCTGTTCCAAAAGTTGATCATTGCTCACATTATCAATGTTGATAGGGGGTGGTTTCCTAGTCCTGCGAGTGGTTTCAGTATCGATTCCCTCAATCAAAGCATCTGCGTCAAGGACCATTTTCTCGCCTTCGGCAAGTGTTTCAGTGGTCTCATCCTCATTCCCAGCGTCAGAGAGCAGAGCAAAACGATTTGATGATGTGCCAGGACTTTCCAGAGGAATAGAAGATTCCACGGTTTGGGCTGACCCCTTTTTCCCTTCTTCACCCTACCATGACGGGAAAGTGGCTAGGTGGTCTTTTTGACGCAGCCGTCTGCCAACACACCTGAGCACAATGAGTCGCAGTTGTGGTACAAATCGGAACCGTGCTAAAAGAAACAGCTGGCACCGGGGCAGCGCCAGTCAAAAATTGACTCTGCAAATCAACGAACGAGCACATTTCAGGTAAGGCGCTTGAATGCGTTACTATATACTTGGAGACATTTGATGTTGTTGTTGTTGTCGTAGTTGATGTACAGTTGTCATGTAGCCATGAGGTATCATTAGGAACCCGCCGCAACTCGTTGTCAGATAGATTTGAGTCATCTCTTGTAGAAATGCTAACAACCGAAACGATTGGTCGGAAGAAAAGCAAAAATGCTGCTCAGTTAGCTGTACAAAGTGGAGCTAGTAGTCTTGCTGTGCCTATTGAACTACGATCTGCGAGCATTCCATTGGCATCAGATAAATTATTGCTACTCGAAAGCATTTTCTTTTAATTTCAGCTTGCACTATGACCATACATTAATCGAAGGGTGGAACTTTTAGTGAAATAGTTTACGAGTACAGCAAATATAATTTGCAAGAATTTGTTTACGTTGCGCTATCTCGAGTAACACAAATTGAAAATTTGTATATTGTGTCCCCTCAAGGTGATCCAATGAAATTTAAATTTTATCACAATCAAAAGCAAGCTAGATCAACAGAGAAATTGCTACAAGAATTTCAAAGATTATCGTTAAACACATTGCAGACAAGAACTCAAATTACTCTGGATATTATTTGTAAAAAAGGGTCTTTGATTATTAATTTTTAACTGTCAAAGTTTGAAAGGACATACATTCGATTTCTTGGATTCAATTACTAAAAATTCTAACCTACTATTACTTTTCGAAATTCATTCGTCGATCATTGTAAGAATATACCGAGGGAGGTTCTAAATTACTTAAACAACATTTTTATAAGCTTCCACTCATATTGGCTGGAGACTTTAACGTCAACTTCAATAATAAAACAATAATTCGAAGAATTAACATCCTTTTTATTAGATACTTTTGATTAACATATTAATAATGATCCACCGTAATTCACAACAAAATAATGTACTACCACTGACGGTAGAAACCATAACATAACGAAAGAGCATTACATAAGTATAGTAAAGGATTACAAAAATGGACAATCGCGGATTTCTCCGAAATATAACTTTAAGTTACACATCAAGAAGTGAGACGTGAGCGTAAGTTAAAGGCAACAAAACAATCATTGCAATTTACATGTAAAAAGGCGTGAGGAACTTCGTTCTTGACGGAGGTCCCCCGGCCGCACACCTTTTTTTTAACACAATGCAATTATATTCATAATTACGCTGTTTTTACTACATTATAAAGGTATGCCATCACCCTAAACAATAAAATAAAAGAAGGCAAAGTATTATTAAATACAATAAAATACAACACAATTTCGGGTGGTTGGTGTTCTTAAAATGAAAATTGTTTTGTGAAAAAGAAAATTAACTCTTCTAACTTTTTAGATACAAAATCGTTTAAAACATTTTGAAAGTGTTCCTTTCCAATATATCATTTTCAATCGCAATTATCCCCAATGAATTTAAACGGTTCTGAGATATTGAGACAGCGGCTCAAATTCCCCTGTAATACCTCGCCTTCCATGCCGTCAAAAATTTTGTCGAACGAAAATTCTGTGTCAAAATCGTTGTGTGTAAAGCCAGTTGCCAGTCGCAGTTGAAGCCGAAGCAGAAGTAGAAGCAAGAAATGAAAACTGAACTATTGCTTCCACTGCGACTGCATTTTTCGAAATCGAAAAGAAAAAGAAATGAAAATAACCATCACTTTTCCAACGCTGCTTTGAAATATGACAATGTAATATAAAACATCTTCAAATTAAATTTTCACTCGATTAAAATTTTTTCTCGATTCACGGGACCTCTAGTTTGGAGCCTACACTGCCTTATGGATAATCTGGCCCTGTGTTCTTATATTCCTTTGTGTTGAATATTCGTCCGAGAAATTTACGATGAAGTACCTATTGGTAATGTAATACTTCAACATTTCTACAACATTGTGGACAAATATAGTGCGTATCTTGTAGATTAATCCATTGCGCCAAACCTTATCGAAGGCTTTCTCTACGTCTAGGAAGACTCTAACACAACACTTTGTGTCCTCGAGGTTACGTTCGAGGAAGGGTAGGAGTCTTATACTGAAAAACTTTTCAAATATTTTTGATAGCTCAGGAAATAAGGTTATTAGTCTATACGATGATGGCAGAGATAGGTCTTTTCCCGGATTTGGAATCGCAATGACTTCAGCAACTTTTCAGACTTTGGGTGAAGTAGTTTAACCTGAATAGATATTTCCTAATGTCTTTTGTTGCCCTGTTGTACTTCTTTTTGGCCTCGAGGAACCTAATGTTTATCCAGTAATTTTTTAATTTAAGCTTTTATCGTATTATACTCTTCAGAATAGATGGTGTGTAGTGCTTTGTTGGATGAGGTGAGTTATCCGAGGATGCTTTAATCGCTACTTTTTAATTGGTGTCATTGAGATATACTATAGCAGATTCTATGTCCTCTGGTGATTTTAGACTAATGTCTATGGATAGGTATAAATTCATATAGTCTCTATAGGTATCCCAGTAAGTTCGGTAACTGTGTAAGAGATAGTTTTCGTTCGAATCTACTGGAGTTTTTCTGAGTTCTAAGACTATAGGTGTATGTCTGACGAGAGATCCAGACTTGGCGTGATTGCGTATTTGCTTAAATCTAAATTTTTTGTAGGTAGAAGTCTAAAAGGTCTGGCTTTTTATTGGAGTCTATTGGCCAGTGTGTTGGCTCACCTGGTTTATCTTTGCAGAGTGAAGTTCGGGATCCCCATGTTTCCGAGATTAACCGATATCCATATCCTTATTTTGCAAAAAAAGACAGTTCGTTGAAATGGTATCTTAACCCGTTTGCGTTGTAGCTAGAATTTTTAGGTTGGTGTCTATTTTCAAGAAGTTGATCTTTTTTTTTTTCAAATACTGGGTTACTTCTTTCAACATGTCTTGGATTTTCACCAATTTATTATCGGTCTTGGTTTGTTTGATTTTTCCTGAGTTCCGCCAAAAATAGTGTAAGAGGCTTCTTAGTAATTCTTTGTTGCACGTTGTGGATATTTATTGCTTCATGACCAAGCTCCTTTAGTTACCTACCTCAGCACTACCCTGAAACCCCGCTCCTCCTTTGCCCTAAACGTGTAGTATTTGGTGTTGTGATGCTGAAGTATCTAGACCACCGCCGAGTAACATATTGAGTCAGATACCTGTATACGCACTTCGTTGTTTTTCAGAGTTTTTATTCTAAAGTTGTTTTGTATTGTCTCTTTTAGGGCTGAGGTTAAGTTACAAATTTACTCTACATCCGACACGTAAATGTGGGGAGGTTTTTGTCCTTTTGTTTTATCAGCGACGTCTTTACTTACCCCACCGACATTTTCATCAGAAGGCCCATTGTCTTCGTCATCTAGCAATTCGAACTTATTTTGTATGCTGGGCTTACTCAACCAGTATGAGTGTAGCATTTTCTGTTGCGGTATCTTTGTCGGTGTTTTATTTTTTTGTTTTTGGGCTCAATGGTGTAGGGCTGATGGTGATTTTGCGAGCTGCAACAGGCATTTTTGAGTTTAGAACAGTTTTAATTTTCTTTTATTCTTGTTTTTGCTTATTTTGTTTTTCTTTATATTTTGTTAAATTCGGAGCGCGAGACCCAGACGACTAATCGACTTGACACTTCACTTGCGAATGACATTTGAAAATAGTCTATTAATTTTGGAGTTTGAATCTTTGCCATTCTGGAGGTGAATAATTACAATATGTCTAGAGGAAATAGAAGTTGGAGTGACTACATGAGGGGAGCGCAGAATGAGTTTTTTGAAGGTTTATAAATGGTGCCAGTCTTGAGATTGAGGGAGGTCGAAGATTTCTACGTCAAGGTTTCAATTCATGACCGACAGCATTTTCCGGCCAAAACTTTGATTCACAAACTTTAAGAAAATTATAGTCGGAACGCTAATTTTAAAGGAAGCAATGTCGCGAGGGTTTGGAAAATTAAATTTCTGACCAGTCGCCTTAACATTTATTTTGGCTGTTATATAAGAAATAATATTATCTGAGGTTATGTTAGCTGCTAACCTAGAAATGAAGACACGTCGGCAATGGGCAACCGCGGTAAGAACGAGGTGCTAAAAAGCCAGAAATTTTTGTAATGCCAAAAAAGGTGATAGTGACTTCGTGGCAGGTCCGTACAATACGTTGGATGCATTAAAACTTCTCAACAAAACTCCTTGCGTTTCCGCACATTACCCATCAAATATTTGATGTGACTTTTCTTTATATGGGAATCACACATTCCCAATAAGTCAAGCGTGAGTCAGTGTGATCAATACTTAAAATGATCAAATAAAAATAATGGAATTCTTTTTCTTTAACCCATTGTTAGAACAAAATAAAATACCTAATAATTACATCGATCACACATTTTTATAATGTTCCATTCGTTGCTTCATATAAAGGTCCAAGTATGCACGTTCTAAAAAAAGAAACATTTCTCCAGAAATATGTCATAAAAGGTCTGGCACACGTTGTGTGGTGTGAAAATAACGGATATTTTGAATTTCAATCTTCGATGCTCAAAACCGTCGGTTGCGTAATTTGAATTGAAATATGAATTCTGATTTTGTTGATGAGAAAATTAATAAGCACCTCTACAGGGTGCGACCTACCTGGCATGACTTTGTCAACAAAGTTCTGCTCGACTAATGACAGTACTTGTTTGAAACGTCAATCTTAGGAGATTTTCGCTATGGACACTCCAGTTGAACGCGATGAAAGTGTTCAGTTGTACATTTAAAATAACTTATCAAAATCTGAAAACACAATGTACTTAGAAAAAAAAATTAAGAGTGGGCCGTCAAAGAACATAAAGAATTCGCACGGCATTCAACCTCAGGGTGCTTAAACAAATCTGCTTAAACAAACTTACGCGATCTCTCACTTATAGATTTTTTTTTCCTTTATATTTAATTTTTCTGTTATTATTAGAACAACTTCAATTAAATTGTATATACAAAAATTAACAAAACAGCTTAAATAATAAGTGGGGATATATTATTGTGTATTAAAGAGATCTATTACGGAGGTCGGCAGGGTGCGATCTTCTCAGCCGTCTCGCCTCCCTAACTCCTCCCATTCTGCGTCGTTTTAGAAGACGCCTTGCTAGTTTATTTGGATGATTTTTTAACCTCTCTATATATTTTTTGGCCTGACGATTTATCACATCGCCAATTTTCGGTATTTTGAAGTCGTTTTCAAGGTCCGCCCTTCGCATGAACCAAGGGGCACCAATAAGCATTCGCAATGTCTTGGCCTGCAGTACTCTCACCTTCGTGATGTTTGACCTTGCTGCTATGCCATACACCTGCAAACCGTATCGCCAAGCAGGAGCAATTATGGTTTTGTAAATGTTCACCTCACTTATAGAGCAAAACAAGTGTTTCTTGGATGTCTTTTTTAGGAAAATGGGTCCACTTAATATGGCCCATCTTGTATATGAATGTGTTAAATAAGAATGTGGCAAGGTCAAGTCTTAAAACATTAGAGTGAGCTCAATAAAGCCTTTTTTTGTGAATTAAGAAAGATTCCACAGGCTAACATTCGTGCGGCGTGTCACTCATTTGTCTCTGTACTATAATTCTAGATAGAGGCAGCTATATCGAAATCGTTAAGTGAATTCGAAAAACTGTATTGTTTTCCATTATTTCTCTTCTGTGGTTGAATTAAATTAAAAAGTTACGATTCAATTGGACAGCTTTTCAGTAACATTCAGGGCGTTGTAACGTCTGAGAGTTAGAATTAATGCACTATTCATACTGAACTGTATTACAATGACGAGTCTTGTGGTTGACTGCCAATTCCGAATCATGAACAGCTGTTTTTCATTTTTGTTATACATACACACATTGACAAATTGTGAGAAAAAAAGAATTAAAAAATTTTTAAAATTATTTATAATGTGTACGAACGTGTTTTCAGACTTACTTTTATAAAAAAAAACTTAAAATTTTAATTTTCACTTACCTATGTTTTGTGCCCTGATCAGATGTTTATTGTTTTGATGCACATAACATAAGCAGAAGACTGAAAATGCCAATTTTCAACCAAAAACTTTGCAAAACTGTCAGAAATTATCAGCCCTGTTCACAATCAGAGGCGAATCAGTTCTTGATTCACCGTTAAATCATAGCCCACTGTGAATAGAGCATTAAACTTCAGAGCCCAACTGATTATCGCCTTCAAGACTTTTCCGGCCATCATAACACCATCATAACTATAAACAGGTTGTAGGTGATTTAAGCAAAGTTCCAAACAGCTACCGGCATCAAATGGTTATCGGCATTATGTTTATCATGTATGCTTCAGAAAAGTTACTTCTGAACTCTGTCCATATAACGCGAGCTTTGATAAGCCCGGATTCAGAAATCAACCTCTAATTCCAACCTGAATCAGAGGTCATATTTAAGACTTAAAATTTGTTGAGATGCCACTTACAGACGCTAGCTTCTTTTGAGTTTAGTATTGTCAGCTAAATATACTGAAACAGGCCCACCTTTTGACAGGCATACTAAAATCTAACTCAACCGATTAAATTAAATACATTCTAAGAATCGATACGAGAATAGCCAATCTGGATCGATCCAAGTTAAATTTAAAAAATTATTTTAAAATGCAAATAAAAAAATTAATCATTTAGAGTTGGAAACTAAAATTCGGTGGCTTCAAGAAGCTGGTAATTTGTTTCTGCTCTTCATTCCGATAGCCATGATTACTTGGACGTGGGCCCGCATTTGTTGATGATCTTCCCGATCTCGGAAAATGTGGAGTTCCTCTGTTCTTGTTAGCTTGACAAAAAAGACTGCTCGATGACGTCGTTGTCGTTCCTGTGGCTTCATATTGGCGTTGCCGTTCAGCTTGGAGCGCCTTTTCGGCGTCGCGTTGTTGTTTTATTTTGATGACACGTTGTTCGCTTTGCTTGCGTAGCGCACGCAATTCCTCCAGTTCCAGAAACAGTTTCTTGCAGCTGTCTCGTACGATTTTTGTCGCCAGTTCCATTCGTTCTAATCTGTTTACCTGCACATTGAATAAATAAACATCAAAAGTCAATCGACAAGTTTAAATATCCCTACTTACTTGTTTTACCATATACTTATGCAGTCGATCTTGTTGTACCTTTTGAAATGTCAATACATCATCCATGCGCACTCCATCACGCCAAGGTTCCGGATGAAACATATCCTTCAAGTTTGGCGGCATCGCGCTACTAATCTGGCATCCGCGTGCTTCTTTATTACAAAAGCAGCATTTATAGGTAGGCACATCGCTGGTTGCGAGGCCCAACGTTGGTGTGCAGCATTTCTCGCACAGAACATGTTTACATGCCAAGTAAAAGAATCTACGTGTTTTTAGTACGTAATGTTCGTAACATCGATTGCAATGTATCCAAATCAATTTAGCATTAATTTGTGATTTCATTCTGCATAAACTTACTCGAAAAACAGTTACTTTCGTCGCATCCAACAGCTGGGTAAAACATTCACAGTAAAATTAAACGGTTTAGGGCTGCACAATTTGAAATTGTTGAATTCACAGTGCGGCTTCATCCCTGAAAAAAATTTAAAATAGGATTTGTGGAAAAAATTTATATTTTAAAATCATTTATAATGTTTACAACCGTGTTTTCGGAAATTTAAAAAACATTATACGTATCAGCGTCGAATCAACATTGATTCGAATCATAGCCCACTGTGAATAGGGCATATATTTGTAAGGGAATTCCGGGGATGGAAATCCACAATACACAACTACCTAGCTTGACGTACTGGAAGGACATCAACCAACCACTGGATGTAACTTAATCTATTGTTGGAGCGTTAAATCAGCGTTGATGTGTTCCAGCTGGTCATTTATCCGCTGTGATCCGCTTTGTAGTTATAATTTGACATGCGTTTCAACGCAGTCTTTAATAGCCAGGCCATTGCATGATGTTCATGAAGTAGTCCATGTTATACAATTTTTACAACACTCGTCAAAATTCCGTTAAGAAATGTGTACAGTACTGTGCAACTTTTAATATTGTTAAACACTATATAATTTAAATGAATAAATACGATCAATTAATTATTTTTGAAACCATTTCCCGTGTGGGTAATTACCCACCCATAAAATTCCGTGTGGCCATAACTACCCACCATACCCAAATTATCTGCCGGACCTACAATATGTATTATTCGAAATATTTTCCATTATTTTCTACAACCTTTTCCCACCTTTGTGGCAACGTGGCAATACAGCATCGACAGAACCATCGTAGTTTGACAGCGATCCAATCTTCGACCCATTTTCGTACTTCTTCAGCATTTCGAAACCGTGTATCAACCAAGCCATGCTGCATGGACCTTAATAAGTCATAATCACAAGGCGCTATATCACTGGCTACGGTAGAACTTCCCATTCGAGCTGGAACAGTATATCCTTCACAACTCTTCCAACGTGTGGCCGAGCGTTGTCATGCAAGAGAATGACTTTGCGTCTGTTGCTCGCTATTGCTGGCTTTTTAGCAACAATGCGTTATTTAATTGGTTCAACTGACGGTGGTACACATCTACAGTAACAGTTTCGTTCCGTTTTTGAAGTTCGTAATACACTACTCCTTGCTGATCCCACCATATACACAGCAACCCTTATGACCGTGAATATTCGGCTTCGGTGTCGTTGTGCATGGCTCCTGGGTTAACCTGACTTTTTGCGCTTAAGATTGTTACAGTACATTCACTTTTCATCGCCGGTGTTGAAGCGGTTTGAAAACGAATTTTCACTCAATTCTTTTGGTAGCCATTTTCCCGCTTTTGTATCTTACCCATCGCATGTAAACATCTGGAAACAGTTGATTCACCAACTGCTAAGTTGTCTCCAAGTTGCTTCAGAGTTCGAGCCGAGTCGCCGTCCCATAAGTCTTGCAGTTCATTATCCTCGAACTTTATTGGTGCTCCAGGCCGTTCTTTGTCATTGACATCCAAATAACCACATTAAATAGTTGAAATCAAAACCGACAATTGGCATGTGGAGGAGCAGCACCGCCATAAGTTTCTAATAGTGTTTGATGAGCTTCGGCAGCAGATTTTTTCAAATCAAATAAAAACAGTAGCGAATGTCGAAAATGCAATTTTGTGCCTTCCATGATTAGCGCCAATATACATTAAATAACTTAATACCCCTAAATGTAAAGCTATTATTGTAGTGTTGACAAATGTCAAAACCATCGAATTACACATCTGTTTGCCAGCTGTTTACACTTGAATACTTACACAATTTTGAATACTTTAGATGTCAGTGACCAGAATTAATGAAAGCACCTCATAGTAGAGGCTTTTTCCGTCGCATTGCAGACTAAAAAAATTTGACAGTCCTAACTTGTCTACGTCAAGAAGGGAACAGAATGGTGAAGCTGAAGCCAGCTCTTTGTATGTGAACGAACACAATGTGAAGCTGGGGCTGGGTCTTAGTCTCTGAAGCTGAAGCCGTGAAGTCAAAATAGTGTCAAGACAGATCGACTTCCAAAGTATATTGTAATATTTTATCGATTCCGTTACTGTTACTTTTAAATAACTAAAATAAAATATAAATATGAACAATAAAACTAAAGAGGAAAAATTACAACTATTAGCTTTTTTGGGTCATTAAACAAGGTTTTCTTATATTCCAAGGTATGACAACGAGGCCGAACCTCGCATTCTGTTCACTTTTCTTCGGGCTTCAGCTTCACCATTATGTTCTAGCCTTTATATCTCAAGCGGTGGTACCCGATTAGGTAGCGCACTACAAGCCTTAAATACATCATGTTGGCACAAGCAAGGAATTGGTCGTGAAGAACCCTCCGTTATATGAAAAAAGTTGAGATGTTGTTTTCCTAAACTAACCACCCCTGATTGACTAGGGTTCAGAACTGAATTTAAATCACGCTCATCCGAAAATAAAAACACTTTATTTTATAATGATCCAAATATATTTTTATGCAGTAAAGAAGTATAACAAGTTATAATGAATGTTGTTTATTGAAGATTCGAATATGTTTTTTTGCACTAATAAGAAGCCAAGGAGACTAAAACGTATCCATAATCGCCTGATAAATCGTCCTGAAATGAGTCCAAATGAAAAACAAAATATTCGTGTTGAAAACAATTTATTTGCGGTAGAAACAGTTAATACGAGAGTACAAATATAATGAAGAAAATGCTGCACTTTTTAAATAAATATATTAATGTTTTTGTTTTTGGAAAATGCATACAAAATAATAAATTAAAAGCAAATCAAATTGTTAGCTACTAGTAAAAAATTAAATCAGATTCAATCCGGAATTCACAATTACATCACAAACAATTTGGATGAATAATTTCATAAAAATGCAATTTCATTACATAATTAAAAAATAAAAACATTGGATATTTTAGAATTATTATTCGTGTTCTTTTTGGTTGCTGTTGATTATCACGTCAAAAACGGATCGAAACCGCGTGAAATCGCGCGAATTCTACCAAGCGACGAGTGTCACAAGCACATATCCATTCTCAGACTGCAAGTCATCCTGTGTGATGTAAATTTGTGGAAAAATATGGAGAAAATATAAAAGCAAGTAAAAAGAGGGGGAGAGAAAAACTTTTAGTTTGTTGTAAGCTCGATTTTGCAAATATCAATTTGTATATTTTGTATACATTTAGTTGATTTATTAGTTTATAGCCAAAATCTTGCACTAATTACTTTTTTACTGTTAGTTAGTTGCAGTGACAACCCTGCTGTCATGAAAGTCCATTCAGTTGTCAATTAGTATAATGGGAAAATCATGCGGTGATTGACAGATGGCTTGAAAGTATAGTAGGAGCGACTTTAAAACTAAAATTGTTTCTCAAAAATGAAATATAATTTGTGATTGTTGATTTTATTGAAAAAATAATTATTAAACGAATAATAAATTTGCACTGTCAGTAGTAGATTCTTTTAAAGAATTTAAAGCAAATAACAAAATAAAATTGAGACTCAGAGACATAAATAACGGTATAACATTCGTATGTAAATATATAGTATATATAAATGTACATACACAGTCAAAAGAATTTAATTTTTTTTTTTTTAGTTTTTGCATACATTATGTGTTTTTTCATATAAGTAGAATGTATCATGTAAAATTTCGTATGCATGTAATTAGACATCATCAAAAGTAAACAATTACTTTTGTTCTATTTTAGAAAATGTTTATCTTTTGAGTTTTTTTGTGACTTGGCTTTTTATTGTTGTTGTAGTAGTAGTTGTTGTTTTCTTGTTCGTGTCATTGTGCGTTTGCTCTAAATGCACTCGAAATTGTTCCAAATTGTTAATGATTTGTGTATACAAAAAATTTGTATATATATCGAGACTTTGTACAATAAAATATCATTCGAGGCGTGGAACTGTTTAAAGAACAATATGCACTTTCTTTATGTATTTAAATAAATTTAATTATTAATATCCAACAATAGCCAATAGGGAGCGCTTATAATCGCCAGATGTGTCGCCCTAAAAATATACGAAAAATTTAATGTTATGACAACAGAAATTAAGAGAATTGTTTAAGGAAATATGCAAAATGTCTCGTGATGAAAACTATGCGTTAAAACTGATAATAGATCTAATAGTAGTTAAAGTTTACTAAAGATACTTTCGAATTATATTATATAATAAATAACTGCATCTTTTAAGCATGTGTCAAAAGAATGGCTTTTGTGTGAAAAACGAAAAACAAGCATAGAGGTTGATCATGCTTGATATTTTTGTGACGAGCGAATGGCAACAGTTGGTAATGACGCCACATGATTGTACTACAGAACTAAATGTAAGGATATATTAGAAATAACATGCGTGTAAACATTTATAAAATACGTAAAGCCGTTTTGTCAATGCCCGGTTAAAATTTAAAGGCGAGATGTTCTATCGGTTAGAAAAACGATCGTTTTCTCAACATTAGTTTAACATGTATCATAAGGAAGATATATCAGCAATGTACGTGGTGCTTAGGTCAACTCTGACATTTTCTTTCTAAAGTCATATCATTCGAAGAGTGAATAATTAATATTATTTTATGACAAAAAAGTGGGTCATTCCACGATGTAAATAAGTAAATAATCATCATTAGATGAGAAATCTTTTCAGTGTTAAGTTGATCTGTTTTCTCACATTCACAATTGAAACAGTCTGCGTAGACATTTCGATTAAACGAACATTGAGATAACGGCCCATAATAGTGATCCAAATACAAGATTGTGCGACCAACACCAGTGACAATATAACTTTCGTATTTACCTTGATCCACGACTCCAAACTCTTGCCGTATTTATTTTGGAATGCTTCCTTGATATCGCCCAAATCGATTTCAGAGCGGCTGACAATGATGCGAATCAGCGTCTTGTCCTTAGTACCTATGCCATGCATCGAGTCATACAAACGCTCAGCGAAGTAGTCAACCTTCGATTTGCAGCATTTGACTATGAATCGGGAAAATATTCAAAATATATAGCTAAAAATATCGATATCGCTAAATTTTACACTCAAAACTTACCGATAGCCAAGAAACCCTTTTCAATGGCGCCGCTGAATTCGCGCTTGATCGCCTTTTCGATATCATGGCCGCTGATGTTCTCGTACTCAAGGAATATCTGACGTAATTGTTGGTACGAGCGTGTCACCAGTATTGAATTGAACACGGACTCATCCGTGCCCCATTGGCCCTCACCGGCATCGTGTAAAGCCTGTGCATCGGCAATGGCGGCAGCTTCGTCAACACCCTGATTCTCGTCGCGGTTGCCTTGCACCAGAGAAACGCAGAGACGCTTGAAATGACCGCTGGTGTCACCCTTCAGATCTGATTCCAAAGATTTGCCAAAGCTTTGTTCGTAAAAGTGTGCAATTGTCTTAATGCCATAGTTGGATAGCGTGCACAGAATCTCAATGATAGCCTCGTCATCGGTGCCCATGCCGGAGATGGCATCGTGCAACTCCTGAGCATAAAACTGTGGCAATGGTGTCATCAGCGCGAGAATCACATCCTCGAATTTTCCACCCAACTCTGATTTCAGTTCAGAAATCAGATCCTTGCCGTACGCGGTCTTGAAGGCCTCAGCTATCTCCAAACGTTGTACGATGCCACGACGTGCAAGAATCTCAATTATCGCCTTCTCATCGGTGCCAAAGCCCTTCATTGCCTTCCGCAAGATGGCTGCATCCTCGACTGGATCGAATGGATCTGCTGGGTAAACAGTTGGTGTGCACTGACAAAAAGAAAGGAACAAGAAATAAACAAATGTTATGAAACGATGTAAAATAATAGCTTTTTTCATGCGTCATTCGTTTCACGTCGGAGGTAATTTCCGGTAATTTTAAAATTCAGAATTGCCATTACTCATAATTATTTTTAAGATTGCAACTTTTGCCAAACTAATTTGAATGCACAGCGACGCTTCAGCATGGAAAACAAACAAATCCCTTTAGTAAATGAACAATCACTCACCAACTGAGATTAACTTATTTCTTTCAAAAACATAAATTTGCATTTCCAACAATATTTTGATTCTACTGATATTCCAATAAGATTATACATTCCTTAAATTAATGTCACCGCCCATGATACTTAATAATCGTATCTGTAGAGCACTCAAGTACAACGCAATTATCAGAGATAAGAAAATTGTGCCAAACAGGTCGTGCCGCTGTAATTAAATAATCTGTGTAAATTATTTTGAGGGTTTGTTTCGTCAGATTAGGGTACCTAAAATTTATCGAAACAACTACGGTATAAATACTAGAGTCTATGCCTGGTATATAAGTATATTGCAGGCGAGTTTTGCATATATTGGAAAAACCTTACTCAAAACACCTGCAACCTGCTCATTGATTTGATAGATCTTAAAAAATAGTTTATCCAACTTTCAGCTAAATAGATAAAAAAAAACAAAAAAGGGTTACCAAAGTATAACTCTATTTAATCTGCAGTTTATATAAGAGGTATCTCTTCCTTCATTCGCCTGTATGCTTATATTAACTCAGAATACGCGGAAGTGTACAAAACTCAGCACAGTTCCATGTTTTATTTCCTTGTTCGCTCCTATAAAAAGCATAGGGCCACCAGATTCCTTTTATTATTTTTTTTATTTTATTTATTATTATTTATTTATTTTATTATTTTTTATGTGGTGGTTACATAAATCTATCTGCTAGGGTGGATGATTAACCTGTGGTAATAGGAGTGCCATCTGGCGTCACCAAGGAAGTATGCCATCTACCGGTGGTTGGTGGTATTGCGCCAGAGGATGGCATTGACCATGAATCATGCCACCAGTGGTGTTCGAAATTCGACCTCTGGGGCAGCAGCTATAGTGCACTTCTACTGGGATACCGAGGCACTCTAATTAAATCTCTTGTATTATATATCCTGAAGAGAATTATAACATCAAGTGCTCAGGTCTATAAATTGAAGAGAGAGGAGAAAATTTAAAAGAAGAAGTTGAATCGTGGCGTATTTACAGTGTAAGACATTCTTCCATGTGGATAAATCCTTAGCAGGAACTATCTATTCCTAAATTTTGCTCGTATTGTGAGAACAAAAAAAAAAAACTCATTGGCGAATGAATCCTTGGTCAGACGCAGACGAACAATTTCCGATTTGAAGAATGATTAGAGAAAAGTATGGAAATAACTTAAATAGCCCAACAAACTAAGGGACTCCTTTAATACTCTCATGATTCTTTCAAGAGTCTTAAGATTCCTAAGAACTCATAGGATGTACCTATGTACGTAGAACTCTTTTAAGGGTGTGTAACTTTTCGTGTATTTGGAATCTTATTTTATACTAGCGTAGCTCGTCAGACCTTGTTCTGTCTGTCCTTTCCGATATTATCGAAGAAAATAAAATTTCAATAAAAGTACAAACATCAAGTATTTCAATTGCGTATCGGCCAAAAATATGCTTTATTAAAGCTATGTATTTTGCTGCGTGGGTTGATTCTTTTCAGTGAAGCACCTTGTGATATACGACATTATGCCTTTGGTTATCAGGCGCAAGACCAAATAAAGCGGTTTGTGAGTTAAACTTTTATTATAATTTTTCTTTGACAGACTTTCGATTTCGAATTTGACATACTTTTCAATGTCAAACTGATGAAGCAATATTGATTTAATACAAACAAATTGGATGGAATGTCCCGACTTTCGCGGTATACTAACGCACCAAACTTTACAAGATTACTCGACAGACTATTCTAGAGTTTCCCTGAAAATTTTATCAAAATCGGAGCAGCGGTTTCGGCGTCTATAGCGGATATACATTTATACATACATACAGCCATAGATCCAATATTATATATATAAATAGAAGATAGATAGATTAATTTTTATCACCTTATTCCAAATTCGACACTCTTAGAAGAGTAATATTTATGAGCGCTCCTAAAGTGGATGTGTAAGTCGTGCTGAATCACAATTTACTGGCTAGTTTGTCACTACCAATCACCCAAATTTCATAGGCGGCTTCCTTATAAATTATCATATTAGACTCAAATATCGGAAAATGATAAGTTACCTATGTTTAGACAAATAAAAATGTTTGTGTCCCTTTACTACAAAACAATTAAAATTCATTTTCTTAGACATTTAAAAACATGATAAAGTTAGATACTTTTTAATAGTACATCTCAGGGGCAAATACTGTGGCATTTTTAAGACAGAACATTCCAGTTTCTTAAAGCGTAATTTAATGATGTTTTAATATAAACTTACCTTGAATGGATAGTACTCAGCGGAGCTCATTTTTTTTTAGTTGTTGTTTGTTGTAATTTGAATTAAATATAAGCTGAAAAGGTAAGACAGAATAATATTTTAATTCAAGCCTAAAACATACGAATCAACTAAATCATAAGTCAAATTATAACGCAATAAAGCAAGCATAAATAATATAGGAATTAAAGAACCTGTTAGTGGATTACATCATCTCCAAGTGACAACCATAAAAAGGGTTCATGGTAAAAACCTATTAACTAGCATTGCCAGTACCCGTACATGTGAAATGAGTAAAGTGGGAGTTTGGAGATGTTCCTGTTATTTAAGTGTTTTCTGCGCTTAAACAACTGTTTTTTCTCCCTTTTCTAATTTATTTATTTATCTTTGGCGTCATTGAAAATGTTGATGGGTGTACTTAAAAATTATTTGCAAGTTCATGGTTTGTGACTGAATTTTAAGCGAGTTCAGTGAACGAATAGCGTCGTTCACCTTTCACTTAATTACAAGCCTCTTTCGAACGTAAGGTCGAATATTAACTCTCATAGAGGTACTTTTAATTTCTCTGGTTGTTACAGTTTTCGTAAAGTGAAAGTAGTTATCTAGGAGTAGATACTGCAAAGAGAAAATAATTTCGTGGGATGGTCAAAAAATATACGGGCTGAGTTATATATAAAGACACTAATATCGGAAAAATTGGAATAGAATAACGTACAAGTCAAAAAAATTTAAATTAGTAAAACTGTAAGCCTTAAATATTAAGAACTCAAAGATGTCTCCTTTCAAACTGAAATTTTTAAATTTAAGTTTTCTATAACTAATGAGATTCAAATAAAATAAAGTTCGTGCTCCTAGGTTTTGTGAACAGAATTGAATTTCCCGCTGCAAACATCCCTTATCCAGCACTAACAATTTTTTAAGTGATCCCAGAATATATTAAAATCATAGCGTAATACGATACCATAAATCTCGAGCTGATCTTAGAGATTTTGGTAGCCTCGATCTGTATTGTATATGAATACTGAAAGCACTTCTGAAATTCCCAATCTCCTTCCCCATCTTCCTTGCATAACACTAGGCAATGAGAGCCGATTATAAATGTACTTCCTGGAGGGTAAAACAGATTTTATACGATTTAATCATAAATCTTTTTAATAGTCATTCGAAGATGAAACTATAAGAAAATACCTATATACCTATAAATTTCGACTGCTTTTACTAAACTTTGGATACAACCCGTACATGCACTATTTGAATGTTCGCCTGTGGGTGTCATCGTCAACGGCGCGCATGAGCACCGAACAAATGAGGTCATGCTTGCCTGTTAGCTTTATGAAATACACTGGTCGTACCACGTGTTTTCTCCCCGATATTAGACAATAATGCATGTTTTAAAGAAAATGTTTTATGATTGCTTATGTGTTTATCATACTGTCAAGACTTGTCCACCATTTGAATTGGGATTTATGTATATATAATCTGCTTATATGTCCATATGTATGTTTTATACGACATAACAAAATTTGGGCTGACGTAGCTTATGTGCTCAGCTCCCCTGAGGCAAAAAAAGAAAAAAGTTGTTTTATACATTTCAACGCCAAAACGAAGTTCGACCGAGAAGCGCTAATACACAAATGAAAACGGTGCTTAGAGCCGCCTAAGAACTGGTTTTTTCTTCTATAACTTTTTGTTGACGTAGTTATAAAACTTAGTCGAGCATTCCGACAAAAATAGTTTTTGAGTTTGTAGAATTTTCGAACCAATGAACGAAGGAAGTATCGAAGGCCTTGTGTACTAATGAAGCTGTGATTAATATGATATGACGAGCGCATATTACGTATGAATCATCTATATACATGTATATGAAGCAAATTATTTACAGATTCTGTTGTTACAATGAACATTGTACTTTCTAAAACAAACTAAGAAGTATCTGAGAGCGCAAAAACCCCGTATTCATGACACTGTTTCTGTTCTAGTGTTGGCGGGCATATTGTCGACTTTCCTGTCTACAAAATAAAGTAATGACTGTACTTAACCGGGCGAGCCAATGCGTGAAATCAAACAATCACAATAAGGAAATACACATGATGCCAAAACTGATGCATCTACATAGCAACGGAAACAGAAATTGAAGTGAGAAGTTTTCCAATTCGAACGATAAAAAACATCAACTTCGGCTATGCCGAAATTGTAATACTCTTCACACCATAAACTGTCTCAATAAGTGTTATAGTTCGTTAGAAGGCATATGTGGGTATCATCGAGATGACAAAAGAAATATTATGTAAATTTGAAGGAATGTGTATGTAAATGGACCACAAAACCATTAGTCTAAATTTCAGTACGATAATAAACAAATAATAATAACTTAATTTGAAGGGTATGAAAATTCCAAGGTCCAATTGAAGTGATTTCCAGAGAACCAGCTGCTCATTTAGCGATCAATCGAGAGAGCAAGCAAAAGCTAACTTTTCAGATCTGTACTTGTCGTTTGTTCGTTTTGTTTGCTCACACGCGATGCCTTCCAAAGTTTTAATGGAACTTTCCAGCTTGCAAGTTTTTTACAACTTTTCTTTCCTCGTTAATCTTCTTTAGGTGCGTGTGTGTTCCAATTAGAGCTACACCTAACCGACATCCCCTGGCAATGAACAAAAAATTCAGGCAACCCAACAAACAACCGACACTCAGCTGTCCGCGTCGTCCGAGTGTACGTTATGCGAGAACAGAATGTGGCACACGGATTCGTTTGGCTGCTGCTGACTGAGTAACGGGCGGTGATGATGTCACCTTTTTGAGATGGCATTGTATCAAGTGAATGTTAAATAGCACTTTGGTTCGATGGAAGTAAATATTTTATTTTTTCCAAGTAAACTTTTTCTAGCTGTTCTTTTTCCTATGTGACAATTAAAAACATCTCATCTTTTCTCTCATCCAAACCTCGCCAAAAAACAACTTTTATTTCTTGTTGTTTAACGGAAAAGACACTGATTCGTTGTTTTTAGCCACTTGTAAAAATTGTCTTATAGCCAATACATAAATATGTATGTACACGAATGGAGTAACATAATTAAACAAGAAAATTGTAGACGTTGCTTGAATGTGTTTACCAAGTCACTTTTGTTATGCCGAACGATCCACACGCGGTAAACTTTGAGAAAATACTGCAGAATATTTCTCTCGCGCAACCACTTTTATTTGTGGCGTAAACGAAAATGGGTGTGTGAACGAAGGAACTGGTATAAGTAATTGAGGCCAAAAGCCGGTGCATGTTTCGCTTTGTGAGAGTGAGGCAGCGGCAAATTGGTTATACAAGAAGAGCATGACCACAATGTTTATGTGTTTATTGTTTAAAAGGGAGACAGAGAAGTGTTGTGAAAATGATTCATTCGTTGCCAATGAAGCAAAATAGCGTACTTGCGTGACAAACAGAGAGAGAATAATATTGATAGAGGGATTTATTTATTTGTGTTAGCACAAGTCTCTCTCGAGAAAAATCTCTATTGTAAAACAGTGATCTAGTTGAATTTAAAGCTCTCTGTAAGAGTCTCTGAGCATTGTGGATCAATCATCGCACAAAATGCCATTACACTGGCTGAATCATTTTTTTTAATATAATTTGTTCACGTAGGGAAATTAAAGTGCAAACAATAGGTAGGTAATAGTACATATATTCATGAATCATTGATTTTGGTTAAAAACACGTCATAAACGTAGCTAGTACTATAAAATTCAGTGATGCTTTAATCCAAAAATTAATTTTGGGGTTGCCATCTAGTTATAATTAAAGGCTACATTTTCACACATGATCATGATCATGGAGTTGTGTTCGTAAAATGAGTACAACCGACGATGATCCAAAATTATTTTGATATTTCCTGCCGGGGCAACGGCTTTGGCTCACGCACGAAGTCATATGAAGTCGTTCGGGTCGCTTCCCATACAAGTTTTTCATTCTGCATTGTGTTTCACGTCGTCAACTTCTAGGTTGACGACAATTTTCTAATTTTTAGCTCTCATGCTGTCAACTTCGCTGTTGACGATGCGGTACGAATATTATTACAGATTTTGTTTAGAAACATATAATATATTTTATTGAAAAATGTGTATACGCGAAAAAAAGTGTTCTAATTTAATGTCATACTCATTTTCTCATTCAATTTCCATAATACTAACTTTAAAAATAAATTTAAAAAGGAGAATTAGACTGAAAATGTAATTTTAAATATAATTAACTATCCTATATCCTTCCCTTAGTCATAATTCATTAATTCACTTACACTATTTAAAGATGGCTCTGTCATCACCAAGGGCTGGTAGCGGCTAATCACCCACCCTATCACACAAAAACCAATCAAATTATGTAACCACCACAAGCCTTGGATATTCAAAATTAGATCATATGCTCCCTACAGGAGCGAACAAGGAAATAAAAAATAAGTAGGAAATATTAAGAAGATATGTTTACATGAAAAATAATCTACCACTGTAATGGGGACGGACAATGTTCTGCTGAAGTGGTTTGATTTGTTAAAATTTGATTGGATCTTTGGATTTATCTGGGGACTATAAAATCCATTAGTTCAGTTTGTGTGAAAGGAACTTAGATAACTTCTGACCAAATTTGAAATCGATAGGCCTAAAAACACAGAAGTTTTGCTAATTAGAACTTTAAGTTGACAAGCGGCTATATGATTTATCTGGGGACTATAAAATCCATTAGTTCAGTTTGTGTGAAAGGAACTTAGATAACTTCTGACCAAATTTGAAATCGATAGTTCTAAAAACACAGAAGTTTTGCTAATTAGAACTTTAAGTTGACAAGCGGCTATATGATCGAGTAAGTGTTGCACAGTTGGGGCACCAATGAATCTAAATTCTGGCATCACGGATTTTGCCCGAGCACATGAACAATTTTGTTTTTCTGGTTTTTTTTCTAAACTGCTTGGCAGTTCACACAGAGTTGCTAAGTTTTTTGTTTTCGGCATAATAATTTTCACAGCTGGCAACCTTAGCAGCGCCATATGATTGTCAGTCATTTCATTGCGCTCGCTCGGTTTACATGTGTGGTTTGGTCGTCCCCATGGTGTGTTGTGTTGAAGATAAAATAAAAGTTTGGCGAAATACAAATGTAAATACAAAACAATATAGCAAGGAATCAAAGAAAGTGCAACAAAACGATAAAAATACGAAGACAATAACAAGTGTGGACGATTATTTAGTGTTACATATTGCGCCGCAAACAGGAAGAAGTCACCTTATAAGGTAAGTCTTTCAATCCATAAAAATTTGTAAATAAGGCATTCATAGATAATACGTATGTAATAAAATTCAATGCGTTGCATATGATGACATACACACACATACACGGTTATGAGTGTCGATAAATATGCACGCAACTCCACTGATTAGATGTGAGCATTGAGTATATAATCCTAAGTTCGTCTATAATCAACAGAAATTGTTTAGAGCACAATTAATTTGATTTAAATAAATTCCGATGTGTTTACTTAGAATTTGTAGATTTAATATTTATGCTGCTTTCATCGGGCGTGTTGTGGGTGTGCATTGGTGTATTCATCTGCTTCTTCGTTGCCATGCTTGCTTTAGTCGCGCCGATGCCATTCACCCCCAAACGCTCAGTGTTAATTTTTGCCTTTGGCAAATATTTTTTGACGGACTTTTTCGCCAATGAATTTAGGTCAATTTATGCGTTGTCTTCTCTCGCCCTGTTTTTAGCATTCAGATTTGTTCGGGTTTTTTTTTTGTTTGCCGAACCAGTTTGTTGACCTTGTTTAACCACATTAGCAGTTGGGCGTTTTGGTGTTGTTGTTGTTTGACAATTCGGAAATCTTGCATTATTTCTGCTCCAAATTTTATCTTATGTAGCTACTACATAAAAGTTTAATAAATATCTATTTATTTTGAAAGGAAGGCAAAGACAATTGATCAATTATAATACATATAAACTTCAGCAACAAGAATAACAACAGCTTATTAGAAATAAATAAGAAGAAGAAGAATTTCATAAGGTATGTGTCTCAAGACGTACTTATTGTGATGCTCATAGCATAATAAGATATTATTGAATCAATTTTTTTCTACTCATATGCTTGATTCAAATTTCATTGCTGAACTCAGCTCAGTTATTATCTTAAGCAAAGCTGTCAGAAATTTAACCTGTGCGAAAAATCGAGAGCTACGATTTGACTTTGCTTCAATGTATAAATAGGACACTCTTTTTGTGCTTTTGGGAGAGGTCCTATTTACAAACGAATCCAAAAAATCTGACAAAAATCCGGGAAAGCCCATCAAACAAAAAAAACGTGACTTTGGGTGTTGTAATAGTTTTTGATTCTAGTACACAATATACTAGTATAATGAAGCCCAAACCACTCTTGGGATGTTGGTGAAAGTTTGCTGCTGGTAGTTGACTTTTAGTTTATGTCTGGTATAAATAGAATTATACATATCTTGGAACATGTTGGGAGAACGTTTATAGCCTTCTGTAGTTCACTATAATTCCAAAAATACTCTGATTCCAAGCGTATTACTCTGATAGGTCTATAATCATTCCCAATCATCAGATTTAAATCCAAAATAATACGTTCGAATATTATTGCTACTACAAATGGCGGAGAATCATTTAAAAAATCCCCTAGTGAGGCCTTGTCATAAGGGGCTATGGCACAGGATACACACAACTATGATTGCAGGTCGAGGAGTCGCAATCAAATATTAAATAAGGCTTTTTCTCAATTTGGAATTTGAAGGTTGTAGTACATTATTTGTATAATATATAAAGATATAGCTGCTTTCGAGAAGCGTAATATTGAAGACACGTTGTGGTTACTGGAGATAAGTAAGTGGTTTAAAGTGTTTTCAAATATAATTTTTTCTTTGCTCAATCCATCGATGACTATATTTAAGGCCATAAATGCTTGTAGATGATGTATTGTTCTAAAAAGCTTTTTAGTCTTTCAATTGAATTTTTATTTTCTCTGTTGCCATTAATTCCATTCCGAGGATTCATGGAAGGATTCTGGAATGAAAATCCAATAATAAACCCATAATTTCTGTTTTTAAGACTCACTGTGTAGGCTTCTAAAATAGCGGTGATTAAACGGCACACATACACTGAGCTATGATCTTGCAGTGCAGTGTTGTCAATATTTTCTGGTACAGAGTTATACTGTAGCAGGTACCTGACTGCCATTTGGATAAGAATTTATACGTTTAAAGTAGACTAGGCCAAATTGGCTTAGTATGTTTTTTGTTTGGATGATTTGTCTATTGTGTTTAGAGATATTTGTGTATATTTTGAACTATCTTGGGTGCTCTTTTAGTTTTCCTGATTTTAATGTATGTAGTATTGTTGGGAGCGTGAAGAAGTAATACATTTCATTGTCGCAGTAATAATTATTATGTCGACTTACACAATAATGCTGTTTATTATTGACTTAAAAAGAGTGTTATTTAAACAATAAGAAGAAAAACAGTCGCTTAAGGTAACAATTGTAATCACGTGACCAGTACGCGTGTATTTTACTGGTAGCATTAGCCATTGAATCATCTACATTAAAAACATATACCTCATTCGTAACTCAACGCAGAACTCAACTTAAATGTAAGTACATATATTTTTATACAACGCAATTTACAATATCATATTACGCTTCTCCAAATCATTTGCAGATAACGCATCTTTGAGAGTTGTGAACTCCGGTACGCTTTCGAAAACGACAATATGCGAAATTTTTACGATTTACTAAATGCCAAGCCAACGGCAACACTAGAGGAATTGAGAAGAAACTATAAGCATTTAATACTTCAATGTCATCCCGATAAATTGCAACTACAACAACAAATCAAAGTAAAACCAGAAAGTGCAACAGACAAAGCTGTCGACGACGACCACGACATAGCTGTAAACCGTCGCTTCTTTATATCAGGAGCTGCGTTACCGATATCGTCTACTGACCCAAATGTAACGACAACGTCGTCGATGCACATACGAAAAATGTTTGTCGCTATTAATGAAGCCTGGAATACTTTGAAAGATCCCACAAAGCGTAAACTCTACGATGCCGAATTGTTGCAAGCGAAATTTCAAACGCACAGCAATATTTATGAGACAATCACCTATAACGATATGCGTCGTGAAGAAGTCGAAGAAGAAGAAGAGGATGGGGAGGAAGTTGAAGTTGTCTATGAAAAAGATGAAAAAGTTGAAACGGCGCAGGAAGTGGATGTTGCGGAAAATTGTATTGGTGAAAATCATGTTGTTGGAGCGGCTGGAGAAAAAGAGTTTGTTGGCGCTTGTGTTGCTACTGCTGCTGGTAGTACCTCAACAACAGCAAAAACACGAACAGTAAACTGCTATGTATACGACTGTCGTTGTGGCGGTCAATATGCTCTCGATGAGTCAGCTTTCGAAGTGTTGCGACGAAGACGACAAAGCAATAAACAACAAAACAAAGCCAACAAACGCCGACACCATCGCCTGCAACAAGAGCAGGAAAAAGATGAAAACCACCACCAACAACAGAAACGACAAGAAGAAGAAAAAGAAAATATAAAGCGCACAAGTGTCGAACTGTCTGCGGGGTCCGCCACAACCAGCGCCACTACCACCGAAGTTGATGACGCTGACGATGGAGTTGATAATTGCAATGGCAACAAACCAGAAGACAAAATCGATGGCGACAATGGCGGTGACGAAGGAGGCAACTTCGACGACGACGCTGACTCCGAGGACGTGATTGTTGAGTGCAATGAGTGTTCTTTGGTGATTATTGTGAAACAACAACAGCCGCATATAAATAAATAAATGAAAATATTACTTTATCATTTTTTTTACTAAAGTCATCGTTCAATTCAATTGTGTTTTTTTTTTATTCTTTAATTCTATTTTTACAACAAAAATCCGCGCGCCGTTTATTTCCCCCTAGTCCCGTTCTCTTTAAAACAGAAACCTGCTGAAGTGTAATGAAATCTTTTTGCCGCTCTTTAGTTTAATGCGAATTAAGCATTTATTGTTTATAATTACAGAACTTTTTTTCATCATCCATTCTTTCTCTATTTAAATATTTTTTTTTTGTATTTAACACAGATACCAGAGTTGTTTTTAAAGTTTAACTGTTTTTGCGACTTATTTTTATTATTTTTTATATTTTATTTAAGCCTCCTTTGCTTTGCGCTTCATTGTGATGCAAAGCGTGTCTCATGTTGCCTTCCCATTATTGAAATTTCTGCTGCCAAAACTGTTAGCTTCACACTATGTGTTTATGTGCCTTTCTTTGGTTTAGTCTTGGGCTTTGGTCAAATGACGTAATATGAATTTGAGTTTGCAGTCAGCAGCGTCGATGCAACTTTGAATTCATTTCCGTTGACAAATTTTTACCATTTTTCTTAATTTGTGGCTGTGATTTTACTGTCATTTATAAAGTCTTGTAATTTGTATTACATTAAATCGATTACGTTTTCGAGTGTTACACATATTAGGTGCGTAGGGTGTAAAAACCAAAGAATAAATTGGGTGACTTAATGGCCTATGACTATGTGCTGAGAAAATATAGTGTCATATTACGTGTACGCAGTAAGTTGTTATTGTATTAATCTGTTCGAAAGCCAGTCACTACATCCAATTAAAACTGGTAATTCTTTAAAGGTCAGTCAGTACTTCTGAGGCGATTTGGCGATGACATATAGCACCTTTGAAATTCTTAACTATCGAGATCATTAGTAGAGATCATAATTAAGAAAAATGTCAATTATTATAAATTAAGGCAAAGTATAGTGTTAAAAATGTAAACTAAAGTAGCTAACACCAACAACAATACTAAGATTCGTATTATCGCTGTTTCTGGATAAACAACAACATAAATTAATTTACAGAATCTGTTGTCGTTGGGTCATTGTATTTATTTAAGATTTCGGATATCTTCATAATATAAATTAGAAAATGGCTTGAAGTCGGTATAAAAAGTGATCATTAAAGATATTGATCTTATTCTGGTGTTGTACTAATCACGTGAGCTTCTTTCATCCAAAATCCTGCCAGCGCGGCATAATTGAAATAAACGTGGCGGGTATTGGGCTTACTTTATTTTCGGGGACGTTTCAACTACTTTTTTTTATTTATTTCCATAATTTTTTTTTTATGAGTGAATAAAAGTTATTCAAAAAAAAAAAATGAATTAAAACCGTAAAAGTACTAAGTCCATGAAATCTATGTAGCTAGCGAAGCAAGACCTATATTTAATTTTATGCTCAACCTAACGCGGACGCTAGATGAATTATCCTCGTTCTGCGTGCTGTTGATGCTACAGTCATTTACCGTAACCATTATTAACGGCTTTCAACTGACATCGTTTTTTGCACAATAAAGTACTTTTGGGTTACTTTACGAAGTAACACAGAATAAAAAATAACATAATCTTCTTAAGTCACCCGCGTTGAGGTATACTGATAGAAAAATATCTTGTTGTTTATGGATGGTAACAGCACTTGGTTGAGCACATAGTACTTCGCACTGAGCGCCGTTGATGACGAGCGATTGCTGCCAATTGCGGCTGATGGTGATGTCAGTGACATAAAGTCATTTACTTATTATTGTGGAAAAAATAATTCGAAATAATATCTACACAACATAGCAGCATACTTTTTCCGAGCGTGTTAGCTCCTAGGAAATTAATGTCTGACAGCTTTCGATTTCGTGTATCTGTGAGTTAAATTTCAGAAAAAGGCGGAATTATAAAAATACTCTCGAAAGCTGAGTGCCGCACGCGTTTCTAATAACCTTTTGACACAATTGAAACGTTTTATGAGCTTTACATGGAGGTAGGAAGGAGGGAAGGAGACGAAGAATTATGTAGTAGAAAAAACAAGAATCGCCAACTTGAATTTTAAAATCTACAACAACGAGTCAGAGTGACTTGAGTCTCAGGCCACTTTCATTTTATTTTCACTGCGTATGCCCCATTAAAAAACGCTTGAGCAGTTTTAATTGTTCGACGAAAGACAAAAGCATTAAAAACGCTGAGCTAAAATCGCGTAGCGTAACAATTGAAAAAGAAAAACAAAACTGTAGACGACCAAAAAATTAAAGAAGAAGAAAACAAAAACAAATGTTCATTAAATTTGTAGTGACAAAAAGTTCCGGTCGCGACTGTTTAAAGAAATGTTGGTATGTGATCATTAGCGAATTTTGATGGTTACTTTTCTTTGATGAGTACAAGGCTCTATTAAAAAGTTTCCGACAGAAGCGACAATCTTTTGTGGCTACAACGTATATACGTATGTTATTAGTAAGTTAAAACTATTCTCAACAGGCAAACATTGGGTTGCGAAATTCTGAACAGAGAATGAACCGTCCTTGTCTTTGCAAATTTAAAGTGGGTCTTACAACTGAGACTACTGGGATGCCAACTAAACGTATACGCAACCTTTTCCACATGTCAGCTTTGTTATAGGTGGATGCCACTTATACATAAGGATATTTCTCCGGATGACAGTTTCCACTGAGAATTTGGCACTGTATACAGCAGTATGTAACACGAAGGAAGGCAAAATTAGTTTCATCAGTGTATTATGGCTACTCTTGTTTTGCGATTTAAAAGTGTTTTGCTCATTGATTAAATTCTACTAAACGGTTGGATGAGGAAAGTATAAAGAATCTAGCTCATTTGGCAAAGAAAAGAAGTTTTGCTACACCACGACAATGCACCTGCGCATTCCTCAGTCATTGCATCGCTAAGATCAATGGATTAAAGTTCAAATTATTCTCCCATCATTGGATAAAAGATAAAGATGCAACTCGACATTAAATTAAATAATTAAAAATTACACTTTACGATGCTGTATTTAGGCAATAGAACTGTTCAATTTATGTTTCGGGAATTGCGCACTAAAACTATTGTTTGTGTATATGGACTAAAAATATCATCTGGTCATCTTAGAATTCTGGTACGACTGTATATCATAGAACTTGTTATTAAAACATCAAGCAAATGCATGCTTGGATTTTTTCTGATACTGTGTTAACAATGTTGATAATCTACCTGATAGCTTTAAGTTTACCAAACGAACTTCGGGCTTTCCGTAACTATTTTTTATTCTTATATTTTATTGACTCAGCTCTAGAGAATAAGTAAAATTTTTTTATACCTGAACCTGCATGAAGTGAGAGAAAACAATCGTTGATGCGACCGTTTATAATATAAACCTGAAGTGACAGCAAACGTAACACTCCCCCGCTGTTGCTACTGTCGTTGGTAATGATAATAATTTTGATGAACCGCAATGTTGAACTGGAGCACGAAGCACAAATTTCCTGCTGCTCATTTTAATTACGCCGAAAGTGGCAATTAATTTTTTCCATTTTTATTTTAGCTTCGTTGTCAGTAACAATTTTGAATGCCTCTGCAACACTCAAGTGTGAAGATGACAACGTCAACGAAAACGACGTGTGCCCTGCTATATTATCTTTATTGTACCTATTCCTGTTTTTGTTTTTTGTTGTGGCGGTTATTGTTATTATTTAGGTCTGTCTGTAACTGCCTTGCAGATATTTAGTTTGTAGGTATATACGCATTGTAGCACAGCTTAAGGTACATACAAGTGGTAATTAATAGAGTGCCTGAGTGCACAGAAAGTGGCTCTGTTTTTAAGTTACGTTCAAATGTGCTCTTTTGCCTCGATAACTGGGAAGAACCTTAGCTTAAGAGACATGTGTACCATAAAATGAGGCCTATTTTGATTGTGACAAATTACATTTTCTGAATCTTTTGAAAACGCTGCGCATGGTGGCTACTCGATCCAGTGAACTTAGTACAATATAACCTCCCTAGTCCGGACACATAGTTTCGACCACTGTCCGGATTACAGTATACAGACTACAGTATAAAATCAAATATTACACAAAGGTGATACACACAATGTGTATAGGCATAACTTTTAATCGATATTAATTTATCAAATTCATTTAAAAAGTAAATATCAAATAATACAACAATAATAATAATCGCTCTTTTTTTTAATTCATTTAAAAATAATATTTCAACTTCAGAGGCGATTGTCTGTTTAGTTCACAAAATAGTTCTGGCAAAAAGTTTTATTGCTTCTTTATTTGACACTATCGGTTACTACATCAGTTTATTCAATAGTAGTATCAGAATCTAAGTTATCTTCAATATATCTCAATATATATTTTAATTAGGCATAATATTAATTATATCCTCATCAGAATAATCCCATGCGTACTCATTTTCGCCACGAGCCCAAGAAATTTCATCACAAGGATTAAGATTTATTATTATTATTATTTTTATTGTAGCTTAGAATTAATCCTAAATTACAATTGGAGGATTAAGATTTGTTATTGTAGAATATATGCTGCTAATAACTTGACATGTCGAATACTTCTCTCTTAACTGAAGAAGTGGTATATCATCTTCTTTGTCCCATTCCTCTTGTGAGCAAACATTAGGGAGCAACTTTGACCAACTTTTGACAATGTTATTTTTACTAATATCAAGCCAAGCAGAGTTTAAACGGAATATGGCATTTTGTAAATTTATCTTTGGAAAATCAGTATTAGGCAATTTAAAAATCGCCTCTGTCCAATTATGTTTTAATATGATAAAATTAACATTCAAGCAGAAGGCAGTGGAATAATAGGGGAATGTTTACCACATTACCACTTGATCACAACCGTTATGCAGTACCTATTACCATGCCTTGTTTTTGTTCAAAAAAATTAATTAATTTACCAAGTTTGAATTTTCGAGCTTCTGCACAATCTCAATTATTATACTATACCATTTCTAGTACGACCAAGAGTTTGGATATTACACAATCACTTACATCAATTTTAGTTTGTAGAGGATTCGATTTGGCAAATGAAAATCATTACATGAACTATTCTGAACATGCCAGAGCCGCTAAATTTCAGCGCAACTTAAGAGAAACAATAAGAAAGCAATAAGACACTAAAAAGATGACGGTTTTTCTTGAACCCTAAGTTATCAGTTTGAATGTTATTTTCTTTTCAATTTCCTTTTTAAGTTTTATTCATTGATTTTAATTGATTTACTTTATGTTTTTCTATGACCTTTGGCTGAACTTGGTATACTTTTGCTTTTACCTTTTTAAGTACGTTTTTGTTGATTTTCTTTCTAAAATAATAATAAACAAATTCTATTAAAAAAATTCTTCAAAATAGTTACAAATGTATAATTTTTGATGTTAAACCACTTTGGTTTCAGTAGGGTAAGATTTTGCATAGCGTAACGCATGCATGCTATCAAATATCCTAATGCTCACATAATTTCGAAAATCATCATCGGCGCACACCAACCCACACGAAGTGTTATAGTTAAATAATTTGAATGAATGTGAATGTGTACGTCGACTCGATAGCCTAGTGAAATTGTACTACCGTTGCCATCGAGGTTCAATCCTCACGGTGGGCGGTACATTTTTTATTGCAATTTTTCAATTTACCTGGGGTTTCATCCCGGTGAGCAAAAAAAAAGACCCGTGTTACACATCAGAAGCTGATAAATGCTAAGCACACACATGAATTATTTCATGCGAATGATGTTCAATTATATATTAGTATACAATTTATATGTGAACGCTCTTTGAAAGTTAGAACTTAATTTGTTGAAGTAACTATATTTCGCGCCGAAACTCCTACGTCTGATTCCATTGATAATATTGTCTCTTTTCTTGTAACGAAGGTATCCACAGTACTTGAAATTTTGGTGCCAAAGAAACTATGCACAAGCCTCTATTATAAATTACCAAACTATAAAATTAAGTTTATTAAAAAGAGGAATACTATAAAAGATAATGGTTAAGAACGAGGCAACTAATCTGCAAAGCAAAGCTTAAAAATCTGAATCACTTAACAAGGTCTCATATATTTGCTCACAAAAACTTCACTTGAAACAACAAGTTAACAAGCCTTAATAAGCACTCCAAATAATTTTGGAAAATAACTAAGTTAACTAGAAACATAAATCAATTTATACCAAGTTTCTCATACAATGATTTTTCGTACACCACACAGCAAGAAAAAGCTAATATATATTAGGGTATATATATATATTTTGTCTTTTCCAAGGCAAACACAAACTAGCGGACAATCTTTTGGACAGTGTCAAACATTGACGGATTAACGCAGTTCAGATGTACCTCTGGTGACTACTGATGATAAATCACCAGGCACTGACAGTCTTCCCAACATATGCATTAAAAATCGGCAAACTAGTGTCCTTCGTTATCTCGCTATTTTATTTAATGACTGTCTTCGAACCGGCTACTTCCCGCAAGTCTGGAAAGTTGCCAAAATCAACGCTATTTCCAAACCTGGTAAATCTCCGGAGTCACCAGACAACTATCGCCCTATTAGCTTACTGTGTTGTTTTGCCAAAGTTTTTGAAAACATTTTAAAGCAGGGACTCAGCCTTCATTTAGATAGTCACAGCATTATACCATCTACGCAAATCGGCTTCAGGTCTCACATGAGCTGCATAGACCCGCTTATTAAACTTAAACAGTACGTCAAGAATAATATGCAAAATAAGAAGTCATTTCCGCTTGTCACCCTAGATACACAGGTGGCTTTTGACACAGTATGGCATAATGGATTATTGCACAAATTGATCACTACAAACACTCCAGTTTACTTAATTAAAATTATACAGAGCTTCCTTACCAACCGAAAATTCTTTATTGACCTGCAAAGTGTTCAATCGAGTGTCCTGAGTATCAGTGCTGGCGTACCTCAGGGGTCGGTCTTGGGCCCCATTTTGTATAATTTATATACTCATGATCTGCCTGTACTGGATAACACATCTGTCTTTGCTGATGATACGGCTCTTTATTGCACTGGTAACAACTTCTCTGATATATGTAATACACTTCAACGTTCATTGTTCTACCTTGAAGTATATTACAAAAAGTGGAAAATTAAACTGAACGCTGAAAAGTCCTCTGCTATTTTCTTCACTAGGAAAAGAAAGAATATTCATTTACCTAATGCTAATCTGAGAGTTAATAACAGGGACACACCCTGGGCCAATAACCTTAGATACCTTGGGCTGCACTTAGACAGCAAACTTACATTCAAATACAAAATTCACTATGGCAAAGCCATTAACCATTTTTATCCTCTATCCTTTGATTAGCCGGAAGTCACAGTTGTCAACACATCACACATTGCGTACTTTCAAATCAGCAGAAGACATCGATGACCTTTTTTTGCTGCTTTTCGCTCATTGTAAATGCCTAATTCACAATTTCGTTGAAAATTTAGTGATTGCGATGACTAAAAGTTGATCACAAAAATTCTTTGCTAACCGAGTCATCAGATTTCAATCAGATATTTTGCGTTTGTAAAAATAAAGAAACAAATTTTAATGAAAATAATTTGAGTTTTGTTATTAGTTGCTTTGAAAGTGAAATGTAATGATATTTATCTATTTAATTTTTTTTTTATATGTATTTATGTTCTTAATATATATTTAACAGATGAGTGGAATGGAGAATACGTTAATTGTTGGCAAGATATTTAACGCAGAAATGAAAACTGCTATTTGCGAAGTAGTTAAAATGGAAAGTACTTCTATAATTAAACGTTATTGGCCATATAAAAAACGTAAAGAAGAAGTCAATCGCTCGAAAAATTTTTATGAAGTGACAATACAAGGGTACCGGCTAGACCAATTCAAAGAGTATTTTAGGATGAGCCGAGCAACTTTTGAGGTATATACAACATAAGAATAGTATAAAATTATTGCAGAAATAATAAATATTCTTTTTTTGGCTAGTCCCTTCTAAACGTTGTGGCATCTGAAGCAGCACTGCACAATGAGCCGATTGCATTTGTCCCCATGGAAAAGAAGCTCCTATACACCATTTGGATTGTTACCAAGCAGGAGTCTTTTCTGGCCGTAGGGCACCGTTTTGATATTGCAAAGAGCTCTGGGCACATAATTTTTTGTTTTTGCATTAACATATTATGTAAATTCATGCCAAGATTTGTGCAATGGCCAAACGGCGCTCTGCAAGCAAAGAGCGCTGAAGTTTTCCACAAGAAATCATGTGGCATACCAGGCGTAATTGGTGTTATCGATAGCTGTCATATACCAATAAAACAGCCGGTTGGAAATGCTATTGATTTCTACAACAGGAAGCAGTTCCATTCCATTATACTGCAAGGAGTGTGCGATAGTAAATGCCAATTTATCGATGTATTCATTGGCCAACCGGGAAGAATGCACGATGCTCGCGTTTTTGAAACGAGCCCTTTATACTCCAAGATTTTCAATGCGAATGATCCACTTATTGACGATGAAATGCACATAATAGGTGATTCGGCATATCCATTATGTGTAAATTTATTAACCCCTTACCGTGATAATGGCCACCTACTTCCTGATGAAGTACGATACAACACAAAACTCTCAGAAATTCATTCTGTCATTGAGCGTACCTTCGGCTTGTTGAAGGGCAAGTTTCGACGACTCAAATATTTGGACGTAAAATCGCCAACATTTGCTAATAACATCATAAGTGCCTGTTGTATGTTGCACAATTTCATCATTGCAAACGAGAATGTGGATGACTCAATAATTTATGAACCCGACGATTTAGAATTGGACGCATCGGTTGAGAGCACATCAACGACAAGAAATGATATAGTATCAACAGAAGCCTCCAGAAAACGCAACAATATAAAAAATTTGCTTTAATTCAAACAATTCATTTTATTTTATAACACAGTGTATGTCTTAATACAAAAAAAAAAAAAAAAAAAGTATTATTATATTAATTCATAATCATAACACTCAATACTAAACAAATAAACAAAAACTATTAGACTATTTCTTATACATATTGGGCACTTCATGTTGTGGTAATATGGTACATCTTGTTTAAACAAAGTAAACACAGTGTATGTCTTAATACAAAAAAAAAAAAAAAAAAAAAGTATTATTATATTAATTCATAATCATAACACTCAATACTAAACAAATAAACAAAAACTATTAGACTATTTCTTATACATATTGGGCACTTCATGTTGTGGTAATATGGTACATCTTGTTTAAACAAATATTTAATTTTGGTTGGTTTGACTTTCCAAAATATTTAGATACCTTTGAAAGAGTCTATTAGACTCGTTCATGGCATTAGCAATATTTGCCAAATGTTCGTTGCGTTCAGTCTCCAATTTGATTATTGTATTGGTTTGACAATAACGCTGCTTCTGCGCAAACGCTTCCCTCTTTTTGGAAGCCACCGGTGTATCTAGTGACTTCAAATTGGAAACTTCGCCCGTGTTTTCCAACGTTGAGCTGCAGCCATCCTCATCACTGATCTGTAGCATCTCAGCCGAGGTGCATGTATCCTCTGAGATCTCTTTGCTGAACGACGAAAGGGTGCTGCATCCCATATCGCTGTAATACTCCCCTTTGTTGCACCTGTTGCCCTGTTGACTTATTTTTTCATTTAATCTTTGAAACGTTTTTTTTCAAATTTCGAAATTTGAGGTCGACCTTTTCTACGTCGCACCCCATCACGCTTTTCGACCGCATTTCCTCAACAATTTCGCGACATACATTTTTTCTTTTTATTTTTTAATCTCGCAAATACGCTTTCTTCTCCTTAAACAAGGCCAATAGTAGCTTAATACTACTGCCTGTCCACTTATATTCATGTGCTAAAATAATTAATATACAGTTTGTCAATTGTTTTGACACCATAAAAAAGAACAATTTTTCATGTTCTCAAGTCGATGGAAAAATCACTTTTATGTTTTTTTTACAATTTTTTTTACTGATTATTAATTTAATTCTATCTAAAGTAGTCTACCAAAAAGTAGCACAACTCTAGCAAAGAAGCAGACAAAGAAAGCAGAAACCTAAAAAGCTGATAATTTCGAGTGTCAAGTAAATGTTTTGACATATTCTTTTGAACCAAATTTCGCACTTTGGAATGCATGTCCCGTTATAAGTTGTTGGATATTTCTTTGTGCTTATGTTCGTCACTTGGTGATGAAATAATTTAATGTTAGTTGCAATTGCAATCAAATAGAGAAGTTCTTGCGGTTAACATTAAATATTGAAGATGCCTGGACGAAGAACGACATTTGATGTCATTCAACTGAGTTTATTATAACCATCAAATTGAAAAAAGTATCCAATAGTTAGCTGAGACGTCCTCTTTGACTACGCAAACGGTTTATAATATTATTAAGAGAGCAAATAATGCAAACAGACTTGAACTTAATTCATCTCATGGCCGGCCAAGCACATTATCTCAGAGAGCTGAACGCCCTAAAAAAACCACTGCTTTCTGCAGTGCATGTGAAAAAACGCTTCACCTTCGCTTCAATGCATGTAGACAAGCCGGAAAGTTACTGGGATGACATCATATTATATGAAGAAACAAAAATTATGATGTCCTATAATGACGGACCCAAAAAAGTGTGGCGTAAGCCGTTAAAGTCATTAGAAGTGCAGAATGTCGTAGTGACGGTAAAATTTGGAAAACTTTCATGCATGGTGTGGGGGTGCATATCCAGTAAAGGGGTTGATGAATTAACTTTTTTGGAGCATACGATGGATGCTCAACAGTATGTGGATATTTTAAAGTGCCAATTAGTGATAAGTGCAAGCAGATTTGGATGCATTCTAGATAACAAACCAAAATTCAAATTTTATCAAGACAATGATCCTAAAAATAAAGCACATTTAGTAAGGATGTGGCTGCGTTTTAACACCGGAAAAGTGTTTGATACGCCAGCTCAGAGTGCTGACCTTAACCCAACTGAAAATTTGTGTGTCATATTTAAAGAACGAAGTGGTAAAAAGGAAACCAACAACACGAGCAGCCTTAAATGTGGAAAACTGGAGGAATGGGCTCAAATACCAAGGGATTACGTCTTGGTTTAACTAGTTTGTTCCCTGAAACGACGTTTAAAAGCCGTGGTAGACGCGAAAGGAACTTATACCAAATATTAAATTAGTTTTAGTTCATTTTTTTCTCACTTTTCCTTCCATATTCTGTTTTGTCAAAACATTTTATTGACACTTGAACAGTTCTTTTGGTCTCTTCTTTCCCTGATTCTTAAAACAGTGTTACCTTTCGATATACATACACCCATACAAATAATTATATGTGCATATGTTTATTACAGTGTTTCTCTTTGTGCTATAACGGTAGATTGTTTTTAAATACACAGTTTGTTTTGATGACTGTTTTGATATTTTTTACTCACCAAAATCCTTCACTCTTATCTCATTCTTAGTAGCGTTTCTAAAAAATATTCACGTGCCTTCGTTGCTTAGTAGTGAATAGTTGACTTTTAACTTCTGAACTAACTGTTTTAAAGTGCAGAGTTGGTAGAAAAAGTTGCAAAATTAATTGTGAGTCGTTATTTGGAATGAAACTTGTATTAGTTCTAAAAATTTGGTTTGGATTAGTCAAAAATGCCTCGAGGAAGGAGTTTTAGTGTTCATGACCAAGGTCTTATTTTGGGAATGCGTCAAGGAGGCATTGAAATTAAAGAAATTGATGATAGACTGAAGCGCCATAGAAATACAATCACCAATTTATTTAAAAAACCAAGTAATTATGGTACAACTAGACGCAATGACAGAAAAACAAACATCGACAACCGATGCAAACGCCGAATCCAACGCCTAGCAGTGAATGAGCAGTGGACAAATTAAAGAGAAAATGGGTCTTAACATAACTAGAAGTAGAATAGTTCAAATATTACACGAAAACATTAGCGTTAAGCATACATCCATGGAAGGTCAACCTAAGCTTTTGCCTCGACACATTCCTGCCCGTAAGGCATTTGCCAACAAATATCAATTTTGGGATGAAGAATGGCAAAACGTTGTTTCAGTGATGAAAAAAAGTTCAACTTGCACGTACCTGACTGCTATAAGAAATATTGGCGGAATATGAATCATTCGCGGCACACATTTAACAAACGTGTACGTGTCCATGGCGGTGGGGCTGCGTTTTTTTATAAAGGCAAGACTCCAAAAAAAAAAAAATTAATTAGCAGATGGATGTGGACAACTGTATGTTGATGAATGGAAATATTAACAAGAGACAAAACGTCAAAACACAATGCGAAGCTAACTAAGGTGTTGTTTACGGCCACTAATATACCGATCTTGGACTGGCCACCAGAAAGTCCCGACCTGGACCCCATCGAGAATCTCGGGTATTCTTTCCGTTCAAGTGTATAAAAATGAAAGACAATTTGAGACACCCAAACAGTTAAAAGCCCCAATAGAGCAAGAATAGAACATCAGTCCATCAACACTAAAATTTTTGGTTGATTCTATGCCATTTCGCCTAAGTCAACTTAAAATGAAAAAAGGTAGTCATATTAACTACAAATACTAAATTTTCGTTAACATTTGTTACAATACAATTGAAAAAATTAATAGGAATCAAGTAATAATTAATATCCACATATAATTATTTACTATGAAATGTTTATGATAAGTTTTTTTATTTACGTAATGAAGTATTGATACATTTTATTTTGGTGTTTTTAACTATTTTTATAAATAAAATAAATTGCATAAGCAGAATTTTGATAATTGCTCTTTTAGTTCAGTTAACAAGTGAAGCACATATAACTATTTGTATGATGTAGAAATTAAGTTAATAAATCATAATAAAAAAAAATTTTATAAAACGATATAGTATTTTTTATCCGAATTAAAGTTAAAAAATAGTACTTTTTTATGATGTCAAAACATTTTCTTGACAAACTATATATTATTAAATAAATTTGTGTATTTTACAATTGCCGTTCATTTTGTTGTGACGTACTCAGCTGATAATGTTGAACATTCCCAAGCCATAAATTATAATGTGTCGGACTTCTATGCCGCGCATTTCCTAACGCCGTAATTTTACAAATCTAGCAGCACTGCCTTCAGCAGAGACAAATCAGTAATCGGTTAGTAAGTCAGAGAAAATAGTCAACGATGAATTCTGTTGAACGCGCCCAATATTTCTCCCCATTTTGCTATATGGATCTCAAGTTTGCGGTGACTCTGCCCATACACACACCAGGCGTCTGCAAACTGCCCAAAAACAAACTTCTTAAATTACTCCTTAATTTACCCTTTTGCTTTTCTACAGTATTTCTACATAAAAAAGCCCATGTGAAATCTGTGCGCGAAAAAATTGGGCTATCAATCATTAAATATAATAATCGCAATCCTCTTATTGTTATATACTGTATGTTATACTGGAATAAAATCACTAATCACTAATAATTTTAAGCGTTACAATAGTAGGTAATTAAGAACAGAACTACTGATGGATTTATTTTTTGCAATATGAGAAATAACGTAATCTTTTCTTTCAGTTAATAAGCACCACGGCCGCTACCCGTCAGTCGTCACCTGCCCGCTACTCATTAAAATGGCCTCTACCGGCGACATTTGGCTACAATGGTTCTCTTGTTGTTTTCACCAGCAGTCGCAGTCACCATCGCGGCGCCGTCATCAGCATCAACGCCTGCGCATCGATCGCTCGATGATCGGCAATCCAACGAACTTTGTTCACACCGGCCACATTGGATCAGCGGACGTCGAACTGTCGACGAATCACCTGAATGCGATATCGACGCAAATGCAGAGCAAAGGCGGCTACGAAATGAACTCGATACGATTGCATGTGAGTCACTCATTCATTCGTTGTGCCAGCAGCTTATTTTGTAGTGATTAAAGTCGAAATCAAACTCAAGTTGAAGTGAACTTGGGTTTGATTTGTATTTATTTATTTTAATAGCAGAGAAAGACTTAAACATGCCGACTGCTCTACCAAGTAGAATTTAATTACATTCTTCATGTTGTACAAATCATTATCACTATATACTTCACCGTTCTATATATTACTTTACAACGAAATACTATACAATGTCACACAATACTATATATACTATGCCATTGGCTAAAAGGGCATATTATATTATGTAAAAGAAGATGTGCACTAGGTCTGGCACTTCCATCACTAAGGACTATTAGCGGCATATGACCAACCCTATCAGACAAAACCATTGAATTAACGTAACCAGCAAAAGTCTTGGATATTCAAAAAAGAAAAAATTTAAAATAAAAATTTTTATTTAAATTTACAAAGTATTATAATATAATTTTTTCTACCTATTTTCAGGCTTGCTGATCCAGAAAAACTGCAAAGCTTTTTAGCCGTAAAGCGCACAAAATGCACTACATACTTTTTTTTTTTTTATTTAAATTGTTTTTCATTCGAAGCTAAATGAAAATCACTTGAAACGAACAAGTAAATCTAGTGAGCAGGCGCACAACACTCAAGTTTATTGTTTAGGGATATAAGTTA
This sequence comes from Cacoxenus indagator, assembly GCA_035041755.1. Taxonomy (NCBI): domain Eukaryota; kingdom Metazoa; phylum Arthropoda; class Insecta; order Diptera; family Drosophilidae; genus Cacoxenus; species Cacoxenus indagator. The sequence goes on along the minus strand of JAWNKX010000191.1, from coordinate 265,740 downwards.
ATTTTGTATTTGAGATAAAGAACTGTGAAACTACAAAAAAAGTGGCCTGAGCCGGTGCCTCAACGACAAAGATTTCTGTGCCCAATGATTTTTTGGCCTTGGCCCTAAAGCGAAGGCAGCCGCTGTAGTTCAAATTAAACGCAATAATTTTTGTGCACATAGCATAATAAGTCTGTTGTTTTGTGAGTATTATTAAAAAAGTGTATTAATAATATTGAAAGGATTTCATTTCAAATGCTTTAGAAATTACACTCATTTTCTAAGTCTTTAAATGCTTGTAACGTTTTTAAAACGTGGTTAATACAACCTTCGAATAAATGAGAAACGTCTAGTTTGTACTTAAAAAATATCAAAAGCCAAAACTGTTACTGCCTTATTTCACTAACTATACACAAGAGCACACACACAGACACGTGCATAGCGCCTAAATTATACAACCCCAAGAAACTTAAAAAATTAATTAAATAAAAAATATGTATAAAAAGCAGCGCAAAAGTATTTACTGCATTTACACATATAAGCACCGATCACAATAAATAATTATTGCATTTAGATCGGAAAAGAAGAGCGTTTAAAGCAACAAGCATTGTAACAACTGGTTATCTACAGCCCCATAACAATCATGTAATTTAACAACATTCGATTTTAAAAGTGCCGACTTTTTAATGCTTAAACAAACTATTTGATACTACTTTTTCCATCTATCGGATCAATCTTTATTTCCTTTTTGTACAAAAGTATTTTTGTATATTTGAGAATTTTTGCATTTGTATAAGAATTAACTATTAGTAAGCGCAGGAGCAGAAACAAATTCAATGTAGCCGTAGAAAATACAAACGAAAAGATTGAATTTAAAAAAAATAATTTACTGAAATATTCGACGTGTACCTATATGAAAGTTTATATATAATTATGATTACTAGAATTAAACAAATATTTCAACACTAAAACAAAAATAAATTAAAATAAGAAACATTTACAATTAGATTTAATGAAGGAAATTGTAAGAAAAGTTAAATGAAGTAATTGAATTAAAAGCGAATTGAAAAAAAATATTTGTAGTACTTGCAATATTGGTTTATCGTGGTTCAATGATTTGATGGTCAACATACAGTCAACAAATAAATGTTTTCCTTCCCTTTAATTAATCTGTGTTCGAATCATGTTATGATTTGTGTCTTCGTAAAACTTTTATCGCCAGGTTTTTACAATATCATACATAATTACATAGTTGCATATGGTACACTGTATGGTAGCATGAAGTTGATAACTCCAAGACTAAAACTATGAACAGCATTGCCTGTCTAACTGCCTTTTATGCAACAGACGCAACAGAAGAAATTAGCCATTCGGCTGGTCAGAATTAGAGCACAGCAAGAAATACTGCACTGCACTCGGTGTGCTAATGAATTTCAAAAGGTTTTGTGAGTACACCTTTTTTAGTGATAACTAAATGAATGATTTGCACATTCTTTCATTTAAAATGACAAATAAAGATCAATTATCATTCGTACACTGAGTATAGTGTATTTTCGTTTAGCGTAAGAATACATTTTCGCATTCTGAAATGCACCGTCGTGTTGATCACTTTTTGAAAAAGAAAATCAGACAGGCAATGAAAAGACAAAACATTAATGGTATTTCTCTCTGTTTCTCTCTCTCTCTTTACTAAGAAGACTCTCTTTTCGATGTGGAGCAACAAGTTCGTGCACATCAAAGTCAACGCCAGCCAGCTCAACACAATGAACAAAACCAATAACGTCGACGCGGTGATCCTATGAACCTGGAAGAAGCGGCCATCCATCGATTACGGTGCGCACAGATAACTAGCGATTGGAGAAATGAAAGTCGTATTTTAAGACATTGCAATTCAGCGGTGAGTCATCTGGATTGTGTTGGGCTGGTGTGAAATTGCCACAATTTGTCCCTCCCTCAGAGCCATTACGCTTATTAACTTCTGGAACGGGAAATGGTTTTATCCATTTCTTGGCAAACATTCAAGAAATACGACGTTTGCTTTCAAATGACGACGTTTGGCGCAACTATTATTTTACAGGGCAATTTATTGCGTACTTTCAAAGTATTTACAGCACAATTCGGACACTCGCTAATTCAGACAATGTGTTAATCCGGACAACCAATTCCTTTCCATTATAGACTATGTAATCCGGACACCATGCTTTTTATTACCCTCCATAATTTTTTTTTTATTTGAAAAACGAACCCAACAAAAAATTAAGTAAATAAATACATAACAAAACAAATACGCTCCCATATTAGAACCGAAAATTCGAATTTTAGGGCGTTCCATGCATTCACATTTTCAGGTTCGAATTTCTGGACAATTCGAATTGTGAAGTTCTAATTTCTGAGCGTCTACTGTACAGTTGTAACATAAAAGGGTAGTGGTAGTGGGGAATCTGCCCCAGGACGTAAAATTAGTAAAGAATGAGTAACTCTTCTGGTTTGCTGCATTGCAACGGGGGAACACAAACTTAAATTACACCAATGACGATGAAAATGAAGATCAAGATCCAAAAATTCTTCACTCTTAAGCAATATCAGCATTTCATAAGTGTATCAAATAAGCAGAACAGGATATTGCTTCCGGGCACATTTTAAAACTTACTAGTCTCATTGATTTGGCATACAAAAAGAAAAATGAAACCCAACTTCGAAAAAATGAAAATTTCTAGCTTTTTTTAACCCATTAAAAATGTTCAAAACATATTTAAAATATAAGTTTAAAGCATAAATAATTCATATTTATTTAAAACTAGTCGTCTCATTCAGAAGTTCAGAAATATTTTTGAAGTGATATTTCTTTAGCGAGGTGTAAGTCCAAAAAAAGTGAAACGAAATTCAAGATGATGACGCTTGAAAAACGTAGAGGGGATACATATTGGCTTATACGTCTCTTGAATCATATTTGTGTTCATGGAGAGAGAATCTCATGTTTGCGTGACCTACATGGCGCTGAACCAACATATTAACCTGCGTGCACATCACTGAGGATTTGTTATTATGTGTCATATAAATAAATACGTTTTTTGCCCCAATTATTTAGATTAATTAATATTATTATAATATGCTTTCAAAACTAAAATTGCTTGTATAAGTTGTTCATCTAAGTTGTTCGTTTAGACAAGCTTTAAAAATCATAAGTAAGTTTAAAAAGGGTTAGCTATATTTGCATTTTCGGACATTGCATTGAAGCAAGTAAGTAAACGCAGACTATAAAATTACATAGACTGAACAAAGAAGAAGAGGAACTTTGTCTTTATGAGCGCTTTGTCTAGTCTATATAATTTTATATACTTTAAAATTTGACACAATATGGCAAGACAAAACGAAGCGCATCAAACAAAATAAATGATTCCTACCATTTTGTTCAGCAGTTTCACTTTAATAGTGTGCTTATATAGGTGAGGCAGATTACTTTTTTTTGATTTTTTTTATCTCGGTAATCCGGATATTTCGGTAATTCAGACATTGCCTGGTAACTTTTTTAACTGTCCGTATTATCCAAATTATACTGTACAACACAATTGCCTTGGAAATCAATCACCGTTGCATCATAATCAATTTCACATCACCGTTGCAGATTCAAGGGCAAATATATTTTATAATTTAGTAGGAGCACTGTTGCCACCACCGAATCATCATTGCTTGCAAATTTACTTTATGAGCTATTTGGATGAGGAAGAGCATCAGTGTTGCGCTCACAATGAAGTGAAGTTGGAAGTTGGATGAAGAGTTACATTCTTATCAATTCTCGGTACTACAAATACATTTTAAATATGATATATTCGCTGTCGACAAGCTGTAGATGCCTCATACTAATAGTCGAAAGAGATCACCATACTTCAACCTAAAATACCTTAAAGAATACGGGCAACAATTTAATAGTATAGAACCGAGTAACTCCTATCTTTAGTAGTCCTTTGTAGATTGAGAGTTGGAAACAAGAAAAGTGTTATTTATAGACCATAGAGATAATTAAATAAAAGAAAAAATTTATCATTGTGTAAAATATATTCGAACGGGATAATACAATAAAATAGTTCGTACATTGGCTGACAGCTTAAAACATGCGAAAGTTACATTTTAAAAGGGATGTGTTTTCTCTGAAGAAGTAATGTGGTTCTTATGAAACCAGTTGTGAGAAAAACATGAGTTAAGGAGAAGGAAGTCCTGAACTGTGACATCAGCGATGGATAAAGCATCTGAAAAGTAAAGAAAATCTGAAAGAAAAACAGTTTAGTCACAATTAAAAAGAGATAGTAAGAAAGACAAAGTTATAGTTTTTTCTTGAATGTAAAATATTTACCAAAGTTGAAATTACCTGTGCGAAGAGAGACCACCCATAAAATCTCTATAGTTCGACTGAGGGTTGTTAACATAAACATAAATGGATACACACGTGGAATGTTGTTTTGCTCTTGATGCGGGGCAGGTGTTAAGCAGCAGGTTGCGCCAAAATTATGTTCCAAATTTCGAATTAAAATGTCCCGAATATTTTAAATTTTGAACGACATTTTTTCACATCTTTAATGAGGCGTTTTCTTGGGGTACATATACAGTAACTTTTTCTCGATTGATTGACTAATTAATAAAGTTATTGTTTTTATTATTTTATTTCAATTGGCTTAGTTCTGGTTAATCAAAGAATTTTGCTTTTCTTTGTTAGAATTATTTGTCAACTTAGAATTGACTGACATAGTTTCCATGTGGCCTAGATATGTAAGCGCGGCGCAGGAAAGATAGAAACATTTATTAACAGTTAATACGTTTAGTTATTGCTTAGCTGTTATACTTTGATTGGGTCACCCCTCAAGCAGCATTTCTACATACATACGGGTTTTTGTGGATGTGTGGAATTGGGTATTGGAAGTGGGAGCTTTGGTTGGTGTCTTAGTGATTGACTTATATATGTTGGTTGCTGCTTTTTGGATCAATTTTTACATAGTACATGAGTGCTGGATTATAATAAAGTTAGTTATAACTACAGAGCTAAATGCGTATGAAATAACACCAAATTAGTGTTTAGTAAACAAAGCGATAATTAAGAAACAAGTGTGCAATTAAAAGTTGTTTATAACAGACAAGGAGAACACTAAACAGAGGAATCGAAATAACAAGATATAAAAAGTTGACAATTGATATTAAGATTAAAATACTAAAACAGAAACGCTTTGTCTGGGACTGAGGTGCGAGGAAGGATATAACATAAGAGATACAACAAGCAGAAAGTATTGACGAAATGTTTCAAGACACAACACTGCCAAACTGAGCTACAGTGTGAGTTTTTACCAATTGACGCGTTTCGAGCTCAAGATTTTGAGTATGTTCTCGACGATATCGGTGCTGGAGTTGGTGCCGCCCAGATCTGCAAAAGGAGACAAACAGAGAAAGATCTTAACATTGCACAACTAATGAACGATTATGGGTTATATAATTAACCTGGTGTGCGTATGGCATCGTTCACAATCGTCTGATAAGTGGCATCCTGTATGACCTTCGCATGTTCTTTGTGACCTAAATGGTATAACATATCAACGCTGGCATTGATCATGGCAACTGGATTAGCAATATTTTTGCCAGCAATGGCAGTGCCAGTGTTACGGGTGCCTGGTTCAAAGATAGCGTACTAAAAACAAAAACAATTAATTAACTAAATGTAGTCATCTATACACAAACGTTACGTACATGATCACCATAGTTTCTGCCGGAAAGCAAACCGGCGCCTCCAATCAAACCGCAAATGACATTGGACACAATTGTACCGTAGAGGTTAGTCATGTTCATCACATCGAACTGAAATTATATGACACATATATTCATTCTATTCGTTTATTTATAAAAATTGTTTTTATCAATTAACTGCGATCTCTGAAAGAAATGTTAGGGAAAAAAAAGTTATACAATTTATAAAAATTTAGATTAGGTTCTCCTATATCATCGGAAATTTATAAGTTGGTGCATCAACATTCGGGCATTCTGAAAGCGAGATTCAGAGTGTAATGGTGAACCTAATTATCTCTCTCTTGAGTATCAAGATATATGGGTGTATCATGGAGTTTCTGACTAACCATTAAGTATCGAGTCAAAAATATGAATACATTGCACGGGTGAATTGAAAGCGGTGACCTGAAGAAGTACACCCTATACAGGCTTTAACACGGACATTTATATTAATATCTTCTTACGAGGTACCGATTTTAGTCTAAGTTGCCACTTTTTCTTTGTAGTTTCAGGTGCGACTGGCTTTTTAGTCTTGATGTGAGGTTGCCAGTTTTAACGCCTTTCAAACCCCAAACCTACTTTACAGTAGTACTCCACGGATATTATGTCATCACTGTTTTTTTCCGGGTTCCACGTTAAACGGAGAATCGGATAAAATGGCTTCACCGTTTATGATGATAGCTCGTGAATTGAATAGGAATAATTAAAAATACGCAAAATCGAACATTTACACTAGAAGCAAGAGTTTTTTAAATCGTTTGTAAACGATTTTCATACTAAAGATAGAGATAACATACTTTTGTTATCGCCAAAAATTATAACATGTCTAGGAACACAACGGCTATAGCGCAAATCGGGGTGTATATGAAAATTTAACTACTCAACTAGACTCTTAGTGGGCTTGCCTTATTAAGCGAGGAGCAAGGTGAAGTAAGGGCCCCAAAGTTAATTTAATGCCGTCATAGAATAAGAAAATGGAAGGAAAGTTTTACACGAAGTATTCGTCTTTTAAATCAACATTTCTTAGAAGATTATAACAAATCTTATACAGGTAACCAATCCAATTAATCCGAATGACGGTGAGAAATTTCAGGAGCAGGGCTTGCCTGAGACAGCGAGTAGCAATTTGTATTCATTAATAAGGTCGTTTGGTATTGAATAAAAAGAGCAGAAAAACTGGTAACAAAAACGCATGAGTCACCTTCGACAGCACCGTTTTCTAAAGAGGCAACGACCGTGTTAGACCAGTTTCGTGGCTAGAATAGCTAAAATTGACTCTAATCATAACGACGGACGAAGTTGACACCAACGAAATACCACATTTTGTAGGAAGTTCGTTATGCGCCTCCGTAACCATGTTCAGGGCTCAACGATTATTCCCATAAGGTCTTTTCTTGTAAAATAGATGACGGTGGCTTAGCTATAGCACCCAACCCCATGTTTTCCTTCTTTGATTTTTTTTTTTCATGCCCACTCACCTGATGTGGATTTGAGACTAGCTGCATGCACGTGTTATCAATAATCATGTTGTTATGCTCCAACTCTGGGTAGTCCTTGTGCACACGATTGGCCACATCCAAGAATAACCCATCTGACAGTTTCATGATATTTGCCTTGTGTATGGTGGTCACACGCTTGCGGTTATTGTGACGCGCAAATTCGAAGGCATAACGCGCAACTCGTTCGGCATTATCGACGGTGACAACTTTCATGCTCTCCACAACTCCACGCACAGACTCATGCTCCAACATAGCGTACTCGCCATCTGTATTCTGACGTATTAAGATAATGTCAATGTCCTTATGACGTGCCGGTATGCCCGGATAAGATTTACAGTGCACAACGTTGACATACAAATCCAGCTCATTGCGTATAGCAACATTACGCGACATTTCAGTCAAACTCTGCGACTTTGTCTCGATGTTACCTTTAAGTGCTACGCCATTTCGCTTAATCGAAGTGATGGCGTACTCCAAGTCATCGTTGCCTTCGGTCGTTGGATCAATATCAATGACTTCAAAATCGATGGGCGCACCGCAGTAATGTAGCACTTCACGTACGTAGCCCATTAATTCGGGTCCAATGCCACCGCCAGGTAACATGGTGACGGCATGACGGCCACCGTATTGTGCGGAGGGTATGTCTGTTTTCTGCGGAATTAATCAGAAGATACATTATAACCTCAAAGGTGTTTATATATCTTTGCAGGACCACCTACCGTCAATTTACGCTGCAATGCGGTTTTGGTGTGTGCGACATCCTCAGTCTTCTCCTTGGTCACCAGCATAGGATAACCCTGAAGTCGTGTAAGTATTTTATATAATTTAAAGGATACTAGAACCATTTCATTATTATATAATTTATTTACGGCCGGAGTGAAAATCTTTTTTTGGCCACAAAATACTTACCCGGGTAAGGAAGGGCGCCTGTGTCTGCATTAACCGTTGAGTTAAGCGTATAGCCATGATCAAGAGGAATAAATTGCAATTTCGGAGATTTCGGTAACAATATTTTTAATTACTTTGGCCAATTGAGCACTGGGTGCAAATTAACCAGACAAAACAGCAAACAACCAACGATCATATGGGAAAGAGTGTCAAGCCCGTATAATATTCATAACGCCGTTTAGACATTTAATTGCCTTCGAATTCTGTCATGAAGCTCAACCAATACATTTGTAATAAATTTAATAAAAATAACAAAATATATCTTTATATAATCTGAATTACTTGAGATTTAATCGTTTTTAATATTAAAGCTCACCCTTTTTTGAATAACTTTTATTATCATATCCTAAAAATTGCGAACAGCTGCTCTCGCTCTATCAGCTGTTGCTTATTAATTCCGAGTTGTGTTTACTGAAACTTTTTAAATAGCTTGATCAACAAAATCAATAAATTGTGTGTGTATTTAAGTGATAAAATGAAGGCTGGCACATTTCGCAATACACAGTGGGATCCGACGTTACTGCTCTCACAAATCATCTCAATGCAGTTTTGTTGTTACTTCACACTGGGAATGCTCGTTTTTCTTGCGAATAATCTATCGGGAGACAATCCCACACTGGAGCACCTATTCGAATATCATGTGAGTAAAATGTTTCATTCAGATAAAAACATTATTAATCTTATATGACATCAGGAAATTCACATATTCGATTTGGGTGGCCGCCTGATCATCTGTGCGTTTGTGCTTAACTCGTTCCTCGCCTCATTTGCGCTGTGGGTTATAGTCCGGCGCGCGAAATTATGCCTAGACTTTAGGTATTCTAAATTATTTATACAATATCTTTGGATCACTTATATATAAAATCTTTCCCCAAAGTTGCACGTTCCACATTTTACATCTCGTCATCTGCTGGTGGTACAACAAATCATTTCCGGCCAATGTCTCCTGGTGGCTTCTTAATGCTATAACAGCAACTATAATGTGTATTGGCGGTGAGTTTCTTTGCTTGCAGTCCGAACTTAAGGAGATACCTGTGGGATATGCCGCACTCAATCAGAAATCCGATGTATGATGTTGGCCCCCATTTGTGGATATGTCCACAGACTCGACAAAAACTTCGGAAAAATGTGATGTAAATAAAATTTAGCATCTTCCTTGTTCTTAATTAATTACTTTAAAAATGTATGACACATAAGCTGCAATTTTAAACTATACATTCATACATATGTATGTAGATCGGGTATCAATATTATACTCTGTGAAACGCAAATAAAACCATAAACCAGTATTCAAGAGTCGTCGAATCTTCGTCACGGAACTACTTCATTATATATTCAGTAAGTTGACTTTTCATATAAGCATATCCAGTACGAAAGTCAGAATCTGTAAAATACTCTCTTTCAGGGCTTCCCACGCATGTGCTCGTCAGGTGAACCAAAAACATTATCTGGTTAAGGTGATCCATCGGAAATAAAAATCACACAAAAGTTTCCGGTCGGTAACTTCTATACTGCTACAGCGTCAGCTTTCAAGCACCTACCTCAGGAATATGAACAAACGAAGAAATAGGAAAAAAATAGTATCCATAAATGGTTAACTAATTTAATACTAAGAAAAATTGAGTTAATCCCTGCCTTGGTTGCTGCAGCGGAATATTTTTGTTGATTATCAAAATGAATTTAATTATGATAACTCGCCTGCTCTGTATGCAGTTATGGCCATCAGTTTAATCCCACGTATTTTGACAATTATGGTATATGGTTCATCCTTATATAAACAAGATGGATCCAAACCTCACAAAACGCGAAACGCAATGTAATGTAAATCGAAACTGTCTCAAATTGACAAAGTCTAAATCAGGAATAAAAGCATAGATCTTTCCAAGCACAGCACGATGCATTTATTTTTCTTGCTATAACCCACTGCTCTGTTCACCATCGAAACCATTGTTACATTTTAAATCCCCACCCTTCGGAATTTTTCGAAAATTTTATGAATTTTTCCCACTACCTGGGATATTTTCCGCAAACTTATCGATGTTAAGCCCAAGCTAATTGTGCAAAATTTGATTGGCTGCATACCATGGGAATTGAAATCCTATGCGTAACAGTGTTCACTTCCGATGACCGTGAATGTAAAATTTTAGCGATAATGTGGCTTCGAGCATAGAGACACATGAATAATATGTATATATAAAGACAGCCTACAAATAATTTATAACGCCTACAGTGGTAATCCCAAAACATGTAAATCACATTATGTGTAACACTACCTGTCAGACGGAATTGTCGGTAATAAATTGCACAATACACTAGTTGATTGGGTAACTTATTGAGTTTCGAACTCCTGTGTCCCCCGTCTAGTGGCAAAAAATCACACAAATCCAAATGACGTGTGTAATTATCGCTCAAGTAGTGTACTGCTGAAAAAGGGGCTGTATACAGCGCAATTGCGTAATACCTCATCTATTTAGTCCGCTTTCGCATTGGCCATTAAATCGTCACCCACAGACTCTCACCGGATAAAGTCATACACCCTGCTACCTATGTAGATACGATTTTGTTTGTTGTATTGCTTGTCGGCGTGATTCTGGAACAATGAGTATATTCATATATCGTTACCGGATCACATACATCTATCGTTACTGAGGACTGGTAGACTGGAGGACTTATTGTGTTCAGACGTCTAGTTTTGCAGTGTTTCGTGTGTTGCTCACAAATTAACCTCAGCTGTGGCTAAGCAAAAAACGCAAACTGATCGCCTCAACGCCATCACAACCAGTCAAGGATGCTTCAGCACCCGCTTCTACATCCCTCGTGGCAACCATGGTACTGTTACAATTTAACCTGTCCTTCTATTCAGAAGCAGGTCTCAATCCAGCCATGCTGACGACCCCTTAACTAATCTAGAGTCAGAAATGTACTCGACTATAGTGATGAAGACTGCTGCAGTTAGTGATGAACCGAGTGAGAAGGGCACCCGAAGCCTTCTGGCAAACTGCTTTGGAACCTGCCATTTCAACTAACTAGACCGATGGCCACCTTACGGGTGCAGCTCTGGCTACGATGTCATTTAATAGCGACCCTTTCCCGCCATGCTCGTTCAAACCACTTCAATCTTTGCCGAACGAATAACCAACATTAATGATTAATGGCCTTAATGCTATGTTGTAAAGACGAGCTTTGAATCAGCTGTTCGTGAAATGACCAACAACTCTCAGGGCAGCGTTCTTGGGTCCGTCCTGTACACACTCTACTCCGCTGATTTATCTACACCAATCGCTGCTAATACGTTGTTAGCCACTTACGCGGGTCACTGCCAGATTATCAAGGGCCAGCGCGGCATCTAAGCTCACAAAGGATCAACCGTCTCGCTGCATAACATGGTCATACCTCAGGTAGGATCAGATTGGTACCTGGGTATGATTTTGGCCAGGAGACTTACCTAGATCAAGCACATTATCAAAACTGCCTTAACCGATCGCAAAAAAACGGAGGAGTTCAACTAGCTCATTCGGCCTAGGAGTCAACTTAGCCTACGCAATAAATTAATGATTTACCAGACTATAGTGGTGCCGTCCTGGACTTATGGTATGCTTTTATTGGGTACTCCTGCTGAGTCCAATCTCTCTCATCCAGAACATGAATCGTTAACGTACATTGTTGCATCCATAATGATGTCATTTATCGGGACCTGCGAATACCCTCGGTCGATGAGCTGTTCAACACAAGCCAGTATAATGACCGGCTGGCATCTCCTCTGGCTAATGACCTGTAGGTACACGGACTCTGATTTAGGTGTGTTGAAACTTGAGGAATTTCTTGCGCTAAATGGAAAGGACCTCATAACCCACTTCAACGAAGTCTAGAGAATTTAGAAAAACAAACCTGCGAGACACTGCTTCATTTATGATTCCTTTTCTTATATAGTGCAAATGGACTTTGTACCGCTGTCAAACGTATACATTATGGTTGAGACGAGTTGATTTGTGTATATGCTAGAAAAAGTGCACAATGTCTTGAAATTCCTGTCTCAATGATGTTTACATTGCTTAGTGTGACAAAAATTCCTGCGACAGGACCCTCCGGAGAAATGCCGTTTCGAAATGGATACCACAATTCGTAGCTATGTTTTAAGGAGGTTTCAGGTAAACTTGGGTTCTATTTTTCGATTGACGATTGAGGAATATAATCGTGAAATAGTGCCGCTGCAATGTAGTTTGAGTATGGTCAGATTTAGCCTTTAATTCCCATATTATCTCTATATACAAAGGGTATGTAGAATGGTCCCCCAAGAGGCTGAATATAAATGGTTGTAAGGCGCCTCAGCTAATATAGCATTAAGAAAGAAATACGAATAATCGAATTGCTAAATTACATTTATTAGCAAATTTATGTTTTGTGTTGAGTTCACGTCTAGTTAATTTTTAAAATCATTTGTAGTGTTTTCTTTAATTTGCTTTTTGTTTTTGCAAAGATTTCATTCATAATTGCTATAATTTTAAATGACATTTATAGATTAAATCCATGACTACCATTATTTAATGGTAATATTTTAATTTATTTTTGTTTGGTTTTTTAAAATTGTACATAAACGAGAAAAAATTAGTTTTTTAATCATTTCCGTTTCCGGTTTATCGCCATCTATCATCTCATTCCTTTTTTATTTATTTTATATTTAAAGAATGTAAAAACTCTTGTAAATAATAATTTTTCATTTTGCATTTTTTATTTTATTTTTTATAACTTTTATCTTTGAATGTAATTAATGTTTCAATTCAATTTTAATTTGCTTTTGTGTATTTTCTTGATACATTATTTGTTGTGTTTGTGTATCCGTTCGTAGGATGTGAGTGTTATAGATGACCAGAAATGGGATTTCGTGGCTTAAATGTTGGTTGAATAAGCATATTACAAACTATACACATAAATATTCGGATAATATAATTTTATATATTGAAATATATAAGTGTGTTCCTCAATTTTATTGTATTTTGTGGTTTGTTGTTTCTTTTTCTTATGGATATTTTTTGTTATGTTTGCAATATGGATGTGGTTGCTGTTGGTTTTGTGAAATTTTTGCACGTTTTCTCTTATTTTCGTTTTTGCTTCTATTTTAATTTATATTCTGCATATTCTCGGTTTCTTGCGGTTACAACTAGCTTCATTTGACGTCTGCCTCTTCAGTTGCCCCACCAATCAGGACCGGAATTGGCATGCGAGGATGCGTTGTAACTGCCACCATAGGAGCCACCGCCGCCATAGTAACCGCCAGAGCTGCTGCCGCCACCGCTGCTGCTGCCGCCACCTAAAATAATGAAATGTTATTAAAGAGTTCTCAAAGTATAGAATGGCTTTTTTACCGTATGAATTGCCATTGCTACGATAGTTGCCACCACCACCGCCCGAACTACCAGTGCGATTGCCACCACCACCACCACGTCCACCACCGCCAGATTGCTGACGGTAATCGCGTGACCCGAATCCGCCGCCATATCGGGTGCCACCGCCGCCACCGCCGCGACGCTTATTGCCACCTTGTCCACGATCCGAAGAAAGCATATCCTCGAGGAAATTGGGAACTTCCTGTTTCGTTTCAATCAAAAGTTCAAGTAGATCGGAGCAAATATTACGATTTTTCTCATTAAAGAATGAAGTAGCAACACCCAAGTTGCCCATACGGCCGGTACGACCAATACGATGAACATATTCCTCAACATCCGAGGGCAAATCAAAATTGATGACATGCTTAACATGCGGAATGTCCAAGCCACGCGCTGCAACAGCTGTGGCCACAAGTATGGGGCAGTCGCCGGAACGGAAGCAACGCAATGCTTCCTCACGTTCCTTTTGCGTACGATCGCCATGGATGCTCGTAACCGGATGATTGCACTGGTAGAGGAATTCTTCAAGGGAATCGGCACCTTTCTTTGTCTCGACAAATATCAGTGTCAAGTTATCTTTTGAAATTTCCTCACCCGCACGAATGGATGATAATAAATCAAGCAAATACGAACGTTTGTCCTGTTCGTAAACCCACAAAATGGTCTGGGTAATGTTTTCCGACGTTGAACCAACACGACCAACTGCCAGGAAAATGTAATTGCTGAGAAAATCTGAGGCCAGCTCCTGTATCTGTTTAGGGAATGTCGCCGAGAACATGAGTGTCTGGCGTTGGCCAGTGGGCGGCATATTTAATTGTTCGACAATTCGTCGGATTTGTGGTTCAAAACCCATGTCCAACATGCGATCCGCCTCGTCTAGGACGAGGAAACGTATTTTCTCCAAACCCACTTTGCCACGTGTAATCATGTCCTCCAAACGACCTGGCGTGGCCACAATCAAATGACAACCTCGATCTAATTCGCGCATTTGTTCACTGGTATTGTTGCCGCCGTAGAGAACGGCTGGCCGCATACGCGAACGATAGGCAAACTTTTTGGCCTCTTCGAAGATCTGAGTTGCGAGCTCACGTGTCGGTGCCAACACCAATCCAAGCGGATACTGCTTACGACGATTATATTGGCGATTGCTTTGTGGTGGCGCGGAAATACCGTGCTCGTACATCTGATTAAGAATCGGTAGCAAAAATGCTGCTGTCTTGCCCGAACCAGTTTGGGCGCATGCCATCAGATCCCGACCGTTTATAATAATCGGGATTGCATGTTTTTGCACCGGTGTCGGTTTGTCATATCTAGCCAACCCTACATTGTTTCGTACAATCTCGGTCAGCTGCACATCATCGAACGATGTGATGTTTGGTGGCACATTCTGGCCCGTCGCCTCCACGGGAATATCCTCGTATTTGTCAAAATTGATACCGGTATTGCCGACGCCGAACAATTCTTGCTCCAAACGTTCGTCACGCGGCCCCAATTTTGTATAGTCGACGTCACCCCCGGGACGACGATCTTCCTTCCAACGGTTGTTGTATCCGCCGCCACCGCGTCCGTCTCTGTTTTCACCGCCACGATATTGCTCAAATCGTCCGCCACTGCCACCGCCGCCGGTTCCATCCTCATTAGGACGGCGTTCCGGCTCCTGCCAGCGATCATTGCGCGGCTGTTGTGCTTGTGCTTGTTGTTGTTGACCTTCTTCTTCAACATCGTTACCACCGGCACTAACTGCAGCTCCACCGGTACCGCCTGAAATACCGCTGCTGCGATTGGAAGCTCCACGACGATCGTTGTATCGATTGTTTTGACCACGAGCGCCACGATTCCAATCTTCACCACCGCGACGTGATTCAAGTTCACCTGAAAATGTTTAATATTGAATTTGATATTTAGGACACTTTTTCCATAATTAAAACATTACCGTTCAAATTTTCCTCGTATCTACCGTTTCCACCGCCGCGACGTCCGCCACCGAAACTACCGTAATCACCGCTTTGCCGGTCACGACGATCGCGATTGTTAAAGCCACGATCGCCGCCTCTGCGATAGTCACCGCCGCGTTGTTGCTCCTTACTTTCCTGTCGGCCAGTAGAGACCCTTTCAGTGTCTCGGGATTCTAAATCAGTGTTAGTTGTGTTATTGTTGCCACTCCTAAGATGCGGAGGAACGTAAACACCTGCGACAGTATTCGTAGAAGCCTTGGTTGATATGGGGCTGCTATAATTAGCTTTGCCGCCATTCAAGTCCAGACCAGCAACCTAATATAAAATAAATGAATGAATGAGAACATTAGATGTGCACACAATACAGGAAAGAAAATATTTTAAAAATCATATAAAATATTATTAAAATGTAGCTTTTTCAGGCCCTAAAAAATAAATAAATTAAAAATAAATTAGTTTTCTTATAAAAGAACCAAGAACCAATGTTTTTAGACGTAACTTATCAGGGCCAGACTTCGACACGAACTGAAATCAAATGTGTTTAAACAAAATTAAATGATCTCTCATAAAACGAAAAAAGTGTTTTCTTCATGGCTTTTTTATTAAATAAATAGGTTCACCCAATATGTGAATTTCACCTAAATTTTGAATTTTGATCAATATTCTAAGTTATTTGAGTAGACGAACCAATATTCGAATATTATTTTGATTCAAATTCTCTTTTCTTCACGTTTACAAATTTACTGAGAAAATTTCAGATTGAAGTATGTTTGGTAACGTTTCTTTCTTGATAACAGAAATGCTGAACTGAATCACCGAAAGACCTCAGAAATTAGTCTTATTATGTTACATGAAATTAGCTTTATGTTACATGAAAAAGAAAAATATACATGTAAAAGACAACATTAAAAAGTCATTGCTTAAATTACAGTGCTCTTTCAAGTTCTTATTCTAATGGCAGTCGATGTTTTTGTTGCTTTTTTATAAAAGCAGTAGCAGTGGTGCCGCTTGCGTGCAACAAATCTCACTTAGCAACATTCTTACTTTTTGTCATGTATATCTCTACAACAACAGGAAAGCAACTAGTATTGTATGAGAATATTTCTATAGTGTCGTCTATTACAAGAGTAAAACTTTTGGCAGAGAGAAAGAGTGGCATGGAAAATTTCACATGCAAAATCGTGAAATATCAATTTCAAATGTGTGTGAGAATGACACACGCATACACACTAGTGATGAGCGATATTGCGGTTTCCCAATTTTTTTTTTTTTTAATTTTTTTTAATTGCGATTTTCTAATTCTAATTATTAGTAATGATTAGTGACTAAAATCACCGAAACCAGTGTAATACTAAAATTACTGATGGGGGCTAAAATCACCGAAATAACTGCTACTTCCGAAAGCAAATACCAGTTGCGTTTCTTAACTCATCACTTATACGCACACTCCACAAGAGCAGCATTGAATGCTTTTAGCGTGAATCAAGTAAATGTAAATAGAGAAGAAACCGATATCAAAAGTAAATGAATATATATTACGCGTATGAAAATTTTTTACAAATGAACGAGGAAAAATTTTCGATTCAGATAAGTTGGCAGCACGAAAATGTCAAACTAATATCCACAATATACGTGCAAGTGAGAGGGCGCTATATGACTGCGATACACATACATTTACAAGCCGCATTCACACAACACATTTTCGAAATTTGCTTCTTATTCTACATATGAACATGAATACGGGAAAAAAATACATAAAAAGGAAAAAGAAAAAATCACCACGAACACGAAGGAAAAAATTTTACCTTGCACTCACACACCAAATGAGCTACGAAAAATGCCAAGAACTATACATATGTGTTATTGTGTTATGAAATCAATAAATTTCCGCCGAATATATGAATTTTAGCAAACCGCACTTTAACACAATGGATAACCACTTTCCAATAAATTGTTTCAAAAAGAAAAAATTAAGTGCGTACATGTTTATATTATGTGTAGGTGAACTTACTTGCTGCTCTAGACCTGTGCCATTTTGGTTAATAGCATTACTCATATTATCCTCCAATGGCTTGCTTGTTATTTCTTGCTTTCCGTTTAGGAAATGTTCTTTTCTTAATTTTTCACACTCCTTTTATTTGAATTTGATTGAAAAGTTATAATTTCTTCGTTTCCTTTATAAAGGTTTTTTGTCGTCTTTTTCTTTTTTTCGCCCAGTTCTGTTCGTTTCACACTTCTAAGCTTGCTGCGTTCGTACACGTTTTCAGTATAACGCAGATATTTTCTTTTAATTATGTATTTGTTTTTTGTCAAAGAATTAATCGCGAAAATATTTGTAATATTTTGTAGCGTATTTGTTCCACAAAAACACAATATTACAAAAAAAAACTAATGCCTTCTGCACTAAGCTCTTCTGACGAGTTTTCACTGCAAACTAACTCCAAACGACGTCCGATACAAAAGAACTCAAAGCCAAAGAAGACGCACCGATGAATGTGTGCAATAAAACGTAATCTACGAGTGACTTTCTCGGGTCTATTCGTTTCGTAACTTTTTTTTTTCGTTTTGGTCGGTTTTAGCTTGCCGTGTTGGAAAGTGCGAACTGTGTGTGCAGTTTTTTACAACACGAACTCTTCTTGCGATTTCTTTGGTTCGTAGGTTCCGAGTTTGCGCTGATTTTCTTTCAAAGAGAAAAGTGCTTTAATTTTGATTAATTATATAGCCAAAAAGTATTTGTAAAAATTTTGAATTCTAATTTAAAAATCAAAAACTCATGGCTATCATGTATTGCTTTTTCAAATTTCTACATATATACAGTAAATGGTTAATTTTCATAGAAGATGTGGTAATATAACAATGGTTTGTTTGAATTTGAAGGCTCGTACTAGACATACAAAACTAAGACATGGTTCCTTACTTCTAGCGCCAATTTGACTGATTTTCAACTCAAAGTATCCACAGCTTCCAAAAAAAAATACTTTCAGTATTTTTTATGTATAGGAAAAGAATCCTTGAATCAGATGTGCCTCTTGTATCAGACTGATACATTCGTATAAGACTTAGCGAATGATTAAATAAATTAAAATTCGCATTCATGACTTTTAGCTGGATTACCCAATTTAACGATTTTTCCGCACATAGGGCACAAATAGTATCTAAGGGGAGAAAGGTTTCAAACACATTATTGGGTATCTTACTGAATTTATAGGCTTTAACTTTCATGTACAGTTTTTTCACGTCTTGTGTGAAATGTTTCACACCTATGTTTGCCTTCAAATATAATGGGTTTCTTAAATCTGCAATTATATTGAGGATGTCCTATTTGGTTATCGTTGCGGAGCATACATATATATGTATTTATTATTGATTATCATCGACTTTAGTTAGTAATGATTCATTAATGAAGATGTATGTTATTACATAAAATTATGATGACGAAAAACAGTACAAAAGGAGTAACATGAAAATAGTGCCCAGTTATTCAGTCACAACAAGAAAATCATCGAACGACAAATATTTTGTATTACAAAAGTATTGTTATATTTACAAATGTGGGCCACTATACATACCTATGTGGGGGTGGCACCCTTGCCATCGCTTATCATTTTATTCTTGGGTCAACCAGATTTTTTTCAAAATCAAGAAATCAATTTTAATTTGTTTTTGTTGTTGCCGCGCAGTAATTTGCGTAATAGGGAGCTTTCGGGAATACACTATTTGAGACTTGGCGATTCTTGGTCAGTATATTTTTCTCCAATTCATTTTTCGTTTCCGAATTTACTTTACACCAAGAAATCCATTTGTTATTGTAGTATTGTAGTAATTTCTGTCGTGTGAGATTGGCAAGAGTACAATATCCGAAGCTTTATGATCGTTGTCTTTTTTAAGCCAACGACGGAATTCCCCTAGGGAATGCCAGAGTAGAACTGAAGGAACGGTGCTTGGTCGTGGTTACTGCTGCGGACCGAATTTCTCGCCTCTCCGAGTCGACATGAGGGGTTCACTTGTTGTTATTTTATTCGCTACTGGCCAACCTTCATCCGAATTTGGATGCGACCTGGCGGACTTTAAAATTGTATGCTCAAGCATTTCAACTTTTATTCCAGAAGAGCTTTTTTTATTTATATCCACCTCGTTGCGTCTGCGCCGCTCAGTGTTAGCGTTTGATAATTGTTTGCCGATTTTATATTCCATGTTTGTTTGTGGTAGAACCATTTCCATTTCTACAGTATAGCCGGCAGGTGGCGTAAAGTTATTGTCCACCTTAGCGAACTTATTCTTCGAAATCATTGGGACCTGTGTAATAATCGAATTATGTATATATATATATATATATATATACATATATGGATGTTTTTCTGTGTGTCCGAAACCTACAGACAACGACACCGTTTAACCGAACACCTTGAAATTAGTACATAGCATATAGGGATGTTACCATGGAGAAGGTTTTTATGTGAAGTTTGATGCGATAGTCTACCGGGAAAGTCAAGACATTTTTTGGATAAAATTATATGAGTAGGAAAATCAAAACATTGCTTTATTAAATTTGAAACCGAAAGTCTGACATAGAAAATGAAAAAAAAAAGTTTATTTTAAATGAAAAGTTAAGTGTGAAGTTATTAGTGGTTATTTTCGTGCATTCAAATAATAAAATAATTTATTGTGTTCCAAATTTTGAATGGAAAAAGTATTGCCAGCGAAGGGTCAAACTCAAGAAGGCAAGAACGTGATCGTCGAGTCAATGAGGCAATCGAATCAGAATTTCTGAAACGTGATCCAATATGACTTCCGAACAATGGAATTCCCGCCTATGGCATTCAAGCAAATGTTTCGGTCGACCTGGAACAATGACCATTGTTTGTAAACATTTCAATGTCTTGAAAACATTGAAACAATTTAATGTCTTGTTTGTAAACATTTCAATGTCGGAACGCCAGGATTATGTTGTGCTAACGGAAAAGTCAAATTACCACAAAAAAGGAGTACTAAAATTTGCATGTATGTTCATACCCAACCAGTAAACGCAAAATGAGGTGTTGAGCGACCATAGCATGTCGGTGACTACAATATATATTTTTGCCCCTATTAAAAATTTCTCATTTCAACGAAAACCTTCACGAACAGACAATAATTGTCGAATTCAATTTGTTCGCCTAAGACGATGTTTACTCTACTTACTTCGGCGACTTTAATGCATTTTAAATCTTGCAAGACTCGAGCTGCTTTCAAAGCATGCTCATCGTCGTCCTGATTTGGTTCACTTAAACATTCTGTGATCATCCGCTTGATTTACGTCGAAGCCCAAACAGTTATTGTATGGAGGTGATGGCGACAATAGTGGCTGGCAAATTTTCATGTTCGAATTGATCTGATTTAAGTTCATTGGCCACGGAACTTCAATAGGTTTCAGTCCCTGTCCCTGGTAACAATACACATTTGGTAGCAATAGTCCTGAGTACAGGAGGCCCGATTGGAGAGTCACATTCGGCGCGGCAGCAACTGCGCCATCGTCTGCCCAAACCTATTTAGATAGCGCTTTCTGGGTACTACATTTTTAAGTTGCAGTGAGTAAATGTTTTGCTGAGTTCGCGCCCAATGTCGATCATTTCTATTACGCTATTTATTTGATTATTTATAAACGTGATTTGGCAAAAGCGGTTCCGATTTGATATAGGAAAATAATGTTAGCTGTCTAGTTAGAAAAATTACATCCGCTTTCCTGTTATCTGATATTGTATTAAATTTGAAACCGTTGAACAATTTCGGAAATCTCGATATCAAATAAATTAATTACGTCGAAAAAAGGATAATCGTTTAAACAAATTCGATACAGCACCATACTTTTTTACTTATGCAAGTCAGCAGGGAAAGCCGAAAATTTGGATTAAGAAATCGCTCGACAAGTGAAGCCAATATGGTGGCTATTTTTTTGATCATTGATCAAGTGCGCGGGATTTGGGAAAGACAATTCTACAGTTAAACCAATTTCGGAACACTACATCAACGTCGCTGACAATGCAACTCTGTTTGGGTGCTGCAAATTTGAAATTCTGCTACTCACAACCTAAAGCTATGTTTACGACTAATAATTAATTTACATAAAATCAAGTGTAAAAAACAGTAAAGCAGTAAAAAAGAAAATAAATTTAAATATAAATACAAATACATCTAAGCGAAAAAGCCGATGACATTTATAAACGAAATATCCACGTACTGTGTTATTTTGCACTTGGTTTTCTTGCTCTAAACAAGTATCAACGCCATGACCGTATCATTTTCCACTGCCATAAAATGGCATTCACTGTTTAAAAATTTCAAGCAAATGATGTTCGCTTGCAACATTCTCTTCGTTAGTTTCGAAACGTATTTTTGTTCGACGAGAATATTCGGCAAATCAATTCGTCGTGGATGGGCCGCTTTAGTCAGTGCTTCATTCTCATTTGAATGTTCAGCTGGCCAAAGAGTATATATATGAATGTATACTCTTTGACTTAAGCATGCTTGTTTTCCTCGCACACACTCCCATGTTCAAGACCAAGATTGATATTGTGGCTTTAGTATCATATTAAACAAGTCAGCCAGGGCTACTATATCGTCCATTTTGCGGTATTTTTCGTGGTGTTTTTTTGCAGATTTTCGACGGATTTTGTCTTTTGAGTTTTTATCGAGTCAGTTGAAAATGGCCACGAAAGTTACTGTGGACGAAAAGAGCAAGAGCGATTGGGATTTGAGTGATGGTGAAGATAACTGGGAGGACTGGGGCGATACCGAGGAAAACATAATTGGCAAGGCAGCTCCAGATGTCGAAACCAGTGCAGAGGTCACCAAGAAGGAGTTTGCTCCGAAACCATGTCCACCACTCAATAACAACTCAGAAGACTCAGAATCAACAAAAACATTGAAAGACATTCGAAAGACACTTGCCCAGGGATTAGAGGAATCACATCAACAAGAAGAACAGCCGATTAGATCATCTTGGGGTCTGTGGGGTGGTAAATTTACATCTGTATTATCCACGGCCACTGAGGGTCTAGGCAGTATAAGCTCAACAGTCAACCAGAGTTTGAACCAACTAATTGGTGCGCCCGATCCTGAGGAATTGGCACGACTTAGTGCAGTGGAGGAAGCCAGCAAAGCTACAACAAAAACATCCGAAGAAGATAAACTGCATGCGGAAAGTGAGGGTGTTAAGGATCAGCAATCAGCATTTGGTTTGAGTTTGGTCAGCGGTGTCACAACACTTGGCTCAAAGGTTATAAACAGTGGTTTGGATACTTTGGAAGGCATTGGCAAAAAGACTATGACCATTTTGCAAGAGAACGATCCGAAATTGATAAACAAACGGAAGTTGCTTGGCCTAGAAACGGAGAAACCCAACTTGAGTGCCATCTTACAAGAGGCTAAGAAGGATGCTGATCAAATGGAGCAGTCACTGCGGCAACTGCAGTTAGAGAAAAGCAAGGCGCAGTTAAGGTTCGAAGTTTTGTTCGAGAACTTCTGTGGCCTCGTACATTTTGAGGCCCTCGAAATACTATCGAAAGAGTCCGATTTGAAACTTCAAGGGCTCTTGAACTCAGTGAGCGGCAATGCGTTAAACGATTTACAGGAAACGATAAATGAAGTAAGGGAACTACTCGAAATGGAGAATTTGGAATGTGAGAGCGAGGGTAATTACGATGATTTGGAGCTGAACGAACGTTTGCTGGGGACTATTGAGGATGCCGAACTAACGATACATTTTGATGATATTGTTAAGTAAGTAAATTATTCAATTTACTTGTGTTTTATTTAGACGACTAATTCTCTTTTAGAAATTGGTCACTTTCATTGGGATGGCTCAATTCAGCAGCAGCCAATGACGCAGACATTGACGAGGCCTATGCCAAAAGCATAATGGGTTTGTCCGAGGCGTGCGCTTTGGAAATTTGCAAACTACACAAAATCGCTGAACTTTTGCTTGTCAAAGAGCATCACAGCACAGCCAACGAAGTAGACAGCGTCGTCCAGTTGTGCAAACAGTTTATTGCTCACCTCCAAGGTGCCACACAACGTTTTGCGTCCGTGCTAAGTGCCAAGGGGGGTGATGAAGCGAAGCAACGTGTGAATACCCTTTTCTCTGAACTGCTCGTGGCCATGCAACACATCGAGAAGGCATATAAATTGTTCACTCCGATACTGCAAATTGGTGCGGTTTAATTGGATATTATGTCAGGATCATTTAAATGTGTATTAAATAATTGTATTTTCCTTCTCATTATATATTTTAAAGCACTTCTATAAAATAAATGTGTAATATTTTTATTTCATAATATTCCAATGCAATCAAATAATGTTGGGTAAGACAATCGGATGCAACCGATATGCACTTTTGTAAGTTAGTCAGCTATAAGGTTATAACTCCAAAAACATACCGGGTGTGGACCAAGTCCGCTACGCCCTATTGACTTTTCACAAGCGCCTCACAACCAGCCCATCCAGAAACAGCACCACATTCTGCTATAAAATATTGCACAGGCTTAGCTGATTGGTCGCTCAATAACAAAAGAACCATCTACAGTCACGTAGTGGCCCTTGGTTGGCGTTAGGCGGTACAATTCTGAGGTGCCACTGTTGCCATAAACGTACAGAAGATTCAAGATTCATACAAAAACAAAGCGCTATGGCAAAAATGGGTCTCACTAGTGTGAGAGTAACACCACCCTAATCAGAGATTGTAGAATACCCATTGTACACAACAAAATTTCATAAATCTCCCACAAATGCTGATGACTCTTATTAGCATATAATACATTGGAACTGTTAATTCGATTTGGCCGTACAGTAACTTTCGTCCCGACTGCTGTGGAATCCATCAGTGCGTGTACTTCGTAGGGTAGACGGTTTGCTTGTTTGGATGTCGACTCAACAACTGTCTTTTTTGATTCTGTTTTAATCCAGCAGAGTGATTATACATTTCAAAACCATTAATGAATTCTTCTAATCTGGAAAGACACAACAACAATAAAAACAAGTTGTTTTTTGCTTAAAATATACTATTCTTACTTTTTAACTTTTGTTAAATTTAACTTTACAAACAACATTAATTTCCTCCGTGCTGAGAATACTAAACTAATAAAATTTATTTCACCTATTTCGCTTACTAATGACTATAGCTCAAAAATTACAAGCTACGACAGTTTAAAGTAGTAAACAGACTCAGTTCGAGTGAAATAAGAGCTTTGGAAATAATAATTGGAGCTCTGATAAGTCCGTCTGGGTGAGTGTTTATTCATGTAGAACCCTCAAAACCGCAAGTCAGGTTTACATTTTAACATGTATCTGAAAAATTGAAGAGTAAACAAGAGAAGTTAGTTCACAATTCGATTTTTTTCGTAGGCACGTGTACTCACTTGTCTAAGGTCTCCCAAAATTTCAATAGTACTGCGCGATCTAGATAACGTTTGTTCTGTGATAAATTCAATAATGTTACTGACCACTTGGCGACATTCGGATCCAGCTTAAGCTCAGTGAAACGCAAATGAAATCCACAAACTTAACAGAGATCAAAAGTAATTATGATAAGTTAAAAATGTATAATGCTTTTTAAAGTAACATACTTTTTGAGAATATATCGACGGGATTGCCATCCCAAGGCCAGCCTTTGAATTGCCATGCAGGACCCATAACGAACACGGCTACAACGCGCTGCCAATCATCTGGCGATAACTTCGAGTGGTTGTCGATTACGCGATACGGCACTGTCATATTTGAACGTTTCCGCTGCAAAAAGAAAATATAATTAATTAGTTTCATTACTAGTCGACGAGTATGCATGTCTGTTGTAAGGACAATTGAAAATGAATAAGTCGATAATGATTTTTGATAGAAATTAGATCCTTGTACGCTGAAGGCTGCGCCATTGTGTGCAATGAGCTTTGACTGAGGATGCAAAATCATTCAGTGAGCAGTTGGTGGCCTAGAAACACACCCGCTATCACATGTACTACCCGCAAGAACCTTAAGATTAATGAATCTGTATCGGACTTTGGTAGAGGTGTGCAAAGCTTTCATAATGATAACAAAATCTCAATGCACAAAGTAATGAATCTTGATATTAGAGTAACAACGCATGCCACTCGTGCAGAATATGTTGTGGTGGTCTTTGGCCGAGTGGGAACTTGTTAGTTCCGGACAAAGGCGAAATCCCTTTAAGAAACTTTATAACCACGTGAATTTTGTTGACAATTATTATTTCTCTGTGTCTCTTCAGGGAAGAAGTTTGTATCGAGGTATTATCCATTGATTTTAGTCTAACTTCTGATAGTTCAGAGAGAAATTTCCGATTACTTTGGGTAATTTCCACCATAGACAATATTCGAACTCACTTGCAAAAGTACTTCGCTGTCGCGTTGGCACCCTTGACGACGTTTATCTTCTGTGGATATAAAACGGAGATCCTGCAATAGGTCCTTTGCATTGAACATAGTAATAAGGCTGGTATTGGCTGAAGGTATTATAATGATTGGTGTGCGCGATGTGCGTTTCTGCATGCCCGGAGGTATTTGACGGGCTTGCGCTGTCGGTATGTGCTCTATAATAATAAAAAATTTTTAATATAAGCACTAAATACTAGAAACAAACAACTTACTTAACATTGGTACGTTGTTATTGTTGTTATTAGCGGCTGCGGCAGCTGCCGCTTTGCGTTGCGCTTGAGAACCCTCTGTCACAGATTTCAGAGACATACCATGATAGGTACCCATTGTATCGATTTTGAAACCTTCAGTCTCTTCTTTCTGACGATTGAAGCGCTCCTGATCATAACGATTGTACTGGGTCAGCGGTGGTTGGGGCTTCACAATTCGTGGTGGTTCAGGCATTTTGATAGGATTCTGCACCTGTGGCCGATTGCGTCCCTCTTCACGAGCCTTTATACCTTGCAGTAATGCGAAAATATTCTTTGCAAATACCTTGCCCGTACTCTGTAGTATCGTTGTCCGTGTTCGCCACTGCCGCTCGCGGCTGATAATGTCCTTGGTCGAGTCCACATCGTAGTCAAGTATAGCACGTAAATCGGTGGCCATGGCATCTTCATTGTCGGTTCGTTTGATAGTCGTGCGCTTGTTTGCTAATCGTTTCGCTTTAATGGCGGCAATTTTCTCCACGGACATAGTCTCTGAGAGGGATTTGATGTTGTCAATGTTTACCGCAGTTTCCTTTTTGTTGACATCCCAACGGGCTGCAAGTTGTTCGCGTACTTTTTGCACTTGCGTCTCCTCGAATCTTGCCTTTTTTGCCACCGATTCGCCACTAGCCGGATCACCATCTGTGGTTCGCTTCACCTGAGTGGGTATCTCGAGGGGTGCACTCTTATCGATACTCGCACAGGTTTGCGTTTCGCCATTTAGATAGGCCAGCAACTCTTTACGATCGGGCCGATTCACAGCCGGTATGTCCTCGGCGGCGCACTGACGAACGTACACCGAGTGCTGGAGCATAATATTTTTGAGCAGGTATAGAAGACATTCAAGTGTGTAATATTCACGTGGACCACCTTTTTTGCCGGAGCTGCAAAAAAAAAAAAACCGACAGTTGATTGATCCGTTCTTGCTTTCTACCTTTCAAACTATTCCGTCGACACTTACCCATATTTAAGATAGTTGGTTTTTACACTTTTCGGCCAAGAAAATTCACCAAATATTATTTGATTATCACGTTCGATAATCTCTTTTTTGTTTATGTTGTATTGACGTAGTAAACTCAGTGGATCCGCCATTTCGTGTTCTTCAAATTACAGATGCTATTAAAGTTGCTATATAAGTCTGATGAACGAATATTTCCTGTTATTTTTAACCAAACTCCTTAAGAATAAATATTTTATTCTATTTTATTTGTATTTATATTATTTAGCTGATTGCGTTTGCAATCTGTACATTCACGCACCGCGATGAAATAAACAACACGGCATGTCAACGAGTGTGAATAAGAGGGAGGTCAATAGGCCTGACACCTTTTCCAGACTGAGGTGGACGGCGCTGTCAACACTGAAAAATTCGCGAGGGAGCAAAACGGCAATAGACAATCGATGTAACAAACATTTGAATTCACTATTATTAAAGGCAACAGGATTAAACCATGTTCTTCTATTGAGAAACGTAGTAGACGAAATAACACCATCAAATATCTGTAATATGTTTTTGACAATAATTTTTGTTTATTATTATTTTATTTATAATAAATTCCTTACTACTTACATGTTCAATTTCGATCAAATATTCAATAACAATACGGCTGACTTCATAAACGCAACCCTGCGATGCATACTGATCATAAACGGCATTGCTAAAAATAATACTTTGCGATGCGCAACATTACCATTTGTGATGCATTGAATTTTTTGGCGCGTGAAACAATGGACATGTATAAAACATTTTTTACAAGTAATATATAAGTTTTTATTTAAACTTAATAATTTAAATTAATTTAATTCATTTCATTTTATATAGCAATAGTGAGAAAAAGTGGACAGGCAAAAATGATGAAGAAACTGTTGGATATGGGGGCAGAAACAATTTAATTCAAACGAATCACACGACAAAGCAACATTGCGTTCTTAAACTCCTGAAAATGTCTGCATTATTTGACAAAGCAGTGTTGCTTTGCGATACTGCTTTGCATCGTAAACACTATGCATCGCAGTGTTGCGTTTATGAAGTCAGCCTACACTTCATATTTCAAAAACTTTGAAATTTTGGCTGTTAGGAAGTAAAACCTATGACTATGGCACTGATACTCAATGAAACTAATAGTAGTTCGTTTTTCGAGTTCTGGCCTTAAGCAAAATAATTTTGAAGTTCCTTTTTTACATACATATGTATTATATATATTATATTATATATATATACATTTTAGAGTTTCATTTCAGTCATTGGATTGATAATTATTTATATTGAAATTGGCTATCATTTGATCAATAGTGTTTATTTTAGCTATATTATGCAAGCAAACAGTGGAGAAGAAGAGAAACAAGTTAAAAGAGGTATTCAAAAGTTTGTTTTGGTACCTTATGTAGTTTTTTCCGTACTTATAAGTTCAAACAAATAAAGGAACAAAATAATATAAAATAAACCAATTAAGTTTAGTGAAAAGTAAAAACTTAAGATTGAAAAAAAGCGGTCATCTCTCTTTCTAATGTGTACACATCAATCGTTTTTTTTTTTTTAACAATTCACCAAGCCATTTTTTCTCTTATAACGAATAACATCCGATGTTTCGATCTCATGCTGCTTAAACATCGCGATTCAGATTTGTTAGAATTTAGAAAAATGTTGGTGGTATTTTGTTAAAGTGGCCATACATGTTGCACTCATAGATGGCAACTACAGGACTGCATTACTGTAGTTTTTAATTGGATTATTGAGACTAAGTTTATATTCATTTTTAGGGCCTTACGATTCAGTAATCTAATGATCTCCAAAATTTCAGTGTTTTTGTAAATGAACTTGAAACAAAGTTCGTCCTTCGAAAACCTGTGATGTCAAAGAAAAAAAAGTATAAGAGAAAAGAGCTGACGAAACAATAGCCAAATAGACCAAAACTATTCTTGTTTTAAAGCGACATAAAAACGACAGTTTGGTATTACCGTCGAAAATATTCGGTGTTCTATAATATTTAGCGACAATGGAAACGACAAAGAAACATTCGTATTCTGCCGTTATCATTTTAGACGTCGTATTGAATCGAGTGTAGTGAAAATTATATTAAAATAGGAAAGTAACGTTACGGCGAATCGAAACTTTGGTTTCAGAAACGGAACAAAAACCTTAATCCTGCAATTCTTTCGAAAGGACATAAACCTCTTAAATGTTGTTGTTTTTTGAAAACAATTAGCAGACGAATAATTCCGCTTGGACCTCCAGTCCATGACGGAAACGGTTTTTATAAATGATAAATAAATAAATGATGAAACTTAATTAGAAAAAATTTAATAAAATAAAAAATTAATTAAAGGTATGGGAGGACTCGAAATTAAAAGTAAAAAAGAAGCTGATGAATTTAATTGTGGGAAGGAGCATTGGCAAATTTATTGCAATCCCAAACGCAAATAAATCAATAGGAGATGTTGTAGGACTCTGTGAAGTAATTGAGGAACTGACCATTATGGAAGACGAGGAGCCTAATATAAATTGTGAAGGTGGTTAAAATTTAAATAAAGCGTCTTCTTCCGCCGATACCAGCAATGACAAAATGCCCACCGTTTCAACAAGGGCCTGGTCCTCAGATAATAACAAATCCGTTGAAAAACAAAGGATCACATTATTGCGAAAGCAAACTGAGGTGCAGAAAGAAAAATGAAATCACTTGGGGTCCATTGAGGGGTATTTAAAAGACATTTTTTGATGTAGGGTTATGTTTATCACTTCATCATCTTCACTTAAACTTGAAGAATAAAATTCTGTACTAACCCTTTTATGTTTTATTCAAAAAAACTATTTCCAAAAAGGTCAAAAGTAACAACACAACAGCGCTGCCAAGTTTTCATTTCTGTTTTGTTTCTAGTTTTCGAAAACTTTTCGTTGTGGTTTCAATTAAAACAACGACATAGAAACGACCTTTAAAACAAGAACACCAACGGTAATACAGGCTAATATATTTCTCTTTACATATTCAAAAAGACTTCGTATGAGATCTATAACATTCCTAGCTGACTCAAATTTTCGGGATACAAATTACGCTCAATAAGTAAAAATTCGTTTCTGATACGAACTTGCATTCGGGTTTAGGTTTGTTTCCGCTCTAGTAATAAATCATTATAACAACCCTGTCAATGTGAAACATATGCGCAAACCTAGTAAATCAGCTTAACAAATTGACCAAAAATAATATTTTTGGCAGTATACGACTAGTGTCAATGAAATTACTTTTTAAAGTGATATTAGCGATTAAAACAAAATTACTGATGAGGAAACATACTTATTTACATATATATATATTGTTAAAAAGCATGAAATTTTGAGTTTATTTCCTCTTAGTACTATATTCGATTATTCAGCGTCCAACTGTGGCGCTATAAAAAACTGCACATACAAATCGGACGCTTCGTCCGCTTGCATGAGGAAATGCATTTCGAGTAATCCGCTCGCATCGGTCTTAATAGCTACTTTGTGTGACACGGCGAGCGCTTTGTTAGTGAACTTCATTAAAGAAGCTTTGTATCGTGCCTTTGTCATCTCGCGGCACCGGAAGAGCAATATCATATCACTAGATTTAGCCACTTCCATGCAGAGCTGCGACTGAACGACACCCACAGCGTCGATCTTGAAATGAGGACGCCTTGGTGAAATTGTTATTTCGTATTCGTCCACTGCATTGGCTAGTTCGTGAAATATTTGCGCAAGTGCTGGACCACGCAAAAATATCACATTCAAACTAGCGCTGTTCTCATCCAGTTGAAAATCTATAGGTTGTTCTTCACAAGTTGTCTTGATGGAACACTCTGTAGAGATATCTTCGTCATCGTGTGGCTCTAGCATAAGCAACAGTGGAGCACCTTCGCCTTTATATAGCATTTTCAAGCTACAGTTTACGCCAGCAAATATGCTCAGACAATCGGCCAACACGCCTATTTTCAAACTGAATGAGACGATATCGGTGATATGGTAGTCGACGAAATAAGCGGGCATTATAAACAACGATGCTTGTATAACCTTTCCCTGTTCCACAGTAACCCGGAAACCGTCTTCATTTATTTGAAACATGCCGTACTGAAAGAAATAATCATAAATTAATAACAAAGAAAAATAGAAGGATTACAAACACAAAGAATCATTTTTGACCAAGGATATTATGCTCTCGCCGGAACACCTTTACACACCCCCACGCTACTGTTTCGCTTCAGTAACAACAATAGCAGCTACATACCTCACCAAAACAAAGCGATTTAATGCCAGCATGAAACGTTTTGTTATGCTCCAAGCGTCCGGCGAATTTGTAGCCTGCATACTGTGATTGTGTCAGCATTTTCCGATTCGTTAGAACTCCCTTCTCATAGAGGCGTTTCGAATGTAGCATTCGGCGGTTATTGGCGCGCAAACATGTCTTTGTAAAAGAAATAGAAATCTTTGTCTGTCAGCGTCTCCTTACGCAGTCGCGTTGGCTTTAATATGCGTATTAGACGGAAAGCCAAAACGTGTTCACAGGTAAAAGCTACTTTTCCAGTCAGGCTCTCTGTAATTGAAAAATGTGTTTCCGATACTAACTCCGCCGCCGATTCTATTTGCAAAACACAACGAGTGAAGTACGCGCAGTTGCAATAATTTACGCCAGGCAAAATTCTTATCGACTCCAGGGATTTACAAAAACTCGAAAATTCTACAATTATATTTTCTTCGTCTGTTTTTGTATTATAAATCGTAAATTGCCAATTATCCAAGAGTTCCAGCGCGCGTTCAACGATCTCAGCGCCCAACAAAGCGTGTAGTTCCAAAAACAGCTGTTCTCTATTTCGCACTACCAAAATAAGAATTCTGAAATTGTCTCTTGTTTAGATAATTCTATATTCATATAGTCTTACCTTCTTCGTTACCACCTTCGTGCTTTTCAAAAATGTAATCTAATAATTTTGGCAAAAGAAATTTTGAATCCAGTTCTTTGTCCATTTGCTATTCACAGTGAAATGCAACATTTCGGAATGGTAAACCGAAAACCACAACCAACCCAACAGGTGTAGAGAGCGCGGGAAGGTTGTCGGATATACATATAAAATTAAAATCGCGACACAAGCGTAGCCTGCTTTCCAGTCGAATTAAACTATGCGTTAGACTTTAAACTATTAAACTGCAACTATACAAAATGCAATCGATCTTCAGACAGGCCGCTCAAGTGATCGGTAAGTGTTGACTCTGGTGCTGAACTTGGACTTTAGCACCATTGTGCATGTATCACACAAATCAAAGTTGTACAATCAATTATATCAATTGCATCTACTATACTATAGCGCGCAAAACGCTGGCTGCCACGCCATGCCAGCGCAAAATCGCATCTATTGCTGCTCTACCAGATACACACCAAATGCTCCAGAAAACCTGTCGGGACTTTGCTAATGCGGAGCTGGCGCCGAATGCCGCTAAGTTCGATCGTGAGCATTTGTATCCAGCGGAACAAATCCGGCAAATGGGTGCGCTGGGTGTTATGGCCGTAGCGATACCAGAGGCGTTAGGTGGGACGGGCTTGAATTATTTAGCCTATGCCATAGCAATGGAGGAAATATCACGAGGCTGTGCTTCGGCGGGTGTCATTATGTCTGTCAATAATTCGCTCTACCTTGGTCCGATCTTAAGTTTTGGCACTGAGGCACAGAAGGCTGATTACATCACACCGTTTGCAACAGGTGAACGCGTTGGTTGTTTCGCGCTTTCCGAGCCGGGCAATGGCTCGGATGCTGGTGCCGCATCGACTATAGCCACTGATAAGGGTGATCACTATCTGTTGAACGGCACTAAAATGTGGATAACGAATGGGTATGAGGCCGAAGCAGCGATTGTATTCGCAACCACCGACAAATCACTTAAACACAAAGGCATTTCAGCATTCATTGTACCCAAGGGAATTAAAGGTTTCTCGCTCGGTAAGAAGGAAGACAAACTGGGGATACGTGGATCGTCAACGTGCCAACTGATCTTCGAAGATTGCGTTTTAACAAAAGATAGCATACTCGGAAAACCGGGTAATGGATTTAAGATTGCCATGGAAACTTTGGACGCCGGCCGTATTGGCATTGCTGGCCAGGCTTTGGGTATTGCACAAGCCTCATTGGAATTGGCCATTGATTACGCACATAAGCGTCAAGCGTTCGGCAAGCCAATCTCCAAATTGCAAGCGATACAACAAAAGATTGCAGACATGGCGCTCAGTGTGGAATCAGCGCGTTTGTTGACTTGGCGTGCAGCATGGTTGAAGGATAATAAACTATCGTACACAAAAGAAGCTGCCATGGCCAAGTTAGCTGCTTCGGAATCGGCTACGTTTTGTGCGCATCAGTGTATACAAGTACTAGGCGGCATGGGCTATGTGACTGATATGGCGGCCGAGCGTCATTATAGAGACGCACGTATCACCGAAATCTATGAAGGCACTTCTGAAATACAGCGTTTGGTTACTGCCGGTGCAATATTCAAGGAATATGCAAGTTAACTTTGAACTTTTACATTGCTTAGTTTAAGCATAAAGTTTGTGCTTTTTTCTGTATATTTTGCAATAATTTTTCTTGAAAATGATTTTAGTAAAATAAGTAAAAGTACAACTAAAGACTGCACAGATTTTTGAACAAAACCAATTTGTGCCTGGAGTTTCAGCGCTATCATCAGAAAAATTATGCAGTAGTTGTGTAGGATATTTTAACTAAAAATATTTTTAATAAAGAGAAAATTCAGCTGTATCCATGAGTTTGTAAAAAGGTTTCAAAATTGTTCCTTACATATAATAATGTGATAAATAATTTTTTGTTTTTGCTTCATTTCTGCCAGGTATACTAGAATTTTGTAATTTTAACCATACTCCCATCCTTTATTTGTATTCGAACTCTTTAGTTTGATCAAAAACCGCTTTCCCGTCGCCAAAACTATAAGAATTTGTTGGCATGTATCCAGTACGGGTCTGTTTCTCGGTTATAAAAATTAATAGTTCATAAGACATCTGTCTTGCAACAATTTGAAATATCAGCTGTTTTATCGTGATCTATTCGGTTAAAGACTAACTAAAACGTTGTAATCGCTGATCTCACTAACATTATAAAGGTGGTATTTTTTTGCACATTTTTTCCATTATGCTAGAACCGTTGCGAATGGCAATCAAAAATAGTAAAAGAAGCAGTCATGGCCGAGACGTGAGCAAATGAGAGAGTGTATAAGTGAGGAGTATTAATTTAATTTGTGGTGAAATGAAAAAGTTTTTTAACAACACATGAAATTCAAAATATGCTTAAATATAAAGTCACAACAATGTGATAATTAAAGAATTTGTTTTTTAAAATGTCTCGTTGATTGATTTCTACGGTAGAGGTGCTGCAAAGAGTGAAAAAATGCAATAAAAGCAAAGGAAAACAAAACAACTAGCAAACGGTAATAAACAAAAGAGTAAAACATGCGACGAATAATGCAACACAAATGAAGTAGTGCCGTTCATTTGTGTAATACTGATGTTAGCCAAATTAATTGACGGACCTTAAATGAGTGTGAATTCATTGAAATATAACCAAGTTTTCTTTATGTTTTGCTGTTAATTGCGTTGCGTCGCACGAATTAATCCGCCTCTCACTCTTCGTGTGTAGGCAAAGTGCTTGGAAATATCTCTTATTCAATTGTAGCGTCGCGGCGTAGTGGTCCGAAAGTATGTGTGTGGTGGCATATACTATATACTTAACGGCTGGTTAGCTGTCTGTTTTTTTTTCTTAGTAGCGGTCAGTCATCTAAGCGTTCCAGTGTCTTAATTTTACTTTAATAATTACAAATGCTTCTCATTCTGTTTTTGACACGATTACCAACAAAAGGGGAGTGTAGAAGGTACCTTATACTTCAATCAATCCAAATGATAATAAGCCCAAATTCACATCGAAAGTTCTGCAAATTATTAAACAAACTCTTTTCTGAAATCAATTAATTTTTCATTGTTTCATTGAGACTTAGTAAACCACCAAACACAAGAATGAAGTCATAAAGAAAATAAAGTACTCAAAAAGCTCTATTAAATTGAAACAGGAGACTCCCCATATAAAATGTGTTTAATTCGTGGATACTTTTCCCACATTTAATTGAAGACCCAAATAATATTAGAGATAAAAGGTGTAGGTGTTGTGGCATACCCGAAGGCAGTGAAGCTATTTACGATATCATTAGGGAAGGGATTTAGTTAAACATAAATAGGAAGGAATAAATTCAAGATAGTTAATATATTTGTAATAAGATTAATTACCAACTTAATGGTTATAAAACATTGGTTTGACTATACAAAAATGTCAAATCATTTAAAGACGAAAAAAACTAACCAACCTCGTGACAGCGATATTCTCTATATTGTGCTGCTGATGGGATCTACATTTCTTTGCTTAAAAAGCTTCGCTTTAACAGAAAACCTAACGTTTTTTAGAGTGACGATTTTTGTGATTACGCATGTCACAACGCGTACCTTCGATGTAACAATAATATGATCGATCATATGATCGTTTAGATTTTCCATCTGAGAAATTAATAACTTCTGCAAAGTTGGGGGTTGAGGTAGGGCAATGAGCGAGTTTTTAAATTACTATACCAAAGTGTACGCTTCCATAATTGTCATGAGTTCCCTTCCTTGTAAATAAACTTTTCGGTCGATATTTGGAAAGTTCGGGGAGGCCTAGTGGCAATTGGTCCTTTGTGCCATACACCTGTATGTTATTACAAAAAATCCTTATATAGATTACCAATAACGAAAATCCAAAGATGGAATAGTTTTCGAAGAAGTAAGTGGTAATTGTAAATATCGTAGAATATACTTAAGTACTCAACCCCATTTATTTTTTCAATTCAAAGTAAGTACCAGGTGATGCCGTACCGCACGTTCGCCCTTTTACGACCATATTAAGATTGCACCCGAAGTTGACATCATAATTAAGAAGGAACCCGTTTTCTATATATGTATATAAAAAGGATGGTCGTCTGTTTGTTTGTCTGATCCCTATGGAATACAATACCGTTTGACCGAGCACTATGAAATTGGTACATCTGGTAGATGGCTAGGTTTGGTGAATTCGCTAAATATGAATTCCAACTCATTTTCCAGATGCTTCGCAAACTGTATGTATACAAATAAAACACGAAAACAAAGTAGCATCTGAGAATTGAGTTTGCCGGCAGTGCCGCTCAAACTGCACAATTTTGAAATGTTCAAGTATTCGAATTAGAATAAAAGGAGGATTTTTTGTTTTGTAGATAATTACTGGAGGGTCGGGGCATCTTTTTTTTAGTTTTTAAAGGCAAATATATTTTTTTAGTATTAAGTTTTCTTAAAAAAAAAGACCACAAGCACAAAACACTTTATACGTTTTGTTGTTGTTTCTGCTATGCTTTCTTTTTAATTTTTGTGTTTACATTTGAGAGTTGCTTGCAAAAAGAGCGTGAGCAGATATTTGCTAAGGCAGTGAGTGTGCTTTTATAGATACAGTGAGAGCGCACAGGCAAAGAACATTAAGCATGAGTCAGTCTGTACCACATACTAGAGAGTGCAAAACAACGTTTGCCGGGTTTGCTAGTTTTGTATAAAATAAAGAGTCCCTAACAAACCATTCGCGAAATGTTCCCCTGATCTATCAGAGCACAAACGTAAATATAAAATAAGAGTATAAAAATGACACATAAAAATATCTTATTTATTACTAAATTCCTCCAGATTAATCCAAGTCAAAGTCTTTAAGGGGTCCCAATAAGTGTATCACAGATCGAAAAGTTTACTTTATTATTTTTAGACAATTTGTTATCTTTAGAAAGAAAGCGTTCCATAATGAGAGTCCTAGAAGAGTCTTTCAAAAATCTCATTTCTTGGTTCATTTAATTGATACATATATTCTTTTTAGAGAAAAAAATGAATGACTATAAATGTAAGAAATTCACTTAAGCGGGTGGTCACAAGGCCAAGACACTGATGCGATTACAACACTGTTATTGGCGATTAATGTATTTTTGATGCCTGTGTGTATGTATTGAATGGTTGGGGGCGCGTCTTGGGTGCGTGTGAGTTTGGCTACGCCAAATAGCAACAACAATAAAAGGAAAGATATGTATGTATGTAATATAAAACTTGTTTTGCATAATATATTAAAGTTGTCTCAGCGCTTTGCAACTTTGTTACGCACTCGATTTAGTTAATGGCTGCCTTTGCTTTTCCAAACTACATACATATGTATGGAGGTACACCTGCAATTTTTGATCTGGGTTTTTTGTTTTTTCATATTACCACTTTCACATTCCTTCAATAAAAAAAAGAAAGTAATTTATTCGTAAATTTTTTCGTATATTGTCGCTTGCTTCTTTGCCACTGGGTGTTTGTGCGTCTATTGTAGCGCCCGTTTATACACCCAATGCCAATGCACTCGTTTGTCGTAATGTTGAAAGCGGATAGGGGAAAGAACTCATTCGTT
Organism: Cacoxenus indagator; assembly: GCA_035041755.1. Taxonomy (NCBI): domain Eukaryota; kingdom Metazoa; phylum Arthropoda; class Insecta; order Diptera; family Drosophilidae; genus Cacoxenus; species Cacoxenus indagator. Next base: position 228,059 of record JAWNKX010000191.1, on the reverse strand, counting down.
TATGTGCGCTTAATTAGTTTTATATCTATGTACGTACGTATGTTTATGTCTATTTATATGTTTGTGTATGCTTGTATGTTCGCCGACGTCCCCATTTTTAATATCCAATTTCCATACCAATTTGAAATGACTTCGGTGAAACGAAGCCAGCAAATTGTTTTTGCCTCATGTCATAATTCGTTTAGTTCTTTTTTGTGTGGCTGCCTACTTGTACATACATACATATGTGTGTATTGGGAAAACGAAATATGAGTTAGATTGCAACAGTTCTAATAAGAGCAAAAGCAGAATAAGGAAATAACACGACATTTCAATCATATCTTTACATGCACACATTACTATTTGAAATACATATGTACAAAAATGCTTGTGCATGTATAAGGTATGTTGCATTGTTGGTCTTGTTCATGTTTATTCGAATTCGGATCACTGCTCCGCAGTGCTGAGCATTTAAATTGCACTCATTTTTGCATTGCCGTAATAACTTAAGCCGCAAAAACTTTACAACAACAACAATTTACTTTAACAGTACAACAATCATAAGCACATATTCAAAGAGAAAGGGCACGTGCAGGTCTGACCCACTCTCCACTAGCGAAAAACGGAGTAGTAGCACTTTGATATTTTAGATAGAAACGTCATATCGTGTAACATAGGCTTTAAAAACATTACTGCAACTAGCATTACACCCACTTTCAAACCGCCACATCCCTTTGGATGCTGCTACCGCTGTTTTACCTTAGTGCTTTACATCGCTACTGCTATGTAAAATGCGGGTCATCTGAAGAACGACACAACAAAGAAAGCGAAACAAAGAATTGTATTGTGAGGGAAAATTTATTAAAGTAGGTAATTGTTTATATTTCTCTATCGGTATTCTGTTATGTTCGTATTCGCAATTTCTGTTGGCTGCACTCTATCTCTTTCTTTTTTTCTGTAAATCCCGCTTGCTTCTTCTTTCACACCGACAACAACGCAATTTTTTCATTCGATTGTTTACCGTTTGTTAGTTGTGTTGTTGCTAGTTTTGCTTTTGTTATTTATTTGCTAATGCTATTCCTTCTTAGCCGGTTTAGTTCAATAACAATAACTGTTGCGCGCCTGTGTTAACTTGGTCGAAACCTCTTTGCTGTGTATATGTTCGTTGCTCAGGTGGGTGTAAGGAAATTGTGGTGCACGCGACTCCTTGACTGTAGGAATTCGTTGTGCAGGACCAAAAAATCTTGTTCGAATTTAAACTTCTATTTACCCTTAACGCATAGTTTTCTCGTCCAATTTGGAACATTCAGCATAAAGTACAATATAAAAGTAAATTAAATGTAAATTAGATTAACTAAAGTAGAGAATTTAGTTTAAAAAATTTTATATTTGTTACTATTGTCGCCATGGAAAACATAGGCATAAAAAAATGCACAAAGGTGGCAGCATAATGATACTGGCCTCACTTCGCTGTGGCTCAGTCCAGTTTAATGAAGAAGTTTAATAGAAAAATTATATCTTGGAGCCATTCTTTGTCTGATTCGCTCGTTCACTGTAGCCCTTTCTTCCCCCGTTTGATTTGCAATTGCAAAATTCTTTCCACTCTCCAAGAACGACGACTTAAGTTTGATATTCTTCAAGGCATTATTTAAATGAACTAACAAAAAGTATCTTTTTCTTCTTCTTTTTCCTTTATATTTAATTTTTCTGTTATTATTAGAACAACTTCAATTAAATTGTATATACAAAAATTAACAAAACAACTTAGATAATAAGTGGGGATATATTATTGTGTATTAAAGAGATCTATTACGGAGGTCGGCAGGGTGCGATCTTCTCAGCCGTCTCGCCACCCTAACTCCTCCCATTCTGCGTCATTTTAGAAGGCGCCTTCCTAGTTTATTTGGATGATTTTTTAACCTCTCTATATATTTTTTGGCCTGACGATTTATAACTTCGCCAATTTTCGGTATTTTTAAGTCGTTTTCAAGGTCCGCCCTTCGCATGAACCAATGGGCACCAGTAAGCATTCGCAATGCCTTGGCCTGCAGTACTCTCACCTTCGTGATGTTTGACCTCGCTGCTATGCCATACACCTGCAAACCGTATCGCCAAGCAGGAGCAATTATGGTTTTGTAAATGTTCATCTTATTTCCCAAGGACGATTTATTCCTGCTAGTTAAAAGCCAATACAATTTACCAATCCTCTGTCTTAAGGATTTCGTGATACTTGAAATATGCGTTGTGAAAGTTAGCCGCCTATCCAAATACACACCCAGGTATTTGTAACCTGAATGGTGTTCCAGCAGCTGGTTTCCAATGAAAACTCCCGGACAGAAATCCGGCCGTAAGGCGTACGTCACATTGGCACATTTGTTTTTGTTAATGCAAATTTTCCAACGTCGTGTCCAGTTTTCAAAAATATGCAGGTATTGCTGCAGTGAGTCCGTGGCTTCGTAAATGCACTTGTTTCTGACGAGGATGGCCGTATCGTCTGCAAACGTGGCAATGATCAAATCCAGAGGATCCTTCAGTAGTATTTCTGACCCAGTGGGCATGTCGTGCGTGAACAGGGTATAGAGTGTAGGCCCCAAAACGCTACCCTGGGGGACACCTGCGCAAATCGCCTTGATGCTAGATTCTACACCATCCAGTACCACTGAGAAGGTCCTATTCTCAAGGTAGCTGCGCACGATTAACCATAGTTGAGGCAGCAAGAGATTCTTGAGCTTACTGAGCAGCCCGTCGTGCCAAACTCGGTCGAAAGCCTGCTTTATGTCAAGATACGCTGCCACCACGTACTCCTTAGCCTCAAATCCTTCGAGAATAAAGTTAACCACCCTATTCAGCTGCTCTGGAGTTCCGTGAGATTTACAAAAGCCAAATTGAAAGGAAGGAACTATTTGCTTTACCTTTTTTAAGTCCAGGATCCGTGTCAGCAAACAGCGTTCAAACAATTTTGCTACAGTGGGTAGCGGGCTAATTGGCCTGTATGAATCTAAGGTGTAAGGGCTCTAACCGGCCTTATGAATCATGCAAATTCTCGCCTTCTTCCACTGTTTCGGCACATATCCCAATCTCAGCACTGAAGTCCAGAACGCACTCTTGAGCCATGTGGTGGATTTAAGGGGGCGGCAATGAGAGCAGCTGAGTGCACCTTATTTAGAAAGATCGAGTGCGCGTCTTCAATGTCTTCGGGCATCAGGATTTCCAAGTTTAAATTTAGAGATTCATCCAGATCTCGGCGAAATGCAGCTAAGTCAGTTCCAGATGGCAGCAGTCGTCCTTTTATTGTTTTGATCTTCGGAGTGGAATCAAAATCAACCACAAGGGGGAGATGATCAGAGGAGAGTTGATACTCAGTCCTGATAGACAACTCGTCCGAACGCAGCCTATTATAAATGAAGAAATCAATAGCGCTGGGTGTGTGTCTTTGGGCGTACGGGAAATGGGTCGCTTGACCAGTTGCCAGGATTTGAGCTGTTGAGTTTTGCACAACTTCCTGTAAGCAGCTACCTCTTGTATCCGCTCTAAAGTTACCCCAGAATCCTCTGTTGGCGTTAAAGTCTCCACCTATGAGAAACATTCTTCCTAGATTGTTTAAAAGATCTTCGAAGTCTACAGATGACCAATTAAGATGCGGAGGTAGATATAATGCAGAGACTATTAACTTGCCCCTACTGGTTGAAATCTGGATGGTGGCCATCTGTAATTTCGCTGTTCTCACTGGCTCTTGTAAAAAATACTGAACTCCAGTTTGCAGCCATGTCTCAGTGATGAGCAACACATCAATGTTATGGGCGGTAAGGAAATGCTTAATCTCCTCAACATGCCCAGAAATTCCATGAGCATTCCACAATCCAAGGCTGAGTGGACGGGGCATCATTTATCACGAAATTGAGGCATAATTGTTTGAGGAACTGATTGCTCTCCTTCAGTTCATTAAACATTAATGTAATTGTGTCAACTTTAGCTGTGAGGGCTGTTATCGCAGCCTCTAACCTGCTAATGCTGTCAGGGGTCTGTGGCGATTGCTGTAGATGCACAGCTCTGTTGTTAACATTGCAAGATCTCTTCGGAGGATTAGTTATATGCAAACCAGCACGTAGTGTGGCTGCATATGAGGTGTCTCCCTTGACCATTACCGCCGGGACGTAACTCACTCTTCTCATAGAATCTTCCCTGTTGCTGCCACGCGCCGAAATTGATATATTGGGTTTTAGGCTGTTTAATTTCTTTTTGAAAACTCGGCAGTCCTTACTCCAAGCAGCATGTTTCTCAACGCAATTTATGCAGCAAAGGTCCTCCACAGCCAAACATTGGGTGGTTACATGGTTTTGCCCACATTTTCCACAAATCAACTGTCGCAGGCAGTAATTTTTGGTGTGCCCAAATCCAAAGCATCTATAGCACTGAATGACAGTCAGGTTCTTTTTCTGAATTTCCACCAGGACACGTTGCCTGCCTATATGCTGAATTTTCAGAGCCTCCTTATTGTTAGGCGCTTTGGCAAGGTTGATGAAGAAGAAGTTGTTTGGTACGGCTTCCTTGATAATATTGTGGGGGATGGTGCTGGCCAGGTTGCGAACAACTACCCTAAAGCTTTGTCCTCCTTAAGCTGGTATGTGTAGTGCTTAATGTTAGGCTCTTTTAGGTAACGAACCAGAATACGATACGAATCAGAATCCTCAGTATAGACCCTTACAGTATCATTTCTCATAACTTTAAGTGAGAAACTGTTTGGTCCGGAGACCAGAGCCAGGTCCTGTTCCAAAAGGTGAGCATTGCTCACATTATCAATGTTGATAGGGGGTGGTTTTCTAGTCCTGCGAGTGGTTTCAGTATCGATTCCCTCAAGCAAAGGATCAGCGTCAAGGACCATTTTCTCGGCTTCGGCAAGTGTTTCAGTGGTCTCATCATCATTCCCAGCGTCAGATAGCAGAGCAAAGCAATTTGATGATATGCCAGGACTTTCCAGAGAAATAGAAGATTCCACGGTTTGGGCTGACCCCCTTTTCCCCTTCTTCACCCTACCATGACGGGAAAGTGGTCTGGGTGGTCTTTTTGACGCAGCCGTCTGCCAACACACCTGAGCACAAGGAGTCGCAGTTATGGTACAGATCGGAACCGTGCTAAAAGAAACAGCTGGCACCGGGGCAGCGCCAGTAAAAAATTGACTGCAAATCAACGAACGAGCACATTTCAGGTAAGGCGCTTGAATGCGTTACTATATACTTGGAGACATTTGATGTTGTTGTTGTTGTTTTCGTAGTGGATGTACAGTTGTCATGTAGCCATGTCGTATCATTAGGAACCCGCCGCAACTCAGAGTCAGATAGAATTGAGTCATCTCTGTTAGAATTGCTAACACCCGAAACGTCGCAAAGATTCCGAATTTTTACCATTTTTAATGCATTTGCCGCAGCGCGGCGAACCGAATGGCGCTTAATTTCAACCGTTCTTATTTTTAATTTTATTTTTAACTAAGGTTATAGCAAAAGGAATTTCCTTATTTAATTTATTTTAATTCTTCACTTGACTTTTGTGACACAAGAACAAAAAAAAAAAGAAGTATCTAATGCAATAAATGTAGTACTTTTAAATAATGAACTATAAACGACAAATTGAAATAAGACCAAGTTTTTTTAATTCCAACGTGAATCAATGGGCGCGTTCAGCAGAAGTCATCGCTAACTTTTTTCTCTGACTTGCTAACCGATTACTTATTTGTCTCCGCTGAACGCAGTGCTGCTACGTTTGTAAAATTGCGGCGTTAGGAAATGCGCAGCATAGAAGTCCAACGCATTTTAAAAGCGACTGGACTGGCCAAAAAAAGAAAAATTAAATCAATATATATTATTACATTACACTTTTGAAGCAACTAATAACAGACAAATTATTTTCTTAAAAATTGCGTCTTTATTACGTTGTTTTCAAACGAAAAACATCTGATTCTAATCTGATGACTTGGTTAGCAAAATAATTTTTGTGATGAATTTTTAGTCATCGCAATCACCTAATTTTCAACACAAATTGTGAATTAGGCATTCACAATGAGCGAAAAGCAGCAAAAAAGGTCAGCGATGACTTCTGCTGAATGCGCCCAATCTTAACAGCACATTCCAATGCAATGGGAATCGAAACAATTCACTAAACCAATAAATTTAATAATTTACCTAAATGACTATCAATTCCATTCAAAGCCAGTACTGCTATATAAACATAAATACAGTTAAACTAGCAGGGACCCGGCGCGTTGCTGTTTTCGCATGCGGCTCGCTCTTCGGATGTTTCAGTTCCTCACCGCTCTGTCTACTGCTGCTATTTTCTCGATCTTCCAGTGTTTGACTTTTTGGATGGCATTTCGTATTCTTCATTTTTTTGATTTTAATTTTAATTTGAATACTTGAACAGTTTGAGCGGCACTGTCGGTAAACTCAGTTTTGTTTTATTGGTATCTGTACAGTTTGAGAAGCATCTGAAAGTTGAGTGGGTCTCAATATTTAGCGAATTCGACGCACCAAAATTCACAGTTACCTTCTTAAATCTATTATAGAGGATCCCTGAAATGTTTATCAAAATCGGTCTAGCGGTTTTAACTTCCATAACGGATAAATAAACATACATATAGCCAAACATACATCGAATTTTATATATATAGATAGACTAGCAGGGACCCGGCGCGTTGCTGCTTTCTCGTGCGTCTCACTCTTCGGAGGTTTCAGCACCTCTGCGCCCATTCTGCTGCTGGGATTTTCTGGTTGATCTTCCAGTGTTTGACTTTGTCGAAATTCTCGTTGTTCTTCTGTTTCTACAGCTCTTCATGTTGATGCTCTGTTGCTTGTTTTAGTCAAGTCGAGATTTACGTTGTTCTTTCGTTTCTACAGCTCTTGATATAGATGCTCTGTTTCGGTCTTGTTCAAGTCGAGATTCTTGTTCTTCTGTTTAAAATACTCAATTTATCCTTTTTCGCGGTGCTTCGGCTATTTTTCTTCTAAATGATGCTTTTTTTTTTTTTGGTGGCATTATCTTGCAGTTTGATAGTCACGTCTTCTTCTTTCCCTGTTCAATTTTTTACTGGTTTTATTTTCGTATTTATCACTTTTTTGATTTTTTTTCACTCGAATATTTGAACATTTCGATTTGCACAGTTTGAAGACCACCAACAAGAAACAATGAATGAATAAGTAAGAAAGAATGTCGAAGTTCTTGAAGGAGTGTTAACTTAGATGAGATTTAGTTTGGTGAAGCATTTTGTATAGTTAAGGATATATGATAGCACCAAAAAATAAAGGGCAACACACAAAAAGGAAGATTGTTATACAAGCTGAACATCCCCAGGTGGAAGAAGCGTTGATGACATAGTTTATTCAGCAGCGAAATTACTATATGCCAATTTCAACGGATTTATTCAGAGGCAAGGCTAAATACTTCCACAAGAAAATTGTACGAAGTGGTGATTTTCATGCCAGTAATGGCTAGTTGCAAGAGTTTAAATCTCGAAATGGAATGAAGTGTTCAAAAATTTGTGGCGAAAATTTTTCGAGCGACTATGATGCTGTGAACCGTTCAGGAAACAATTTTTAAAAACTTTTGAAGAAACGGACCTTGGCGAGGTGAAATATATAACGCTGATGAGTCAGTATTATTTTGGAGGGTACTTCCTGCAACGGCATTAGTTCATAGTGGAGAGAAATCAGCACCTGGCAGAAAAATATCAAAAGATCCTCCTTATTAATTGGCAAATCAGCAAAGCCAAGAGCTTTTAAAAATGTTGAACCTGTTGTGTACAAGTCAACTAAAAAAGGCAGTCTTTATATAAACGTGAAGGCTTTTTTAACAAAAGCAACAAGCCATTGAAAGCACTTTTGGTAGTAGATAACGCTCCATCACACCCACACGAAAAACAAACCAATTCTGACTCTAACTTTAGAGTGATGTTTCTTCCACCGAATTTCACCGCAATCCTACAACCAATGGACCAAAATTTAATTCAAAGCATCAAAGTAAGTTATAGAAGGAGTCTTTTGAACTACCTTCTTAAAAAAAACCATTTAGATATTGGCAGTGTTTTCAAAAATTTCAATTTACGAAATGTTTTATTTGGTCTTTACTTTTCAAGTGAATATGTTTATGATAATTAAACGAATGTCAATTAAAAGTTATGCCTATACAAATTCTGTGTATCACCTTTGTGTAATGTTTTGATTTTATACTGTAATCCGGACAGTGGTCGAAACTATATGTGTCCGGACTACGGAGGTTATAGATAGATTTTTGCTTAAACATAAGCGTGAGCGTACTCTTTCACTATTTTTTAATATTTTTGAATGTTCTTAAAATTCCCTATGAATTTCGTACCGCAATTGTCTTATTTAAAAGAAAACCAAGTAAATAGGATGAAAATTACAGGCAACAGAGGGAAACAAACGTGACCTTAACTGTATTTGTACTCTATGTAGTTGAAGCCGAGTCCATACATAACGTTCTGTTTTAATCAAACTCAGATATCAAATGCAAGTGCTTTACGGCCAGCGTAAAGTGAATACGAAACCTTTAAAACCGCTGAAGTTATTAGTTTTTTTAACTTACTTTTAGTTTCGCAGAGTCGTTGGTCCCGTCCCGCTGAGTCTATTCGGCTTTATCTGAAGTCGTACAAAGCTGCTGGGGTACTGTTACTAATACTGTGCATCTAATTTTTGTTAATGTTAATTTAAGTAAATATTTTTACGTATCTATGTGCTGTCGATGTGTATTTGCAGCCAGCTGAAATCACAACAACGTATACACAAGCCGAGGCATTCAGTCAGCTAGCAAGGTTGTTCACCTGGCCATAGAAGATAAAGCATATGAAATCATGTTACGAAAATTCTCATTCCGTGGGGGTTACCTTTGCCAGCAGATAAGCAATAATAACGCACGTATTTTTACTATTAAAAACTTTTATCAATCTAACGTACGATATCTGTTCTATTTACACAAACAGTGAAGAAAGGCGACGCATGTACACACAACTAAAAATAAGCGCGGCGGACAGTGATCAACCCCAGTGAAAACGATAAAAGTCAACAACAACGATCCACGGCTGATATCAGCAGATTGTTAAAGACAACTGGACAACTGAAGTACGCAAAGCGGAAAAGAGTGCACAGGAGTGCTATTTGTCTTTCGGAACCGCTTCCACTCAAGTATAGGTGTTGTTCGGTGCGCGTGTGTACGCGCATAGAAGTAGTGCTTACGCTCGGAAGTTATCACTCTTGCTTCGGCGCAACGTTGTGCTGACATTGTGCTTGCAATGTCGCACGGTAGCGGTAGTAGTGGCGGCAGTCTGAACGCCCAAACTGTTGGTGCTGGTCTGGGAGCTGCTGCTGCTGCTGCGGGTGGTAGTGGTGAATATCGCGAATTGCATTGGACCGTTTCAAGTGTGATGGACTCTTCGCGTGTTTCCACTTGTCTCATATCGATGCTGCTCATTGTCTATGGCAGTTTTCGTAGTCTAAATATCGAACAAGAAGCACGTGAACGTGAGCAAAAGAAGCGAAACGAGTCTATGACGAACCTGCTGACCGGCGAACCTGTTGAAACGGAACCAAGTGAGTCGAAAAGTGTGCCTTGTGACATGCCATTACGTCAATTAATTCAGTGTACATAAATGTTTCAGATAAATTCGCCACTTTGGATACGATGCACGCGCTATGCTTGCCACTGGGTGCCTCCGTGTCGCTCTTAATCATGTTCTTCTTCTTTGATTCGATGCAGTTACTCTTCGCAGTTTGCACAGCGAGTGAGTACGCCTATTGACCAGTTTGGCTGCCTGACTGACATGCTAATTAACCTAACTAAACTCTTACATTGTGTATATTAATTCAGTAATTGCCACTGTGGCGCTGGCATTTCTGTTGTTACCCATGTGCCAGTACATCATACGCCCGTGCACGGACGGCAGTCGCATCTCATTTGGTTTCTGTGGGCGTTTTACAGCGGCGGAATTGTTCAGTTTTGCACTTTCAGTTTCGATTGTTTGCGTTTGGGTGCTCACCGGACATTGGTTGCTGATGGATGGTGAGTGGGTGTGCTCAAATTATTGAACATTTTTGCTTACAATTTTTCTTTCCTTTAGCTATGGGCATGGGTCTCTGTGTCGCCTTCATCGCCTTTGTTCGCCTACCAAGTTTAAAAGTGTCAACATTGTTACTTACCGGTCTACTTATCTATGACGTCTTCTGGGTGTTCTTTTCCTCCTATATATTCAGCACAAATGTTATGGTAAAAGTGGCCACGCGACCTGCTGACAATCCCGTGGGCATTGTGGCACGCAAGTTGAACTTGGGAAATATTGTTAAGGAACCACCGAAGTTGAATTTACCCGGAAAGCTGGTTTTTCCAAGCCTACACAATAGCGGACACTTCTCAATGCTGGGCCTCGGCGATGTAGTTATGCCGGGTCTACTATTGTGCTTTGTGCTACGCTATGATGCATACAAGAAAGCGCAGGGTGTGACCTCGGATCCAACGCTATCACCGCCAAAGGGTGTCGGCTCTAAGTTGACATATTTTCATTGTTCCTTATTGGGGTAAGTATACCTATAGATATTTCGTTTCATAATCTAAGCAATGTAAATTCCAACCACCGCAAAATATAATGAAGTAATATTACTATTGTTGAAGTCCACGGGGGTACCAACACTTGCTGCCAAAAATATATATATATTGTATGCAAGAGTTCTGGTATAAACATAAGTAAAAACCTACATAGAATTAACCGCCGCTATTAACAGGAAAATTACATTCAATTATTGGCACACTTTTACAATATAGTTTCAAAACACTTGGAAACTATCAGGAATGCTTATGGAATTGGGATAGAAACCTTGTTAACTTTTTTTCTTGGTTGGATGGGTACACAGACTAATGTTTTCTCTGTTTCGAACCATCCCCTAATTAATCTAGCTGATGAACGCTTGCTCCGCCGCTCTCTTATAAATTCCATTAATTTTTGTGACGAGGTAAATTTGCAGTCCAATTGGCGGCCAAGGTTATCTGAGCAAGGTATGAGTGTGTATTAATCCTAGGTATCAAACAAACTAATTTTATCAGGAAGAAATACATGAAGTACCCATACATACTCTAAAATAAATTCGGTATAGGTGGCAAAAACGCTTACAGCAAAAAAGAATGCCATTAATTCTCTTTTAACCTGTTTACTCTATAAAAATGGGGTGTACAGAATCTACAAACTGCACGTAATGTCTATTCAAGAAGCTACCTTGCGCACGCACCTCATTCCGCCCCATATCGCTGACAAGAAGGAATCCACAAAACCTTATTAATGTGCCAGAACAGAATAGTAGGTCAGGGGCTAGAGCATTTAGATGACGGCTTAACTGATAGGGATAGTTTATTGAGTAGCTGCGATTTCCTCATATGCGGATAGTATCTTCAGATCATTGCGTAGATTTTAGGGTTTTTAGGGTTCCGTATATGTTCCCCCAATATCCGACACTACTGAGCCAAAACTTTTGAAAAAAAATACAGAAAACAGTTTACTAATTTCGGGAACACCTACAAGAAGTCTATGGTTTGAAATCATACTAAAAATGCAACATTTCTTGGGGTCACTCGAAAAATAGATTGAAAAAATGTTTAGTTATGATTGAGTGACTGATTGAGTGAGCGTTGTATCAGTTACTCGCTTAACCAAAACGAAATGAGTGGATGTGATTGAATATTTCATTTGGTTTGGTTAAGCGAGTTTTCAATAGAGTACAAAGAAAGCCGAAAATATATTCGGTAACCAGTTATCACCGAAGAGAATTTTCTATTGAAAGAGTTCTACTATGTCTGCATTTGTCCACAACATAGAGCCCCACAATTGGATGCCGTTTGCCCAAAAGGGCTTTAGGATTCCCTTATAAATTATAAGCTTGTTTCTAGCTGAAGCTTAGATCTTGAAAAACACTTACTTTCCTATAGTAGGTTTCAGTCCGAGTTGCTTGATTTTTGTAAATATACTTTGCATAGTCGCCAATGGTTTTTTTTAACTGTTATGTTATCCTATTTGTATTTTTATTGACAGCTATATGATGGGTTTCTCACTAATATCGGCGCAATCTTCGTTTTTCCGAAATAACTTCTTTAATTGTGATAAATATAAAAGTGATAATAATAAAATTTAAAATAAGTGGAAATTTCAATATCAGATTGGTTTATTAGTGGGCTTTGGATACACAAGGTATCTGTTACGACTTGTTTGAGTTCTAGCCAGTTTGTGTCTGATATGTAGTGTTTTATTTATTTAGAACTTTTGATCCGATGCATATGACGACTGGCGAGTTATCAGATGATAGGTCTAATGACGAATTTTTATTTTGGGAATACCTTTCATAACAAAGAAGCCTAGAACATCTGTATCTGATGGTCAATACATTTGTTTTCCAGTTGAACCGTGAATGTAGTGGTTTTCTTGCAACTACCCTTTGTAGATCTTTACTTTTAGGATTTGTGGTTTTCGAACCCCATAGAGGTCGCTTCACGTTAAAGTCATCACCGACAAAAAAGCGAGCTCCTAGTGTTTGGAAGAAATACAAATACTATTATTTTTGTATGGTGTGTCTAAGAGGACAATGTATTGCAGTGACTGAAGTTCTTTATTTTGTGTATTTACGGTACTGTATTAGTTGTATCTTGTGTGGCTACTGAGCGCGCCGCACTTGTTTTATATTTACTGACTCCTTGCGCGCAATTATAGCTTTTCGTTTTATTGAGTTAGTTGCTTTAAAATAAATAAGTGGAATAGACAAAAATAATGTTAAGTACACAAATGCATTAACATTTTTAATCAATATTTTATTCTTGAAGAGTTATTTTTGCCATTTTTTAAGGGAGCAATGTAATGCTCTTTGCCTTCTTCCTCCATTTGATTTTCATTTGCTTCTCCCTATCTTTCCGCTCTCCAAGTACGACGATTTATGTTTGATCTCCTTCGAAGCATAATTTGATGAACTAATAAACCAAAATATTTCAAGACACAATTGTAATAATTTTAAAAAAGAAATTTTGAAACTTGCCAACTAAAAATATTAACGAAATATTTAATTCAAACGCGGATCAATCATCACATCAAAATTCCAACCCAATGAGAATCGAAATATTTTACTAAATTAATTAATTAAAATAATCTACTGATAATGATAATAAACTGATAATAAATTTAATGATAATCAGTGCTATTCAAAGCGAGTACTGGTTTATAAACTGAAATAAAATTAAATATTTGACTATGAAGTGCCTACCACATGCGTTAAGTCAAATTAACTCCTATCCAAAGCCATCTACTTATATAATAAATATTATATACCACAACACGCGGGTTTCGAACTTTCGAAAACTTCAGTGGATTAACAATTACCATCAGAACTGTTTTATTAAAATCGATTTTTTTAACGCATCGTGTTGAAATTTCGATTAGACTCGTTCATAGAGTTCAATCAAAGTTGTAATAAAATAAACTTTTTTATAATTTGACATGTCGATTTGAAATTTAAACAAATTATTGAATTCTTGCATGAAAAATATTTATCTTTATATTATAAATATTATGATCTTTCATATATATGTATATGTATGTGTAAGGACTTGAAATTATTGCATCATGCGTCTCTCATACAAGCCTTTGGTTAAATTGTAACTTAACTTATTTTCAAAGTCAATATTATATGTCCGGCCAAGATCAATAAAAAAATTGAAGTTATAATTATCTGCCAAAGAGAGTGATAGTTAGGAGTGTTATATATAATTAATTAACGATTAATGGATCATTTGCCTTATATATATATTTTATAAATGTTGCAGTTACTTTTTGGGTTTGCTAACGGCCACGGTAAGCTCGGAGGTCTTTAAGGCAGCACAACCGGCGCTTCTGTATTTAGTGCCGTTCACGTTATTGCCGTTGTTGTTGATGGCTTACTTGAAGGTGCGTTCCAAAAGTTTTAAGTCTCAATACTGAGCGATCATTAATTTTCTTGTTTGAAATTCTTTCTTTTTAAGGGTGACTTGCGTCGCATGTGGAGCGAGCCGTTTATAGCGCAACAACCAACAAAACAACTGGAAGTCTGAGTGTTTTATATATTATTCGCTTATATATGAATTAAACAAATTATCTTCATTTCCCTATCTTAACGTAGGTATTTTTTTAAATGATAAACGTATCTAGTTTTTTTAAGTTTAATGCTTGTTTTAAGCAAATCAAAAGAAACAAAGAGAAACGTTTATACTTTCTAGTGTATAAGTAAATGAGATTTTTTAACGTTATTAAGCATCAAATCTTTTAGAGTTGTATAATGTCTAAATTTTGGCTTTAAATTCGTTCATACTCGTATTTTAGCAGAAGAATTGTGTTCGAATCCGAAGAGCCGAAAAAGCAAGAAACAAAGAGTTAAGAGTATTAAACAAGTTGAACAAATTGCGTTAACGAGTAGTTGAGATCTGTCTAGGCTTAATTATTATTCTTTATAACAAAGAAATGAATACGAATATTATTGAGATTCTCAAAGCAAGTCTAGTGACAAAAATTTATTCACACAGTTCCCATCATCACTTACCAAAACAGAAATAATCCATTTCATTTGAGGCCTTGTCAATTTTTGTACTTATTTCACATCATTTTCTGATCGTGTCATAAGCTGCAAGAGAGCAAAAGAAGAAAATTGTGTAAATGTAATTTAAAATAAGATTTTTTAAACTTGTCTATCATACGCAGCCTAATACTAGTATAATAATAATTCATTTTGTAAATAGAATATGCATTGAATAAATATTAAAATACAATTATTCACGAATAATAGTTTAAGCGGCGAGAAGTACATACACAATAGAGTGTAACGATTTTTCTAAATTGAAATTTACTCATTCATGGTATTTTATAACTGTGGTATTTATTGTGCTTTTATGTTGGGAACAAAACACATACACCCACACACAATGGATCGCACATACACTCAAACATTAAATACATTGTTGCATTGTTGCTTTCCTTTAATATTCATTTATTTATAATTTTTTACTTTAACATTCATTTCCGTCCTCACTTTCATTTGCTTTTGTTATGCGAAGCTCATTTTTTAAAAATCAGCTCGGAAATAAGAACACCAAATTTTTAAACAATACTTTTGCCAAAACGCATGTGTTCGATATAAACTATTGATTTTCTTCTCTGATTAAGCTAGCTCTACAAATATATACATACATATGTGTACATTCTATTGCATTCATTCTATTAAATTAAAAAAAAATAAATTTCAAATAGTTAATGAAACCGCGAATATGTTCTTACTTAATACAAGCAAAAGTAATTTTTAGTTACAACTATTAAGGTAAATAAAATTGCAATTTCGAAATGTATTCAGAAAGAACAAAACAATAAAAGTAAGGATTATAAAAAACCAACTTGAAAATGAATTGAAAAGATTTTTTTATTTTATTCTTATACTCTCAGTAATTTTGTCATGAGTTTGTAACCTACTTGTCGTCTTTTCACAAACCATAACGCTCCAGTGATAGGACGGATTTTCAAAAGCTTGTATATACTAAGATGTTCCCAGAAGTAGTCGGCCTAACATATGCACAATTATTATTAGGTAATTTTTTTTTTCGGCCGCTAAAAGCTTACATTGCAGACCATTTTTAATAACAGAAAAAATAGGTCTTCGATAAATTAAAAAGGTCTAAGTCCAATGGATATTAAAGCTGAGTTGGATTTAACTCTTGGAGAGTCTGCTCCTTCGTTTTCAATTATAAAATATTGGGTTGCCGAATCCAAACGTGGGTGCAACAGCTGTGAAGATGATCATTGCAGCGGTCGGTAAGGTAGCTACGCAGGTAATGGTGATAAAGGTTCATAAAATTGTATTTAAGACTGCGGTGTATCTATATACATATAATCAGTTAAAGCAGCTAACTTTGCTCTCTGGTGTTAGCACACGAAGACGAAAAGACTCTATGTGAGTAGTTTACCTAGTCGTTGATTTACAAAATAAAGTTTGTTAATATTTGATTATTTGTTTTTACGCCTAATTCGAATAATTTAGTCATCAAGGAAAAAAGTCTGTGAAAATAATTTAAAAAAGGCCGTTAGGCCATCAGCTGTTCGCGGAATAAAGGCAGATTTCCAACACTGCAATTGCTATGGTTTGGTCAACTAGAAAAAAAGAGGCGGTGAATTTTGAATATGCCATTCAAAGACAGCAAGTCGTTTGCAATTTCCTGGTGACGTGTATTTAATGTTATCGAAATACACAAAACAACATTGCGGGTAATTTAAAATTGCCTTGCAGTTGTTCATTTTGTAAGTCTGCGATGTTTATTTTTAAGTATGTAAAGAAAATTCATAAAACAAGCAAGAATTTAAATTACGCTGATATGTTTCCATATAATAGAGCATATAATGGAACATTATATGGAAATGATATCATGTTATCATGATAATATGATATTTCTTTTTATCTTATGTTAATGTTGAAACACACATGTGAAATTTATATTTTACGTATTGCATTTTCAAATGGCACTAACCGTTTGTTCTAGAAATGAACCACGGAACGAAACGAAAATGAAATGAGTTTGATTGGCGCGTGGTATTTTTTTAGTGGTTACTAAGCCGTAAGTGTTTTGGCGATCGGTTACTTATCGTTTGTCTCTTACTGTGTGCGGTCGTGTTTCGCTGTGCGCTTACTCGTGTGATTTTAAATCGTTCTCTTTTAAAGTGTGCATTTGTTTTAAATAGCAATTTTTCCTGAATTTTATACACCTGGCGTGTTTCTAATTGTAATCCTTGCATTAAAGCATTGCGTGTTATACCGTTGAATTCAAGAAATCGCATTTTACGTGGTTTTATAATAAACGAAAGCGGAAGCAACATCAACGTGTCCTTTTGGCCGGCATTTAACAATTTTAATTTTTAACTTCAACGTAAAACTAAACTCGCCGCAATCATGATCAGCAACTTTGACGGCATCACGGACAATAACAAGCCAAGCAGCAAGTAAGTAAGGAGTGAATTTTTTTTATTTTTTTTCTATATACCTCTTGCATTATTCCAAATTGCCTTTTGTGCTGTTCTTTCGTCATGTCCTTTACTTTCGTCTTGTCCTGTCATTCTTATGCTGTCCGGTCTGGAAAAAAAAAATAATTCTGAGATGAATGCGCTGGCGCATTGGATAGAGTTTAGTAAAAAGCAGAGCTTTGGCTGTTTGCCAAATACACATATTTTTTATTTGCAAAAGCAAAAATAAAACGGTTTTCGTTTCCTGTTGCCGCCTACGTGTTTTTTTTTCATTTGGATTTAATGCAATTTTTTTTTAAATTTTCTTTTTTCTTCTGCCGTATGTATTTTCGTATACATGCGTGCGTTTTAAATTGGATTTTCTTGCTCATCGCTATGGGCTGCTGCTCCTTTTTCTTTGTCAGCTTTATTGTGATTCTGTATTTAGTAGTACTTTTGCTGGAACTTCATGCTTTAATTGAAAGCAAATACATATTTATCTTTACCGAAGACTTCTCTTCATACACACTCAGTCCAAGCCAGCAAACAGATTTGTCTTTAATATTGTACTAGATTCACACTCTTATAACAGATTTTGGCTACGACAGCCAATTTCAACATTGTTGCTTTTGCCTTGTTTTTTTTGATAATTACGATAAGAATAATCTTTAGAAATGTTTTGAAAAACAGAGTTTTCTTGTTTGTGTTTGGACTGCTATTATCATAGTTTTCTCTGCCTCATTTGCCGGTATTTTATGTTTTTTGTTCTATCTTTCCTGTATTGTTATTTCTATATATATATATCTGTGTTGCCAGAAACAATTTTTTTAGTGCGTATACTTGGTTTTCTTTATGTTGGTCTTTCTGTTTTTTTACGTTTTTTTTTGTTTGCTTCCTTTTTTTTAAATTTTGTTTTACTAATATTTTTTTTTAAATTATATTTCTATTTACATATAAAAATGTTTCTTTGTGCCCTATATTTCATGTGATCGCGGTAAAACTTTGGAAATAATATACTGTATTATATACCTTATACTGCATTTTTTTAATACATATGGAGTTCAAGTTTGGACAGACGCTACTTCAGCACCATATACATTATATTTGTATATAAGCCCCAACTTCAAGTCCTTATTACAACGGAATTTTTTCTTTGTTCGCCCTATCGAACTAAAATTTAGACCGACAGGAAACTTCGCTGGAATGAGTCCGATTAGCAATTACCAAATGGGATTAATGCTATATGAACGTGTATGGGACATAAAATACAATCAATTGTTGTTAATGATTTGTATACTAAAAATAATTGTTGTTAATGATTTGTGTACTATGTGACTAAAAGAACGAAGTGTTTGTGTTTTAGTCTTCATTTGGTTATGCTTGCCAAGCATCGTAATGAAATGCGCCAAAATTTAAATCAGTTCTTCTCACTACTGGTCTGTTGCATTTAGTTTAGTTTAGTTAGCTTACTCGAAAAGTTTCAATTCTTGCTTTCCGTTGCTTGTCTGTTTTTGAAGACATCCATTCATCTTCAAACCATTTTTATACATCCGTTAAGTCGGTGTCCAATTGATGCTAATATTAAAAAAAAAAAATTATTTAAAAAAAAGTATTTCTCTTTATACTTTGCTTGTCGTTTTATTTAGGAATCGATTGTAGTGCTTTGTAACTACTAATTTGAACTTTATTCCTTTTCAACAATATGTATGTATTTTTAAATGAATTGCAGACGCCAACGACAGTTTTTCTTAACAATTTAATTTGCTCTTTGATTTTTTGCGTTTCTCTTTCATATTGCTTCGCCATCAAGATTGATTCGCAAACCATTTTTGACCTTCATATTATTTTTTTTTTACTTGATTCAATTTTTGTTCTACACTTGAAAGGCCAAGCTTGATATTTGCATCTGTCGTATGAAAATTGTGTTCAATAGTTTCGAAGCTACATACAAAAGACCCTTTTTGAAGTGTAGGCGTAAATGAAAGGTTTTTGGGTTGTTGTGGTCGAAGAGTATCATTTTAGTAGACTTTTGCGACTAAAAAAAATGCTGCAGAAGTGTTATGAAGGGGCTTTAAAAATTACAACAATACTTTCTTTTATTCTGACTAGGTTAAGTTTCGTGGATATATAATGTCATGAATATGAACGAAATAAACGTACAAAAAAAGACCCATTTGACGTTTTGCTGTGAGCCTTAAAAAACTCAGTTAATATCAGAATGAAAAAGTCTTTGTTGGTATAGAAATCGTCTAAAGTTTGTTTTAAATAGAAAAACAATACAAAAATCGCCCTTGGCAACAAGAAAGTGGAATGGAAAGTTTTTATTTTTTATTTATTTATTTTGTTGACACTCTTTAAAGCCTGCATATGTTGCATATGTCGTACAAAATTATACGCGCACAATTTGTAGTGAAACGTCGTCTAGATACGATATGCTCATTGACCACATCGTATGAATATGTGAAGGTGTTCCTTCCACATCGTCACTTTACTGAATAGCAACTGTTTTCTTTATGAGTTGTCACAATGTTTATTCTTAGGTTCCACAAGTTATAGATAGATAGTCAGATAGATAGATAGGCTCTGATAGTTTCATATTATACATAAACATATGTAGATGTAATATTTTTTCCAATTGCTTGGTTCGGGATCTTCATAGTAACAAAAGCGGCCCATTTTCAACGTAACAAGAAAAGTGAAAGGGTCGGAAGATAAGTGGTGTAAGACAGCCTTACAAAAAAGATACAATATTATTAACGAATCGATTGCCATGACAATTTATTGACAATTTATTATACCTCTTGGACAACAGCTAGTAAATTCCTAGACTGAAACTGAACGCTTGACTTTTCCCATTTTTTTTTTCCATTTCGATGTCTAATCTGTGGCTGTATGGTCAATTGTAAACAGAGATATACACAAATATAATAAAAAACAAACACAAGTTTCACAAGCAGTCATCTATCACTAGCAACTTCTTGATAATCCAGGTCAGGTATATTTTCCAGTTTCAAATTATCCAGAACTTTCTACGCATTTTGGGGGATTATGCTGTAAAATCGATGTTTTATAAGTTTGTGTCACGTTTATGGTTTATGATAGGGCCTCTTTTACAAATCCGCTGAATCGTCGATTTCATGCAAATTTATCAGGTTTAAAACCAATGTATATGTATACTAAAAATGCAGTGAACTATAAGGGTAGTTTTGATGACGGCGGGACCTCTAAGCAATTGACAGCTGGAACTAATGCTAGAACGAGCAACATCATAATGATGAATGACATCGAAAATTCATTCGCCATTCAACCTGGATTTTCATGCGTTTTTCCAATGCAGTTGTGAAAAAGCACACCTGAAATTCGTAATTAATTAGGGCTTTATATGATCATGAACAATTTTTTTTTTTGGCTATAAAGCCAACTAGCCCAACTACTACATACGATTTCAGATAACTCATTCTTGTCGCCTTCGAGGCGTTTCAGCTTTGCCTTTTCCACTGCTTTTGTGATAATTGTGTATGCCAAATGGGAAAATATCGTTTTTCCTTTTTTTTACATTGAATTGAGTTTTTAAAAAGACTTCAAAATGTCTTCGGTATGCATATTTGACCAGCTGCATAAATTCTCAGAAGTGGTCGGTATTAATTGGCCAATTAAGGCCAATTGCAGCTTTGATAAGGGAAATATAGTGACTACACTGTGGTTGGGTAGTGCAGTTCTATTGCCTGCATATAAGTCTATGATGTGTTTAGTGGAGTTCAACATTTGGACTTTCAAAAGAGTACTAAAGAGTTTTCCGCTTCTAGTTGGTTTATTTTCCCAAGAGTTGTTAACTAAGCTATCCAAGTACATTTACATTTATATGTATGGATATTTGATTAGTGAATAGTAATTACATAGGAATATTATTTAGCAATGTTTCGAATTGTGGGTAACTGTGGTCAGTGTGGTGAACTACAAAAGCTGAAACCCTAAATTTCAACGCATTTGGAAACCATCAGTTGGGTTGTGAAAATATTTCGAATGCGTATTTTGGGTATTCTTTGAAAGAAATTGGTCAAAAGCGAAAAAAAATTCGGAGTTGACATTAAACCGAGTGTTCCTACTTTTAAAGGCCAAACTTAGACGAGTAGTCGAAGAGATATTGTGTTTTGGCTCTACTACTATGTGAAACGTTGTACTTTGAAATTTTATTGAGTTTAAAGTCGGATTTTAATGTAGGGATTTATTAATTACGTATTATAAAGTATTAGATGAACTAAAAAGGGCAAAGCGAATAAATCGATATTTTTTCCTCTATTTTACGAACTGGGGTTAACACATCCCCATTGACTACTTCGTACCGCTCTGCACACGGCAATATGAAAGGATTTTTTTATATATTATCAGTTAGTCTGAGTTTACACGAGTGGATATGCCGTTAGACATAACCCATATTTATAGCGATCTTGTAAATATTGATCTTGAAATAGTTAATTAACTATTCAAATTGTGTAATTCATATTAAGTTACTGAACGAGTTTCAGACGTTGTACTACATAAATATGTATTTCGTATGATCATTCGAATTTACGTTTTTCGGTACAAAAAGACCGAAAAAAGTAGCAAAGATTTTTGCCTTGTTTAACAAAAGATTTTCACAAGTATGAATGAATTTGGATTGTAAAATGTTTTTTTTTTTATATATTTTTTTAAATATTTTTTTTATTTTTTAAAATTTTTTTATTATGTAATTTGTTTTTTCTATACAAATCTTAAAGAGTGTCTCTGTAGCCTAGTGGAAATGTACTAAGGCAGGGTTATTACCTTCAACCTCCCAGCACCAAGGACTTACGGCATCCCAAAGTGCCTATAGTTTGGCTTAAGTGGAACGCCAGGTTACTGCTATCAGCCGGTCTAACCTAGCCTACCTGCCTTAAAGTTCACTGTCAATTTTGAAATTTGTATTTTTGATGCCACAGCAATTACAATAACAATATATTTGTTCATTACCATGGACGACGTCTAAACCATCGACTACATCAGTATGCACAGCAGACACGCAAATAAAAATAATGACGACGATCCCGATCGGTACCGACGTTAATAATGACGTTGGTATGCGACTATAACCAGCGATACGAACCTGATTATTTGCACAGCTTGATATTTTCGCAAACCTTTTTTTCCCGTATAAAAGAACACTCATTTTGAACACACATTATTTCTCATATTCATTCCCAATTACACTCTGAGTGAGAATCATGATGAGTCGTCGTCGTCGTTGCCGTTCTTATCAGAGCGCTAAACAAAGACATTCAGACGGAGTTTATTTGTCTGTCGACAACGTACAACAATTGCATAAATAATGAGAGTCGTCTAAATGCAATTTAACAGCCAAGAAAAAAGCCAAAATTCAAAATAAGAAATAATCGCATGACCAATTGCAATTTTACAATAGTTCAACAAGTTGCATCGAGTGCGAGTGGTGTCTACAATAATTGATATGACGCACGAGTGTCTTAAGGATTTATACCAACATCAGCAGCAGCGTGAAGAATATTTATTCACTTCCTGGTTTTAAACGACAATGGTTGAAAGAAATAAAAAAATTAATTAAAAATTATATCCACATATTTTTTTCTTAATTTAAATTTCCATTTTCCATGTGTATTCACTCATTTCTTAGGCGTGCACATATTTATGTACTTCATTGGCTGACTGACCGCACTCATAACTCACATCGCTGAGTGAGTGCGTTGAGTTCTGAACGTTATAATTAAACTGATCAACAGCGCGTGGACAGAAGTGGCACTTGCACTTATGTGATTCATTGTCCCAGGAATAATAATAAAAATATCATATTGCGAATAGCACAGCAACCACTCGTAGTCTTATGGAGTGTTTTTGCTGCTTCAGCTCAGTAATTTGATTGGGTCGTTGTATATGTCGAATGTCGAATTTTTATCGATGTGAGCACAGCTGCTGTGCACGCCTGCGCGCAGCCGTTGTCGTCATCGTGCCACATTCCTCATACTACCTCATTATCGTATGTCTCTTGTAGTGTGCACGCACGCATATCAACGACAATGGCGATTTTGGCATTTCGATGTGATTTCGCGAAAATACCACATCGCACATTCGAGAGTATGCAATACATATCTGTATGTGTGTGTGTGAAAGTTTACAACGGAGTGCAATCAACCCTATGGGTGGTCGATCGCCCCTAATTCTTTTGCGTACGTACGTTCATGCTTCATGTTGTTGCCGCCCTTAGGCTCATTTTCATTGCTATACCAGACTTATGTATGGTCTGTTACGTGATATGTTCTTAGACGGCAATTGTATATATTCGGGCACACTTTGATTGTTGCAGTAGGTGTTTATCGTAAAAGAGGATAGTTAACTGACGTAAAAACAAATACACCAAATGTATAAAAATTAAGGTCTTTCAATGACGTAAACTATTTCGAAGAGAAGTGGTAATGCGATGTGGTCATTTGCTTATACCACTTTTCTTACCCTATGTTTGAGAATTATTTAAGCATTTGAAATTGTTCGTTGTGTATCGATTTTGATATTATCAACGGGTTTACCTGCTTAATAACTACCAACTTCGAGAGTACGAATGAGATTGTGTTTTTTTAGACAGAAAATATCACATGTAAGTTAGCTTCTGACGGAATCAACCTTATAGTTAAGACCCCCTGGTAGTAGCCGTGTTTTAACATTGGTTATCCAAATACACACCTAGTACAATTTTTTGCCAGATGCTTATATCTGCCGAATTCGGGACAATCGCAAAGCAGATGTCTATTACAGTATCCTTGTCTTCGGTAGCTTCTGTTTCTGGGTCTATTCGAATGATTTTTATCACGATTTTTGGTATTACGTTCTTTGCTAAGGATAGCTTTTTATTAGTTTGCGTTCAGGGTTTATTCTATTGCAGGAAGTCAACATATGCTCATAAAAAAATGAATTGTAGAATTTTATGAACATATCCACTCTATCCATCCTAGAAGATAGTAATGGTTAGTAGTACACGCCAACTACTTAACGTAAATTTCAATAGAATATTTTGTTGTTGTAAATTATGTGACAAGGAATACTTCATGCTAACATTGTCAGTAGCCATCGCTATCAATGAGTAATATGCAAATTCAACACCAAGATTCTAATCGAAGCCATTTATAAGGCTTACGGCAACGTATAATTCTGAAAGTTTTTTTTAGAAATTCTTCTTAGTTATGTAGGTGTAGTTTTAAAACTAAACGAACAGGACAAATACTAATGACAAGAGTTGTGAGCCCAAAGCGCTAACTCCAGCACTCATGCCAAGAGCGTCATAGTTGACGCTAGTTTAACTTTCTAGACGTTCTATACGTCAAGCGACGTCAGGTTCGTTTTGGCGCTCCAAAAGACAGGATACATGGCCATTTTAGTTGCCGTCGGTTTTCATCGCTTTGTTTTTGTTATTATTGTTGGTGGTGTTATTATTGGTGCATGTGACAAGTCACGCGATGTGATGGTTTTGTCGAACGTTTTCTAAACTGAAACCCGCCTCGATGCATTTGGTGAGTGTTGGTAGAAGAAAGAGTGAGGCAGATAGCGAGGGATATATAGAAAGAGTAGCATATATACGAAGTATGTTAGGACATTGAACTCGCCGATTGGCGTCTTGTCGAGCCACCGTCATTGCATGCGCCTTTTCGAGTTTTATTACTGAATTTTTTAGTATTATTACATTCATTGTTTTGACCTGGCCTTAATTATAGTAATTTACTGCTATGAAATCATTAAGCTACCAAATCTATATATGTGTGTGTGCGCTCGCGTTTGTTGTATATAATTTAGTTGTTGGTTTAAAATTTTCATATTTGTTACCCCGCTTTTTCGTTCAATTTTGGTTTGGTATTTATAAAAAGATCTATTAGATACATTTTGTATCTTTTACTCTTTGGGTTAGTGTTTCCAAAAAATATGTTCTGACTAACCGCCAACGCATACATGTGCATCATCTTTTAACCAAAAACACACCCTATAAACCATTTGACGTAGCCTGGGGCGAAAGCAAAATCAGGAAAAAGGCTTAGAAAGTAACCCATCAAACGACATCATTTTATCGCCTTCATGTTGCTCTCTTCATAACTCTAACACAAGTTAATCCCTTTTTAGAATGCATTTTCCTAAATATATTTATGCATCTGTCAGATACAATAACCAACCTCGAACTATACGGGAAGGCGTCGCTGTGCATATGTATGAGAGTCACAGTAAATTCGATTCGAGTCAAGTCATTCATCCATGAAAACCCAACCAACCAACCAGGAAGAGAAGCCCAACAGTGCTTCTCGCGTAGGAAGTAGTGTAATGCATTTTTCGACTTGACATTTCAAGCCCGAATGAGGAATACGTTCATAATTCTGATGCCGATGTCATTGCCTCTGTGCCTACTTGCCGAATTGCTTTTAGACCGTCAATCCCAAGTGTTGTAGTGCATTGTTATTTCCTTGTACAGTACAGTCCTTGTACAAATTAAAGGAAGCCAATTAGGTGTTTATGTTGTACTTTGACACTTGAGCATGTAAATTGTAAACTTTACTTGTTAAATATATAATTTCACTCTCATTTTTAATGCGTCTGGGTCAGACAAAGTCAAAAAAGAACAGCAGAGCATGAGTCATGGAAATTGGCAAAGGGCTGTGTTGACAACTTTTTTTAAATATTTTTGTAAAGTAGTTTCAAGTTCGAATTGAAATTTGAGTAGTGTTTGTTATCAGTTGAAATTGGAAACGTAGTCATGACAAGAGTACGGAAATAAACAGAAAAGAATTTGAGGGGCTCTTTCATTATTAATTTATAATGTTGTGGATCATTCAGTGTCTTTGGTCTACTAGCTTATAATTAAGTTCGAAGTCAGAGTTAGACACGCAAGAATGACCAAACTGAAGGTATAAACGGCAGAGTTTTCTATTTTATATAAACTGCATGCAGTTATTATTTGTTTATGTTTTATTAATTGTTTATAATGTTGGCGAATGAAATTTTCTGTAGAAAAAACTTTATTAAAAACTAGTTATACCCAGACAACTTTGTTCTGCCATCGAAGAACGTTTTTGTTAGTATTGATAGGTAACACATTTATTAAACAGTTGTGTGTTATTATTTAAAATCTTCATACATTTTTATTTTACGTACAGTTTAGTTTAAGGTATATTATTTGAACAATTTTTTTATTTATTGTAATGCTAAAGTGTGAACAATATTTTTGACAGTCACACTGCAAAGCAAAAAGAGATAATTGCTGCCGGGCATGTGTAGGCATGCATTTCAAAAAACGCTAATATTGTGCGCTCCTCACTGTATTCATAAGGGAATTGTATTCATGGTTTTTGCAAATATCCGCTCACACCCTTTTTGCAAAAAACTCACAAGAGTACCTCTAACAAACATTACCCCGTTATAATACAGTCGAACGACCTCAAGTCCTCAGATCCATTTTTATGTAGGCGCACTATAAATTGCTTAGGTATGAAGAACACGCATAAACATAAATAACATAAAAAGTAAAATTAGATGCATTTACATAATTAGGATCAGAGGCATCAGACTGAGAAACCGAAACAGGACCAGATAAACAAGGCGTAACCCTCGATTTGTTTTTAATTACCTTAAAGATCTTATACATCTTAGTCTGGTTCTACTATTTATAACATAGATCTGTAGTTGAAGATGCAGAGCCATACATGACTAAACGTTTGGAAGCAGAGACTTTCAAATCAATAAATTTTTACTGCTCATTAAGTAAGCAAACAAAGGAAACACCAACTTATCACCTATGCAAATGAGTTTTAGTGCATCGATATGTTTTTACAAAGCAAAATGTCGTTGACCATTTGCTTGGCCCTTTTTATCGCGTATTTGTGGTTTTCCTTTTATAAAGGTTCGCTTCAAAGTATGAGTCATGTTGACTGCATTTGTCTGGAGCGCTCTTCCTTTCATCATCGATTCGTTTAGATGTCTTCCTTATCCGCTATGCATTTACCATAGTCTAGCTTGCTCATAGACTGATTTTTTTAGTTGTATTCTTTTTATATTTATTTATTTTTATTTTTTTTATATTTATTTTTTTTATATTTATTTATTTATTTTTTTAAACAATTTCAATGTTTAATAAATATTTTCGTTCTCTTTCTTTACAGGTAAGTTTATTTAACTGCTCAGCAGCAACTGCCTTAATTTGGTTAACTAGTCTACAAAAGGTCAACGTTGGCGAATTTGGCATGTCCTGCCCGAAATTGTTCCAGTGCATGAATCTTCATTTGTTTTTTGTAGCAAATGTTAATTGCTCATTGTCGACTAATGCGAAAAAGGTTTAAGAAAAATTTGTTTATTTACATAGAGACGTGGCGACTTTACGCTTGACATGACTCTGACTTCGACAAGAATGACGATATATCCCAAACTGACTACCAAATGAAGTGCGTCTTTGTCACTCTGTTGGCATCAACGTGGTGTTGTTGCATGGAAATTTTGTGACTTTGAAAAAACGACATTGTTCATCTCAATGACTTTAGCGTTGAAATTATCGATCTTAGTGCCACGCCGATATGCGTCATTTCTCAATCAATTTGAAACTTGCAACCATTTTTGGTTTAC
Organism: Cacoxenus indagator; assembly: GCA_035041755.1. Lineage (NCBI taxonomy): Eukaryota > Metazoa > Arthropoda > Insecta > Diptera > Drosophilidae > Cacoxenus > Cacoxenus indagator. The sequence goes on along the minus strand of JAWNKX010000191.1, from coordinate 200,404 downwards.
TCAAAAAAAGAAGAAAGAAAAACTGAAAATTTGTTTACTCAAAATTCACTTTCAATTATTGTTAATATCATTTAAATAAGCGAATGTGTTCATTGTACTTTTATGGTCATGCTTTGTGCGCATACGAAGACAAGACAGAAAAAACAGAATTCAGATATTTTTATCTAATTTCAATTTACTTTTTTATGTTTTCGACAAAGTTACTTCAAGCATTATGTGTCAACGCCGTATTGGAGTCAAGGTATTTTTTGTAGTTACAATACGTGAAAGGTCTGCGTATGGGCTAAATCAACACCCACTTATGTTTGTGCATGTTACGTTATGGCGTATTTCTTTTCTATTAGATATGTAAGTGCGGTCTTGAGTAAGAATTAAGTTGAAGTTGAGGTTCTATACTTTCGTTTCGTTTTGCATTGTGGGCTTTCCTTGTAGTTTTACATGTAGTTTTATGTATTTCGTGCAAAGCTCTTTGATATAATCTCATTAATTACAAATGTATGCACTCAATAAGTTACACGCGATACATTGCGCTTCCTGTAACGTTCATCGACTTCGTAATAGAATAGATTGGGTACTCTGTTGGATGATCACTATACAATAGCTAAATTTTATCTCTACAAGTAGTCTTTCTAAAAGAATACTCTGACTGGAAAATTGGTAATGTGTCTTTTAAAAAATTTTAAGTTTAATATATTATTATTTACTAGGAATTTTAAGCTTCAGGCTCTAAATACTTGAAATATTTATGCTTGATACATAAAAAAAAGAAAACAAAGAGTTTTTCATAGTTTATTGTCTTTTAATTAATGAAAATACTTCTAATAGCATGAAACATAATCGTAACGAAATGTTATTTTCTGTACATTTTTATTCTTCTATTTTGCCCACAAAAGAGATAAGTTCGCATACTGTTAAAAGGGTCTTCTCACATCTTCTCACGAAAAGCCTGACCGCGTTCAACTAATCTAAGATGGATTTAATTTTTCGTATAAGCGATAAAAAGTGTTGGTTTAAAAAACAAATTATCTGACTAACATGGGAGTTCGTTAAAAGAGTCATTGCATTTAAATTTCTCAACTTTTTCCTACTAAAAGTTCTGAAGGCGTGTTAGCACTATAAGACGTTCACTTTCGCAGAAGAGGATTGTCCACATAATTGTGTGTGTTGATATCGATATCTCTCACTGTATTTATTGTAATCGACATTTCCATTGAATCGTTGTGGAAGCGTATAGAAACTGCTCTTTTCTACATTGCAACGAATAGTTTTGGCACATACTGTACATATGTAAAATTAATTTAACAAACCATTTGCTAATCACGCACGCATTTGCTATGCGCACGTCAACACGAGTACATGAGAGTTCCGCGAAGATATATGGAGTTGCGAGAAATAAATACATATACATATATATATATATATTTATATGTCTAGATGTATGTGTATATACCAAAAGTGATGAATCATGAAATACGCACTTACTTTTGCCATGCAATCACGTACGCCTCTTCCTATGCATATGAGTCCAGTAACTCCAGTCCAGCCCCCCTAAAAACACTCACGCCTTGGCAATGCATATTTGTCGTAGATCGTCGTCAAGTTTGTCGACTTTTTCAAGTTAAATCCCACAAATTACAAATTCAATGTCGCCTTTTGGTTGGTAGTCGTCGCTAGTTCGTAGTCGCGTCTGATGTTGGTGTCTGACGGCTGCGCTTTCCGATTTTCGCTTTATCAACCGAAGATATTTTGCTCCTTTTTATTTGAGCTCTGAGGGCCGCCCTCTGTTAAATAAGTTTTGTCGTAGTTTGTTTTCTTTTATGCATAATTTTCTTTTAAGTAGTTTTCAGTCTATATAAAGTTTTCTGCTAAGATCTGTTGTACTTCGTTGTCGTTTGGTCGACCGCTTGCAAGAAACATGCTGAACGGCGGTTGGAAGGCGGTGCTGTGTCAAAGTGATTGTGGGCTGTATATTTTTTTTTGTCTGTGTGACATTGATATAAAGCCTGATGTTTTTCTCATATGCAGTTGCGATATTCATAGACGCTTTCTTAGCAAAAATGATATACATATGTAGTGTGCTATTTGAAGATTATGTCGGCAGAAAGTTGGGACACTTCATGGTTGTATGTGCATACGTATGTACAAAATAAAAGATAAGGGTGTTTCTTTAAAGAAATCTATTGAAGCAGAAATTCTAATCTGTATAGTTATGATGCCTTATGACCGGATGAAACAGTTTTCAATTCTACTTATCTTAAATGCCTGCTTGAATGTGAGACTTTTTTTTAGCATTTCTGAACCCACAGTTAAAACTTCCTCTATACTAATTAAAGTTTTCGAATTGTATTATAATTTTTCGGGTAATAATGATTTGCAGTCGGGTCAAAAAGCAAGTTCCTCTTGACATTTACAATTCTTACAAAGTTGTATCGCTTGGCAGGTTTTTGCGTAATAGCAACATTTCAGTACACTTGGTCTAAATGGGACGAGCGTAAATTCTTAGTGTTAATAGAAAAAGTTGAGAACTTAAATAAGGGATCGTGTTTTAATCTCGAATTTAAAAGTACGCTCCAAATGTCTATACTCCCTCGCGGTGCGAGTAGAACTGTCCGTTCGCTTGCTTTTTATATATTTTTTTCCTTCTAGAATGAATTAGCACTAATGCTTGTGTGCACACTGGTGTGAGAACAACTATTTAACATTACATTATTGCGGTCTACAATAGTCTCGGACTTTTTGTATTTTCTGGAGTGCCAATAATTGTTGATACTCAGCCTCTCATTGTTTGAGCCGTTCATATGAATATAAGACTTATGCAGTTATAAGTTATGCAGTTTTTAAAAGAGAGATTGCATACGCTCTTGTCGTACTTTTATATAGAAATAATTCGACTAAAGCATTAGGAAATTTGGTTATGTTTTGTAGCCTGTAGATGACCAATAATGGTATATATCTTTATATTTTTTCAACTGAAATGACAAAGTTCCGATTTTAAATATATAGAATCAGATATAGGAAGTAAGCGCTTTGTCTCCTACTTTTCGTTCTTGTAAAGCCTTGATTACCCAATACTCGATAATGCTAAGAGAGTCATAAGAGGTTATAACATGTTAACCAAATCCACTCCTAAGTTACATAGGCTCTACAAAATGTGTTGCGCTAACAAATTGATTGCATAAGACGTCCAAAGCGAGGATCACCGCAACCGCAACATTCATCTCTACGCCAGCTTGCGTCCCTCACTTCACAAGAGGCAGACACATAATAGAGAGGCAGACAGATAGACAACAACCAAAGATCGTTGAAGAGGACGGAATTTGTTTAAATTAATTAGAGCATATTGAAAAAATAGACAAACGCCAAGTTTGGTGTTAATTTGTTTATATGTACATGGTACATATGTAGCTGCAGACTCGGTAACTCCTCCACCCTTGAAGTTTATTACTAGTACGAGTACACTACATAAAATTATAAGCCTCAACTTGATGTAATTTATACTTATGAATTTTTATGTTGTTGCCTCAATTAAAAAACAATGATTCTTGTTATTGCATAATCTGAAAGCAACAGCATCCACATTAAGAGCAACGCCATTTAATAGTAAAGTCGTCAAATGATTGGAGTTTTCTGTGTTTTTTATTACTGTACTTTGATTGTTTGTCACTTATTGCTGCCTTTTTTGTTGTTAACATTGTTGTAAATATTCAGATACATTTATATAGATACTTTTTTGTGCACTCGCCCTAATGCTTTAGCATTGCGTTTATTCACCTTTCTCCGGTTTAGATATTTTTAGTTTCGCAATTGAGGACTTTCACTTGATTGGTTCGTTGGCTGTTTGGCTGCAGCCGCCGCGTGCCATTTGCAAAACGCTTAGAATGCTAAATTGAGTACACAAATAGTTTGCTTTGCCCTTTTTCATAGTCCCTTTGTTGCTTTGTTGCATTGTTCATTGTTACGGGGTCGCTTTGTGCCGAGCTTCATTGTTTTGTGCGCACGGTCCGTGATGATTCAGAATTACCAATTCTATTTTCCTTTTTTAATTGCTTATCAGCTCCATTTGGTGCGTGTGTTTCGAGTATACAATACGTGATACTTACTACGTTAAATTTTCATGGTATTCAATTTATAGCTTTCTGGGGTTATCTATGTCGAATTTTGATGTATTTTAATTATTTGTGTTATGCATATGTTGTGCATGCACAGGTTGTTTGAATTGTACATATGAACTATAAAATACTTGTTGCTAAGAGTGCTGGAATGAAATCACGATGATATCTTATGGAGCAGAGGTCGTCAAAGTTGTGGTCCGCGGAACACTAGTGGACATTGAATTCATCATAATTCAATTCAGAAAAAAAATGTAACACTTAAAAAATCCTATTAGTGGTCCGTGGGATTTAAATTACGAATCTTGTGATCCCTGAGGTCAAAAAGTTTGGCGACCGCTGTTATGGAGCACATTCCACATATAATTGTAGTACAATAAAATTGATATCTTTAAATGTAAAGTTAACGGAAGCATTATTTTTATCGTTTTATACGTTTTATTTACAAATTAACAAAAGATGCCTTGGTAGCTCTGGAAACAGTGTGCTGTGCTATTTCCATTGTATTCCACAGGAATTGGGTTCTTGCACCGACACAGAGACAAAATTCTAACGGTGAGAAAATTACATTACTTCGTTTTCAAACAGTTCAAATGACATGCTCTTAGTCTTCAGTTAGTTACACGATTGTGTTTAATCTCTCATATTATGCTTCAGATAAACTTGCTTAATCATGGCATATGCCTTATGAAATAATGATATGTACCGGATTTCCAGCCCCAAAGCCTGTAAACAAACCATGTTTCCTCAATGTTTATGTTAAGTAGAAGTCAACCTCTTCGTTATCTTTTAAGATATATTTAAATAACATAAATTGAGACCACCTTTTGAGATCGTATAGTAATCGTTGAGTATTACTCATACAATGTGCTGATATATCACCGCGGTTTTTTGGTACATTTTTGAACAAAAATTTTCTTTATTCGAAATCAATTTCAATCAGTACATATTGGCCAATATTATCTACGACCTTTTGGCATTTTCCGGATAGCTACATAATTCTATCGGTGTAGAACTTCTGTGGTTTATCAGCGAAAAACTTGGTCAAGTGATTTTCAGCGGCTCTTCGATCGACCAATTTTTTACTATGAAGAGGGTGCAAGGTCCGGGCTATACGGTGGATGCATCAAAACTTCCCAACGAATCTCCGTCAATTTGTTCCGGGTCATCAAAGATGTGTGTGGCTTAGCATTGTCATGATGGAAGACAACCCCCTTTTTGTTGGCCAATTCTGGTCGCTCTTGATTAATTCATTCAAACGGTCGAGTTCTGCACAGTAGAGGACCGAATTGATCGTTTCGCTACGTTCTGGCAGCTCATAATAGACAATTCCCTTCCAATCCCACCAAACACTCAATATAACCTTGTTTGCCGTCAATCCAGGCTTTGAAGTCGTTTGTGGAAGGTCACCGGCCTTTGTCCATTTGGTTCAAAAATGGTTCCATTTCATTACATTTCACTGATGCTTTTTCGGTCAATTAAATTTCTTTGCGTTAATGTTGGCACCCAAACATCGAGCTTCTTTGAGTAGCCTGCTCTTTTTAGATGATTCCAAACTGTCATATGGTTGATGTTAAGTGCCTACGCTATCTCCTGACAGCTTCCGTGGCGGTCTTGCCCCATCAGTTGCAAAATTTTATCGACTTTTTCAGTGACAGGTTCGCGGTGCATCTTTTACATCTAAATTTCTGGAACGGAACCCAGCAAACCACTCCTGGGTCCGGCGTTCGCTCACAGCATTCTCACCGTAAACTGCACATATTTTTCGGCATCACGTACTTCTTCATATATTTCACTCATATTGACATCAGTATAACTTTTAACACGATCAATGAATTACACAGCTGTCTTCACAAAAAATGTAGTATGAAATTTCACCTTTCAAACACATGTTCGTTTGTCACAATCCGATGAGTGTCGCCAGATTTACGCACACCAACCATTGTCTTTTTCTTCTTCTTTCTATGTCATTGCAATCTGTTAGTAAATAAAAGGTTACAAAGGTCGAAGTTTATAAAAATGGCTCTTATGATTATTCGTGTTTGATCTTTGATTGTACAGATTTCCTGCTTATGATCTATTCTTCTCAAGAGAGACATTTTCGTGGATTGAAACTAAACTTGAGCTCCCCGAAGTCTATCAGAATCTGTCAGAACCTAAGGAAGGCTGTATAGAGGAAATGAATATCATTTTATCAGTGTACAGTGTTATATATTGACCGATGTTTGAGAGAACATATAAAATTCTCTCAAAACTTTCCCTGTTTGGTTTGCGTTCTGCCCACTAAGATTGATGCGATTAAAATGTGCAGGTATAACCAAGACATATGGATTTAGGTAACCTGTATCAAGGTAGATATAGATAATCAATAATGCCCTGCCATTGACTAGAAAAACAGAATTATTGTAATATTGAGGTCTGAAATGTAATTATATTGGAATGGTTGCGTTGGACAAAGCTTAGTTGATGAAATCAAATTCCGTTTAACTATTTCCTGGTTGAATCAACGTAGGTAGGCGCCCAATTTGCTTACCCGTTTTGCCACAAAAAAAAAAGGAAAAAAAAGTTGGTTTGAGGGTCATGATGATGATGATGTTGAGATCAACAATTACCGATAGGTAATCACAATAAACACCCAAGTGTTCCAGTATACACAGACGAGTAACCAAACCACAAATAAACAACATTATTCTACTCTTTCACATAATTCAACAACAGTGAAAGAGAGAAAATCAAAGCCCACGCGCATCGCTTCAATGAACAAGTCATACCATTTTGATTGCTTTTACCACACTCGCATCGATCGATAGATACTTCTTCATTCATAGTCGTTGTTCTTGTTAATTTTGTTTTCATGCCACAAAATAATGAATGCATTTGTCTACAATAATTTTCATTGCTGATTGCAAATTTCTTATTGTTCATTTGCACAGCGAAATACATGTTAAACTATGAATAAAAAAATGAATGCACTTTTTTTATCTTTCACTGCATGTTTTGTTGCGTTTGTTAATGTTAGCTGTTCTTGGGTAGTATAAAAGAGCCCACAAAAAAAAAATCGTACTAAAAGATTTAAATAAAAAAAAAAACATGCAACTTGACACCAATCACCATTGGAATACACATCGTCTTACAGCATATAAGTGAGTCACGTGCCCAACAATAAACAAAAATCATACAAAATTTGCTTTTGCAGTTACGCCTTTCCAACTTTTTTTTGCTTTTTGGTTTTTCACTTTTAAACATGGAGGCGGGCGATAACGACAACAACGACCATAACTACTTAATATCGTTAGCAATTCCTGCACATCATCCAAGTCTTTTAGTATATTTTACACCGAAGGAAATTGTATTTTAAGAAGCATACAATGCTCATTGAAGATAGAGAATGTACGCATTTTTAATGACGATTAAGAAATACATAATTTTTTATGGCATTTGAATTAGATGTGTAAGTGGGTGTATTAGATAACCAAATAAAAACTAAAGTGCCGACAGTATCCTGCCATTCCACTAAGCCCAACACTAGGGCCTTTGTGTTGCCGCATAAAATGCCTGAGCCATGCCTCAAGTGAGGTTCGATCGCTCGACTTCTGGGGGCCAGTCAGATTGTTAAGTAAAATATGTCAAATTTTTACTAGGTACATATCTTATATAAATATGTGGTAGTATGGATAGTAAAATACGGTTTTCAAGATATTGTACTTTTTATGGTGTCGCAGATAAAGAACAGAAAAGTGGAAACAACTTATCGTAGAATATATCACTTTATTTATGTTTATTTATCGATCTGTATTTCGACAACAGCTCTAGTTGCCGGATCCAAAACTATCCAATCTTGCTGGATCCAAAGATATTGAAAAATTTCATTGATATCGATTGGGTTTCTAGACCTTAATTTTTTTTTTTCCATAATTAAATTATAACATTTAACGCAGTAAACTGCATAACACAGACCTTAATTACGAATGACCCTTCGATGCACAATGGGAAGAATTGCATTTTTTGTCAGTGTATCATCTGGTTTATCTTAATGAGGTGCTTTATGGTTGGCGTATTTATGAATGTTGAGGCGCACGCGCCCAATAAGTCAGACGGCTTGAAATGATATTTCATATTTGCTTTTTTGTGATTACACATTTTAGGCGTGGTATGGAGAATACTGATCTTTGTGCAAAGCGTTCATGCTGAAAGCCTACCTGGCTTTGCTTGGCTTGGCTTACTTGACATTCTGGTTGAGTTGCTACCATCGAATTCGCGCTTTGTTCTTTGTTCTTCTCAAACGTAATTAAACAAAGAAGTATCGCATTTTAAATTAGTTAAATGGCATGCAAGATGATTTTGAAATGATTACAACTGCTATGAATCACAAATGAAGTTTTTGCGCTAAGGTTCATCCAAATGAAGTCTTCTGTCGGCAAATGAGGATAACAACTGTACTTTGGCTTTAATGGTAGTAATTCGTCGAGGCTTAAACCGATTTTAAAATGAATTACACACTCTAAGCCCAGCCTTTACATATGACATTGAAATACGAACACGTGTGCTCAAAGTCCTATGCAATAAATCAAGAAATCGCACCAAAACCGGGGGCGAGACAATAATAAAACTTCCGTCACCACTGAAAAATTTGTAATAGCTAAAAAAAAAAATCGTAGGAAAGAAAGAGTGCTGTAATGCACAATAAATTTCCCCTTTCGGTTTCGCTGATATTGTGGCAAATGCAAATTGGGATTGGTTGAAGTTTGCTTCTGCGTCTTTCGTACCCTACAGCAAATTCTGTTGAGTGTGTCTGAAAGTTAGACTCAAGTATTTATGCATCATTTGCATTGTGTCCGCCATGTCGATGAGGCAAATCCAAGCTAAGCTAAGCTAAGCCAAGCCGGCATAGGTAAAGTGCAGAATGAAGCAAGGTAATGAAGATCCAGTAAATATGAGATTTTAAGCAATCTGCCAACCAAACCAAGCCATGCGAAGCCACTTACGTGAAGTGTTTTCTACTTAACTTTGCAAATAAATGAAGTTTCACACGTTTTATGCTCTTTGCTTACTTACATATGGGCCTTCCGTTAACCCACGAAATATAGCCCCCTAAACCTTATATTTAGCGTCGGCGTTACTTGCATATATTGACAGTGCTAACGTCACCAGTTACTGCCCCTGGCTAAGTTTGAACATTCATTAGGATGTGTATATTTTTTTTTGACAATAATTGTCTTTCGTTGTACAACGAGAATGCAAAATAATCAACTAAAGGGGTTGCAATTCGAAAACTTTTTTGTGGGGTTGAATTTGGCCTAAAGCAATGCTGCATGTGCAGGCAACCGAAGCTCTAAATCCAGCTCAAAATCCATTCCTAATGGAGTTTTCATCGTTCGTCTATGTGATTTTGGTAATGACAGATGGCGTACGTCCACCACAAACTACCTATCCCAGACCGTCCGCACCCATTCGTGATTTTGGCCAATTTTCTGATGTGAACTAAGAGCAGCAGTAACCCCGCAATTTTTTTGCATTTCGTTGAAGGGGTATTCCTTTCATTAACGTCGCGTTTTAACCACTTCAGTCAGTCATCTGAAAAAGAATTTTAAAAAAAAAAACACTCATACTTCCAGACAGTGGCTAAATTGAATAAATTTCTACTTTGGCCTGACTTTTGGCTTTAATTGCGATTGCAGAGAAAACCGCCCTTATCCATCAAAGCCACCAGTAAGAGTACCACTGATGCATCCCTTCGTCGATGGGTGGTTGCTGCAAGTAAGATTTATGCATAGCATTTGCAAATATTCAAATGAGAAAATCCATTTTTCGTTCTTTCAACTACTGCATACATCATGGTGATGATCATGTAATGATCGATGATCAAGTGAAGTGTGCCGAATGTGTACACTACTTTTGTCTTGACCTTTTGCTGAATTGAATGCAAATTTTCGCTGTGCTCTTTGTCTGTCGAACCATCAGTCGGGCACTGCACTCGCTAATTGCCAAGGACGATGGCTACAGTGTCTGTACCTACGCCGTCGGACTTTGTTGGCTACATCCCATGATCATCTCATCACAGCTCCATAAATAGCTACAGAGGCATAGGCCGAACAGACAATGCTTGACTATTGTTTGAGTAGGTTTATTCTTGTTGCTGTTGCTGTTGCTGTTGCTACTCCATTCAGTACACAGATCTTTGACTTTTGTCGTACATCTGTTTTATGTCTTCAATTTGACTTTTGTGGGCTTTAAAATAACATAACTATGGATTTTGCGTGGCCAGAGAAGTATCATTTGAAGGCCTTTTCTGTCAATGGTACGTCGTAGTGTTTCTTTGTTCGCCTCGATTACACTGCGCACATCATTACAGTGATGCTGGCTAAAACCGCAAATGCGTGGTTTTGTTCTTTATTACCCGCCTCACTCGTTGCTAACTTTACTTCATTGGCTTTATTGTGCCACATATCAGTCTCGCGTAGACCCGCTTCGCGTACTTAGATAATCCGCCCAGCTTCAGCCCAGGCTTTAATTATCTTAGCCAGCTGGTGTCTGTATTGGAGTTTTTCCACTGGCTTCAAGTTGCATTGTTATGCGTACATGAGAGATCACTAAAATTTTGCACTGGTTTTATGAGCATTGCACATTCACTGCTCGTTTCTGTAGGGGCTGCTTATTTGAAATTATTTGCTATAATTTTTATATGGTCAATAATCAAAAATATTATGTTTTTCAATTGGAAAGTTTCGATTTTGCCTTAAAAAAGCAGCTAAATGTTTACATATAATTTTATAGCAAACGTACTCTCTGGGTACATTAGCTATATTAGCTGGATAAAATTGGTTGTTTACCATATTTGTTATAAATAGTGCAACTGCCACTCCACTCCTATATATATATAATTTTTAAAAAAGTCATTGTCAGTGCTGAACATAGAATTTTCCACTTTTATTTCATAGTTAAAATCAATTTCAATGGCTCTAATTCTATTGATTTCAATGGCTAATTCCAATGTAGGCTGCAATAATTCTTTTATAGCAACACGTCGTCGAGTTTATTGACCACACTTTTCAAAGCTCGCTCACGCCTTGCTAAATCGCTTCACAGCCGCAAAAGTTGGTTTCAATTTCAAATCATTTAAATGAGAAGAAGTCGTAATGCAATTAATTGCCTTGCAGTCGACCACTCCTCTCTTATGTTGGTTGACACCAGCAGACGATGGACGGACATACCTTTGACTGTGCAGCATATCAATTGGCCGGCATCGTCGCGACGGCAGCGGCGCGCTCAACAATTGGGTATGCAATTACAGTAGCAGCTCAAGCATTGTTTAAATGCATAGGAGGCACTCATAGATTCTAATTGACGATTGCCCATCCCAATGAAACTGTCAAGCGGCAAGTGGACAGCGTATATGGGAGATGGACAATGTTGAATACGAAAAGTACTCAGCAGTCAGCACTACATTAAAATGAGTTAACTTTGTGGCTAAGCCACTCGTCGTCGTAGTGCACTCCCAGATTAGTTTTCTTTTTGGTTTTGCCCCCATAAGTGTCACTATTACTGCTATGTGCTATGACTGTGCCCTCTGCATATTCTCTGTTCTTCTGCTTTGGGAATTGATTAAGTTGTCAGTTTTCCACTCCACTCGATTTGTCTGCACTCCACTTCACAATTCAACTCAGTTCAGCTTACGTCAACCCAAGTCAGCTCCATGAAATTTGAGCTGCTCACATGCAAACAGTTACAGATAAAATTTAAATCTAAAACCGATTGAAAGCGACTTTCATAGACCATTTTTATTTAATGCTATGTTAGGCAGTCAGGCAAATTATCATCATCAAAGTATGGCTTCTATACAGTTGCATTAATTTACTGTACTCGTACTCTACTGTACTCTACTCTACACCCTAATACTAAATGCCACTTGTCTGAGTTTTATCGCAGATTTAAATAGTTGCTTCCTCATCATGCTTATACGCCCGTCTTAGCACCATTTTCTCACTCCTTGTTGTTCTTGTTGAAACGGTTATTTGTCTTTCACATAATCATTGAAGTGATCTTTAAGTTATTCAATTAAGAACAAACCGAATGAGCTGCGCTATAGAATCAGCAGTTTTCGAGTTATGAACAAAGAAAATACAGCAAATAATTTTTTTTTTGCAAACTTTTAATAAGAAATTATGGCGTTTCATTTATTAATGCTTTTTTTTTTCATATATCTTTTGTGGTCTTTATTTTTCTATACGCTTTTGCAAAACGAATTTATTCATCTTATGTCTTATATATTTTTTGCTTGGCATTTAAGATTTAATAACTCGTTGATGGTTCGCTTGCTGGTTGGCCGAGTGCTGGAGGCTAATCAACTTTACTGTCTGATCGACCGAAATTCTTTATTTTGCTGTCTGTTGGGTGTCTTGCATTTTACGTCTTAAGACTTGGGCTTGGCTTAAGAACGAAGTATCTTTCACTATTTTATTGACACGATTTTGACGTTAATCAATTTTAATAGGAATGTTTAACGCTTATTTGATGCGGTTTTTTGTGTAGAACTTTCTATCGGAAGAATGAAACGAGATTATCCCCTTGGCTTCATTTAACGAAATATTAAGTACCTTAAATTAGTATTTCGATCTTTGTACGATCTTTTTCACTTAGTATGCAAATTATTTTTATTTAATAGTTTTGCCACTTTTTAACAGGTAGTTGATGTGCTTGCCAGGTTTTTTTTTAAATTTCATTTATAATATTTATGCGGTCTTTAAACCACTGCCGGCCGGCAGCGTTGTCGTTCAAACACGTATCATGTCGTCGTACCACTCCACTAATTTTCTTTACTTTTTGCGGGGTTTCAGAAATCAATAAACTTTTGGTCGGTGGTGTTTTTCTGCTTTATTTTTTGCCGACTCTGGTGGGCTCGTTTTTGCTGCTGCCTTTGAGTGCTTTATTTTATTTTATTTTATTTTATTTTGTTTCACTTCGGTTTCGCTCTTTTACTTACTCTTATCCCATCTCTTCTCTGCACTTTGCCTATCGTTTTAGTACTTAGTTTGAGGAAATCAATCAATTGTTATGTGATTTGACTTAGTTATTTTATTTTAATTCGTCATTGTATGTTTTTATCAGAGGTTGTTCGTTTGTTCGATAAGCGCTCTTAGGTTATTGGGTTAGACGTTATTAATACAATTTAGTCATCAATTGCGCGAAATATGAGCTTTTAACTTTTTTCAAAGGTATGACACATATCAATTAAATTGCAGTTTTACGGTGCAAATTAAAGTCTTTATTTAATTTTTAAATTTATAGAAAACGTGTTTTTCCTCCTACTCCTGAGAAGGCTTCTAGTTAAAGTTCGTATAGTTAAAGTCTTGCTGAAAGGTTTTTGGAAAGGCTTTTGAGAGATTGTCTGGAAGGTCTTTAAGATGTTTTATTGGAGATCATCGGCGAAATTTTCTACGAGGGTTGCTGCGAGTACCTTTCACAGGATTTCCATGAGTTTTTCAGAGGAAGTCGCTGATAGTGTGTTAATGCGAGGACTTCTTCGAAAGCTTTTGAAATAATTTATGAGAGGGGCTCTTGGTTCTTGCAGCGCTTTTGATAGGATTTCACGGTGGCATACTGATAGGGTATACAAATAATTTCTGTACAACCTACGAAGAAGGCTTCAAAGGAAGTTGTGGCAAGTACGAGAGGCCTACTAGCATGGCTTCTGAGAGGGCTTTTGTGATCCCCTACGAGAGGGCTGCTGAGATGAATTTTGTATGGTTTACTGTGAGATTGTCTGAAAATGTCCCTTGGAGACCGTCTAAGAAGACTTGTCCGGGGTTAGGAAAGCCTAGTGGGAGGATTTCTTGGCGGTTCAGGTAAATTGTCGTAGAGCGTCTGATAAGACGTCTGGACGGATATTTGAGAGTTTTTTTGGACTTCTTTTCTTTCTTTTAATTCAGTTTAAACTGTTTTCATCTATACCTGTTCTGAAACATATAAAATTTACCAACCAAATTAACAATGCATGCATTTAGATAAGGTGTCTCCAAACAAGCTTGTTATTCGATGAGAAGTAGAAATCGATAATCCTAATATATTTAAGGTAATCTAATTAGATATGTAGAAAAAAAATTTGTGTAGGTAGATAACGTCTCTAATTCGATTATAAAAGTACATGGAAAATTGTTTAGTTGTTAAAGTGGGAATTGTGATTTTAATTCGCTCACAGGACATATAATAATTAATTTAAAAAGAGTTTTTATCTACACAGCCAAAGAGTTTTTATTAAAAAATAGATTAATAAAAATTCTCGGTCTTCAAGTATTTCATTGCGTTAACCACTGAAATCGATCATTAAATTTATATCTTCTTAATCTTAAAGAAAAGTTTTGCGTCAGAGAAAGTTTCTCATTTAGTGAGTTCTAAAAGTTTCGTAAAGCGTCTTCCGAAGATTCAAAAAACAAGATCCTTGAGAAACCATCCATCATTGACCTAAAAACTCGAATACGAATGCGAATAACAACACACAGAAAGACCACTGTAAACCTTAAATAAAGACAAGATGAATTATTATTAAACGAGAGGAGAAACGCCCAAGAAATGTTGAGCAGATCCATTGGAGAATAACCTCAGCATTTAAAGGGGGAGTTCAGGGGACCTTGAAATTTTGCTTAGTCATTGAAGCTGGCTGGCTACGCGGCAATCAGTAAGATCGGGTGCGATCGGTCGGTGGGAATCAGTTGAGGGGTTCGTTGTCTGGCTGCTTGTGGAACAATCATTCGGGAAATCAGTGTAGGAAGTGCAAGCAAAATAATTTCAAATAAAGTTCATTCACACTTGACACTGAATCGACGACGACGACGTCGTTGTTGTGCGCAAAGAAGTGCAGAAAACTTGCGCGAATTACAAAAATAAGCATTTTCGTTCATTTCGTTGCTCGGTTCCGGCGTGAGTTCGAAGCCGCAAACGTAGATGCAGTCGCAATCGCGTTACAAGAAGATAGCAGGCGCATCAGCAGCACAGGTGAAGTTGACATCACCATCGCCATCGCAACCATCGCCGTTGTTGCGAGCTGAGCGCCGTTGCCTTGCTCGCTTGTTTGTAGGCTGCTGGGCAGGCAGTCAGTCGTTTGATCTTAAGTGGGTTGACTTGACCAAAGAGTGGTGCTCACACATTTGTGACCAAGAAACCAGTCAACCAACCATTGAACGTTTCATTATTTGTCTGGTAACTTTTGCCGATTCATGCGAACTTTTGTTGTTTTTATTTCTGCTGTTGTTGTATGCTGTCGACGACGTCTGCCTTGGTTAGTTAGTCAGATGGTACTTTCAGTTAGTTGGCGGTTTTCTGAGTTGGACTTGCTTTTGTTGGGTGGTGCTGCTGGCCAAAGAACGCGAACATTTATCGCATCTATTATGCAGTCAAGATTTACTAAGAGACTAAGCTGACTGCGTTCGATGGAGGTCGTGATGACGATCATGACGACGCACTACATTGTTAATTAAGTTTATATGCAACTTTTGATTTAAGTGTGACTCTAAGTACGGTTCATCTTTTTAAGTAATCATTTGAAGTGGACACACTATGTTTGATTGTGATTGTGAGCTGAGTTCGGTAGTGCTTTGCATATGAGTACAGTTATCGAGTAATGCTTAAGACGGAACTCCCTACCAAGCGTTTCTAGCATCGTCGCGTTACGCGCTGCGGGTATAAATGTTGAGTGTGTACATTTTTCAGAGTGCCGTCGAATACGTCTGCCTACAAAAATTGGGATACTTTTGAATTTTAGCTCGCGATTCGATGGTTGTGTAGTTGAAACGAGTAGAAGCCACAGTACGCCTAAATCGATGAAGCTAGCAACGCGTGGCATGAAGTTCCGTCTATAGAGTTGTTCAAAAGTATCTGCAAATGTATTATTGTTAACAACCAATTGAAATCTGTGCTGAGATAACCACTGTACGAGGGTCTTGCCAGAACTAGTCGACATAATATAGATGCATAGTTGTTGAGAATGCAGTCTTTTTTACGGCCGCTAATAGCTGACAATTTCATATCAGAGTTTAGGACCAACTGAACCAGATATATGAGTATAGACAAATAGTGCAGCTAGTAGTTGGTATCAGAATTAGAAACAGAGAATTATGGAAAAGCAGCTCGTTAAGCTATTATACTTGGAAATTATATTTTTTCTTGTGCTTGTGCTGGATAGCCATCTTGGATAGACATTTTGCATATTAACCTGGATTCAAGGATGTTACAAATGCCTATATAAACCGAATTCATAGCTTCGAGTAGGACCGGGTAGACATTGTATAAAATCTTAAGCGTTTGCAGCCCTGCTAGAAAGTCACCCGCTCGATTTTGGACGCGGTTTGCTGGGCGTTGTTCTTCCTCTCTGGTGTTTATGTAGTTAGTTTTGCTGTTAAGAAAGTCGTATTTCGAAACAGGTTCAATCATTGCAGCGTGCTTGTGTTAAAACTTGTTAGGAATGCCAGTCAGGCTAGCCATTCAGCTTTAGTTATCTGTCGGCGTAGATTTTTCTTCATCCATAAAAGTCGTCAGAGATTTGTTTTGTTCTACTTCTTGTGAGATTTTTTCAATTTATTTACTGCGTTACAAATTCGTGGAATCATTTTACAGAGTGAACTATTTTAAACGCCTTTACTTTGATGATGTCGCTTGTCGTGGTTACCAACCCAGTTGGCCTTGGAATATGGGTGGCCCTCTTACGGAGTAGCCTTGAAGCGCAGTGTGGTCGTCATGTAATTATTGCATAACTGTCTGCAGTTACGCTTACCTGAAATTAGAGAAGAAAAAAAAAATAAAATAAAATAAAATACCAGTGTGTTTATGCGACTCTTCTCGTAACTTCAATTGGCAGCGTTTTATTTTTTACCATCTCTTAACTCGAAATAATCAATGATAACCACTCATGCGGGTCGTATATCTTATACTGTGAATCTGTGCATGCGTGCTGGCTATCTATCTGTGTTTCTGTTTGACTGGCTTAACCCTTAAAGCTGCAACGCCGCCAACATAAAACTGCATTTAATGCAACCCGTCTTCAGCACCCGCCTTCATTGCTTATACACGACCAAACTGAAATCGAATCAGTCTCGAAGTATGTGTTGTGCTCAGCCAGTGAAAGATAATAAATGTCATTGTTTAGCTGCGCTCAAAAATTAATCAAATCAGTAAAACAATTCAATTTGGAGTTGTATCCAGTCGCCGGTATTTATCTCCGCCGTTCATCGACACGTTTAGTGTGTGCACAGCTGTGTGAGATTTGTTTGTGATAGAAGCACTGTAAGATACACTAGAGTATTAAAGATGGGGTTGAGAAGCTCGAGATCTGACGGATGTGGCTTAATTGATTGAAACATAATACTGAACTGAATTTTACTGCTTAAACACCATAAAATTTCATTACTCGGCAATTTATTCGTCATTCATTATGGAAAGAACATATCAATTTGTGGATCAAATATTGCTTGCTCAGAGTGCGAGGAAAAGTATTTCTCGCTAGCAGGGACCCGGCGCGTTGCTGCCTTCTCGTGAGTCTCACTCTTCGGATGTTTCAGCAGCTCTGCGCTCTGTCTATTGCTGTGATTTTCTCTTTTCGTATTCTTCACTTTTTTGATTTTTTTTTCATTCGAATATTTTGATAATTTCGACGTTGTACAGTTTGAGCAGCACTGCTGCCAAACTTAATTCTCAGATGTTATGTTTCTGTGTTTTATTTGTCTCTGCACAGTTTGAAAAGCATCTGAATATTGAATTGGTATTAATATTTAGCGAATTCGACGATTTTTTCACTCCAAACTTCACAGTAACCACCTAAAGGTTATTCTAGATGTTTCATGAAAATTGAATCAAATTCGGTTCAGCGGTTTCGGCGTCCATAACGGACAAACAAACAAACATGTTTCCAATTTTATATACATAGATTTGGTCGCTTACACAAGTTTTGCTTAAATAGATTTCCATGAAAGCTGTGAAATAAAATTAGATGATTGTGGATGATTCTGAAGAGGGATAGACAGCGAATTACATCACTATATTAATTTGTTTGTATTTGCAAGTGCAGATCCGATCAGCCTCTGATAGACCGTCTTTCTTTCGCCTATTATATTTTAATGTGCAAAATCTTTTAACGGACATGTCTCTTAAGCGAACGCCTTCTTTTAGACGCATATTTTTAAACCAAAGTAGTTGTCACTTTTTTGAGTAAGTGTACTATGTTAATCCATTTAAGCATTGATTAGATATTTAAATATTAAAATAGACATTTCAATCAATTCTTCTTCAACGGTTAGTGTGCGCCCACGAGAATCTATTATCAATTAATTCAAGGTAAATTCAAAGTTGTATAGTTGTGGTTGTTTGAAAGGCTATATGACTCTGAATCGTTTCTTGGATTTTAATAAAATGACTTGGAATTTGCAGAAACAATTTTAATTCTTGAACTACAAATAATTGTTAGTCAGGTAGATTAATTGAATAATGTGGCGTTATTTGGATTTGCTTTTATTACTGTATGCTTCAAAATATAGTTTTTCTTCTTCTTTTCTTCTCAAATGTATAATATCAGGAACTGTTTATAAACTGTGTGGGTAAAAAAGCTTTAGCTTATGTTTCCAAAGCAGTGGTTTCAGTTTCGGCGACTTACGAATCTTTACAAAAACTTAGTTTGATTACCTCTCACTCCTCAGCTCATTAAACTTATGCTTATACATATGACAATGAGTAATAGCCGTTTTTATATTTCGATGGCATTTTTCAGTTTTCATTTATTTAACAAAAATATTTATATACGAACAACAAAATTATCAACGCTCCCATTCTTTTCTCAACGAGAAACAACAGTTGTAATAAGACTGCATTTAATTTATCGGCGGAAAGAAAAAAACAAAAAAATGAAAAATGAAAATGAAAACAATTAAACTGATTAAAAATGCTCAAATCAACACAAACTTTGACTTCAGCTGAAAGCAACGCAACTCAAATGAGTTCAGCTCAGCTCAGCGCTGCTCAATTGGTGCGCCCAAAAAGTCGCGTACGTCATTGTCATTGCTGAGATACTCTTTTCTATCCTTAGTTCCAATGTTGTTTTTCCTTATTGCGATAGGCAGGCAGGCAGGCAAACAGGCATCCAACGAAGAAAACCTTTCACCTATTAAAATGAAACTTGCTGTACATTTTCATTTTGTATTCGTATTTGAAGTTAATGATCGAAAATTGACAACTTTTCAGTTCAATTAAGTTTTAGTTTTAGTTCAATGATTTCTGATTTCGACAGCATTCAATTTAATTAACGAAAATCGCCAATTGGGTGAGAGAGACCCTAGGCAAAAAATAAATATATATACATAAAATAAAATAAAAAAATCTCTCATTGCAATGGCGACATTTTCCAACAACAAATGTCTAAAAATTATCATTAGACGACAAAGGCGACGGTCATTTTGGTGAAGTCGGCGTGCACAACTGCAGCATCAGCTCCTGAGGTAGTCAGTTCGACTGAGGGTAACATATGCATTGCGCCAATGACATTTCACTTGTTGCAACTACTGGGTTTGATGGATGGAACGGGCTCCTCTCTGGCCGCCTGGTGGTTGTCATCATCACATGCCTTCACCGTCTCCGCCGTTGCCTGTGGCAATTTAGGTGCCTAAAAAGGCAACAGAAGTTGAGTAAAGCAAAAAAATGAGTTGCAAGTAGTGATGCCACTCGGTCTAACGCTGCCTGCCAGCGTGGCAAGTGAAATTGAAAGTACTTGCAACAAACACACAAGCTTTGGCACAAGCTTTTAATGCACTTCTTCAAAATCTCATTCCATGATAACTTGACATTAGGAGTCGCTCTTCATCCTCCTCGCACTGTCCGATAATTCCCAATTTCAATTTTATAATATGGTATATTTTTTACTTAGCGCTGTCGCTGCCGTGTTTAGTTGCGTGAGCATGAATTTCGCATTCAAACTGTTTGGCGTTCGTGTTGATTAGTTTTTGAATACTTGCGGTTAAATGTTTTGACAATTTTTAGTGCGTTTTAATGACGTTTTTATGTCCCTCCTCACTTTCAGTAGATTATTGCAGTTGGATACAGTAATGGAATAACGGATTTGTCTTCATTTTAGTCATTTAATCGCTTTCTAGTTTCACAAGAAAAAATTAAATACACAAATTGGAATTCAACAAATTTAAAATCAAAAAACTTGTGGAGAATTGCACCAGTTTGAAAAAAAAATTGTCAACCCCATACTCAATGTGGTCCTTAAACATTTTCAAACATGTAAATTTAACGTAACATTCAAAAAGTGGTCATGTAGTCTCGGAATTGTATCTTGAGTTCTGTTTGTGTTTGGCTATGTATCAACAATGCTTGAATAATACGTTGGTGTAACGAATATCGCTGATACATGACCAAACGGAACTAGTCAAATTCATTGGTAAGACTGGGATTCCACGATTCTCTCAGCTTTGTCATTCGATTGCAACTTTGCATTTTCCGCTACGAATGTTGTCAAATATTGTCTGCAGATGTCGCACAGAGTCGCAATGAGAATAGTTGGCAGTGGCTGGGAATACTTCGTTACACCTACATTTTTAATTACTGGAGTATTTTGAAAAATTAAGAAAAAATAAAAATAAATTATTTAAACACTCAGTATTGAAACTCCACATGTCGTAAAAACTCGTTTCAACGTCAATAATTCTCATGTAAGACGCCCATATTACCTAAGTGTGTGTATATTGTATATTGTGTATATTGTGACAATCTACCTGTCGAATGGTAAATTTTTTTTTATCAAAATCGGGTATATGGTTTAGTCGTAAAAGTATGGTAAACAAAATGTCTTGGCCTAATTATATATAAATGTTTTTGTGCTCCTTTGTCAAAAATAAGAAAAGGAGAATTCAAAGCCGAGAAGCACAAAAACCTATCTCTATCAATGGGCAACACCTAGAGGGAATGGCGAATATTTTGTCACTTTGAGATCTTATCTTATAGATTGAAAGAAGCATCTCTTGGTGTTTTGGAGCGTCATCCAGTGCTTAACCGACATGCATTACTATTACTACTATGTCCTATATCCCCTTGTGGGTCCTAGGGTCTACAATGCCTACGCGCCATCGAGTTCGGTTTCTGGAAATGTGCCTCAGCTCTTTTTTTCCCAGTTGCCGTGCTTCCTTTTCAACTGTTCTGCGCCACGTACTCCTAGGACCGCCGTGTATCCTAACCATCCTTGGTTAGCTATGGACATGTCACCCTTTCGCAGTGTGTGACCAATCCACTGCCACTTTCGTCGTCGTATGGTTGTGCCTATATGTTCATGGTCCGTTCTCTGATAAAACTGTTCGTTAGAGATACGGCTTGGCCAGAATATCCTTAAGATGTAGTGTAGGCACCTATTGACAGACGTTTGCAGCTGATGGTCACCCTCCAGGTACAACATCTATATAAAAGCACGGATTTAACGTTGGAACGGAACAGTCGTAGCTTGGTGTTTAAGCTAATTGCATTACTTCGCCAAACTGTGGATAGCATCCCAAACGCAGTTTTTGCTTTGCCAATGCGGTTGCCTATATCCACTTCGGTTCCACCATCGTTTGAGACAATACTCCCAAGGTATTGGAAACTATCTACTCTCTCAACCGTCTGTCCAGCAATACATATATGAGTTGATGGGTTTGGTCTTAGGCTGATCCTTTTTGTTTTTGCCGAGTTAATTTTCAGCCCAACGACGCCTGCTTCCCTCTCCACATTTTCTGTCATTTGGTGAAGGTCCATTATTCTGTGAGACAGAAGGCATACATCGTCGGCGTAGTCAAGGTGTTTAAATTCAGATGTAAGAATCCATCGAATTCCTCCATTTCCTGTTGACAAGGGCGCATTCAGCACATCACTAATCACCAATAGAAAGAGTATTGGTGAAAGTATGCAGTCTTGCCGAACCCCACCTTGGACTTCGAATTCCTCAGACAACCAACCTTCCTCTGTGTAAGACGTGACATGTGGACCCATCATATGTAGCTTTAATAATTGATATTAATTAATTAGGAATGCCTCTCCTGCGCAAGGCATGCGAGATTAATTTCTGTTGACACTGTCAAACGCCTTTTTAAAATCGATGAACAGCAGGTGAAGTGGTGATCGATACTCAACACACTGCTCGATGATGATCCGGAAGGTGTTGTGGTCGACACAGCAGGATCCAGAGCGGAAACCTGCTTGTTCAGCGCCGAGTTTGTCTTCGAGATTTTCTTTAATTCTCTCCAGAATGATATTAGCTAATATCTTGGCCACAGCAGGAAGCACGCAGATACCTCTCCAGTTTTCGCACTGCATTAGATTGCCTTTTTTAGGGAGCTTGACGATCATTCCCTTCTTTCACTCTTCCGGAAAACTTTCGGCTTCCCATGTTCTCCCGACAAGTGGGAACAGTAACTCGGCTGATGCCGTTGGCGCAGCTCGAAACAGCTCCGCAGGTACGCCGTCAAGTCCTACCGCCTTATTGGTTTTCAGTGTTTTGATCGCGGTAATAATCTCTTCCTTACTGGGGTTTGTGGTACGAATTTGGGAATTTCTTTCTACGGACACTTCAGTCTTACTTGGGTGCATATTGCTGGCGAATACTCGTTTATGAATCGAAGCAAAATGCTCCTTCCATCTCCTCAGTTGCTCCTCATCCGATATTAGCAACGAGCCGTCTAAGCCTTTCAATGGGTGTTGGGTAGAGCTACGGCCACCTTTAAGCTCTTTGGTGATTCTGTAAATGGTTCTGTTATCGCACCTCGCTTCTGCTTGAGTGGCCAGCGCATTTTTGTGATTGCGTTTGTCACGTCTCACGCTACGCAGCACTTCTCTCATCTTCATGCGATATAGGGACTCTAGCTCTATCCTCCCTGCTGCTGGAGCTGCTGCAATTCGAGCCCTCATCTTTTTTCGTTCGTTGATCCTTCTCCAGGTATTCTCGGAAAGCCACGCCCTATGGCTTCCCTGCGATCGACCGACAATTCTTTCAGCACCTGATGCGAAAACAGCTTTCACAGCACAGCAATGGTCTTGGATGGTGGCGGGCAGTGAGCTGCTGATTGTTTCCACTCCACATGGGAGATGGTCCCTTAGTTCTTGGCGTACTGTGGGAACTCTCAGTCGGTTTATGTTGAACCTAGGTATTCTTGTGTCGTTAATCTTTCGCCGTTGTCATTGCGGTTGCCTAATCCGTGCCGTCCTATAACATGTTTGAGCCCTTAGTTGCCTCTGCCTTCCTTGGCATTAAGGTCCTCCATCACAAAGATAATGTCGCCGTTGGGTGTTGCATTATAAATTGCTCCCAACTGATTGTAGAAGGTCTTCTTATCTTCATCAAACGAACCATCCGTGGCGTCGTAGCACTGTATAATAGTGACGCGACGTACTATCGTCCGGAATCTGGCCGTTAAAATCCTATCACCGTGCGGCTGCCAGGAGATTAGGGATTAGGGGACGAAAAAAGTTACCATTACGAAAACCCTAAGTAACAAAAGTCGTGGTATAAGAGGGAAATGCATCAACTTCAACAGCGAAACCGAATGTGGCAAGAAGCTAATGCTGTATATCTGGCTGGACTAATTCAAAGTGATCTACTATAAACTTATCCAGCCTAACGAAAACATTAGTGGGGATCGTTACCAACAACAATTGATGCAATATGCAAAAAGACAAGACATAGTGTCTTTTAGCACGGCAACACATGTTATTGTTGTGAAGAGCACTTTGGAGACACTTCAATGGGATGTTTTACCCATCCCGCCATATTCACCAGACATTGCTCCTTCCGAATACCACTTGTTCTGGTCGTTGGCCGCGTAGCACTTTACTTCTTACGAATAAGCCAAAAATTGGGTTGACTTTTGGATCCCTTGAAATGATGAGGAATTGCTTAATCGCGGAATCCGTATGCTGCCTGAAAAGTTGGGACGAATCGTAGCTAACGATGGATAATACTTTGAATAAATGTATTCTCCATTTCACGGGCAACACCCAGACTGCGACCATGGGCAATTGATGTTTTTGAGATAAACTCGGTCGGTTTATCATCTGAAGATCGTGTTCGAACGATAACTGCATTTCTTTCCATTCTATACAGGCCTAGCAATATGCCCGTATAGAATATATATATATATTTTTTTTCTTATATATAGGTATTTTTTATATCCGAGAATTATTTTTAAATCTTTAAAGTCCATTCCCTCCCATCCATCTTTTACATTTATGAAATGACATATAACTGTCGATATGTTATATACAATACGAGTAGTTATCGCTATTATATCAATCGTCATTATCACAACATTTTAATGAATTGTTATTCATAGCGTCATTTTGAATAGTCACTTTGGGAAATCTTAATTGGCCACATGCGCACTCAGAATTTCAATCAGACAAAAACAAAATTTTTTTTTTGACATTTACCGAAAATATGTTCCTCTGACTTCGGTCGGCATCGTTGGCATTGCATAAATTGCATATTTGAATAACATTGAAGAAATTTATGCGCATTTAGGGAATACAATTTAAAAATTTTGCAAGTGTGCCGACCTGAGCTTCTACTTCTTTATGTTATAGTAGCTGTGCCCGTGACTTCTCCTGCAACCAATGAAAATGTACCTCTAGAAGAATAAATTGCATTGCAAATAAACCGACAAACAGACAATAGTAGAATAATATATATAACTATATAAAATTGGAAGTATGTTTGTTTGTTTGTCCGTTATGGACGCCGAAATCTCTGGACCGATAGTGATGAAATTTTTAAGGAACCTCGAAAATAGCCTTTAGATAGTTACTGTGAAGTTTGGTGCAAAAAAGTGGTCGAATTCGCTAAATATTAAGACCAACACAATATTCAGATACTTCTCAAACTGTACAAATACAAATAAAAACAAAGCAACATCTGAGAATTGAGTTTGACGACAGTCAAACACTGGAAGATCAACGAGAAAATCGCAGCAGTAGACAGAGCACAGAGCTGCTGACACATCCGAAGAGCGAGGCGCACGCCGGGTCCCCGCTAGTATGTACATATAAGATAATAAATATGTAATTATATTTTCTGACTCTGTAGGTCCATTTTGATGAAATAAACGCTATATGTTACTCCCAATAAGGTTTCTCATTTTAGAGTAATTCGATTTTGAATGCAATGAAGGCATTTTACGTGATACGTGAACGAACATTCGAAGTCTACGATTTTATTGTCTGTATCATACATGTAGACTAGCGGCCCGCCCCGACTCCAAAGTGCGCCATTCGGAATATGTAAGAAAACATGTGTGCGAGTTTCACAAAATCAGTTCAGTAGTTTTTAAGTCTATCCCGAAAACAAAAAAGAACACTTTCCTCTTTATAATATTATTATGATAGGAGCGAAGCGTTTTATCAACATTGTGGAGAATTATTGGAGGTGCAACAAAACACTTGGCACAATTGCATACCTGCGGTCTGCGGGGATTTGGCACCTTTTAAAAAAAGGTCAACTATGTGAATTTAATTGATGGCTCGCTGGTTACTTTAGTTCAGTTGACGATGATGACGAGCATAATAATTTTGAATTATACCCCGGCCTGTTAACGTTTGAGTTGAATACAGTCGAAATGAACGAACAAAGCAACAAGGGAATATGTGAAAGATATACTAGTAAATAAAGACGAAATAAATGTTTATTAGTCATTCTCAAAAGTTGTTCAGGACTAGTGCACGAGGTAAAGATTGCAAGACCGGGAGAAGAAGAAGATATTTTAAATATGCGTCTATCAAATCGCATGAAAGAAATGCGGCGCGGCATATTTCAACGGCGACTTTGTCTGCATTTCAAATGCGCTGAGAGAGTTGCTTAAAATGTGATTTGATGGATTGATTTTAATGCGTTTATGCATGCATGCATGCATCCGAGTGAGTGCGAATCCTGAGTGATGTGTGGCTCCAAGACTTGACTTGACGTTGCTTACAGTTGACTTGGCTTGGATTTAGTGTTGACACAAAACTCTTAGAAATGCAGTCGAGTGAGTTAAACTGAGTAGAAGAAACAAAGATGCACACGAGATTAGCCAAATCATGCTTTATTTTAGATAGCACATTATTAAGAACAATTTGAGAAAACCGGCTGTTTTAAATATAACTATAACTGTTTGAAATATAATTAACTGTTAGGCCACGAAATCAGCTACATATGAATTCATTTTCTCACATCGATTCTTTTACCTCAAATTGGGTGCTCGGCACAACAAAAATTCGTAAGCCACTATTGTGTCAGGCTGTATCTTTTTGGGGCGTTTCTGTTGCCGCTTGTATTGTTTTAATCGTGAGGAAGAGGCAAGTGAAGAGTAAAAGAAACTTGACCAAGAAATACATCGTTTTCAATATATTATATTTATTTTTTAAATTATATAAGATTTATGATCAAAACAACTCTTTCCAAACGTCTTAATCATTTGAGCTGCCATTCTCAACTGGCGAACCTCACGACAATGGTTCAATAGCTCGATTCGAATACACTAATCGCATTCTAAGCTTTTCAAACGAGCAACTTTTTCACATACAGTGAAAGCTCTAATTTCTAGAACACAAGTTTTTATTAGATGGCTGCGGACAATATATTTAATATGAGGGAACTCTTGTAACGATTCATTATTAAAGAGCCATCTTTAACCGCTCTTAAAAAAAGGAGATTGAATTCTTTGTAAAGGTTTTGGTGTCGATTTTTTTTTTATTCTGGTTCGTTGTCCATAGACAAACGACTTCCAAGTCGGAATGAGTTTCTTGGTGCTAGAATTTATACAGATTCAAACAGGTAAAATGGGCCATAGAGGCTCACCTTTTATCCCAGCAACAACTTCTTTTGTAAGTAGTTTTGAAAATAGTAAAATACATACATACAATATAATACATTATTTGATGTGTCATTTGGGGTTTGCTAATACTTTACAGAGCTCGCCGTCTTTGATCTGTGCCTTAGGCAAACAACAACCATAACCGAATCCTTGGATTTCAAATGTAGATGATATTACTGTAGCTGCAGTGGAGTTATATTGCAACGCATTCGGCATAACAAACCATACATTACGCCTTGATTTGCTAGCAGGCAATCACCCGCTTTCTCATCGGTCTCTGGGCCAATATTTCTGGGTATGCCACGCATTGGTCTCCAACACTTTCGTTTATTTTTCCCTCATTACATTGCTGTATTTCATTTGTTGTAAATTAATGTTTATTGTGCGTTTCATGAGACTGAAAAAATAATTTTTTTATGTGTGCACATGAGTAATGAGGGGCAACAGCTCTTTTTTACTGAGCTTTATACACATTCATGCGCTTTGCATTTAATTTTTAATAATCTCTTACTGACCGACAAATTAGCGGTCTTCTTCTTTAGGCTACTACTCAGTCTATGTAATTTACTATCTAAATGCACACAGCCACTGTTGAGCTACTCTTTAGATACAACTACGAACGCAGCTCTAAATGTAGCCCCTCTATGTGAGAAAGTTGCTTTTGCCACAGATATCTATCAACATCAAGCCCGGAGCATAAGGTATTGCTGCATTTCACACTTGTTTTGATTGCTTAGCGTTGATAAACTAGAAAAGAATGGGTTTTATTTGTTTCAATAAAATATATGTATATTTTCAGATTCGCAAATTTCTTGTTTTATTTTTAATTACTCTAAATCATAGCTTTTTGCGGGTTATTAATTAACTTGATTTAATTTGCTTACGCGCCTTCGCCCTGCATTGAGAACTATTTCAATTTCACTTGCCTCTTGCAACTTTTTATGTCCAATCCATCTATGTCAGCAGCATGTATCTTGTCTGTCGTTGCAGCTATACGTTTGATACTCATCCTATTTATATATTTAGCTTATTTTTCTACACATTGTAAAGTATTTTCACTGGATTTTTCGTTGGTGTCTTTCCAGCCATGTGCAGGCGCAGATACTTTAATTTGCTTATTTTAGGCTTAATTTGAGTTTTTTGTGCCAACCATACCCAGAAATGTCTTCCGTGTTGGCTCGGATACAAAATATTTTTTGTTTTACCCTGTCATTTGCATTTCTATATAGGCGCGCATATTAGTTGATGTTGCAATTTTACTAAATTTAGCTTATACCGTTTTAGTGGTTATCTAATAAAAATACGCTGCATCTGAATCTGGTCGCACTGGTCTACAGAATAAATGGCTTTACTTTGCGTGGAGTCATTTCTTTGACGATCGGAAAATCCGCATTATTTTGAAATTCTTGATATTTTTATCAGGAAATTGAGAAATAATTAAATTTACATTGATAATAATGGCCTTCCTAACGAGTTTCTAACATCTTGTCTAATTTAATTGCACTTAACCTATAAGATTGTGGTCTGTTGTATATATTACGATATATTACTCACGGTTCATATCTTCACTTTCAAGTTAGATAATAGTGAATGCCAACCATACTTGAATCGTCGGGTTGATTTCAAGGGCAACTGGGAAAAATAATTACAGCGAAAATCTGATTGAGCATTTTTGAAAAAACTTGTATGCACATCGTATGTTTTATATGAGTTAACCGACAAATCTTTAGTACGTTTGGAAGACATTGTCAATTTAACGCAGATAAAAATAAAACCATATGTTCAGAATATGGTTAGATTAGACCAGAATATGATTAGACGCTTTTAAGCTAATTTTGATTTTAATCGTAAACTAATAATGGATCTCATGAGCGATTTTTCTAATACCAATAGAATTTTTGTTTGTGACGTGTGAAATTTTAAACCTTT
Organism: Cacoxenus indagator; assembly: GCA_035041755.1. Classification (NCBI taxonomy): domain Eukaryota; kingdom Metazoa; phylum Arthropoda; class Insecta; order Diptera; family Drosophilidae; genus Cacoxenus; species Cacoxenus indagator. The sequence continues at coordinate 171,522 of JAWNKX010000191.1, read as the reverse complement.
TTCAGAGCCGATTTGACAATTGATGCGTGAGTAACGTAATTAAATTAAATCCTGAAAATGTATTCAGCTAAATGGTGGCTGGCTGTGATAAATAAATTGTTGTTTGTGTGTGTGTCGTCGTTGCCTCAGCTCAATTTCAGATACTTTCCTGTGATGCTATGAAGCACCCACATATGTTGACACCATTTCAACACTTATACACCTGTTAAGTGTTCAAAATTTGCTTTATTTTTTTATTTTATTTATTGTATTTATCCAGATTTTTCCCACACTTACTCATGAGCTGAGCGGCTTAATCCACCCACAACGAACAGAAAACTTTCTTTGTTGATTTATCTGAAAGATTTTCAAGTTTAATGTCAATTCAAGTGTCAGCTGTGTTTTTCTTCGTTTTACTACCACATTATTTCAGCATATGGTGGGGGCATTGTTTTTAGAAAAAGCACACCTTTTGCCTGTCAAACTGGGGTGCTGCGCTGCACTCTCAGATACACGTTTAGATAGTAATTGTTGCATGTAGTTTGTGTCTGTAGCTGCTTCTAGTAACATTTTAATAAATTTTAACCTCTCGTGTCACTTGCATTTTGTAGTACAATTTAACCGACTCATGATTCAACGGCAAACAAGTGCGAAAGTTTTGTGAAAAAAAAGACTTTTTTTTTAAATCTGCATGAGCCACTTCTGCATTTTTACATGTACATTTCTATGGTAGACGAGTATTCAGTCGACTTAAATCAAATCGTCTCGTTTCGACTAACACACTACACTAGTGGATCCGTTTGTCGTCGTGTCTTTTTCACAAAGAATTGACATTTAAATGCGAACTTTGTGTTGTTTTTTACGGCTCAGCTGTTGCTGAGGTTGCTGTTGAGGTGTTGTCAGTTGAATATGCTTTGTATTTTATATGTCAAGTGTCAAGTGTAGACAAGCCTTCGATTAGATATTTTTACACGATACAAGTGAGATGTTCATACAGGAAACAAATTTGATCGAAATCTGAACGGAAGCTGAGGCGTTGGTCTGTTTTACTTGAAACATGATATTAATTGCTTATTCATGTTTTTCTTCATTTGCATTGAGTTTGGCGCTTGAATATTTAACTTCATTAATAAATTTGGTTGTAGGTCAGAATAAGTATTGAGGGTTTTTATTTTTATTTTTAAGTAACTTGAAGGAAGCTTCATTGAGGGAAATTATTACAATGGATTTTATTCAAAATATTGTTTATAAATTAGATGAAATAAGATTGGGTACCCAAAAGCACGCATCCCTTTAAAATAGGGTTAATGGTAATCGAATGGTTTATCTGATAGTCGGTGATTAGCCTGCCGCTACGAGTCCTTTGTGATGGAAGTGCCATCTGAAGTCACGGAGAAAAAACGCAACCAACCGGAGGTTGGAAGTCTTGAGCATAATCATAACCATGACCAATTCTTGTTGTTTTTTTTTTTTGTATACGTATTTTTTTAATTTAAAATTTTTTATTATGTACTAGCTGAACCCCGCAAGCATTGCCAGGCAAAAAAAAAAAATTTAAATTTCATCAATTTGAATAAAATTTCGAGCATCTTGTTTTCGCTAGCAGCTTGCCTCCCTGCATTATTAGATTAATCAAATATTCAATTCAATAGTTTAAGCAAGTACTACTTTATAAAATATTATAATAATAATATATAGTAAAAGAAATATAATTAAATATCTGCTCATACATAAGCGTGAGATGTTCCTTTCCCTTTTTAAATGTTTTTGATGAAATATATATATTATATAACAATAACAAAATATATATTATAAAACAATATATATATATATTGTTTTGCCTATCCGGTTCGTATCATGGAAAAACCAACTAAATTGGTTTAAAATCACGGTTTGCAGAGGGAAATTAACGCTAACTAATTATCAAACGCAGGTTATATCATGGTAGTCCAGAAAAATCGAGTGAATATAAAGAACTAATTGAGGTAATTGAAATTTTCGTTTGATCTTCCACAGAGTCGACACTTCACAATGTTTAATGCATTTGTAAATTGATGTGATCAGCATCAAAATTTTTATCTGCAAAAATCGTACGTTCACTGAGCAAACAAACTTATCCCAGATTCAAAGTCTTGGGAGTGAATGATTAATTAGAGCGTATATTACCACTTTGAAGCTTAATACATCTAAATATTCGTGGCAATTGGCTGAACGGTACAGAAGTTGGTACGCTGCAGCTCCAAATGATGATGATAAAGTGCATCGCATAAAAATATTCTCCATGAAAACATTCCAACTTTCATGGTGTTGGGTCAAACGGTGTCAAAGTATATTAATTTCGAACAGAACAACAACATTTTATATGTGAAGTAAAACCATGAACTAATAGCAAAATAAACATAAATTATCGCATTGATATGAAACGCACAGGCTACTCTTCAAAGCAAAAGTAATATGTCATGGTTTAGGAACCCAATTATACACTTTTTTTCAGAGATTAGCACCGAACATCGTAACACGTAATAGGTTGATGGAAAAGTAACTGCCGAAAATTTGAATTGCGTGGTTTAAAAAGCTATATCTCTTTCAGTATTTATCCGATCGGGCAATGCCATACAGCAATGAAAAGGTGATAACCCTTATTTCTTCGAAAAAAGTTATTCTGCAGTGAAGGATCATAAGAAAAATTGTGCACATTATGGAGAAGGTACTTTATTAGAACGATCAGTTAGAACATGGTGCATGGCGCTTTCGTTCGGGAAATTTCGATGGCAAAGACGCGCCTCGGTTTGGTCGGCCTTGCACCAAAGTATTGGAAAAGGGGAGAGTGGAGTAGCACATAAGTGCTCGTGACATCGCTAAGGATCTCAGCATCCACAATACGAAAGTTTGAGCCATTTAAAAAGGGCTGGTTATGTAAAAAAATTGGATGTTTGGGTACCACACAATTTGACAGAAAAAATCTTATTCATCGCTTTTCATCGCCTTTTCTGTGCAAGTTGATAATTGGAGTTAAAAAATGGGTAACATCCGAGAATAATGTGCGATAAATTCAGAACTCTATTGTCAACCACTAACAAGAAGCGGTGAGGGAAAAACGACCGCAATTGGTCAACAGATAGCGCAAAGTGTTTCACCAGGACAGCGCAAGGCTACACATATATTTGATGACTCGGCAAAAATCGAGAGAACTTGGCTGTGAAGTGTTAATGCCCCCAGCATATAGTCAGTACCTAGCACCATCTGCTTAACATTTATTTCGCTCCATGCAGAATTATCTTAATGGTAAAAATAATGAATTCCCTAAACGACTGCATAACGGTATTGTGCCAGTTTTTTGAGCAGAAACTACAGAATTTCTACAAAGACGGGAATATGATTTTACCAGAAAAATGGCAAGAGGTTATTAATAATACTGGAAAATAATAATATTAAATAAAATAATAAAAGTTGCTTTCTTAAATAAAAGAAATTGTGATGATTCTCATTTTCGGAAGTTACTTTTCCACCAACCTAATATAAAGATTATCCATTTGCTGTATTTTTAATCTGCTTATTTTTTTCTCACAACAAATAAGTTTTTGAAATAACCATTTAACATTTTTGTTGTTACAACTTTTCGCGCATGTTTTTGTTTTTGTTGTTGCCTGTTCTTTTTGTTTCGTTTTTGTTTTGTCAGGTTATCAGTTCAACAATGTTTTATAACTTCATTTGTGTATAGCCTTAATGATGTGCAACAGGAACAGTGCAACAGGCACTACTTGGCCCCTTAGGGCCCATGACGTAGACAGCAGCTTTAATTTGTAGTCTATTCGCCTCAGTCACTCTAAGGTTGGGGGCAACTTACACAAAATGCAAATCAATTAGTTTTGGCTTTCGTTAGGACTAGCCAAGATCATAAAATAACGCTTTAACGTGGTATGCCAATAGCAAAAAAGGTGTTTGAAATAAACTACTCAAAAGAAAACGAAAAATTAAATTCATCAGATAAAATTGAGCTAAAATACTCAAAAATGTAATATACCCCTCTTCAGCTTGCTACAGCTTCAAACTTAAGTTGGTGAAAGTAACTGTTTTTGCTACATAAAAACATTTCTTCATTATTCATTTAGTTTTAATGAAATTAGTAAAATGTACAAAATTTTAATTTCATTTTATGATTCACAGTGAAAAGCACATCAAAAGCTGTCTTCGGAATTTTCAACACATAGAAACTCTCACGAAGATTCACATGCCGATACACAGATACATAAATACGATGATTGACAGTTTATTAAGTTTTTCGCTGTTGGCTAAATTAAATTTTCTTGTTATTATGGATTTTGCGTTATTTGTATAATGATTTTGAATGACTTGTTGAAAAATTTGATTTTGATTGATTGATTCAGATGAGTTGAGGTGAATTATTCCACCCGGTGCAGTTGCAGTTTTGGCAGCTTTAGGCTACTTTAGGTAAGCTAAAGCGATATAAATTTCTAAACAAAAATATATACAAATTGAGATTTTTTCAAAGACTTTTCCATAATTTGTTTTTGCCCGTTTTTGGCTTGGTTGTAGTTCATCAAGCTAAACAAATTAGCCAGCATGGCTAGCGCTCTGGCCTGGCCTGGCAGCTTACAAGACGCTTCGCTTGAAAGGAGTTGATTCAGCCAAGCAGCAAAGATCGACAGCTGCACGTTGCACATGGTTGTACATACATTTTCTTTGTGGTTGTTGTTGTTGCTGTTGCGGTTGCTATTGCTGCAACAACGTACACCATCCAGCTGCGCTTGCTCGCTCGCTCGCTCGCTATATCCAAATGGAAGCAGCTTCTTCTCCCAATTAAATAGACGTAAAGTCAGACAGTTTCTTCTCTTGTATGTTCACACGTTCCGATGAACGTTTTCGGAATTTTTTAATTTTTTTTTTGTTACAGATTCGTTTCGTTTTAGATTTGTACATATTTTCTTCATCTTGGTTGCCTTTTTTTTGTATCTTACATCTTTGTATCATCATTGATGGCTGGCAATTCTTCGAAATTAGTTTCAAATCAAATGAAACATCTTTTTAAGCTAGCTGTGTTGCATTCATTCATGTATACGCGCGTGTTAAATCTTGTTAAGCTTAATTTTTGCCTATTTTTTGTTGTTTTTTGTTGTTGTTGTTGTCGTTTGTCGTATATCGTTGCAATACAACGCTTATCGCAACGGGGCAACGCCGCTTTATGAATTCGTTGCAGTTAGTAAACGCTGATTGTGTGGCTTTGGTGGATTTTGTGTAGCGATGAGATACCGCTGCATATTTGAATTACACTTTTCAACTTTATCTTGAATTTGCTTTAGCACAATCTTCTTGACACCGTTAAGCAACAGCCGCGATGAGGGTCATAGTTTGATTTAATGCTTGGAACTGATGTATGTCGGCAACGGGACCCAAAATGACAACCCGTTTTTTTATGGTAAAGCCGCGGGATTTGTTTTCCTGGTTAGTTTTAAATTGATGGAGTCGAAAATATATTAAAAAAAAAAAAAAAATTAGTACGTCACTCAACAAATAGTGGAATTAGTGGTATACCTCACTGAAACCAATGATTAGGCATAGCGGAACATTCTTTAGCGTAAATAAGGCATTCAGAAAACCTTTGAGAAGCAGGTTCCGTTCAGTTTGACTGGGGAATTACATTTTTCGTATTATCCTCACTTGGTAGTTTTATCGCTGTAGACACGCGCTCTTGTTCAGGAAGTGTGCTTGCCGTCATAAAGCAATTTATTTGAATTTATGCAATATAATTATAGATATTTACTATTACAATATAATTATATATATTTTCCAAAGATTTGATGGGTGGATGAATGCTCGTGTATGTATTCGACTGTTTACGATGGTAAATTGTTATTCGTCAAAATAATGCACCCAGATGATACCAAAGCATCAACTTTGTCTCCCTTTTCAGAAATAATAGGGGTATTCACTAAGCGTCGTAAATATACAAAAGTTATAAAGTTGAAACGTTAACTTTCGTGAACGAGCACTTTAGGGTTTTGACATCGTAAACTGTTCATATCAGCTTTTGTCGTAAACACGAATGTAAACAAATTATTTGAAAATGCCGAAAACAAACGGGAAAAGGAAATTAGTTGAAACAAGTATAGGAAATGCGTCAAATAATATATTATTTTTTGCAAATAAATTTTTAAATAAATTAAATTCGTAACACAAACACTTTGTAACTTACCTCTGGCATTTCTTTTACTACAATTACCATATGACTTGCTATTCACAATAAATATAGAAATTCGCAATGTTGGTAACGCTCAGATTTAAACAGCTACGGTCAGTTTGTTTACGAAGTGTTAAGAATACAACGTTAATAACATATACAAAACATTTACGACGTTTCGTGAATACTCTAAATATATTTTTAAAGTTAATTGGATCACGATAAAACTAACACAAGTAGCATCAGCCTTAGTGTAGAATGCTTACCAGTCGTCGAAGGGATTCGACGGTCTTATGTTTATCGTCCAAATTGCTAAACTATTTATTTATTATCAAGGATCTTATAAAAATAACAGTCGATTATACAATGATCGTCTAATAATTTATTTTTTTCGAGGTGTAAAAAAATACTACTAAAAATATAATAAAAAATATAATAGTCATGCTTATCAATTAAAACAAAAACCGATTATTGATTCAATTGCATTTTTAACTTTTTCATTTATTATATTTTATAATTTTTATAATAAAAAAATATAATCAGTTTTATTTAGTTTCCTCTTCTCCTCTGTTCAACGTTTTTTATCCAATTTACATAAGACGAGACACGTGTATAAATGCCAGGGACTGATAGAGCACTACCGTTACCTATCGATGTGATGCCCACGAGATACTCAGTTTTTTTTTCGATTAGTTTCATAAATTGTCATAATAAGTGGGCCACCGGAATCACCCTATGTCGAATGGGAATACCCATGTCGAATCAACTAGTATTTAAGTTCTTCATTCAAATTACCTGCTCACCTGACACGTCTCCATGGTATTTTTAGCGTCTTTTGCACAGAGTTGTGAAGAAACTACGCCATTTGGCAAGGTGTCATCATCTTTGTAGTAACGCTGACAGTTTCTAGTTGGGAATTGTTGAACAAAAACTTTCAAATGTTCATCAGAGGAAGTTCCACCTAGAAAATTATAATCAAGTTAGGAAATGGAAATCTTTAGCGAAAACATAAAGACAATACCGAATGATGTGTCGCCATAGCCAATGGCAGTGAAATTTGTATTCGCCAAATTTGAATATTGAGGTTAATGGTGGGTCCACTAAGAGTTGACGGCATTAGGTTAATATATTTACTTGTTCACACTCAATTCTTCCAAAGAGTTCAATCAGGGCAATGTCATTGTAAATGATCTCCCCATCATAGTTGGGATGTTCGAATACTTCGTTGATCGTATATGGTGAATAGTGTATTTGGTTCAAATGAATCCCACCGGGTACAATTACTGTGGGCTCCATGCTATATAAAAATATTCGGTGAGAAACTTCAATATAATCAATATAAGAACAACCTACCCATCAACATAGGCACAGTGGGCTGCAGTGAGCACATATTTTGAACTGATTAGAACACCGCCACATTTAAAATCATAATGATAGAGTTGCTCTTCGGTAAACCAACCAAGGGCGGCATGTAAGTATTCGTCGTTAGAATTAGGCAGTTTACCTAGGTATATCAATCCAAACCATATATGGAAATTCAGCTGGTGCTGTTTTTATGCCGCCTACAGGTAAAACATCTCCCAATACTGGCTCTTCGCAACAGTAATAAACACTCAAATAGTTCGCATATTTCAAGTGACAATATAATTCTGTATCCCTGCGGTATTTTGGTTTAATGTATTCAGGCGCGCAAGTTCCTCTGCGACCACTGGGTAGCGTGCAGTATCTATTTGCCATCCATTTGTTGTCTGAGCACTGGGGACCGATGCCTTTGGCGGCTTCAAACGGCTGAACTATTTGTTAATATGTAATACGTATAGACAAGTATGATTTGCTAGGGTCTTAGCAACACTATTTTTATTTTATGTCTTAGATTTAAGATTCAAATAAATATAAATGTTTAGAAACCACGTACTGAGCTTCATTATTTAAACACTCTTTTCCGATTTTATAAAAACGTTGTCCTCTATAGCACAATCAAAGTGTGACTAAGTTTATGTATTTGCCGTATTTGTTTTAGATGCTAATCTGTTCATCTGTTTTTTCTATGTAGATATCGATTAACCTCTAAGTTCTGTTAAGATTGTGTGTTTTTATTTACAGTCTGTTCTAAATGAATGTTATATATTTCTCCAAGAAGTTATATAAAATTACTAGTTAGTTGAGTCTTCTGATCAAACTGCAGTACTCCAGGTCAATAGCGAGTGCATTTGCGCTTGTCTGTCTTGATAGATGAGCTACGTTTGCGGCTGTACACGCCGATTGCTACTCTGTTAGTGTAGAACTGGAAATATGTGCCACAGTCATGTTTCGAATATGTAATGTAAAGCTAACCAACCAACCAAAGATCTATTTTCATACAGCTCTACCAAGATGCTCTATACCTTTCCCATATTGTTTTTATTATAATTTACTGTATTATCATCCAGCTATCGTTGATAATTACAACGGCAATGCTGTGAAGTATTGTATATAATTATTAGCAGTGAAAAATCATCCAGAACTTGATGATTGTTTTCCCGCTCTATCTCTCTCTCTCTCACTTTCTCTCTCTTGCTTCCTTATGCTTTGACCAATCGCTCTCAGTGCAAGTGCTCATCGCATGTCCATTCAAAAGGAGAACGTGGTGTTGAAATGCATTAGTAAATAATAAAATATATATTAAAAAAACCAATTAATGTGAATTCAGACTATCGGGCCGTCTGAAACCTATTTGGCATTGTTATCGTTGTTGCTGTTGTTACTAAATGCATTGGTGATGCTGCTGGTGCTGTCGCTGAATTCTCCATTATAAAATCCAATTCAATTTGAATGTATCGCAGCATGCAACCAGAAACCACAAAAAAGGAAGGAAAAAAAATAAAGAGAGTGAAACCCCCAAACGAGTGAACAACAACGAACCTACGAAAGAAGTGATGATGCATGTTTGTGCTATTGTAGATACATGCATAGATACAGCTGGAGCACTTTAATTGCAACTTTAAGTTGTAGAAAACGGAGAAAAAAATTATAACAACTGCTGCAATCAGGCTCTGTTTTTGAAGCTTTTTAATACAAACAACTTGAAACCAACTGGAGAAAATTAAGGTGCATCGATTTTGATTTGTTTTTTTTGGGTTTCAATAAAACGAAAACCGTAATGGGCGGTCTTTTAGCATTTTGACGAAGGTTATATAAACTTTTATATCGCCGATTCTTTTTTTCTATTGTATTGTTTGTTTCTTATAGCGCATCTAACTAAAAATTCTTAAAATATGTTTCTTACAATTCTTATTTATGGTGTGCTGAATCAAATTAATCAATTAATTGTTATGCCTTTTCCTATTTTGGCACCGAAATTCTGAAATTTAACAGGCAATTGTCCGCGTTTACTTGTTCTACTAGACACAATAAACGAAAATTTATTGCTTAACCACGTACACGCCCACGACCTGGAGAGGCGTTTTGTTCCATTTTGGTGCAAAATTAATTTATGAGTAAAGCTCAAAGCAATTAATTTATTTAACTTTATATTATTTTGTTGAGGCATTTTCATTCAATGAAAAACGCAGTTTTGGTCCACAGCCTTGTGCGATATTAGGAAATTTTTTCGATGGAACTTGTTCTGTGCCTCATTTACAGCTAAGTTTTAGCGCTAAAAAATTTAAAAATTGCAAAGTTGATTGATAGTGAGTTGTGATAAAAACAATTATAATTAAATAACTATAGGCTCCACTGAACATGGAATTATCAAATCAGCTGTTTTTGCGTCAAGAAGATGCTAGCGGAAACGGAGAAAAATGACTACATTTAATTTTTCCCATAAAGGTTATTCTGCATCGAAGGCTCATTAAAACTGTACACATCATGGAGAAGATAATTTTTGAATTTCCAAAATATTGGGTTATATAAAAAGTATCCTCGTTTTTTTATATTTATTATTTTTTATATTTATTTTTATTTTTTAAAGTAATTTTTAAACAAAAATATTTGTTGGCCAATTCTGGTCGCAGTAGATACCGAATTAACCGTTTAATCGCATTTTTTTAATGACTGACCGACCAGAACGAGGTGCATGGTTGCTATTGAAAATTGTGGAACGGAATTGAGCAAACCACTTCTGGGTCCAGTTTTCACTCACATCATCCTCAGCCTAAACCGCACAAATTTTTCGGCCTGTTGTCGCAGCGGTTTTACCTTTTTTATGGTAAAAAAGTATCACAGCCTATTTCTTCAAATATTTCACTCATCTTCAAATCAGTATAACTTTTAACATGAGCAACAAATTACACGGCTGTCTTCACAAAAAATGTAGCCTGAGATATCACCTTTCAAACGCGTGTTCGTTTGACACAATCGGAATAGTATTGCGCAATATATGGGTACTAACAGATTAGTTATAAAAAACGCTTATACTCTTTATGTCACCTAATATTTAGAGTTGTCAGTCTTCCATCAAGACAACGCAAGGCCTCACGCTTCTATTATGAGCCGGCTAACATGGAGCATTGAGGAAACTCGGCTGTCTCTCTGATTACCATTAATTTCGTTCCATACTGAATTATCTTGCTTATCAAAAGGTTACGGGAAAAATACGCGGCCTTTTCCCGTTCACTTGCCTCTGAAGTGTCATAACTTTTAAACGATTAGGTCCATGAAAATTCGATCATTCTTAAAATTTTCTACGATAAGAAGAAAATTTCGGGGCAAGCACGTGAAGAGATTTATATTGTTTATGGTGAAGTTACTCTATCGAAAAACCGTCGTATACACAGTCATGACATTGCTAAGAAACTTGACAGTTTTAAGCAGCGTTTGAAATCGCCAGTTTTGGAAGTTTTGATTTTGCTTGACTTCGACTTTCGCCAGAATCACAAAACGAATCAGCAGCATTATTTCTGCTTGCGCAAGTCGATCCAGTCGCAGTCTCGACAGCACACAGTAGGCCAAACAGCCTCTTCTTTATACACCTTTTAGTCAACGTATATATGTATCTTTTTTATGCATACAAATACACACTATTTACAAAAAGCTAGGTTAAAAAATAAACTTTTGAAAGTGACTGCTGCAAATTAACTTTACGACTAACTCACAAACTTTTTGAAATTCTCATAATGTCGAAACGCTAAGTTGAGCTGAAATTAATGTCTTCAACCAAAGAACTTCCAACATTTACGAGAACTCTGCAATTTTCAAATAGTTGCACAGGCTGAAATGAAATCGCTGAATCGAATGAGCTGCATTTTTTGTTCGTATTTTTTGTTTGCATATTACTCAAATCAACGAAGAAGGAGTAGCGGAGACTAGATTGAACGCCATTTGTTTATAAAAGATTTTAGTGATTTTAGAATTTTATTGTGGGGCAACGGTTTCGAAAGTGGCTCGATCTGAATATCGGCCTGCCTGTTTGCTTGGGTGTCTGAATTTGTGCCTTTCTGCTATCAGAAATATTTGCTTTATGCCAAATGCATGGAAATTTGTATGCACAGAGAGTAAAAGAAACGCCAAATGCTGCCGCCTGTTCCCGAACCTTTGTATTTGATTCAAGCGGCGGGGAATCTCTTTAGACTTCTTAGCCGGCGACCACTCCAAAAAACTGTTTACTTGCAGTGCCAGCTTGAGACGACGAATGGTACGACAACGCCGTGTGTCTGTTTGACTGGGTCAGACTGAGGAAACGCTGTTGTGAAACAGGCAGCGCGTCGGACGGACAGTTACGAGTTGCTTAAATAGAATAATCAGACCTGACCAGACAGTCAAGCTGTGTGATGTCAAATTGACATGTCTGGCAATGCGCTAAAATTGGAGAGCAAATAGGATGGACCCGAGCGGTAATGTTTTTAGGGTCGTCTTTGTTGTCTTTAATTATCGTTCGAGTGTGTCCGCTACTTCAAGTGTGCTCCTCGGTAATTGTAGAGGCTTATAAGATACTTTTACGTTTTGGTTCGTACAATTTTTCTCTATACTTGGCCGTAGTCATAGCCATGACAACTTTCACAGAAATTAATACACAGTGAGAAGATCCAAAAAGTGTTGGAAAACACTTCAATCAATTATTGAGAGTGCAACACTCGTGTTTTAAGTCGTTCATCCGTCGTCGCATCTCAAAAGTGTTCAAAAATAAATCCAAGAAGATTGCACCTGTGACAAATTGTAAGAAGCTGAGCTGGGGGCATGGCGCATGGGAAAAATTGTATCGTTTAATTTTCTGCAATGCACTTGCTGTGGTTCCTACCCTTTACGTTCTTTGCTTATTCGGTAAAGCTTATTTGAAAGTAGCAGCGGCCAACGATGACTTTTTAAAATGGCTTTGGGAAGTGATCAACGTCATTGCAGCTCAACTAAGCTCAGGTGGCTGCGCAAATTTCTTGTTGTCGATCGTGTTTCATGACTTAATAGTTTTATATTTTTAGTTTTTCTCTTGGGTTGGGTGCAACGCAACTCTGCACGTTTCCTCAGCTTCGACTGACGTCCGCAATTAGTTTGTGCTCGAAACTAAATTAACACTTGGCAGTCGTTTCGTCGCTTAATTGCTTGTTTGCCACAAAAGCGTGGCATTGCACGGCTGCGTCTACATTAGGCTTGAATCGACTGTGCTTTTCTGAAGTTAGAATATGCCTTTTTTTTTTTTATTTACTCGTATTCCTCATTTTTAATGGCTTTTCATAAATATTAAAGTGAATGTTTGTTGATTGTGCATCTGCATCAAATTATACCTTTTAATGTTGGTTTTTTCATATAATTGGTTTTTTGTATTATCTATCAAACCAAATTGTTTGCAAGTCTGCTTGGTTGGATTGAAAGCGCTTGGCACGAATTCAATTGTTTGATCTTTCAAGTAACTTATGGCGGAAAATGCGATTCGTATTTGGTGCATGCATTGTAATATTCCTGGCAACGAAACGGTTGCCTGGAATGGTGGTCTTCTTCTAAACTTTCTGTTCTAGTACCAACGCCCCCGAGTTGAGATTTTACCCGAGGCATTAATTGAACCAAGATCAGTGATGAGATAATTAAAATAGGCCCACTAGGGTCTTATTCTAGACCTGAACTCTTCCAGACATAGGCGAAATAATAAAAAAATCATCCAAACTGTTTCCCAACTATTGGAACAGCTTTGGAGATACCTCTGTTCTCTGGACAACTATAAACAAAAAATGGTAATCCGAATAAAGTATAAATTTCGTTTTGTTATTCTTAGTGGATTCAGGTTACTTCTTTTATCAACTTTGGTTGTAGCACATTAACCAATAATGGTCAACATTTGGTCAGATAATTCTGGTCTGAGCTGCAATAAGAAGACTTGTTTGCGGCGAAATCGATGAAATAGCTGTAAGGACGCAGTTGTTGGAAAACCAGATCGAAGCTAACTTCAAAGGTAGATTGGATATGTCTATTTAAATCAGATAGGGATGAGAAATGAGTGGATGGGATCGGCTTTGAATGCCAAGAACGTTACTGTTGTATAACGATGTCTGTTGTTGAATTTTTATTTTATCATTGTTGTTAGTTCCGTTATCAAGACTCAAATATAATCATAAATGTAACAGTGTGTGGGCGGCGTATTGTTGCTATGTTTTGAATATCTGCAGAGGTCATTAGCAGTTAAATGAACCTTCATTCCAGAACCTACTTACAGCAATAAAATCTTGATTGTTCCTATAAATTATGAGACAAAATCGTCATTAGGGCGCACTTGTGTAACTTTAATTAAAATAGAAATTATAAGCAAAGTAAAATAAAACAAAATAAAGGAGAAAAGTTTTACAAAGGGAAAACATTAAATATAAAAAAAAGAAGGAAGCATTAACAGTTTTTCATTTACGCCCATTACATCGCGCATTCATCGTTAAAAAAGGGGAAACAAAATTTTTTAAATACCTAAATTGTTGCTTCTATCTAAGGTATGAGGAAGTCAAACGCCACAATGAAAAAGTCACAATGCGATCGTCTGAACAAGAGTGTAGCTTCATACGGCTTCATATCGTGTCCCAAATGAACTCAGATCGAGCTTCTTCTGTCTTCTACTCCAACAACATGCATTGAATGGATGTCTGTTTTCCTTTTGATGATGATGTGATTGTTTAGTACATACCTGTTTGAGTTTTGTATTTCCAACAGCTTGGAAAAAAAGAAAATTATGAATTTTTTTGTTGTTAGAAAATGCAAGGTATGAAGTTATGAAGAGAGAAAGTGTTTTCTTGTTTCTCAAAGTTTACAAATAAGTAAAGAAAATAACTAAGGAAAGATTCTTTTCTCAGTGTAGTCGATTTGCTAAGGGGCGCCACACGCAGAGCAGCTAAACTCAGCTCAACTAAAGTTTAAACAAGTTAAAATTGGTTTTAGCGCTATTTCAATAGCAACAAGAGTTTTTTCCTTTACCTATAAATTCACTGCATTTCGCTGTTGCCTAAACACACACTCAAAGAAGTAGTAGGAGACTAACCACAGTTCATAATGTATTCATTCATTCCAACTACCATTAATGTCTAAATTATGTTGTAAAACCGTTTTATGTTTTATTTATGAGCAATTTACTTAGGAAAACCTTTGATTATTTTTGATTTGTTAACAACAAATTTGTGAGTGATTGATTTTCGTGATGGTTCGGTACTGGTTTTCCTTTCTATCGACTTGGTGGTGCTGCTCGGTTGCTGCTGGAGCAAACTGGAAACTTACCAAAGCGAAAGCAAACTCTCTTTTGTCAATATTGAAATGACACAGACCTCAGCGACCAGAGACTCCTCAATTGCATCGAACCATATAATTTTGGTTGTGTTTAATGTTGCTTGAAGTGGTCTATACATTTGGATAGTGTGGCGTACTTAAATTTTGGACAATCATTTGAGCGTGAAGCTCTTGTAAAGTGGAAGTATTTGAGCTGACCAATGGGACGATAAAAAGTCAGAGAAGTAGATAGATGGCTTTGGAATTTGCCATAAATTATTTTTTCGCTAATTTCACCATTCAACTAATTTAGCCAGAATTCAGTTACGAAAGCGCTGCTGTGGCAATAGGGTACTCGTATTAGCAGTTAGACAATTAATTAGTTGCCCTACTAGGATTTGTGGATCGTTAGCCACTCCCCTACAAATTCATTCTCCAAATTTTGAACTGTGCTATGTTTCATACCTTAAACATATATCAATATGTCGATATCATACAGCTGTTGACAACTAATTGGAAACAAAGGTGTTGGTTGCGCTATTCATAATTTTTCTGGTTCTTAGATTTGACTGTGCCAACACAGTCAATTTACAATTTATTGTAAAATTTTTGAATTTTTCGCATGTATTAAAAAAATTGAAGTGAGGATTGTTTTTGCTTGTAAGAACACTGTGTTTGGCCGAATTAGCTTCTTAGACAACTTTAATCATGGGGAGTGGAAAAAGTTGTACGCCGGTCCTGCGCAAATCAATTGTAGAGCTTCGAAGGAGCAGCATGACTTATCAAGCGATTGCAACTCAGCTAAAGTGCTCCAAAAAGATGTCGCTCATGGGTTGGTTGGGGTTTGACTCCATGGACGAATTTCACGTAAGAAGCCATTGATGACATTAAAGCAAAGAAAATTTTGCTAAGACCCATTCTGATTGGTCACTCCATAGAACGAAGTATGTGGTCCAGATGGTTGAAAATATGTAAGACGGCCAAAACGGGCAGAGCTGGATTCGAGCTATGTGTCAACTGTCGTCAAGCATGGCGGTGGCAAAATCAATGTCTGCGTATATTTCTCTTGGTATGGGGTTGGACCAATACACCGCATAGAAGGAATTCCCACAAAGGAGAAATACGTCGATATATTGCGTGAAATCTTGCTACCATGGGCGGATGAAAATATGCCTGTCATTTAAACTTTTCAGCGAGATAATGACCCAAAGCGTACTATTAAACAATTCTTAGAACAAAATTCAGTCTGGGTTCTTCAATGGCCGTCGTGCAGTCCAGACCTGATTCCCATTGAGCATTCATGGGACGACATTAAAAAGTGTTTGCTTAACAGAATATAACAAATTTTGACATGCTATTTGACAAAGTTAGAGAAGCATGGTATGCAATACCTGTCGAAAGATGCAGGCATTTAATAATTTCTATGCAACGTCGATATGGCGCTGTATTAAAACAGAAAGGCTTTGCCACCAAAAAAAACGTTTCTTTTATAATCGGTCAAGTTTTTCTGTTGTTATTCGCTAATAATTTTCATTTTTCAAATTAGTTGGCACAGTCAAATGTGAGATTTGAGCAGAAAATCGCTCGTAAAACTTATTTAACTTAAGAATGTGAGCTCATTTCGTTGTTTTTTTTTAAGATTATATGTCCATTATTCAAATTACGTATAATTTAGTTAGTCTCTATAGAGAATTAAAACAGAAAAATCATGAATAGCGCAACCAATACTTTGTTTCCAATTAGTTGTCAACAGCTGTATATAATATCAATAATATTTTCTTGTTTTACTTTACACATTTTGAGTCACTTTTACTTTCTTTGTACTTACTAAAAATACATAATAAAAATTGTTTTGTAAACGATATATTTTTAAAAGTATAAAAGTCTTTAATAATTCTCCTTTTTTTATCTTTTTAGGTAAGTGTCAAACAAACCAAACGTCTTTTCTACTTGGAATGCGTTAATTTCAATTGTTAATAATTTAAATTGATTTCTTCTCATAACTCGTTTTGTTGGGTAAGTCGTATATGCAACCGGAAAACTTTTAAATAGGAACAAAAGCCCTTTAATATCCGACGGTTCTTTTTTCGATGCTGGTTGCAGATCATAAATTCAAATGACCCACCAAGAGGACGGACATTTTTGCAGCGACTCTGAATGAAAAATCAAAGCAAACAAAAAAATTCGAAGCTTGAAAATATTTCAAAATCTTAAATTGATAAATTATTTATTTGTAATAATGCGCGCTTGGCACGGCTCGTCAGCAGCCGCAAATCAAATTCATTCAAAACTTCAAAGACCCAAGCGGCGAATACGGATTCAAAAAAAAAAAATATTGTGTTTTTTCATTTTTACAGTCGACGAACCAAACAAACAATTCAATTGACAAAGAAAGTTTGTTTGTACGAAAACTTAACGCAATTTCACGTCTGAGCCTCTGATTTGCTTTCCATTAGTTTTTCCTTTTATTTTTTGAAATTGGTTTCTTCTGATGAGCTTGGAAAATTCACGCGAAGTTCAAATGCGGCCATACAAAATATTTCTTTGCAATTATTTGTAATCAAGGCGAATTTAAACCGAATTATTATTATTTTATTTTTGTGTTTATTTATTCAGCATCAGGCATGGGTTATTGGTTTCTTCTGCACACACCACGATTTTAACACTGTCAAAATCAAATATCGATTCCGCTGCGATTTGATGCGGTTTGATATTTGCACATTTGCGGTTTAATATTGGATTGAATTGTTTATTTTGATTTTTGTCGGCTTAGAGAAGATATATTTCTCATATTTGCTAACTAATATTACGCTGCAGCAAATCTACAAAAAAAAGACGACAAATATGTAATGTTTATTTTAAAACAAAATGTATTTGATTATAAGTTTGTCCAATTAATTTTCTTCCAGCAAGACGGCGTGATTTCATAGGTAAAAATTATAGAGATTATTGCCGTAACACTCTCCTATTTTGACGACCTTCCCGAATTCTATAAAAATAGAAAATAAAATAAAAATACACACACAAATGTTAATTTAAACAATTTTTACATCCGTTAAGTTGGAGTTGTCCAATGAAAACAAAATCTCGCGTAGAACTAGCAGTCCAACTTCAATTGGCCTGCGTGAGATACATGCAGTATTTCAATATGCATAGGGTATAAAGAAAGAGTACAAATGCACATATAATAAATTTAAATTTTTCTTGCGTAATTTTTATAATTTCATAATTTTGCAAGGATTATCACTGCTCTTCCTTAGATTGTCAGAATTGACTTGAGGTCCATGAGCAAAGGTCCCTTACACAAGGTCTTGGATATGCGGATAAATTATCGACTGATCTAACAGTGCAGTTAGCTAATTTTTTTGGGTTTTTTAATTTTTATTTTTTATTATCATTTTAAAAAATTTTTATTTTGTTTTATTTTACTGAACAAAAATATAATTTCATCGTACCTTGTTTTATGCGGTTTATTTTTGTGTAGATCATATTTGGTTCTGCACTATTAATGTTTTGTGTATTTTTCTAAATTCCAACAGTCGAAGTTCTCATAAATGTGAATGTGAAATATAATACATGCAGCATTACAAATCGATATGCTTGAAATTATCAACAGCTTCTTGAGCAAACTAAATTCCAATTCTTCGTATCACAAGCTGGCTAAAATTCTTATTTCGCAACCTGTAACTTCTTTCGGTAAAATCTTTAAATTAGCAAAAAAACCATTTAAAAAAAACAGTTGAACTTTCCCTCGCAGAAATAAAAAGTAACACGTTCATTAAGCGCCGCCAACTCAATCACTCTACTTCCTTCCTATGTCACTTGCTGATTGATGCTCATCCGACCGTTCGTCCAGTCACCCGAAACGA
The DNA here is from genome assembly GCA_035041755.1 of Cacoxenus indagator. Classification (NCBI taxonomy): domain Eukaryota; kingdom Metazoa; phylum Arthropoda; class Insecta; order Diptera; family Drosophilidae; genus Cacoxenus; species Cacoxenus indagator. The sequence continues at coordinate 152,829 of JAWNKX010000191.1, read as the reverse complement.
AGCAACCTACGTATTTCCCAAGATCAACCGTCAATGACCAACACAATGCAACAGCAGTGTGAGCGGTAACGTCAGATACAACGTCATAAAGCAAACTAACATGCATGCAACATTTGTGCTTCCTTCCTTCTTTACAGCAGCAGTGCCACCGACAACTTTCGTCAAATAAAGAAATGCCATAAAACACGCTTTAAACAAACACTTCACGCATAATTTCATTAAAGCTTTGCACAACACGTTGTAAACTTCACTGTAAAAGCGCATTTCCCAATACTCATTAGCAACTTTGACGTTGTGGTCTTAACACTGCGCCTTTTCTTGCTTCTGATAACTTTCAATATTTATTCATAAATGTGGCATCAGCAGCAGAACAAAGGACCGAAAACAAGGTGTGAATTTGTTTTGTCGCTGGGATTCACCCAAAGGCACATTATTATCAACATTGATTGCATGACTTTATAAGTCGTCAATATCAGCGTAAGCCTCGTCATCATCATAGGCATTGCGCTGAAATGCACTCAGTTGAGCTCTTTTATGATCTTTGAATGGGTTAATTAAACGCACTCTTTACTTTGGTTTGTTGCATTGGGCTCAAGTGAAATATTGTTGCCATACACATTGTAACATTTTAGATTACTTTTTTTTATGAGTATATCTTTAGCTTATCAGCTTTTATTGCAGGCCATTTCATCTCTTCTATGACTCTGTGCCACAAATTAAAAAAATGAGCCACCATTTAAAAAAACTAATGTTTTGATATTATAGCGAGATGGGTGTTGAAATGGAAAAGGAATTGAATATGGTAGTCGTGTGAGAGAGTCGTTTTGATTTATATATAAATAATTGTACAGCGTGTTTTGTGTTCATGTGCAGACAGAAAATATCTTATACACCTGGTATAAGATATATATATATATATGTATATATATACATTTTCTTTTATTATAGTCATATTTGACTTGACATTGTAAAAATTGTGTCTTGTTTGCAACTGCAATAAATAAATAAATAAATATAAAATAAAAATTCAATTTTCTGTTTCTTGGCAGGTACTTTTACAAGATAGCTATCGAATGTGTTGCTGTTGCCTTATTTATCTCTGAATATCTCAATTATTGATTGGAAATGGTTTCAATGGCATTTTTGCTATGTAATACTCTTTATGCTCCCTTGCTACTTGGCTTTATTATTATTATTTATTTATGTCGTTGTGATTGATGTGCACTTTCCTGGAGTAGAAGATTTTTAAGAATGCGACATTCAAGGTTTTTGGGGATGTCTTTTATTAAGATTATTCAGTTTGTAATTTAGAGCGGCAAACACTTTCTAAAACGACTTTAAGTGTCTAAATCTTTCTATTTCTAATTTTCTAAATTCCTAACCCGGTTCGAAGCTACCTAGAGATTTTGAAAGATAAAAGCGATAAGAAGATTGCAATTCAAACCCTATCACCTCCTCAAATTGATTAGTTCTTACTAGGGTTACAGGGCACACTAATACTTCTTTTATATCACTATCCCTATACTTGTACTTTGGATTGCCCTAGAATCTTTATAAACACACAAAGTTCTAATGCAATAGGAAGAAAACCACAGGGGAAGTATCCGAGTGAATCACAAAACTCATTACACATAGCAAGAAATCTCTAATTGATCGAATTGATTCTATAGGATGAAGAAGCATTTGTATAAAATATATCAATAAAAAATGAAGTTATATGTTTAATGACACTGGAGCTTTTAGAAAACCGATTATAAGGCCTAAAATAGTAATTTCGAGACCACAAGATATTGGCATTAGCTAAATGAAAGATATATTTATTTTCCTACAAAGGGGTGGGAGTATGCAATCCCTCTAATAAACTACTAATTCTGAGGTATTCACTTAGAACTTTTATTAAATTTTTTGCTCTAACGCAGATAGAAGTTTCCTAATTTAGTATTCTACTTTACCGTATTTTTATTCATGAACCGAATCTTTAAACCTTGAAGAATGGTTGGTATTCATTTTGAAAACGGGTTTTGCACCAAAATTCGGTTGAGATTCAAAAAAAAATTTATTAATAATATTATTCGACTTTCGAACGTAGCGATTTAAAACCGCTATTTGACTTTGACTTCGAATGGTTCTGATAAAAGATTATGTATGTCTAACCTATTGAAAACTCTCCCAATGAATAGGACGGGTGTTCCTAAAAGAAAATTTTTTTATTAGTTCCCGTAACAATATATCTTCGTTTGGATGGACACTTCCATTACCCACTCGTTGGCAAGGATTTTCAACGTTTCTAAAAATTTCACCTTCTTCGGGCGCCAGCTTCTCTCCAAACCACAAAGACGAAGAATAAGATAAAAGGAGCATAAAGTGAAATGTCATATTCTGCTTCTGCTACGTAAAATATTTTTTATAATTATATGGTGTAGTGTTTCAATTATACATTCAGTAAGCAAGAAACCAATTTCTTTTCTTCTTTTATTGACTTTATTTAATAAGAGCTTCTCTAATTTGGGGTTTCGTTACCTAACCTTCTATCTAATGATAGTTCTACATATGAGGTGGTTCATAGTTCCGAATTCTCTTCAAACTACGTCATTATAGATAGCTCCACATGCTTTCCGCTTTCTAGTTGAACACTCTAACATGGCACCAACCCACATCCAATGCAATCTATATGGAATATAAAGAATCTTATACATTTTGTAATCGTCTTTGAAATGTTGTATCAATCTGATTCAACCCTAAAATTCTTACTCAACATCGACACTTGAAAATGATTTTACTGAAATCAACAACAATCCACCACAATCACTCAAGTATGATAATGGACTATGCTGCTTTTGCACTTTAGAAATAAGTTCAAGTAACATTTGAACGCATTTAACTAAGAATGAATTGGGATAGAGTCAATGGCTAAAGAACATATTTGTGTGCCCTCTGTTTCATCGCTCAGCATTTCGATGAGCATAGTCAACGACCACTTAGGACAAATAAAAAAAAAAGGAGCGATTTTAAAGAGATTAGACACACAAATACGTGCAGTCACCATCAAGCGACATTTGCACATTCGAGATACTTTTGCTTGCTGCTTTAGAGTCAGGCACGAACCGATCTGACCAAGTGCGCAGGCATTTTACATGGAGTAGTCAGTAAATGCGCCAAGGGGATTTGTGAAGGCAAATGTGTGGCGCGTGCTGCAAGTACGGAAAACTAATACAGATGCATATATGCCTATGACATGTGCAGCTAGTATCTAGATACATTAGGTAATTTTTTTCCGAAATACTAAAAATAGATGACACACAGACATGAAGCCAGTCAGTCGTCAACATCGTTGTTGTTGTCGTTGGTACTGGCTGGACTTCTGCACCGACACTGAGTGAGTGACGTCGTCTTCATGCGTTGGCTGGTGTCATGTTGCAAATGAATATATTTACAACTCGTGAGTTCTTGCCACCAATGCTGTTTCACCACTTTGGCACTGGGTCGTCATCGTTTGGTGTGCGTTCCTGTTTGTCATACACACAATTTTTGTAGAGATCGCATAAAAGACAAGAAAAAAGTTACAGTAGGCAAAGCCGCTATAAATACGAGAATGTATTGTGAAAGTTTGTTCTATGTGTCATGTGATTAAAATTAAACAACAACAAAAAAAAGTAAACACGAAAATGTGTGCCACAAAATGCAACGGAAAATGCAAAATTGTTGTGTCAATAGTTCATGCATTTTAATTTAGACGACTAGTTTTCGAGATACACTGCTCGTCTGCTGACGATGATGAAAGTGATTTATGCTGCCATCATTATGGATAAGAATAACAACAACAATTTGCCGCACTAGTTGCATACAGTTTGTGACCTCTCAGTCTCAAAATGCTAATCTCTAGAAAGCAAAACAAAAAGTATTTAGTACAAATTTGCATAGTGAAAAATGTTTAAAAGTATAGTTTAGAAATAAAAGATCTACAATGTGTTTTATGAGTCTCGTATTGAAATGCGCAAAAAACGCGAAACAATTACAAAAAAGATACACTGCATACGAATACATTTATAGCAGTAAATAACTACAATTGAACAACTCTAGATCCAGTAGAGCAGAACTTTTGCATTGAAAACCTCGACGTACATAAGAAAGAGCAAAAACTACAGCTATAATAACGTCAGACGGACAATAAGCTAATTTACTTCACCTAAATCTGTAAATATGTGACTACGTATATAAATACTAGTCTTCTGTTAAGTATATAAAAAACGTTTTCGGTATGTGAAGTTTATGAACTTTAACTTTTAAAGCTGAATTATGAGAACTTTCCCTGCCTGAAATCATATAAACTCACAATTTTTCTTTCATTGGTGTACAATTCTCAGAAATCGACACCATCATGCGACAACGTATGATTGTGTTTTTTTTGTAGACGGTCGGAAGAGTAATTTTATATTTCCAATATAAAAGCACCCACGAATGAAAAACCATTGTAATTATTGTTGGCTCAACGATTTTGAATTCCTTAATTTTATCCTGTTTTTCTATATTATTCCCCTCTGTTTATCGTTATGTCTGGTCTATGGTATGGCTGCGTTTTTTTCTCTTATGTGTGCGATTTACTCCCTTGTCATTTGGCACCGATAATTGCACTTAGAAAATACCCTTTGCACTGCTTCTGTGTTACTCATTCCGAGCAGATGCACAGTATATCTCAATGAATGATACATTTCAAATATTTTCCGGAGAATTATATAATCCATCAGTCGCTTGAAAAAAATACCTCTGCACCTAAATTATTTTTGGGAACCTTAGGATTCGTTGTAAAAGAAATACTGAACAACATAAGCTCCAAATGAATGCATTCCCGACATCTGAAGTCAAAGTTTTGACTGAAAACACACCATAGGGGTTACCATTTAATTTGCTTGCTGCCTTTGCTGCGTGGTGAGTTTAACGAAAATAAAAGCCAGCATGGTGGAGAGCACAAAAGCGAGCTCTCTCTTGCATACACAACTACATAAAATGACTCACACCAATTGGCACTAACATACCGCAGCAGCAGTAAACTAAAATCAGCTGAGCTTTGTTTTTGTTTGTGATCCGAGTCGTTTTGTGTTTGAACGCTGCTCCCCCTCTACACATGCACACAAATAGAACAACACAACTGTTTTGACTGCAACAAAGCGTATGCGCTCCAACTTACATATAACTCTTTGGAACCCTCGCTCTCACGCAAATACACACTCACTTAGCTCATTGACTAACTTTGCTCTCTGGTTTCTTTCGTGTGGCTTTTGCTGCATGCCGCTTTTTGTTATTGTGTTTTTCCAACTGTTTTCTTATGCCGGATCGATATGCGCTGCTACTCAGTATAAAATGTTTTCCACTTTTCCACAAGAGCTTCAGTCGTAAGCTTCACACCGTATCGTTAACAACTTGCTCTGCCTCAGATAGAATTGGAATTTCCGAGTTGCAAGTTTTTGTCTTGGAGCAATAATTAAAAAATAAAAATAAATAATTCTTCCAAAATAAATTCAAATAAAAAATTGTTATATTTTTATAAAACAATAAAACGGTTAATTTTCCATATCAAATTTTTTGTGCTGGTACGTTGTGCTGTTATCCTGTGCAGTGCCTAATTAACCAAAACTCTAAAAAAAGATTATTTTCTTAAGTGCAAATATGATTTTTTTAAAAAAGGACTCAAATTGAAAGGACACTAATAAATAAGCAATATATATAAAACTGCCAAGGAACTTGTTCAATTTTACCAATGCCACTTCATGTGGGACTACTTATCTAATAGCAAACACAATGCAGTCTACACATTTTGCTGCAGCATCCTTGCAATAGCTTCCGCAACACATTCTATATATGGCTTTGTATTTGTGTATATGTTTAAAACGTGATGCTGCCTGCTGCTGGTATTAACTTCAGTTGATGAGCGCTTCTGCGCTCTCTCGAAAAATTCTTGACTGCAATTTTTAACTACATGCGTCTACGATTATTGATTTTGTTGTAGCTACGTGCAGCATCCATGCTCTGCCACAAAGTAAAACTTCTTTGGGGCAACCACTTTGCAGGATGAGTCATCGCAATCAGCAGCAGGAGCACCAGTGGCTGCACTATCTAATGAAAGCATGTTTCTCTAAGCACATACATACACACAGATAGACACAAATACATCGTAAAATCTTGCACTACTTCTACTCTACTACTTACTATGACAAACTTTGCTTTCATCACGAGTGGATTTGTAACGCTTTCAACAAGGACTCAACTCGGCATACACAACACAACTTACTTCATTACCGTGTATATGGAGATGATGGTGTGACATCCTTTTGATATATTTCTGTGTTGAGCATCCTTAAGCGTACAAATTTGTGTTAGACCTTTTGCAAGACTTATACCCCTATAAATTGGATCTTGTGCAAGTTCCTGATTATGCAGTTTTTCTTTTTCATCGACTTCGACTTTTAATGGTTTTCTCCTCGAAATTTGTCATTTTGTATTTAGATTCGCATTGAAAGTAGCAATATTCGATTGTTCGTTAAGTATTATCGGTAAATTAATTTATAACAAGAACCGAACCAAACACAAATAAAATGGCTGCCTATGCTGCATTCAAACACGTTGAACTTTACAATGTTGGCAAGGCCAAAAAGAGGTAAGTTGATGCTGATGTACGTTATTACGACAGACAAAATTGAAGAAGTTTGCTATTAAAATGTATCTATTGATATGGATTATGGGAATAATAAATGGTAAATCTAGTAAAATAGAAGTTCTTTCTAACCAGTTTGAAAATATAGAACTATATAACTATATATATTTAGATAGGATTTTGTGTTTAGTTCATTGTTTCCTTTTGAAGACAATTTCTACATGACACATATTAATTCCTCACATATTAAAACTCAGGATAATTAGGCTATAGATTAATTAGGCTCTTGTTACAATCAAAATGTGAAACAGAGACTAAGTTGACTGGTCCCAATGTGAAACACATGTGAAACGAAAAGATGAAAGTTTCAGGAGGGGTTCTTTTTGTGACATATGAAATTAGTTCTGAGAAGTTAAATAACTCTCATTTTGGAAACTTGATGAGAGGCATACTATTTTACTTCGGTCCTAATGAGTATAGCTCAAGGACTATGATATTGGTACATGCATAATCGAGTTAGTTAATCAGTATCCGTTAAATTAACAGTTTGCTTTCAGTTGGGCCCCATTGTATTTCAGCCAAACTTAATCAATTATTCTTTATTTAAATATTTAAAAGAACAGAATTTGTTTTTGTATACTAGGAGGACCCCGCGCGTTGCCGCATTCGCGTGCATCTCGCTCTTCGGACTTTTCAGCAGCTTTGCGCTCTGTCTAGTGCTGCGTTTTCCTCGTTGATCTTCTAATGTTTGACTTTTTTGGTGTCATTTCGCCGCTTTGTTTTTGTGTTTTATTTGTATCTGTACAGCTTGAGAAGCATCTGAAAGTTGAGTTGGTCTTAATATTTAGCGAATTTGACTATTTTTTCGTATCAAACTTCACAGTAACTATCTAAAGTCTATTTTCGAGGTTCCCTGAAGATTTCATCAAAATCGGTCAGCGGTTTCGGCGTCCATAACGGCCAAACAAAGAAACGTACTTCCAATAACGTTTGAAAGGCTTTTTGATGTTTCATTCTCAAGAAAGATCCAATGAAAACACACAAAAAATATATTTACATGTTAACACTTTATGTTAAATTTCTTCGTTAAGGTTTTTTAATTTACTTGTAGTCTGGGCTAGCAAGGGGCTGAAGTAGAAAGGCCTTTCTCTATTTTATCAACTTCATTAAATAGAAGTTTAAGTCAAATCCAAATATAATTGTTTGGTTCAACCATCATTTGAAGTAGTTACCTACAAAACTAGCTACGATTGTAATAAACCTACAAAAAGCTACACACGCTCAACGAACAGCTAGCTTCCTAAATGAAGAAAAATCATTAAAACTATAAGATTACAACGGTTTTACATGCACTTTCAGAAATTAATGTACAGCTAATTAGCTCGTTTAAAATATACGTGCCAGTAAAACTATCCCCTCGTAAAAAGGCTTTCGTATAAGGGATGTGACGATATTATGACACACCCAAAAAATTTAGCGACCATTTAGTAGAAACGTCAGTTGTCGTGGGTGTTTTCTTTCCGCTTATAAGACCAACATGAAAAGAAGGTTCTCTTTACCATAACTGAAATATGTAGCTTCATTTTTAATACATAAATCCATTTAGTCGGCTTCCTTCCTGGCGTCGGTATGTGTATCTGCCTATTTAACTTTAGTGTGCAATCGATTCTTTTTTCTGTGTGCCGCTCTGTCATGGCTTTTCTAAGGCTTTGCGAACAGGAAGAATTCGTGTCAATTTGCATAGGCCACATTTCATTTTCACTAAATGGCTGATGGATGGATGGGTGGATGGACGGAGTTTAACTGAATGTTTAACTTTTACTTTAGCAATTTTTTTTTTATTTTTTTAGAATATTTTTTTTTTGCATAAAACTATTTCATGTAAAACTTTTACTATTCACCCTCTTTGAAGAACACACGAAGTAACGAAGCAACGAAGTAAGTCAATATTTGTACACATTCTGGTAAGGTGGTGGTTTAAATTGTAACACGATAGCTCAAGAATCATGCACATATTACTGGTCAGTTATAAATAGGGAGAAGATAAAGTCCCTTTTTTGTCTGTCGAATGATATGTTTATACGAATCTGTCTGCCTTTGTTAGTTTTTATTGTTTTTATTCTTTTTATTGATCTTTATAGTCACTTTACATTTTAAATGAAATAATTATTCATAAAACATTATTTGGGTATCTTCCATATTCTTTTGCACAACTGTGCTATACTTTTCCCATTCACAACTCAATGCGCTGACTTCGGTGCCATTCATTTAAAGTGCATTCACCTTACCATGCCTTGTTATAAACCTCAGTCTGCCGTTGGTCGATGGGTCGGGCATATGTGTGTCTGATATGTGCCACACTTGTTTCCCATTCACTGCATTATCGCTAACCCAACCCCATCGGCGTAGATATTGGGAGCTACGCCTTCTAACGCCTAACAAACACCTTGAGTATGCCGACTAATGCCACCGACCATTGCCCACTTTCTAATAAGACGCTTCACTCGCGTGCGCCAACGTCAATCGATTTTCTGGCAATTTACTTTGTACGATATTTCTTCTACTACTTCTCTTAACGTTGTTTTACACACACAACGAACGTTTTTACATGTCCCAACTGCTGCATCTTGTGGTTGGGGTCGTTTAAACAGTTTCGCGACCAAGCGCCACAAATTCGTATACTTCTAACGCCTCTCCGTTCTCTTCTCACTGTGACTTCCTTTCTAGCGCTACTCTTACCATTCTAAGTTCTTGTTCCTCAGAATTCACTGTGTTACTCGTCCGCTTTGTATCGTTAGTGGTACATTGAACTTTTCAGTTTTACTGCTTGGTAGCGCCTTTGTTGTCTCATCGTTCATTGCGTTTATTTTAATTTCTAGCAACTTTTTTCACTTTAATTTTGAAATTAGTCTTTGAGAAGCAAGTTTTGCACGTGTTGGTTGACACATCATAAAATTTTATAATATTTTTTTCCATTCTTTCCAACACACCTCAACACGTGAAAAATTGACTTTTGTTGAAATTGGCGCATCGTTAAAGATACTCTTTACAATCCATTTCAGACTGGGCGGCGTTCACGATTGGTGGCGCCAGCATTTAAAAAATAATAAAAATGCATTGAAGAAAAACAACTTTTTTTAACGAAACCAAAAATAACAATAATAATAATAAATTTAAAAAATCAAAGAAAAAAATCAGACTTCTAAACTCATTTGAGAATCATAAATTGTATTTGCAGTCCACAACTCGAGAATTTCACAAGTTTAGAAAATTATTTCAGCGTGAACATCGCAAATAAAGCTGTCTATAAATTAGTGTAGTTAGTTGACCTTACGTTCGATATAACTTAAGTATGCCGGAAAAAAAACATTTTTTGAGACCATTTGCAAAAAATTTTATCATATATTTAAACAAGCCAAGGAGGAAGTTTTTGATAAATACTATAAAAGTAATATATAGTATACAAAAACTAAAAAAACACGCTTTAATAGAAAACCGAGCTTAAAACAAAATTAGTTATTACAAAAAGGACGTCCAAGCGAGAGGCATAATGTGGCCGCCATTATTGGCGCTACCCATTAGATGGCGCTCGTAAAATAACTCATTTTCATTTAATCCTTATTATCCTGGTTAGGTCATAAACAAAGTTGTCAAATTATTGTATTGTCATTTAATCTGACGTTTTGAAGTGGGTGAAAATCTCGTTAAAAGATTTGGATTCAAATTACAAACATACGGTGAAGCTTATATAAAGCATGTCATAAGCCATAACAAAGTTTTTTATTGGATCTCAGTTAAAGATTTTCCAATTTTGTTATGGTATTATAACTTACAACATAATCTTAAGAATGACAACATCGCCTGCGGTGATTTAAAACCTGGCTGATATCAGTTTCACCACAAATTTCCAGATAGAAGGGACAAAAGCGAGTTGAATACATTTTAATAGCTCTGTTTAATCGTAATCTAACTGCAATTTTTTTTTGCCTATATAAGATATTCGCTTTATTTGTATAAGAAATGCGCAAGCCAACAATTAGTGAACCTTTCTCTTATTTTTCCATAGAGACTACTCCTGTTTTTTATTCCGTTATCTAATTATTTTTCGTATAAATCAATTATCACGATAAAAGTTAGTCGACGGCTGAGAACACACACCAAGCAGAGCAATCTAAAGTGTTTGAATGCTTTCGAAAGGCGCAGATCAAACGAGTTGATTATGGTTGGACCAGCAGTAGAATCAGCTACTGGCTACGGATAGATTCATGTGAATTAGGTCAATGTATGCCTTGATTTTTTTTATTTTATGTAATTAAATTTGGAGAGAGAGAGAGATCGTGTCAGATGAGCTTCAATTTAATATAATTTAGAGTGCTATGCTCTGATATAACTTTAAACTACGACAAAAGTCGTACGGGAACCGCAGCTGTCGCAAAATCTTGATGCGGCAGCTTTAAGAAAAAAAATCTTTAGGTAGTTGTACATCTTATATAAAATTGACCTAAACAACTTTGGTTTCAGTCTTTTCTTTAGGCGTTTACAATTTAAGGCCGATTTGTGTAAGCCAAAGTTGTCATACACAATTTTGTATAATTTGTGTGTTGTGAGTGTGAGGCAACAACTATATGATTTTTACTGTCATTTAAAAGCACTTGGTCGCTTTTACTCAGCACAACTCTTTTTTTTTTTCATTAAATTTTTCTTAGCATTTGAGCAGCCGCAAATTTTTTTGCTTTTTCCACTTGCCTCTCAGTTTTGTAGGTTTTTTCCCTCAGCTTGATAATTTCTTTTGTAGAGTAGAAGAAATTGCGTTATTTTATTATTTTGAAATTATATTTTAAAGGCGTGACTTTGCCAGGTTATTATTATTAAACAAGATTATTTCGTCGTTTACTCTGTGTGCTACGCGTTTGTGTGGCAAACAAAAACCGGAAATGGCAATTCACTTTTTATGGCGTTGTTTAATAACACTTTTTCTCGAACTTTTTATTTTTCTGTATCATTGTAGTAAAATTAGAAAATAGTTACATATAAAAATTATGAGTATTGCAAAATGTTGCGACATTTTCTCGCACTTGAGAAAGTTTTTGATTACTCGTTAAATTTTGATAAAATAAAAAGCAATTATCGTTCTCAATGAAAATACATAAAGTGCTCTTTACACTTTGTACGAGTTCTTGGTTAAACACTAATTTTGTTTAAATCAGAAGTTAGTAATATAGAGGACTTGAAGTTTAATTTCCTTGCATGTTTGGCCAGTTTGGCAAGAATTAATATTTGCAGTACTGAAAACTTGTTTGATTTATTGATCAAAAGTCGAAGACCTTAAATGCTAGTACTTTAAGAGCATCAGGTATATAATTGTATTAATTAGTGCCTGCACTCCTCGGTAAGTTTAAGGTGCAAAGATTTTCGCCATTTCATGCTTTCATACGCTGTGATCGGCCGCTTCAAAGGTAGTATAGCCATAAAAATAAGTTTACCCAAGAAACGGATTTGTTAGGCAAGTTAGAAAATTTTTAGATATGTATCTCCGATTAAATGTTAATTATTTAGTATTGTTTTCTATTCTCTTAACAACGTTAGCACTTCTCTTACATACAACATAAGCTATCCTTAAAAATCCAACGTAAAGCATCTTAATCAACCAACGAATAAGATACATATACCTGAGCAATCTGCTTAACTTCACGAAACCGTGATTTCGAAATATTATTTCTCCTAAATAATTCTCTTTGACATATTATGAATTTTGAGAATGAATATGAAATAAAAACCCAAAATTCTTAGATCTTGTAGATTTTATTTTATTTTTATTTTTACTTTTATATATATATATATTATTTTCCTTTTCAGTCGAAAAATATGTGGGCATTATTTAGAGATTTACTTTTTACTTCAGGCAGTATATTTGTTTAAATTCCTCATTACCAATCGATAATTCATATATCTAACCTATCTTCAGGTTACATACAGTTATTATTTAACACTATTAAGTATTCTCAGAAGAAGTAATCCTTATCTTATTTAAAATGATGTATGTTGAATAATTTATTTATCTCAACCTATTTACTTTATATATCAACATTGATAGACATTGACCCATTTAATGTGAATTTGCGTTGCGTCAATAATTTCTTATCGTCATCAACGCGTGAATTCCCAAATCCAAATGGGGAGAGAAACGTGCTTTATTTCTATTTAAATCGCTTTTTTCAGCAGAATTCACATGTTAGAACCACTTTCTTATTTAGTTGAACACATTTATTTTTATTTTTATTTCTTTCATGAAGGTTTGCAAAAATGTACGAAATGTAGGGCAAACAAAAGGAATTTATCAAATTATAACAGAAATAAACCAAGTATAATCAACAAAATCAGTAGTCGCAATAGTCGTCGTCTCGGCGTTCATTTAATAGTCGATTCCCCTCGACTTCTGACAACCCAGTCAACCTACGCCAATGTAAGCCATGTTAATATTGACAACTATCATACGCCCCATGGTGCGGCAACAAAAGTTTTCGCTTTATTATTGTCGCCGCGTCGGTTGTACAAACCTAAATTTTCCAACAGAAGGAGTTTTGCGATTTTCGTTTACATGATTACGACTACTGCATGTTCAAAATGTTTTTCGTGCCAGTTACTACCTTCTCTTAATATATATTGTGTAAATATAAATTGTGACGTATAAAAAGAGGAAGGACAAAGCAAAAATTGTGAAAAAAAAATACTTAAAACACAGATTACGTTGTAAGGTCGACAATGGTTAGGTTTCACTATTATATTATATTATATTATATTATATTATATTATATTATATTATATTATATTATATTATATTATATTATATTATATTATATTATATTATATTATATTATATACGAGCATACCAACAAAACATAAATAAAAGGTTACGTTCTCTTTGATTGTATTCCGTTTCAAATTTTATACTCTTCAAAGCGTCAATAGAATTATTATTTTGACATATTACAGTATTGCCAACAAACCTCAAACTTTCGGGCGAGACCGCACGATCGCCTCTATCAATGTAATATAAAAAACTGTAAAAATAAAAAGATAAATTTGCTGAATCGTATAGCTTGCTAATATGCGTAAATTTGAGTATTCTTTTAAAAAACTATTTTTTGAAGTATCAACCAGAACTCTGAGAGTTATATACAAGGAATTCAAGAAATTTGCGCTTGAATGGTGCAAGTTCTTCGTACGTGAAGCGTATTACATAGTTCGTTATAGCCAGAATTTGGGTTTTTTTTTTTCAAATTGTTTTTTTTTTATTTTCCTTCTTGATTGTTTTACTTTATATAAAGTCATTTGTTAAATCAATGAAACACTTTTTTTCGTGTTATTTCGGGGTCTCTATTTTGTAAAATTTGTTCTATTGACGTAAATCTCATGCGATTTTTTCTTGTCTGCTTACCTTTTATCAACATTAAAACAACTCAATTTGGTTCGCCAGAAATTTGCAATTTATTTATCCAAAATCTACAATTATTGTACACTTCCCACTTAGGCTGAGACACACGATAAAAAGAAGAAAATATAATATTAAAAGGAAATTGTGTATCTCTTCTGCATTTCACCACAGTCGCGTCGCGCATGCGATTAATTGCTTACGATTGCAAACTCGCCTATAAAATGTCTTCCTCTTCTACTGACGAACTATGATATAAGGCAAGTTTATTAGTTGAAAAACATGTCTTCGATTGAAACCTACGGAATTTACGTGTTCGTCTATTAATTAATAGATAAACAACATAACACAGAGCTCGCTAGTACAACATATTGTGGGTCGTCACTTTAGCGATATGTGCAAACATTAAAGTAAAGTTGAAGTTTGGTTTAGTGCCAGAAGCTTGTAGAAGGTTAAAATAGTGTTGACTTTCCTACACACCGGCACATTGCCAACTGAGCAATGTTGTTTACAAAAAGTATAGTAAAAATCAGGAATTTCAGCGATTTGGCTTGATTTGAAAATCCTGTAGGATGTTTGGTTTTCCCTACAAAGAAACGCTGTGTAGTATGCAATTGTTAGTTATAGCATAAAATGAAATAAGGTGACTGGGGTGTTGAGGACACTGAATCACACAAATTATAAAAAGGTGCTTGTGCTGCGACAGTCGTTCTTTGGAAGTAGATTTAGCCTCGGGATATTGGTGTAGCATACGGCTTCGTTTGTAGGTATGCACTTCTTTTTTCGTTATGCTAAAGCGACTGAAGCACTCAGTATACTTACAAAGAACTCGATGGCATTCCAGTTTTCTTTGCTTGTCCGACAGCGGAAGTTTTTTTAAAAAAAAAATGAACAAAAAAATAAGGGATTTTCTTATTATTATTATGAATAACAATCCAGTAGAAGTTTACTGTTATATATATATATATATATTGTTTTGTTTGGCACACTATAAAACAACGGTATGTTTATAGAAAAAAGTGAATCCCTTTTTAGTAATTCTTTGCATGTCACAATTCGTCTGATGTTTGTAAGTTAAAGCGCATCGTTTGGAAGGACTTCTGCTTGCTTTTATTTTTTAATTTCTCTAATGCAAATAGGCGGAATATAAAAAATAGTAATAATAAGTAATATTAGTAAAAGGCCCATTGTTTCGAAATGCTCATAAGAATGAAAATGCTCTATAGAAAAATCATAGATCGAAAGAAGTGGTAATCAGAGAGAGCGATATTTTTAATACATAGTGATTTTCAACACATAGTGATAGGTAGAACGGCTTCTACCTAAGGGCTTTCAAAGAATTTCTGGGAAGAGTCTGTCCTTCCTACTGCGTTTTATCATCTTCGTCTTCTTGTGTGTAACTTAATTTCCCTTTATATTAGCCCCTAATGATTTGGTGGACATTAAACAGATCCATGCAATACACCCAGTGTATTATACAAGTAAGTTTTGTTCATTGAACTACAAAAAATTACATCTTCGCTATCTTTAGATGTGGCCGGGTACTTTGTGGTTTTTAATTGTAATCCCTCGTCTTCAACTTTTCAGGCAACCAATCCATTTGATTTGGAATCACTTCAATTGTTTTCAAATCTTAGAGGACAAATTTAATGATACCGCGAGTTGTTTTGGACTTGTTTAAGTCAAAAAAACTTTCCATTTCATATTTTTGTGCCATTTCACTTGGAGGATTTATTTAAACATATACATATTTTTCCAATATAATCTCATGTGACTTTTTTAATCAACTTGTCACTAATAAATTTCAATTTCTTCTTTTATCTCATTGCAGGTAAGCATACAAGCAACTCTGTTTCCAAAAACCTATCAATGTCATAGTCAGTAATCTGGTGATGTATGCCAACAACGTACTATCATGCGACAAAGATAAAAATTGCTTATCTGAAATACGTGTGTCAAATTAATGCCAATTTAAATTTTTTAGAAAGTCCTTTCGCTTCTCTATCTGTTGATTAACACAAAAAGTAGGCAGTAATCAACTGACGACGTTTTCAAATAATTAAATATATATTTTAGAAATTTTTAAGTTCAGTTCGTGGCCGACAGCCATAACCACGAATGCAAACGCAATCTGTCGTGATACATTTTCATATGACAACTTTTTTCTGCCAATAATTTGCAATTTCTACACACAAAAACTCCAACAGTTTTCATTCCTCCGCTTTCGCTCTTTAAATTGTAGACTGTCTCAAAGCAATGATCGATCGGATGAACAATCTAATCGATAATTATTGATCAAGCATCACTAACACTATCGGTAATTGACAATCTTGTTATCCGGATTGTCGACGGTGGAAGTGCACATATATAATTTCATGGCTGCTTGCATATTTATATCATGTGAGCCTTGCGCGGCTGCCCGCGAGTCAATTATTAATTATTTACGCTATTTTGTAATCTATACGGAGGCCTTTTTACCATTTTTTTATTGGACGTTTCGGAGAAGTTTAGCTTGTCTAATATGCTGGCAAATTTTTCGCAATCCAATCACCAAGTTAGGAGTGAAGAGGGAATGATAAAATTGAACCAGCTCTCTGTTGTTCATTGATAGAGTTCAGTTGTGTCACGTATGAGGGAGCCCCATATACAGGAGTGTGTACGTCCATCATAATCAACTTCATCATCATCATCACAATGTTCATAGGTTATTGTAATGGTAGACCAACCCATTTATCGCCTACGCTGCTCAAATTTCAATGCAGCTGCCCGCCATGACAAATGTCGTTAGCCTTTTGATGAATGAATTTGGTAGGAGCACGGTGAAAGACTTCATTAATATATATTTTATATGTCTGGTTACAAAAAGCTGACGTGTTATAACTTAATTAACGTATAGTGTGCAATGTAAGCATGTGGAAACGACAAACGATAGACATACTCATTTAATAATAAAATAGATAGATTAATAGTAATTAAAATATGTAGTGGCAATTACAAGATGGAATAAGATGAATCGGATGAGAAACAGGATCGAAATATATTTATGCTAAATAATACAATGTAAAATAAATTAAGATTAATTAAACCGGATATTATATGGTGGATTTTATGAAATGCGCTAAAAGAAAGAGGATAAAATAATATTGCATAAGATGTTATATGATGAAATTGTAAGTGTTGATCTTGAATCAAAAGAGATTGTAGATAGGATGAGAAAGGCTATAAGTGGATAAACTAGGAATTATAAGAAAGATGAGATTCGAATATATATGAGACGCAATGGAATTGGATTAAGTGAACTGGAATTAGAGCAAGGGTAATGGATTAGACTTGGGTATGATGGGTAGAGATGAATTAGATGGTAATGTATAGATTGTATTAAGATAGGGCAAGATAAGACGGGCCATCATCTAATATAATAATATGCAAATAAAGAAGTTGGGTGGGATGAACTTCAGTCATATAGAACTGAATGTAAAATGGGATCTCGTCAAAAGAAATAATATTTAATAAATATTTAACACATTTTTTTAAGTTATTCATGAAATGAATAGTACAAGATAGGATGAGGAGAGATAATGTAAGGATAATCAAATCCTTGCAACAGTAATCTTTATAAAACTGTAAATGTTCAATATTAACTATTTGTTGGTTCCAAGAAGCAAGAAGTCAGCTTTTTACAACTCTGCAAAAATTGCCAAAAAAATAAAAAAGTTTTCCCACCTTCGTTTTTCTTTCATTTCACAAGCCAATTTACACAGTTAACAAAGAAATAAAAACCAACAACAAAACAAATCTCAAAAATAAAAATAAAAACAGTCAATTGAGTTATTTTCAAGTTCAGCAAACACTTGCAAAATGTCAAGTGGCATTTTCACAGAACCGATAAAAAGAAAATCGTAAAAAACGCCAACAACAACGACGATGACTTTGGATTGCTGTTCAACTCAGCGATAAAAAAATATTTAGCATAAAGCGAATAAATACCAACACATGCAAATTAGTTGCCACCGACGAGTGAATGAAAAAAGCCAACGACTGAAAAAAAAGTATTTAAAAGCCAAGTCAACCCACACTGCAAATCACAAAAAATAAATAAATAAAACAGATAAATAAAAAAAAGCAGATTTAATGAAACTGCTTTACAAACTAACCATGCCAAGCCAAGTTAATGCAAGCCAAGTTTAGTCATTGAAAGATTGTCTTTGAATGCGGCTTTGGCTACGGTTACGGCTTCAGCTTCAGCTTCCTGGCGCGAAAACTGAATACGCTAAACTGTTGTTTTAACACTTGCTGCTTCTTGCTGCTGTTACCTGTTTCTTTTGCATATAAATTTTTGCACTACAAACACTATTTGGCCAAGTGAGCTACTACAGCTGCCAGATGAGACGGCGAGCAGAAGTGCTGGTAGTAGGAGTAGTAGCAAAGGCAGCTTACGTAGTTGCATCTTCACGACGATGTCAGCAACGTTGAAATTGCCTGTATAAAAATAGTGGTAGGCGAATAAACGGACGGACACGACGTCGTTTGAACATTGATTAATGGATGCAAATGCAAATTCGCTTGTTTAGCAGATAACTCCTGATGCCGCACAATGAAGTGGCAGCGGCGTTTGTTGCTTCTACCCTAAAAACTTTCGTGTTTCACTAGTGCTGTGCCAACAACCGCTATTGTGGTTAGTGATTAACTCAATATTCACGTTCTTCTAACTAACCTAATGTGCAATCTTTGAATTTTTTCATATTTCATTGGACTTTTCTATGATGCATAATTTTTCTAATAAAATTTTGACTAGTCTAGCCATAACGTCGGGAGGGAGGCCTTTCTTTCCAGTTACTACTTCGAGTAAAAGTATTACACGCTATTAACCACACCGATGACGACGAGGTCTATGTCTACATCGACAACGATGCAGCAGCATTTTAGTGTCGCATAGAGTGTTTTATTAATTTTCTTTTCCTCCCGATCTATCAGGTACGCTTCTCTTACCGGTGAATTACATGGCATCAATATGTCTATTTAACTATTAAATGGCGCTAGTTTGTGTTTATGGTAGCTGAAGTTGCAACATTTCAGTTTATGTTTGCACATCGAAGTGCATTTCGGTTTCTTGTGCATAACGGTGATTTACACGATGGAAAATAAGCCCAATTAAAAAAAGGATGTTAAATAAAAAAAATTTGTATAAAGAGAATTGACAAGTTGGCGGCACCGTTGTAAATATTTATCTACATAGATAGAAGCTCAAGAGTTACGTTCACTTTGATGTGTTTGTTGTTGTGTGCATAATGTAATTTATGAGAATAAAATTTACAGTTCTTAGTGGTTTTTAAGTCAACTTCATCACATCTAAATCTTCTCACATCGTTAACCAGTTCCTAGAGCCTCCTACGTGTCCTAAATCCCTTATTAGCTCTTTACTCCAGCAAAATCAAGGTAGAAATCTCACTAGTGCCCATCTAACAAAAAATGCAAATCCTCGTATTCAACTGCCAGGGTTAGTTGGCCAAGATGCTAAATTCTTATTTACGTACGTACTGGTGGTTATCTTAACGGTTATAATAATGTAAAAGAAAGAAACAGTATGAAGAGTCAGTTCTAAATAAACCGCTTCAATTTATAATTAGTGACTTTCAGGTTGGACGATATATCGAAATTAAAGTTAAGTTCGTCTTAAGATTTCGGAAAAAAGCAAAGTGGATGCGTAGAACATCTTAGGATAGCGTTATTAACGACGCAGACAACTCAAAACTTACCAACCTCTGTCAGCATTTCAGAGGATACCGTTTTGGTATTGTAAAAAGGAGTGAGCCCCTTATGAATCACAGGATTTAACTTAATTACCTAGATGGCTCCTCTAAGTAATTTTAAAACATAAAATAATTCCATTTGTTTTCCAAAAAGTAGCATAGTCAATGACTGTCCACATCTCTGTGGTCAAATATATCGATCCTCTGCTTAATGATGACTTAGAACGACTGTTTCTTCCAATTAGAAATTTTCATTGATTCAAGTAATTGATTAGAACCTCGTAGATAATTCATTCAACCCACGTAAAACTGAGGAATACTTGAGTTCTTGTGTGGAGGTGCCAGAAGTCAGTACAAATATAGCGCCCATCACTTTCTGTGCATGCTATGAAAATACTCGGAAACAAGTGACATACAACAGGTATAATATTTCAGCACTATGAACTGTCAGGTATAAAAGCCAATAGACGTCAAATTGGTTGATTTCCTGTTAAGATTTCTCAATAGGATTAAGTACACAAGAGATGGTCACTCGACCTGGCAATAGTCGACTCTATCCTCTCCATCGCGTAACTTTTCAAGTGAAATTGTCCTCAAACTTTGTTCAATGAAGGTGTTACACTGAAAGTAGACTTTCAAGAAACAACAATTTCGTTCTAGACAATTTAGACAGTATTTCCAGAATGCAAAAACCACACTCTCAGGTTAAAAGCATCTTGTGAAATAAAGTGACTAACACACTTCACGATAAATCATCTTGCCAAAAAGGTCCAAAAAGTTAACGTACATTTCCAAACTTTACGTTCCACACTCCACGAGAGTGCCTAAAAGAGTGATGAAAGCAATTTGTCACAGTAACAGAAGCAAATAATAGCAGAAAGACATAAATATGTGCCAGAAAATGTTGTTGATTGTACTTGAAGTAGCACTACAACAGAAACAACAACAAAACACACCAACAATAACAGCATCGACTGTTGTGTTGAATGAGTCAAATGCGCAGCCAATGACTACAGACACCGACACTCAACAGCAACGTGGGGGCAGCAACAAACATACAGACAACTGGACGGACAGGTATGAACAACAATTGCAATTTGGTAGTTAATTTTCTTTAGCTACAACTTATGTCAAAACCCCAAGAAACAACAAACAGACAAACCCAAAGGAGAAATGGGCAGTTGTAGTCTGACCGGTGGAAGATAGGCGTACCTACAACATACCCAACTTGAATTAGACATAAGCTGAGCTTAGTTGGTGGTGCCACTTTACTACAGTTGAGTTTAGTTGAATTGAGTGCCAAGTAGTCACAGTTGTAGTAGGAGTATATGCCAAGCCTCTTGAAATATATTGGGATGCCGTCAACGGCACCAACGTTAATGTAATGAAGTTGTGTTTGGTGGGTTATCTCGCTCCTTTTTTCTATGCTGGTTTGAGAGGCTTGCTTGTAGCTTGATTAATTGCAATTGATTTTTATGAGTTTAAGCCAATTGATGGCTTGACTTGACTCAACCATAGAAAAGGCAATACGAAAGCAATAGCTGACGCTTTACAAAATTTTCACCAAAATTTACATTTGGGAGATTAAAAAAAATACAAAAAATGTAATGAAGAAATTCGCCCGCTACAATAAATAATATTGCGTGCGAGAAAAAATAAAAAGAGTTGTATATAAGCACGTTTAACGGTAAATGTTACTTTTGTCAATTCACTACAGCATAGCTAACAAATCAATTGTGCGACTACACTTCACGACAACTTAGGTGATTTTCAGCGAACCGAACCATCATCACTAGCAAATGAACCTCGACATGTGCTGCAGGGCATTACGGGTAGTGGTGACCACTGTTGCTGGCAACCGCTTCTACAACATGAACACACACTTTTGACCACTTACATACCTATTTATCGTGTACAGTCTAACCCAAAAAGAGCTAATAATAAATAATCAAGTGACTGACAGCAAAACGCAAGTGAAAGTATCTGAAAAAAGCAGAAAAAAAAATAAAACAAAACTGCACAACACTAGGAGTTAAATTGATTTCCGAAAACATAGCACCAACAACATGAGGAAAACAGGGAGAGTTGTTGTCTTGGGGGAATAAAAATGCCAGAGGATAGTCATTTCTCGAACATTACGTTTTGTAAAATACACAAAAACCTAATGAAATGTGAAAGATCACCAAAGCATTGAGCAAATGTGGCGATAAATAACAAAATGAACATGACTAAACATGTCAAAAGAAGAATAGTATGGGAGAGAGAGAGAGAGAGAAAAGATAGTGTGTGTGTGTGTGTGTGAGAGAGAGAGAGAGAGAGAAAGAAAGAGATGGTAACCATTGTTGAAAGTACCGTTAAACTGCAATTCTAATCAAAAGTGCTACAAACGTTGGCGTTAGCGCATAAAACGAATCCACAAAGCTATGAAAATAACAATAACTAAAATAGTAATAACAAAAACAACAATAACAAAGAAAGAAAGAGTCATCAAAAGCTTAGCGTGCCCGTTAACTAGCTTTTGTTTTAAGCCAATACATTTTGTTGGTAGGGTTGTTAGGAGTCCAAACAATAGCAAAAGGTTCATGGCTCTTGTGCACATGCAGCTTTGAACAGAGACAGAAATCACATGCAAACGTGTGAATCGCATGATAGGAGAAGAGAAGCCAAGTAGGCAGGAAGCGAAAATTTTCATGCACAGGTGCCGTCGTCGTCTGCTCTGATTGCCATTGCTTCGTGCTGCTGCTGTTGCCTAAGCTATATGTCCCGGTTGTTAGTGTTGCTGCTGTTCATTGAAGCCCACAGCGAAACGACGCTGCGCATGCGCTGTTGGCGGCAGTTCCGCTTGATTTGTTCGCTCGTGCCCACTTCTTCTATCACCCCTTTTCCATTTAATGGGGGGAAATTGTTTATGGACTCGGGACGCAGTTTTTTAAGAGTTCATAAAATAGAATCACTAAACTGAAATCATTTTCCTATATATTTTAATGTCTTTTTTGGTTGCGTTATATTTGTTTTATTTTGTTTTTTATTTTTGCCATTATTCGAAATCATAAATCGTGTCCATTCGAGAGGCAACTATCGCATTTTAATGCTGTGACCACAAAATTTTTAATGAAAAACCAACTGAAGCACGAAAATTGTGGCTTATTTGTTCATTACTTACAATTGTTTGATTTTCATTAAATTTCTTCCTCTTTCATTTGTCTCCACGAGGGTGGTTCCAAAGTTAGTGAATTTTAATTTTACATAAGATTACACCACATCGTTTGTTATGGACATAGCGATAAATACGTAGATACAAATGATATTATGGTCACAATTGAAATCCAGTTCACACTCATACTTATGTAAAGTAAAATAATCGCACTTTGATCTCTGAACAATTATTTCTATAAATTTTCAACTTCAAGACGATATCCACCGAATTTTATATATCATCGATAAAATTCAATACTTTCTCTTTGGAAATGTAATTCTTTCGGTAGTCAGCTTTTCGAACCAACGAAGTTGGAAAACGCATGGAACTCATTTCCTTTATCGAACGTTGGCTTTTCAATATTGAATACAAGGCGGAAAGGGTGTTGTTTGCCCTTTCTCTTTGGCAATGTTGGTTGCTTCTTTTAAATAGATTAATGCAATTACCACTAGGAAATATATCCAAGATGCTACTTGTCTTTTAATATTCTTGAATCTTTCAAAATTGTTTAAGTAACACCTGTTAGGTTCGTAACTCTCTTAGGGTTCCAGATCTTAACACGAATAAGCACTGCCTTTCCGTTCTTTATCTGTCTGTATGCCTGCCCGCGTGCAGTGGAGTCTATGAAGTTACATTTAATTATTACTACTTCTCAAATTTGAAAACACAAGAAAAAAAAAAGAAGAAACAAACTTTTTATGTCATTTGTTTCGCTGCAATTGCAGCATTTTGATTAATTAACTCCATGAAGTGTTTTCTTTTTTTTTTCATTTTTTTCTTTTTCTTTTATATGCAGTTATTATTTTTGTATCGCACATTTTCCGTTCTTTGTTCATTTCACAAAATGCACTTTTTGGTATCCTTAAAAGTTTTCAATTTTTTTTGAGTGTTCTCGCAAATATTTAATGAGGTGTGGCAAAGTTGTAAATGATATGACCACGGCTCTTCAATACAGGAAATATGCATTTCTGCTGCAGAGGGCAAGCAATAAAAAAGAATCTATAAACGGAGGAGAAGAAACCAGCCGTTATGTTAAGCATATAAATATTCAAGGGTTTACTTTACCGTACCTCCTTCGCTATTCACTCAATCTCATTTCTAGTAACCTGTTAACCTTTCTATAAACTGTTGTTATAACAACAAGGTGTGACGAAAATGAATTTTTTATTTATTTTAGTTGCTACCCTCAACTTTTTATATTAGTTTCGCTATATAGTGTGAACTATATAGTCGACACTATCGAACTGTTCACACTATCGAATGTTGTATATTTCTTGCTGTATTCAGCTTTTTTTCCAACAAAATATAACTTTTTTTTTAAATTTACATATGTGTTTATTTCATAAAAAATTTGTTGTTTTTTTTAATATTTTTTATAACATTACAAATAGCAGTATCCCTTAGTTGACACAGAACTTGTACCTTGTTTGGGCTTATGAGTTACTTTAACTTTAACAGCCTCCGTCGAAGACAGTTGCTCCTCTGGTTCAAGTTCCATCTCGTCAGAGACGGATT
The DNA here is from genome assembly GCA_035041755.1 of Cacoxenus indagator. Classification (NCBI taxonomy): domain Eukaryota; kingdom Metazoa; phylum Arthropoda; class Insecta; order Diptera; family Drosophilidae; genus Cacoxenus; species Cacoxenus indagator. The sequence continues at coordinate 128,287 of JAWNKX010000191.1, read as the reverse complement.
CCTCTTCATATCTGGACTGGCTGCAATACATTAGGAGTTAAATTTGTTGTTGAGTTCATTTCCATTTTCAATTTTTCTCTCAAAATGTTCAAAGGTAGATTTTCTTCATCATCATCTGTTATGTTCGTGAACGTCCAATCCAAAATAAACACAGCGTCTTTTAAAGTTACTTTTTTTCAATGGCTCAGTCAGTTCAGGCTTTTCAAATAGAGATTATAACCGTGAATTTCTATAATGCAGTTTAGTTAATCGGATACAATTTTGGTCCACGGGCTGAATTAGTGAAGTAGCGTGAGGCGGCATAAACACAGCCGAACTGACTATCAGTTTCATTGTGTTGATCATGCAGCTATTTTGCTTGTTCTTTTATAATTTTTGGCTCTTTGGTTTACGAACCAATCATAAAGGTATTTTTCCATGCGTTCAGAAGCCTTAATGTTCTTCAATTTCCTGGCCCACTCCACCTATTGCTAACGCAATTACGCAAATACCTCGCTTGATTTCATTAATAATTGCTACTTTCTTCTCCAATTTTAGGTACTGGTTTTTTTTCTTGTCAGAACTCATTTTTGTGTAAATTTCACTGAACCGCACGTATAACATGCCACATTTCAAATGACACAAAATTTTAATCTCAACTCGCACTCAAAGAAAGACACCTCAAGTAACGGTAACATAGACCTTTCGGCACCGATATGCAAAAAACAGTATATACAAAGAAAACAAAGCATAATGTGTAAAATTAATGTCTGTGGTGCATTTTTGCGTTGCTTAGCATCAATAGCGAAAGAAAAAAAAATTTTTTGTTCACACTATAGCGCTTTCAAAATTTGTTCACACTACCGAGTAGCTAGTGAAAAAAAGAACGGGTTCACACTACCGAGTGGTCATACTATCGAGCGTCGACTGTATTACTAAAAGTACTCAAAACTTTACCACTACTCTGCCTAACAGCAGACGAGTGCTGCTTAAGCCAATCAAGAAGTGGTGATATAACGAAAAAAAAAAAAACAATTGCTTAAAGTGGAATAATAAAACCACATCAAACGACATTACCACAGCTTAATTCATGATTTTCCTTAGACATTTCCCAGATACAGTTTTCTCGACTGGTCTTTCTGACGACACTTTCCCAGCGTATCATTTCACTGAACTCACTTAAAACATGGCTTTTTAACTTTGACAGAAAGTTAATTACCAAACTGTCATTATGAATCAAGCAGTTTTTGGTTTGCCTCTTTTTTCCGTTACTTGTTGCAATGCGCTGCTGCAGCAATCGTCTTGGCTCGATTATAATGTGTGCCATTAATTTGGACGTTAATTCATTTATCAGCCTTAAACGCCAAAGAGGCGGAGCACGGCTTAGCTCGGATCGACCTCGGCTCATTTGAAAAAAATTTTTTTTTTTAAACAAGGTAGAAAGTACAATTTAATTTTTATTTTTTTTCTATAATAAAATAGATACAAATTGTTACTACTAGTTGTGGTCTGTACTGTACTGTACTGTTGAATACAAAATCGACAGTTTTATAACGATCCATTTGCGGTTCATTATTTGGCTTCATGTTTTCGTTTTCCGCTTGAAATACCTGAATTAGATAATTAATAGTAAATGAGAGTAACACAATTATGCTGTAGTGAAGTTTACATAATATGCACAATGTAAGATTCATAACACTTTCTATTTTATATTTTCGACAGTTTATGTGTCTGAATCCTCACATATTCCACAGGGCAGTCATCTTGGACTCTTCAATAGTTTTGTATTAGCTTACATTGGCTACCCTTTTCTATCTGAGTAGATGCAGATCAACAAGGCATTATATTCTCATCAACATACGCTTTTTCAGAAATTCTTATTTACAGTCAATGCTCTGGCTTCGCCTCCTATCTTCGCCTCCATCACTTAGATTAATGGCTGATTAACTTCCCGCTATCAGTCCTTGGTGATGGGAGTGCCAAAATGCCATAACAGGCGGTTGGAAGAAGGTATAAGGCTGGGAATTGTGTGTCATATTTTAAAGCATTAGTTTCTATTTACTATAACAGTAGTTTTAGACACGAAGCTATTTCCACCGTTTGCCCAGTGGTTACTATAAATAATATATAGTTAAGGGTTCGAAGGTCAGCAATGTCGTCGTAGTGTATGGAGGAATCAGCCTTCTCCATTCGTTTTTAAACTCATATCTCATTTAAATGGGGTCTTAATCCAGTTTTCTCGATAAAGGATATGTGTGGAAAACATCTCACTTGATATATATAACCTCTTATATGATAGCACATGTTTCCAATGCCAATGCTATGCACAAAGTTGCCCAACATTAGCGTAAATGGCATGAGCCTTGCCTGGTATCCAAATAGTTTATTGGGTCATATACAAGGTCTCCCCGATTTTTTGGTCTATTTTTGAACAAAAATTTTGAAAAATAATATTTGGGTTCAAACATGGTTTTTTCTTTGCATTAATTCAAGTGGCACCCAAATGTCGAGCTTCTTTGCATAGCCTGCTCTTTTTTGATGATTCCAAACTGTCATATGGTTGATGTTTAGTGCCTTGCTCCATCAGTTGCAAAATTTCATCGACTTTTTCAGTGACAGGTTCGGGGTGCATCTTTTATCTCAAAATTTCCGGAACGGAACTTAGCAAACAACTCCTGGGTCCGGCGTTTGCTCACAGCATTCTCACCGTAAACCGCACAAATTTTTCGGCATGTTGTTGCAGCGGTTTTACCTTTTTATAGTAAAAAAGTATCACAGCCTATTTCTTCAAATATTTCACTCATTTACAAATCAGTATAACTTTTAACACTATCAACGAATTACACAGCTGTCTTCACAAAAAATTCTTGCCTGAAATGTCACCTTTCAAACACATGTTCGTTTGACACAATCAGATTAGTGTTGCCAGATGTATGGACACCAACACCATCTAGTGGCAAAAACCTCAAAGACTTTTTATATGAATTTATACTACATATTTATATGACCTATTTAAACTTATGACTGTTAATCCCTTTTCTTTCGTCCGTTGATAAACAATTTGCGAGTTTAAAAAGTTTCCCCCAGGTTGATTTCCGTTTGCGTCTACGTTTTTTGCATCATTGGATATGATCCATTTAAACCTCAAATTAAAACTAATTTTTATACTGGAATTGGCGTAGCTGTTTCGATCTACGAAGTTATGCGAATATAAAAACTCGCTCGGCTAGCTTTGAGTTATTATATTATAACTTCGTGTATAAAAATTGTAATAAACTTTCTTTATGAAGAGCACATAAAACAAGCAACGTTTCCTAATGAACAACTTCGAGCATGTTCAGAATTTTTTGAGAGGCAAAATGAAGGAACTCATACTAAATTGCAAGTTAAAACACAGAAATGCATCTCATTAAACTATAACGGAAATGCGCTAAAATTTTCTGTGAGTGTGAGCATAAAACAAAGCATAATCCAAGAATAATTAAATAGTACCGCTGAGAATGCACATACAAATGTAATGCAAATGTTGAAGATACTCATTTACGGATGTTTGTGTGACGAATGCGCTAATTAGACTACTCGAGTCGGATTATGCTAAGTAGTGAAGGAGAGCAGAGACAGAACATAAGACTGTTCGAAAGTAGAAGAGACACTGAAGAATACCTGTCGGCTTTAAATGCCAGCATGCTTAATTACAGGAAAAATGCAAACAATTGAAAAACACATGAGCGGATCATAAAGACAGTTAATCGTATAATGAGTTATAGTTATATACCTCTAAAAAGAAGCTTTTAGCACAACAACAATTATCCAAGTTGGAGTTATCCAAGCATGGAGACACAATTCGAATGTTTTGATATGCTTTGATGACTTCACGATTGATTTTTTTTTTCAAGAACCTTCATGCGTGTTATGGGTTCGGATTGCGGCTGAACAACTCCAAGCACTCCTTTTTAATTGGCGTTTGTTGCGAATTATAAGCAAACGCGACCATTTCATCCAAAGAATAGTACTCTCATGTCCCTTGTCACCACTCAGCCATATAACATATGGCATATCATATGATCCCTACAAACCCCCATTGTCCAAAACTACATCATAAAAAACAATATTCATATTGTAAATTCTCTGAAAATAAATGCCTTAAGAGTGTTGGATTGTATTGTCATGGTTTAATTCCAGTTCTGTTCTAACGAATTCTGACAAATTGAAATTGTTGGATTATAGTGCCAATAGTATTGATCAAGCTATTTCTTGGTTTATATGATGATTTTTCTTATACTTCATTTACATTTTCGGCGAATTCACGAGATTGTTTAATTTGATTTCATCACTGAGCATTGAATCAATTAAATCGCGAAATTATCTAAAAACTTTTCAGTGATTTATCAATAGATCTATTGATCCCTCCTTGTACCGTTGATATTAAAAATGTTCATTCAACGCCATCTCCTCTGCTCTGACATAGTTTACGTGTTTGCACGCCGGCATTTTTACTCTCTGCTGTACGACTATTGAATCATGTTGTTTTTTCACACACATCAACAAGAGTCAATGCACGCGTGAAACGTGACGTGATGCTTAGGCTAACTTAATGGAACCTGTTGTTGTAATCCGACAAACACAATAACACAATATTAAAAGAAAAAATAAAAAAAGAAAACCGTAAAAGAACAAGCATGCGCACAGACATAACTAATAAGTGACAAATGACACGGCGCAGTAGTTGGAAACGGCTATTGGTCTCAACAAAAGCTTTTTTTGTAGTCGTTCTTTCTTGCCTAAAACAGGTGACGACTACCTCTATGTAATATTCGGTATTGCTTTTTCGGTGAAAAAGTTTAATGTTATGGTTTAACGGTTTGACTATAAACGAATTGACTTTTTATTGTTAAAACGTTTGTTGAAAGGCTAATAAAATGAAATACTTTTGCAACTTACATGCCATTTCTGTCTGCCTTACATGTAGCTCGCAACATTGCTAACTGTGAACAATCTGAGCCACCGGTTAGCTGCTGTATGCAGATTTCACATGCAAGGCAGTAAGGCAATTTTCATTGCATTGAGATACAGAGCAGACTTCAGATGCATTATTTCAAAACCAACAACTAATCTAATGCAATCTATTTCAAACTGTTAGTAAAACAGGTTTTCTTTGCTGGCTTTAGCATACAATAGATGCTAAAATAATGGTTAATATTAATGTCAGCTGAAGTAACTTACTGAGTTTTGGTCTATTTACACGTAACTACTCCTGACAGCTCATTCATAAAACATGCTGCAGCCACAAAGTCAAAATGCATGGAGCGTATAATTGTATTTGGATAAAGTAAATGAAAGATAAACGAGGAACACCAGATTTGATAAGCTTTTTTGGGGGCTGTAAAGAAATTACTTATGAAAACAAAGTGATAATGATAGAAAGGTGATAACAAAAAGCAATGAAAATAAAAAATGAACTCCTTTCCTTAATCAAATGCCAAGTATCTTCTCAGTTTTTCATTATTTTGTCATCGTCAGTTTTAAGAATCACTCACTATAAAAAACGATTGCTCTTTAAATCGCCATCTATAATACCAAAAGTATATAAGATAATTCCAATTGAGCCATTGTAAATCAAGGCCGCTGTTTAACTATTTCAATTGCGAGTGATTGCAATTGGACGATGTTATTAAGGCTTTACTCTTCACTCTGTGTAGTAGTATTCCGAACATATTATTGAGTGACACGCCAACTTGTGCACACTATTATTTTTGATTAAAACGTTGGTCGTATTTCGATATATGAATTGGTACGGTAATGCCGTAATGATACCAATAGATTTGACCCGTTGATATTAGGTATTTTTGTATTAAGATTCAACATTAACCGGGTGTTTTTATAAAACTCATACAGTAGATTTGTGCATTGAACGATTTTTTCTTCTTATTATATAATAAATATTTTAGGCAAAATTTTAACAAATAAATGTACATTAGATAAGTATAACTTATAACTTTCTTACTAAACTCTGCAAATTTAATGTATAATCACTAGGAAATAAAGCATTGGTTCATTGATTCATTATATAATATATTTACTTGAAATCGATTGACACATATAAGAGACTAGCAAAAGCCCGACGCTGATCGGGATTTGTGTAGAATATAGATGTAAATGGCAAGTGAAGACTTCTTTAGTCGCGTTGAGCGATTTTTGGTGTAGCAAAATCTTATGAGTTCGCTTCACCGACATGCCCTTGTTTATTTATTCGATCGCCTGTTCGTGTTCTGCGGTTCCTTTTATATATAAAAATTAACATACATACATATATACTTTACTACTCCTTTTCTTGTGGTAATTGGGCCTTTCCCCCGTCAATTCTCATTCGATTTGCCACCAAACGCTGACTACGCTGTTCCTTAGTCTCATTGACTCTACGACCATGTTATTGCCTTGCAGTGAGCGTACTCCGAGCAATATTTTGATTTTGACGCCTCACTGGCCACACCAACTTTGGAACACACTCAATTGATTTTACCGATTTAAGTTAAACTGTTTTTATTTCCCTTTGACAGACTTTCGCCCTTTCGAATTTGACATACTCTTCAACGGCAAACTGGTGAAGCAATATTGATTTCATACAAAAAAGTTGGATGGAACTTCGTGGTAAACTAACGCACCAAACATTCTCCATGATGATATTTAACAATTTTTCCAATTTTCATGGCATTGGGTTAAATGGTGTTGGAGTCTATAAGCCTCAGACAGACAAACATCGATATTTGTATATATAGATGAGAATTATGCTTAGAAATTAGAAAATTTGTAGGAAACAATATTAACGCCTCTATTTAAAGACTAGAAATTGCAGAAGATCTAATAGATCCCTACTGTTAAAATGAATATAGTGGTGGAAAATCTATATGGCTATATTCGGCTATATGGCTATAAAATCTATATGGCTAGATCGACCCGTTCAAAACATTACTCCTATATCTAAGTGGTGTGATCAAAAAGTTTCAGGAATTGTCGAATGATGCACAAAACTAATTATTTATGAATATTTATTTTTTCGCAGCCAAAGGCGAAAAACAGTACAATACTTGTCTGTGAAGAGCATGAGAAGGGTTTACCGTTATTAGCGGCAACAGTGTTGATTGTCGGGCCTACTGAGTGTTGCTATTAAAAAGATGCAATGTTGTTTCTTTTTATGATTCAATAATTTTTCAAATATTTTTTTACTATTTATTTTTTGCATCTATGCTGCAACAAACTATTTTGTGCCGGCTGCAATGTTTGTGTATTATGCGAAAATTAAATAAATTTTCTGAGATGTTTTTTTCGCCTTGTGTCTTGCAACTCACTCACTCATACAAGTTATATTTGCCAAATATGTGCAAAAGATTTGCAATTTCTATGCGACTATGATGACGATCGCGAGGTTATATCATACACACGATTGAAGTAGCAGTTGCTTTATAAGGGAGTTGGTGTAATCAAATTTTACACTGCTTGAAAAAAAAAACTAAAGTTTTATTTATTGCTTAATTGACAGTCGTCGTCGGTGCCATTATTGCTGTCGTCGATTTGGTTGTAGTTATTAAATGAAAGTGTTTTTGAAACTAATAGTCTTGTCGCATAAACAAAGGTACAAATACATAAACACCTTTTACCAAAAGTATTGGGTTGGGTAAAACAACTTTTACCGCATAAAGTCATCGAACAAAAAGGTTTCAGTTTACACATGCAACATAACATAAAAAAATATCTCGCATCAAATAGGAGCAGCAACAGGCAGGCAACAGACACCGGGCACTCGATCGTTAACTCCCATTGGTCATAGAAATTGGTCACTTTGGCACAAACATCCTTTCGCTGGTTGTTGTTGTTCATCGTTCACATTAGTTTTTGTCACCGCAATGTGGTGTAAAAACTACGCGGCGAATTGAGTTTTACTGCACTAACAAAAGGAAAGACAACGATATAAGCCGTGCAAACATGGTAAATAAATCTGCTGATGACTTCGTCGTCTAACTAAGAGATGGGGGAATGTCGTAAGTACGGAAAGATCGACCAGTACAGCATTAAAGTTTGCCGACCTGTCGGGACACTTGCAAAAAGGTCTCTTCTGGCACAATTTTATCGTTGTCAGTTGTACCGATTCGCTGCTGCAGCTGTTTGCTGCTTGCCTGCCAACCTGTGAAAGGCGATTGTGTTGCTATTATTGACTACATGCAAAAAGGAGTGCAACTTCTTTTTCTCAACTTTCAGCAATGTTCAGTAAATATTTGTTTTTTCTTTTTTTTTTTGCGATTCTTTTGCGATTTTATTGGCTACTGTTATCGTTGTTATAAATTTTGTGCATATGTGTGTGACTGAATCTGTCGGTTATGGCCTTTCAAATCACAAATTTACACATCATTTACACAGATGTTTGTGTGAGAAAACGTGTGGGTTGTTGTGAAATATTTAAAAAGTGAAAGATGGTGATTTTCTTTTGGTTTATGCATATTGCTTCGATTAGATTGTGACTCACACATCTGTACTAACAATAGTTATTTCTTTTTCCCTTTCGGGTATGTAGACGATTACTGAAATTGTACATGATTAATATAGGCTAAATACAATAGATCTGAATGCATTAACCGAGTGGAAGGCGGAAGAAAAGTTTGTCAAATACTCATGTTATATTATTTGACTAGTGTTCGAACAACGGTTGAAATTCAACCACAATAGCATGAACGCATGCGATACAGAATGTGCCATTATCTGTATTTGCGCTTTCTCAGAACGCGATTAAGTCGCAGGCTCAATCACAAATCGCAAGTGGTAATGATAACGCAGTTCGCAGTAGAGCATTTTTCTATTCTTGTTGTTATTAACATTAAATTTGGCACCTTGTGTCTCCTGCAGCACATCTAGAGAACAATACCTTTCCAACCGTATAATTTGTATTAAAATATATTGACGTTAAGTAGGGTAAAAAGGGGTACAAAAAATCATGGTTCCGTATTAATATATAAATCTAAATAATATAGAACTGACAGTTCCTCATAGCTTTGGCTCTTCTAGAAGATAACGGAACTATCACTCGACTTATTTTTTGAGTATCAGGCTGTGGCCATTTCTCAAATAATTTTAGTAAGCCAGACTTTTGTGACATCTGTTAAGTTCAGAAACTTTTCAATAAAGAACGACTTTGCTTTCATCGCTTTCAAAGTACTGTTGTCTGATTAAGGGATTTGGGCACAGAAATTCTACTGTGACTGCTAATATTGTAGCTTTGAGGGTATTATTCTTTGCACTGACTTCATAATCATTGGTAGCAATAAGTTATCTGAACCTTAAAATCAGTTAACAAGAAAATCTACTTCCTCTCGTGAAGTATCGTCACTGATCATTGAGTCTCTGTTATTTCTTTTGTGCAGCCTACTGAGACATTTTAGAGGTGATTCACAATTTAACTCACAGAAATGCGTAAAGTTATAATGATATTTGCTAATTAGAGAAAACATATCACAAATGTAACTAACAAAGAAACGAAGGTACTTTATGAATTTTAATATCCCAGTATCCCGTAATTCAACTGCTGTCTTATAGGTAAGGCCGGCTGCTTAATAAAAGGTCTTTCTTTTGAATCTAAGCTTCCTTGCATTTAAACTATTACTCCCTATTTCTATAATAAATATAATATTGGGGGGTGCTCTATATTTGTTTATGGGTTCCGCTTCTGTGCAGCCTTAATCAATAAGTGTGCAGAGTAACTTCTTATTTTGTGTGTTACTTTGCTTAGAAATCCAGGTAAAGGTAAGCCTGGTCTCACAAGAGCTGAAAAGAAAGTTCCAACTATGGTTTTTATAAAATAACAGTATTTGCCACGATACGATAAGCTTACTGAATTTAGCAGTAACTATAAAGTTCGTTTTTAGTATATAATGCAAACATTCTATTCACTGATTGAAGCCTACTAAAAAGTTGTGTGGTGAAGTAATATTTATGCGTAATTTAGAAATGCTTTCAACCACTCTCACACAATGTTTGCGTTCAAACATACTTATTTGGCAGCTGTTGTTGCACTAAAAAGCAATTAAATAAAAATCAATGTAGTTTAAACTATAATTAACCCATTAATGTAAAGAGCTTTGAAACACTATCCACATAAGTAACTAGGAAAATAATCACATCGGACTACTGGCATAGAACACTCACAAACATCATAATTATGACACAGGTATACCAATTTGAAAGTAGCAACACAACAATTTCGCTACCGTTAAATGATGATGATAATGATGAGAAGCCAAAGCAATTACCACAGCACTGCCATACAATTTAATAGATATTTTCATTGCGAGTAGCGTTTACGCTTCTTAGTTGCTTCATTGTGACCCACAAAGTGGTTAGCCAAAAAGACGCGAAATATGAAAATTTCATTTAAATTTCGCCATTCTTTTTTTCGATAGTAAACCTTTAATTAAAGAAGCAACAGAGCACCTCCAAAAGTACCTGGGTCTGCGCACCAGTATCAAAAACAACGAAAATGTTATTGTGCATTCACGAGTTTGCGGTTTTCTCTGACAATTAACATAAACCGTTATCGGCGGAAGAAGCGTTATTTTTCCTTGATTCATGCTGAAAGATTTCCAATGGCGGGGTGCAACACATTTTTCGTGCCGAGTTGCAGATGCAACAATTGTGGCCTGACTTTAATTAAATTATGTAAGACTTTTTATTTTATAATGATTATTATATACATATTTTTTTTTATTTTTTTTTATTTTTGCACTCTGTGTGAAAAGTGTTGCTTTGATGTCTGCTTCGCGTAAGTACCATTGTAAATGGCACGTGTGAAAGTGCAGTGCGAAGTTGTTGGTGACTGCTGCAAGGGAGTGATGTCTTGGAAGTAGTTTAAAAAGTCAGCAGATTCTAGCGTTAGGAAAAAACAGTCATCTAGCGTAATGTATGTTTGCCAGTTCCGTGAAACATGTGAATGAAATGGATGAAATATGGATTACATTGCGAAAATGTCATTCAAGTCATTAAAATTACAATATTTGATTTAAACACATGTGAAGCCAATTAAGTATGACACTGGCTAAATTGTTGTCTTTATAAACCATATTTGAGGAAATAAGAAATGTCATATGTAACAGAGTCACCGTAGAAACATCGTTAAAAATTACTACACAATAGATAACAAATGTCGAATAGAGTAGGAAACTTAATTGTATATATATATATATATATCTTCTTCTATCTATATATATATAAAACAAAGTGACAAAAACCTGTGTTTCCCCTGCTTCCCGTATTTTTTTTCAAGTTTAGTTTTTTTTTTGTTTTAAAATGTAGATAATTACAGTACGAAAGTCGTGGCTTACTTTTTTTTTAGTTTTTAAAGGCAAATATACTTTTTTTAAAATAATTTTTTTTAAACAATTACAAGACCAGAAGTACAAAACGTTTTGTAGGTTTTTTTTGTTTATGCTATGTTTCTTCTTCATTTTTTTGTTTGTATTTGAGAGTTGCTTGCAAAAAGGGCGTCAGCAGATATTTGCATGATATTTCTCAGATGCTGCTTTGTTTTTATGTTTTATTTGTCTCTGTACAGTTTGAGAAGCATCTGAAAATTGAGTTGGTTTTAATATTTAGCGAATTCAACGATTTTTTCGCACTAAAATTCGCAGTTACCTTCTTGAGAGATTCCCTGAAAATGTCATCATATTAGGAGTTAAACTTATACATATATAAAAAAACACTAATTACGTTGTATGCGGCAGTATTGGAAATACATTGAATTTTTATTGGAAAAATAAATGCTTCAACAAAATTTCGTATATTCCATCGATCGTTTAAGATATTTTAATATAACGTTTAAGATAACTGGCCACTCCATATTTTCTGTCATTGGAATAAGGGGAAGAAAAAGAAACAACATAAAATAAGAAATAAAATGTACTGGTTTTTTCTCTTCCTTTCGTTAATCGTCCAATCCATATCCATTACGCACACTTTCAATTTCTACTAGAAAATGTTTGTAATTAAAATTTTATCGCATGCGATTTGTCATGGTTGTTGCCAAAGCAAAGCAATCACAGCCTGGAAAAGCGACGTCGATGTCGAACAAAAGCACGAGAAATGACGACGACAACGACATGAAGGCAGCAATCTCACAAACGTAATTAAAACGCTAAAAGCAGAAATAAATTAAATGTTAAACATGTGTAGAGCAAATTTTCTTGTTTGCCATCTTGTTGCAGACATTTGTTGGTGCACCTGCACAACAGCAGAAGCTGGAGATATGCGGCAGCAACGACAAATCGAAAAAATTAGATCATGCAGCAGAGAGACAAATAAACTAACCACTGACAATGTTGACGAAGATGATAATGGTTAGTGCCACCACCGCCACCGGCCAAAGCGCATTCGTGATGCACTTGATTTTGTGCTATTCCACTCTGCTTCCATATTTCTCTCTCTCTCGCTCCATGCTGCCTGTTTTATCTAAACAGTTTTGATTTGGTCTACGCTAACGTTCATTGCCAGATCACTTTCAGCAGCAACGTCGTCGTCGTTGGTGGCGCTTTGCTAATTTTGGCACAAAAACCGTTTTACGATTTGCGGGCATGAAAATTGATTTTGTTCTTTGAAGGGCTCGTGAAAAGTTGTGAAAGTTTTTTTACATAACACGTAAATATGACAGCAAAAATATTTTAATAAAGAGTATCCACAACAATTTACTTTATTTCTGGAGCAAAGGCTTATAAAAAACTTTGTGCAGATCAAGGAGAATGCACTTTATGAGAACGATCGGTTCGGAAATTCGGAAGTTCTGGAAATTTCAATATAAAAGACGCACTTCGTTCTGGTCGGCCTTGCACCGAAAATGTGAACCAAATTATTGAAAACGTGACATCGCTAAAAATGTTGGCAACCACCATTCGTCAGTTTTAGACCTTTTAAAAAGGCTGGCTATGCAAAAGAATATTATTGATCACATTTCGATTTGCCAAATTTTACTAAAACGGAATCTCTTGGAATCATTTCTGTGTAACAAACCATAGCAAAGCCGACGCTAGGGGCTTTGCAAGAGTCCTGTGCACTTTGAGCTTCACCCGCTTGGCAACGATGGATTCAGAACTCTATTGTCAACAATGAAAATTATTTTGAATTGAATTTATTGAACTCTGCAACTTGATTCCGCCAAATTTCCAAGTTATAGTGCACAGTTCTATAAGTCGAGGTCTCCCTAACTCTAATTTCTTTACTAACTCTAATTTTCTTTACTTGGGCGTCAATTTGTTCCTTATCGGTTTGCATTTGCTGCTAATTAACGCCGACGGCCCAGTTGTTCCTGCCAGTCAATTTAATTGCAAAATAACTGTCAAAAGCTATGGTAATGGCCAATTTACGCAAATTGTGTTTTATTTTTTTTTGCCCAACAAATTTTCACCAATTTTTCGTTGCAGTTCTTTTTTTTATTGTGCCGATCATAAATTTCACATCGATCGACTTTAATGCACAATTGTGTTGATAGCAATAAAAACTCGATTTTATCGACGTTGAGATTTAGATTAAAAGAAAGTTAAAAGTTGTGTGCTCGCTAGACGGCGCTATTGCGCTTTGGCCTAGCGTTGGAAGCGTTTCAATCTATACTTTGTCAGTCAATTAGTCAGTTCAGTCAGTTCGGTTCATAACTCATTAATTTCTCGTGCAAAACACGCGTGCTCGAAAAGCATATGGCGTTTAAAAGTTAACAAGTTGCATGAATTTTCTTTTCTCAAATACCACTGGGTATCTTGTTGTTGTTGGTTGTGATTGTTGACCAGGTCTCGAATTGATGGTCACTTCAAATTCATTGCGCACATGTAATTTATCATTAGCTTGTTAACTAACAATTGAAATGTGGTAAAGGTTTTCCACATGCCCAAAAAGAAAACTGTGTGCTAAAACTTTCGCGTTTTCTTTCCAGCGCTACCAGTAAATACTCGTTTCCGTTATAACTTTGTAACAGCGAGAAGTAAACATCAGAAACCCCACATATTCTTTATCAGCTTTGATGTCTAGATATATGTATGCAAAACATTCTCTCAGATTTTTGCGATAAGATGGTGTATTTGTGAAAGCCCACAGTTTTTTTTTTTTAAATCGATTTTTTTGTTATATCGGACTTAAATTTTATTAAAGGACCACTTAAAGCCCTCGGTGGCCTAGTGGAACTGGAGGACCTTATAACATATTCATATATATAAAACGTGAAGAATTTGAGACCCTACAAATAAAGCATCCACACCAACGCATAGATAAACTTCAAGTTTTTATTTGAATTTTTTAGGGCATTATATTTAAAATTTTAATACACCACTTTCAAATTCATATACATACACCATGAAAATTTTAGAATCCTAGAATATCCGGATCGTATAGCGCTCATATATACCCATCGATCAACCTAAGCTCTGGATTTCAAAGACTCTTAATTTATAGAATAGGTTCATACAAACCAAGCGATAATTTTTCTTTATATCATGATAATTTTGGAAAAAAAATTTTAAGGAAAATTTTATAGAAATGGATACAACTACCTTCATTTAAATACTTGGTTAAACTTCGTTCCAGTGGGAAGAGAAACCGATTTCAGCGTAGCCACAGCAATACATTTTTTGTCTTTACTTTCCACCGTTTTATTTTTTATTTTATTTTTTATTTTTTTTGTATTTTTTTTTTTGTATACAAATCAAAGAGTAATTATTTTTTTTTTTCATTTCTTCTAGAACTGCTTTACGTGGTTGTAACGCCCAACAATTAGTTTTGTCTATGTTGTTCTTAGTTTTTGTATTTTTTTTTTGTCTGTGTTGCTTTTAATCAGATTTTTCTGCTTTTTAGCAACAATAACAACAATATGTAAGGCCTTAAAAACGTTGTAATTGTTTTCACATTTGACGGTTACACCGGCCGATTTATTCAACCGGCCACAATTAAATATCTAAAAATAGGCAGTTTAAATAAGATTGAATCCGACTTCATTTAGGCGCACATGGAAATGTGCGCCATTGACCTAAAACTGTTGCGAACAAAGAAAGTTAAAATGTCAAAACGTTTCATATTTACCGCTATTTAACACTTTAAAACTAAACGTGTAACCCTATAATAATGTGTCATATTTAATATTTTTTTGTCTTGATATTATAAATGCCAACGCTTCCCAAGTAAATAGGCACAAACAAAGCAACATGCGATACCCCTTTTTAAGGTGACCATTACCAAGTGCAATGGAGTGTTATGTTTGACCATCTCTTTTAGGGCAATATTAGTGCCATTAACACTTTGAGTGAAAGTGTATTTCCTGGTGATTGTGCGCACAGAATATCAAATGGTTGCACTCTAGGCCAGTTGGAAAGTGCATTTGCGCATAAATATTTTTTAAAGCCATATTAGTGGGCGTAATAAAAATTGATGTCTGAGTTGCATTACGTACGTCGAAGATTTCCTTATTAACTACTCCATAGCTAACCTAGCTTCGATTGAGTCATTCGCTCACCTAGCCGCTACAACCAGTAGCAAAAATAACAATGAACTAGGAAAAACAAACGTATGAACCCAGGCGACCAAAACTTCAAAAGTAGTATAAACGAAACATTTCACAAACCTTTGAGGATATAAGTTATTGAGGGTTTTTTCTTCTTCTTTCATCTATATATTTAAGCGCCAAACGCATTTTCTGTGTTACATTTCCTGCTTAACCCCGCAAACCGATTTTGATTAAAAAAAAAATCAAATTAAAGGTTTTCTTCGCTTGATGTGCACAATCAAAGCGGGTCAGTAGTTTAGGTTAGAAAAGATGTTAAAGATAACCACGTTTCAACAACAATAACAACACGCCATTTGTAATGTTGTGAGCAGTAGAATTTTCGTTTAATACATAATATGGGGAAAGATCAATGTTGTGTTCTCTTTGTTATCATTAATGTATTAGTGTTGGGTTGTTCATGAGTAAGTAAGGGTTGCTCACTAAACTCATGTTCCTTCCCTATGTTGTTTGTTTATCTTAAAAAAAAAATTTTTTGCGTGTTCCCCTCACTGTTATAATATTGTCGCAAAATAACAAACTATTGTGGGTTTAAAAAATAGTGACGTGGGAGTTATTGAAAATTACAGTTGCCAACGAATTGTTATTGAAAGTCCTGTTATTCACGAGAGTCGCATGCAGTCTATTTAGTAAGCATTCCTTAAATATATCAAGAATATAATCTAGTTGTATGCTAAAATGAAGAACCGTATATTACATTTTACTTCTGCATATCCATGTTTATTATACGTTCAATATACGAGGTCCGGCCAAAAGTATGCGACCTGCATTTATATCTTCGCGCCACAGCACTCAGGCGACCTCTATAGGGTACAAGCATCATTAGTAACTCCCCACGAACTCACCAGTTACTCGCAGTTCTCAATAGGACGGTTAATTCATGCTCAGCGTGTATTTTTTTACATTTTCTCTTTCACGTTCGTCGGATTTGTTCATTGTTAAAAATGATGGCCAGAACAGAGCAGGAGAATAACCGCACATCTATTGACAGTGAATCTCGTTCTAGCCGACCTTCGACGGCAAAAACATCGGATAATGTTGAACGTGTGCAAGTGGCAATCGAAAAAGATCGTTGTTTGACTGTGAGGGAACTAGAAGATGACCTTGGAATATCAAAAAGTACCGTTTGCCGAATTTTAAGCGAGAATTTGGGCATGACTCGTGTGTGTGCTAAATTCATCCCAAAACTGCTCTCAGAACAGAAAAAAACCCTTCGATTAGAAATCGCTCAGAACAATCTGGAAATTATCAATAGTGATAAAAATTTGCTCAAAAAGATTATTACTGGTTATTAATCATCGTTTTATGGTTATGATGCTGAAACAAAACAACAGTCTTCGCAGTGGTAGCTTCCATCCGAGCCTTGGCCCAATAAAGCCCGTCAAAGCCGAAGCCACGTCAAATGAATGTTGATTGTGTTTTTCGATTACAAAGGCGTCGTGCATCACGAATATGCTCCTGCAGGTTAGACGATCAACAAAGAGTTCTACGTTGAAATTTTGAAAAGATTGTGTGATAAAACGACCGTAGTTTTGGCAAACCGGTGACTGGCTTCTTCACTACGACAATGCTCCAGCGCATGCATCAAACCTTGTGCAGCGGTATTTATCAATTGTACAGTTGTTGTACAGCTTTGCCAGCCTCCATACAGTCCCGACATAACTCCTTGCGACTTTTGGGTATTTCCTCGATTGAAAATGCCGCTTAAAGGACACCGATTCGACCACAAGAAGACTGTTGAAACCAATGCGACGAATACACTAATAGCGATTCCAATAACTGACTTTGCATGGGAAATGAACTGACATCAAAAATTGTGCACAGAAAGCAGTCTGAATTGACTGACGGACCGACCAATCATTGCAACAATAATAAAGTCAAACTGACGAAAATGCAATTTGACTGCAATACCAGGCAAAAGAGAGTACATTTATACTTCTGCGCATCATCATCGCCCACTTGACTTCATCATCATCTTTATGCCAATTAGAAATTGAAATACCAAAGTCATCGCCGCAGTTGTGCTGTTGTTGCTGCATATGTGATGTTAAAAAACGTTTTCACTTGGTGTCCGTGTCGAGCTACCTTTCTAGTTTTGTGTGTCTGTTTATGCTGGCAATTGGAAAATAATTTAATTAATTTTGGTTTTTCTCATGCGCGAATTTCGATTTATTTGGTGAAAAGTGGCAGTCACAGTGCAACGCGAACAACTCCCTGCCATCAACTTTTTGCTAACGCTGCGTTACTGCTGCTGCTAGCATAGTCTCTGTCTGGCTCTGTTAACATTCAATTATGTTAATTACATACATTGTTGAATAGACCCATGTAACACACAGCACTGCGTTTTTAGGCTCGTCTTAGTTTTTCTTTTTTATTTTGAAATATTTTGCAAATGTTTCCCCTTGTTTTTCTTTTACTTAAAATACTTTTTTCTCTCCCGACGAACATTAATAAATTTTCTAATTTTTAATCAACGGTTTTCCAGTCGATTAAAAAAAGAGGTGCGTGTGCACCTCCGTTTAAGCAGATGAAAAATTTAAAACTCTCGAATGGAGTCGAGCTTGTATGCCAATTTTTTTAGACGCTTTTGCTTTACAATGTCTTGACTTGTCTTCACTGCCAAGGCGTGTGTGTTCGCCTTGAAATTTAATACTTTTGCGTGCGCAACGCTTTTATATTTTTATACATATTATTTTTTATTTTATTTTTTTTCTACTTTTTCAAGCGTTTACCAATTGTAATGGTAAATTTACATTATGATTTATTTTTTCTTACACCTATTTTTTTTATAACTGGGTTTAGTGAATTTTTTACCGTTATTAGTGCTTGTAAGTTGTGTGAATTTTCTCACTTTTAACGCGCATTTCTAAGTAATCATCTTATATGCGCGTTATTGCGTATCTTTGTGGACTTTACTCCCACTAAAAGATAAAAGATATACACCTAGGAACGCAACCCTCATGTTAAGCGAAATCGTGGTAAGCGAGACATGGACATAGATTCAATACAAAATATTGTTTTGCATTCCTAGGTTTCAACAAAGGCAAAGAAACAAAATAGAGTTTTATTCAAATTTTCGCAGTTTTTATTACAGTATCAAAAACATTTTCAAAGTTATCAAAAGTTACTTCAACGTTTAAGTATTTAACATTAAGCTTATTAAAAACGCAAAAACTTTCCAAAGTAAGAATTGTTTTGGCACATTAATATTAAATGTGAAATCAATGTATTTAAAAATCCGCGGATACTTTTTATTAATGTATTAATCGGAACGTACTTCTCATTGTATTTTCGGTAGACAGAAATCAACAAATCAACACTTATTTCCTTCTACGCGAGTTTGTATCTATTTAAAAAGTGTGATCATGGACATGTTGTGTTGTGTTATTGAAACAAACTATTTCATTTGGTGACAGTTATTCCTAAGCCAGCATAATTCCAGCATTATATGTGCACCCTTCCACATGCCTAACGGCGTTGCAGCTCTACAGATTTTGCCACACTTCTTTGTTGATTTGTTTCATGACACCACGTCACAGTATTTTGCATCATTTAATTTTCTATACAGTCGGGATAATAGAAATTACAAAAGAAATATCTTCCAATGCCGTAATTAACTTGAAATCGGAATATATATTTTTCTTGCAAGTTTGATATCTTTTTGCGTGTGTGTTACAAAGACGACAGCGTTAAAAGGCACTGCTCCGCTGATTGTTGTTGGCTACGCGCTTGGGTGATTATGGTAGTCTCTTCTCATCTTTTGTTGCACTCATCTGTAGTCGGAGTAAGCTGCTTAAATAATACAAAACCATCAAATTAACTTTGTAATTTATATATATATATATATATATATTTTTTATTTTTTTTTTTAATGCATTTCATGCTTCTTGATTTAGCAACTCCGTTTTCATTTTTTTACTTTTTTGTTATTGCAAATGTTAATGAGTTTTCAACAAAAATACCAGAATTGGCGTAATTAATTAACGAGCCACGCATTCGTATTGTATTGCTTACTTATAAAGCAATTTTCTAGCAATTTTTCTGAAACCAAATGAAAGCAGCTCAGGCCAGAAAAAAGTCATTGCAATTCACGCTAAGAGGAGCGTAACCAAAATATTCTTTCAACCTCCTATCTAACTGCAAAATCTTATGCTTTACCCTATAGTTTTTATTGTACAATATATAAAAGAATTACAGAAATTTAAACTTCAAGGAATATTAATTAATAATTATTATTAATTAATAATTAATTAATCTCCCTCAAAATATCACATGTAAGCGGAGCGGTGACATTTGATCATGTTGTCGAGTCAATTTCACCATCAAAAACTTAAGAAAGGAGAGGCTTTGTCCATCACACCACAGA
Organism: Cacoxenus indagator; assembly: GCA_035041755.1. Lineage (NCBI taxonomy): Eukaryota > Metazoa > Arthropoda > Insecta > Diptera > Drosophilidae > Cacoxenus > Cacoxenus indagator. Next base: position 108,371 of record JAWNKX010000191.1, on the reverse strand, counting down.
TGGCAGTCCCATTGGCTGCACTCGGCAGCAACAGGCCAATCACCTGCTCTGCCCCATCATCTATCATGGTGCACGTACAGACTAGCAGTTCGATTAATGTAACCATCACAGGTTTGATTATCAACAAATTGAAGAGACTTGTGGGAGACCCTATGTTACCAGGTTAAGTAACGAAGGACAATTTAAAATAGTTTCATGGAACACGTGTCGAAGAGGTATTATTATGGAATATAGAGAACTCTCGACTAATACACAAATTGTTGTGTTTATGGATACTGTTAAAAAGGACCAAAATTGTCGTTATTATCACCATATATTATTTAGGAGTGGCATAATATATGATCTACATCCTACAGTATGTAGATTGAGGTCTCGGTGGAGTGTAGAGCCGCGCACGTACCAGGGGCAGCACGTTATTTGCCATAAGGTTCGGTTCTGCAGTACCTGGATGCGTTTATAGTTTGATTTGGCGGGGGTTCCCCACATCTGCACACTATATAGCCAGATCGACGCTATACAGTGCACGTAAACTGCTCTATTTGCTTTGAGCGACATGGTGCTTCACCTGTTAATCAGCCACCGCGATTGTTGCATACTTCGGCCACATTTTTTGGCCGTAGCTTTCAAGTGTGGTCCAAACGTGAGGCGTTTATCCAGTGTGATGCCAAGGTATTTTGCCTGCAACGGCTTCTCCAGGGTCAGTCCCTCCATCGGTATAGACGGGGTGCGGTTGGATAGTGTTTTTATGGTGAAGCAGGGGTTGGTAGTCTTCTGCGGGTTGACCTTTAGATTCCACCTCCTCCACCAAGCTGCCAGCGTGTCCAGATACAACTGGAGTCCATTTGCTGCCTCAGAGCGGGACTTGGAGCTGTATAGGACTGCTATATCGTCCGCGTAGGCCGCAAGAAGAGCCTTCGTAGGAGCCTCCATATGATTCTCGCTAGGGCAGGGTAGGTCGGCCCTAGTACATCGAATAGAGCAGCGGTTCAAGAACGCTACCCTGTGGAACTCCAGCTCTCAACTTCCGTCCTTCCGTCCTTTTCCTATCAAATGCTTGTTGCATGTCAATGAAAACTGCAATATTCAAGGTTATCAAAGGCCTGTAGAATGTGCTCAACAAATCTGTGGACCTGCTCAATGGTGCTGTGTCACAGCCGAAAGCCAAACTGATGATCCGGTAAGATACAGCGCTCACTGATGATTGTACCAAGACAATTGACAATAAGCCTCTCCCACACCTTAGATAGGGTGCAGAGGAGGCTTATTGGTCGATATGACTCAGGGTCATGTTCCGGTTTTCCAGGCTTATGGATCATCAGGATTGCTGCTATCTTCCACTGCTTTGGGAAGAACTGCACCCTTAGCATCTCGTTAAAAATCAACGCTATGTAGAGGACCGCATTAGATGGCAGGGCCTTCAGCGTGGCATGGCAGACCCTGTCGATAACTGGGGCCTTGTTCTTCGGAAGGAATTTTATAACCTCAGCAATCTCCTCAGCCCTGTCTGGTCTAATGGGTAGCGACATTTGCAGAGGTGTCTGTAGACTGTCGTGGGTCTCTCTGACCTGCTCTATTGTAGCGAAGTCGTAAGGTGTGAATCTAGCTTCCAAGTGACGTGCAAACGCATTGGCCTGTTCTTTCTTATTCCTAGCAAGATCACTGCCAGGACAACGAACAGGCACCTGCCTAAACGGCTGTCTCTTAAGGCAACGAGTGCATTTCCAGAGCGAATAGTTGGCATCCACGGTATAATACATGGAAGCCAACTTCCGCTCAAAGAAGTTGCTTCTAAGATCCTTTAAGAGATTTCGTAGCTGTTTGGCTGCCCGGTTCCATAGAACTCGATCCCAGAGGTTTTGAGATCGGATTTTGTTGCCAAGAATTCACTGGCTAGACCTGTATAGCATAAGAACTATGAATTTATTATAATTTTTTGCACCAAAATTACTTTTATTACTAATGTGCAATATGATGATATGTAGACCATTTTTTAAATCAAATTTGGCCTTATATTCCTCCTAGATGAGTTGAGAAAGTGGAGTCTAATTATTTTTTTTCTTTATGTTCTTTCCAGGGTCTTGAGACCACCAGGCGGCGGTTCCAGCGATATCTTTGGCGCTGATATGCCACAAACACCACGTTCAGTGAAAAATCACATGGCCTCAAACATTTTCTCGTGTGAGAAGGACTCAGCTGTTAAAAATAACGGTAAGTTTGAACAGACACTCGAAACTTTACATGTTATATATTAATTCTAATCGATAGTACTGCTAGTAATTTGATACAAGTTTTTCGTATATTATGCTAAAATAAATTTAATCTAATTAAGGTCATATGAAACATCTACTTCTCAACTCTCTTTTCCAAAGATATCCCATAATTTATAGTTTTTATTTACTTACAAAAGCTTCTTCAGCTGCTTTTCGCTATCAACTTATGAGTTCTCTTTTTCATACAAATCCCCAAGAAAACCTCTTATGTTGTAAATAGTTATTCACCAAATGAGGATGAGCTATAAATTCCAGAATGTTTATCCTATCAGTAATAAAAACGGTATACAGTGAAATTGCCCTTAGCCGGACAACCACCGCCACAGTGTTTTTGTCCAGTTATGGGACAGTTATGGGGCGCTTATTGGGAGGAACAAACCTTTTGGTTTGAAATACATTATTAAAGTCACACATATGGACAGTTTACTTTTCCAATTTGGTGTCATCATCACCAATACGAATGAGGAATCGGTACAAAGGGAACTACAATATTTTCTATGCTTATGCTTCTTGTTTATGCTTTTTAATTCTGTCCGTTTAAGAGAAATATTTTGATGAAAATTATATGAAATGTATTGTCTCCGTTCAGTTATTGGAGCGTCCAGCTACAGGAACTATTTTTGTATGTAAAAATTAATGAAAAGATTGTGTCGATGAAATTGGTCCGGCTACTAAGGCTGTCCGTAATGGGGAGTTTCACTGTACATATTTTTTACGCGTTTTAATTTTTTGTTTTTTAGTGATCATCTGAGTGAAAAGCGTGTTTGAATAATTCAATGTGTATCGTTTTCTTATATCTTTCTTTTCTCTCTTTTTTTCTCACTTTTTTTCTTATGTGTATCTTTGCAGTACGACAAGGAGCTCACAGATTCTATTTCATTGGTACTATTACGAAAACAACAAAAGCATATATTTTATGTTCTTAGTCTTTTTTTCTGGTTTTTTGTTGCTAACTAGTTTGCAAAGAAAAGTACCCCTCCAAAAACTCAACACACACGCTAAAAACATTTGTATACAAAAACAAAATTTTATGATTTACGGTTTAATTAGTAATAAAAATTAAAATTAGCTTTTGTTTCACCTTTTCGCAGAGCGTACCTACATATTTTAATGCACATGCACTATTGTTTGTCTCTTTCTCACTGTTGGCTGCTAATTGCACTGTACCGTCAAAAGTCACTTCGCTGAATGTTATTCAAGGCATCGTTTAACTAGCACCAATAAAAACAAACGACGTAAAAGAATCCCGCCAACACCGTCGGGCGGCACTAAATAAATTAATAAAAATTTTGCACTGTTAATAATTAACAAATTGATTTTAACGCCTCGAATCGAGTTTAATAAAAAATTACAACACTTGGTTATCACAATATGACCAACACCATAAGAGAAGTCAGCTGTTGTTATTCGTTTCAGTACATCTTATTATTGACTTCTATTTATGCAACCGTCTTTTTATATGAGTCTTTGGTCACAGGTGCCACTACAACAAATTATTTTCAATGAATTAGGAAATGGTCGGTTGGTCGGTTATGATGTGGGGGAGAGTGGAAAAGATTTACCTTGTACAAATCCGAAGAAACTTGTTTAAGACGAATACAAGCGAAATGGTTCATGCATCAAACAACAAGTGGTACTTTTAAATTCGAAAATATATATTGGCATAAAAGCTCCGACGAATCAACTAAACCAGGCATCAATATTTTAGGTAAAAACTTTCTGAGGACGATATATGAACAGTAGTCTGTTACAATAATGGTATTTGCGTGCTTAGTGCCTCTTTTAAAGTGCTAATGGCTTAAAAAAGACATTGTATTTTTCGTAGTTATTTACTGCGTTGACATGGAGCCTCCGATGCCTCGGTAGTACCAAGAGATCGCCCTAAAGTTATATTGATACCTATATTGTCCTCTTAGAAACACCCAGACTAAAGTGAAGAATGGCATGTCACTTACAGGCAATGGCCATTCAGTCTCTTTCTAGCATGACGAATTGCACTAGAATAGACTAAGATACTTAGTTAACGTATCAGCAGATATATTAAGCTCTGTAAGGTGCTCCATTATACTGCTTTTAAGTAGACCAGACTGGGAAATTGGCAACTTGAGTTCTATGCGATATTGCGGGTACGGGTGTGTATCGATCCCTAATTTTGTCGGTTCTAGACCCTATATTACTAATATCTGAGCACTGAGAAATGGTTCAGAAAAGTTGCAGTTGAAGTTTCGGATTCCGGCAAGAGAAGCGCTAAATTTCAGCTGGTCGGATGTAATGCTGCTCTGTGCCTTAGTGCAAATGCACACGATCCTTTTGATCTCATGATTCCATAGTGCAAGTAGGTTACGATTCAAATTTATACATCTTCGATTTTATAGCATGCAGTGCTTTAGCTTTCAAACCTTGTATTATAAATATAGAAGCCGCATTTTTCACAGTGTGTAAGCAAGTTCCCCTAGATTTGCAAGCAGTGCAGAGAGAGCCGGTTTTTTTTTATTTTTATAGGCTTGATGGTGATGATGGTTGTAATGGTTTCCTCGCACTGCTATTGCAGTGTGTTGTTTAATACAGACCTGATTTGATTAACATCAAATTTTGATTTGTTCCAATTGTTTAACTAAATTGGTATCTGACAAGCCCAGTGCCCCGATCCACATATGTACATACATAGTTTACTAATTGCAAACACCAAATACTGTACTATTTTAATTTTTTATACACTTGATTAATTTTTATTAAACATTTATTGATATTTGTATGGTCTCGATATATTACTAATAAATACCTTTGTTTGTTGGCGGTTTGTTTTTTTATTTGGTTTGATCTACGAAAAAAAAACCATTGCAAAAACAAACAAAATTTTTCTGTTCTTTATTTTAACGACAAATATAAAAAAAATGCACAGGGGATGTTCCACGTCGCGGCCAGAAGAATGTCGACTCATATACGCGTCTCTTTGGCGAACCCGAACGTCCAATGACACCTGCCAAGAACCACATGAGAAGCAACATTCCATTCGGCGCCAACACCGAGGCCGCTCAACAGTTGCTGACCAATGGCAACGGGCATTACACCAATGGCAAAAGTGGTTCCGTATCGTCGGCCTCGTCATCGGTCTCGTCCTCTACCGAGAATCTCAAAATGAACGGTGCCTCAAGATCAGGTGGGTCAATTCTACAACTCTTTTTTAGATTAAGAATCAGTATAGGCTCGCTTTATGCATGGCTTCTTGATCTAACTCTTACTATAATATTATATCAGAATAATTCTATTATATCTCAAAATGTTGAATCGGAAATAATTTGGTTCGACAGAACCGTATGTGTTTCCAGGGCTTATAGTTGCAGTATGCCTTTGTATTTAAATGCATATATGGTTGAGTTTGACTCCAACTCTACTTCACATATATTATTCAGACTTCTAATACTCTGAAATTCTTGCACTGATTGCCATCTATTTTTATCTATATTATTAACATTCTGTCCACAAAATGTGAGCTCTTAATTTTTTACTCTCTTAAATGGCAGTGAGCTCACTTAACAAATACATTACTCTATGTATGCCACATGAAATGACTTAACATCGACCGCAGAGCTTTAAGGTGAATCATGGTAGTGGTGCGACATGATGCATTGCAAGCTTAAAGATTCTTGTCCTTGCCATCTCACCTTTGTATGTTTTTGATGACCACACATAAATCCATTGTTGTGGTGGCACGTTGTCTTCACGGAAGACTACGACCGCGCCTTCCTCGAGACACGGTCCGCTTTCTGCTGGAGATGCTGAAGACTAATCCTTCCAAAAGCGCTGTTTAATCGTCGATACAAGTTGGCAACGTTTCAAGTAGTTCAGGTTGTCGGTTGGCGGTAGTTGAATGAACTCTATAATGAAGTACGGATCAAAATAAATATCGTGGCTATGTTATGACATTCGAACGTCAGTTCAAAGCGTGGATTCCGCTTTCGAAGAAATACAGGTATTTGGAGGCAATCAATTTTCGACTTCTTTGTAAGAATAGAAGTGCTGTTCCGATAGTACGTGCTGCATCCTCTGAAGGGGCTAGATCTGGTGAATGCTTGGGGTGGCCGGACATTGTCATGGAGCAAAATCCTTTTCCCTGTCAGCTCGCCCATTCTTCGCTTTTTGTTTCAGTGCTCGGTTCAAATTGTCGAGTTGTAACCGTTTGACCAGGTTTCAGAAGCTCAAAAATATATACACCAGACACTGAGAAACGCTTCAATAGATTTTCGATTTTGCCTGCGGTGTTGATAGTTGGCCGGAATCAATCCAAGATTCTTTGCGTTTATAATTCACAAAATAAATCAATTTTTCATCTTTCTGTGTCGTCAATATCGAGATTTCAAGAGCTTCGGCAGCAGGTTTCCTACAATACAAAACTTTCCGCGGATGCTCTGCTCTTTTTTTGGCATAAAAACGACATTTTCAAGGCCACAACAAATTTTTGAAAGAAATGTGCTGCCATACATCGACACACACAGAAGCTAAAGCCACCATTGGCAAGCGGCGGGAATTGAGTATAGGTTTGCTACCAATCAGGCCAAATAAGTTTTTCTTCCGATTTTCATATAAGAAAACTTAACCTTTGATTTCTGAGTAAGTCAATTTTTGAATATCTCACAACTTAGCAAGCCTTGTCACATTTGTCTTTGGCAATTCTAAGGAACGAAACAGTTCTATAAACAATTGTGTGGAGAACACTTTTACTCTGTGAAGCAAAAAATATAACATTCTATATTTCATATTGAGTACATAGTTCCAAAACTCTTAACTATAGCTGTTATATACTCTGTGTTCTATTTACTCCACGCTTACTTACAACAATTATTGCAACCGAATCAAACTTCGTTTCTATTAATACCAGTCTTCCGTAACATCAGCAGTAAGTATGAATAAGTAATAACTTATATATAAAAAAAAAAATAGTAAAAATTGCATGCGATCACACTTCAATCCCAACTTTCCTTCCATCCTTCAACATACCGTACACCAGCAATGGCAAAGAATTTGCCAATGGATCCGGCATATCCCGGCGAACTGCAACCCCAATTGAATATGGATCGTTCTTGCATTGATACACGCGAGCGTGATCGGTCGCCCCTGAAACATGAACCCTATAACGCGTACGATACCCATGATGTGGGCATGGCCACTCGCAAAGAGAACGGCAACAATCCAGAGAATAAGCAATCGTTAACTGAAGGTTGCTGCCTCCCTGGGGTTCGTAATATGGCGAACACAGATGCTGGCCAGAGCACTTGCCTGAAGAGGGAGGATCAAGCACTCAGAGATGCCAAGCACTCACGCAATCCAATAACTGGACTTGGTTTGAATGGCGACGGCGTGGGCGGTTTGAAACGAAAGACACCTAAAGAGCGAGGTTATTTTTGACTTGACTGTCACATCGTTGTGCTTGTAGTTGTTGCGGTTGACGCTTATAGTGCCTTCATCTATGTCCCCACGCTTCTTTTGAAATTACAACACTCCTATCTAGCTATTTTATATCCCTAAAAGGCCAATGCATTCATAACCATTAAAGTAGCTTTTAGTACCATTTTGTATAATACCGTTAACTAATACGATCGGTCGTCAATCTATTTTTTTATTCATAGAGGGTAACCCGGTCACTGGCGAAGGCTACAAACCAGGCGCAACAGACTATCAGCAACCGAACTCGAACGGTGGCAATCACGTGACCAACAAGAATCGCGTACCACCGGGCGGCTACTCGTCTGGTCTTTGGTAAAATGTGGCGCTTACTCAATATAACTAACGCTTGCGACGTCAACAACATAAACAACACTTGTCAAAACAACAATAACGCCGCGAAGTTGCAACGCATATATTGAGGAGGAAGATGAATACACAGAAGAAGCGGAATAAGAAAACAATTCATTGATTTTCATCATTACTACACATACATATAATTAAGCATAAACCATAATCACCAACATTAACTACAACTCCCAACATTGTTCGTGCACCACACCCACACTTAAACAACTGCTGAATTCATCGTAGCTTGTCGTAAAACCCCGAATAGTTTTCGTCGTCACAAAAGTGACAAAAAGTGGCAAAAAACACAAAAAAGGCTCTTAAAGCATACAAATCCACAGACACAATGGTGTTCAAGCGCCTCTCCAAAAATTGCATTTCTATGCGTAGAGTAAAGCATAAAATTGCAATTTCAAGTTTTATGATTTCGTTGATGTTTGTGGTCGTTACAAATTCAATGAATTTTCAATCAACTTACGAAAAGCTACAGTAAGCAATCGATTTGTGAAGCACTTTTCTCAACACAAACGAAATGAACGATCAGAAACGAATTCATTCTTGAAAAATTGCTCAAAGGTTTTTCATCCGTGTTCAATCAATCCGTTAATTATTAACATTTGAAAATTATTTTCAAATATTACCCAATTTGGGTGCCAAGCAGCAGCAGCTTGTTAGATCCAGAAACCTAATATGAAAAAACTTGCATTAATTCTATTTATGTATTTATAATTAATATCATTTCATTCATCGTAAACACTGAAACACACACCCAAGCAAAGGAATATAATCGTTTATATAATCGTATTGAATTGTATCCAATGATTTGTCCAAAAGTATCACGATGCGCGACTTTAAAACTGTAAACGAAAATTGTGAAAAGAATAAAATCCTCAATTATCAATTGCTGGTATCTGATTCGATTTTATTTGGTTAGATTTTTCCCCCAAGTGTGTAATTTCATTTATACGAAATATTCTCTGTAAAATCAATTTTTTATTAATTATTATAATCATTTAATTATAAAGTATCATTTATATACTACAAATTATATACACACATGCATTAAAAATCCATAACTACGAAATTCAAAATGAGAACCATACACGAAATGTAAAAAAAAATAAATGATTATTTGTTTAATAAACTTTTCGTATATTAAAATATAAAACTAAAAGATGTGTCGTTTTTATTTAATCGTTAATCAGCTCTAGAGTTGAACCACACGACCTGTCCTCTGCTGTACATCAGCGAAGATGCCATTTCCAGTTGTACTATTGTAAGACATTGAAAATGCGGCTTACGCTTTACAGATGATTCACCTAGCAACCTCATACCAAAATGAAAAGAAAGCATCTGAATTTGAAATCTCGACTGAAATCGAAGCCTAATCTGCTACTATATAAGTCCGTTTTGCGGCCGGTTTAGACTTACGGTATGCACCCCTAGAGCAGCCATTTCAAATTTAGATGTTCATCAAAAGGTAGCGCCAAAGGTACTGCGAGCTTTGTCGCTGCGCCGTGCTACATTTCCAATAAATTCTTTCATCCATCGAGCCCTGTAGATCTAAAGGATCAAGTAAGGTATATTAATCCACAAAATTAAACGTTAAGTGGCAAAATGATTTCGAATCTATATACAATATATGCATGTACTAATGCTGAAACCTGATTGTGTTTCTGCTTGCTCTAATTAAGTGTGTGGTACCTGTTCAAAAGCATTGTCCTCGTTAGCAAGAAACAAGCAATGAATCGATCGATGTTCACGCCATGCAAAAGCGGAAAAATGAATAACGAACTTCAGAAATAGACGAGCAACGGGAATCTATGGTCAACTTAAAACCGACTGCATTAATTACGATGCTAATTATAATTAGTCATCATGAGGGTCTGGTTAATGGGAAAATAAAATTGATACATTTTGTGTACTGCAATACTCTCAAACATAATGAAACACCAAGAATGTGCTGCAGGAACGAAAAAGTTGTTTTCACCACCGGAATCATTACTATTTATATACATATACATATTTTAGCCATTGGTTTTTCTCAAAGCAGTTGCGCTGACCTTTGATCCGTGTAACGAATATGCTGATCATATTTTGGGCCCTCTTCTATAATACGTGTGTATTTCATAGTAAATGAATCATAAGGTATTTAAATACATAAGGTATTTTTCTAATATATGTAGCAGTATGTAATGAATAACATTTTACAGACACAGAGAGGAGGTTAAGACATCTAACTACAGCTAATTATTAACATCAATTTCCTGCATTAGTCCGATGATTTCGTCTACTTTCACTTCTACATCGTCGGAAAATTCAAAATTTTCGGCCTCATCGGAATCTTTACTTTCGGAATAAATCGAAGCTACTGATGTTCGGTTAAAACCTGCGAGGATTAAAACCTACGTAACCTCAAGTATTCGATTATTCATTGTAGCCGACAAATGTTTAGGCAAGGTTCGAAATAGTGCACCGTTCAGCCTCATTGTCCATTGCAGTCGTCAGCTGCGACCCTTTTCGAAAGTCCTCCATTGCGCACAACTATTCGAGAACTGTGTCGGTCTCTTGTGTAATAGCGAAGTGGAATTGGGGTAACGCTCGTCATGGCCTCCACCTAAATTTCATCTGGCCACATGTCGAATAATGAGCGAATGAAAACCGATTTGCCAAACTTGCAAGCAATGTGAAACAGAGCCTCACTGTAACAATTGAGCTAGGAACCAATGCATTGCCCTATTTCCTTAAGGATTACCTCATTCGTTATTTTCTCATAGAGCATTAGATCATTGTCGTCCGACATGATTGTTTTAGCTGTAAAAGTGGGTCTACTTTAGCCCAGCCCCCTCGGAAAATAAATCGTTAAGAGGAAGACTGATATTAGGAAACATTTATTCGCTGTAATTGCCCATATTTTGTAGCTGCTGGGCGATAACGAGCTCAGTTCCATCCATGGACATATGCGATGTGTCACTTAGATTAGTATATATCGGTGACTGATGTAATGGCCGGAATACGGCTCGACAATCTGTGGCTGCTATGTCAAATGGAATTAATTTGTCGATCCCAAAATCTATAATTGTTGATATATGGACTGAGATTGGACTGGAGATTGCACATGCTGTGGCTGCTGATATGATGACTCAGACTGGTATACATTTGCAGTTTCGACTATCATTGGTTGTTAATATATTAACGAGGGTTTATTTATAGTGTGGAATGTCCGTGGTTGCTGAAATAATATGCTGACTTGTGGACTTAAATTATTTTAGAGTTTCAAAAATCTGTGGCAACTGGTAATTTGGACTGTTTACTTTTTGGAATATCTATCATCTGCATCTACTGACCGCCATAAGTTACTTCGTTCAATGGCAAACGAAAAAAGCAAGCAAACGCGACGCTTGAAAAGGCTACACCCCTTATATCACCCATTCCGCATCACGGATGAGTAAGCAAGTCATTCTAATCATTTTTAAGAAATTTCGCTGGATATCTTCTGATGATAGTAGCAAATAAAAGGTATAGAGAAAAAACTGCTGCACTGCTACTTAAGCCTGAGATTTGTTAGTCAACATGTTTTTTTTCTCAATCACGGAGCATGTTTGTGGCTAAGTTTGGTGAGAAGAAATCGTCGAATTCGTTAAATATTAAAGCCAGATGCTTCTCAAACGGTACAGATACAAATAGATACAAAAACAAAGCAGCCTAAGAGAATTGAGTTTCCCGACAATGCTGCTCAAACTGTACAGTCGAAATGTTCAGATGTTCGAATGAAAAAAAGTTAAACACTGGAAGATCAACGAGAAAATCGCTGCAGTAGACAGAGCGCAGAAGGCAGCAACGCGCCGCTACCCTGCTAGTAAGATGTAATTATATATATAAATTATAATAAAATATGATATTTAATGAATGAATGAATGAATCAATGCTTTATTCAATAAATATTTACAAGTTTCACTTAAGCTAGTGATTATACATTAAATTTACAGAGTTTAGTAAGAAAGTTATAAATTATACTTATCTACTGTACACGTATTTATATATGTGTATTTGTTTAAATTTTGCTTAAAATATCATATAGATATTAAGGAAAAATGCGAAAACCTTAAACAATTTTAACTAACCAAGAATATTTAATATTAAGATATTTAATTTAATTAAATTATAAAATGTTTAAAATGTTGTATTTATTTTAACATTGGTAGTCTTGCTATGGCACTTCACCTTCCTGGTTAAAGTACCGCGTAAATTCGTTTCTGATTTCTATGCCGCGAGTTGAACAACTTTGAGACTTTGTGCTTTGAAGGCCATTCAAAGTTGAATGCTGGCGCCACGGCCCCTCGATTAATGTTCCAGTTTCTATATCTTCTCTGTCCAAAATTTCCTTCGGACAGAAATTTTTCGAATACTTTCTTTGTAAAAAATTATGGAGATAGCAGCATGCCAACACTACTGTTGACACTCTTTCAGGTGTCACATTTATAAGTCCTTGGAGCACCTCGAATCTCGTTGATAAAATGTCGAAAGCATTCTCAACCACACGATGTGCTCTGCTGAGGCGATAATTAAAAATCCGCTGCTCTTCCGACAGACCAGTAAGAGGAAATGGTGTCAACAAATGTTCCATTAGTTCAAAGGCATCATCTCCAATGAAAACATGTGGTAGGATTCGCTCGCTTCCCATCACAGGACACGGTGCTGGCAAATTAAGATCACCATCATCAAGTGCTTTACCGAAGCGCGTGTGCTGCAAAACTCTTCCATCAGATATTTTGCCATTTACACCGACATCGACCATTACAAATTCATAGTTTGCATTTACAACTCCGAACAAAATACAAGAGTGGGATTTCATGTGATTCAAATAGGGCTGCGAGTGTTTTGGTTTCTTAATTAAAATATGCTTGCCATTCATGACGCCCAAACAGTGAGGAAAGTTCCATTTTTTATGAAAGTCATCCGCGACTATTTCCCATTCCTCGGGGCTGTTAGGAATCTGAAGTTAAAGAATAAAAAAAATTATATATATTTTATATATAATAACTTCTTAGTGCGGCAAATAAAGTAATGTGTTGGAAAATTTCTATCGTAAAAATGTGGTTGTAAATAATTATAGTATCAACGATCACTTACTAGAACGTGTTTCACAATTTAATGATCTAGGGGTATTGATGGACCAAAAGCTGCATTTCGAATGCCACATTTACTCATCACATCACGCATTAAACGCTGGTCTCAGGAATTTAATGATCCTTATACCACTAAATTGCTGTACACATCCTTAGTTAGACCTATTTTGGAATATGCATCTTGTGTATGGCACCCCCACTTTAGAATTTATAGCGATCGCATTGAATCAGTACAAAAACAATTCTTACTGTTGCATTGCGTAACATGCACTGGGATCCAAATTTCCAAATTTCCAAATAAACTTTAACGTTCCTTCTCGAGTTACTAGAGGTTATATTCCAATTTCTATTGGTTTTTCTAAAGCTACTTATCTGCTGCATAATCCATTTCGCGTGTTATGTCTATCATACAATTTGCACTATGACCTAATATTCATCTCTAAATCTTCTGATAAATGAAATTTCAAATGATGAATTTAAAATTTTCCTATTATCTTACCTCAACTTACCACTTAGTAAATAATGCAATTAAGACCAGCTGAGCCCAGTGTACTATGTACCTGGGTGAATTTTGATTCCACTTAGGCTTTTCCCATGTGAGATCAGTGTGTGGTCATTGCGTACCTGATAAGTCAATGTAGAAAAACAAAAATCTTAAGATAATAGAAAACCAAATCACGAATAGGTTTGGTATGTAAACTCAACTATTCGCTTTACTCGGAAGCAAAATAATGAAGATCAAGGCAGTAGTATATTGGTAACCGAACGAATTTACTTCACTCAATCCCCATAAGAAAGTAGTAGTAGCCTTCTCAGTCATTGGGCGCATTCAGCAGAAGTCATCACTCATCATTTTCTCCGACTTAATAATTGATTACTAGTTTGTCTCTGCTGAACGCAGAGATGCTAGATGCTTTGTGACATAATCCTATTGAAGACTATAGGATTAGCCATCTTGTCTGTTAAAATGTTTATGCTTCGCTGTTTGATTGCAGATGCGTTTCTCGAACTATGGTGTGCTACAGCAAAGTATGGCAATTTGGACTAATTGGTACCTGTATAGAATCAAAGTATAAAAGCACCTAGTAGTAGATCAATTCTGCGCATTTCTACATATCGGTACGGAGATTTGGACGACACATTTTCGGATTAACATTTTGCGCACAACTTTATTACAAAAATGTCAGTTAGTCGTTCGCATATGGCGTTGAGGGTTAGGGTGTTGATTTGTTTCATTCTCTGGATTATGGGGCTGAAGTTGTGTGTTCCGCCTTATCCAGTTTCCAATATGTTATGCGACAATTTCAGAAAGAACATCTTTAGGCAAACACGTCAAATAGTACTAAATAGCAATTACAATAAAATTTCAATGCAAAAATACACCACCACACCATATCAAAATGTCCTCAAATTCATTAGACTATGCCATATTCATTTAACTCACAACCACTTTACATATATAGAATAAAATTTCTTCTACTAGTCTGCACCTCTACAAATGCCCTCTTGAAATGCTTTGCAATCCCTTCCATCGCACAATGAGAAATGTGATCGAACTTTTCAAAACAATCCAAAATATTTTCTATTGTAAATGTATCAATAATGTAAATCTTTGCGCCTTATTTAGGAACATTGAGAAATTGTCAGCACTTGCACATAACTGGAGAGGTTGAAGGCTCCATTGGAATCTTCTGAATTTTCCATTCAATATTGTCGCGAATTTTATATACTAAGCAAAATGATTGGCGCTGATTATGTTGTGATGTAATTGTCAGCTAAGTTAAACTCTGTCACAGTCTCGCCCGAAATATATGACACCAAAATGGAAGTGAATGTGATGAGCATCAACATTTTTTAGCTGCCAATATGGGTCGTCCCTTAAGGGATGTGTAATTCATTAGTTGTTTAAAAAAAATATAATTAAAAAATCGGTTCAGATCTGGATCTCAACAGTAGCACTATCCAAAAGTATCTTATACGATACTAATGGTATGGTGCAATATTTTCTAAATTTAGTGAATGAAGCTCACAAATCTTCATGCCAAACTTCAAGGTTTTTCAGTAAGAACTTAAGATAGAATCTGTGGTTTGTGTGAAAGGTATAACTGCTACTTGTCAATGCAGTAAAAGCACTTAATTTCCTTAGCTGAAAAACTGAGTGCATAGTACACACAGATGGACATGGCTAAGTCAACTCTATCATCGAGGTGATCAAGAAAATGTGATGTAGAAACTGCAATGGAGACAAAGCAACAGCAGAACTTATAGTGCGACCATGAATATATTTCATAGAATGACAGTAGAGTAGCTAACATTAGTAAACTATAACTCAAGACAACTTGCCACAATTCTCTGTTTACATCCTGTAATTTCCATCTCATCCTTTGCACAACTTGTAATAAAGTAAATTGGTATTATTCTAATTTACATTAAGTAAATACTCCATTTACCGTTTTTACTCACCTTTATATACGAATCCAAAGTTTTTATGATGGCTTGACATGTTTCCATTGTGATTACACCAATGCCCGATGCGGACAATCCAGTCACCAATTGTAAATCCGCAAAACATTTTCCCGTTGCCAAATAATGCAAGGCTATCGACAGTCGCACCTCGGCTGGGATTGCGTCTCGCATTAGTGTGTCCCGCTTTTTAATAAGCGGACTAAGAAGTGAAAATAATTCCTGGAACTCACAAGAATTCACGTGTAGAAAATTTTTTAAAGTGCTGGGCCCGTGCGCAATTAAGCTGAGCTGCCTCAAAACATTTTGATGCGAAAATTCTCCATTGTTTTTATACGCATTCCTCTCCCAAATTCGTTTTCGTTTTGCCTTTTTTTTTTCAGCGTCCTTTACACAAAGTAAAACTGCCAATGCAAGCCAAACTTCGTCGGACAAAGGCATTTCGATAGCACTATGTAAAGATTCGAATATATAAATTATTTCTCTATTTATTTACTATAACATATCATTAGGAAAATTATACAATAATTTACCCAATATCTATTTAAGTACTATCATTAGTTAAATTATACAGTAATATAATATTAACTGAGACCGTCTACTTTTATTATAATTCTTAATATTTATGTTATGAATTGGATGCACGGTGAATGAAAAGAATATTTAATATTCTAGTTCTCAGCGCAAACAGCAGATGTCAACGATGTTGTTATTTGGGCTAGTGTTGAAAAATGTTTCAATTTAATGCCTATGCCGTCAGGGCTGGGGTAAAATAATTAAAGCTGCCCACAACTAGCTGTAAAACTGAATTATACGATTAGTTGTGGGCTACACTTTACGAAGTACTAGTGAATTGAGAAAAAATCTACCAACGAAAAATAAGATATAAGCGTATGGAAATAATATCTAATATATAAAATTAGAAGTATGTTTGGCTGTGTGTTTGTTTGTTTGTAAGAAAAAAAAAGTGTGAGTGTGCTTAGCACACACGATCTTTTGATGCGTATGTAACTGAATGAATAAATATGTATGTAAATATATAAGTAACAACAAAGCGTACCTATTCTATTGCTGTTGTTTTCGGTCAAACGATTGTTCTATCAGTATAAACGCATACCTTCGTTGTTATTGTTTGCTTTGCTCAAACGACTTCTCTCTCAGTAACAACACATGCACGTGTTGTTGTTTTTGTTTTGTTTTCCTATCTCTGCTTTAATCAAACGATCGCGTTCGCATCAAAAGGTATTTGTTGTTGTTATCACTACTTCGGCTCAACGCTTTATAATACAATAATTATATTATAATATAAATAATATAATATAAATAATATAATATAATATAATATATTATAATATATTATAATATAATATAATATAATTTGAACACTTTTGAAAAATGGGTTTTCGGTATCAAAAGCGGTCAAATTTCCCATAGTGCAATGGTGTCTGATTGTGCGAATATTGCGGCAAGCATCTGTGATCATGGTTGATTACCACGAGAAATTGGCCTAGTGGGCTCATGGTCTCAAGCCGAGCGTAGTGAAGGATGGCATCTATGCGGTCTGTCGGTGGCTTGATACCGTGTTCGTTGATGATGAAGCTCAGAAAGGCAACTTACGGTTGTGTCAGTATGAATTTACTTCGGTTGATACTTAAGCCATGGTTCCGCAGTATTTGTAAGGTGGAGCGAAGATGTTCTTCATGCTCTTCGATCGAACTCGACATGATGAGTATGCCGTCTATGTAGCAAAATACGAATTCCAATTCCCTGAAAATGTTGTCCATGTATCGTTATCGCTTTCTGCCATAGTAATTTGGTAGTAGGCTTTCGCCAGGTCGAGTGTGAAAAAACGTTCTTTCAATGTAATTTTACGGGGAAATAATATATGTGGGCGATAGAGTAGCGATCCGCTACCGTAATCGCCTTGAGTTTACGGTAATCGCTGTGCGAGCCGCTGCGAGAACGGTTAGTCGGCAAAAGTGCCGATTGGAGGTTTTTTACGTTCCCCTGAAGTGCATCAATCTTTTGCGAGTAAACGAAGGCTATCGGCAACTCCCTTAGGCAAGCCTGTGGCAGAGACAGCACTCATCGATGGTTCTACTGATGGAGAGGAATTGGCTCCAATGCACAGGGAGAAAATATGTCGATCTGGCGGCGCTTTACCAATTACTTAAAAAAAAAAAGAACTAAACCTTAATTTGATATTATATATATATTATATTATATTTTATATAATTTATTATTTTATATAAATTATCAATAATATTTGCCTCATGTATTAAAACTTTGTCGGGGGCATTAAAACCAAAGATATTCAGCTACAAATATTTCTCCATTTTCCTACGCATATATGTGGAAAGCTGCCATTTGTACTGCGTACCCACAAGCCATTGTGCGTAAAATTACGCTGTCTTTTAATTATTTCCAATTATACGCCAGTTACAATGGAAGCTAAGGTCTGCTGCTGGAACAACATTCTTGCAGATATCCGTTGTGTGTGTTACCTCCACCCACCATTAGAATGTGCACCAAGATACTCATTTGCTTTCTTACTTCATATTGTATTTGTGTTTTTCGTGCTTCAATAATTTCTTTATCCTTTCCCCGAACCTGCCATTTTTTTATTGGCAATCTGTACGCGATATGGATAATGCACTCGAAACTCCTCATCCATCCATGGAGTGTCGATAGTACAAACTCATATAAATGTTTCCGTGGCTGTCTCAACCGCATCAAGTTCAGATCGTTCATAATTTTCGGAGTCGAACCACAAAGACAGTGACTATGACTCTGCAATGGCATTCAACACTTTTCCATCGAGCGTTGGCACCATATTGCATCATTTTACAAAAATGCTTTGTGTAGCCTTCATCTAAAGTGCTGACGCTTCCTCAGGTGTATAGGGAATAGGAGCTTACACACCTAAGTCACTAACTTTAAGCATTCTTGAAGTTTCATCTGAATCGGAGCCCAACTTTGAAAAATCCTGGCAAGCGTTTATTTTCCCAGCGTTATAAAGACTAACGCACGTTACTACCATTAGCTCTTCCTGTGAGGCCTGTGACCCATGATAGATGAAACTTTTTTTACTTGAGTCTTAGTTAGCACTCAGAAAAAGGCTTAACTGTACGTCGATTCAATGTTAGTTCACGGAAAATCACATTTACTTCAAACCACTCATTGTTGTTTCGCTTTTCAAACAATGTTACGATCCTATTACTACCTTTCCACTTATTCACCAATTTACTGGCAAAGTTTCTTAGTTGTTGTTGAATTTCTTGCTTCTGTGCATTGCTATATTTTATTACAACGATAATATTCGAAAACACATGATTTTCAAAACCCAAAAATCTCTTGGTATGTACTTTTTCGCAGTACCAAACTACAAAAAGGGTGCGTTTTGAGACTGACATGGTAACCTAAAAATCGAAAAAAGTATACAAGTATAAAAAACCTGCAGCTAATTTTTTTACTCAACATAGATAATGGACCACATTAACAAACAAGATTAACACTAGCCCGAACACAGTCGAACGAACCCAACTTTTATTCCACGGAAAATTGGGTTACACCATCGAAAACACTCTACATCGAAGATATTTTTCACTACGATTTAACACTAACATATATAAACACAGGCTACAAATGTTTTTTTTTATATTTAATACATACCTACTACTTTCGATAAAATACTACGAAGGATATTAATTCATTTCAAAAATGAAAAAAATAAAGTTTTTGTCTAAAATCACTTTTCACTGCAAAAAGGTGAGAAAATATTTGATGCATTTGCTAAAACATATGCTAATTTTGAAAGCTTACAGCTTGGCGAATATTGACAGTAAAAAAAAAAAGGAAAAAAAAATCGTTTGGTTTATCGACTATCGAAAAATACAAAAAATTTTCCCGGCTTTTCGAAAAATAAAAATTTGGCCAAGGCGCCGCCAGATCGACATTTCTCCCACTGTGCGAAAAAGCCATCCGCCACCTTGCAGAAGGCGCCGCAGCTTGGGCTCTACAGATTCAGCAAACTTTTTCACAAGGCGGGATTAAATTTTCGACCGTTATTAGAACGTCTTCTTCCAGGTGTAGGAAGAGAAGGTCGAACTTCTCATAATTGATGCCAAGCCAGCGGAATGCACGTTCCACTTGAGCAAACCATAACTGGAGGTTAACGCGCGAGAATTTTGGCAAGTGCTGTGACGTCTCACCGTCAGACAGCGATAAACGATAATAAATAATATTAGGAAACGCTAAAGGACTCGGCACCAGCGGTCCAATCACCTGCTTTACTCAAACGTCTGTCATAGATCATGGACTGGTAGCGACAGGCTAATCACCACCGTATCAGACAACAATATTAGATTTCTGAAGCCATCACAGTTTTTGATTTTCAAATTGAAGAGACTTGTGGGAGGCCCGATGCTTCCTAGTGGAGTGAATAATTCCGATAAAACTGACACTACATCCATCATGTCGGGGTCACCAAAATAATTTGAGGAGACATTAGTTTCTACGACCTTCACTCCAATAGAATATAGTCAGGTATTAATTATAGAATACTATAATATCATATATAATATAACATCAGAAGTTACATGAGTGAAAACAATGAAGCTCGAAAACAACCTATCAACGGTTGTACTATATTTAGTCGTTTCCTCCTTTGTATATGCTAATAGTACCTCGACCCACCATTGTCTTCATTTTCATCACATCTTCAGCAGCTGACTCCATCATAACCATCATAAAAGTCTTAAGGTTGTACAAATTCATCAAATTCTAAATTTTCCAAGTACTGATTTGATATCTGTCGAATTCATTATCCATCAAATATGGGGTCGGTTTGAGTTCGCTTGGAAGCTGGCAAATGTCATCGATGTTCTGTTGTTTTTTTGCGTTTTCTTTCTTTTACCGCTATCAGACAACACTTGTGACGTTTCCGCTAGCGTCCTCCCTCACCAGCAGCACAATAAGACTTAGCTGAAAGAGGCTACACACTCACGATTTTCATCTAAGAAAGAATTAACGGTGTATTACTATACCCACGTGATTATTTTTTCTTATCATACAAATGTTTCATGATGCAGTTTACTGTGTTTAATGTTAGTCACTATCATTATAAAAAATCTTCCTTCTTCAATTTGTATTTTCGCATATACTCCTCACATTATTTCGAGTTTTCTTGTTCTCCTCAAGATTGTTTACTGTTATTAGTTTTTGTCACTAACTCACGAATTGAGTTATTGATTCTCTGGGAGCCCGTTTGGGCCAGGTTACAGAACTTCGAACAAGAAATTTTGAGCATAGTTATTTAAATTTATGGGTACAAATTATCTATATATATATAAATCGATGTTTGTTTGTCTGTTTGTTTTATCCCTATGTAATCCGACACCGATTGACCGATCACCATGAAAATTGGTATATTTGGTAGATGTCATCATGGAGCATGTTTGTGGCTAAGTTTAGTGAGAAAAAATAGTCGAATTCGATAAATACCAAGCCCAACTCAATTTTCAGTTGCTTCTCAAACTGTACAGATACAAATAAACACAAAAACAAAGTAGCCTCTGAGAATTGAGTTTGCCGGAAGTGCTGCTCAAACTGTACAAAAAGTCGAAATGGTTAAATATTCGAATGAAAATTAAAATCAAAAAAATTAATACTACGAAATGCCATCCAAAAAGTCAGACACTGGAAGATCAACGAGAAAATCGCATTAGTAGATAGAGCGCGGAAGGCAGCAACGCCCCGAGGTCTGATAGTATGATATAATTTGACATATGTAGTCCTACCGTTATATTGAGGACGGGAATAATTTTGACTAAGTTTACCAAAATCAGTTGTCCTCCACTGAGTTTCAGTTGATTGGTAATGTTTAATAACAGCTAGCTATTACGAGCAAATAAAGAAGCAAGCACACGAGAGAAGCAAAAAGGGATAACACGATACAAGTGTACATAAACAGTGCTGTAAAAAAATGTGCCGCTTATCGCTATAGCTACAGGCTAATGATCTTAATTACAATCATCGGCATAATTAATTAGCCATCTCCGAATATAGTCTCACCGTGGCAAGATCCATGCTTCCAACAGAATAGTCATCCAGATGCAGAAGGCTTAGCTTAGACAGTCAATTTTTCATTCAATCAATAATGCGCGTCTGCTTGGTGATGAGTATTGCATTGTTTTTAAAGCCAACAAAATTCGTAGCATTGTCAGACCAAATGTACTGAGGCACGCCACGAGTAGCAATGAATCGCTATAATGCTGCTTTTAAAGAGCCCGTAGATAAGCCGGAAACCGCAGAAATGCCCCCCTGTAATTAAAAATGCACGATTAGATTGTATTCTTTCCGAAGGCAGAGCACACATAATTCGGTCGATGTTTTTGGTCTTTACTTTAAAGCATGTAATTTTCGCAAACCTCCTGCCTGCTGCTGATAGGCCAATAACGAAGTCTCACTGACGCCAATAGAGACTGAGGACAGCGTACACAAATTTAATGTGATATAGTGGAAATGACGATGGTAATTTAATGACCCTTTGCTAGCAAAACTGGATGGTGAGATTCAAAGTCAAATGATGAGTTTTAAGTCGGCCCCTGACTCGTATAAGGCTAAATACATCAATAAATGGATTGAGTGAGATTTTGATCGACGAAAAAACCAGTCGCCCTGATTTCAAATTGGTGTTATCCTCCGCTATGCTACATCTTTGGATCATACACAGCAATATATAAGTTTCTTGCTGCATCTGTCTAACCGAAAGAGAGCCAGAAGAGCTAATGCTACTGTGCTCTGAAGCGAAAACAAATTTTGCGGATAATTTCCTCGATGGCTATTGACTGAGGAATGGAACAAAATCCTTCGCGTGATGAATTTATATATGAACATGCGTATATGCGATGCATTTTAGCGAATGAGGTTACAAACTTTATCTTGAAGCACTGTTTTGACAATCATGTACTTTTTTTTTGCGTGGCAAAATAGGCATTGATATTAAGAGGCAAATCAACAATGGGAGTCATATAATTCAGTACTATATCCTGATCCATGAAGGCGCCATATTAGTCTCTCAGGTCAGGCCGCTTAGTTAATCTTGTTTTCAAATGCTTAAATCGAATGAGCGCTTATTGATATGAATCCCCTGGTTTCGAAAAACATAAATTGGACGGCAAACGAACAGAATATTCTCCAGTGCATAAACGTTTATGGTTTTTTACTAAATTATACTCTGTTTCTTGTTTTGATCGTTAATTTTCCGGCATCTCAACATTTTCAATTTCCCAAAATTCGTCCAGATTCTCATAATACTTCTCTTTAGAATTGGCGAAGCCTGTTAGTATCGATGATTTTGATATAATTACATTTCCCCCGCCAGAGACAATCCACCCAAATCTGGATTCTGAATCTGGATTGGATAAATTATCCAGCTTGGTTAATTGTCAGTAATCCAAGGTGTGACAATGGCCAGAATAGAGGCCGTAAAAACATATATACGAGATTTTAAAGTAACGATTAGTGCTTGAAATGTGACTAATTAATTTTGCCAAATATAATGGTCATTAATTTTGTTTTCTTAACTTTCAGTTGGATCACTAGCGGTTTGTTACAAAGTTAAGCTGTGAGGCACTATCGAGTATGGTCCGATATGAAATAAGGTTGCCTTATCTATCCTGAAGAAAAATTACGGTAGTAGCAAAAAAGGCGAACTTTTCTGGTAAGGTCGAATTAATGTTGCTGAAGCAGGTGGAGATTGCAAAGACTTTGTGGCTAAAGGAGGAGCTAGTGCATGCAAGAGCCGCTGGAGACGTTATATGTATTAGTGTGTGATGCCTTGCCAAGCGTAGCCTACAAGGGCCTTACACTTGTGAACAATGTGACCCATTCGCAGGCAATTAAGACGAAGCTGATGGCGATTTGCCTCCTCTTGGGATCAAAATTTAAAAACTGCTCACAACGGTATATACTATGATGCCATGAACCACAGATTTATTTATGTTTTTTATTTTTTATATATATATATTTTTTTAGACAATCTGTTCTTGGAACAGTAAACAAATTTTGTGATGCTTAAAATAAATAACAGATATAGGTTATCTCCATTGAGACACACTATTACATACTAGCGAAATACAGGCTATGTTAAAAAAATAAAATCTATCTGGTAAGTCCAAAACATGGAATCTCTTTAACCGCTTAACCGTTTGACTATTGTCAAGGAGGTTAATGGCCAGAGTGTTGTCATGTGTATCTAGTTTTTTAACATATTTGGCAGTGAGTTTCGATAATTCACTATTAACAAATGGGATCCCAAGATCTTCATGAATTGCATAGTTATTCACATACCAGGGAGCATTTTTAATTATTCTGAGTACTTTGCTTTGATAGCGTTGGAGAATTTCAATGTTTGAATTACTCGCAGTACCCCAAAGTTGAAGAGTATAAGTCCAAATCGGTTTCAGCATAACTTTATATAGTAGAACTTTATTTTCGAGGCTCAATAGTGACTTTGATTCGAGCAGCCAG
This sequence comes from Cacoxenus indagator, assembly GCA_035041755.1. Taxonomy (NCBI): domain Eukaryota; kingdom Metazoa; phylum Arthropoda; class Insecta; order Diptera; family Drosophilidae; genus Cacoxenus; species Cacoxenus indagator. The sequence continues at coordinate 84,187 of JAWNKX010000191.1, read as the reverse complement.
TTAATTTTGCGGGTTTTGAGGGTAAGCTGAATCTTCTTGGCTTTGATATGAGCTTTCCATGTTAGCCTGCAGACCAAGTGTACGCCAAGGCATTTCACAGTTTCACTTTACTATACACAGTACACAGTTACCTTATAGGTTTACCTTTCAGGAGAGTCCTTTTCTAAGAGCAAAGGTTACTTGTACGGATTTTTGAGCGTTGACCTTTATTTTACACTTAGAAAGCCATTCCTCAATTTTATTGATTTGAAACTGGATGAGTATAGATGCGTCAGAAGGATTTGCACATGTGCTAATTAGCGCAGTGTCATCAGCGTATGTCGCAATTTGTACATCATTTGAGACACGCAGATCTGCAATATACAGTGTGTAGAGCACCGGGCCCAGTACAAAATGCCTGGATGCCAAACTCTACCGAACGCTTGCTGAATATCGAGAAATACTGCTGACCTATATTGTTTTCTAACAAAAGCTTCAGTTATTATAATGACAATTCGATGACATTATTCAGGTGTACCATGACGTTTTCTGAACCCAAACTGATGTTCCGGTATAATGGCGAGTTCGTCCGAATTTGGTAACAATCTTCTCAAAAGTATTTTCTCAAATACTTTGGAGAAAGTTACCAATAGACTGATCGGACGGTAAAATGACAGACAGTTTTCCAGCTTATTTGGTTTAGTAATCATTATAACCTCAGCGCAGTTCCACTGGCTTGGATATTATTCTAAACTTAACATAGCATTGTAAATATATGTTAGAAGCCGTATGCGTTTCGAAGGAAGATTTTTAATTGTTAGGTCATCAAGTTTGTCAAAACCGGGTTATTTTTTGTTTTTAATTGCTTTTATTTCGACTTCCACTTCCGCATATAACGTTTGACGAATTGCAAAACTTATCTTGCAAGGGGATTCCAGGAAGTTGATTACTTCGTAATCAGAGGTTGTGTTGTTTGGTTTGGAGTGTTTCAGCTTTTTCAATATCAGATATGCACCTCTCACCGTTGCTATTTAACATGACAACGTTTCTTTTTGTAGGGCGTTTCAATTACTTTGTTGCCCCCCATAGGCTGTATTGATAGTCAGGATTATTGGGATCCAGTTGCCGCAAATACTCTGCAGTGGCTTTATTACGAATCTCTCTCAATCTTTTGTTTAAATCACTGGCAGCCTTGTTGAAAAGCCTTTGGTAGGTTGGGTTGCAACTAGTTTGCCACATTTTTCGTAATAATCTTTTATTTTTGATCAATGATATCATTTCTGGTGATAGAAAAGTTTGATTTTGAGTACTAGAGTTGTTCTCCAATATCCAAGTGAAGAAGTATCCTGCTACATGAATGGAAATTGTTAGTTTTTTCATAGCTACGTCAATATCCGCCCCGTCTTTCAGGGAGACATCTAGACCCCTATGGTTTTCCAGTCAGCCCTTAAAGGCGGTTACATTAGTCCTATTTGTTACAACTTTGTAGGGTTTCAGTTTTTCGACAACAAGTGTACTATATGTTAGGATAATGGCGGAGTGATCAGAGTTTAGGTCATAGCTTTCAGCTATGTGTAAGTGTTGCTTGTGTATGCCAGAGCAAATGAAGAAGTTTAACAAATCGCATATTTTTCTGACATCTGTGGGCCAATAAGTTGGCTTTCCTGTAGATAGCATTCCTAGATTATTGTTTATTACACATTTGAATAGTTCATTGCCTTTTGGGTTTACCAACTTAGAGCCCCACCAGGTGTGCTCAGCATTGAAATCTCTTCCAACAATAAACGTTTGACCAAGTGTTTGAAAGAAACGATCGTAATCCATCAATTTCATCGAAAATCTTGGCGGAAAATACACCAACGTTATTGTTAGGTATCTATCAACACATTTAACCTTAATGGTGGCATCTTGAATTGAGTTCTCGGTAACACTTTCCATTAAAGAATAATTGAGGCCATTTTTGACAATTATTGCTGAGCCCCCCCGGGTTTTGCCATCCGGATGATCAGCCTTAATTATTTCATATCCCCGAAAAAGTACATGTGTTTTGACTTTCATCTATCATTTGGGCGTAGGTTGGTTTGTTTTCAGCGAATCGTATATTGTTCGGTCTATTAGGGGGTGCAAAGTTTGGTTGGTCGTTAGTTATTTTGTTGTCTTGTTGGGTGAGGCGAGAAGAGGGAGCTTTCCTGACAATCAATTCTTGGTATACTTGACACACTTTATAGCTAGCGGCGTGATTTCCTGAGCAGTTTGCACATTTAGCTTGCAGCTCTTTGCTCTTTAGAGAGCATTTGACACATTTGAATTGTTTGCAACAGTATCACTTCGTATGTCAGAATTCTTGACAACGAAAGCATTGTACAATATCGGTGGTCTTTCTAGGTGAGTCAACTTTATTAATAGCATTGTCGATGTGCATGATTTTAAAAATTTCTGAGTTATCATTTTTGGGCTCTAGGTCGACAAATAAGATATTTAAAGGTTGCTTGGAAATGCGGCTTTTGATGTTTTTCACACCCCTCACAACGTGGCCCAACGATTCCAACTCCGATTTTATGGTATTGATTGGTGTTGAAAAGTGTAACTTTTTAAACACAACCCTGAACGATCTCTCATGTTTTAATTGAAAAGTATGATATTTCACTTTTTCTTCTCTTATAATTTGGACAACTTGCTTGTATTTATCAATGGACTTGATCATAATCCTAACATGACCATCTCGTTGTGGCGTAAAGGTGAATTCCTGCTTACTTATCTTGGTGGTAATATATTTAAGCATTTCGTTCACATCATTCACGTCAGATAAAAATATTGGTGGCGGCTTAGCAGCATTATTTTCTGCTTTTATATTTACATTGCCTTCTTCTTATTCTTTACTATGCATGATTTCTTCTTCGTCGCTCAATATTTCAAAGTAATTGTTGTTATCCAATGTTCTAGGTTCAAAGTTCAGAGCCGGCAACTTTTTGATTACTGCTGGGGAAGAGAGACTTGCTCTCTTTCTTTGCTTTGAGTCTTCTGCCAAGACATTACTGTTTCATCGTAGTCGTCACACATCTTGCGACAGACCAACGGCATAATTGTTATTGTTTTGTTTAACGGCTTATCAGAAAAACAGTTAATAATCAAAGAGATTTTGTATGTTGTCTCCGTTTAGCTTTTCAGTGATACACATTGATAACACAACTGCTCTCTGGAAAAGCTCAATGAGTAACTATGAACCGCAGATGGGAATCTCTTAAGAATGGTTAGTCGACACAACTAAGGTCTTGTGAATGTTAACGTCACGTAAGTGATTTTGGCCCACCTGATTGCATAATCAACATTTTCCAGCATTTGGCATCTGTTGTACAAAAACTTAGTCATTGAAGACCATGAAGGTATTTGATTGCTGGGAGCCTTTCCTTCCCAGCTCTTCCGCGGTTCCAAATGTGTGAGTTCAATGAGCAAACAATCGGCTAGTTGTTCCTTACTCCTCACATTTTTCAACGCTCCTGGATGGGAACCACCATATACTATCGTATACTATAGTATACATCGTATATTATTGTATACATCGTGTACTACCCTATATACATCTTATACTATCGCAGATATAGTATAGTATACATCGTATACTATCGTGTAGTATAGTATACATCGTATATTATCGTATAGTAGAGTATACATCGTATGCTATCGTATAGTACAGTATGCATCGTATGCTATGGTATAGTATAGTAAGTATACATCGTATATTATCGTATAGTATAGCATACATGGTATACTATCGAATAGTATAGTATATATCGTATACTATCACTTTTCTCTTTCCAATTTTATCTCTGTCTAGCTGAGAGTGTCAACATTCGCTGAAGTCGTTGTGCTTTTTGCAGTGTGTTGATATTCACAAATAAATGTTAAAAATTTTCACTTTCAAGTTCATTATTATTATATTTATTTATTTTATTTTTTTTTATTTATTATTTATTTCTTATATTCATTAATTTTTAAGCTTTTATAAATTTATCCAAAAAAAAAAGAAAAAAAATTTGTTTCTATAATTTTTTATTTAATTTTGAAATTTATTTCTTTTTTAATTTATTTTCATTTTATTTATTCATTATCATATAATTATATTTATTCATTTTGTCCTATCTTATTTATCTTATTTTGCTTTTTTTTTAAATTTATATTTTGTTACCTACGGTTTCAATACTTCGCTCAAAATGAGTTGCTGTATTCGGGCTTACACCAAAAAAAAAAACTTTAATAATGATAAGCTTAGAGGGGTCCTTTGTTGGATGTGCGATGACATCACCCACCTTAAGTGCGCTGGGTTGACTAGTCGTGACCATGATCGACTTTACGGTACTGCTAAACCTACATGTGGTAGCATCAGGTGGGCTTGCCCCACCTGCTTCAAACTCCTGAAGGACTTCTCATTGATGTACCACCGTATGCGAATTAAATACCACAAACTTAAGAAACTATTCACGGAGCTCGCTTGAGAGTTTGATGCTGGGGCAAAAATGTTTACGGAGTACTCTTTTGAATCGACTCCAACGGCTAATGCAGTTCAACTACCGCCATTATCTCCTCACAATCTTGCGCCTACCCCTTTCTTATCATTCCCTTTCAACTTGTTCTACTTCTTCCCAACTTTTACCTTATGCTCTTATGTACTTTATTCTACTTTTACCCAACCACCCCATCCTACTCCAATTCCAGTAGCTCCTTATACCATTATACTTTGTCTCCCCCTAAGAGTTCTTCGCAGTTTAATACTGGCTCTACTCCAGTGCCATGTACTTTGAAGGTGCTGGATCCTAGTAAACATGTTTTTATTTCCAGGTTGGATAAGGAGACAACCTGTGACGACGTTGCACGCTATATGTCATCAAAAGCATGTTTTGGGTGATTTTAATCTTGCCTCTATTAATTGGATTTCCTTTAGTGACTCCAATATCGTTCTTCTTTCTGTAGGCAGCGAGTTCATAGATTTATTGCTGGATCTCTCTCTTCAGCAAATAAACCACATTTACAAAGACCTAGCGTTTACTAACTAAGCCATGAAAATACCTCACTTTCGACATGCTCTTGATTGTCAATTCCAGAAAATACCTATCTCCCCACTCTTGAGGTCACACTAACTCTTAATCAACTTCTGTCTGCATCTGATTCAACTTGAGCTAAGCCAAGATACGCTTTCAAACATACTAATTTCAATCGTCTTAACTCATTACTTGTCCACAGATTGTCAATACTAAGTTAATTTTTTGATATTGATGTGCGGTTTTTCAACACGACTAAGCTGGATTATATCAATAAATGTGTGCCTAAAGTGCATGTTACCGACGATTTTAGGCGTCCGCCTTGGCTTTGTAAAAATTTGGTCCATCTAAAAAATATTAGGAATCGGTTATTTAAAAAATATAAACGCTCTTGTTCCGCAACTGATTATGTGAATTATGCCGCGGCTCGTAGTAAATTTAACATTTTTAATCAATCTTGCTATATCCTTATCCTTATAAAATTCGTCTCCTTATCCTTATAAAACTGATTATTTAATCACTTCAATTTGCCGTTTATTGACGGCAGTATTGTTTTGCGATATCTAAAATTGGATAAAACCTCTTTTTCTCCTGGTCCGGGTAATACTCCTAGTTGTATCTTAAAAAGCTGTGCTGACAACTTATATATTCCCCTTTGTAGCTTATTTATTTCATCGCTTATTATTTCGTCTATGCCAGGTGGTTGCAAAAAATCCTATATTCAAAAACCATTTGTTGTTTGAGCAGATTATAACTGATCATCTACAGTTCTATATTCGCCCATTGTTGAGTATATCTCAGCATGGTTTTGTAAAGAACCGTTCAACGGTAACCAATCTGTTGGAATTTACTTCTATTGTCAATCACAACTTCTCGGTAGGTAACCAAACTCATGTTATCTTCACTGACTTCAGTAAAGCTTTCGATACTGTATCGCATGCTTTGCTCATAACCAAACTCAAAGCTTTTGCTTTCTCTTCTCCATTGGTCCGTTGGCTAGCATCTTACCTTGATATTCCTACTCAAGGGGTACTTTTCAAGTCCTCAATATCTAAGTCTTTAAAGGTAACCTCAGGTGTTCCTCAAGGCAGTCATTTGGGGCCTTTGCTTTTCAACATCTTTATTAATGATCTACCTACCGTCATCAAACATTCTCAGATTTTAATGAATGCAGATGATGTAAAACTATGTTTCAGCCTTAATGGCCCCTCTCACGGGATTTTCCTTTAGAGAGACATAGATCTTTATCTAGTTGGTGGTCCAATAACTATTTAATCCTCAACATCAATAAATGCAAAGTTATTTCCTTTTTTCGCGTTCTATACACTTCACTGGTAAGATCTATTATGGAGTATGAGTCTTGTGTTTGGGATCCTCAATATCAGATGTATATCGATCGTATTGAGTCGGTGCAAAAGCAAGTTATACTTTTTGCTCTCAAAAACTTGCACTGGGATCCTAATGCTTGCCTAACATCTTATCTGTGTCGTCTAAAATTGATCAACCTCCCTACCTTGTCTAGTCGTAGAACGGTCATTGGTGTAACTTTTATGTATAACCTTATTTATGGTACTACTAACTACCCTTTTTTACTTAGAATTATTTTCTTTAGTGTACCAGCACGTCCAACTAGACACTATTTTACTATTAGTCTTCCCTTTTGTGTAGCTTCTTATTTGCAACATGATCCATTCCATGTCTTATGCAAATCTTTTAATACCCACTTTGCGTGTGCTGCTCCTCCAACCACTTCTTATGTTATAAAGACTAAATTGTTAGCGTCGTTACATTAATGCATAACTTGCTTTCTAAACTAGTAACCTGCATTTTTGTAGGTATTGTAGGTATTGAATTCTAAATTGAATCTTAACTTTAGTTGAATCTTGCATGCTGATGATGTTAGAGGCTGATTATGTTTTTATCTGTAGCCAAATATTTAGTACATAAACACTTTGGTATTGCATGATCAACAAAGAAATTAGCAATTAAGACCAGATGAACCCAGTCTATGTGACTGTGTGCATTTTGATGTCACTTGGGCCTGCCCCATGTGAGATCAGTGTGTGGTCATTGCGTACTTACTAAGTCAATGTAAAAAAAATATATATATTTTTCTACAGAAATTTAATTTATTTATTACTTTTTTTAGATTATTTATATCATATTTATTTTATTTTTTTCTTGCATTGGAGTTTTCACCCTTCTCTTATAGATTCTCCTACTTAAAGTGACCTGTGATCTGAATTGTTTTCATTGACTACACTACGATTTAGCTCTCTAAAGTACTAGAGAGCTCTAGAAAATGCCATACTTCGGTGAATCCTCCTACCGCACATCGGATTTGGTGGTGCGGCAAATTTCATGTACACATGATGATCCAGACATCACAAATAACGAATCAGCAACAAGATCAAGAAATCCTTCAGATTCGACAAAACGGACTTTCGGCTACAGAACTGGAACAAAGATTGGAGCATGGAACGTTTGTTCCCTGCACGCACCAGGAAGGTACGAGCAGGTAGAACGTGAAATGCTTCAGCATAACATCTGCATTCTGGGAGTGAGTGAAACCATGTGAAGAGGAAGAGTTGAATATACTGCAGAATCGAGACTTACGAGAATGTTGCACTCTGGCGAAGAGGAGGCAGATAGAGGTCCAAGACTCAATGGTGTGGGCATCATGCTGACCAAGGAAGCTACTAAAAGTCTAATCTCCTGGAAACCGGTTTCGGCAAGGCTTATGATGGCGAGGCTTAGCTCTAAAGTCACCATTATTCAATGCTATGCCCCAAGGAATGACGAATCAGCGGACGAAAAGATTTTTATTTTATACTCATCTGAATTCAGTATACAACAATGTTCCAGGGAGTGACATCATTATCATCATGGGGGATTTTATTGCCAAAATTGGCTCTGATAACATAGGTCTTGAACGCGTTATGGGGAAGCATGGCTTAGGTCAGCGTAACAAAAATGGTGCTATGCTTGTCGACTTCTGCAACGCTCATCTACTTGTTATTGGGGGTTCTCTATTTCCTCACAAGACCTTCCACAAAATCACCTGGGAATCTCCTGATGGTCGAACTAAAAATCAAATCGACCATTTCATCATACAGCAGAAATGGAGGAAGTCACGAAAGAAAGGCTGACGCAGGTAGTGACTATCGCTTACTACTGGGTTTGCTTCGCTTACGAACAGCTGTTGCTCAGCGTCGCTCAGACGGTATAGCAAGGAGACCCATATTGAAAACAAACGTTCTAAATGACCCCAATATACGTCGTAATTTCGCCAACACACTCGGCGTCAAAACGTCAAACTTACAAAACGCTGGGTTATCGATAGATGCCATGTGGGGTCAAATTAAGAACGCTTTCATGGAAGCTGGAACTGAAACTGTATCAAGACAGTCAAGAGCGAGAGATTCCTGGATATCCCAAGACACCTGGGACAAAATCACATATCGCAGATCACTTAAAGTAAGGATCAATTCAGAGAATGATGCTCAGCGTAAATTGATTCTAAGGAACGAGTATAGAGCATCTCATAAGACAGCAGCGGTGTGTGAAATGTGTTAAGTTGGCAAGTGTGGAGAAATTTGCGGAGAATGCGGAACATGCTGCAGGAAGAGGAGACGCAAGAGAACTGTATAAAATCACTAAGGACATTCTCGGCCACCGTAGCAGCACTAACACTAACTATCCCGTGTTAGATTTGAACGGCAACCTTTTAGTGACTATAGAAGGTCAGATACAAAGATGGAAGAAGCACTTTTGTGCACTGTTAAATGACGACCACAATGTAGAATTGAATCATCAATTGAATAATATGCGCAGATCTTCTAGGGGTATTGACACTAGTCCCAAAACAAGTACAGAGATTTAAAACGCGATCCATTTTCTAAAGAAAAATAAAGCAGCTGGACTTGACGGTATTCCCGCAGAATTCCTAAAAGCAGATCCTGAAGCAGCTTCCCGTATTTTGCTCAAATTAGTGCAGGCTGTTTGGGGGAGTGAAACTTACCCACGGGAATGGAAGAATGGAGTTATTGTGAAGTAACCAAAGAAATGGAACCTCAAAAACTGTAATAACTGGCGCGGTATCACCATTCTGTCTGTTTTTTTTTTTGAAATTAATAGAGAGGATAAAATTCAGGATCGAGTCTACCCTCAAAAGGCACCAGGCGGGGTTTCGTAGTGGCCGATCATGCGTCGACCACATCAACACCTTGCAAATCATACTTGAACAATCGTCTGAGTACCAATCACCACTGTACCTCATGTTTGCAGATTTTGAGAAGGCGTTTTATCGGGTTAATCGTGAATGCATCTGGAGATCTCTTATTGTGAGAGGGTGCCATCAGTCCAAGAAAACCTTGGATGTTATTCTCTGCTACAGATGCCAAAAACAACTGTATGAGGCCTTACATCTGCGGTAAGTGTCCCCAGGATCATCCAACTGCCCGATGCTAGCAAACTAGGTACAGCTCGGCTGTACAAACTACGGAGGAGATCATGCGGCATGGTATAGGGGATGCCGTGTGAATAAAGCCAAATTGGATGTACGTAGGTCTAAATGCAATCGGCAGCAGGAAATCTGTTAATCCTTAAATGAGCCAGTGAGGACGTAAAATTACAGATGGCCATCATCCAGATTGCAACCAGTCGTCGTGGATAAACAGTCTCTTCATTATATCTCTCTCTGCACATTAATTGGTCAACAGTTGATTTTGAAGAACTTTTTAGCAGTCAAGGAGGAAACTTTCTCATAGGTGGAGATTTTAACGTTCAAAGCAGATACTGGGGTAGCTTTAGAACTGATTCCTGCCTACAGGAAATAGTGCTAAACTCAACAGCTCAAATCTTGGCAACTTGGCAAGCGACCCACTTTCCGTATGCCCAAAGACACACACCCAGTGCCATGGTTTCTTCGTATATATTGGGCTGCGTCCAGACGATTTGTCTATCTAGACTGAGTATCAGTTCTCCTCTAATCATCTTCATCTTAACAAGATGTGATACAAGATATGATATTTAACAGTGCGAAATGGACTGCCCCCAGCTATCGAAACACTGCTACTTATTAAGAGATCGGGCTCTTGGGATCCCATTGTGGCAAGTGTTTCGTAGAGCGTTGAATAGTCAAAAAAACTGCTGACGCTTGTTTCACTAGCAGATGGAAAATTACCGATTTTTGTCAAATGTCTCCCCTGATTGCTCAGCAACGTCTCTTTGTGGAAACTGACGAGTAGGTATAAGCATCAGGTTACCCCAAAATTTCCAATCAATGAGGCTGGCGGATCTTGGGCTAGATTTATAAGGGGGCGTGTCGAGGCTTTAGCCGAGCGTATAGACTTCAGCCATTGGATACTTTCCCAGAATACATGGTTCGTCAGATCAAAACTAGGCTTGACAGCGCCGCCAAACTATGACCCCCCGCCCTAAATATTCCTACAGGCCAATCTGCCTGCGGCCCCATATAGTGAAGTTGTTTGAACACTGTCTAGTGACACGGATGCTGGACTTATGAAAGGTAAAGAAAAGAGTTCCAGCCCTTCAATTTGTGTTTCGTAAGTCCCATGTAACTACAGAGCAACTGAATAGTATTGTCAACTTTATTCTCGAAGGATTTGAGGTCAAGGAGTAAGTGGCGGCAGCGTATCTTGACATTAAACAGGCTTTCGACCGAGTTCGCCACGACAGGCTGCTCTGTAAACTCAAGAGTCTGTTGCCGCCCCAACTATGGTTAATAGTGCGCAGCTGCCATAACGAAAGGACTTTCTCAGTGGTACTATGTGCTAATGAGTCTAACATCGAGGCCACAATCGCAGGTGTAACCCACGGTAGCGTTTTGGAGTCAACACTCTATACCGTGTTCACCCATGCCATGCTCATAGGCTCAGAAATATCCAAAATTGGAAATGCAAATAATCATGAGGCCAAAAAGTACATGGATCGGTTGAAAAGTCATCTAACTGAACTAGTCAGACGCCTTCCGGAGCTACGCAGAACTACATTTACATGCATCAAATTGCAACCTTCGTAATGGTCACCTTCCAACAACTTCGAATAACTGGTTTTAAAAAAGCTCATGGCAGTGCGATTAACCAGATTAGATTAAATTTCTTCTAACTGATAATAATTATGCATACTAACCAGTAATTCAAGACATATCTGGTCCGTCAGGGTCAGGGTGGGGAATTAGACAAATAAACCTTTAGTAGTAGTTTACTAGTAGTTTATTAAAAATTATATCCACAACGGGTACTTTTTCTCTTTTGGATTCGATAATTTATAATACAATGAACATAAGCAAACACAAATTCTAACAATTAAATCACATTATATCAAAGTGGTTTCATATACATTAGTATTACAGTTTAATATCAGGTATATAATAATATAAAATAAGGCTAAATTAGTTAATATATTTACTTATCTATATGTTGAAACATAACAAGAACAATAGGTACTTAATTCTACAATTGGTTTGGTTATTCCTTCTGATGGTGTGCTGATGACGCTACTTTTCTAGATTAGTCACTGGTTCTTGCAATCTTCTTGCTACCTATATAGCTGATTAGTTCTGTCGGTATTTCTCAAATGAAAACTGTAGGTTTTTTGAATATCCAATGGCTTTCAAAGTTACTCATTAAATCCCAATTTTCGGAATTTTCGTCGTATTGTGGTGGTTTCGATAGACTAATTTAACATTAATTACTTTGTATTCCAGTCATAGTCATTGAGAATTTATTTATTGAGTATTGTGTATGATAATACTTTTAAAGATCTCAGGAACCACTGTATTGCGTTACCAATGTCGATTTCAGCAGAGCTTGATTTTGTATATAATTGATTTTGTCGGTTCATTTCATAGGAACCTTTCACTCCTTTCAGAGTGACTCGTTTATCTTCATCTCGATGATTTTTGGTTTAATGTCAAATAGTTTTTATAACTTTTAACTTCAACTTACTATTAGAAATTAATAGGTTCATTTAAACAGAGTTGGTGTTTTGATTGTTTACCAATTACATATGACGGCGGCTCAGACTGATCGGGAGGCATGGCATATGTTTTTGTAATTTTGTCGCAAAACTTTCCATTCGCATTTTAAAAATTTCAGAAATGATTTTAGTAGAATTTCTTTTAGGTGGTCATTACTATGGTGTATATAGCATAGGCACTACCTGTTATTCCATATAGTGAGGCTATTCAAGAAACTTGAAGTTTAGTCACTGTGAACCTTGGATTTCTGGATTTACGTTGTAGAATTAGTATTTCGTTTATAATAATTGGGTTTTTGAATGCCAATTTGATACATTTCTTTGGTTATTTCAAATAAATGTTTCCAGTGACTACCACAATTAGCGGTGGCAAATGGTTCGGTGTGGTCGATCTCCGAACAAGGTCGATATGGTGGTAATTTCGCACTTATCTCTGACCCGAGCGTGGTTCTCAAAATTCGTCAGCAATGTTGGTGTCTGCGATGTGGTTTATTTTCAATGGTAGGTAACTGGTGGAGCGCTGATTTTCTTAAAACATTAGTGTAAGGTAAAATAAGTATATAAGCATTTTAAGATTTTGCAAGCAAAGATTTTCCCATACCATTTAGCTAATACTAGTAATAATTTAAAAAACCTACAAATTAACGTTGCTACGTATGTAATTAAGTTTAAGCCCTTTGATACTATAGTTTATACAATGATCGTAGGTTGCTTAAATGAATAGATATTTGTGAACTGCTCAAATTGATTTTTTGCCAAACTTATTGAAATATTCGAAATGTGTGGATCAGTTAGGAATATTATTGAATAGTAAAAGATGTTTCATATACAATATAAAAAATGTGTGCTTGTGCTTGTACTTAGCAGAAGTGTTTTACATCTGCTCAGAATTTTGATTAGCATTTAGCAATTGATGTGTCTGTTGCCGTTTTGGATCGTTACTAATATTTCACCCGTATAAATATTGTGCTTATCATTGTTTAATTATTTTGGCAAGTACAACACTTAAATTTGGCTTTCCTGTGTATTGAGTTCAATCTCTTTTTTTTCTCTTTTGCTCTCCCTTTAAAATTGTTTTTGCTATTGCAGTCGTTTTCTGTTGCCTTCTTGCTCTCGATACAGCAGTTTTTATTTTTCAATAACTGTATTTCCTCTTTGAAAGTATTATATAAAAACAAATAATTCACCTCACGTTTCTCTTTGAAATTTTATCGCTCTCTTATTTTTATCTGTCTAGCTAAGGGTGTCAACATTCGAGTTTAAGTCACATAAATTGTGATAATAAATTTTAAAATTTTTACTCTCAAGTTTATTATTACTATTTGATTTAATTTTTGCTTACTTATTAAATTTATTCAACAAAAAAAAAATATATTTCCCTTTTCTTTTTTAAATTTATTTTTGAAATTTACTTCTTTTTACATTTATTTAATTTTATTTATTCATTTTTCCTATCTTATTTATCTTATTTTGCGATTTTTTTTTAAATTTCTACTTTGTTACCTACGGTTTCAATACTTCGCGCAAAATGAGTTGTTGTATTCGGGCTTACACCAACAAAGACAACTTTAATAATGATAAGCTTAGAGAGGTCCTTTGTTGGATGTGCGATGAAATCAGGTGGGGCTTGCCCCACCTGCTTCAAACTCCTGAAGGACTTCTCATTCATGTACCACCGTATGCGAATTAAATACCACAAACTTAAGAAACTATTCACTGAGCTCGCTTGAGAGTTTGATGCTGGGGCAAAAATGTTTATGGAGTACTCTTTTGAATCGACTCCAACGGCTAATGCAGTACAACTACCGCCACTAAACCCTCACAATCTTGCGCCTACCACTGCGCCAGTTATTTCTTTTTCGTCTCCTCAACCCCTTTCTTATCATTCCCTTCCAACTTGTTCTACTTCTTCCCAACTTTTACCTTATGTTCTTATGTACTTTATTCTACTTTTACCCAACCACCCCATCCTACTCCAATTCCAGTAGCTCCTTCTACCATTATCACCTCTACTACATCTTCATCTGTCGCTTTGAACTATCCATCCACTACTTGTTCGTCGTCCTCTATTTCATGTCCTACTCCTGTGACTTCAGCTTTAACTTCTCCAACTTGTTCATCTTCTTCCAACCTTTACCCACTTAATCTTCTGTACTTTCTTCCATATCTACCCCATCGTCCCATGCCGCTCCAATTCCAGTAGCTCCGTCAACCATTATCGCCTCTACTACTCCTTCATCTGTCGCTTTCAACTTTCCCATCACTATTTGTTAGTCTTCCTCTATTCCATGTTCTAATACTGTGACCTCAGCTTAAGCTTCTCCAACGCGTCCTCCTTCTTACCAACCTTTACCCACTTATTTTCCTGTACTTTCTTCTATATCTAACTAATCATCCAATTCCAATAGCTGCGTCTACCAATATACCCTCTACTACTTCTTCATCTGTCGCTTTCAACCTTCTTACCACTATTTGTTCATCTTCCTCTATTCGCTGTCCTACTACTGTAACTTCTGCTTCATCTTCTACTAAAGTCTCTAACTCCTCCTATACTTTGTCTCTCCCTAAGAGTTCTTCGCAGTCTAATACTGCCTCTACTCCAGTGCCATGTACTTTGAAGGTGCTGGATCCTAGTAAACATGTTTTTATTTCCAGGTTGGATAAGGAGACAACCTGGGACGACGTTGCACGCTATATGTCACCAAAAGCATGCAACCTTTTGAATATTAATATTCGTAAGTCTAAACTTTCTTCATTTTATCTTAGAAGTTTTTCTTTCACTTCTGACATTATAGATTTCGTTGAGACTTGGCTTCGCCCTGACATTCTTATCTCTTACTCTACGTTTCGTAAAGATCGTTATGGCCGCGTAAGTGGCGGAGTCTTAATCTCTGTTCTTTCATCTTTTTCGTCAGAACTGGTCTCTCTTGACGATACTGAAAACATTGAATTCATCTACGTCAAAATTTCATTTCCTAATTATAATATTTTTATTAATTGTTCATCGTCCGACTCAGTCTACTTGGATCAAGCGAAAGTTATCCAGAATGTGTTAAATCTTTAATGACTCTGATATTTTGCTTGTTTTGGGTGATTTTAATCTTCCCTCTATTAATTTGATTTCCTTTAGTGACTCCAATATCGTTCTTCTTTCTGTAGGCAGCGAGTTCGTAGATTTATTGCTGGATCTCTCTCTTCAGCAAATAAACCACATTTACAAAGACCTAGCTTACTAACTAAGCCATGAAAATACCTCACTTTCGGAATGCTCTCCATTGTCAATTCCAGAAGATACCTATCACCCCACTCTTGAGGTCACACTAACTCTTAATCAACTTCTGTCTGCATCTGATTCAACTTGTGCTAAGCCAAGATACGCTTTCAAACATACTAATTTCAATCGTCTTAACTCATTCCTTGTCCACAGATTGTCAATATTAAGTTCATCTTTTGATTGATTTTGATGTGCGGTTTTTCAACACGACTAAGATGGATTATATCAATAAATGTGTGCCTAAAAGTGCATGCTACCGACGATTCAAAGCGTCCGCCTTGGCTTTGTAAAATTTTGGTCCATCTTAAAAATATTTGGAATTTAAAAAATATAAACGCTCTTGTTCCGCAACTGATTATGTGAATTATGCCGCGGCTCGTAGTAAATTTAACATTTTTAATCAATCTTGCTATATCCTTATCCTTATAAAATTCTTCTCCATATCCTTATAATATTAATTAATTTAATCACTTCAATTTGCCGTTTATTGACGGCAGTATTGTTTTGCGATATCTAAAATTGGATAAATCCTCTTTTTCTCCTGGTCCGGGTAATATTCCTAGTTGTATCTTCAAAAGCTGTGCTGACAACTTATATACTCCCCTTTGTACGTTATTTAATTCATCCCTTATTATTTCGTCTATGCCAGGTGGTTGCAAAAAATCCTATATTCAAAAACCATTTGTTGTTTGAGCAGATTATAACTGATCATCTACAGTTCTATATTCGCCCAATGTTGAGTATATATCAGCATGGTTTTGTAAAGAACCGTTCCACGGTAACCAATCTGTTGGAATTTACTCTCGGTAGGTAACCAAACTGATGTTATCTTCACCGACTTCAGTAAAGCTTTCGATACTGTATCGCATGCGTTGCTCATAACCAAACTCAAAGCTTTTGGTTTCCCTTCTCCATTGGTCCGTTGGCTAGCATCTTACCTTGATATTCACACTCAAATGGTACTTTTCAAGTCCTCAATGTCTAAGTCTTTAAAGGTAACCTCAGGTGTTCCTCAAGGCAGTCATTTGGGGCCTTTGCTTTTCAACATCTTTATTAATGATCTACCTACCGTCATCAAACATTCTCAGATTTTAATGAATGCAGATGATGTAAAACTATGTTTCAGCCTTAATGGCCCCTCTCACGGGATTTTCCTTTAGAGAGACATAGATCTTTATCTCGTTGGTGGTCCAATAACTATTTAATCCTCAACATCAATAAATGCAAAGTTATTTCCTTTTTCGCGTTCTATACACTTCACTGGTAAGATCTATTATGGAGTATGAGTCTTGTGTTTGGGATCCTCAATATCAGATGTATATCGATCGTATTGAGTCGGTGCAAAAGAAATTTCTACTTTTTGCTCTCAAAAACTTGCACTGGGATCCTAATGCTTGCCTAACATCTTATCTGTGTCGTCTAAAATTGATCAACCTCCCTACCTTGTCTAGTCGTAGAACGGTCATTGGTGTAACTTTTATGTATAACCTTATTTATGGTACTACTAACTACCCTTTTTTACTTAGAATTATTTTCTTTAGTGTACCAGCACGTCCAACTAGACACTATTTTACTATTAGTCTTCCCTTTTGTGTAGCTTCTTATTTGCAACATGATCCATTCTATGTCTTATGCAAATCTTTTAATACCCACTTTGCGTGTGCTGCTCCTCCCACCACTTCTTATGTTATAAAGAGTAAATTGTTAGCGTCGTTAAATTGATGCATAAATTGCTTTCTAAACTTGTAACCTGCATTTTTTTTTTCCTTATTTGAATAGTCTATGTCATTGTAGGTATTGAATTCTAAATTGAATCTTAACTTTAGTTGAATCTTGCATGCTGATGATGTTAGAGGCTGATTATGTTTTTATCTGTAGCCAAATATTTAGTACGTAAACATTAGCTTTGGTATTGCATGATCAACAAAGAAATTAGCAATTAAGGACATTGGACATTGTCGGCCACCGTAGCAGCACTAACACTAACCATCCCGTGTTAGATTTGAACGGCAACCTTTTAGTGACTATAGAAGGTCAGCTACAAAGATGGAAGGAGCACTTTTGTGCACTGTTAAATGACGACCACAATGTAGAATTGAATCATCAATTGAATAATATGCGCAGATCTTCTAGGGGTATTGACACTAATCCCAAAACAAGTACAGAGATTAAAAACGCGATCCATCTTCTAAAGAAAAATAAAGCAGCTGGACTTGACGGTATTCCCACAGAATTCCTAATTCCCTGAAGCAGCTTCGCGTATTTTGCTTAAATTAGTGCAGGCTGTTTGGGAGAGTGAAACTTACTGGAAGAATGGAGTTATTGTGAAATAACCAAAGAAATGGAACCTCAAAAACTGTAATAACTGGCGCGGTATCACCATTCTGTCTGTTTTTTTCGAAATTAATAGCAACTATTGTTCTCGAGAGGATAAAATTTAGGATCGAGTCTACCCTCAACACCTTGCAAATCATACTTGAACAATCGTCTGAGTACCAATCACCACTGTACCTCATGTTTGTAGATTTTGAGAAGGCGTTTGATCGGGTTAATCGTGAATGCATCTGGAGATCGCTTATTGTGAGAGGTATTCCCGAGAAAATTGTCGCTGTTATTAAAGAGTCTTACAACAATGCAAGGTGTTTCGTTTTGCACAATGGACAGGTTTCCGACTCCTTTGATGTGCGTCAAGGAGTGAGACAAGGAGATGTCTTGTAACCAATTCTGTTTTTGCTGGCAATTGATGATCTGATGACTGCCACGGTGGGTGAAACTGAAAAACATGGCATCCAATGGATTCTGTTTGACAAACTTATCTACATAGACTATGCTGACGATATATGTCTCATTGCAAACAACACGGCTGGGTTAAATCAAATATGTCATTCGCTGCAACCACATGGAGAAGTGGCTGAGCTAAGGATCAACGGCAATAAGACAAAAATAATGACAACGGGCCAAAGCGCACCACAACTTATACTAAGGCATGGACCCATAGAGGAGGTCACGCAGTTTAATTATCTGGGCAGTTACATAGCACTTGATGGCGGAACGGACCTGGATGTTAACAATAGAATAAATAAAGCCAGTAGTGCATTTGGAATCCTTTCGCCTGTGTGGAACTATAGCAAAATATCGTTACGCACCAAGTTGAGACTCTTCCAATCGAACGTTAAATCTGTGCTATTATATGCTTCAGAAACATGGAAATGCTCTGCAAACATCTCGAGCAGGTTGCAAGCCTTCGTTAACCGTTGTCTGCGGTACATTTTGAAGATCTGGTGGCCGCAAACCATATCGAACGATGAACTATGGAATAGGACCGGACAGAAAAAATTGGATGCCGACATCATGCAGCGGAAGTGGCATTGGATAGGCCATACTCTGAGGAAACCTAACGACAATCTAGCGAAACAATCCTTCGAGTGGAATCCTCAGGGTAATAGACGCGTTGTAAGACCAAAATCAACTTGAAGGTCATCTGTCTTAAAGGAAGCTCGGTCCCAAGCTGTCCAATCGTGGTCACAGCTAAGGCCAGTTGTGCCGAATCGGGACAGATGGAAGGATCTTGTTGCTGCCCTGTGCTCCAGGAGAAGTCGAAGCGTTGCTTTGCAGCCGGACAACATATATATACTATGATTATATATCAACATTAACGAAATTGTTCACTTAATAACTTAGTTCAGGAAATCATTTCATCAATCATATACATAATGCAGATACCCCAGTGTTTAATAGGGGCTTAACCCTCGATCTACAACGTTAAGTTGGTGAGAGCCAAAGTGTAAAACTTTTAAACTGGACCTAATCTTTATCGGAAACATTTGGGGGTGGTTAGCCCGAAGTCTTATTAGTCTGCAGAACAATATCCAAACGCACCTGAATTTATAATCAAAATAGCCTGAGTCTCTATTGCTCTAAATTATATAGCCGTCTTATAAACCAATAAACAATTTTCAATTTATATTTTTCTTGGCAATCAGGCAATTTTCATTGAGATCACAGTGTATCGATAGTGTTTTTTTTTTCTAACAATTTGGTTTGTAACACTTTCGATTGTATCGAATTCGACGTCACTGTTTCTTAAACAGGCGTTTTACAAAAATGTTATACTAGAAATAAACGTTTTTTTTTTTAAATCAATAATTGTGCCAGTCTTCAACAGCGCAAAAAAAAATATTAAAAACGGTTTAGAATAGCGTTGGTAATAGCGTAACATACAGATTTGAGATAATCATCAATGGTATATATAATAATCTTAGTATGAAAAAATTATTTACACCACCCATTACCATATAACATTTTCGGTGATCGATATCACTAACAGTTCTACCTACTGTGCATAAAACAACAATGCACATGGTCATGGCTATGGTCGATCATTGACTTCAAAAACAGTTAGTCTTTCTGCTTGTTATTTATTGTCCGTTGTGCATCAAAGTTAATGTTATTTACTTAAGGGCGACACCCTTGTTTGCTGATGCCGCCTTAGCTCAATATAATTAATATCTACAATTAACAATTTATGTAAAATATGTGTAAAAGTAAATCCGTCACTGTCCTCGTGCGAATTTTTTTAAACTTATTTTTTTAAAGAAAAGTCTTATATTTGTAAAATCCCACTCCAGAAGGTCAAGTACACTTGACAAAACCAGAGGACTAGATATGGAGAACGAAGGAGAAAATCAATTACAAGTGGTAGTCCTACGAAGGAAACACATGAAAAATTAACTACAAGAGCAACAAGAATTTCAAAATAAAGCACCACAAATCTAATCTCCTTTCAGTGGTCACTGTTCATTCGAAGTGATCAGTCGTATCGACTAGTGCACTTAATAAGTATTGAATATTTACATACATACAGAGATGGCCAAGTATTTAGCACACTTGGTACTTGTATCTTTCAGATGAAAATATTTTTCTTTTATACCAATTTTTTTTTAATCGATGTTGTTTATGACGAACTGATCATATGCCCTCAATTTCGTCGAATTCTTTGGTCCTTTTCTTTTCTATTCTCATGTCGACTAGTCGTCTCCTTTCGCTTTCCGAATTTAACAACACAAAAAACTAAATCAAGAGACTAGATAATCAATTGTTCTTATCTCAAGATGCCTGTTGAAAGCAGTCCCCCAACTGCGGGCAGCTCGCAAAAACAAAATCATCCATCAATGAACAGCATGACCGTACCCCAAGCTCAAACAGCTGTCCGCATAAATAACAACAACGAATACCTTGGCACATCAACAAGCGCTTCAAACAACAGCATCAACATCAGTGACTCACACCAAGCCTTACTTTCCGTTAATTTCGAGAGAGCGCGTTCTTGCTCTCCCGCAATACATCAAACAGCTACACACTCACAAAGTGAAAACAATAACGTATCATCAATCCAAACAAACGCAGCCTCTCGCTCTACCACTCAACTAACTGTCAGCTGTTCCATGGCAGCAGGTAATATGCAGCCCCTGCCGTGGAGTGCACAATGCGCTTCACCAACGACGCCACTCTCCTCGTTCCAACCAACAACAACAACAACAACCACAACGCAGACATCAGCTGCTATCTCACTAATTACAACAACCACCACGTCATCTTTCTCAGCTACAATGCCAATTTGCTCCCTCACTTCGGCAACAACATTGATCAGAAAAAGACATCAAACACGCAAGTACAAACTTCAACCAATCAAAACCCACAAGAGTCAAAAATAAAACGCAACCGTAGTAAGCTCTCTCCCAACAACACTTCCGAACAAAATAGCAATAGTAAAAAAAGTAGGAAAAAAACTCAAACACAAACGACAACACAAACAACACTGCAAAAGTACTGGCTGAGCGTGCCTAATACAAATAACAGGTACGAACTCCTCTCACAAGACGAAACGGCTGAAGACGGCAGTGGTACTGAAGCAAATTCTAATGCGCCAAATCAACCTCGACCACCTACTAAAATTCTCAAGCCACCACCAATATACGTACAGGACGTAGAACAAATTAACGTACTAAACAAAGCTCTGAATAACACAATACAACAAAACTACATTTTAAAAACACTTAAAAACAACGAAGTATGTGTACAGACAAATGACTCGTCGAACTACTCGGCGGTGGTTAAGATGCTCAGGGAAAACAAAACTAAATACTACACCTTTAAGCCGAAAGAGGAGCGGGGTTTCAAGACAGTACTTAGAAATATGCACTACGCCATTGACCTTGACGAACTTAAGAACGAGCTATCGGAACTAGGCCACGACGTTATTAATATACACAACGTACAACAAAAACTGACAAAGAAACCACTGCCGCTATTTTTCATTGAACTAAAAGCCAAAGCAAATAATAGAGAAAACTTTAATATTACAACACTCCTATGTACCAAAGTCATGTTTGAGCCACCACACCATAAACGCATAATATCGCAATGCTCAAAGTGTCAAAAATACGGCCACACGAGAAATTTCTGCACCAGAGACCCGATCTGCGTCAAATGCGCTGGCAAACACAAAACAATCGACTGCAAAATTGAAGCCAACGGTCAAATAAAATGTGCATTGTGCGATGCTGCACACACTGCAAACTACAAAGGTTGTGAGATATACATGGCATTGAAAATAAAAAGATTTCCATCCCTTAGAGAAAATAGCCACCAAGTTCCGGCCGAGACAGTAGCAATAGCTCCAATCGAGATTCAAAACTTAAACAAAATTAAGACCGGTTTATCGTACGCTCAAGTAGCTAATGATAAGAATGACAACAATAATGGCGGAAATAATAAGAAGGAACAACTCACGAATCCAACCAATGAATACATAAGTAGACGCATTGACATAAATACTGACATTACTGAGATGAAAGACCTGATGAAACAATTGTTTCAACAAGTCACAAATATGATAAACGTCATAACAATTCTCATATCGAAGATGGACAAACAAAATGGAAACTAAATTAAGGATCATAACTTGGAATGCAAACGGACTGAAAAACCATATTGACGAACTACAAATACTTCTTCATGAAACAGCATTGACATAGCCCTTATCTCGGAGACACATTGCACAAACAAACACTTCATACAAGTTAGAGGGTACAAAGTGTATACCACAAACCACCCCGATGGCACAGCGCACGGTGGAACAGCCATAATTATCAAGCAGTGCATAAAGCACGACGAGCTTGAGCCTTATCAGCACAACTACATACAAGCGACGAACATTCAAATTAATGATCTCGTAGAACCACTCACAATATCTGCTGTATATAGCCTACCAAAACATAATATTACAGACACAGAATATAAGAATTTCCTCAACTCTCTTGGACAACGCTTCATTGCAGCCGGTGATTACAACGCGAAACACACTATGTGGGGATCGAGGCTAACGAACACAAAAGGCAAAAATCTCCTCAGCGCTATGCAGTTCACAAACTCTAAACACTTGAGTACAGGCGAACCAACTTATTGGCCAACAGACACTACTAAAATACCTGACTTGATAGATTTTTTCATCACAAAGAACCTGGACATTCGGAAATGTAAAATCTTATCACGATTCCAACTCTCGTCAGACCACAACCCTATAGAATTAATATATGACTCGCACGTCACGCCTACACATGCAAACAGACTTTTGTACAACAACAGAACTGACTGGCATTCTTATAAGGAATACAATGACATTAATTTAATGACCGACATCCCTCTTATATCATATGAGGACATCGAGTCGTTGATAGTATTCCTGAATGACACCATTATGAAAGCAGTCATACAATCGACACCAAAGAAGAAGCAGCAAAATTGGACATTCTACACACAACCTCAACTACGACGACTATTAAATATAAATTTAAACTACGAAAAACCTTGGCTCCTGACACAAAAAGACAGTACAACAAGGCAACTAAAAAGGTTAAAAAAATTATTCAGGTATTAAAAAACAAACAATTAACATCATATCTCAAGAGCTTAACGCCCACGAGTCAAACGGACTACTCTTTATGGAAAGCTACTAAAGGATGGACAAATAAAAGTAATCGTCAGGCTCCTCTAAAAATGGAAAACGGGTTATGGGCAAAGACGAACTTGGACAAAGCTAAAGTATTAGCTGACTATTTCGAAAGGGCTTTTACATAAGTCGCCACCAACTCAGATGATCCACAGCTCAACACAGATATTAGCAGAGGTTCAGAACATATAAAACGTGAAAAGACCACCATAGGAGAAATAAAAAAATGTATTAATAATGACATAAAGGAAAAAAGTCGCCTGGATATGACAAAATAAATGGGAAATTCCTAAGAGAACTGCCTGTGAAAGCTATAGAATATCTAAGAAACATATTTAACGTCCGTTTTTAATCTGGTTTATACCGATTAGCAAAGAAACAACATGGCTCACCGTAATAACAATCGCGCTAATAATCAGCGAAACTGTCGTGATGATAACCGTCAGGATAAAGACGATGAACCCCGTTACCAACCTCCCAAGAAACCACCTTGCAAAACTCCGTCCAAAGGAGCTCGCGACAAGAAGCGTAGCGAGAATTTCCGTGAACGTAAAGGACAGGAATTTACCGAGACGACGATCAAAAGCAATGTGGAAGACGTGCTCTTCAAAGGATTTGAAGACTTGAAACAAGTTATCGAGGAAATGTCGACAATTGTTAGCAAGAACCCATCTGCACTTCCGGTTACTACACGAGGCATAGGATTTGATGTATACATGATTTATAAACATATCCAATCTACCATGAAAACCTTGCCCGAATGCAGTTTATAGACCAATCAGTCTACTCCCTGTAATCTCAAAAATCCTCGAAAAGATATTAAGAAGTAGACTATTGCCACTATTAGAACACAGACACATCATTCCAAATCACCAATTTGGTTTTCGAAGAAGTCACTCAACGATACAACAAGTGCACAGAGTTACGCACAAAATTATAAATGACATTGAGGATAATAAATTTTATATTGGACTCTTCTTGGACGTGGAAAAAGCTTTTGACAAGGTTTGGCATAAAGGACTCAAATGGAAACTTAACAATATATTCCCTCAAAACATAGGACATATATTAACATCATATATCACAGGTAGATACTTCTTAGTTAAATAGTCAGACGAATACTCAACCATTAGAGAAATAAATTCAGGAGTTCCACAGGAAAGTGTGCTAGGACCTTTATTATATACCCTATACACAACAGACATACCATATCACACTCACAATTCGTCGATGATTGCAACTTTCGCCAATGACACAATACTCCTAAGTGCTCATAAAAACATAAATACTGCAACATCCATGTTGCAACTAGACTTTAATAAAACACTTGACTGGCTTAGAAAATGGCATATTAAAATAAACAAAAACAAAACAGTACAAGTTATATACACTACTAAGACTAGATTCACACCAATCCATATAAATATTGACGGAGACGACGTAACCATTCAAAAAGAAGCCAAGTACTTAGGATTATATATTGACAGTAAACTAAACTGGAAACACCATATACAAAAAAAGCGTGACCAAATCAAAATGAAAGTAAGACAACTGCACTGGCTGCTCAAACCAAATACAAAAATTTCACTTGAAAACAAGCTCCTAATCTATAAGACAATTATTAAACCAATTTGGACATATGGAGCCGAAATATGGGGAGTTGCCAAAAAATCAAATATAAAGCTAATCCAGAGGCAACAATCAAAAATTATTCGCACCATCACAAAAGCCCAATGGTATATCACCAACACGGACCTTCATCGAGACCTAAGAATTGCGACAGTAGATGAGGAAATAATCAATTTAAGCAGAAAATACCAAACCAAACTTTCCCAGCATTCGAACGATGGTGTGAATACATTACCATTAGATAAACTAACTCGGCAACGTAGACTAAAAAGGGTGAGACCAGTGGACCTCACATAACACATTACTTCCAATTAATAATTGTTAATTGGGGTTATCTTTAATTGTTTATTTATTGTTAAAATACATGTATTGTTAAATTCGAGTCACAACACGACTTTACAAACTGATTGTAAAATTGAAATTCATTCAATTGTCCTAAATATTAATCTGTACAATAGTCGATTTATTTTTCTATAATAGACAATGCACTCTTCTTTTGGGAAATAATAAAAAAAAAATATTTTTTCATGTATTTTGAAGTAACACGAAAACTGGCTGTCCAAGAATTTAACACAACTCTAACTCTAATTTAATAATTTGTTATGTTTTAAATAATTCTTAGGAAAAATAAATTGTTAGATTATGTTGTTGATATGGTTTCGGGGAGTGATGGGAGATATTATAACACCGAATCTCCTCAAGATGGCCTCTACATATTTTGTTTGTGAAATGAAGATTTGCCGTTTCTTCAAGTTTTGCTGGAACTCTATGCCTAAACATGTTTTCACAGGGCCGATGTTTTTCATTTCGGAAGTTTCTTGTAGCGATGCCTTTGTTTCTCGCAGCCATTCGGAATGATTTGTCGCCAATAATAGGGCTCTACACCAATTTCTTGCAGGTTCTCCGTCAGTTATACTATCTTTGGTGTTCTTTTCTGATACGGCGTTCGCCAAATGCAAAGTCTTTTCGACTGTTGCAATTTTTCTAAATGCATTTATGTTCGAGCACATATGTGCTCTACAGCCTCTGTCCAAGCACCACAAACCGTTTTTTCCTTCTGCAGCAAAAACTTGCTCAAAAGCCATGAGTGAATTATTTTTCTCTGTTGTTGCTCTGCACGCTTTACGCTTTTGGATACTTGTATTTTTTTTTTTTTAATTATAAAAAAATAATAATAAAAAGTAGTAACAATTGAATTTCAAATTTACACGGTAAAAGAAGTCGACTTGTTTTTTTTTATTTTAATATTTGCACTATACGCGGGTATTGCAAACTGCGGTTGTTGAATATGCAAATGGCTACGCACGTTAGGAGCAGGACATGCCAAAGAGTTTACAGATGCTCCCGTCATTGTTAAACACAAAATTAAAGTCAACGTGTGGTGGAATGACTTGTAATAGCTGTGAATTTTTCAAGTTTGGATTATCGGGGAGGAACCTTCTCAAGAGTATCCCTCTGGAATAATATTCTAGCAATCAGTTAATTTTCAATCCCATCTATTCCATCCTTTTAGTTCTGAATCGCAAGAGTACGTGTGTCAGTTCGTAACCTGCCGGCAGGGTGTGGTAGTGGAGCAGTTCATTGTCAGCGACGTCTCACTCGACTGAGACGATGTCGTAGAAGAAGGCGTCTCCAAACGTGAATATGCACTTGCCTTGGAAAGCAACAAAGGGGAAATAGAGTTTCCGAGAAATTCGTTTATTTAGTTGTTTTTTCCAAGTTTTACTGTAATGATTTATGAATTTTTTTAGCAAAACTTGCTGTACCCAATGAGCAAGATATGTGCCGGAAATTAATGATGTCCGCCTGATGTCCGACCTGGGGATCTGTTCTACAGCTAAAGGCCTTACTATTCATTCCGGAAAAACCTCATGAGATCCGACACTGAATTTATAGAACGTGGATACAATTTATGAAAGAGCGACGTTATTTTCGCCGGGTTCCTTTTTATAAATGGTAGAGGCATTTTATGAACAATATTTGCCACTTGGTGAAGATACTTTGATTCACTTTGTTGTAATGCTTTGTCCAAAATGTATGACATCGTTTAATGAGGGAGATTATATTGGCTGCACTCACAAGTCCTTATAATATCGTCGAGATGGTTATGCCAATCCGATGTCATAATTATATTTAACAATGTGTCCAGGTGGTGGTACAATTGTTCAGTCACCAGCAAATCTAAGGTTCTCCATACTATTGCATTGCAAGCATCTTCTTTACTAACACCACATTCTAGCAGTGAGTCGTAAAGTAGCCGCAAATACTTATAATTGGTGTCAGGATATAGTTTATAAACATTTATCATTTCCAGCAGGCTTTCAGTTTGTCGTCGTTCTCTGAAGACAATGGCAAACGAGGTGAAATATCTTTGCAACAGTACTTTGTTTCTTTTCACGAAAATATATATCCTTAACAGATTCGCACTGTTTTGACGAAAAGGTTTGTTTTGAACTGCAATCACTGAGTAAAACTGATGTGACTTCTGACAGACCGCAGTGCCTGAGCACCGTTCTGCCAAGTAACGGAAACAAGTCACCCCAAAGATATTTACGCAAATTTCATCTACGTTCAATTCAGAGGTTATCCCTGTTTCTGATGAGACAGTCCGACTCGAAGTACTAAAATCCTCTCCAATGGCTATGCTCGACAAGTCAGTTCGTGTGAATGCTGTTGGCGGCTGTGATATACGCTTATAAGGGCTGGTAAGGGTGGCATTTGGCAAACTCGTGCTGTCCGGCATTTTCTTATTTACGGACACATTTCTATTTATTCCAAAACCATCAGTACCCCACCTCACAGTAGTTGCTGTCGTTTCATATGCCTCCGATGCTTTTCTATTTATTTTCTCTTTCCCACAGAAATCCTCACTGACTTTTCGTTTAAGTATTCTGTTTTTTGTGATTGTAGCTGTTTCCGCTACAACTTCATTTGTCCAAACAAGTTTTGGAGTTGGTATGACGACAGTGGATTGACCAAATTGGATTGGTAGTTCCGGTAAAGGGGGCGATTCTGTTTCTTGCAACTTCGATTTTTGTGAAATGTCGCTGAGAGAACATTTGTCGTGTGTTTGGGAATCGTCCGAATCATCACCGTCCCATGAAGTTATTCTTTGCCTTATTTCTGCAGTTATGAGCGATGTGTCCGATTTTTCCACATCGAAGCATTTTCTGCGTTTCTTTTGCGCTCTTTTATAAACGACGCCGATGCTCTTTTCTTTGGCCTTCCCCTTCGCGTACATAACGTTTTGACCTTTACGATTTGGTTTGGTTTTTCGCGCTTTCGATTCTTCTAGAATTTTTACTCGTAATACGTCCGGGCTTGGTAAGTCATCCCGGGTTTCTATGACACAACGAATAGTTTCGTACGAGTCTGGCAAGCTGTACATTAACAGGACTGCCAACAAATCTTCGCCGATCACCACGTTTATTTCCTTCAGTTTCTTTACTGCGTCAAAGAAATCGTGTATATGAAGGCGCACGTTCTCGTAGCTTTGCTCACGGTATTATCTATTTGTTCCCCCACTGAGGAACTGTATGCCACATGTGCAGCTGGAGTTTTGTCAGCCTGAGTTACAATCTTATGAGGAACATTATGTCAATTGCTGTTTGGAACAAACCCACTAAATTGTTTATTTTTCTATTGTAGCTGTTGATCTCTGGAGCTTTTTTCAGAGCCATTCACGCAAATTAAAGTTTTAATCGAATTTGAACAATTTACTTTGACACAATTGAGTGACATTATTTAAAGGTTTTGTTTGACACAATTGAGTTTACAATGTTTAAAAGAACTTGGAAGAAGCCGAATTGCTCTTCACCAGCGAACTTAAGGGAACGAACCAAAGGTATGATAGCGAGTGATAGCAATAGAATAAGCAAATTGAGCAATAGCGATGCAATAACGAGATCAAATCGATGAGAGCAGCTAACAAGGTTAACGGAAGAAACGAAAAATATGTGCATACTTGCTCTCATCGTGGTTACAATTAAAATTATGCTAGAAAGAGTTAGGACTCCTGTACTTAACATCAAAACGAATCTTATGCTAATGGGTTCAGGAATGCTGAATCGGACATTAGCCAATAGGATAAGGTCGACTGTGTCCTCCATCCTCATTCAAAATTTTAAAGACCTAGCGATTTCCAAGAGTGTGTTGTGCCAGCGTTGGACCTGACCGTTTGATGTGCTGTGCAATGGAGGCGCATTTATATTATATATATATATATATATATTTCAGTAGAAACGTTATGGTTACCATATTTAACGAGGCTTTGTTATCGCAATAAATGGTCTTGGCCTTTGGTGTAAAATTCATTACTTGAGTGTAGGGGTTTTTAAGTCTATGATTGTTTGAGACGAGGTCGGTTGGACAACTGCGAATTTTTAGAATTTATCAATACAAGTGAGGAAGGATTTCTGGGCAGTGGAAAAAATATTAATATGTAATATTTCGCCTGCACATGATGGAATCGGGGTAACCCAGAGCTTCTGATTTTTTGAGTTTCTGTCGTATTTGGCTTTTGTGTAAATCTTTGAATTTGCAACAGCTTCATTCGCTAGCTTACTCATCTATTGACAGTAAACTAAACTGGAAACACCATATACAAAAAAAACGTGACCAAATCAAAACGAAAGTAAGACAATTGCACTGGCTGCTCAAACCAAATTCAAACATTTCACTTGAAAACAAGCTCCTAATCTATAAGACAATTATTAAAACAATTTGGACATATGGAGCCGAAATATGGGGAGTTGCCAAAAAATCATATATAAAGTTAATCCAGAGGCAACAATCAAAAATTATTCGCACCATCGCAAAAGCCTAATGGGAAATGGCGAATTGCGACAGTAGATAATTTTGTGTTATCTTTAATTGTTTATTTATTGTTAAAATACATGTTTGTTAAATTTCAGTCACAACACTACTTTACAAACTTATTGTAAAGTTAAAATTCACCCACTTGTCCTAAATATTAATCTGTACAATAGTCGATTTATTTTTCTATAATAGACAATGCACTCTTCTTTTGGGAAATAAAAAAAAAAATATTTTTTCATGTATTTTGAAGTAACACGAAAACTGGCTGTCCAAGAATTTAACACAACTCTAAAATTTTTGGGTTTTTAGCTAAAACAACCTTCGGGAACTGTAATATTAATGAAGGGCAGCATCAAATATACGGAAATGCTTCATTACCCTACAGAACACATCCAGGCGACATGTATTTTACTAAAAATTTATTCTGCTAATTGCTGCAGTTTAATGATGCTGTCGACGGGCTAATCTGAATGAGCGAGTCGGATTCCAACAGGGATTGTGAAGTGCCTATTTTCGCACTGGCACTCCCTTTCTCTCTTTGCTTTCTACCTGCTTGTGACCTATACTATGATGCCAGAGACGAAAAGTACAGCGGCAAATGTGCCGCCCCAGCAGATGTTTGACGGAATGTTCTTCAACCGCACGGTAACAAAAGTGCCTGATATAACGTCGTGGGAAGCGCAGCCAGCGGTAGCGTCAATGGCGCCAAGTGTGAGTTTGCCGTTCATTTCGAGTACGGCCTTCTTCGACCCCACCGCCGTGCCGTACAACGGCGCTTGTGCAAGCATCAACTCAGCATTGCCAACGACTACGGTCGGTGCAACGTACATTAGCTGCGATAGGTCTCAACGTATATTTAAATGACCCATCACTGTTGAGAGATCTTGTAACCAAGATCCCAAGCGACATGAAGCTGGACGACATCGCTTATCTTCCATCGGTATGAGAGCCAACTTATCGACATTCGACAACTGGCCATTTGGTATTGTCACCATGGTCAATATTTATTGCTAAGAGCGTCAATAAATCGAAGGAAAGATTTCTTGTTGATAGCGTGGTGCCCAGCCACGAAACTGGTCAACCTGAGCCATGCCGACAGGGACGAGAGAAGCCATCGTACCTGAGATGTGATGGTGAGCACAGCTTGGCGGACTGCCAGGAGTTTAAAACGTTGAGCACTAACCAGCCGTGGCAGTTTATGAAGGACAAACGGGTTTGTTTCTGCTGTTTCAAGAAACATGTTGTACGTAATTGCAAGGTAAAGAAACGTTGTGGTGTCGACGTATACAAGGCAATGCACAATGTTTTACTGCATGCAATGTCTATTATAAAATTATTTTTATTATTTTTATAATTATTATAAAATGTTTATTACTTGCTCATATGTCCCTTCTTCATCGTCCGACTCAGTCTACTTGGCGAAAGCTATTCACAATGTAACAAACCTCATTAATAACTCTGATACTTTGCTTGTTCTGAGTGATTTCAATCTTCCCACTGCTAATTGGGTCTCCTCTAGTGATTCCAATATCATTCTTCCTTATGTATGCAGCGAGTTCGTAGATTTATTGTTGATGTCTTTCTCCAGCAAATAAACCGCATTTCTAATATCAAAGATTGTATACTAGACTGCCATGGAAATATCTGACATACGAGATCCTACTGAAAAGATTTCTGTTAAGCATGAAATGGTAACTAGTGATAACAACTGTCAGCTTCTTGATGGAGAGAAGCTGACGGCATTACACATTAATACACAAGACGAGACAGTTGTGCAAAAAATTTAAATTGTCAATAAAGTTGCAAGTGAATTTAAAATCAACCAAAAGTAATTTAATTACTTAATGGATCCTGGAGGTTCGGCAGGTAACACTGCATTGGGTGTTGTATTCAGTTACGACTCAACACTCACCATTGTCAATTCCAGAAGATGTCGCTCATCCCACTCTTGAGGTGAGACTAACTCTTAGCCAACTCTGCCTTTATCAGATTCAATTAGTGCTATGCCAAGACACGCTTCTAATTTCAAACATACTAATTTCAATCGCCTTAACTCATTGCTTGTCTACAGATTGTCAATATTAAGTTCTTCTTTTGATATTGATGTGCGGTTTTTCAACACGACTAAGCTGGATTATATCAATAAATGTGCACCTAAAGTTCATGTTATTGATCATTCCAATCCTTCCGCCTTGGTTCTTTAAGAATTTGGTCCGTCTAAAAAATATTAGGAATCGGTTATTTAAAAAATATAAACGTTCTTGTTCCGTAATCGATTATGCGAATTATACCGCTGCTCATAGTAAACTTTTTGTTTCTAATCAATCTTGATATAATAGTTATTTGCTCAAAGTAAAATTTAATATTATTGAAGATCCAAAAAAAAAAATTGTTTATAAATTAGAAAGACATCGAATATGAGCGTTATGAGCCAGATCCAGATGAGGTCAATAATGTATCAATTATGTTTGTAAAAATTTGCATTGTTTTGGAAAAACTACAAGCGCAACAAATCAGTAGATTTAAAAAACTATTCTGATGAGGACTTTATTATCAGATGCTGAACATTGGTGGTAGACATGTCTTCAGGCTTCAAGATTAATACATCAAAATTCGGGGACTATGCTTTTGAGACTGCTAAGCGGGTGAACGATAAATATCCATGGTACTATTTTCCTCCCTCGGTTGATAAAATCTTAGTTCACGCATCTAATATAATAAAAAATTGATTAGTAGCAATCGGGGAGCTTTCTGAAAATGCTGCAGAGGCAAGAGCCAAAGACATCAATATATTTAGACTGCAGCAAAATATATATAGACTACGCGCAAAATTTCCCGCCGGATAGCGACTTAATTAACAGATTGCTTTTAACACTTATCCCCTTATTTCAGTGTAAAGATATTCAACCATATTAAAATAACCTATCGATTTGCTTAATGATTCAATATAAAAGAAATCAACAACACTCAACAAATTTTTCAATTTTTTTCCCCGTATCCTTTTTATTGTTCCTTTTGGGGGTGGGAGTAGGCGTGGGCGTGACCAATGACACCCATTTTCACATATTACAGTTTTCACTTTTAATAGACCTCACAATAAAAATATGTATGTAAAAAAAAAATAAGTATTTTTGACCTCTCTCTCCAAATAAACGCAACTACTGAACACTGATGCACATTTTCGGCTGCTAAGTTGGTCTTTGCACAGTTTGAGAAGCATCGAGTAATTGAGTTTCTCCTAATATTTAGCGAATTAAAAGAATTAGAATGAAGTGGATAGCATGATAACATTCTCCATGATATCCATATACACCCAGCGACAATAAAAATAAAATAAATAAAATTCCGCAATCAGAAATTTCTTGCATTTGTGACCAGCTGGGGGTTACTCGAAACGTCATTAAAATCGTAATGTTTTTTGGGAGGAATTTCCGTAAATGCTTATTTTAAGTTATTGTCATTTCCCCTTCAAAGTTCATAGAAACATTTTGAAGTATTTCTGTTCACGCTCCTACGGAGCCAGCAACTGCATTCAAAGATGAGCGGGTATGGCCGGTTCCGTTTGAGAGTGAAAGTCCTTACAACGCTTTCGCCAGCACTCTCACTGCAATGCGACAAAGCAAGACACAATGAAACCGGACGGCTTTTGCGGCGAAAAGTTCCTACGGAACTGTCTACCGAGCGCCCACATAGAGAGAATGGCAATGAGGGGACTACAAGTTCCTAATGCACTTTCGCCCTGCGTCATGATCGACTTCCAGCTTACTGAGAGAACAAGAGAAAGCCAGCAGTCAGTTCTGTTCTAGATTGATAGAGATGCACACGGTACGCGCATTAAGTTCAAATTCGATCTACCCGCGCTACGGTAAAGTTTTGTAAAGTTTAATTTAGTGAAGCAAAATACAGTCAATCAGAAAATCTGCTAATTTTTTATATAACGTTCAAACGTTGAGTGTGTGGGTGCTTCTAATTTTCAGCTTAAGTTATCCAAGCACGCCCGACGACTTGCCCCGCTACCGACCGTCACATTCAAGATAACGCCACCACAACTGGGTAAGCGGAACGAATAGAATAAAATACTGTCCATCCGTAAACAATTCTTAAAGGAAAACAATTGACTGAAAAAGGAACAATTATTGTTTTGGATGAACAAAATACATCAATTGGTAAAATAGCAGCTCAAAATAACTTCAATAAAAGTTCCGTGCGCCGTTTCAAAAGTGCTGTAGAAATATAATCGGCTCCAACAACAAAAATGTCGGTTAAAAGACATGGGTTTTTTTCGCAAGAAAACCTGCAAAAAATCCACTTTTAACTAATCGAATGCATTCTTTTCTCAACATCGGTTCTGATAACACGTGTTTACTCGGTGTGTCCACAAATTTATTTCCAACAAGAAACTTTAAACTTTACTGCTACCTGTTGATTATGTTTTGTTTGAACAGCAACAAAATTAGCATTGCTTGCAAAAACATCTGCCGAACATTCGTTTCGTTACGCACAGCTTACACATCGCGTGCGACGACGATGATGACGACACAGTTATGCACTGGCAAGAAGTGCTAACAACGCTCAAAAACAACAAACTACCAAACAACAACACTCCCCACCTGTCATCAGCAAACTGTCAGCGTTAGATTTTGGATCTGGAACTTCTAAAACTGTTACTATGCAGTTCTAAGTTATGACGACAACGACGATAACAACAGCAATCAAAAGAAGCCTCAGGAGTCAACAAATATGCAAACTTATGCCCTAGAAAATTCCGATGCAGCTCAGACGCCAATATAACCGACACCATAAACCAGGTTTTTTGTGGTCAGAGGAACTGGCAGATATCCGCAGAGACTGCATCCAACCTGCCCAGCAATATTAAAATCATTGCTTTTGCTGATGATAATGCCATTGTGAGGGTGGCAAAGGATGTCCGCGATGTGGAGCGCCTGGCAAACGTGGCAATCGAAGGTAGCCAAAACTGGCTGAGGTCAGTTGGTCTCAATCTGGCCGAGGAAAAAAACTGTGGCTCTCATTTTCTCAAGTCGGAAGAGCGTGGAGCATGCGGCGGTAATAGTAGGCGGAACGTCAATTGTTTCCAAACGAGTACACACCTAGGTGTCATCCTGGATGACCGACTCTATTTCAATTGCCATTGTCAAAGGATTCAGAAAAAAGCGGCGGAATCTTGCAGGGCACTTGCAAGAATGCTAATCAGCACAAGGGGACCAAGGCAGGGACAAAGACTGCTACACCAAGGGGTGACGGGATCCATCATGTTATGTGGCGCACCAGTTTGTGTAAGTGCGTTGAAGACAAAGAGCTACCGTAGCGGAATAGAGTCGGTCTACAGACTTGGGGCCATAAGAGTATGCTGCGGATTCCGGACGATGTCGGATGATGCCGCGCTAGTGATTGCTGGTCTGATTCCGATAGCCCTCCTAGCCACAGAAGTTGCAGATTCATTTACGGCAAGAAGATCAGGCAAACAGCATATGTACAGAGTGCGGAGGGATCTGCGAATGAGAAGCATTCGCGAATGGCAAGCCCGCTGGTCGACATCGAGGAAAGATCATTGGACACACCGTCTGATACCCAACCTGTAGCCATGGCTGAGTATAAGACACGGCGAGGAACATTTCTACCTAACAGAATTGCTGAGTGGACATGGCTGTTCCCTACGGCAACGAATGCACGTTCTGCGAGGACGGGAGCATCGTAGACCCCGAACACGTCGCGTTCATCTGTGCCAGACGAGAACTGGCTGATCGCATAGGGGAGCATCCGACGAGCAGCAATCTCTGCGAAGTGATGCTCTACAGTGTAGATAACTGGCATGATGTTTCCGACTTCACAGCGGAAATGAAGAAAACACTGAAAACACATATGCCTGGAAAGGACACGAAGGCAGCGAGCAGCCGGCTAAGGTGTCGGGTGCGCCCCCTACGAAGTAATCGTCATCGGCGGTACCATAGGGTAGTGCGCTCATGTTAGGTTCAGGTTTTTTTGAAATAAAAATAAAAATAACATAAAAAAACATAAAAACACACACACACAGAAACAGTTTTGGGGAGGAAGCCTTTAAGGTAGGCTCAAAAACCATAAAGTCACCAAGGCAACCTAGGAAGGGAGCGGAGAAATCAGCAATAAGATCTCCTCTCAGTCCCCGAAACCACTCGAGATGACTGTGGAACCCAAAGGACTTGAGACCACTTTGGTGGAGATGAAGGCGTGGATCGACGAACTTGTCACAATCTTCAATGACAAAGAGAAGAGAAGGATCAACCAGACGATGCGAGACAAAATATCGTATCTCGCGTCAATCCACAAAAAAATAGTGAAGTTCTGTCACACCCCAACAACTCTCGGCACCAAGGGGATACAAAAAGAAGATGGCCCAGCCGCTACGACTAGCAGCGCTACGCCTAAGAGGACTAGAGACCCCAAAATAGGACAAAGGCAAAAAAGACAGACCCAGCTCAATCCAGAGCATCCAGTAGAAGTCTTGCACTTAACAAACCGCACTCTACAGAGTCTCCGGCACCAAATTATCAGAAGAAAGTGAGTGAACGGAGGTGACGAAGGCTGCCCCAGCTAATATAAAGGGCAAAAAGGGACCAAGAAGGAAAACTTGACCGGATGCGATGGTCATCGAATCGAGGAACGGGAAATCATATAGCGAAGTGGTCAGATTGATGACGTGAAACCCTGAACTCAAAGAAGTCAGCAGGATCCGCAGAACCGTCAGGGGTAATGTCCTGCTGGAACTAGATCCTCCTATGAAAGAAAACCTCCAGCAACTAAGAGAAGCCGTTGGCTCGGCACTAGGAGAAGGCGTCAGCATCCGCTCTTTAACGCAAGAAAGCCTGCTAGCTATTTTAGACATTGACAACACCGCTGATATAGTAGACATCACAACTGCATGCAAGGAGCAGTACAACATTGAGGTAAACAAAGAAAACATTAGGAACCTTCGCCCAGCATACGCCGGCACTTAACTGGCTATACTTAGCGTGCCAGCAAGATCTGCAGCGCTGCTCATAAAAGCTGGCAGGATCAAAATTGGATGGACGCGCTGTAGAATCCGAGAGAGGCAGCAGACCCGTAGGTGCTTTAGATGCCTAGAAGTGAGACACATAGCCAGCTCATGTAAGAGCCTAATGGACATAAGCAACTGCTGTCTATGATGCGGAGAGGATGGACACCTGGCTAAAAACTGCAATCGCAACCGCGGTGCTTTATCTGCTCTGCTAGACAGCTGCAAGACACTGAGCACTATGCTGGTAGTCGAGGTTGTCCCGCGACGGGAGGAAGAACAAGGAAAGCAAATCAAGATGCTTAAGTTACTACAACCTAATCTAAATCGTTGCATAGCGGCCCAAGACCTGTTATCCCAGACGATATATGAATAAAAAATAGATGTAGCCATTCTCAGCGAACCCTACAGATGCGTTAGTGACGAGACATGGTGTGCAGACATAGACGAAAAAGCAGCCATCCATGTCTGTGGTGCAACCCGGCTGACCTCAAGGGATCTTTTAAATACTTCTCCAGAGCAAAGGTAAATGAATTGTGGATATATAGTTGCTACCTTCCACCTAGTCTTAGCTGGGACGAGTTCGGGTCAGCAATTGATGAGCTCACAGACAACGCACGGAATCGGCACCCTGTTATCATCGCGGGGGATTCAATGCCTGGGCTTCAGACTGGGGCTGCCCGCTAATAAACTCTAAGGGACGCGTCCTTCTGGAATCGTTCGTCATCTTAGATGTAGTTCTCATGAACACTGGTTCGGATAACACGTTCACAAGAGGTGGTATATGATCTATTGTTGATCTCACATTCATAAGCCCCTCTTTGTTCAACTCATTCAATTGGAATTTGAGCGGTCTAAATATTGCGAGCGATGACTAGGCCATTCTCTGTGAGGTCATCGCAGAAAACAACATATCCAGGGGACCGAACTATCCGGTTAGAAGGGGCTACCGAGAGTCTACACTCAACTATAAAGCCTTCTGTACTTCCGTTCGGATGCCTGAAGTAGATCGACCAACCGAAGAACTGGCTATGAGTGCTGTGAAAATAGCGTGCAATGCCAGCATGCTACCCAGAAGTACCCATAGTCGCTACCATGAACCAGTCTATTGGTGGAACGAGGAGATTTCTGCGGCGAGAAGTGACTGCATCCGTGCACGTAGAGTGTACCAACAGGCTAGGCAATCGAGCCGTCTTTTGGAGCTTAGTGAGCGCTATCGCTCTTGTAGGAGAACCCTGAGGAAGGCCATCCGAGAAAGTAAAAGGCGATGCTTTCTCAAGCTATGTGATGATGCGGAGAACGATCCATAGGGTAAGCCCTACCAATTGATAGTAAAAAATACCAAAGCGCACAAGCCTGTTCCTCCCCTGAGCCCCCCGGAGATGTAGCAAATTGTTACCACACTTTTCCTAATACAACCTCCGCTGGACCAGAATTCCCGAGATGCTGAGATCAACGAGGATATTCCCCCGGTCACCATGGACGAATTTCTAGCCGCGGCGAAATGGATTAAAAGCGGCAAAATACCAGGACCCGATCAAACAGTTCTCTTGTTGTGTTTGTGCTTAACAGACGTGTTTGTTTTACATCTGCTCCGCAGTTTGACTAGCATTTGGCAGTTGATTTGTCTATTGTCGTTTTCGATCTTTACTTTTATTTATATATATATATATAAATAATGTAATATACATTTTGTGCTTAACATTGTTTAATTATTTCGGCAAGTACAATTAAGAGTAGCAATTAAGACCAGCTGAGCCCAGTCCATGTGACTGGGTGAATTTTGATGCCACCTGGGCCTGCCCCATGTGAGATCAGTGTGTGGTCATTGCGTACCTACTAAGTCGATGTTAAAAAAAAAATAAAAAAACACTTAAAATTGGCTTTCCTGTATATTGAGTTCAATCTCTTTTTTTTTTGCTTTGTTCTCCTTTAAATTGTTTTTGCTATTTTAGTCTTTTTCTGTTTCCTTCTTGCTCTCGATAAGCAGTTTTTATTTTTGAATAACTGTATTTCCCCTTTGCTCTCTTGGAAAGTCTTTTATAAAAACTAATAATTCACCTCACTTGTCTGTTTTCAATTTTATCTCTGTCTAGCTGAGAGTGTCAACATTCGAGCTTAAGTCGTTTTGCTTTTTTGCAGTGTGTTGATACTCACAAATAAATTTTGAAAATCAATTTTAAAAATTTTCACTTTCAAGTTCATTATTATTATTATTATATTTATTTTTGCTTATTTATTATTTATTTGATATATTCATTAATTTTTAAGCTTTTATAAATTTATCCAATAAAAAATTTTTTTTTATTTTTATTTATTTTTGAAATTTATTTCTTTTTTCATTTATATTCATTTCATTTATTCATTTTGTGCTTTCTTATTTGTCTTATTTTGCTTTCATTTTATTTATATTTTGTTACCTACGGTTTTAATATTTCGTGTAAAATGAGTTGCTGTATTTGGGCTTGCACCAACAAAGACAACTTTAATAAAGATAAGCTTAGAGGGGTCCTCTTGTTGGATGTGCGATAGCATTGCCCACCTTAAGTGAGCTGGGTTGACTGGTCGTGACCATGACCTACTTTACGGTACGGCTAATCCTGCATCTGGCGGCATCAGGTGGTCTTGCCCCACCTGCTTCAAACGCCAAGGAGACTTCTCAATGATGTACCACCGTATGCGAAATAAATACCACAAACTTAAAAAACTATTCACTGAGCTCGCCTCAGAGTTTGATGCTGGGGCAAAAATGTTTATGGAGTACTCTTTTGACTCGACTCCAACGGCTAATCCAGTACAACTGCCGCCATTATCCCCTCACAATCTTGCGCCTACCACAGAGCCACTTATTCATTTTTCGTCTCCTCAACCTCTTTATTGTCATTTCTCACCAACTTGTTCTATTGCTTCCAAACCTTTACCCACTTACTCTTCTATACTTTCTTCTATATCTACCCAATCGTCCCATCCCGTACCAAATCCAGTAGCTCTCCCTACCATTACCCCCTCTACTATTTCTTCATCTGTTGCTTTCAACTTTCCTTCCACTACTTGTTTATCTTCTTCTATCCCCTGTCCTACTACTGTAACTTCTGCTCCATCTTCTACTAAAGTCTCTAGCTCGGGCTGTGCTTTTCCTCCCCCTAAGAGTTCTTCACAGTCTAACACTGCCTCTATTCAATTGCCATGTACTTTGAAGGTGCTGTATCCTCGTAAACATGTTTTTATTTCGAGGTTGGATAGGGAGACATTCTGTGACGACGTTGAACGCTATATATCATCAAAATCATGCAATCTTTCGAAAATTAATATTCATAAGTTTAATTTTTCTAGCCCTAGAGAAGGCTATTCTTTCAAACTTTCAGTTTCTATGGAAGTATTTTTCTGTCATTTGTGACACTAAATTCTGGCCTGCCCATATTATGGTCCATGGGTTTATTCCTAGGAAAAAATCTAGGACTTTGCAAGTTACCTTACTAGTCACTGCTTCAGCTTCATATTCTGCTTCTTCCAATGCTCCAAAAAACTAACACTACACTTTCAAAGTATTAGAGGGCTAGGCTAAAGTGTAAACTTTTTTCATTTTATCTTAGAAGTTTTTCTATCAGTTCTGAAATTATCATTTTCAGAGTGACATAGACTCTTTATCTCGTTGGTGTTCCAAAAACTATTTAATCCTCAATACCAATAAATGCAAAGTTATGTCCTTTTTTCGCGGAGCCCTTATTTCAAATTCTTATTACATTAACTCAAATAGTTTAGATCGTATTTCCCAGTTCAACGACCTTGGTATTTTGATGGACTCGAAGTTGCATTTCGGTACCCACACTTCCACTTCGGTCTCTAAAGCTAGAGGTGTCCTTGGCTATATTAAACGCTGGTCTAAGGAATTTGATGATCCGTATACTACCAAAGTACTATACACTTCACTGGTAAGATCTATTGTGGAGTAAGCGTCTTGTGTTTGGGATCCTCAATATCAGATGTTTATCGATCGTATTGAGTCGGTGCAAAAGCAAGTTCTACTTTTTGCTCTCAAAAATTTGCACTGGGATCCTAATGCTTGCCTAACATCTTATCGGTGTCGTCTCAAATTGATCAACCTCCCTACCTTGTCTAGTCGTAGAACGGTCATTGGTGTAACTTTTATGTATAACCTCATTTATGGTAGTATTAACTCACCTTTCTTATTTAGAATGATTAACTTTA
The DNA here is from genome assembly GCA_035041755.1 of Cacoxenus indagator. Taxonomy (NCBI): domain Eukaryota; kingdom Metazoa; phylum Arthropoda; class Insecta; order Diptera; family Drosophilidae; genus Cacoxenus; species Cacoxenus indagator. Next base: position 43,199 of record JAWNKX010000191.1, on the reverse strand, counting down.
GTGTACCAGCACGTCCAAGTAGAAACTATTCTCCTATTACTCTTCCCTTTTTTAGAGCTTCTTATTTGCAACATGATCCATTCTATGTCTTATGCAAATCTTTTAATACCCACTTTGCGTGTGCTGCTCCTACCACCTCTTCTTATGTTATAAAAACTAAATTGTTGGCATCATTGAATTAATGCATAACTTATTTTCTATACTGGTAACCTAAATTTTTCTTCCTTGTTTAAATAGTCTATGTTATTGTAGGTATTGAATTCTAAATTTAATATTAACTTTAGTTTAATCTTGCATGCTGATTAGGTTAATGGCTGATGATGTTTTTATCTGTAGCCAAATATTTAGTACGTAGACATTAGCTTTGGAGATCGCAGTCTATGTGACTGGGTGAATTTTGATGCCACCTGGGCCTGCCCCATGTGAGATCAGTGTGTGGTCATTGCATACCTACTAAGTCGATAAGTCGAAAAAAAAGGTGTTGAAAGCTCTCTGTTCCTTTCGGGTCCCTAACTATCTTATTGATATCATTAGGAGCTACTTCAGCGAATGCATACTCCTCTACAACACAGACGAGGGCGTCACACAGTATAAGGTAACCGGAGGCGGATCGGTCCTAGGACCCACCTCGTGGAACATTATGTACGATGGAGTGCAAAAACAAGCTTTGTCAAGATTGTTGGATTTCCTGACGACATTGCCATTGTGGGAGTAGCCAAAACAATCAGTGAGGTGGAGCGTTGAGAATTTCAGACACCAACCCAGCACAGCTGTTGTTTTATTCTAAGGTTGGCCCTACCGTTTCAGCTGTGAGCAGGCCGACAACATATGTTCACTGTAACTGTGCCACCTTCCACAGAGTTCTCCATTCGCTCTCAGCACCAAAAAAGAAAAAACGGTAATTACCTTTGGTTGAGAAGAAACAAACACTAGACAAAAAAAAAGCAGTAATTGGGACTCCAAGGGCCACTTAACTCGGAATCGCCTCGGCGCATCGACACGCCTCCAACATCCGGGCCATCATCACGGGTAAGCCACATCCCTGGACAGCCGCGCCGGTGTCAAGCTAACTCCAACTTCGCTTTTTTCAGGGCCTTGGCCGGAGCCCCGTCGACACGCGTGCACCTCACTTCACTTCAACAATTCAACCTCCTCACCATTAAGTTGGCGGTACAGGCTCGGATGTCAGAATTCCCGTCTAGCACCGATCCGGCTCTGAACACACTACCTCATGAAGGTGTGTGTCAACCCTAGCATGGCCTCACTGCTTGCAAAGACAACCATGGGATCAAGATAGGTGACTGTGCAACGACCAATGACAACGGCTAAGAGTGGGGACCCAAAAGAAAAAATGAACACAAACCAAAACCAAAAGGAGGAGGAGGGCGGCATAAGTACCGCGCGTAATGCAGAGGATGAATTCAAGGTGAGCTCTAAAACTGCGAGGTCACCAAGGCAGCCGGAACATACCGGAACAAAGTAAGTGAACGAGGAAGCAAGAGCAAGTATACCAACTAGCGCTCAGAAGGAAGAAAATAGCGCAAGCATCGAGCGTGATGCACCAGGTCTAAATTCGGCGCTTGAGGACATGAAGACACGCCTCGACGAACTTGTCGCAATTTTCAACGACGAGGAAAAGAGGCATATCAACCAAGCGATGAGGGATAAGGTAATGGCTATCTCTGCTCTCCAAAAGAGGGTATGAAGCTGTGCGACACCCAAAAAAAGATTACCAGTGCAGAAACACAGACGGAAGCGGCCACGGCGGCTGCCGCTTCAATTAACAATGGCACGCCTAAAAGAGGAAGAGACCCTAAATCAAAGCAGAGGAAAACATTACCCAAGAAGGTAAAAACGTCCATTGGCCAGAAATCTACGGTAGATAGTAAGTCGCTGGAGAAGATCGAAAATAGTAGGCAAATAGACCCGGCATCACCACAGGATGCTCAAGTCGTAAGGGATATCCCCCAAATGGTAAAGAAGGATGAGAGCCTCAAGGTTGTTGGTGAGAACGTAAGAAAGGTGCGCAAAACACGGAAAGCAGAAATTCTCCTGGAGCTCAACGGTGAGTGCAGGAGGGAGACGCAAGCCCTAAAGGACAAAATGAGCGAGGCCCTGGCCGAGCGAGCGACGGTTAGAGCAATCACCCAGGAAATCCAGGTAGAGCTCAGAGACCTGGATGATGTAACCACCGAAGGCGAGGTATTGGAGGCGGCACGGGAAATACTGAAGCAGCCGAAGCTTACAGCGTCCTGCATTCGCAAGCTGAAACCAGCGTTCGCGGGAACCCAAATGGCTATCCTCGCTCTACCAGCCCCATTGGCAAAGCAGCTGCTGACAATAGGCAAAATCCGGATTGGCTGGACGGTTTGCAGGGTCAAAGAGCGTGTTCAAATGAAGCGTTGCTTTAGATGTCTCGAATTCGGGCATTTCGCTGTAGTTTGCCGGAGTAGCGTGGACAGGAGCACGTGGAGCTTTAAATGCGGAGAGGCCAACCACAAGGCAAACGTTTGCACTTCATTGCCAAAGTGCTTTATATGCGCAGCGAAAGGCAAGGACGCAAACCATCAAGCAGGCAGCTGGGGTTTCCTTCCTGTAGCTGAGAGGAGCGGAAGCCCCAGGAAAAACCAAAATTAGATTACAACTGAATCTAAACCACTTCGCGGATGCCAACGACCTATTAACCCAATCGGCGCACGAGCTCAAAATCGACGTTGCTATAATTAGCGAACCATACCGTTGCCACCCCTCCCCGGAGTGGTGTGCAGACTCTTCAAAAAAGGCAATGATTGGTTGTTACGGATCTACCAAATTGCGCTGCGGAACAACACTCCCGAAAAAATGCGTTGTTCAGGCCAAGATAGGAGACCTTGGATTTACAGCTGCTATCTGTCATCCAGCACCAGCTTGGAAGAATATGGTGCAACGCTTGACGAACTCGTCGAGGATGCAAGATTCCATCACTGTCATGCGAGCGACTTCAATACGTGAGCAATGGAGTGGGGCTGCCCCGCCATAAATGCGAAAGGGCGCTGTCTACTGGATGCATTCGCCATGCTTGATATCGTCTTGGCAAACTCGGGCTCAGGACATACGTTCTCTCGACAGGGAGTCGGGTCTATCATAGATCTCACATTCGTAAGTGCCTCGATAGTCAATGGAGACTTGGTCCCTTAGAGAACCCTATACTGGAAGAAACCACCTGGCTATAGTGTTAACGAAGAGGTAGGAGAAAGTATGCAGCGCCAGACCCAATGCCAAGTAAAACACAAGGTGGAGACTTTCAACCCCAACATCTTGCACGAGACGCTGAGCACAGAGAGTGTCGATGAACCGTTGACTGCTTATTCTAAATTTTCAGCGGCAATACAGGCACCGGACGCACGAAGACTCGACCTTCCTCTCACCAACACCAAACAGCTATCCATCGTCCGCAGCCTTACCACAACCAGGTAAGTGCTATTTAATATTTGCTACTGTCCACCAAATAAACAGTGATGAAGACTCCGAACACGTTTTATTCCGATGTAGAAGATTTGAACGCGAACGACAGATTATGATTAATGCACATTAAGACCGAGCCCAGAACGGTCTTAATTATCGCATACTGGACCCCCCTTAGGAATACGTATTGCTGATGCAAGCAGAAAAATAAAAAACAACAAAGCGCCGGGACTTGATGGGATACCAAACTTAGTCATAAAAGAGGCTATAGCTGAGCGTACTCATGTGTCTGGCAGTAATATCGTGATTCTTAGTGAGAATCCCGAAATGCTGCAGTAAATGATCAGTTGCGCACATGTATTGTAAAACGTGGAGCTTAAAAATAAACACTGATAAATCAAAGGTTATGGTTGTGCGAGCTGGCAGAGGCCGATATGCAGCGAACGAGAGGTGGAGCTTAGAAGGTAAAAATCTAGAAGTCACTATCACGTCAGATATGCGATTCGCTAAACACTTGCAACTGAAACTGAAAGACACCAAACCAGCTTTAAACAGTTCATGAAAGCGTTCCTTGGTAGGAGAAGAGTGGCGGCCAGTACAAAATACCACATGTTTCAGCCAACCGTGCGTGCAATTATGTGCTATGCTGCCCAAGTTTGGGGCTGTTCACCGTATGAGGATGTAGAGAAATGTCAAAGGCTTTTCTTCTCAAAAATTTTCCATCTACCCCACAACACACCAAACTATGCTATCTATTTGGAGACGGGACTACCGACTCTATTCGTGTACAAGCTGAAGGTAAATTTGCAGCTTTTAAGCAAGTTATTTAATTAATTACAATATACTTGAAATTTAATCAAGCTAATCGCACTATCTTCGAACAAGGGCCGGGGTTTTGTATGAAAAATTAGATTGATGCCGTGAAAACAAGAACATATTTTTGATTATAATCTCATTGAAAGAATAGGTTTTAGCCTATTGCATTACAATACATTACAACCCTCTCACAACACAATATTGCTCTTTTATGAAACGATTATTAGAAGAGCTTAGGCTTTTGAAATGGTTCTGACATTATTTTGCGGGTCATTTTCACCTTTTCCGGACATACTAACAGTAACTGAAGCACCGATGCCAGATCAACTTGTCTTCGCTTACATGCAGCTATGCTTGCTAAACGCGAATGATTTCTCTCTGAGAAAATGATATATTTGCAGCTTGTGTCCTACATATATATATATATATATGGCAATCCACGACTTCAATTTGCCTTAATAGCTTATTTATAATCAAAGAAATATAATATATAATTTTTAATAAATAAAGTTTAATAATTGGTTTGTGAAAGTGAAGTTAAAGTGACTCCAACAAAAATAACCGATGCCAGATCAACTTGTCTTCGCTTACATGCAGCTATGCTTGCTAAACGCGAATGATTTCTCTCTGAGAAAATGATATATTTGCAGCTTGTGTCCTACATATATATATATATATGGCAATCCACGACTTCAATTTGCCTTAATAGCTTATTTATAATCAAAGAAATATAATATATAATTTTTAATAAATAAAGTTTAATAATTGGTTTGTGAAAGTGAAGTTAAAGTGACTCCAACAAAAATAACTGGTCAACGTTATAGTTATAACATTGACATTGTTCAAAGTGATTCCGCAAAAAATGTGCTGTAATTTTATAAATAACGGCAGCCTAAACACATAAGTGCCGTTGCACATAAGCGCGGAAACTATAAGGCCACCAACCACATAAGTGCCGTAAATTGCGAAAACGGTGACAAAAGCGCAAACAAGAAACAGTTTTTAGTTCTCGAGCGGTTGATTTGTGCATTTTACGAACTTTGTGCGCGGTACCGTTTCTACTCAAGTGATTTAATAGTTGTTAATTGCCTGTGAATTTCTTGCACTTGATATCAGCTTTGGAAGCTGAAACCCTTCGAAACATGGCAGCTGAAAAAAGAGCGGTATTTTGTAAACGCAAGGCACACTCGATCTTTGAAAGTGCACAAAGGTTAGACGTCATATGGTCTCGAGATAAGCTCATTGCACTTAGCATCGATGAGCTCAATGTACGCCTAGAGTTACTAGACCAAACCAATGTTGCTTTTAACCTCGCCCAAAATACGCTAGAGAAGCTGGATTTTGATGAGATCAGAGGTGAGTTGCGTGAGTTGGAAGGACGCTGTCAAAAGCTCCAAAATATAGATCATGCCACAGCGCAATATGCGTGGAGCCATCAGGCAGGTAGAAACAAAGCAATCGTCAGTAGAACCACACCCATAGCAAATAATTCAAATTCCTCCGCCTGTGTGTTTTGTAACACTAGGGGTCATACCATATACAATTGTACGCTATATTCAAATTTACCATCTAGCCTAAGATTCAAAGAGACAAAGAGACTATAGTGGTATTGATAAAAAATCAAGTTGGTTCACTTGTGCCATGTCGTGTGTTGCTGGATTCTGGATCACAACTTCATTTCATCACTAGCCGCCTCGCCAACCAGCTTAAATTAAAAACGACCAGATCTTCAACAGCAGTGTCTGGGCTCGGTGCATCGAGTTTCACAACAGACGGTTTTACAGTTGAAGCTAGCCTGCGTTCTCAAGCTTCGGAGTATAGCACAAATATCACAGCATTGGTTACCAGCGTCATTATGGATAACCAGCCAAGCATTTCATTGGACATCGCGGACTGGAAAATTCCTGTCAATATTCAATTGGCTGACCTACAATTCAACAGCTCACAGCGAATTGATTTTCTAATAGGTGCTAGTCTATTCTCCGACCTCTTATTCGTTGGTCAAATCAAATTGGCCACAAGCCTACCATCCCTATAAAAAACTCGTCTTGGATGGATCGTTTCTGGTGGTGGAATTCAACGGCCTAAATCTAACTTAGTCGCCGTGCACTCTATGAAGGAAATTGATGACGTTGCCACAGTCAAAATCAGTGAGCCAGCGGCTTTGGACAGTCGAAAGAGTCATCGATTCAGAAACAAACACTACTAAGGATTGCCTGATTGTGAGGCCCACTTCAAAGCCAATTACGCTTAGCATCGCTTCCTCACTTTGGAGAGCAAGCTGAAGCGCCGCCCTCCAATAAGGCAAAGGTATTCAACTCTTGACTTTGACGCTCGGCATCCGATCATTCTGCCCAGAGGTCATCCAGTTACTTTGTCTTTAACACATTTCCATGAACGCAATCTACATGGTGGACTTCGTTTTTAACTCGCAGTCATGCGACACAAATATTGGCCCATCGGCGGTCGCAAGACCGTCGCGAGTGTTGTCAACCGCTGCGTCAGATGCTTTCACGTCAAGCCATGTTGGGTCGAGCATCTTATGGCTAATTTAAGAAAGGAGCGTGTGGACCCATCGCACGGGTTTATGGTTATAAATGGTTGCATCTCTGACCACATCAATTGGTGCTTTATTCCGCACCGTTCACCGCATTTTGGTGGACTTTGGGGAGTGGCGGTCAAAACGGCGAAGTACCATTTCTATCGCACCGCTGCCGGATCACTACTTAACTTCGATGATCTTCGCACTCTGGTTTGTCAAATCGCTGCTATTATTCATTCTAGACAGTTACTTCCAATTTCAGAACATCCTGATGATCTATATGTTCTGACTACGCCGAATTTTTTGGGTACTGCACCGAATTTCTCGTTTATTGAGCCGGACATCACGAAATTTAATTTCAATTGATTTCTTCGCTGGCAACGAGTGAGCTACCTGCAGCAAACATTCTGGTCCCACTGGCGTGAAGAGTATTTGACTTTGCTTCAAGAGCGATCGAAATGGCGTAGTGAACAACCTGGCTTATGCGTTGGAGACATCGTTCTCATTAAAAATGAGAATCTGCCCCCCTCAAATGGCCGCTAGCTCGAGTGGTCAAGCTGATCATCGGATGAGACGGCGTCGCCAGGTTCGCTGATCTGAGAACGGCCACCGGTGTCGTCACGAGAGCCATCAACAAGCTTTGCCTGCTGCATAAACAGGATGTTGGAGCCCCGTGTTCTCCAACGGGGGGAGGATGTTCGGTTCAGGATCCCTGAACCCATTAGCATAAGTTTCGTTTTGATGTTAAGTACAGGAGCCCTAACTCTGTCTAGCATAAGTTTAATTCTAAGCACGATGAGAGCAAGCATGCACATATTTTCCATTTCTTCCGTTAACTATCTTCGCTGCTCTCATCGATTTAATCTCTTTATCACATCGCTATTTGCTAATCTTGATTATACTGTTACTATGATTCGCTATTATACCTTTGATCATTTCGCTATCTTTGGTTCGTTCGCTTAAGTTCGCTGGTGGAGAGCAATTCGGCTTCTTCCAAGTTCTTTGAACATTGTAAACTCAATTGTATCAAATAAAGTCACAAAATTGTTCAAATTCGATAAAAACTTTAATTTGCCTAAATAGCTCTAGAATAAGCTCCAGAGTCCTAGAAAATGAAATTGCGGGAAAAGCGTACAAAAGCGCACATTGCGGTAAAGTGAATCGATTTTTTTGTTAATGCCTTATATTAACACACCATTGCAAAGAGAGCAATTTAGTATTGCACAGTTGAAGTGTACCATCACATAATACGAAGCGTAATTAAAAGATTCCGTTACAAAAAAACCAATAAAATACTCTTTTTCCTAAGTTTTAGTCACTTGCAAATCACTCATAAAAATGCACTTTTATAAGTACTTTTCCTTCGTGAACAACAGCTGCGTTTAGAGGCTATTATTTGGACACGGCTACGTTTAATCAGTATTTCTGGTATGCAACATTATGCTTGAATGTAAAGAATGACTGTGGAGATACATTATTTTGAAAAATTTCGAAAACTGGGTTTTCGGTATCATAATCCGTCAAATTTCCCACAGTGCAATGTAACAACTTAAACAAATCATTCATCACCCCTAACACTAACTCATCTGCATGTGCATTTTGTGCCGACATAATACATAATATTTATCATTGCTCACTTTTGGGAACCTCCCACCTTCCCTTTGATTTAAAGAAGCTAAACGACTAGCACTTTGTTTGAATTGACTAAAAAGGGACACACAACTTCGAGCATGCCGCTCTGGCGCATGTCGCATATGTAACACTAAACATCATACGTTGCTGCATCTTGGTGATTCCGAGACCATTGCTGCTGACACTCAAGTATCTGCTCCGACTAGCAATATAACTTCATCTAAACCTTCAAGCTCTGCTCATACCACCATGATTGCGACGTCCAACTCTGCGTCTTTAAATCCAGTCGCCCAAAAGTTCCATGTCGTACTGTTGGCTACCGCAATAGTGCTTATCAAAAACCGGTCTGGTACACTGGTGCCGTGCTCTGCTCGATTCAGGATCAGAGTTGCACTTCATTACTTCACGATTTTCTAACCAGCTGCTATTGAAGAAGTCGCGATCATGCGCTCGAAATTAACCCCTCTCTTCAATCCCGAATTTCTCGTTACTCAACAAATCTCACAGCACTGATTGTGCAGCAAAATAACGGTGATACCGATCGTTCCCGCAACCCATTGGAGTGCGGAAAGCCAAATGTGCCGATCACGTCGGCGTGACGGTATGCCACGTGTGCGTTTTCGGCAATGTTTCTTTACGCACTAAGGCGAATAATCCGTTTGTCTAGCGATTGAGCACAGTCTAGATTTACTTGCCAATTCATATCAACACGCATATCAGAGATTCTTAAACTTGGAACGCAAACTCGAACGCCACCCACAGGTCAAGGAACAATATACAGCCTTTATGAAAGGGTATTTAGACTTAAACCACATGTCGCTCGTCAGTCCAAAATCCCGTCAGCGCTGCATGTATTACTTGCCTCATCACTGCGTTCTCAAGTAAGATAGCACAACGACAAAACTACGGTTGTATTTGATGGATCTGCTGCCACATCATTTGAATGCTCAATAAACGGGACTTTTCAGTTTTGGCGCGTAATGATTTGTAGTGCTGAAGTAGTTTTGTTCGTTTACTACTTACTTGTTATTTAATAAAACCGTGTGATGAAACCGAAAATAATTGATATTTGTGAGTATTGTGTAAAAATTGATGACAATTATGCGAAATGTAAAACTTGTAACAAAAACTAATCGCGAAAAGTTCACACACTGCAAAAAGCAAATTTTTGTATTATTCCTTCATTACTCCACCAGGCAGCATGGGGCCATGGGGGACCCACAAGTCTCATCAATCGAGATTGTGGTGGTTTCATTAATCAAGACTGCAAGTCTTTTTACCATGATAGATGGTTTTTGGGGCAGAGCACCGAACAATTCCTAAACAAAAAAACAAATGTGGGATATATCACATGCTAAAGCAAAAAAAAGAAAAGAAATTTGATTGGAGAATTAATTGTTTATTAATTGGTTATCGTTGGCTAATGCAAGAAGCTTTGCCATATTATCAGTTAAGAGGACCTCAGTTTTTTACTGACCATGTATGTAACGTGGAGAGCTACAAAAAAACTGACAAATAAAACAATACATCAGGCACCTATAAAAATGGACAATGGGTCATGGGAATTAACGAGTCTAGACAAGGCGACATTGCTCGCAATTATTATGAGAAAATATTTGCTGACGAAACACTCAACGAAGATGAGTGTCATATAAACTCGACAGTCACTCCCCAGCCAACTCGCCTTAAAAAAACATTCACAAATGAAATACTCAAATGTATACAGTACGACATAAAGCCCAAAAAAGCACCCGGATACGACAAAATTGACGGAAAACTTTTAAAAGAGCTACCACTTCAAGCAGTGATATACATACGTAATATTTTCAACGCGATAATTAGACTAAATTACTTTCCTAAAATATGGAATGTGGCTGAAGTCACTGCAATTCCAAAACCTGGTAAAGACGTATACAATCCAGCATCATATAGACCAATTATCTTACTTCCAGTTCTGTCTAAAATATTCGAGAAGTTCCTGTGCCAGCGACTGTTGCCTATCATAGAACGCAAACACATAATACCTGATATCAATTTGGCTTTCGACGAAATCACTCAACCATACAACAAATCCATCGTGTGACTTATAGAATTCTAAACGATCTTGACGACAAAAAATTCTGCATAGGAGTTTTTCTAGATGTAAAAAAGGCATTCGACAAAGTCTTGCACAAAGGACTAATTAGCATTATTTTATTATAGCATATTAACATCTGTAATACGTTAATTACATAATTAATTAACGTATTACAGATGTTAATATGCTATATCACAGAAAGACATTTCTTCGTTAAGTACTCAGACGAATATTGGAATATCTTACACATTAAGAAAAATCAAAACAGGCGTACCACAAGGAAGTGTACTGGGACCGTTATTACACACTACCTTTACAGCGGACATACCAACACCAAATGATGACGCCTCAATGATAGCCACATTTGTTGATGACACTATAATACTTAGCGCACAACATCTGGACACTACCCTAAGTGGTTTGAAACGTGGAAAATAAAAGTAAACAACACCAATACAGTACATGTTATATATACAACTAAAATTAAATTCACACCACCTCGTATATCGATTGACGGAGCTGACGTAAAAATGGAAAATGAAGCCAAATACCTAGGATTGTATATTGACAACAAACTCAAGTGGAAACATTACATACTTAAAAAACGAGATCAAATCAAACTGAGATCATTAGAAAATAAACTACTGATTTACAAAGCTATTATAAGACCAATCTGGACGTACGGAGCACAAATTTGGGGAACGGCCAAAAAATCAAATACAGACATAATACAAAGACAACAATCAAAAATCATTCGTATGATCACCATGGCTGGGTGGTATATAACTAACGATGATCTGCATCGTGATCTTAATATTCCAACAGTTAACAGAGGAGATTACAAAAATAAGTCGTATCTACCAGACGAAGCTTACCCAACACCCAAATGTTGGTGTCACGAATTTCAACGCAGAGGCAGGTTACAGAGGACAAGGCCAGTGAATAAATTCTAGCTATATTACAACACATATAAATTTTTTTTTTTTTTTGCTTTTTAATGTTGTTTTTGTTTTTACATATTATATTTTGTATTTTATATATTATTTTATTTATGTTTCTCTTATTTTATTTTGTTCTATTATTGCATTAATTTAATTTTAAATTATTTTAATTATGTTACTATTTTGGTTTGTCCCCCTACATGCAAAAACGGAAAAATTTGTGATCTGCTCACATAAGTTAGCTACAACCATAAGATAAAGCTTAAACAATGTACTAATTGTTTTAATAAAAATTAAAAACATATGGGAATAAAAACAAAACAAAAAAAGTATGTAACGAAATATATATGATTCTGGCAATAAAAATTTCAAACATTGACATTCACCACGGATATATGGTCTGACCCAAGTGCTCATGTTTCACTTTAGAGCTTAACGGCACATGGGGTTACTGAAGACTTTAACCGAAAGCAGATTGTTTCATAGTGCTGCTCACTTTGTGGCCGTCATATCGGCGATATAGTTTATGAAAATTTCAAAAAGGTGCTGCTGGAGTGGAACATCAAAGACGAGCAGTTGTTTTATTCCTGTTCGCGGATCAAATATGTTCAAAGCAATGCATTTGGTCAATGTACGTGATGTGAGTCCGGTCCATCAACTACAACTGTGTGTTCGTTCTGCTATCTAAACCAGTGAAGTAAAGGAATTAATTGCAAAATGCAAAAAGATAACGGGGCATTTTAATCATTCTCACATAACTCAATATGATCTGATTAAAATGCAAACAAAACCAGGACTTGCGTGATTCGGGATAACGTTACCAGGTTATTTTGCTTTCATAATATAACAGTTACAATGAAATAATTTTATTTTATCTTTCATTTTAAAGAGCACAATACTCTTCATATGGCCGAGAGACTGTTGAAAATTAAAGATTGTATTTGCCTGTATGTTAGCAAACATAATATTCTTTAATTCAAGAAACAACAAGGAATATCAGCGTTCACATATCATCAGTGTATCCCACTAATACATGTATTGATGCATACTTTGCAAAGGTATGCATCAATTAGCTATTGCTGCATGACTTGAGTCATCTAAGAGCTGCAAGTGAAGCTTATGATGGCGGAACTTCTGTCGCCAAGGGAACTAGAATTGAATTATACCAAGTGGACAATGAATGAACCGTTCACCAGCTCCCAGATTTTACTACCAACGCAAAGTGTATATTTAAGTCTGGTAGATATGCTCAAAAACAGCTGTGACGATGAAGAGGAAGATGAAAATGCCATCAATATAACCAATAGTAACCTCCCTCATCATATGAAAATCGTTAATAAGTATAATTATCAAAAGCGGCTTCAGCTAAACAAAGACCCTTTATTATGTTGGAATATAATGAAAAATTGGAAGCTTTTGTTCCCATTGTGATCTAAGTGAGCAACTGTTTAGAGGAGTCGTTTAACTTACGAACTCTTGAGAATTGCTTAGAAGGTCACAAAGCTGCAAATTTTTGGTTTACTAAATGTAATTTGCCTCTCATCAATTTAGATTACATTAAATACATTATATTTTGTTTCAATAAAAGTGAAATAACCGTTGGAAAAACACTTTCTGTATGCCAAAAAGATTTTTAGAAATAAAAAACTTTGCAAATTTAGTGCTTCTATAGAAGTGGAGAAAAATATGCAACGGCCAGTATGGTCATACCCATTGTAAATATAATGGTCACTCTCATCGACGAGCTGCTCATTCAAAATACTGATGTCAAATCTATACAAAAGATGATTTTAAACGAAATTAACAAAAGATTGGGTATATTTAATATTTAAACAGTTAAAATGAAAAACTAAATATCTCTTTTAACGTTTCTCTTCTTGCAATGGCACCTATATTGGATCCGCGGTTTAAAAAATTGCAAGCATTGCACTGCTTGTTCAGTAGTTATTTATAAAATGAAACTTTTAATGCCCCCATCAGATGTGGCATATAACGTTAGATTCACAATTATTGAAGAGCCAAACGCATCAATGATCTGGAATCGACATCAACGCATGAAAGTGGAGTATAAGCCAGAAATTGATAATAACTTAGAAGCAATAGCAACTCGCTCCAAATTTGGGGAGCTGTTTATATTATATTAAACCAGTGTGTGTATATTAAACCAGCAAGGAAACAGATTAGCTCCAGACATGTTATTTCATATTATTTACTATAGTATATTTGACTTTGTTCCAGGTAATTATGGTGCATAACACTTTTTCCAGCTAACGAAAGAATGCATCAAAGCAAAAAATTATCCCTACCTTGCTGTTCACGAACCTCCCAGCCATGAATAGACGCACGCTTCTACAGAGTCAATCGCTGCACTCACAAATGAGTGGGAGCGGATGGTTCCCTTTGAGAGTGAAAGCTCTTACAGAGCTTACAGTTCCTACGGAACACATAGATCGCCCAGACAAAGAGAGTGGCAAGGAGCGGACGGCTACCTTGGTGAGTGCAGCCCGGCGAAAAGATCGTACGGCACTTTCGCGTCTTGATAGACTGCCTGAAGAGAGCTTCAGAAACAATGCAGTCAGTTCGGTCCTAGTTCAGACGAAAGACCACGCGCAGCAAATAAACCACATTTCCAACATCAAACATCGTAATCTCTGTTCTTTCATCTTTTTCGTCAGAACTGGTCTCTCTTGACGATAATGAAAACATTGAATTTGCGTCAAAATTTCATTCTCTAATTATAACATTTTTATTACTTGTTCATATATCCCTCCTTCATCGTCCGACTCAGGCTACTTGGATCAAGCGAAAGCTATCCAGAATGTATTAAAGCTCATTAATGACGCTGATATTTTGCTTGTTTTGGGTGATTTTAATCTTCCCTCTATTAATTGGATTCCTTTTAGTGACTCCAATATCGTTCTTCCTTCTGTTGGCAGCGAGTTCGTTGATTTATTGCTGGATCTCTCTCTCCAGCAAATAAACCACATTTCCAACATCAAACATCGTATCCTAGACCTAGTGTTTACTAACTGCCATGAAAATACCTCACTGTCGAGATCCTCTCCATTGTCAATTCCAGAAGATACCTATCACCCCACTCTTGAGGTGACACTAACTCTTAACCAACTTCTGTCTGCATCTGATTCAACTTGTGCTAAGCCAAGACAAGCTTTTAATTTTAAGCATACTAATTTCAATCGTCTCAACTCATGGCTTGCTTCCACGGATTGGTCAATATTAAGTTCTTCTTCTGATATTGATACTGCCGTGCGGTTTTTCAACACGACTATGCTGGGTTATATCAATAAATGTGTGAATAAAGTGCATGTTACCGACGAGTCTAAGCGTCCGCCTTGGTTTTGTATAAATTTGGTCAGTCTAAAAAATATTAGAAATCGGTTATTTAAAAAATTTAAACGCCCTTGTTCCGCAACTGATTATGCGAGTTATGCCGCGGCTCGTAGTTAATTCCACATTTTTAATCAATCTTGCTATAGTAGATATTTGCGCAAAGTAAAAGTAAATATTAATCGAGATCCCAAGACCTTATTTAAATTCATTAAAATCAAAAACAAATCAGAGTTATTTCCAACTAGTATGGAGTTTGATGGAGTTGCAAGTAGCTCTGATGATGGGATTGCGAACCTTTTTGCTAAATTTTTCCAGGGCATCTACTCTAATAGTGCCTGTGGAAACAGTTCTCCTTATCCTTATAAAATTGATGAATTGAATCACTTCAATTTGCCGTTTATTGACGGCAGTATTATTTTACGATATATAAAATTGGTTAAACCTTCTTTTTCTCCTGGTCCGGATAATATTCCTAGTTGTATCTTAAAAAGCTGTGCTGACAACTTATATATTCCCCTTTGTACCATATTTAATTTATCCCTTATTACTTCGTCTATGCCAAGTGGTTGGAAAGAATCCCATATAATTCCCTTATTCAAAAAGGGTAGTAAGTCTGCTATATCGAACTACAGAGGTATTGCCAAGCTGTGTGCAATTCCTAAGTTGTTTGAGCAGATTATAACTGATCAATTACAGTTTTATATTCGTCCATTGTTGAGTATATCTCAGCATGGTTTTGTAAAGAACGGTTCAACGGTAACCATTCTGTTGGAATTTACTTCTATTGTCAATCACAACTTTTCGGTAGGTAGCCAAACTGATGTTATCTACACCGACTTCAGTAAAGCTTTCGATACTGTATCGCATGCGTTGCTCATAACCAAACTCAAAGCTTTTGGTTTCCCTTCTCCACTGATCCGATGGCTGGCATCTTACCTTGATCATCGCACTCAAAGGGTACTTTTTAAGTCTTCAATATCTAAGTCTTTAAAGGTAACATCAGGTGTTCCCCAAGGCAGTCATTTGGGGCCTTTGCTTTTCAACATATTTATTAATGATCTACCTACCGTCATCAAACACTCTCAGATTTTAATGTATGCAGAGGATGTAAAACTATGTTTTTCGGCCTTAATAACCCTTCTCGCGGGATTTTCCTTCAGAGTGACATAGACTCTTTATCTCGTTGGTGTTCCAAAAACTATTTAATCCTCAATACCAATAAATGCAAAGTTATGTCCTTTTCTCGCGGAGCCCTTATTTCAAATTCTTATTACATTGACTCAAATAGTTTAGATCGTATTTCCCAGTTTAACGACCTTGGTATTTTGATGGACTCGAAGTTGCATTTCGGTACCCACATTTCCACTTCGGTCTCTAAAGCTAGAGGTGTCCTGGGCTATATTAAACACTGGTCTAAGGAATTTGATGATCCGTATACTACCAAAGTACTATACACTTCACTCGTAAGACCTATTCTGGAGTATGCGTCTTGTGTCTGGGATTCTCAATATCAGATGTATATCGATCGTATTGAGTCGGTGCAAAAGCAATTTCTACTTTTTGCTCTCAAAAACTTGCACTGGCATCCTAATGCTTGCATACCATCTTATCGGTGTCGTCTCAAATTGATCAACCTCCCTACCTTGTCTAGTCGTAGAACGGTAATTGGTGTAATTTTTATGTATTACCTCATTTATGGTAGTATTAACTCACCTTTCTTACTTAAAATGATTAACTTTAGTGTACCAGCACGTCCAAGTAGAAACTATTCTCCTATTACTCTTTCCTTTTTTAGAGCTTCTTATTTGCAACATGATCCATTCTATGTCTTATGCAAATCTTTTAATACCCACTTTGCGTGTGCTGCTCCTCCCACCTCTTCTTATGTTATAAAAACTAAATTCTTGGCATCATTGAATTAATGCATAACTTATTTTCTATACTGGTAACCTAAATTTTTCCTCCTTGTTTAAATAGTCTATGTTATTGTAGGTATTGAATTCTAAATTTAATATTAACTTTAGTTTAATCTTGCATGCTGATTAGGTTAATGGCTGATGATGTTTTTATCTGTAGCCAAATATTTAGTACGTAGACATTAGCTTTGGAGATCGCAGTCTATGTGACTGGGTGAATTTTGATGCCACCTGGGCCTGCCCCATGTGAGATCAGTGTGTGGTCATTGCGTACCTACTAAGTCGATAAGTCGAAAAAAAAAGGTGTTGAAAGCTCTCTGTTCCTTTCGGGTCCCTAACTATCTTATTGATATCATTAGGAGCTACTTCAGCGAATGCATACTCCTCTACAACACAGACGAGGGCGCCACACAGTATAAGGTAACCGGAGGCGGATCGGTCCTAGGACCCACCTTGTGGAACATTATGTACGATGGAGTGCTAAAACAAGCTTTGTCAAGATTGTTGGATTTCCTGACGACATTGCCATTGTGGGAGTAGCCAAAACAATCAGTGAGGTGGAGCGTTGAGAATTTCAGACACCAACCCAGCACAGCTGTTGTTTTATTCTAAGGTTGGCCCTACCGTTTCAGCTGTGAGCAGGCCGACAACATATGTTCACTGTAACTGTGCCACCTTCCACAGAGTTCTCCATTCGCTCTCAGCACCAAAAAAGAAAAAACGGTAATTACCTTTGGTTGAGAAGAAACAAACACTAGACAAAAAAAAACAGTAATTGGGACTCCAAGGGCCACTTAACTCGGAATCGCCTCGGCGCATCGACACGCCTCCAACATCCGGGCCATCATCACGGGTAAGCCACATCTCTGGACAGCCGCGCCGGTGTCAAGCTAACTCCAACTCGCTTTTTTCAGGGCCTTGGCCGGAGCCCCGTCGACACGCGTGCACCTCACTTCACTTCAACAATTCAACCTCCTCACCATTAAGTTGGCGGTACAGGCTCGGATGTCAGAATTCCCGTCTAGCACCGATCCGGCTCTGAACACACTACCCCATGAAGGTGTGTGTCAACCCTAGCATGGCCTCACTGCTTGCAAAGACAACCATGGGATCAAGATAGGTGACTGTACAACGACTAATGACAACGGCTAAGAGTGGGGACCCAAAGAAAAAATGAACACAAACCAAAACCAAAAGGAGGAGGAGGGCGGCATAAGTACCACGCGTAATGCAGAGGATGCCTTCAAGGTGAGCTCTAAAACTGCGAGGTCACCAAGGCAGCCGGAACATACCGGAACAAAGAAAGTGAACGAGGAAGCAAGAGCAAGTTCACCAACTAGCGCTCAGAAGGAAGAAAATAGCGCAAGCATCGAGCGTGATGCACCAGGTCTAAATTCGGCGCTTGAGGACATGAAGACACGCCTCGACGAACTTGTCGCAATTTTCAACGACAAGGAAAAGAGGCATATCAACCAAGCGATGAGGGATAAGGTAATGGCTATCTCTGCTCTCCAAAAGAGGGTAATGAAGCTGTGCGACACCCAAAAAAAGATTACCAGTGCAGGAACACAGACGGAAGCGGCCACGGCGGCTGCCGCTTCAATTAACAATGGCACGCCTAAAAGAGGAAGAGACCCCAAAGCAAAGCAGAGGAAAACACCACCCAAAAAGGTTAAAACGTCCTCTGGCCAGCTATCTACAGTAGAGAGTAAGGCGCTGGAGAAGATAGAAAATAGTAGGCAAATAGACCCGGCAGCACCACAGGATGATCAAGCCGTGAGGGACCAGAACCAGTGGCAACAGGTTGGTCCAAAGACTAAAAAGAAACCGAAAGTGCCCCCTAGACGAGTAAGACCAGATGCTCTGATCATCCAGCAGACGGGGAATCTCTCGTACAGTGATATCCTCCAAATGGTAAAGAAGGACGAGAGCCTCAAGATTGTTGGGGAGAACGTAAGGAAGGTGCGCAAAACACGGAAAGGAGAAATTCTCCTGGAGCTCAACGGTGAGTGCAGGAGGGAGACGCAAGCCCTAAAGGACAAAATGAGCGAGGCCCTGGCCGAGCGAGCGACGGTTAAAGCAATCACCCAGGAAATCCAGGTAGAGCTCAGAGACCTGGATGATGTAACCACCGAAGGCGAGGTACTGGAGGAGGCACGGGAAATACTGAAGCAGCCGGAGCTTACAGCGTCCTGCATTCACAAGCTGAAACCAGCGTTCGCGGGAACCCAAATGGCTATCCTCGCTCTACCAGCCCCATTGGCAAAGCAGCTGCTGACAATAGGCAAAATCTGGATTGGCTGGACGGTTTGCAGGGTCAAAGAGCGTGTTCAAATGAAGCGTTGCTTTAGATGTCTCGAATTCGGGCATTTCGCTGGAGTTTGCCGGAGTAGCGTGGACAGGAGCACGTGGAGCTTTAAATGCGGAGAGGCCAACCACAAGGCAAACGTTTGCACTTCATTGCCAAAGTGCTTTATATGCGCAGCAAAAGGCAAGGACGCAAACCATCAAGCAGGCAGCCGGGGTTGCCTACCTGTAGCTGAGAGGAGCGGACGTCTCAGGAAAAACCAAAATTAGATTCTTACAACTGAATCTAAACCACTGCGCGGATGCCAACGACTTACTAACCTAATCAGCGCACGAGCTCAAAATCGACGTTGCCATACTTAGCGAACCATACCGTGGCCACCCCTCCCCGGATTGGTGCGAAGACTCATCAAAAAAGGCAATGATTGCGTGTTACGGATCTACCAAAATGCGCTGCGGAACAACACTCGCGAAAAAAGGCTTTGTTCGGGCCAAGATAGGGGACCTATGGATCTATAGCTGCTATCTGCCCCCCAGCACCAGCTTGGAAGAATATGGCGCAATGCTTGACGAACTTGTCGAGGATGCAAGATCCCATCACCCCACTGTCATCGCGGGCGACTTCAATGCATGGGCGATCGAGTGGGGCTGCCCCGCCACAAACGCGAAAGGGCGCTGTCTACTGGATGCATTCGCCGTACTTGATAACGTCTTGGCAAACTCGGGCTCAGGTCATACGTTCTCTCGTCAGGGAGGCGGGTCCATCATAGACCTCACATTCATAAGTGCCTCGATAGCCAATTCCACGTCTTGGTCCTTTAGCGAACACTATACTGGAAGCGATCAGATGGCTATAGTATTCTCGATCCATGAAGGCGTAGAGGAAAGTACGCAGCGCCAGAGCCAATATAAAGCAGGATACAGGGAGGAGACTTTCAACCCCGACATTTTCCACGAGATGCTGAGCACAGAGACTACCGAGGAGCCGATGACTGCTGAGGACCTGATGACTCGGATACAAGTCGCCTGCAACGACAGCATGCAGCCCAGACGCAGATATAAGAGACACCACGAGGCAGCCTACTAGTGGAACGACGAAATAGCAGCGGCCCGTGAGAGATGCTTGCGAGCACGGCGACTACAGAACAGAAGAGAGCGCGCGATCAGGAGAGGGCACCCGAGTTGCAGATTTTACTCAAGCGTAGGCGAAAAGAGCTCAAAGTGGCGATTCGCGAAAGTAAGAGGCGTTGCTTTTTGGCCCTATGTGATGAGGCTGACCGCGATCCTTGGGGACGAGCATACCAGATCGTGGTAAAGAAAATAAAAGCCCCAATACGGCTTTAACTCTGCTCCCGGACACTTTCAACAGACGCAATGTCTGCGCGACGGGGTCTTTCCGGCAAGGTGGAAAATACAATAACTAGTGTTGATTCCAAAAGCGGACAAGGATCCAAGGGAACCATCCTCGTACCGGCCCATCTGTCTCCTTGATTTCGCCGGAAAAATTCTCAAGAGAATAATATGCAACAGGATCGAGGCAGCAGTGCGTGAGTGAGTGAGTTCTGGTGGCCAGTCTTCTATGCAGTTCAGGTTCACTAGGAAGAAATCCACTGTAAACGCTATTCAGGAGCTAACCAATACAGCTAAGGCGGCAATCGAAGGTACGCGATAGAAGGGGGTACCAAGCAATACTGCCTTGTAGTGACCCTAGACATTAAAAATGCCTTTAACTCGGCGTGGTGGGACAATCTCTTTGCAACTCTATCTCTGTCTAGCTGAGAGTGTCAAAATTCGGGCTTAAGTTGTGCTTTTTTGCACAGTGTGTTGATACTAACAAATAAATTTTGAAAATAAATTTAAAAAAAAATGTTTACTCTCAAGTTTATTTTATTGTTATTATTTGATTTATTTTAATTTTGCTTATTTATTATTTATTTGATATATTCATAAATTTTTAAGCTTTTATAAATTTATACCAAAAAAAAAAATGTATTTATTTTTTATTTTTTTTATTTTATTTTTTAAAATTTTTTATTTTATTTTTGTTTTATTATTATTATTATCATTATTTTTTTTAATATTTTTTTTATTTTTTTTTTAAATTTACTTCTTTTTTCACTTATTTTTATTTTATTTTTTAATTTTTTTCCTATCTTATTTATCTTATTTTGCTTTTATTTTATTTAATATCTTGTTTCTATACTTCGCGCAAAATGAGTTGCTGTATTCGGGCTGGCACCAACAAGGACAACTTTAATAGTGATAAGCTTAGAGGTGTGTCTTGTTGGATGTGCGATAACATCGCCCACCTTAAGTGCGCTGGGTTGACTGGTCGCGACTATGACCGACTTTATGGTACGGCTAAACCTGCATGTGGTGGCATCAGGTGGTCGTGCCCCACCTACTTCAATCGCCAGGGGGACTTCTCATTGATGTACCACCGCCCTATGCGAACTCAATATCAAAAACTTAAGAAACTATTCACTGAGCTCGCCTCAGAGTTTGATGCTGGGGCAGAAATGTTTATGGAGTACTCTTTTGACTCGACTCCGACGGCTAATCCAGTACAACTGCCGCCATTATCCCCTCACAATCTTGCGCCTACCACAGAGCCACTTATTCATTTTTCGTCTCCTCAACCTCTTTATTGTCATTTCCCACCAACTTGTTCTACTTCTTCCCAACTTTTACCTACTTACTCTTATGTACTTTATTCTACTTCTACACAACCGCCCCATCCTACTCCAATTCCTTTAGCTCCTCCAACCATTATGCCCTCTACTATTTTTTCATCTGTCGCTTTGAACTTTCCATCCACTACTTGTTCGTCTTCCTCGATTCCATGTCTTGCTACTGTGACTTCAGCTTCAACTTCTCCAAATTGTTCCCCTTCTTCCCAACCTTTACCCACTTATTCTTCTGTACTTTCTTCAATATCTAACCAATCATCCCATCCCGCTCCAATTCCAGTAGCTCCTTCTACCAATATCCTCTACTACCACTTCATCTGTCGCTTTCAACTTTCCCTCCACTAATTGTTCATCTTGCTCTATTCCCTGTCCTACTACTGTAACTTCTGCTTCATCTTCTAATAAAGTCTCTAACTCCTCCCGTACTTTGTCTCCCCCTAAGAGTTCTTCGCAGTCCAATATTGCCTCTACTCCAGTGCCATCTATTTTGAAGGTGCTGGATCCTAGTAAACATGTTTTTGTTTCCAGGTTGGATAAGGAGACAACCTGTAAGGACGTTGCACGTTATATTTTATCAAAATCATGCAACCTTTCGAATATTAATATTCACAAGTTTAATTTTGCTAGCCCTAGAGAAGGCTCATCTTTCAAACTTTCGTTTTCTATGGAAGTATTTTCTGTCATTTGTGACCCTACATTCTGGCCTGCCCATATGGTGGTCCATGAGTTCATTCCTAGAAAAAAATCTAGGGCTTTGCAGGTTACCTTACCAGTCACTGCTTCAGCTTTATCTTCTGCTTCTTCAAAATCTCCAAAAAACTAAGTCTACATTTTCAAAATGTTAGAGGGCTAAATTCTAAACTTTCTTCGTTTTATCTTAGAAGTTCCCATCTCTGAAATTTTCAATAACTCTTACTCTACGTTTCGTAAAGATCGTTATGGCCGCGTAGGTGGTGGAGTCTTAATCTCTGTTCTTTCATCTTTTTCGTCAGAACTGGTCTCTCTTGACGATAATGAAAACATTGAATTTGCGTCAAAATTTCATTCTCTAATTATAACATTTTTATTACTTGTTCATATATCCCTCCTTCATCGTCCGACTCAGGCTACTTGGATCAAGCGAAAGCTATCCAGAATGTATTAAAGCTCATTAATGACGCTGATATTTTGCTTGTTTTGGGTGATTTTAATCTTCCCTCTATTAATTGGATTCCTTTTAGTGACTCCAATATCGTTCTTCCTTCTGTTGGCAGCGAGTTCGTTGATTTATTGCTGGATCTCTCTCTCCAGCAAATAAACCACATTTCCAACATCAAACATCGTATCCTATACCTAGTGTTTACTTACTGCCATGAAAATACCTCACTGTCGAGATCCTCTCCATTGTCAATTCCAGAAGATACCTATCACCCCACTCTTGAGGTGACACTAACTCTTAACCAACTTCTGTCTGCATCTGATTCAACTTGTGCTAAGCCAAGACAAGCTTTTAATTTTAAGCATACTAATTTCAATCGTCTCAACTCATGGCTTGCTTCCACGGATTGGTCAATATTAAGTTCTTCTTCTGATATTGATACTGCCGTGCGGTTTTTCAACACGACTATGCTGGGTTATATCAATAAATGTGTGAATAAAGTGCATGTTACCGACGAGTCTAAGCGTCCGCCTTGGTTTTGTATAAATTTGGTCAGTCTAAAAAATATTAGAAATCGGTTATTTAAAAAATTTAAACGCCCTTGTTCCGCAACTGATTATGCGAGTTATGCCGCGGCTCGTAGTTAATTCCACATTTTTAATCAATCTTGCTATAGTAGATATTTGCGCAAAGTAAAAGTAAATATTAATCGAGATCCCAAGACCTTATTTAAATTCATTAAAATCAAAAACAAATCAGAGTTATTTCCAACTAGTATGGAGTTTGATGGAGTTGCAAGTAGCTCTGATGATGGGATTGCGAACCTTTTTGCTAAATTTTTCCAGGGCATCTACTCTAATAGTGCCTGTGGAAACAGTTCTCCTTATCCTTATAAAATTGATGAATTGAATCACTTCAATTTGCCGTTTATTGACGGCAGTATTATTTTACGATATCTAAAATTGGTTAAACCTTCTTTTTCTCCTGGTCCGGATAATATTCCTAGTTGTATCTTAAAAAGCTGTGCTGACAACTTATATATTCCCCTTTGTACCATATTTAATTTATCCCTTATTACTTCGTCTATGCCAAGTGGTTGGAAAGAATCCCATATAATTCCCTTATTCAAAAAGGGTAGTAAGTCTGCTATATCGAACTACAGAGGTATTGCCAAGCTATGTGCAATTCCTAAGTTGTTTGAGCAGATTATCACTGATCATCTACAGTTCTATATTCGCCCATTGTTGAGTATATCTCAGCATGGTTTTGTAAAGAACGGTTCAACGGTAACCATTCTGTTGGAATTTACTTCTATTGTCAATCACAACTTTTCGGTAGGTAGCCAAACTGATGTTATCTACACCGACTTCAGTAAAGCTTTCGATACTGTATCGCATGCGTTGCTCATAACCAAACTCAAAGCTTTTGGTTTCCCTTCTCCACTGATCCGATGGCTGGCATCTTACCTTGATCATCGCACTCAAAGGGTACTTTTTAAGTCTTCAATATCTAAGTCTTTAAAGGTAACATCAGGTGTTCCCCAAGGCAGTCATTTGGGGCCTTTGCTTTTCAACATATTTATTAATGATCTACCTACCGTCATCAAACACTCTCAGATTTTAATGTATGCAGAGGATGTAAAACTATGTTTTTCGGCCTTAATAACCCTTCTCGCGGGATTTTCCTTCAGAGTGACATAGACTCTTTATCTCGTTGGTGTTCCAAAAACCATTTAATCCTCAATACCAATAAATGCAAAGTTATGTCCTTTTCTCGCGGAGCCCTTATTTCAAATTCTTATTACATTGACTCAAATAGTTTAGATCGTATTTCCCAGTTTAACGACCTTGGTATTTTGATGGACTCGAAGTTGCATTTCGGTACCCACATTTCCACTTCGGTCTCTAAAGCTAGAGGTGTCCTTGGCTATATTAAACACTGGTCTAAGGAATTTGATGATCCGTATACTACCAAAGTACTATACACTTCACTCGTAAGACCTATTCTGGAGTATGCGTCTTGTGTCTGGGATCCTCAATATCAGATGTATATCGATCGTATTGAGTCGGTGCAAAAGCAATTTCTACTTTTTGCTCTCAAAAACTTGCACTGGCATCCTAATGCTTGCATACCATCTTATCGGTGTCGTCTCAAATTGATCAACCTCCCTACCTTGTCTAGTCGTAGAACGGTAATTGGTGTAATTTTTATGTATTACCTCATTTATGGTAGTATTAACTCACCTTTCTTACTTAAAATGATTAACTTTAGTGTACCAGCACGTCCAAGTAGAAACTATTCTCCTATTACTCTTTCCTTTTTTAGAGCTTCTTATTTGCAACATGATCCATTCTATGTCTTATGCAAATCTTTTAATACCCACTTTGCGTGTGCTGCTCCTCCCACCTCGTCTTATGTTATAAAAACTAAATTCTTGGCATCATTGAATTAATGCATAACTTATTTTCTATACTGGTAACCTAAATTTTTCCTCCTTGTTTAAATAGTCTATGTTATTGTAGGTATTGAATTCTAAATTTAATATTAACTTTAGTTTAATCTTGCATGCTGATTAGGTTAATGGCTGATGATGTTTTTATCTGTAGCCAAATATTTAGTACGTAGACATTAGCTTTGGAGATCGCAGTCTATGTGACTGGGTGAATTTTGATGCCACCTGGGCCTGCCCCATGTGAGATCAGTGTGTGGTCATTGCGTACCTACTAAGTCGATAAGTCGAAAAAAAAAGGTGTTGAAAGCTCTCTGTTCCTTTCGGGTCCCTAACTATCTTATTGATATCATTAGGAGCTACTTCAGCGAATGCATACTCCTCTACAACACAGACGAGGGCGCCACACAGTATAAGGTAACCGGAGGCGGATCGGTCCTAGGACCCACCTTGTGGAACATTATGTACGATGGAGTGCTAAAACAAGCTTTGTCAAGATTGTTGGATTTCCTGACGACATTGCCATTGTGGGAGTAGCCAAAACAATCAGTGAGGTGGAGCGTTGAGAATTTCAGACACCAACCCAGCACAGCTGTTGTTTTATTCTAAGGTTGGCCCTACCGTTTCAGCTGTGAGCAGGCCGACAACATATGTTCACTGTAACTGTGCCACCTTCCACAGAGTTCTCCATTCGCTCTCAGCACCAAAAAAGAAAAAACGGTAATTACCTTTGGTTGAGAAGAAACAAACACTAGACAAAAAAAAACAGTAATTGGGACTCCAAGGGCCACTTAACTCGGAATCGCCTCGGCGCATCGACACGCCTCCAACATCCGGGCCATCATCACGGGTAAGCCACATCTCTGGACAGCCGCGCCGGTGTCAAGCTAACTCCAACTCGCTTTTTTCAGGGCCTTGGCCGGAGCCCCGTCGACACGCGTGCACCTCACTTCACTTCAACAATTCAACCTCCTCACCATTAAGTTGGCGGTACAGGCTCGGATGTCAGAATTCCCGTCTAGCACCGATCCGGCTCTGAACACACTACCCCATGAAGGTGTGTGTCAACCCTAGCATGGCCTCACTGCTTGCAAAGACAACCATGGGATCAAGATAGGTGACTGTACAACGACCAATGACAACGGCTAAGAGTGGGGACCCAAAGAAAAAATGAACACAAACCAAAACCAAAAGGAGGAGGAGGGCGGCATAAGTACCACGCGTAATGCAGAGGATGCCTTCAAGGTGAGCTCTAAAACTGCGAGGTCACCAAGGCAGCCGGAACATACCGGAACAAAGAAAGTGAACGAGGAAGCAAGAGCAAGTTCACCAACTAGCGCTCAGAAGGAAGAAAATAGCGCAAGCATCGAGCGTGATGCACCAGGTCTAAATTCGGCGCTTGAGGACATGAAGACACGCCTCGACGAACTTGTCGCAATTTTCAACGACAAGGAAAAGAGGCATATCAACCAAGCGATGAGGGATAAGGTAATGGCTATCTCTGCTCTCCAAAAGAGGGTAATGAAGCTGTGCGACACCCAAAAAAAGATTACCAGTGCAGGAACACAGACGGAAGCGGCCACGGCGGCTGCCGCTTCAATTAACAATGGCACGCCTAAAAGAGGAAGAGACCCTAAATCAAAGCAGAGGAAAACATTACCCAAGAAGGTAAAAACGTCCATTGGCCAGAAATCTACGGTAGATAGTAAGTCGCTGGAGAAGATCGAAAATAGTAGGCAAATAGACCCGGCATCACCACAGGATGCTCAAGTCGTAAGGGATATCCCCCAAATGGTAAAGAAGGATGAGAGCCTCAAGGTTGTTGGTGAGAACGTAAGAAAGGTGCGCAAAACACGGAAAGCAGAAATTCTCCTGGAGCTCAACGGTGAGTGCAGGAGGGAGACGCAAGCCCTAAAGGACAAAATGAGCGAGGCCCTGGCCGAGCGAGCGACGGTTAGAGCAATCACCCAGGAAATCCAGGTAGAGCTCAGAGACCTGGATGATGTAACCACCGAAGGCGAGGTACTGGAGGCGGCACGGGAAATACTGAAGCAGCCGGAGCTTACAGCGTCCTGCATTCGCAAGCTGAAACCAGCGTTCGCGGGAACCCAAATGGCTATCCTCGCTCTACCAGCCCCATTGGCAAATAGACCTCACATTCATAAGTGCATCGATAGCCAATTCCACGTCTTGGTCCCATGGAAGCGATCACATGGCTATAGTATTCACGATCCATGAAGGTATAGAGGAAAGTACGCAGCGCCAGAGCCAATACCAAGCAGGATTCAGGGAGGAGACTTTCAACCCCGACATCTTCCACGAGATACTGAGCACAGAGACTACCGAGGAGCCGATGACTGCTGAGGACCTGATGACTCGGGTACAAGTCGCCTGCAACGCCAGCATGCAGCACAGACGCAGATATAAGAGACACCACGAGGCAGCCTACTGGTGGAACGACGAAATAGCAGCGGCCCGTGAGAGATGCTTGCGAGCACGGTGACTACAGAAGAGAGCGCGCGATGAGGAGAGGGCACTCGAGTTGCAGATTTTACTCAAGCGTAGGCAGAAAGAGCTAAAAGTGGCGATTCGCGAAAGTAAGAGGCGTTGCTCTTTGGCCCTATGTGATAAGGCTGACCTCGATCCTTGGGGACGAGCATACCGGATCGTGGTAAAGAAAATAAAAGCCCCAAGACGAACAGCGCCTACCGATCCATTGGAAATGGCACATATAGTGGCGACCCTGTTTCCCCAACAGCCAGACGTCACTGAGAGGTACACCAGCAAAGCACTGGAGGATAATAATGGCTTTTATCCAGTAAGCCAAGAAGAGATGTGCCATGCAGCCCGGAGGATACGCAACCGATCCGTACTGTCCCTCTTGCGAGGGCCGGGTGGTGGAAGACGCAGAGCACGTACTACTCAACTGCGACAGGTTCAAAGAGGGTAGAAGACAAATGGAAACGACACTGGCGGTCACCCTAACAGATAGGAATCTAGTTGCCCTAATCGTGTCGAGCGAGCAGTGCTGGACGGCGGTGAGCAACTACGCGGCATCGACAATGACGACGCTGAGGTCACTAGAGCGGTACCGGCTTAATGAAGAAGCCGGTTAATAGCCGCAACCATACCCCGTGATTCAATGCCTTGCGGCGATTCCGCGGGGTCATGGTTACATCTTTTTCTAACACTTCTTTATGTCTTATGTCTTAACTCTTTAATCTGTTATTCTAATACTGTCTGTATACTATCTATATCTTTTAACGAATATAAAAAACAAACACACACTCCAATGGTATGAGGATGGCATCGCCCATCAATTGCTAACCTCTCCTATACGGTGTACCAGGGAAAAACGAGGCTCTATCGACCGAGAACGGGTGGTATAACCCTCACCACAACCTAGGAAATTCTGCGGCCAAGGCGGGACACTCCATCTCTCACCTACAGATGGGTCACCGACTCCCTAAGGTTCCTTGGAACCCTTAAGACCCTAGCCCAGTAAGCATTTTATTAAGGATACTGGACCCCCCTTATGATTTGAATGCTTCGGGCTGACGGCTCACAGTATTTCAGCACCTCAGTAGCCAGAGGGACATCGCGCCGAAATGGCTCCTGGGCTAATGCTGTGGCTGCCTCCGTCCCACCAAAACCGTGGCAGGCCTGAGAGAACGCTTGCCAATCGTCGCCATTTGGTTGGCAGTGTAGGCCCAGTTGAATTCTATTCCTGGCTAGCACTGATCCGGCTCTGAACTTCGAATCTCATAAGAACCGAAGTCAGCCCTCGCATGGAACTCACTCCAAGGAAAGGGACCCATGGGATCGCAAAAGTGACTACACATTACGACTAGTAATAACGGCTCCCAGTTGGGACCCATATAATCATGAAATAGTGTTAAAAACAACGAAGAAAGACGAGAGCACAAGAAGTAGCGATGCAGCAGCCTTCCGGGGAAGCTCGACCTTAGCAAGGTTACCACCAGTAGCCTCGACATCCAGTGGAGCGCGCTCGGCAGGGTGCAAGGACCAGACGGGTCCCCTATCGTCGCAACCATGCGACGTAGACGTTTCGATGGTGGCCGACCTGGTCATTGATTCAGAACGCAAGACAGGCAACGATAAAGAAGAGTTCAAGTCATTCGTCGGCGCCGCGCCGACGTCTAAAGGCAGTAGGTTACCACAGAGGCCTGTCTTGACTCCAAGATCGAAGCAAGCCAAGGAAGCCCGACAAGCGGATGCAGGCATTAAAGAAGCCGCTAAGGACTTATTTTGCGCAACGTTGATGACCCTTCTGGCGAAAATGAGAAATCTACAGGAGCTGATGCCACCAAAGAGAAACATAAACCAGACGCACCGCAACCTTCTGGAAGATATAGTGCCACTCGGCATTCAGGCCTTGTCCAACAACGCTGTGACAACGCGGTCACGCTCTCAAAATGGCCATTGTAATTAGAACGGAACACATCTCGCATCTGTACAGCAACTGCCTCCTAAGCGGAGTTTTTCCAAAACGATGGAAGAGGCAGAGACTTGTCATGCTCCCGAAGCCAGGTAGACCACCCGACGTTCCATCGTCATACCGGCCTATCTGTCTACCGGATACTGCGGGAAAAATCCTCGAACAGATCGTTTGCAAGAGGATTGAGGCAGCATTGGAGCTATCATTTTGGATTCACCAAAGCAAAATCCACGATAGATGCTATACTACAACTAACGACGACTGCGCAGAAGGCAATTGAAGGCAAGGGATGGAGAGGTGGTACTTTTGAGAACCACCTTTGGAGTACCAGCTTAGTCACGTAAGTTGATCCGCAGCTACTTCGACAACCGCGTACTGCTATACGACACTAGCGAAGGACAACAATGCAACGGTGTAACGGGCAGGGTGCCCCAGGGCTCAGTCCTTGGACCCCTTCTCTGGAACATTATGTACAATGGCGTGATGCAATTGAATCTGCCCAGTAATGTTAAAATCATTGCTTTTGCTGATGATATTGCCATTGTGACGGTGGCTAAGGATGTCCGCGATGTGGAGCCCCTGGCAAACGTTGCAATTGATAGTACCCAAACCTGGCTGAGGACAGTTGGTCTCAATCTGGCCGAGGAAAAAACAGAGGCTCTCCTTATATCAAGCCGAAAGAGCGTGGAGCATGCGAGGGTAATAGTAGGCGGAACGTCAATTGTTTCCAAACGAGCGATAGTGTACCTAGGTGTCACACTGGATGACCGACTCTGTTTCAAGTGCCATTGTCAAATGATCCAGAAAAAGGGGCGGAATCATGCAGGGCACTTTCAAGAATGCTAGTCAACACACGGTGACCAAGACAGGGACAAAGACTGCTACACTAAGGGGTGACGAGATCCAAGACAAGACGAGACAAGGAGCTACCGTAGCGGAATAGAGTCGGTCTAGAGACTGTGGGCCATAAGGGTATGCTGCGGATTCTGGACGATATCGGATGACGCCGCGATAGTGATTGCTGGCCTGATTCCGATAGACCTGCTAGCCACTGAAGTTGCAGATTATTTTACTGCAAGAAGATCAGGCGAGCAGCATATGCACAGAGTGCGGAGGGATCTGCGAATGAGAAGCATACGCGAGTGGCAAGCCCGCTGGTCGACATCGAGGAATGGTCGTTGGACACACCGTCTGATACCCAACCTGGAGCCATGGCTGAGCAGAAGACATGACGAGGTAAATTTCTACCTAGCACAATTGCTGAGTGGACACGACTGTTTCCGCAGCTAACTTAATAGGTTCGGCCACGAAGAGTCCCAATTGTGCACGTTCTGCGAGGACGGGAGCATCGACGACCCCAAGCACGTCGCGTTCGTCTGTGCGGATTCGCGCGTGCCAGACGAGAACTGGCCGATCGCATAGGGGAGCAGAAGACGAGCAACAACCTCTGCGAAATGATGCTCTACAGTGTAGATAACTGGCATACTGTTTCCGACTACCAGCGGAAATTATGAAAACACTGAGATGCCTGGAAAGGATACGAAGGCAGCAAAGAGCCGGCTAAGGTGCCGGGCGCGCACTATACGAAGCAATGCTTATCGGCGGTACCATAGGGTAGTGCGCTCATGTTAGGTTAAGCTGTTTTGAAATTTTTAAAAAAAAAAAAAAAGGTGCAAGTCTATGCTGCACAGATGTCTACTACCATAGGGTAGTGCGCTCATGTTAGGTTAAGCTGTTTTGAAATTTAAAAAAAAAAAAAAGGTGCAAGTCTATGCTGCACAGATGTCGCTCACGGGAAGTATATGTAAGCTGTGCCAAGTCAGAGGACATCAAGTACGGACCAACCCTAAATCCCTGACCTTGAACATTCTGGAAAGAACAAACGGAATACAGCACAGGTAGGGAATCAAGCTACCGTATCCACAGGAGCAGCAGACCAACTCACGGGGCGTACTCTTGAGGACAGCGATCGTCAACATCCAGCATCGAGGAATAAAGTATTCGGCTCGGGCACTCATTGACTCCGGATCTGTAAGCACATTTATTTTCGAACGCCTACAGAGGCGAGTTAGATTGCAGGTAAGACCCGCTCAAGCACGGGTGTTTGGCTTGAAAGAGACAATTTCGGCACGGGTCCGAAAGAATTGTTTGTTCAAGTTACAGTCACCACGTAACTCAAACATGTTGATATCTGCGCAAGGGCTAATCATTCCGAAAGTCACAGAGAATCGTCCGACCAACCCAAGCTCTTCCAGAGCTGCAGCTTGCAGATGTCCGTTTCTATAAGAGCAAGCCAGTAGACATTTTGATAGGAGCGGACTTATATCCGCAAATTGTCAAAGGAGGATTTAAGAAAAAGGTAGCCGGACAGGAGTATACTACTTAAGGGAAGGCGCACCATTATTAGGAAAAGGTGTGCGGAGCGTAACCACAATAGATGTCCGCCATAACAGGGAGATCAGAAGTTTAGCTACTCTGGTCTGTTAAGGGAAAATAAAGTTCTGGGCCAGTTAGAGACGAAAACTGGCAAGAGCAGGCAATATCCACCAGTCAAATCAGTGTCAGGCCGTCGTGCGTCTGAAAATTACATTTCGATAATGGCACTAATTTTGTAAGAGCATCACAAGTGTTCCAGAGTGGGATCGACAAATTGGTAAATGATATGTCCCGTAGCTAAGAAGCTAACCCCTGCGTAGCACAAATTCCATGATCTTAAAACCCGGTGGCGGTGCCCCATATCATAATTTACAGCAGGTTAGGGTTCTAAATCTAGAACTTTGAAAAGTGGAGGTGGAGGTTTAGGTTGAGGCAGCCGCAAACTAATGTTTCAGAAGGCGACTTGGTTGTGGTGAGAGAAGACTGCACGCAACCAAACGAATGGTGCATGGGACAATAATGAAGGGACCCCCGGCACCAACACAATGGTGAGAGTGGCGGAGCTAAGGACAAGTCGTGGTTGTATAAGGCGTCCGGAAACGCGATGTGTTATTCTTTCTTCTCAGCATTAACACTCCCTATAATTTCAGAACAAGTCCGTAACGAACATCCCCCAAAAAAATGCCCTGAATACCAGAGTGGCCACCGAAGCGAGAGTGGGCGTGGGACGTTTAACGGAACTTGGTCGCTGAGCGATGCCTCTCGGCAGCAGTTATCTAATGCCTGTCTGATACTTTCAATATCTTCAACTGGCGAAACTGTGCATCTACGGTGCTGTGAGGTACACCAGGGACTCGGTCACCGCCTCCATGATGGCCGATGGTTAGCCTGAGGGCAGCGGACCCGACTTCTTCAGCTGATGAACCTGTGCATCTACGGTGCTGTGAGGTTCATGACTCAGGCGTTCATCGTCTTCGCGATGGGACGCCTGAGGGCCGCGGCGAATTTCGATTTTCGAATTCTCCAGCTGGCGGGCCTCTGAATCTACGATGTGAGGAGCCAGCTGGAAAATATTATGGAGACCAGCAAGCAACGAGTA
The DNA here is from genome assembly GCA_035041755.1 of Cacoxenus indagator. Taxonomy (NCBI): domain Eukaryota; kingdom Metazoa; phylum Arthropoda; class Insecta; order Diptera; family Drosophilidae; genus Cacoxenus; species Cacoxenus indagator. Next base: position 9,962 of record JAWNKX010000191.1, on the reverse strand, counting down.
GTTCAAGTGACAGCGGCCCGGGAGATGCGAGTGACGGCTGCGTGGGAGCTGCGGACGAAAGCCAGGAGAGACAGCGACGTGGGAGCAAATACCACCAAGTTCGGGTGGTACTAGGTTTAAGTAAAAATGTTCTAGTTCTAAGTATTAATTTTTAGAATTAAGTATGAAGGATTAAACTTTTTTAGCTTTAAGTACATTTGTTATATTAAGGTAAAGTTGTTAGATTTAAGTTAGATTTGAAATCACAAATGTATAAAATTAAGAATTGAATGGTTCTTAGATTAAGTATGAATTGTGAGGATTGCATCGAAGCTGCATGGAGGGCGGAATGTTCAAGAACCGCCCAGCACTAAATAGACGCACGGTCATACGGAGCCAACCGCTGCACTTATAAATGAACGGAAGCTGACGGTTCCCTTTGAGAGTGAAAGCTTTACAGAGCTTTCGCCTGCACTCTCACCGATCAAGACAAGTGCTCACAGAACCTGCAACCGCAGGATGACAGAGTGAGAAAGAATAGAAGCGGACGGCTCCTGCGGCGAAGAGTTTTTACGGACTCTCTATAGAGCGCCCACATAGAGAATGGCAAGGAGCAGACGAGCGGTGAGTGCAGCGCGGCGAAAAGTTCCTACGGCATTTTCGCCCTGCGTCTTGATCGACTGCCTGAAGAGAGTTCAGAAACATCCTAGTTATCGACGAAAGACCATGCGCTACGCGCTAATTGGAACTCGAGCAACCCGCGCTCAGAATCTAATAAATCATTTTTTAAATATATATCGTGAAACTAACAAGTGCCGTTTATTTATTTTGTTTCAATCTAACAACTTGAGTGTGTGTGACCTCCAAATTTTCAGCTGAAGTATATGCACCGGGCGCCCGACGACTTGTTCCGCCTCCCACCAAACATAAAGATAAGCCAGAGGCAACAATCTAAAATTATTCGTACCATCACAAAAGCCCAATGGTATATTGCCAACATGGACCTTCATCGAGACCTACGAATTCCGACAGTAGATGAGGAAATAGTCAAACTACGCAGAAAATACCAGACCAAACTGTGCCAGCATTCGGGTAGAAGAAGTAGAAGAAGGAACCCGGAAACGAAGGCTAAAAAGGGTGAGACCAGTGGACCTCACATGACACATATTACTTCATTATATTATTCATTCATTGTTAATTGTTTATTTATTGCGCAATTCCAGTAACAACACTAATTAATTTAAAAGATAAAATACACACACTGATTAATAATAATCTGTACAATAGTCAATTTATATCTTATAATAGACAATGTACTCTTCTTTTACGAAATAATAAAAACAAATTTAACTGAAGGAATAAATCTTCTATATATATATATATATAAATGAAGACATATTTCTGTGTGTACTATTATTCTGACCTCAACAAAAAGATGAGGAACACAACAAAAACGAAAGCAACAAAAACGAGACTAGTGAAAACACAGAAAAAAAGACCGAATTTTCAAAAGATTTCGCGGAAATAAAAGATATAATAAAACAACTAGCGCAACAAATGAGTAATATGATGAACATCATAACAGTACTATTGACAAAACTCGACAACAAGAATGGACACTAAAATAAAGATTTTAACTTGGAATGCAAACGGATTAAAAAATCACCTGAATGAATTACAGCTTTTCCTACACAACAACTACACTGACATTGCTTTGATATCGGAAACACACTATACAAGTAGCCAGCACATGAACATAAGTGGATACAAGGACACAAGCCATCCCGACGGTACAGGACACGGTGGGACTGCTATCATTATTAAACAAAACATTAAACATAACGGACTGCTTCCATTCCAAGAAACCTATATCCATTCGACAAGCATACAAATCTTCGACTCATGCGGACCACTAAGAAAAACAGCCGTGTACAGCCCACCAAAGCACAATATCTCACAGTCGCAATACCTTGACTTCTTAAAACTTCTCGGACAACGCTTTATAGCTGCAGGCGACTACAATGCGAAGCATACAGACTGAGGCTTCAGAATATCAAACAAGAAAGGTAAAAACCTACAGGGTGCACTGCTGTTAGCTAAAGCTAAACATCTTAGTACCGGCGAACCCACGTATTGGCCAACAGACAAAAATAAAAAGCCAGATCTCATTGACTTTTATATACTCAAAGACATAGACTTAAATAAATGTGTCATAACATCAAGACTGGAACTATCGTCAGACCATACACCTACACTACTCGAACTTAATTCAACTGAAGTGAACACAACCAACTCCAAACTATTGCACAACAACAAAACTGACTATCGCGACTACATTAACACAAACTTAAATACAAGCATTCCACTGAGATCACCCGACAACGTAGAATCAGCTATAGTCCAACTAAATGATACCATTGAGAAGGCAGTATTGCAAGCAACTCCGGACAAGATAATCCACCATGCAAAGCGATACACACCCCCTACGCTTCGCAAATTGATATGCACAAAATGAAAACTGAAAAAAGCATGGACCATTTGCAGATCCCCCGATGCGAAAAATAAATATAACAAGGCAACTTAGGAAATTAACAAATATCCCGAAAATCAGAAAAATTATGAAATCACGAAGTATTTACAGAGGCTAACTCCGACAAGCTTTACTACTCCCTGTCGAAAGATACAAAAAAACTGACAAATAAAACAATACACCAGGCACCTATAAAAATGGACAATGGATCATGAGCAGTAACGAACCTAGACAAGGCGACAGTTCTAGCGAATTATTATAAAAAAATATTTGCTGATGAAACTCTCAACGGAGATGACTGTCATATAAACTCGACAGTCACTCCCCAGCCAACTAGTCTTAAATAAAACATAGCACGACATAAAGCCCAAAAAAGCACCCGGGTATGACAAAATTGACGGAAACTTTTAAGGGAGCTACCACTTTAAGCAGTGGTACACATACGTAATATTTTCAACGCGATAATTAGATTAAATTACTTTCCTAAAGTATGGAAAGTGGCTGAAGTCGTTGCAATTCCAAATCTGGCGAAGACGTATATAATCCAGCATCATATAGACCAATTAGCTTACTTTCAGTGCTGTCAAGAATATTCGAGAAGCTCCTGTGCCAGCGACTATTACCTATTATAGAACGGAAACATATAATACCTGACCACCAATTTGGCTTTCGACAAAAATACTCGACCATACAACAAATCCATCGTGTGACTCATAAAATTTTAAACGATCTTGACGACAAAAAGTTCTGCATAGGAGTTTTTTTAGATGTAGAAAAGGCATTCGACAAAGTTTGGCACAAAGGACTAATCAGCAAATTGCGTAATATATTTCCACATAACGTACTACAGATATAAGTATACTATATCACAGAAAGACATTTTTGCGTTAAGTACTCAGATGAATATTCCACATTAAGAAAAATCAAAACAGGCGTACCACAAGGAAGTGTACTAGGACCGTTATTATACACTATCTTTACAGTGGACATACCATCACCAAATGACGACGCTTCAATGATAGCCACATTTGCTGATGAATCTATAATACTTAGCGCACATAGATAAGTAAACATAGCAACATCCAAACTGCAACAGCATCTGGATACTACCCTAAGGTGGTTTGAAAAGTAGAAAATAAAATTAAATAATACCAAAACAGTACATGTTATATATACAACTATAACTAAATTCACAACACCTCGTATAACGATTGACGGAGCTGACGTAAGAATTGAAAATGTAGTCAAATACCTAGGATTATATATTGACAACAAAGTCAACTGGAAATACCATACATTTAAAAAACGGGATCAAATCAAGCTGAGGATTAGTCAATTATATTGGCTGCTCAAATCAAAGTTAACATTAGATAAGACCAATCTGGACGTACGGAGCACAAATTTGGGGAACGGCCCAAAAATCAAATACAGACATAATACAAAGACAGCAATCAAATATCATTCGTATGATAACCATGCTGGGTGATCACAAGGCTGGGTGGTATATAACTAACGATGATCTGCATCGTGATGTTAATATTCCAAAAATAACAGAGGAGATTACAAAAATAAGTCGTATCTACCAGACGAAGCTTACCCAACACCCAAATGTTGGTGTCAACCTACTACCAATACAGGAACTACAATGCAGACGCAGGTTAAAGAGGACAAGGCCAGTGGATCTGGTTGAATAAATTCGAAGCTAGATACAACACATATATCAATACCTCTTTCTTTTGTTTTTGTTTAATGTTGTTTATTTTTGTATTTTATATTTTTATTACATTTATGTTTATTTTACTTTATTTTGCTCTATAATTGTATTAATTTAATTTAAATGTATATTATTTTTGTTACTATTTTGATTTTTTCACCTACATCCTTACAACAAAAATGAAAAACTTTTGTGATCTGCTCACATAAATTAGCTATAACCCTAAAATAACGTTTAAACGATGTACTAATAGGCTTAATAAAAAGTAAAGACATATGTACACGACATATGGGAAATAAAAAAAATATAAATAAATAAAAAAAAATATTTCTATTATTCTGAGCTAACGCGTGAACGAATTCGAAAAATTATTTTTGTATGGGTTAGAGGAAGTCGAGACGATGGTTTTAAAATAAGTTTTTTTGTTGTCGTGCCCTGGCGACTTACCAGATATTGCCAGTTATTCCCCGATCTACTCCATCTGATGCAACAAACGCCTGTTTGAAATCTTCATATATATGGAGATTTGCATAAACATTGACACTTACTACAAAAGTTCGTTTTCAATTAAAAACGATCAATCAACATCTGATTTCCCAGAGTTCTCTGTTGCAGATTGGAAATGATGTAGAACCAGTTGATGATACTGGATTTATCACACTTCGGAACGATTTTTGCCGATTCACAAATTCTAATTAAGAATTGATTAACAGTGTGTTTCCAAACATAGCAGAAAATTACAAAAATCATGATTGGTTGAGTGAAAGAGCAATAATGGCAGCAAAAAATAAGGATGTCAATGAATTGAATTCAGCCATGCAATTCAAAACTACAGGCGAGTTGGTTTCATACAAATCAGTGGATTCGATTACGAATGAAAATGATGTGGTGAATTATACAACAGAATTTCTGAATTCACTCGATTTGCCCGGATTGCCACTACATAATTTACAATTAAAAGTTCATGTAAGGATTATTAATATTAATTCGTAATATTAATCATCCTCGACTTTGCAATGGAACGAGACTTGCTGTAAAGCAGTTAATGCCAAATGTCATAGAAGGAACTATTTTAAAAAGAAAATTCAAAGGCGAAGCTGTTTTGATTCCACGCATACCAATAATTCCATCAGATTTGCCATTCGATTTCAAACGACTTCAATTCCCGGTTCGCCTTGCTTTTGGCAGACGATTAAGAAATCCCAAGGCCAGTCTTTGGGAATGTGGGGAATTAATTTGGAGTAAACGGTCTTTTCGCATGGGCAACTATATGTTGTGTGCTTTCGCGTAGGCAAACCATCGAATTATTTGTTTATGTACAAGACAAAAAAAAAATTTATTGTGCGTACCATAGAGCATTGCAATAAAAATATAATTTTTAATTTTTTTTTTGTGCATAAATATATAAATAACAACAGCGCTGGCCTTTCCTCTTGCTGTTGTTTTTGGTCAAACGGTTGTTCTATCAGTATCAATGTCATGCTTTCGTTATTGTTTTTACAACGGCCGTCTTCGTTTCAGTTTGTATGCTTCGCTCAAACTTCTCTCTCAGTGACAACGAATGCATTTGTTGTTGTTGTTTTGTTTTCGTTTCGCGATTGTTTTCTGAACTGTTTTTCACAACTGAAGACTTCGTTTTCCTTTCACAACTTCGGCTCAACGCTCGTATGCTACACGGAGAACGATGATGCGATGACGCGCAAAATTTTACTCTACCAAAGTGATGAAGATAACAAACGTGTCCACGGCGGAGGGACAGTTATGATCTCGGCTTCGTTTTGTTATAAAGAATCCGATATGCTTTATATTAACAATGTGTAGCTAACTATAGAGCTTTTTAAGGACATAAATATATCGCTCTTGGACTGGCCATCAGTTAATCCAGACCTAAACACCATGGAAAATCTCTAGGGTATCCTTTCCTACTAAGTGTATAAAAATGGAAGACAATTTGAGACACCTAAATCCGCAATAGAGCAAGATTGGAAGAGCATTAGTCCATCAACACTAAAATCTTTGGTTGATTCTATGCCATTTCGCTTAAGTCAAGTAAAATGAAAAAGGGAATCCTATTAACTACTACTATTTTACTATTTTCAAATCTCAAATTAATTGCACAACCACAATTAAATTCAGTTCCGATGTGGTGCATATATAGTTATTTCTATAAGTGTATTTTGAAAAATGTAAGAAAATTCAATATAAGGTGTTAAGAGCTTTTACTTCAATCTGTAGATCGCCCAGTAATAATTTTTATAATAAACATAAATGTGGAGAAATGTCAACAATTTTTTAAGAACAAATACAAGATTAATAGTCTTGTGGGATTCACTCAGAGAGGTCTTTGTTTGAAAATTTTATCACGTCTTATACATTACAATAAACGGAATATGCAACTAAGTGGAATAAGTGTTTGAATCCATCAGTGTTTGCATTGGTACATCATTCATTATTTAAATTAACACGATATATAAAGAACTACTTTTGAAAATATCACACTTACTAGTTTTTATAAATTTAATTAAAAGAATTCATCTTGGCCCAGGATTACTTATTAAAAACTAATACTATTATACTAGAGAAGATTGGTCAACCTATAGATTGGAAGAGTTAGTTAAACAATAAAACACTTGAATGGTATAATAAAAATGGTATAATAAATATTCCAACTATATTGAATCAAGTCTAGTATTCCTTATGGATACAATTGGGATTCTGCACTCAAGCTTTATAAATATGGAAAATGCTCGTATTAAAACTTTAAAATCTAGTGATGATTCAATGACTGTATAACACTAGATGATCTAATAGAAGTTATTTTTCAATCTTATATAAACTGAAAACGCATCGAAATTAACATGAGTAATAAGCAAACAATGCTTTTTCCTGACGGTTATGGTTAATATACCTCATGGTATAAGGATGATGAATTTGTTCCTCAGTCTGGAACAAAAATTTCAACGATTAGGCTAGGTGGGATTAATCTACAAGAAGATTTTAATAATATTGTCATACCAAAAGCAGTTTTACTAAAAACTCATGTAATAAATGTTTTTGGTGCAATTCAAAGAATGATTCTAGGATATGCAAATACAAAAGGACTGTATAAAATTGAAAAAGTACCTGACGAACCTTACTCAAACCTTCTCTTGCAAATGGTTTTTCACCAACTGAATCCTTTCAATTTTTAGACAAAAACAGGTTCATCCAACGAAACGATTACGTTCCACTAATAAAAGAGCTAATAATAAAATTGTAAATTACAAAACACTTACTGTAGCTAATAAGAGATTCGAAACTCATTTTCCAAAACAGATCCGGTGGACAGCTACAATAAGGAAATGTTTGTGGTTAACCAATCACACAAAAAACACTACGTTTTTTTTCTTTCCTTTTTCGTTATTTTCCCTTTTCATGTTTTTTTACTAATTAATTGATTTTTAAGTTATGCAATGTTTTTATATATTATTTTCCTTGCAACCACATTATTTCATTACTGCTATAGGTATCCCAGAAAAAATTAATGCGTTTTAGTTCTAAAAAGGAAAACAGTTATTTTGCCAACATACACAAGACGTCGAATAGTGTTAAAATGTAATAAGTAAAATGTAATGTTAATAACATAAGTAATAATATGTCTATGTTTTGAAATGCACTAATGTTAACTACTTTTAATGTAAAATCTGAATTAAACTTATTAAAGTGCTTCTCTTCTATTCTGGCGCTTGAAGAATACGTACGTTGTATTCTTTCTTATCTAGCAAATCAAATAGTTCCTCAACAGGTTATGGGCCCAGAATCTAGGTCCAGGGTTAAAGTATAAAAATAATTTAAAAAAAAAAAAAGTGAATATGAGTGCGCTCTACAATATAGAAAAATTGGATGAGACCAATTATAATACGTGGTGTGTTCAAATGAGAAGCGTGTTGGTCCATCAAGAGCTGTGGTCAATAATAGACAATCCTAAGCCACCTGCAGATGAAGTTGAAGCGAGTACTGCATGGACTTCGGCTAACGAGAAGGCGTTGGCAGTTTTAACGTTGTCTGTTAAACACAGCCAAATAAACCACATCAAAAAGTGTCGCACTGCCTTAGGAGCTTGGGTAGCACTAAAGGAAATCCATCAACCATCTGGACCTGTGAGGAAGGTGTCACTATTCAAAAAATTGATTCATATGCGAATGACGGAAGCTGACAGTATGCAGCAATATATTTCGGATTTCAGTGAAATCATTGAACAACTCAGCGAATTGGGTATTACCTTGCAAGAAGAATTATTCGTCATTATGCTTCTTGCTAGTTTGCCTGTGTGTTACGAAAATTTTGTTGTTGCATTAGAATCTCGCGACGATTTGCCACAGTTGAATTCCCTCAAAGTGAAACTTATCGAGGAGAGTGAACGCAGAAACAGTAATGACTTGTTAAATTCGGGAGGAACGGGACAAGCATTTGTTGCTCGGCAAAACAACAACAAAATGCATAAAAATTCGGAAGGTGTGGATTACAGCAAGAATAACGGCGCCGACAGAAACAAAAGCGTAAGGAGAAACAACGGTAACTTCAAGTGTTATAATTGTGGTCGCAGGGGACATTACGCAGCGGATTGCCGAAATAAGAGAGACGAAAAAGTTTTAACCGCAACTAACGGATCGAGAGGAGCAGAGCAAGAAGAGACAGCTAAGTCTTTTTTTGGAATCTTTAACGCAAATGAGAGAACAACGGTTGATAAAACCAAGTGGTGTTTAGACAGTGGAGCAACGTCACACATGTGTGGAGTGCGTGAGCTTTTCGTACAGTTAGAACAGTACAATAGCAAAATTTTGCTCGCTGGAAATGAATATATAGAAGCAACTGGACGTGGTGATGTTTTAATTAAATCAAAAATGTGCACTATTAGGCTGAAAAATGTTTTATTTGTACCGCAACTTCAATGCAACTTTATTTCAGTGAGCAAAGCCATGAACAGTGGGTGCAAAGTAGTGTTTGAGAAAGGCATAGCCAATGTGTTCGATGAAAACGATCATAAAATATTATGTGCTAAACAATTGGGTGATTTATTTATGTGCGAACTTGAACTAACGGGTAAATTGTACCATGCCGAAAACTCTTATGAAGAATTATTTAAGTGGCACAAGAGATACGGACACTTAAATTTAAAATACCTAGTGGAGCTTAAAAAGAAAGAACTAGTGCGTGGTTTAAAGTTTAGCACAACGTGCAAACCAATTGATTGTACCGTTTGTTTAAAAAGCAAGTGCAGCGTAAAACCGTTTAAAGCGTCCGAAACCAAAACATTAAAAAAACTACAACTAATTCACAGTGACGTATGTGGTCCAATAAATGTAAAATCGTGGGGGGGCTCGCGATATTTTATTACGATGATCGACGACAAAACGCGTTTTGTAAATGTTTATTTTATGAAGCAGAAAAATGAAGCTTTAAACATATTTAAAACTTACAAAAACATGGCTGAGAGACAAACAGGTTGCAAAATAAAAATTCTGCGCACCGATAATGGCACGGAATACATTAATAAGGAATTTGATAAGTATCTAAAAGATAATGGTATTGTTCGTCAATTATCCGTTCCCCATACTCCCCAACAGAATGGAATTGCTGAGAGGTTCAACCGAACGCTGGTGGAAATGGCTCGCTGTATGCTGACAAACGCAGATTTACCTGAAAAATTTTGGGCTGAAGCAGTACATACAGCAGCATATATCAGAAACCGGTCACCTA